>BSBN01000098.1:2500000-3750000 GCA_027924645.1 Cunninghamia lanceolata | reverse complement strand
ATTCTATAGTATCCACACACATTACCAAAATATTCACCATCATCAAAATCTTTTGTAATACTACTGCAACCACTTGAAACAAAGAATGTCTTCATTATGCAGATCAGGACACACTGCTACTGATCACAAATAGAAGAGACAAACTTGCGAAGCACCCCAACACTAGAAAATTTACTAGATATTAGATACAGATACTATAAGCACTCTCCCAGATCCATAAACTAGGAGACTTCAATGTAGAGAAATGCGAAGCAATCTTGTTTCTCCCAGATAGTCTTCTTCATAGTCAAACACTTTGTCAAACACATCTTCTACTTCCGTATGATCTAGAACCTGAAACTCAGGGTATAACACCTTTGAATACCTCTGATCATCACTTCCAAACTGCACAAGCATATCTTCAACTAGGAAGAAACGTGGAGGACAATACTGAACACACCTCTGTCACATTGCACACCTTTTTATTCAAATTTTTTCAAAAGAACTTAGAAACCAAGTGAATCATCTGCTAAAGGTTGACATCAATGAAAACACCAACTAGTTTGCAATAATCTCCCCCCTTTTCATTAATGTCAACACCAACTCTTTGAAAAACCATCAATACCTAAAGTAATCTATCAGTAGTACTCCCCCTAACTAGAGAAACTCTTACTCTTTACACAATTTCTTGTACTATGGTTTTTCAGTAACTCTAACTCTCTCCCCCTTTGACATAAATGGCAAAGGGAAATAACTACAACACTAGAAAGTACTTGCTCTACCTCCACTACTCTCACTTTTCTACACTCTGCCCCTTAAGGTCATAAGATATGCTCCATCTAACTACACCAACCAATAGTATCACTACCTACTCCCCCTGAGAGGTAGCCTTGAACATCAGTCTAGGACCAAAATTTATCTTCAAATTCTTCTTGGACAGATGCACACACTTATGCATCTAGTTAACACGAGGGATAATAAACCTTAACTTTTGCTAGAGATACTCAAAAGTATCTTTAGGAAGAGCCTTTGTAAAGATGTTTGCAACTTGATCCTTGGTAGGCACATACTCCAATTTCACCTCATTCTTTGGAACCTTGTCTCTTAGGAAGTGATACCAGATTGAAATATGTTTTTTCCTTAAATGCATTATTGGAATCATTGAAATGTTGATAGCACTTGTATTATCACATAAGATAGGAATAGGTTCATCATATGACACTGTGATATCCTTAAATGTCTACTTCATCCATAACATTTGTGTCCAACAAGATGCTGCTGCAATGTACTTTTCTTTTGCAGTAAATAGTGGCATTGAGTCCTACTTCTTACTTAACCAAGAGACAAGTCTGCTTCCCAGAAAGAAAGCACCAACACTCATACTTCTTCTATAATCTATACATCTTGCCCAATCTGCATCTGTATATGCACTCAAGGAGAAATCAGTATCCTTGGGATACCATAGGCCAAACTCCAGAGTGCATTTCAAGTATCTGAATATCCTCTTTACTGTTGAAACATGTGACTCTCTACGATCTTCTTGAAATCTAACCACAAGGAAAAATGCATGCATGATATCCAGTCTAGTAGTAGTCAGGTATAACAGTCCACCAATCAAATTTTGTTCTTGCTCTAATCAACCTTAGGAGATTCATCATCTTTGCTTAACTTACAACCAATAGTCATGGGAGTTCACACCAGTTTGGAGTCTTCCATCCCAAACTTCTTAAACATTTCCTTAGCATACTTTGACTGTGAAATGAAAATACATTTTTTTGATTGTTTGATTTGTAACCCAAGGAAGAAATTCATTTCCCCACACATTGACATTTCAAATTCTTTCTACATCTCTTCTACAAATCTCTTGCACATACCTTCATTTCCTCCAAAGATTATATCATCAACATATACTTCCATAATCAGGATTTTATTTTCTTGAACTTTGAAATATAGATTGCTATCTGTAGTACCCTTTTTGAAACCTTGTTGTAGCAGGTACCTATCCAACCTTGCATACCAAGCTCTAGGGGCCTGTTTTAGTCCATACAATGCCTTCTCCAAACTATAGACCATATTTGGATCATCTAATAACTGAAAGCCTTCCAGTTGTTCAATGTATAGTTCCTTTTCCAATTCTCCATTCAAGAATTCATATTTCACATCCATCTAACAAACTTTCAAGTCCTTATGAGCTACAAAGGCCAAGAACACTCTAATGGCCTCCAATCTTGCCACTGGAGCAAATGTTTCCTCATAATCTATTCCTTCCACTTGTGAGTTGCCTTTATACACACGCCTAGCCTTATTTCTTACTACTTCTCCATTCTCATTCAATTTGTTCTGGAAGACCCATTTAGTTCCTATTTTAGTTTTGTCTACTAGTCTTGGGACAACTTCCCAAGTTTGATTCTTCTCAATCTACATTAATTCTTCTTCCATAGCCTTGATCTAGTGCTCATCTTTGCATGCTTCAGTGAGTATTTTGTGTTATATTTTAGACAATAAGAACAAGTTTACATGTTCATCTTCCATAGAAATATTTATTCTTGTTAGTACACCTTTGTCCATATCTCCAGTGATTTGATCTTCATAATGTTTCTTCTGCACATACTTGGGGGTCAGATTAGGAATCCTTTTCAGAGCTTCTTCTTCATCAAATTGCTTCTCCTTTTCTTTCTCTTCTTCTCTATGAGGGAGTTCATCAGATTCATATCCTTCTATCAGTATTGAGGTTTGATGTGGTTCCTCATCCACTGTGACATTTGCACTTTCAAATAGCTTCTTTAGCCTCTTGTTGTAACACTTGTAAGCCTTGATCTTTGTAGAATATCCAAGGAAGATTCCTTTATATGATCTTGTATCATACTTTGCCAAGTTTTCTTCATCTCTCTTAATGTAGCACTTGCTTCCCAACACTCTAAAATATTTTATAGTAGGAGTCATTCCATACCATAGTTCATATGGAGTCTTTGAACTATTGACCATTGCTTGCACTCTATTTTGTATGTAGACTGTAGTGTGAATAGCTTCTCTCCAATAGATATCTGGTAGATTTGTTTATTTCAACATTGTCCTTGTTGCTTCCTGAAAAGTCATGTTCTTTCTTTCCACCACTTCATTCTGTTAAGGAGTCCTAGGGGGCTGACAAATGCCTCTTTATTCTATGATCTTTGCAAAAACAATTAAACTCATTGGAGGTGATCTTAGAACCTCTGTCCGACCTCAAACACTTGTCTTTCAGATCAATTTCATTATCAACCATCACCTTAAATGCTTTAAACTTATCTAGAGATTCTAATTTTTCTCTGAGAAAAGTTAACCAAGTCATTCTAGAGTAATAATCAATTAACAACATGAAACACCTATCACCTTGAAAGATTCTTGCTCTTGTAGGTCTACATACATCTGTATACACTAAATCTAGAGGTTTAGTGGTAGAATACTCTTTAATATTGAAATTCTTCCTTGTTTTCTTCCCAATCTGACATTCCTTGCAGGTTGCATAGATAGGCTTTGTAATTCTTGGCAAATCCCTCACAACTTGAGCAGAGCTAATTCTCACTAGACTGTCAAAATTGATGTGACACATTCTTTTATGCCATAGGCAACATTTATTAGTTTGAGTCAAGAAGCACATACCATTAGCACCTTTGCACTAATATACATTTCCTTTTGTCCTTGTTCCTAGAGCAACTAGTGCTCTAGAGTTTTCTTTTCTAATTTCACAACCACCATCCTAAAATACAAGGTTATATCCTTTGCTACACATTTGCCCTACACTTAGAAGATTATGTCAGAGACCCTTGACATAAAGAACATCATTTGTATTGTGCTTTCCATCAAAACTAATTGAACCTTTTCCACAGATCTTAGCAGATGCATCATCCCCAAACTTAACAAAACCTCCATCATGCTTCTCAAGCCTCACAAACTTATTCTTATCACCAATCATATGATTTGAACACCCACTATCAATTAACTAGTGGTTCTCCTCTTCTCTTTCATGGAAAGTAGTTACCAGAGCTCCTTTGATATTGTTCTTTGTTTCCGGAGCAATTTCCTTCATACCCATTTCAGAATTAGTTCCATCATTCAAAGCCATAAACAAGCATTCATTACTTTCATCATCTGGATAGTCAGACTCATCATCAGATATGCTATCATCTTCCTTAACATAATAACTTCTCTTGAATGATTTGTCATTTGAAATTTTGATCAGACATTTTGAAGCATAATGACCTATCTTTCCATAGTTAAAGAATATGAAGCGTAACCTAACTCTACATTTTCCAGAGCCCTTTTCCAATCTTCTTACAAAATTTGCTTCCACTTCATCAAAGTCATCTAGATTTGAATCAACATTCTTTTCTATCTTGCTAGCCTTAAAAGTAGTTTCTTCTCTTGAATCAGCTTGACCAAATTCTCTTATCTTTAAAGTAGTTAGAGTACCAAACATTTGATTCCTAGAGTATTGATCCAAATCTTGAGTTTCTTCAATAACAAAAATTTTAGCACTATAAGTTTTTGAAAGAGTTCTTAGTACCTTCTTTACCACTTCACTTTCCTCAATCTTTCCACCAAGACCATTGATGGAGTTGACAACTTAATCCACTCTCTGCATGTAGCTTTCAATATTTTCATCCTCTGACATCTTTAGGGTTTCAAACTTAGCCTTCAAATTTTGCATCTTTGCTTGCTTAGCCTTCTCATCTCCTTCATGGATACATTCCATCTTCTTACAAATATCATGTGTAGTTTTGTAGCTCATTACCTTCAGTAATTCAAAATCAAAAAGACTGTTCAGAAGAGAACTCGTTGCCTTGCCATTGTTCTCATATTTTTTAATCTCATCTTCATCCTTTCGACCATTAGGAGGTATAGCATACTTTTTTTCAACTATCTTCCACATGCCATATCCTAGTGAGAAAAGAAATATTTCTATCCTAGTCTTTTGGAAAGCATAATTTAGTCCATCAAACACTAGAACCTACATACCTTTCCTATGCGCCATCCAGATTTACCCCAAATGATTAAGCTTCTTTAGGGAAACTGGCTCTGATACCAATTGTTAGAATGTACAGGACAACTTAGAGGGGGTGAATCAATTGTGTATTAAAACATTAAACCCTCAAAGCAATTCTAAACATCAACCTCTTATTACACATTACCATAATGTAAACATATGAAGCATCAATGCAAACACATTCAGACACATAAGAACACTAGATTTATATGGAAAACCTAAGGAGGGAAATACAACAATGAGGATTAGCTCACATATATATGAATAGCAACACTAAAAACAAATAGGCTCACTGCTAAGGGATCACTTCCCAAAAGAAAGGATCACTACCAAAAGAAAGACTCACTACCAAGGGATCACTACCCAGAAGACAGAAGAACGAAGAAGATTGTTATAGAGAGATTCACTATCTCAAAGTAATAGGAGAAATCCAACACTGTCACTCCTTTCCATCTGCAACCTCTAGCTCACTACCTTCAGCAACTTCAGGCACACTGAAATGTAGACACCTTCTGCTCACTGCATTCTAGAGTCATAAGCATTTAGGCTCACACACAACTCACTACCCTCGATTCACATTTGTATCCACTTCTTTGCTTTGCTCCACTCAACTTCATCTTCCATTTATACCATATACAACCAAGACCTATCTCAATTAGGCTGGTCCTAATGAAGTGCGTGCACCTTAAATGTGCAACACTAACTAGTTCCAAACTAAGGACTTCCATGGTGGAAAGAAGTGAAAGTGGACCATGTCAAAGGTTAACTAGGACTCAAATCTATATCACCAAGCTTCTCATCACATCCACAATCCTTGAGGTACCTCCTCAAATGGTGTTAGTAAGCCAGGTCAACCAAACCTGAGCTAGAGACCACATCCATGCTTCTCCAACCCCAAAAACATCATGCGGACCACAAGGAACCATTCTACAACATCTACACACCTTACCAAAATATTAACCATAATCAGAATCTTCTGTAATACTTCCACAACCACTTCAAACAAAGAATGTCTTCATTATGCACATTAGGACACATTGTTGCTAATCACCAACACAAGAGATAAACTTGTGGAGCACCCCAACACTAGAAACTTTACTAGATAGTAGATACATACACTATAAACACTTTCCTAGATCTGCAAACCAAGAGACCTCAATGTGGAGAAATGTGGAGCAATCTCATGTCTCCCAGATAGTATTCTTCATAGTCAAACACTCTGTCAAACACATCTTCTACTTCCACATGATCTAGAACCTGAAACTCTAGATATAACACCTTTGAATACCTTCAATCATCACTTCCAAACTGCACAAGCATATCTTCAACTAGGAAGAAATACAAAGCACAATAGTGAACACACCTCCATCACACTACACACCTTTTTATTGAAATTTTCTCTAAAGCACTTGGAAACCAAGTGAATCACCTGCTGGAGGTTGACATCAATGACAACACCAACAAGTTTCCAACAATGTCCATGTTTGAAAAATGAAATAGTGTCAGGACAAGAGGGGTGGCTTTGAATGAGGGCTGGAAGGACTTCTTGAGAGGGTTGTTCCTGAGGACTAATAGGGTGGAATTGCACAGGAACAAGCTCCCATGAAGGTTGAGAGCCTCTAAAACTTGGGATTTTTAAATTGGAAGGTGGTTTTGGAGGCTTAGAGGGTTTTGCCTACCTAAAGCTTGGGATTTTAAACTTGGGAATTATTTTTGCCGCATGCTGATCTTGTGTAGAAGGGAAGGGTTGCCTAAAACTTGGAATGAAGGGTGTTGATTGGGATTCCATTCTCTGGACATTGGCAAGCAATTGTCTCATCTGTTCTTCTTTAGCTGCAATCTACAAAGGTAGGTTTTCTTTATAAGGTCTATCCTACACCTCCATTTATTGTTGGTAAAGGAAGGCTTGATGAGAAAGCCCATCTTCCTGCTGGTTATACATTTGCTCCCTCTTGATGTCATCATATTCCCTTTGAAAATTTAACATGATATCCTTTAAATTCATGATGTTCATATTTTGAGGCTGCTCAGTAGGGTAGTTATACTAGTTTGGGGCAAAAAGGCCCCTCTGAGGCTAATAGTAAGCATGTGTAGTGGTGCGAATGAGGCAAGCATCATGAGGATGTTGATATATTGCTGAAATAGGGGCATATGGCACAAAAGTAGAGGTGTCTTGGGCCTGAAATTGCTAGAGTGGAGGCCAATGGCTTGTATTTTAATAAGATGAAGGGGAATAACCATATCCTCCATGAAAGTTTGACATACTGGGGCATCTAAAATGCTAGATAATCATAGAAAAAGTAAGAAACAAAGCAAGATAGGTCTGCATCTAAAGAAAACTAGATACATACCAAGAAGAGTCACCAGGTGATTTGAGAGCCCTGAAGGCTAGAAAAGAATAGGAGCATCACCAAAGTCTGATCTTTGATGGATCTTTAAGCACTTAAACTAACTACACTAGTAGATTTGTTTGTCACAGTCACCATGGTGCTTTTTGAATGCTTTCACAGCTACACATGAACTAAGAACAATGCAAAATCTTCTCAGTTCAACTCCTACTCAAAGCAGAGGGTCCCACCGGGCATGCCAGAAAATTTTATCACATGGAATTGCAACCTAATTTAAGCATGTTCAAGCATTCCAATGACACAATGGGACTGATCTCAAGATGTGGGATCTTACAAATGAGATTAGACCTCCAATGAAGGCCAGATCCTCTTTTTGAGCTTAAGGCTCAAAGAAAGAGCTAAATCTAATGCTACTGATTACTAGGGAAAAGGGGAAGAAGGAGAAACTAAAATTAAAAGGTGATGCACAAAGATTTAGTGTGTTTAACTACAACTGACCTAGCATAGTAATGATCTCAAATACTGAAGGGACCTCACACAGACTCATGCAGGTTCAAACAAAGGTTAAGGAAGAAAGATAAAACTATGAAAGGGACCACTTTATCCACAATACACAACTTACATCTATCAAATAAAAAGAGTGTAAGAACAATGAGAGAGGCAAAACATCAGTTTATATTGATCATAGAAGCTAAATATCCATTAGAAAGAGGATATAGACTCATTACAAACATGAGATGGACACAAATGATAGACTTTGCTTCATGGTTGAACTAGTATAAAGACATTAGAGGTTTACAAGAGAGAGCACAGTCCATTAAATCCACCTGGTTTTAAAAAATATCACAAGGTCTGAACCTACTAATGAGTCCCTCTGTCTAAATAATGACCCAAAATAGCTAACCAACAGAAATACATCTTTTACACATGTATATATAACTTTTTTCATTCAATGTATCACCTTGGGCATTAAAATTTAGTCAATAAGTCATGCCCATGCTATATTAAAATTGGCCTTAGGGCCCTGTCAGAAGATTTACAAGTTTTGAATGTTGATTGTGCCCTGACAATATAAAAATTTATACGGGAAGATTGCCCACACGTCTGGGTACCTGATGCATTAATGAGGGAAGGCTTGAAATCCTTTTTTGGCACCTACAAATCCATTTTGTCCCTCCTTTGTATTGACACATTGAAGATTTTCACTATTTTGACAACCTACATTTGACCTTGGCCTACAACATTATTGTTGAGTACCTATCATCCTCCTCATATCATGGTGTGATTTTAGGGATCTAATAAATCACACCTTGTAGAAGATTTTACAACACTTTAAAACATTTGATATTTTGAATTCTCCCTTTGGTGCCCTTTGTATTTCCTTTTATCAATGAATTCTCCTGTCAGTGAACACGAGTAGAAAAATAGAAATAAATGACTAAAAAATCTACCAAAAATTGGTCATGTGACCATTAGTTTGGTCACATGACCATTGGTAGTTTATTCCCGGTCATTTATCTCATGACCAAATTTATGACTAAACAAATTGTAGTCATTAATTTGGTAGTATATTTAGTCATTAATTTGGTAGTATATTTAGTCATCAATTTGGTAGTATATTTAGTAATCAATTTGGTAGTATATTTGGTAATTTGGTAGTATATTTAATCATCAATTTGGTAATATATTTAGTCATTAATTTATTCATTGATTGTTGTTAACTGGTCATTGATTAAAAAACAATAAATGACTAAAAAACTACTAAAAATTACAATCATTTATTTAGTCATGGTAGTCATTTATTTAGTCATTGTAGTCATTTATTTAGTCATTGTAGTCATTTATTTTAGTCATGGTAGTCATTTATTTAGTCATTGTAGTCATTTATTTTAGTAATGGTAGTCATTTATTTAGTCATGGTTTAGTCATTTATTTGGGTGAATCAGTGATTCAAGTTACAAATCAAATCTAACTTAATTAATCCTCAAAAATTTATGGATATAAACTTCAAGTATCATAGATATTCAAATGTTGAGAGAAGCACCATGAAATGATGACTAAAATGCTTGAAAAAATATTATGAAAATTTATTTCATTAAGTCTCACTGGTTACAGTCAATGTCTCACTGGCAAAGCAAAACCTCACTAGTTATAGCCTCACTAGGTAAATAGAAATCTCATTGATTTCAGCCTCATTGGCATCACTGGTAACTTGTCTCGCTGACTGTCTTACATGATTTACTGAACATTCATCTTAGCTCATTTACATCATTTATTAAACATTTATAAAATGTATTTCTCTTTATTAAAAAAAACATTATCTTAGATCATGCACTGTTAAACAGTGAATTTGTATCAGAGCATTTCACATTCAAACTCTTCCTTGCTGGTATTCACCTTTCACCTTCCAAGCTTCATCCTTTTGTGAATTTGATACATTCTGTGTACCATCAAAAGCCTGCAAATCAAATAAAGGTGAAAAAACAATAACACTGTTACCAAAATTTCACTTATAACTCAATTTGTTAGAGCTGAAACAACTGATTATTTCAAAGGTGAAAGGTACTCTAACAATTTTCTGCCAAAGGTTAACCATTTGCATGTGAATGTTTTAAATGGAATTCAATTTTTTATTATGCAATGTTTTACAATAGAAAGAAATTGCACAAGTTACATGATATTGTTGTCTTTCATTCATTTTACAATGGAAAATGTATACAATGTTGTTGTCTCATAAATTGAGATCAAAAGAAGGTTTAAAATGTCCCACACAAGCCATGGGAATGACTAAACTAAGCTACTGCAAACTTGAAAAGCAAACTATACATCTAAAGATAAAATAAAGGAAAAGCATATGAAGAGAGTTCATATCCTTCATTGCCTTAAATGGCCAATCTTGGTGTTGTTCCTCTTATCTCCAACTCCTCTCATTCCTGATCTTCATATGTACATGCAGATGATTGAAAGTTTGGTTAGAGATCAAGACAAGAAATCTCATCATATGTTTCATCAACAGACATATAACCTAAGAATATGATGCATTAAATCAGTCGAGCCATTACCAGATGTGTTCAAGAGAGCTAAAGATCAAATCATCACATGAGCATTGAACTCCATTCATTTTATCTAACTTGCTTGTGCAATGTATAGATATAGGTACATTCATCATTGTGCATGATATTTTAGCATGTGGTGAAAAAATGGGTCCCACAAGGGTTGAGCCTAGGATGTTGCCCCCTAAATCTTAAGAGGGGCATGGATAAGCAAGAAACATTTAGATTGTTCAAATAAAAGTATAATCAGTTTGAGGAACAATTTATAAAGTCACAGAGCACATTGTTAACCCATGACTGTCCAATCAAGAAGTGTAATGAAGGTTTGATATCGCTTCACCTTGAAGTGATAATCATAAATGAGGAATGAGCTCATTTAGACACATGTTAATCTATAGAACTGAGAAAAAAAGTGCATCATTTTGTGCCAAGGAAATCATGTTTCCATACATGTTTTTATGTTGTCACTATTCGTAATGAAGAAGTGTGAATGCAAATTTATTGAGGATAGTCATTTGTGACTGTATTCTAGGACAACAATATCAACAATCAAATAAGGATCATACAATAGGTTTGAAGATCAAGCTAGGTAATGCAATGAGGAAATTACATTCAAAGCTAGATCATTGCTAGAATTCACTATCCATTAATAAGAGATCTATCATTCTTCAACCATCATTCATTTCATGAACTAACAATCTATACAGCTTTACAAGAGGACAATGATGAACAATAAATATAGTGCCATTTCATTGTGAAATGCAATGCCAAGCATATGAACTCTTGAGAAGGAGAAGTCATTGTTTCATAAGCTTATTAATGAACAAAGTTTGAGAGCATTTTGAAGTTCAAGACAACAAATAGACTAAGAAAAGATGCAACAGTCAAGAAAACAAGAGCAATGCAATGGGAAGGAGATATGTCAAGTAGGAGAATCATTAGACCATGGATTCTATTATGGCTATCTAATAGATTGAAAATTTGAGTCCAATGAGGTTGATGATGATGAGCTTTCAATGAATACCCTGGTGGTTTAGAAACAAATTATGTGAAAGATTTATTTCAGATGAAGAATAGTGGCCTTGTTAGGCTCAGTGTGACTCTTGACAATTACACTATGCATCCCCTCTCACCAAATTGGATATTAGTGTTGGAGCTTCAAAATAATGGTAAGGAAAATGCTACAGCCAGCAACGATTATCACAAAAGACTATAAATGGAGAAAAGAATTGAACATGACGAGAATGCATAGAAAGAAATCAAATATATTCATAATTTACATCTATACCATCTCAGGTTCTTTTGATAGAAAATGAAAGGGAAAAAGAAGATTTTGAATGACAAAGAATGTACCCATCTCGTCCTATTTATTTCTCATAAAAAAATAGATTTCACCATCAAAAAATCTAGTTGAAACCTTCAGAAGCTCAAGAAAACCCTAGTTCAGGGCGGCGCAGTAGAAGGCCAACAATAATCAAAGCAACAAAATGATATATGTTTTAGGTTTTCATTTCTTTTTGTCAAATTTGCCCTAGCCCGACAATGGGCAATTTTGATTTTGTTTTTTAAGAAAATCATTTGCCATCAAATAAGCCGAGGTCAAAACCTCAAGATAGTGAAACCTAATGATACCAAAGAGCCCGTGAAGGGTCATTTTCAAATTAATGATGCCTTTTTCCACTGCCTATGTTTGAAGGTATTTTGACCTTAGAAATATAATCAAGTGTCACATATATATGCATGGAAATGCCATGATGACATTGTTAGACTTAGGGCACACAACTGAGAGGGGAGGTGAATCAGTTGTGCAAAAACTTTCTCTAATTTGCACACTTAAATCTTCTTGGTGATTAGTAGTATATTAAACATGAAACATAATGCATTCAAATCAAAAATAGAAACTCATCAACACATAAGACACCAAGATTTTGACGTGGAAAACCCAGTTAAGGGAAAAACCACGGGGTGATTAACCCAAGAATGTATTCTCTATTAGAAGAATAGAAAGATCAAAAATGGCACATGCCAATTAGGGCTCATTGCCCCAACACACTGCTCACAAGAGGCTCACTCCCTACAAGAGACACATTGTCTACAAAGAAATAAGTATTACATACATGAACTGGAGAATAGCATCTTCACTATGCTTGAATCAGTTCCATTAAGCTCAATACACCTGCTCTACCTTTCACTCTGCTTTTCGCTACCACACTCTCATCTCCACAAGACACACTTTGAAATGACTTCTCAAACCCTTATTTATACATGACATCGACTTAGGAACAATTATCTAAGTTGGCAAACACCTAGAAGAACATCTGCAAGACGTGTAATACATCTGGTCGGCCAGTCTTAGGAAGAACACCAACATCCGGTGGTTATTCTTCAAATACAACTTTAACATTAATGTGGACCACCAACATGAACTGGAAATGATCCATAGATCACCACAAGCTTTCCTAAAGCATCAACAACATCTGCACTTCATCTGCTTACTGGAATCCTTCTCTCCTTCATCCAGAACATCAAGAACACAGTCTGTCATCACTATCACAAAGGAATAGGTTCTTCTAGACCTTCAAGCCACAAGCCAATCTTCTTGACACTTCACAAGGATGTCCCCAACACTTCCTCCAATCCACAAAATGGGATAATGCATTACCGGACCTCACCGGACCTATCTGTGTCACTCTGTCACCTCTAGACACCTGCCAGAGCTGGTTCTACTTGAGTGACCATAACTTCTTTAGGTCTTCATGTAGACTTCTAAAAACTTGACTGGAGCATGTCAAGACTTATATCTACAAACCCTTTACACCGCATCGTTTGATCCTTAACCTATCTTGGACTTTTACCTTGTTGTCATCACTATTCTTGATTGAGACTAATTTTCTCAATATCCTCAGCACACAGCTCATCCAATCCTTCTCATTAATGCAACATGAGTATGTTGACATCAATGACAACACTGGTTAGACCCATACTTGCAACAATCTCCCCCTTTGTCATTGATGGTAACATATGATGTGAAAAAACATCCAAACAAGAACTTCTCCTTACTGTCACAGCTCCCCCTATCAACAACAACTATTCATATGTCTTCTCTTCCTTTACTACTCCCCCTTTGATCATCAACCACTTATTTTTCACATGTCTTCTCTCCCCCTTTGACATCAATGGCAAAGGGCTCATACTTGTAACTCTAATACTTCAGAATCATACCTGCTGCTCCCCCTGAGTAGTAGCTCCCCATTATCAATCTGGATCACAAGATATGACTGTGATATCCACCGGATTGATGCACATTAGTGCATCCTAGTTCATCACCGGAGGGGTAATAACCCCTAACTTCTCCCTGAGATACTCAAAAGAGTCCTTGGGAAGAGGTTTGGTAAAGATATCTGCAATCTAATCCTTGGAGGGCACAAACTCCAGTCTGACTTCATCCTTGTTCACTTGCTCTCTTAGAAAGTGAAAATTGATAGATATATATTTAGTCTTAGAATGCAATACTGGATTCTTAGAAATATTTATTGCACTTGAATTATCATAGAAGATAGTGATAAGCTCCTCATACTCTACTTTAATATCTCTTAACATCTGCTTCATCCATAAAACTTGAGTGCAACTACCTGCTGTTGCAATGTATTCTACTTCAGTTGTAGACAGGGATATTGCCTCTTGTTTCTTGCTTAGCCAAGAAACCAATCTCTTTCCCAAAAATAAATCTCCACCACTAGTACTCTTCCAGTCATCCACATCTCCTGCCCAATCAGCATCTATATATGCATGAAGAGAGAAATCATGATCTCTAGGATACCACAAACCATACTCAACCATTCCTTTTAGATATCTAAAGATCCTTTTGATTGCCATGACATGAGATTCTCTGGGATCAGCCTAGAATCTTGCAACAAGACCAACAGCCTGCATTATATCTGGTCTAGTTTGAGCGCGATACAACAATCCTCCAATCATTGATCTATATTTTGTCTGGTTTGCCTTAGGAGAGTCATCATCTTTGCTCAGCTTACATCCAGTTTCCATGGGAGTATTCATTGGCTTTGAATCTTCCATTCCAAATTTACTCAACAATTCTTTCACATATTTGGTCTAAGAAATAAAGATTCCTTTCTTTGTTTGAGTAATTTGTAGACCCAAGAAGAAATTCATTTCACCAAGCATTGACATCTCAAACTCACTTTTCATTTGATTTGCAAAAGTTTTACACATACTGTCTCTTCCTCCAAAGATGATATCATCAACAAATACTTCAACAATCAAGATGTTTGCATGATCAATTTTGAAATATAAGTTACTGTCAGCAGTACCTTTGTTGAAACCAATCTTCAAAAGATGTTTGTCTAATCTTATATACCATGCTCTTGGGGCTTGCTTTAGTCCATACAGTGCCTTCTTCAACTTGTAGACCATATCACCATGCTCAGATAATTAAAATCCATCTGGTTGTTCAATGTACACTTCTTCTTCTAAGTCACCATTCAAGAAAGAAGACTTGACATCCATCTGATACATCTTGAAATCCTTGAAGGCAGCAAATGCAAGAAATAATCTAACTACTTCAATTCTTGCCACCGGAGCAAACGTTTCTTCAAAATCAATTCCTTCTATTTGGGAGTAGCCTTTGCAAACCAATTACTTCACCAACTTCATTTAGTTTGTTCCAGAAGACCCATTTGGTTCCAATTACATTCTTGTTTCTAGGTTTGGGAACAAGATCCCAAGTGTGATTTTTCTCAATTTGCATCAACTCTTCCTCCATTGCTTTGGTCCAGTTTTCATCATTGTAGGCTTCATTTATTGTCTTAGGTTCAATCTTTGAAATCAAACAATATTTATCTAAATTTTGAGCAATTTTCCTTCTAGTTTGCACACCTTTGCTTTTGTCACCAATGATCTGATCTTTAGAGTGGTTCAGTCTTACATACCTTAGAACTTTGGGAGTTTCTTGCACTTCTACTTCTTGATCAAGCTCATTCAGACCTGTCTCTTCTTCTTGATTTACCGGATCAGTTTGAATCTAACTTTTAGAAGAGGATTGAACTCCTTGAACTAGAACACCATTCTGATCATCTTCATTATATTCATAAAACCTTGAGGGTTTCTCTATTCCCTCATTAACCTTCACATTTGCACTTTCTATCATCTTTCTCAATCTCTTGTTAGAACACCAGTATGCTTTGCTCTAAGTAGATTAACCCAAGAATATCCCTTCATCACTTCTAGCATCAAACTTGCCTAGATCTTCATCTCTTTTGATGTAACATTTGCTACCAAAGACTCTGAAATATCTTACAGTAGGAATAATGCCAAACCAAAGTTCATAAGGGGTCTTACCAGTATTGCTTCTGATTTGAACTTGATTGAGAGTATAGACTGCAATGCTGATAGCTTCTCTCCAATAGATCTGAGGAACATTTACTTCCATCATCATGGTCCTAGATGCTTCCTAGATGGTCCAGTTCTTCCTCTCCACTACTCCATTTCGCTGAGGAGTCCTAGGAGCAGACAACTATCTCTTAATCCCATGTTTCTCACAGAACTCTATGAACTCACCAGATGTGAGTTCTCCACCTCTATCAGACCTTATACATTTCAACTTTAGTCCTGTTTCATTCTCCACCATAGCCTTGAATATTTTGAATTTTTCAAGAGCTTCTGATTTCTCCTT
This sequence comes from Cunninghamia lanceolata, assembly GCA_027924645.1. Lineage (NCBI taxonomy): Eukaryota > Viridiplantae > Streptophyta > Pinopsida > Cupressales > Cupressaceae > Cunninghamia > Cunninghamia lanceolata. The sequence goes on along the minus strand of BSBN01000098.1, from coordinate 3,733,905 downwards.
TAGAAAGGTTACCCACATCATCTGGGAATAGTCATCAATTAGCAGCATGAAGTATCTATCACCTTGAATACTCCTAGTTCTTGCCGAACCACAAAGATTAGTGTGAACTGGGTCCAATAATCTGCTAGAAGATAGTTCCTTACTTTTGAAAATGACTCTACTCATCTTACCCAACTGACATTCTTTGCACAAGCTGTTAGTAGGTTTCACCAATTTTGGAAGATCTCTTACAACCTGAGAATTGCTTATCTTGATGATATTATCAAAATTCACATGACACATCCTTCTATGCCATAACCAACTCTGATCAACTTGAATAAATAAGCAACTTTTACCAATACCAACCAAATGGAAGATATTACCTTTAGTTTGAGTATCGGATGCAATCTTTGTTCTGAAACTTTCAAAGATTTTGCATTTTCCATCCTTGAATAAGAGATCATAGCCTTTGTCTACCAACTATCCAACACTGAGAAGATTGTGCTTCAAACCTTCAACATATAGTACATTACTAAGAAATAGTTCCTCTTCCTCTGATTCTACTAGCAGAATTGTAACCAAACTTTACCACTCCTCCTTCATACCTTTCCAAAACTACAAACTTATTTTTGTTACCTGTCATATGGTGAGAGCAACCACTGTCAATGACCCAATCATCCTTCTCTTCAATTTGGGCAGCCAGAGCTCTTTCCACAGTCTTAAGATTGATAGATACAGAGGACATTGGATCTTCTTCCTTGATGGCAATGAACACCCATTCATTTCTAGATTTGTTTCCTATCTCTGATTCATCATCTGTTACTCCTTCATTATCATCATCTTCATGTACATAGTAACAGTTCTTTTGGAACCTTGGCTTGTTAAGATTTTGCCTTTAAAATCTTTACGAACACCTTGAGGAAAAATGACCAATCTTATTGCAGTTAAAACACTTAAAAGGTAATTTTCCCTCATACTTACTGGATCCTCTTGGTGACCTCTTTGCAATAAGGGCTTCAAGTTGAGCAGTTTCTGCTTCTTCTTCTTCTAAATCTTTTCTTGCTTTTTCATACCAAGACAATTTCCTTGAAGAATTCTCTCCCAGATCAAGCCTTTTTTTACCTTTAACAAAGGCACTAGCTTTGAACGCAGCTTCAGTCTTGGGGGGGTCGTCTCCAAACTCTGTCATTTCAAATGCATCCAATTTCCCAGCCAATTGATCTCTTGTGACAGTTCTATGAGCTCTAAATTCTTCAATGGCAGCAGTCTTAATTTTGTAAGAAGCAGGGACGGATCTGAGAATTTTATCAACAATCTCATTTTCATCCAAGACACCACCAACATTTCCAATTCCACAAACTAGCTCATTCACTTTTGGCATAAAAGTGGTAATATTTTCATCATCTCTCATATTCAGTTTTTCAAATTTCCCTTTTAGATTTTGTAACCTTGCACATTTAACATATTGGTCTCCTTCATGCAAAAGTTCTAGTTTATTCCAAATCTTAAAGGCTGTTGGTAGGTTAATAACATTTGAGAGCTCTGAGTCAAATAATACACTTAGAAGAGCCTCTTTGGACTGCATATTGTTTTCAGCATCTGTGATTTCATTTAGGGTTGTTAGACCACCGTGTGGAGGTACATATGCTTTTGTAACCATGGACCAGTATGCCATTCCCATACACTACAAGTGACATTTCATGTGGCCTTTCCAAAGAGCAAAGTTGGTTCCATCAAACTTCAGACTATCCTTCTTGTAAGACGACATCTTGGATCTCCTCAAGCAGTTAAGCTCCTTTAAGAAGAACTTGGCTCTGATACCAATTGTTAGACTTAGGGCACACAACTGAGAGGGCGGGTGAATCAGTTGTGCAAAAACTTTCTCTAATTTCCACACTTATATATTCTTGGTGATTAGCAGTATATTAAACATGAAACATAATGCATTCAAATCAAAAACAAAAACTCATCAACACATAAGACACCAAGATTTTGACGTGGAAAACCTGGTTAAGGGAAAAACCACGGGGTGATTAACCCAAGAATGTATTCTCTATTAGAAGAACAAAAAGATCAAAAATGGCACATGCCAATTAGGGCTCACTACCCGAGCACACTACTCACAAGAGGCTCACTGCCTACAAGAGACACACTGTCGACAAAGAAATAAGTATTACATACATGAACTGCAGAATAGCATCTTCACTATGCTTGAATCAGTTCCATTAAGCTCAATACACCTGCCTTGCCTTTCACTCTGCTTTTCGCTACCACACCCTCATCTCCACAAGACACACTTTGAAATGACTTCTCAAACCCTTATTTATACACGACATCGACTTAGGAACAATCATCTAAGTCAGCAAACACCTACAAGAACATCCACAAGACATGTAATACATCCAGATGGCCAGTCTTAGGAAGAACACCAACATCTGTTGGTTATTCTTCAAATACGACTTTAACTTTAATGCAGACCACCAACATGAACTAAAACTGATCCATAGATCATCACAAGCTTTCCTGAATCATCAACAACATCCACACTTCATCTGCTTACTAGAATCCTTCTCTCCTTCATCTGGAACCTCAAGAACATAGTCTGTCATCACTGTCACAAAGGAATAGGTTCTTTTGGACCTTCAAGCCACAAACCAATCTACTTGACACTTCACAAGGATATCCCCAACACTTCCTCCAATCCGTAGAATGGGATAATGCATTATTGGACCTCACCGGACCTATCTGTGTCACTCTGTCACCTCTGGACACATGCCAGAGCCATTTCTACTTGAGCAACCATAATTTCTTCAGATCTTCATACGAACTTCTGAAAACTTGACTGAAGCATCTCAAGACTTATATCTACAAACCCTTTAAACCGCATCCTTTGATCCTCAACCTATCTTGGACTTTTACCTTGTTGTCATCACTATTCTTCACTATTCCTAATTGAGACTAATTTTCTCAATATCCTCAGCACACAGCTCATTGAATCCTTCTCATTAATGCAACATGAGTATGTTGACATTAATGACAACACCGGTTAGACCCATACTTGCAACAGACATGGGAGTGATAAGGGGATATCATATGTGTGTGTATGGTGATGGATGTGACATGGTAGTCATAAGGGTGTAGTGATTTGTATAATCAAATGCTTTTATTTTGACTTGTGCATGGATTGGACATGAGGTCCAATGATATAGCATTATGGCATGGGAGATATAAGGGATTAATCCATGATTTTCTAGATCATATATATATATATATATATATATATATATATATATATATATATATATATATATATATATATATATATATATATATATTATAATATATTATATTGTAATATAATATATTATTATATTATATTATAATATAACCCACTCCTTCAATTAAAAATATTTTTTTTAATTATCCACTTTAATATCATATTGTCTAATTTTTATTTGTGAATTATTTAGTCCTTTTTATTTGTGTATAAGTTATAAATTATACAACTTAAGTTATTAAATTATATAATTTAAATTAATTTAACTTAAATTATACTTGTGGATACTGGACTTACAAAATTAAAAAATTTATCAATATTATTGTATATTTAAAAGATTTATAATTAATAATTTTGTTATTTTATTTGTATCCATCCAGTTTGTCTATTTTCTTGTCTTATTTTTAAATTTTTTGTATATTTCCTATTGTATGATTTATCTTTTTTCTTCTTAACCCTTTGTTCAATCCTTTCTCTCCTTTTAATCCTTTGATCTAAGCAGACATTTATTGCATTGCCTTGTATTATCTTTGAATTCATGGATTATGATCAAATTGGAAAGAAAAAAGAATAGAGGAATAATAGTCATTTATTTAGTCATTTATAGCTATGTTGCAAAAAATTAGTACAATTTTGGTCACATGACTAAAATTTTTAGTAACCTGGTCATTTATTTGCCATATTTCTACTAGTCGAACTCTCTAGTCAATGAACTATCAATTTTGTCAACCATTCCTTTTGGGTGACTCTCTTTCAACTTATCTTCTTTTCTTTTCTTTATCCCCTTTGTCAGTGAAATCACCCTTTGGCAAACTCTTCTCCTTTTCTCTTGGGCTTCTTTGTTAGAAAATTGCCTTATTGGCGAATTTGAGAAATCGTGAACCAATCAGCAAGTTATGATTTCACTTATCCACCGATTTCTCCTTCTGTTTTTCTATCTTTGCCTTGCTTTTTCCTTTAGTTGGTGAAATATATTTTTCACGAACTTCCCCTACTTTCTCCTTTGGTCTCTTTTCTTCTCTATCGATAAAATTTCCATTTCGCGAAACATCCTTGTCTCTGTCTTGCTTGCTTTCTCTTTGCCAGTAGTTCGCTCTGTCGGCAAATTGACCAACCGGTGAACCTCTTAGTTGGCCAACTTCTTAGTTCATGAACCATTAAGCTCACCAACTATTTAGTTATTCTTCCTTTGACCTTTTTTTTACTTTAGTCGACACCTTCTGTCATCCTCTGTCAGCGATTTCATAGATCAACAAACTTGTCGATGAGAGAACTTTAGGTTCACCAAACTTAAAATTTACTGGCAAAGGCAACCTTCCCCACTTTTATCTTGCCTTTCCCTTGAAACTTCTTTCTTCATTGATGAACTCACCGGTCAATGAACCATCAAGTTCATGAACTAGACAATTTTTCGATAAAGGCTAACTTTTCCTCCTTTCTCTTCCTTAGAGAACCTTCACCTTCTTGTTTTATCAACAAATGGGTCAGTCAGTGAACTTGGCAATTAGCGAACCAAGAGGTTCACGAACCTTCATGTTTTTTGACATAACAAAATAGGCTAAGCAAAAAAAACTTGGAATATTTAGGATTTTTCTAAGGGAGACTTCCTTCCATTTAGGCTTTCTCAAATCAGATATTTGTGATAGAAGGAAGGCAGGATTGTGTGGAATCTGGCTATTTTGGCCTAGGCTAAAATATGACAACACTTTCCATTTACATTTTATCAATTTTTGCAGTTCTTGTTGTGAAGTGTTTGCAAATGACCTTCATGATTTAGATAGGAAATTGATTTAATTTAGTAGTCATCATGGAACAGCCCTCTGCATTTTAATGTTTTGATATTTTGAAATGTATTATGAATTTAAAAGACTATTTGGGCTTTAAGCCATAGCCAAATTAATTTAATGTGTGTTGATTTAACTTGGAAAGAAATCCCCATTTATATTAAAATTAGGTGTGATAATTCATTTGGGAAAAGGATTATCTAATTTGCATATTAATGGTATGTTGAGTGATTTTTCCAAGGTTTAATTATATTATGGAAAATTTTATTTTCTTGTTAGTTGGAATTCAATTTAATTTGCAAAGGTTAGACAGAAATCTTATTAAAGTTATTTATATTGAATAACTTTTTTATAAATAATATGGTTTGGAAAAATATGTATTCATATAAAAGTTTATTTTTAAAATATGTTATACGCAAAATATAAAAAGGGAAAATGGAGGGATAAGAAAAAAAGGAAAATTTTAATTGTATCACTTCTCATTTTTTGAATCTCTCTCTCTCTCTCTCTCTCTCTCTCTCTCTCTCTCTCTCTCTCTCTCTCTCTCCTTGAAAAGAAATTAGACAGAAGTTGCTACACTTGGATTAAGCTTGTGGTTGGGAGTGGATTGGAAGGGTACTGTGATTGCTTAGGTGTGGGATGTAGATTTTTGTCCATAGTTTCCTCTGAAGGAAATAATTTTTTCCTTGTAGCTTGCTTGGGAAGAGGTAATCTTCTTAAGGTGTCATGCTTTTAAAATGAAAATTTTACTTTTTCCATTTCCACAATAGGTGGATTCATATGGCCTCTTCTTTGAATGAATGAATAGAGTAGATAGTATGCAATTAGAATTAGATTTGAATTATTTTTTGAAATGTGTAAAATAGAGCCAAGGTTATGGAACTTTTTTTTAGAATCTATCATAATCTCTTGAAAGTTGTTATGCATGTTGTTTTGTATTTTTGAATTCAAAGGGTATATTTAGATTTTTCAAATTTGGTGTTTTTAAATTTTGAAGTTCTTAGGTAATGTCATCAATGGTGGATTTGGGGTTTTTATGGTTGTAAACTTTTTGGGATGAAAACTAAAACTTGAATTCAAACCTTATTTTATGGTTTAGTTTGTGAGACGAAGAGTCTCATGAATCTTTTGAGATTATCAATCCTTTGGGTACGAGGAACACAAACTTTGATCTCATTTTTCATGACTTGTCTTTTGGGCTATGGTTGACTTTTAAAATTGCATTCTTTCAACCTTGGATGTTGAGATCTTGAACTTGGACCTTGTTGTCCAAGCCTTGATTTGGTATTTGAATGATACAAGGATGATCATGAACTTTGACCTTATTTTTTTTCCTTGACAATAGGAGCGAGGGTTGACTTTGAACCAAGGATTGCGTGCTAAGTGAAGGATTAAAGTGGACCATACTACACCTTTGAGGTTAGGGATGTATCAATAGGAAGTGTCATATAGGTAACATAATGAGATAATATTTTAAATATTTAAATAAAATTGAATTCAAGATAAGGGTAAGTGCATGGAAATAGGATACAAAAGGAGGGTCAATAGTGGCCACTTTTTTTCTAAAATAAGCTAAACTTGATCTTGAGTGAGTAATTCGAGATGTTTACACTTCAATTTTGTAGACATGGTAAGAACAAGAATTGTAGCACTCTAAATCTAGTTTCTAAAATACTAAATATTTTTGAAAATGATTAATGTTAAGAGGGTGAAATACTAAGTGCACACAAAAGTCTTCCTATTTTATCACTAAAATATAACATAGTGTCTAGTGTGCACCCTCCAATTGTTTTTGTTGCATTTAGTTTTTTTAAAACCCCTTGGTAGAAATATAGTTTAGAGTGAGTATTAGAAGTTGTGTATTTTTTTATATATTTTTATTGAATTTTTTTTTGATGATTTTTCAAAGTGGATGCATCCTGAAAATTGCATCACGAAGCATGTGTATCACATAAATTGCAAAAAAAAATAAAAAATGTAATATTTTTTTAATGTGTAAAGAATGAAGTGTAGAACAATCCTATATTTTTTTTAAATTTCCATAAGCAAATCAAAAGATATAAAAAAAATCAATACATATGTGATTGAGGAATATGAAGACACTTTTCAAGGAAAACAATAATAGGGTAAGTGCATGGAAATGCGGGACCAAAAGGGGGCCAAAGGTGGCTACTTTTTTATGAAATAAGAAAAAACTAATCTTGCATGAGAAATTGAAGATAACCATGCTCAAAATTGGAAGATGTGATAAGAAAAAGTTTTGTAGTGCTTCGATTCTAGTTTCAAAACCACTATTTTTTTCTAAAAGTCTTGGAGATTAAAAGGTTCAATTAGGGGGCGCATGCAAAGTGCTCATGTTTTTGTCAAAAAAATATAACATATAGTGTCTAGTGTGATCCCCCTAAAATGTCAACACTTTTTAAGTATTAGACAAATCACTTTAGTTGAAAAATAGCTAACACTATTTAGTTTATGCCTTTTTTTGTTAATTTTTTTTATGAATATATGAATTTTTAATGAATTTTCAAAGTTGACACATCTTGAAAAATGCAAATTTGAGTGTGATCCCCCCTAATTTTTTGAAAATTAATAAAAAATTATTGTTTTTTCAATGTGTATAGAATTGATTCTAGAATCTAAAAATGTAATTTGTTTTAAATTTTGATAAACGTGTAAAAAATAACATCAGAAATACTAGACATAAGTTTTCTGAAAAAAAAAAGAGCACATTAGAAAAAGAACTTGAAGATGGAAACCTTAATGCTATCATATTTTTGAAAAAATACATGGTTAGAAAGATAATAAAAAACTTGAAGTCGTCCTGGTATTTTTCCTTATTGACATTGAAAAACGTGTAGACCATAGGTGGAGATGCACGGTATTTGGTCAAATTTTCTAACTTTTTCTAAAAACACATTGTTGCCATCCAAAAGGTACATCCAACCCAAAATCAAACCCTTAGGGTTGGAATTTCCTAAAATAGGCAAAAACATGCTCGTGTCATTTTTAAGTAGTTAAAATGTAAATCCTTAAATTTCCTTCACTCTAGAGTAGGGTCATGTCTAGGAAGAGACTAGGGGTATACAAATAAAATTAAAATTTAAGTATAAGTTGGTATTTACCTTTTATCATTTACCTTTCTTATAATTTAAGTTATATTTTATGTATATACTGGCAAGATGTTTGAGAATGGTTTCAGATCCATTAGGAATTAAATTGTAGATTCTAGAATTTGGACAATCCCTCATATTTCAGACTTAGTCAAATTTTTAGGGCTTTAGGGTTTTAGACTAGGGGGACAGGGATAAAGAGGGAGGGATAAATATAAAGATAGAGTTAGAGAGAGATAGAGATACATATAGATATAGAGAGAAGGGTATAGATAGAGACAGAGAGGATAGAGAGATAGAGATGGGGAGAGGGAGATTTGGAGAGATAGAGATAGAGAGGATAGAGAGATAGAGAGAAATAGAGAGGGGTCTACATAGATAGATAGAGAGGAAGAGAGAGAGGGGGGAGATAGAGTTAGAGGTGGGAAATATAGAAATTGAGAGAGAGAGAGAGAGAGAGGTACATACAAAGATAGCGAGAGGGAGGGGTAGAGGTGGCAGAGATAGAAAGAGATACAGAGATATGGAGATAGAGAGAGGGAGACATAGAGAGAGGGAGAGGGAGAGGGAAAGGGAGAGGGAGAGGGAGAGGGAGAGAGGGGGGAGAGATCTAGAAAGAGATATCTTGGGAGAGATGGAAAATATAGAAAGTGGGCTAGAGAGAGACCTAAGGGGTCCCTGTACCTTTACCATGATGCATGTTGTTGAATGCTTCAATTTGTCTAAGTCTGAAACCCTGAAACTATGAAATTTTGACTAAGTTTTAAATATGAGCATGGATCCTTCAAATTATAGAATCTTTAATTTAATTCATATGGATCTGAAACCATTCTCAAACATCCTACCAGTGTATACATAAAATATAACTTAAGGTGTAAGAAAGAAAGGTAAATTCTAAAAGGTAAATACTAACTTATACTTAAATGTTTATTTTATGTATATACCCTTGGTCTCTTCCTAGACATCACCCTGCTCTAGAGTGAAGGAAGTTCAAGGATTCACATTTTAACTAGTTTAAAACATGAGCATGTTATAATGCTCTCACGTTATGTCTCGGTAGTTATCAAGCCTCTAGAGTGAATGAAGTTCAAGGATTTGCATTTTAACTACTTTAAAACATGAGCGTGTTATGGCTTGTTTGGACCAAAAAGTGGTTTGGCCACTTTGTGGTCCCCCATCTTTCTGCACATGCTTAATCAATACCTTAACCTATACAAAATATTAAAAAACTATATAGTTAGAAATCTAAGAACTAGCTTATCATTTTGTTGGTGGTTACAGTAATTTTCTTTAATAAAATGAATAAATCTGACGATGTTGAAATCTAAAAATGTTAATCACTATGAAAAACATGTCTTTGGGAGGTATCATAGAGGTCCAATATTTAGGCTTGGTCTATAATGCCTCGCCATTAACACCTTAGAGAACAACATATCTATGCTATGCAAAGCAGGATAATTTTTTTTTTATATGAATAAGATAACAAAGTAATGTTAACACATCTATACACATCATTTGAACTAACGACTTGTCCTCTAAGATTTCATGGTTGCATTACTTGCCAAATCAATTAACATAATTCAACATACATTATTAACTAACATTTGTAGATCATTCTAAATCTATAGCATTAAATGAATAAACATATACATCTCCATATCATAACATCAGATGAATAATCAACATGATCAGGACTACATGTGAATGTACAAATTCCTATACACATGAGTAATTCATTACATTGATTACATTATCACCTTTCTGAATACATACATTATGAATTGACTGTCACATAAGGCTAGACCATGAGTATGCTTAATCATCTTCCTCAAACTGGTACAAGATCTGATATCTAATGCACAAGATACATCCTCCTCACCCATGAACATCGGCAAGGGAAAAAACCAATGGAAATAAAAGCTCTTCCACCTGACCATGTGGAACCCTAAGGTCCACCCCCTGAGCTAGGAGATAACACAAGATCCCACACTCATAGATAGTAAGGAGAACAATAGACTAACACAAGCAGTAGGGTTATACATGACACCAATTATCAAACTGTCCACAATAAACATCACTGACATACTTAACTGCACTTCCAGAGGCACTTACACAATTGAGGGAGGAAATACAACTAGGGAGTGCTAGACTGCAATAGGGAGGAGTGTCATCACATGGATTGATATGGGTTGTCATGGTGGACTTCACTAGGCCCCGACTCCCATCTTTGGGTTGTCTTGGCAGCCTCTCCTGATCCTCGGTCCCCATACAAACTCATGCAGAATCAATGTACCTTTCATGGGGACAAGGTAGTTGATCTTACCATTCCAGGCCTTCTCATCTCATCTCAAGCCTAAATGAGCATTTGAGCCACGAGTGAGGCATACATTATCTTGATTAATGTGAATTCTAAACCCATTCTCCTATTTCATTATTAATGTTGTCACTGGATTAAGAAACCCTTCAATGGGTTGTCCTGGACACCACTATGGGTTCCGGCCCCCATTGAGAGCCACTCCCCCTACTTTGCAACTAGTAAACCCTACACTGGGCAAGGCATTGACCATCTTGCACAACCATCATAACCACATAATCCATACACCAAACAAGGCATTAATCATCTTTGAATGTTCATCACAATTAAATGAGTTCATGTCAGAATAGAAGACAACATTTTAGGGTCACATATCACAAGGACCATACACACAACTACACCCTTCTTAGCCTCTACAATCTAACTTCCCAATGACATAGAACTTACATCCCACTATAACAAAAGCATGAACATTTAATCCAATAGTCTAGATACATTGGTTACTACAGAGAATTTATCATAACAAAGTTATCAATATAAGATTGTAACTTGGTTATTATCCAATCTCAATTTTAGAATAGACCAATTTCATAATTCTATGCACAGTGTAAGTAGATAGTAAACATAAAAGACAATTACCTATATATAATTATTTCACAATGATCTATTCTTACTTAACACAAAGAGCCAACTTTTATTATAACAGAAAATTAAGAAAATCCTATATTCTAAACATGAGATCCTTCTATGATAACTCCTTCTCTCTTTATTCAAAGATAGCATATAAAAAGATAATTCATAATTAATTAAAATCTAATTAAGATTAACTACTTACTATTCTTACCTATACATGACTCTACTCAATTAAAACATCAACTAAGCCTTAATTTGGAACTTAAGTCTCTAGAGTTGTTGTATGTTTTTACCATGGTTTTAATTTCTCTGCAACTGGTATATTGTAAATTCTAACTAGAAGAATACATTTCAATTGTCATCTATAAATAATTTATTCTACGTAAAGAATATAACCTTTCCATTTATTCCTAACTGAATCTCATGAACATTTAATGAGAAATCAAAATAAACAAAACATTGTTTAAATGGTATAAGAAATGTTATAACTACTTATTCCTAACAAAGTTTATAATTAGACATAATGTAATTTATTTATTTATTTTAAATGTCCCCAACTCTCAATGACTTATCTATAAGAAGTAATCAATCCACTGACCAATATATTTATTCATCACTAAAAGCTTGATTTAATTGATAAGTACACAGTTAAAAATCCTTTCTTACTTATGTCTTTATGCTTATGATCTCATAATCCCATTTTCATATTCATAATAATTTCTATATTCACTTTCATATTCATATTTATATCCATTTTCATATATGTAAGCAGATTTACCTTATTTCTACACTCCTATTTATTCTCATATTATTATACCTATTCTATATGCATACTTATACATAATGAATGTATATACATCAATGATGGTACTATATTCCAATTATTATTATGCTGATATAAGCAGTATTCATTTATTTATATTCATATTATTCATCTACAACGTTTATATTACCTAACCTATTAATAAAGGAAAGTGCACATACCTCTTTATGCTACTTGTCTTGTTAAATCTGCTCACTGGATTCTATTCTCTTTTGCCTATTCTTTAATATTTATATATTATAATATTTGTTATAATATTAATAATATCTCTATATTATATTATTATATATGCTATTAATATTATTGTATATATATATATATATATATATATATATATATATATATATATTTACTTGAATAATTCCTCCCTATATGTATTTATGATATCTTTCCTACTTATGACTTATATATATATATATATATATATATATATATATATATATATATATATATATATATATATATATATATATATATATATATAATGCAGATTTAATTATATTTATTTATAATGCCGATATTCCTTTTTTTATTTATTTCCCATATATTTATAATACTTCCTCTTAAATTAAATGCAAGCTACTGTTATTCCATACTTTCTGACTTTCATATTTAAAGACTTCTGTTTGCTTACTTTAGACTTCCTTATTTTCTTATATCCCCAAATCTCATCCCCTTTCCTTCCTTGCTGCTGCTATTTATATTATATATGTTCCATTGTGCCTCTTACGAAGAATGGTGACTCTTCAAAGAGTCACATACATAATATTAATATCTAATATATGTATTATTTAATTAATTAATTCATATTAATAATATATATTATAATAATATTTATATCTATTAATATCTTATGAGTATAATAATAATAATATTTGATATTTATATTCATGTAATATGATAATATATTATATAACTTATTAATATTTAATTATTAATATTTATGTGTAATAAAATATATTGTTTTAAATCTTCAATTTAAACAAGGCTTTAATATGGGGACATGACAATATAGTACTGGAAATAAACCCTAATAAAATATTATATTTTACCCTAATAGTATATTTTATACCAGCTTTACAGTAAATAAAATGTAGTGTTGGAAATAACCTTTATAAAATATAAAATATTGTACCACACTTGTAAATAAAATAGAGTGATGTAAATTTAAAAGATAGTATAAAATATTATTTTATAGCACTATATTAAACCCTAACAAAATATAATTATAAACAACAAAGAAAAGATAGTAATTTAAATTTCATTGTGTAGAAAACATAAGTAAAAATTGGTGACAAAATCTATAAAATATAATGCACTTACCATTCAATTAACTTCTGTTCTTTAGGTCTATCTAAAATATTGCAGCCACCTCTTAAAAAAACTCCATGGAAATTTATAATGCACAGTGTTCCCAAAAAAGTAATTTCCAAAAAGATTAAAAAGCCCCCAAATTCTCCCTGGTCAAAATTCCCCCTCCCCATTTAATAAATAATGAAGGGAGGGAAGTTATTTTTCCCACTCCCGTACAAAATAAATTAACAACTACCCCAACTAACTACCTACTAACCCTTATTAAAGATAAATAAAATATATGCAACCAACATAATTTAAACATACACACAATAAATAATTTTACACAAATGGGTAAAACCATTTACCCACACTCACTCACATATTATAATTAATTATATAACCAACTTTATAATATTCTATTTATTTACTATTTTATTATTATTTCTTAATTATAATATTACACTATAATTTTATTTTATTATCAACTAGGATTATATATATTATTTATTGGTGCAGGAGCACCTACCTGACAGCTGGCCTTCATGAGGCAGTTAGTTAGTTTGAGTCTTGTTTATGTTTTCAAGAAGGTCTGTTAAGACCAAATGCATGTAATAAGGTCATGTCGATCATGATAAGATCATGCTGACCAGTCTTTTACTATTTTTAGTTAGTTTGTTAGAACAGCTGTCATGCTGTAGGATCGGTGGGATCTCCCAGCCGCCTGGAGAGATTTCCCAGCCGCTTGGAGTCGGGTCAGTAGTACTCGTAGGAAAATCTATTTAAGCATGAGGATCGGTTGATATTGCATAGACAGAGAGATATCATCGATCGATAGTATAGTATTGTATTGCGCAGAGGAGCTAGAGTGTGTTGTGTGAGGAACATCATATTGTATTGCATCTTTGAAATCAATAAAGATCCTATTTTTGTTTTCCTGTTTGATCCCCTTTGTGTAATCGATTTGCTGGTTTGGGTGGTTTCATGGATTTACTGATCCATTCCACTGGTTGATCCATCTGATCGGTGGAATGGCGATGTACAGTAGGGTAGGTGTTAGTTTGTTTGTTTGCATGCAGGTGTGCAGGATCACCGTCGAGAGATGTTGAAGACCCTAGCATGGGTATGTGCTAGGTCGAGCTGATAAGTTTGAGTTGGAAGATCACCCTGAGAGTGGATCGGGTCGTCCCTGGAGGACCGGCGAAGTGAAATTTCGCTAAGGTTGAAAATTCGTTAAAACGGCATCATCAGGATATTTCTGCAAATATCCTGCAGTCAGTTCAGACATCGTCATCCGGATAAGTGGAGGAGAGCATGATGCTTTCGGTTGCATGAAGTACAAGTGCGTCGGGGTGATCATCATCAGGAGTTGCCAAGGAGTGCATCGGCATAAGGAAGAAGATCGGGTTGATCGCGGGCCGAAAAAACTAAGTTTGGCCAACAGCAGGATATGACGTCATCATCATCATGATATACGTCATCAGGACATTTCGGAGCGGCAGGATATTGAGGAGCTGCGGGTGACGTCATCGTCATCAGGATCTATGTCATCAGGATATCGGGTGATGCAAGCATCGAGGGGACGGTGCGAGGAGTTAAGGTTTGTCATCATCAGGATAAATGGAAGGAACCGGATGTTCTTTATCCTATTGATTATCATGATGTTGAATATCATGATGCTGAAGGTAGTGAAGACGGAAGTTATCGCGGAAGTGAACAGTGGATGTCAGGAGGATGTTCGCGCTGGTCGAACATGATGATGCTGCCGATAATCGAGTAAGGTGATGCTGTTGACAGGCGAAAGTGTGAAGGCTTATCTGCAAGAGGATATCGGTCGGCAGGTGAAATATGATGATGATGCTGACAGTGAAGTCAAATATGATGATGATGAGGATGAATATGATGATGATGATGGGCTGCAGACATCCATGCTATGTGTCAATGTTTTAGTGTGGATGCCTCTGCATCATAGTGGTATCAGAGCTCAGCAAAAGGTCTGGGCTGTTGTGTGTTGATTCTGTCACCGAAAGGGCAGAGGTAGAGTTGATTGTGTGTTGTGTGTTGAGTAAGAGGTTGACAAAATGCCTCCAAAAGGTAGTGGGACTGCAAGGGAATTGCAGGAGATGAAGGAGAAACATGCTAGAGAGACGAGGAAGATGAAGGAGCTTGCTGAAGCACTCCAAGCCAGGCTTGTAGCCCTGGAAAAGAACAAAAAGAGAGAAGTGGCAGACAGTGAGTCTGAAGAAGATGAAGATACTGTTGAAGAGTATGAAGAGGTAGCTAAAGAACTGGATGCTGAAGACCAAAAATTTGTAAAACTATTAAAGGCAGTGCAGAGTGATAAACCTAAGGTAAAGGTTGATGTTTCCAAGTATACTGGAAGTTTGAATGAAGATGAGTTACTGGATTGGATTGCTACACTGGATAATCACTTTGAATGTGAAGATGTTGCTGAGGATCAGAAGGTGAAGATTGCAAAGACCAAGTTAGGAGGTCATGCTTTGGTATGGTGGGATTATGTACAATCCGAGAGAAGGAAACAAGGGAAGTCCAAGATCACTTCATGGGATAAGATGGTAGCAAGGATAAAAGGTAAATTCTTGCCAAGGGATTATGAAATCCAGATGTTTAAGAAGCTGCAATTTTTAAAGCAGAAGGAAAGGGATGTGAAAGCATATACTGAGGAGTTTTATAAGTTGAGTATGAGATCTGGTCATCATGAGAATGAGGTAGAAAAGGTGGCTAGGTACTTGGCTGGTTTGAGATTGAACATACAGGATGAGTTAGTTTTAGCTAACCCTAAGAATGTGGAGGATTGTTATCAAATGGCAATCAGGATTGAAGAAAAGATGAATAGAGGACATGATAAGTCCATGAGAGGAAGAGGAAACAATATGAGGGGAAGAGGATCAGCCCCTACACAAAAGCAAACCAATGAGGGTCAAGAAGACACTGGTAAAGGACAGGGACAGTCTGATTTCAGAGGTGGATGGAAAGGTAATAGAGGCAGATTTGGAGGTGGTAGAGGTTCTACTACATTTTCAGGAAAATGTTACACCTGTGGTGAGTTTGGTCATCCATCTTTCAAGTGTCCAGAAAACAAAGGTTCATCATCCAGAAATGATAGAACTAATGACAAGAGAGTACAACTTGTGCAAGAAGAGAAAGTAGAAGAAAGTGTGCAAAGTTCAAACACTTATCAAAAGGATAAGGAGCCTGATAATTATGGATATCCAGAGAGTGGAGAATCATTGATGCTAAGGAGAATTAGTTTGCAGGCATCAAAGGATCTGATGCAAAGAAGAGCTCTTTTCAAGACCACATGCAAGAGCAAAGGTAAAGTATGCAAGGTTGTCATTGATACTGGTTCAACAGACAATATGGTATCTTAGGAAATGGTGGATAAACTGCATTTGGAAAGGTTTCCACATCCACACCCTTACAAGGCATCTTGGGTGAGTGATAGTCAATCACTTTTTGTCTCTGAACAGGCATATGTGGATTTTCAGATTGGAGCATATCAGGATAGAATTTTGTGTGACATATTGCCCATGGAATGTTGTCACCTACTGTTGGGTAGACCATGGCAATTTGATAGAAGGGTACTGTATGATGGGTATGCTAATACCTACACCATCAAGAAAGATGGGAAGACTATTAAGTTGATGCCATTACAGGCAAATGCTGCAGTACAGAAGGCAGCCCAAATCATTTTAATGGGAAAGAAGGAATTTGTGCAGGTGCCTATAGGATCAGGCATAAAGGTAGTTCAGGACACTGCAGGAAAAGAAGTTGTTAAAGACAACAAGCTGAAGAAAGTTTCAGTTGTGACTGACAGAGGTCAGCAGCAGGTGCAGAAACAGGGGTGCAAACAGCAACCAGTTGAGAGGAATGACAAGGATGTTGTCATAGTTGGGACTATTGCTTGTCCTATAAAGATTGACAGGAAGATAGAGTTGAACTTTGCAGAAGTTCAAGAGGCAGTTCAGAAAGAGGTTCTGGTCAGACAATCTGACAAACACAGAGACAACCTGAGAAGGGCCTACATTGACAGGCAGGAGGATTTACTTGCCAGCAAGCAAGTTACAGTTCAGAAGACTTGGAGCAGCCAAGAGCCAGCAGAGGATAAAGCTGGAACAGGTCAGAAGACTGACAAGGCAAAGTGTAAAGGTGGAGGACTTCCACATACTAAACTCATGGGACATGAGTTCTTTTCTGTTGGGGAGTATGGTGCAGGAGCACCTACCTGACAGCTAGCCTTCATGAGGCAGTTAGTTAGTTTGAGTCTTGTTTATGTTTTCAAGAAGGTCTGTTAAGACCAAATGCCTGTAATAAGGTCATGCCGATCATGATAAGATCATGCTGACCAGTCTTTTACTATTTTTAGTTAGTTTGTTAGAACAGCTGTCATGCTGTAGGATCGGTGGGATCTCCCAGCCGCCTGGAGAGATTTCCCAGCCGCTTGGAGTCGGGTCAGTAGTACTCGTAGGAAAATCTATTTAAGCATGAGGATCGGTTGATATTGCATAGACAGAGAGATATCATCGATCGATAGTATAGTATTGTATTGCGCAGAGGAGCTAGAGTGTGCTGTGTGAGGAACATCATATTGTATTGCATCTTTGAAATCAATAAAGATCCTATTTTCGTTTTCCTGTTTGATCCCCTTTGTGTAATCGATTTGCTGGTTTGGGTGGTTTCATGGATTTACTGATCCATTCCACCGGTTGATCCGTCTGATCGGTGGAATGGCGATGTACAGTAGGGTAGGTGTTAGTTTGTTTGTTTGCATGCAGGTGTGCAGGATCACTGTCGAGAGATGTTGAAGACCCTAGCATGGGTATGTGCTAGGTCGAGCTGATAAGTTTGAGTTGGAAGATCACCCTGAGAGTGGATCGGGTCGTCCCTGGAGGATCGGTGAAGTGAAATTTCGCTAAGGTTGAAAATTCGTTAAAACGGCATCATCAGGATATTTCTGCAAATATCCTGCAGTCAGTTCGGACATCGTCATCCGGATAAGTGGAGGAGAGCATGATGCTTTCAGTTGCATGAAGTACAAGTGCGTCGGGGTGATCATCATCAGGAGTTGCCGAGGAGTGCATCGGCATAAGGAAGAAGATCGGGTTGATCGCGGGCCGAAAAAACTAAGTTTGGCCAACAGCAGGATATGACATCATCATCATCATGATATACGTCATCAGGACATTTCAGAGCGGCAGGATATTGAGGAGCTGCGGGTGACGTCATCGTCATCAGGATCTACGTCATCAGGATATCAGGTGACGCAAGCATCGAGGGGACGGTGCGAGGAGTTAAGGTTTGTCATCATCAGGATAAATGGAAGGAACCGGATGTTCTTTATCCTGTTGATTATCATGATGTTGAATATCATGATGCTGAAGGTAGTGAAGACGGAAGTTATTGCGGAAGTGAACAGTGGACGTCAGGAGGATGTTCGCGCTGGTCGAACATGATGATGATGCCGATAATCGAGTAAGGTGATGCTGTTGACAGGCGAAAGTGCGAAGGCTTGTCTGCAGGAGGATATCGGTCGGCAGGTGAAATATGATGATGATGCTGACAGTGAAGTCAAATATGATGATGATGAGGATGAATATGATGATGATGATGGGCTGCAGACGTCCATGCTATGTGTCAATGTTTTAGTGTGGATGCCTCTGCATCATTTATCAATCCATTTTAATGCATAAGATAACCAAGGCATATTATCAGACAAATTAAACCAAAAGCCAAAACAATTACCTAACCACTAACCAGGGTCAAAAGGCAAAACTTCAAGCAACACTGACTGGCCACTAATAGTACTTGACAAGGTATCAAACTAGGTACTCATCCTCTTTGAGGATGATTGTTAGGGTGGGGGACCAAGTGCTATCTCTAGTCAACTACTTCCATTGGGTGCAAGGCACGCTCAAACCTGCCAATTCAGGTGGAGTCGATGCCTGGTACCTGTTCACTCAAACATACAAGTTAGAGCACATGTACATAATAGCCAAAGCACTAGGGAAGTGACTCTAGCAATCATATCTCATACTCGTATGTCACACATACATCCAATGGTATGATGCCACCCTTTCCACCTGTCCTAACAACATACTACTGCATCACCTTATCCAAATAAATCTCTGCATAATAACAATATGCATCATGCTCCCAAAAGTATTAACAGAAGCTCTTGTTCCATCCTCATCATCAGGTTCCTTAGCCAAACTACCTGCACATCCGAGGTGAGAATGGAGGGGCCTTACATGGTCACCCAAGCCAATTCCAAACCTAAAAAGGATAGACAAAAATTAAAAAAAAAACAAAACCTGATCATATTTTACTTAATATAAAAATTTATTTAATCATTTTAATCAATTTCAATTCATTTAAAATTTTTGATTCAATATTAATATATAAATTCATTTAATCATAAACTAGTACCTCTAATAGTAGATAAGGTTATATAACATTTATAATGTGATCATGTTTTGTAGTCAATAAAGAAAAACAATTGAATAGATGGAGAGAGGGAGAGATAAGGAGATAGAGAGACAGAGAGGGGGAGAGGGACAAGGAGATGGAGAGATAGAGACAGATAGAGAGAGGGAGAGAGAGACAAAGAGATAAAGGAGAGATAGAGATAGAGAGAGGGAGAGGATGTAGAGAGACAGAGAGATAGAGAGAGTGAGATAGAAAGGGATATATATAGACAGTAGGGAAGAGGGAGAATGAGAGATATAGATAGAGGGAGAGATAGATATATAAAGATAAAGAGAGGGAGAGGTATAGATTAGAGAGAGAGAGGGATGGTTAGGGATGGAGAGAGAGGTAGAGAGGGGTAGGGACGTATAGAGAGATAAAGGGAGGTAGGATAAAGAGATAGAGAGTTAGATGGAGAGGAGAGTAGAGATAGAGATGGAGGAGATTGAGAGGTATAGACAGAGAGGGTGAGATTGACAGGTATAGATATATAGATGGAGAGATAGAGAAGGAGAGGGGAAGATAGAGAGATGAAGAGATAGAGAGGGAGAGACAAAGGGAGAGATAGAGAGAGGGAGGGAGGGGGAAATAGAGATAGAGGGAGGGAGATAGAGAGGGGGAGAGGGGAAGATAGAGAAGGAGAGATAGATAGGGAGAGATATAGAGAGGGACAAATGGAGAGAGAGAGAGAGAGAGTTTATCTCTCTCTCTCTCTATATCTTTATATAGACTATCTTCTCTATCTCTCTATATCTCCCACTCTCTATCATTCTATCTCTATCTCTATCTCTATCTCTATCTCTCCCTCTCTCCCTCTCTTTTTATATATCTCACTCTCCTCTCTCTATCTCTTCATGTCCCTATCTCTCCCTCTTCTCTCTATCTCTTCATGTCTCTATCTATCCCTCTCCTCTATCTCTTTATCTCACCACCCTCCACTCTCTTTCTCTCTCCTTAACTCTTCCACCCTCCTTTTACCCTCCTCTTCCTTAATATTGAAATATGAGTTCCCAAAGTGTGAACACAAAAACCAAAACCTAAAACCCTAAACTTCAATAATAAAAACATTAAAAGTAAATCTTCTCTATGTCCCCCCCTCTCTCTCTCTCTCTCTGTGTGTGTGTGTAACTCTATCTTTCTATCTCTCTCTCCCTCCATCTCTATCTCTTTCTATCTCCTCCCTCTCTCTAACTCTATCTCTCCCTCTCTATTTCTCTCTCACTATATCTATATGTCTATCACCTTCTCTATCTCTGTATCTCTATTTCTATCTCTCTCCATCTCTATCTCTCTATCTCTCCATCTCTATCTCTATCTCTTGCTCTTGAGCTTAAATATCTCTATCCTCTTTATCTCTCTTTATCTTCCCACTCCCACTATCTCTATCTCTCTCCCTCTCTCCACACACACAAATACTTTCTCTCTCCTTATCTCTCCCACCCTCCCTTTACCTTCCTCTTCCTTAATATTGAAATCTAAGTTCCCTAAACGTGAACCAAAAACCCTAAACATTGACACTATAGAAATAAAAATACCCTTCTCTATCTCTCCTGCTCTCTCTCACAGTTGTTCTATTATTTTTTCATTCTAGTTATTTATTTAGAGTTTCTACTATGTCAAAGTGGCGATAATTTGTATAGATGAAATAACTTGTGACATCTATTCTTATAGGATTAAGTAAAAAATTGTTTTGTATTTCCCTTCATGAAGAAAGGCATGTGATCTTTTCCTTGTCCATTTTGTAATTATGATCTTGATAATATGGCTTATCTATTTCTTTAATTTTTTAGAGCAATGTGAGCTTACTTAGATGGATATGAAAGCCAAATATGTACTTCATCAAGATATGATCTTCTTGCATATATCCTTTCTCATTTGAATAAATCTTCAATAAAATTCACTAGTGTACACCCTTGCACCCTTTGACTTTGTTTTTTAATTATTACATTGCCACTTAATAGACCTATCTTCTTTATGACATAGGATAGAATTATTTTTTTTTGTTAGCTTCTAAGATTCATCCCATGAACATATAATTGTTAATTTTCTCATAATTAAGGAATGAGAATATCCTTCAAACCAAGTAAGATTATTATTTTTGCCTTAGTCCAATAAAGAAAACTTTATGTTCTTCACTAATGATATGCATACTTAAATATACCTCAAGTTATGACAACCAATTATCAATTTTATTGAAAAGATTACATCTCCTCCATAAGGCATAATTTCTATATTTGTTACGAATTTATAGGTAGATCAAACCAATTCCACATAATCCAAAGGAGATAATGATGCATACAATCTTATAGATTTACCATAATGCAAAGATCAATAGACAATCAACAAGCTAACACAAGATATACCCTAAGAAAACACTCATTGAGGGAAAAAACCCAGCTTGCAAAAGAATCCATACTCAATGTATTACTCAGAAATAAGAAATTACAATACACTAACAAAGTCTCCATGAACACCTCTAAAACATCATGTTCCTCTAATGCATCTTCCATGTACATCCAAGCATGAATCCACACATCCCATGCCATGCTTTACAATATGCACTCACAAGAGAAAACTCAATACAATGATATCCTCTCACACAACCTATAAAATAAGAGCCAACCCTAACGACTAACCATGTTCTTTCTTTTATAGATTCAAGCACACAAATACAACTTGTGGTATTAGATAAAAACAATGTGACTCAAAACCATGAGCACAAAACCGTTGACCTTGAAATTAATTAGTTTGCATAAATAATAAATATTTTCCTTATGTCTCCCAATGTTAAATACAACTTTTACAAGTGATACCAAATAAATATTTAATGTGGCTAAACACATCAATTAAGATGCACCACAAAAGAATATTTATTTTACATTATTAAATTAATTAATGTTATGCAAGGTGAACAACACCTTATTCCCAACATTCTCCCACTTGTATACATTGCATAAGGGTAAATCAATGAAGTACATCATCATAGGCAAACATGAAACCACATGAATCTCTAACATGCTCTCGTGCTCAATCAAGATACCTGCAATAAAATCATAGTAACCACCCTCTTGAGCAAGAAATCCTCTCATCCTCCAATGTGCCACCTATAGAAGAAGAGGAACATGCCAAGGTGAAGATCCACCAATCCAAATAACACTAGCATCAAATCCAAGTGATAAAAAAAGCTCCAAGTAGCTATCAAAGGTAAAAACCCACATGACTAGAAATAGCACCACAACATATGCTAATACATCCAATCATCCATACTAGGTCATAGGTATCAACAACATAAGTAAACTCATGCCAACAACATATCAAACCCATATACTGCAATAATAAGCTCCATGTATAAAACCTGTCAATAAAGAACACATACATCCAAGAGTTCCCACTGCATGGGTAATGTCAAATCTGAAAATAGATCCAAGGCATACCAAGTCTACCAATCAACACTCAAACTAAGGTGTGGCTAATCAATAAGCCAATGTAGTATCAAGAACAATCACAAAGATCCACACATACAAGATAAATCATTGCATACTCTCTCACAACATCTCACCATAACTATCCCAAGTCCAACCATATCAACATGATCCTCCAGGAAGTAGCCATAAGACAAAGGGAGAAAACCTATAAATCATAGTGTCCTACCAACACCTGAAACTGCAAAACTGTGTCAAGTATGATCTCCTTTGCAACCCCAAATGAAAAAAAAAAGCCTCAACAACACCCAATCATTCAATCTCATAGATCAAATGAACATATATATCATGTAACCAACATGGATGTAAACCTTTCTAATCAAGGTAGATTAATCTCATAACCATTCCATAACTAGGAATAAGCCCAATCACATCTCCTAAACTCCTCATAATGGAAATCATAAATCAAACATATGAACAAAGAGATAACCATGCCAATGTCCCTCAAATGAACCCTCTAGAACCAATAACCATAGATCAAGATCCATAACCATGAGAAGATAAAACATATAGAAAAATGTATCTAAAAGGATGGGCAATACCTTATAGATGATAAACCATCGAGTAGACTAAGAGTGGGGAATGAGAATGCCCCTACAGGATACACAAAGTCACAAAGACTCTCTCCAAGAATAGTCTCCTGTAGGTCAAAATGAACTCACGTCCATATCTAGGCTTAGGCCCCTCAGTCTATACTGAAACCTCCAATGAGTAACCATCTCAACAAGTGTCTCTAATCCCAAGAGAACTCCAACCTCAACTAAGTATCCAAGTATCCAAGAGTACCTCCATGATCAATCCATCCTAAACTCCAAATGCAACATCAGACTATCATGAAGCTCCCAAGCACATAATCAATGTACTCAATATCAAGAGATCCAACAAAATCACTATCAATGCTCCTACTACACATCTACAGAGTCAAGAAGCCCATCATGATATCATGATCTAACCATCTCCTCCAAGGAGATCACATAATTTACTAATGCACACATCATGTCTTAAGAGATCCTGTATCATGCCATTACTCAAACTAGTATCTAGAGTAAACCAATACACAATACCAACACCTCTAAATCAAGGATCACCATGTCAAAACTAACAAGTCATAAACTGAGACCTTAAAAAAGACTCTAAGAGTCCTTCATGGTAAACCAAGATGTCAACATCTCCAAACACATGGAGATAACCATCTCTTTTCAATAGAACTCAAAAATGTCAAATAACTCTCACTACCAAGAGCTCATCATGACACCAACATCAACTATAGAAGATCATCCATCACAAATAATGAATCCATATCATTTCCAAAGCTCTCACTAAATCATGATATCGAGTTATACATGGCAACAAAGTAACCATCTCCTAAATGAAGATCATCCATGGCCCCAACACAATCAAGGTATCTTGTTGTAACATCAACAACTCCCAAAAGCTAAAGTAAAAGCATGATCTCCAAACTAAGAATATAAAACCATCACTGTCAAAAGCTCACATAAAACCATGTATCCAAGATATCCATGACATCGTGATAAACATGTTATAAGTACCAATAACTGACTATCCAGGCACTCTAATCATCCATCCTCTCATCTGAATGCAACATACAAATGTACAAATGACCATAGACAAGGCCAACTAACAAAGTCTGCATAAACATTGAATCAATCTTGTGGATAAAGACAGTCTACATACGAGTCATATCACTGTAGCCAAGGGGTGGGTAATCCACAAAACTACATAACTCAAGGATCCAAACCACATGTAACATGCAAACTCAGCATCACATTAGTAATATGCAAACTAAGCTAACAAAGAAGACAAATTGTAGACTCCAAGACTCAAACACAAAATCAATGCTAGATTCGATTTGCCAAACAAGTCCACAACACAAGTAACCATAATCAAGGAACTAATCAAGCATCTAACAGATAAAGTTCAATCCCCTAAAACTATACCACAGCACTAGCTGTAATCATAAATCAAACATCATAGCCCATAGTTGTCAACCACATACATGATTATGTCATGTCAATGTAAAAATGTACCTACATATCCATGACACCATAATCATCATCAATATTGTACTTGTACTCAACTCCCACTAAAATGAGACTCCAAGTCTCACAGATGTATCAATAATGTCCTCAAACCAAAAGATAACCTGTGTACCTATCTCCATCAAAGCTCAAACTCTGAAAACACCTATAAACCTATAACTAGAAGCACCAAATCTGAAAACCTACTATACCATACTGATGGTCAAATAGAAACATGCACTTCCAAATGTTTGTGCCAGGAAATTCATCCGAATGCTCTCATAATTGCACCCTGAATTTCTAGCTCGAACAAGTGATCAAACAAGTACCAACTCTCTTTGCACACCAAACTAAAAATCTACATGATCCAATTTGTAGTACACAACATTAGCTCTCCAACGCCTATCCAAAATCAGAAATCTAATTCCGTATGCAAAAGTTATGAGTGTAAAATTGTCACAGAGAAATGCCTAGCTTCAGGAACCAACTTCTAACACAAATAGAAAAATCTAACAACCAAACCTGAATCATTGCATAGCTCCCAGAGAGACCTTTTAGAAGCCTATAAGAAGTCAAAACTTTGATATCATGGGTGAAAGTTATGCCCCCACGGAAGAGAATGCCCTCTAAAGGCTAAAAAGTGCCCTAGGGGACCTGTTCGTATGATGATGTCATCACTAACATCACCACTACTAATTGGATACTGATGGGTCAACTGTACTGACATGGTGTAGGGCTGGCATCACATGGTGACGTGGTGGACTCCAAACAAGTTTTAAAACTTATTTTATTTTCTATGGACTTCCATTTAGGGTTTTAATTTAATTAAAGTCGATAATAAAATTGTTTGTTTGGTCCAAAAATATTTTTGATCACTGCCATTAAATTTTTCATGCCATTGTTAGAAAAATTTTATGCCACCTCTTATTAAATCTTTTACTGCCCATGAGGGGCTCTTGGGCTCTTGGGTTTTAACACCCGATAGGGGCTCCTATTAGTGCTGCCGGTGGCCAAAGGCCCACCAGACCACTAGCCATGGCTGGGGGTCTAAGGCCCCATTAGCTTGACTTATTGGCTGGCGGCCTTACCAGCCATGGCAGGGAGCCGATAGGCCTCTGCTGCACTGTACTAGTGTAGGCCCTACCATGTCCAGGCCAGGGGGTACGGGTCTACGGACCCCCTATCACTTTATTTTTTTTTTAAATAGTTTTGAAATCAAAATCTTTCTTTCTCCCAAATAATTTAATTTTTTAAAACTATAGATTTATAGTGCAGGGAATTTTTTTTTCTTTTTCAACTGTGTACCTACAAATCCGTACGGTCATATAGCCAAACTAGGCAGGGGCAATTTTTTTTTTCTTTTTTCTGCAATGACCTAAATAGGTCAAATTTTATATCAATCTTCACCTTTCGGGCCTTGTGGACTCAATGGAGAGGTCATTTTTATCATAGGAGGTTATCTACAAAAATTCCTCCTCAAAAACCTCATATTAAAGCACACAACTAGGAAACCCTTTGCCAAGATTTTTCACCTTCAGATCTGCAATAACCACAACAAATCTGAAACACCCGTGCAACCTCAAATATGCAACACAACAACTTGGACAAATCCTTATATCTTGTATTTGTCAAAAAGATTTCTTGCATTGACATGGATTTAGCTTTGCACCAGATCTACACAAACAAGGGTTATACCAAAACATGAATCTGTGAAACCACACAAACTCAAAGCATGGTTCTGATAATATGGCTCCTAATCTCATAGATCTGTAAAATAGTGTTAACACATAGAAGATGTACTACAACCCACAATTCCTTCCAAAGATTCTCAAGATGGAGGAAAACACCAAAAATCATAATTGTATAGATACATCACATGCAAGCACATACAAGCAGCATGCAAGTATATGCAAGCATATGCAAGCCATGAAAAGCCTTAAAGCTCTGATACCACTTGTTAGGAATTTATAGGTAGATCAAACCAATTCCACATTACCCAAAGGAGATAATGATGCATACCATCTTACAAATTTACCATAATGCAAAGATCAATACATAATCAAAAAGATAACACAAGATATACACTGGGAAGACCCTCATTGAGGGAAAACACCCGGCCTCCAAAAGCATCCATACTCATTGTATTATTCAAGAATAAGAAATTACAATACACTTACAGAGTCTCCATGAACACCTCTAAAACATCAAGCTCCTCTAATGCATCCTCCATGTATCCAAGCATGAATCAACACATCCCATGTCATGCTTTATACTATGTACTCACAAGGGAAAACTCAATACAATGATAGCCTCTCACAGAGCCTGTAAAATAAGAGCCAACCCTAACCACTATCCATGTGCTTGCTTTTATAAACTCAAGCTCACACAAATACAACTTGTGGTATTAAATAAACAATGTGACTCAAAACTATGAACACAAAACCATTGACCCCAAAATTAATTATTTTACAGAAATAATAAATATTTGCCTTATGTCTCCCAATGTTAAATACAAATTTAACAAGTGATACCAAATAAATATTTAATGTGGCTAAACAAATCAATTAAGATGCACCACAAAAGAATATTTAGTTTACATTATTAAATTAATTAATGTTATGCAAGGTGAACAACACTTTTTTCCTAACAATATCCACCTTGACATCGAAAACATGTTCTCATCAAATAATTTTCTCACCATGGTATTACACTTTTTACTAATAAATTATCCACTCTTTATGCTTAGGATTCTATAGAGATGTCCCAACTTTTTCCATGAGTGTCACTACTTTTTAGCTTCCCCATAGAGAGAAATCATTGTAACATCTTATAATTTGATAATCCTCTCCTCCATCAAGAGGTATAACATTGTCATGTTCTATGATTCTTAGTATTTCTATCCAATCTCTAGACTCTATCTCTTGTTGTAAAGGAGAAAAATCTACTTTCCCACTTGTATTATTTAATAACAAGCATATATCTACCAAACTAATCATGTACAGGCAAACACAAAATTCAATAAAATTTTCTTTGATACTAATATTATCCATAGTTGTTGTGGATAGACCACTGTAAAATTCATTAATTAAAACATATTAAACCATAAAGAACATTAATTGATGAATTTATTGTTGCATGTGAAAAATTATAGAAAGATAGTCCCTATGTATAAATTTTGGTGTGGATAAGATCACTTCAAAATGATAGAATGCGTCAACATGTAGAGGGCATATGACACACATAATAATGAATAAGACAAAAGCATGACTTGGAGAAACCCAAAATGGGAGAGCACTCTAAAAGAGTGAAGGATATTCTCCTTAATCCACTTTCTTATTAGTCGTTACAATGTTTTAATACCTTATAGAGGCCTTCCTAGACTTAAATTGTAGAACCAAAAATCTCCAAACACTATACAAGCCTTGGAGTTTCTCTCACGCTATTATAATAACACCAAAACTCCTTTAAAACTCATAGGTTGATGTAACGTACAAGCACAATTCAACCAAATTAATAAGAAAATAATAGGGAAGATCTCATTCATTATTTGCAACAACCTTTTGGAGGTATAAATGAATAATAATAGAAATATAATGTCAAATATGATCCAAGAGTCTTCTATAACTAAAGTAAAAGAATTTGTAACACTTTGACTTGTTAAAACACCATAGGATATATGTTTTTAACATGTCTTGTATAGTTTATATTATAGTTAAATATGTTTATGTATATATATCTCTATCTCCTCCCTCTCTCTCTCTCCCCCCTCCCTTTCTCCCTATCTAATCTCTCAATCTACTCTCTATCTCTCAATTACTCCCACTCCCCCCTCTCTCTCTCTTTCCCTCTCTCTCTATCTCTCTATCTATATCTCTGTCTCCCTATATCTACCTCTCTCTCTACCTCTATCTCTCTCTAACTCTTAATTTTTTTTTATTATATATATTTTTCAACATTATAAAATGTGCTCATGTTATAAAATTCATGTGCATTATTTACACACACACATATACATATACATACATCCATACATATATATACATATATATGCATGTATATACATGCATCTATGTGAATTGAAAAAAATCATGCAATTCTATATTTAAAATGTGTTTTTTAATAGTATATAATGCTCTCACATTATATAACATGATCAAACTATATAATGTGAGAGCATTATAAAACATGATCACATTTTATAACACCCTCGCATTATATAATGTGATCACATTTTATAAAGTGCTCACATTATATAATGTGATGACATTTTATAACACACTTGCATTATGTAACACGCTTGCATTATATAACACGATCACATTTTATAACATGCTCATGTTATATAATGCGACGACGTTTTATAATGCACTCACATTATATAACACGATCACATTTTATAATGTGCTCACCTTATATAATACGATCATGTTATATAATGCGATCACATTAGATAATGTTAGAATGTTGTGCAAACTTTTACATAACACACTCACATTTTATTCAATTTTTAAAATTTGGTCACTTTTTTGTACACCATTTCCATGCACTTATCCATAATTCTAATGTCACTACTTATGCTAAAAACCTGGTTTAGGAGATCATGTAAGGGGTGATCTCATAATAGTGTGTTCCACTTATTTTCCCAAAGTGGGATATTGAAATCAATATTTTTAACTAAATTTTTACTTTTTGACACCTATTGCAACTAAACCATTAAGAATTTGAAGATGATGTGAACTAGTGATTATTGAGATTTCATGTGTAGATTCTAAATATATTTTTTACAAAATTTTAATAAATAATTTCTAAATTTGTTTATGTAACATTTAATAACTTACTTTTTATAGTTAACATTATTTTTAAAAAGTGACGCTTATAACATATAGCATAGCTTTTTATGTATATATCCAAATTAACTATTTTTTTGTTCAAATGAGCACATTAATACCTAGTGAACAAATATTTTTTAGAATTTTTTTCTCTATTTTATTATTTTTCTACATGTGTAGAATAGAGGCCTTGATGTTCAATAAAAAACCTATGTTCACTAGAAAATAGAAAATAAATAAAATAATCAAATTAAATATATTCAAAATTATACTTGTTGGAAAGCTTGTTTCAAGGGATACGATCCTACAAATTATCTTGTCATGTTGATTTCATTTGTTGGTCCAAACAAAGGTTGGAAACAAAAAATTTTGAGGGAAATCTAAGGAGCAAAGGAGAAAAGGCCATCCAAGGGCCTTCATTTGAAGGTACCTTCAAATGAAGGTAGGAAGGAACCTTTGTTCAAATATCTCTTTGTTTGAAGGTCCTTTTTGGCTAGCAATAATAGATTAAAATATTATTGACAAACAACCTCTAAATGAAGGTTAGGTTGATTATAAAAAATATTAAAAAATGATCAAAGACCTTTGAATGGAGCTTTTTAAGTTGACATTTACAAAAAATTGCAAAATTTGTGAATTTTATATAAATACTAGACATAATGAATTATTGAAATTAAAAAAATTATTTGCATTTTTGGGATTATTTGTTGGCAAAATATTTGGCAAAAAAATTGTAGAAATTATGTTTGTAGTTTCGGGATTTTTCGCAAGGAAGAATATTTTTTTAAGGAATTTTGGGCTCAAATTTTGTAAAGGAGGAGATGGGAAATAAAAGAACAAGGAAAAATAAATCTATGCATTCATATTCAATAGGAAAGGAACATAAATTAAGTGAAGAAAGGGCTCAAAGATATTTTAGAAAAAAAAAGTTATGTATATTTTAAATTTGTATAAACATATTTCAAAAATATTAGATTTGTATTTATCCCTACTTCCTCAACTTTAGGTTTTGAATATATTTTCTAATTTTAATTTTAATTTTAATACAAATTATCCTATATGTTCTACATTCATCTAAATTTTAAATTCTACATAGATTCCAAATAAATTCTCTCAGTTAAATTCAATAGATTCACTAGTTTCTCTCTAGGGTTTGTATCTATTTCACCTACTTCCTCAACTCTAAGGATTGAGTATAGTTTATAATTTTATATTTAATTTTAATACAAATTAGATCTAGGTTAAATTCACTAGTTTCTCTCTTTAGAATAGATACCAATTTTCTAATTTCAATCAATGTAATTCAAATATAAATCGAAGCTCATATACTTTAAGTCTAATTGAAAACATGTTTATATATAAGAATTTCATGGACAAGGTCCAAGTTTCAATTAGATGACAAGAGAAAAATGGTTGTGGTAACATAAGAAAACATCCAAAATAAAAATATGCAAAACAAATAGTTTTGGTTAATAAAAGATTGTTCTTACACTTGTGATGCTCTTGCATCACATACATATAACTAAACCTTGATACCCACCATAAATTTGTGCTTCGTGTGATATTGATCATTCTTCTACTTGTATCTCTCTTGACTTGATTTCAACTTATCTTGGAATTCAAGATGTTGAAAACCCAAAATACTAAGAGAGGGGGTGAATCAGTATTCTATAAAACCATTCAAATATAAAACATCTTAAACCATTTAGCATACTCAATTGCACTAAAGTAAATTATGCATGAGATCATGAAGCAAAGAAACCATAACACATGAACACCAGGATTTTTAACTGGAAAACCCAAAAGGGAAAAACCACGATGAGTGTTATCTCACAATATATATTATAACTGGTTAAGGTAATACATAATTGCTCAGTGCAAGTAGACTCGCTGTCCAAGTGGACTCAATCTCCACTGAATAAGAAAGAGAGAATAAATACAGAAGTGTTCACTATAGGTGGACTCACTATCCAAGTGGGCTCCCTGCCCACTAAATAAGAAAGAGAGAGAAGAGATGAGACTACTAAATTTGCATCTACACATGCATGAATCATAGTTCCAATGAAGCACCAACAAAATGAGATTCTCTTTCACTATTCTGAAACATAGTTCTACTCTCCTTATGCAATTACACAATCTACTATGCCCTTTCCCAATTCACACATTCATACGACACCACTCAACACATCATTCACATTCCAAGGATTGTTTACATCAAATCTCAATCTCCACTTGTATATTTGCTTCAACTTTAACACCAACTATGTTGTCTCAATACATGCCTCGAATTTAACCACAAAGTTTGGGCCAAAATTTGAACTAATAGATAGGTTGGGGTGGACCTAAAATAGATCTTACATAACTCAATACATCACTTTTACCTTCTCTTTCAGATCACTCAACTTAAAACACTAGAAAGGTCATTCTACTTGAGTGTAGCATGTAGCATAGTATTAGGTCGGCCACAATATCCAATGTGAAGGGAACAAACACATGAAACATGTTCTCCTAGGTCAGCAAGACCTATAGAACCTCTCAAGATTATGCTAGATCCTTTCAAAAGCTCCGCACATAGCAAGCATCTTCATGTCAGTTCTATCACAAGAGAAACACAAGAATACACTAATTGTCAGATTACATCTCAACTTCTAAACCACCAAACAACCCCAAACATATAATAAACACTCTTCAAACATCTACAAACATATCCTCAAATAGACAAAGAAAGATATTTTACTACGGAGAAATGTGGATCAAAACAAACAAGTACTCTGTATTGGTTAAGGCTTCACCCTATCAGGCCAAACTTCTTCAACTACAAGCTATCTTTCCAAAGCACATGAGAGGTTGAACTTCCAGAATTAGATGCTCCTCATAGTCCTTGACAACATACTGGAACTGCACATAAAGACATTCAATCTGTAGAAAATGTGGACTAAAACACTATAACACTGTGCACCAAAGACACAGTCTAATACTTAGACAATTCTTCACTAAGTCTTCTTCTTCTAGAGAAAAACAACCTTTGAACTTTGAGCATACCACTAACCTTTCAACATTGTTTCCATCAATGACAACACACCTTACATGGATGGAAAACTGACAGTGTCTCTAACATTGGTATTTCCAAAAATCTCCCCCTTTGGCATTGATGGAAACACATGATGTGAAAACCATCAAGACCAAAATATTGAGTGTTCTCCCCCTATTTGAGTGTTTTCATTTCTCCTCCTGAGATGAACATTTTCCACATGTGCAACTCTCCATCAAAATTACCTTTTTCACATCTACTTCTCCCCCCCTTTGACATCAATGGCAAAGGATGCACGTACTTCTTACCAAATCTCCTTTTGTCAAGAGAATATAAATATATAGACTTACCAAAAATTGCTCCCCCTAAGTGATTGATTTTTATATACACCAATATTTCAAAAACTTATCTTATAACCTTTTATATATGTACATGATAAGTCAAAACTTACTGATGATTAGGCAGGATGTCTTTATGAATAATCTTTACCTGAACTACATCTAAATCACATCTAGCCTTGACATACTTCAAAAATTGTACATGCCCATTAATCTAGGATAATAGATCTTCTACCTTGTCTACCGTATTTGGAGCATCTGTCATTTTTCTAACTTTATTAACTTCATTGATCAGACCCATCATGGTAGCTATTTTGAAGCTCAT
Organism: Cunninghamia lanceolata; assembly: GCA_027924645.1. Lineage (NCBI taxonomy): Eukaryota > Viridiplantae > Streptophyta > Pinopsida > Cupressales > Cupressaceae > Cunninghamia > Cunninghamia lanceolata. The sequence goes on along the minus strand of BSBN01000098.1, from coordinate 3,700,162 downwards.
AATTTCTCTCAGCTAGCTTTTCTGATCTTTTACAGACTCCTTTTGATTTTGTAATTTCTTTATACCAACATGAGCCTTTACTATGTCAACTTTTAAATCTCCACTTGAATCTTTCCAAGGGTCATAAGTGTTAGGAAGTCTTAGAAGCTAGTTCTCAAGATTCTCTATCACAAGTCCTTTATATCTTTTGTAATCATAGGCCAGGTTAAGTAAAATTGATAAAAAACATTTGCATCATTTATTGTTGTCTTAACATACTCAATACTATCATCTAACAAAAGTAGTGCTTCAGATCACTTCTCATTCAGTTCTACTAGCCTTTTGTTGTCATACTCTTCTCTGACCTTCTTTTCTATCATAGTTTTAAATGACTCAAACTTATTATTTACAGACTCCATTAGCTTTTTCATCTGTAGGGTAGGAGTCAAGGAAGTATTTCTCTCCACATCTAGCGAAATATTCTCAAAGAATGTCACAACTTCCTTAATCAATTTGTTGTCCTCCATGTGATATTTTAGAATCTCTTCCTGAGCTATGGCTTCGAACATTTTTTGAATCTTGAACTTCTGCAAGGGAGACATGGTTACCAAATTCAATTGGCCATCAATGGAAGGAAACAAATTAAACTCTGATAAGGATTGTAGCTCTCTCTACTTCATCAAAATTTCTTCATTGAATTTAGAGGTGAAGCTACTAAGCTTTCACCAGCAGTGTCTCTCCTTTCTTCTCCAATTGACACATTTGTGATAGGAGCTTCTGGAGGATCTTCACTTGTAGGTACTTAATGTTCAATAAAAATCTCTAGGATAGAAGTGTCCTCTACTTGCTCTGGAATGTCTTCATTCTACTTGTCCCCTTCCTCTGCACTCTTCTCTGTAGGTTCTCTTACTTCTTCATCATTTCAAGTGTTCTCCAGAGGAGGAGAATCATCTTGATCTTGTGAGACTATAGAAGGTAGTGGAGATGGCACACTTTGATCATCACCTGCATCTAGAGTTGTATTTGATGTGCCTACATCAGGAATATTTTCCTCTTCATCAATGTTAGTGACAACTAGAAACTGAATCTCATTGAGCACATTTAAATTAATCTCTTCTGTCTCCTTTCTTAGTTTTTTAATTTCTTCTTTGTTACTAGCCATCAAGGTATTGATTCTCCTCTTTGTCCTGAATTCTTGATTTAGCCTTTGAGTGGATTTAACTTTCTCTTTTCTAGAGAGGCTTGGGCAGAACTTCAAAACATTTTCTCTCAATTCTACATGGTTAGCCATAGCTTCATCTTTTCTAGTAGTCAGAATGTTAGCTAAGCTAATTGGTAACTCATCTTCTACTTCAATCAAGGCTTTATTGAACATATCTAAAAATATTACCATAGTGCATTCTATGATTGCCTTATCTTTGTCAAAGCTTTCATCATAAATATTTGCTATGGGCTTTAAGTTTCCACGCCTAGCCATTGCATTGATTGTGGATTCCAAAGTCATGGTTGTATCACTTTTCTTTTCCCTCTTGTTCTTCTTTCCTTTTCCTTTACCTTTTCCCTTGCTAGAGGGTTCTCCTTCGCTGAAGGTGCTATCTCTCTTCTTGAAAATGAATTTTTCTTTTTCCTTTTCATTGAGACCTTCCTCTTTTGAAATAGGTTTAGTTTTAACAACAGAAGGGGGTCTCTTTCTCTTCTAGATTAGTTGTTCTTCTTCTTCTTCTCCTTGTTCTTCCTCTTCTTCAACATTCACACCATGGCTAACATAGATTCTACTAGTAGCCATACCTTTAACTCTTCTCTTCTTAGATTTAGAAGCATTGGCTTCATCATCCTTTTCCATAGTAACAATAGTAGCAGTAGTAGAGGTAGAGATAGAGGCTTCAGAGACCTTAGATACACCAGCAAGGGTGGATGAAGTCCTTGTTGACTTTCTTGAGCTGGGTGGAGATACTTCAAATTTCTTCTTTTGTTCTTCTGCAACTTTAGTTTCCTCTGCTTCTTTTCTTTTTGCTTTGGCTTGTGCTAGTTGTTCTTTAGAAATCCCAGCAATCTTAGCAAATTCCTTATCTATTTTCTAAACTTTCTTCTTATCTTTTGCCTTATTCTATTCCATGTGAATTTTCATGAACTTTTCTTTGAAAGTTCCAAACCTCTCCTCTATAGGGTCATGAGGTTTTCTTAGCATTAGATCAGCCAACCCTATCAGAGTGTCTTCTAGAACCTCATATCCCATTTTTGGGATCTAAATAGTCCTTGGTTCCACAGCTTCCATTAAGAATTCATCCTTGGTTACAATGAGAATGATATCATTCTCATACTTTTCAACTACACTCCTAGGGATCCTGACACTAGCTTGCATCTTGTCCTACAACACTTTGAAATAGTCCCATAGGGCTGTACTCTGACTATTTGGACCAACAATTCTATGCAGGTGGTCTTTAATCTGGACTACCACAAGAGTATCTCTAAGACAAACTACATTTTGGGCTCTGGGAAACTCTTTTAAAAAGTAAAATAGTTAGCAGGTTATTAGAGTACGAAACTTAAAGGGGTACTTTGATTCCTTTGTCTTCTTCAGATTGTCTGGGAATTTCTACAACAGGAGTTCACACAAGTCATAATCAACATTTTCCTTCGACCTCTGGTATGTAGTGTATATGCTTGTTGCAAATACAAAGTTTTCTCTATTAGTGAAGTATATCTTATAGCCTATCATCATTGATGCATACTTCATATCCAAATCTCTAATATCATTCATAGTTAAAGCCCTTTTTATTAAATGTTGTCCCAGTTAACTTCATAACCATATCATTCTTGATAGATTTCAACGCAGGCATGGTACTAGAGGATGGTAACCCTGTCACAGCCTTAATGGATTCCTTACTGATAATATGGGGAACATCAAACCACATAAAATTATCATGTTTTTTGCACAAAACATATTTGATCCAGGCATTCTCATAACAAAAGATAGGAAAGTTGTTCCATACATGCAAATTCTTCTCTGCTAGGGTACTGTATTCTGGATTAAGGTTATAATCATCACTAGTTAATTCTGTTGGTTCTCAAATTTGTAGTATACAAAACCCTAAAAGGATGCCAAGATTTACGATTAGGTTAAGCAGCTAATTTGGCCAACTAATGGAATCAACCAAGATAGTTGGGATTCCTTGCACTTTAGGCTCTGCTTTGCCTAGGTGGGTATTACTTTATGGTCACCAATGAATAATTACTCCTTAAATTGGTTTGTGAATTATGAGTAGATTGTTGATTTTATGAAATTTTATCAATTAAATCATCTAATTTAACCTAATTCAGATTGGCATGTGATTTTAATAGGTTACATTATTTATAATGTACACACTACTCCTACTTCTACAATAGAAAATTAAAATTGGATTTTGAATATAATACAAGGAAATGATTTTGGAAAAGAATTGATCTGTGTCTTTTTCTCAAATGGGCAATAGAGTCTAACCATAGATAGATTTGTCCTTTCCTTCTAATTATAACTCGAATTACTTGGCATAATATTGTCTATGACTGGCATAAACATGCAAGATTGTTTTTACATGGCTCTACTTAGTTATCCAAACTAGATCCTCCAAATTACAGTGACCTTTTTAATGGAATTGAATTCCTACTTGAAGTAGAGCAAAGTGATTGCTGTGGTACCTGATGCAGCAGTTAAGATGTTGTTAATGTAGAGTGATCTTGGTGAAAAGAGGGCAAAGTGGATCACAATCTTACAAGAGTATGACATGGAAATCACACCTATGAAACTGGTAAGAGGACAAGCTCTGAGCCAAATGATCTCAGAAGTTGATCCAAATATCACAAGTTAGTAGTATGTTATCAATGAGAAGGACAGTGGAGAATGGTACTCAGATATCAGGCATATCTTGATCACTGGAAGATGTCCTCCTAGATTGTAGGCTTCACAAAGAAGAGCCCTAAAAATAAAGTCCCAGAAGTACATGATGAAAGGAGTACTTTTTAAGAAAAATTATGAAGGAATATACTTAAGATGCCTAGAGAGGTCTGAAGCAGATAGAGTATTATTAGAGCTACATGATAGGTTTGGAATAGTACATGGGTCATCCTTGGCCACTACACATGCAATCCTTAGAGCAGGATATTATTGGCCCATAATTTTCAAGGATATTGCTGAACATATTAAGTGCTGCCATACATGTCAGGTAGCTGCCAATAGAGAGAGGTATGCTGCTCAACCTTTGCAGCCAGTGATAGAAGTGCACCCATTCGCACAATGGGGTATGGATTTCATAGGACCGATTAACCCTCCATCATCATCAGGCCACATGTACGTTTTAACCATTACCGACTACTGCACTAGGTGGACTAAAGCCACTAGCAGCAAGACTTGCAGTGCAAAAGATGTCATCAGATTTCTTGAAAGTAACATAGTCAATAGGTATGGGGTTCCTTATTCTCTGGTAAGTGATAACGGCTCTACTTTCACTTCAACTAAATTGTCAAGTTGGGCCTTTGATTATGGAATCATACTGAAGTTCTCATCTAATTATTATCCCCAAGGGAATGGATTGGCAGAATCCACTAACAAAAATTTACTGAATATCATAAAGAGGTTAGTAGACAAGAACCCTAGGGAATGGAATACACTTCTAAAATATGCCTTATGGGTAGACCGAACCAGAAACAAAGCTGCATTAGGAAACTCACCTTATCATTTAGTCTATGGGGTGGATCCCATCCTCCCTATTAACCTAAAGATTCCTACCCTGCAATTTACCCAAGAGTACCTAGGCATAGACACTAACCAAGAAGTCAAGTTTCTTCAGCTGATGCACCTAGAAGAGAAAAGAAGTTAGGGAATCGATCAATTTGCCAAACATCAGTCTGTTGTCAAATGCTGGTTTGACAAAAGAGCCAAAGTTAAAGCCTTCAGGATATCTGATTTAGTCCTGATGTGGGATAAAGCCCATGAGAAGAAAGGAGACCATGGTAAGTTTGACAAATTATGGATAGGTCCCTTCCAAATTTTTGAGATACTAGGAGACAGCACTTTCAGGATTAAGAACTTGACAGGTGAGGATGTTTCATTACTAGTTAATGGATAGTTCCTCAAACATTATTTCCAAGCCTGAGTGCTTCATGTCAATCATGTGTATCATAATGTATATTTGTATAGTTGTTTGTATAGGTTTTTTATTTTTCTTTTGCTTTGTGTGCTTGTTGAGTTTTGTTTTGGTTAGTCAAGATGATGCAGCTCATCATCATAGAAAACAATAAAATTGTTAGGATTCAAGTGATGAGAACACATTTATATATAGGTTGTGACTCATTTTGATAAAGTCATCATTTATCAAGTCTGTGATATCCTGGCATCAGGGTACCTTTTCATAACCAAAGTGATTTCTTCACAATGACTCACCTAACAGCCTTGGGTTTGTTGAAAATGCAAGTATAGGTGTTAAGTGAAAAATCTAAAGGGACTCTCTTGCTACCAATGCAATCTCCACCCTAAAACAGCAAGTGACCATACCTTGCATTTTGAGCCTACATGGTGATATCATATATAAAATATAAGTGTAAAAAAATAAATAAAAAATATATATATAATAAAACGAGGCCATCTAAGTAACTCTACTGGGGCTATAGACACCTACTGGCAGTGGGGCTCTACTTAGGGAGATTGTATAGATAACCTTGCCGGGGCTATAGATGCCTGCTGGCAGCAAGGCTCTATCCAGGTTGGCTATGAGGGATGATCTCAAATTATGTAGCTTAACACCAGTTACTCATGTTTTCAACTTGCTTTCAAGATGAGGATAATTAATCATTTGCACACTACTGATCCTTAGTTAGCATTGTTACCATGGAGACATTTTATCATTCAGAAAGATTATGATGCTTGTGCTTGAAGAGAGTTAGAATGATATATATGAATGTGATCACATCACTTGAATCATTAGAATGTTTGTGTTCTCTTTGGTGGCAATTTGTTGTGTGGTTACACAACACGCCCCATTTTGACTTGACAAAACAGGGACCCAACTTTTGTTTGGCTTTGCTTGTGTGTTCTTCTTGCTGGCGGTCTGGTAAAAGTGAATCAATGTAGATGATCCTACATAATGAAAGCTGGGGGAGTCATCATCATGAGGTTAGTTTGTCAAAGTTCTTATTTCATTTCATTAATCTTATGTTTGGAAAGAGCATTAAATTTCATGAAGGTTTACCTTTTACATCAACCTGATATTCCTTAGGATGTGAAAGTTATGAACGGTCAAAATCTTGGTCAAACCTAATATTCATAAGGGGCTGGGTAAGTCATCATCATATTTCTCAACATTAGTTATCTTACGAAAAATCACCCTGATCCAATTTATCACCCGATAAATTGTCTATTCGCAACCTGCAGACATCATTTTTAGGTGGTGGTGATACTTACCCGTCAAACAACAACATGTATTCTGTGATGATGATATTTTGAAACATCACCTGATATTTTGAATATCACCTTATCTTTCAAATATCATCCGGTCGTGAAATATCAGCCTAGGGCCATTGTCTTGATAACATCATTCAACCCGATAACAAAGAGAATCGACATGATGATGACATCATCATCATTTTACCTCACGGAGGTATATTTCCTAAAGCCACCCTTTCATAAAACATGATGATGACGTCATAGTGCTTCGACGATAGACTAAACCAATATCATAGTGATGTCATCATGATATTTCGAGAGGGGTCACTTAAGCAATGCATAGGGTCATCATCCTTTTCAAAATATCACCTGATATTTTGAACATCACCTGATCTTTTATAACATGACCCTATGATCCAAAAATAACCTGATATGCCGACATAGGTGTTTCCCGCTAAGACACGGATGGTCATATTACGAGATGGTGATATTTTGAATATCACCCGATATTTCAAAAAGTCATCCTCCTCTTCTTTCCGCATGACATTGAATGCTCATTAATGCGGTAGGTGTTTCCCGCTGATTATTAACGCGATGATCACACCTGGCAGCATCTGATGATTTCCATGCAGAAACTCAATGATTAAGATTGATTCAATTAGATTGTGCCCTAATTGACCAAATAAATCAGTTCTAGATGAATTCACAACATCATTATGCACTTAGCTTGCGATAAAATTAGTTTTTGTGCAAAGCCAAGCTCCCAAACCTTCCTACGAGCCACCTGCAGGCGTACATAGCTTGAATCTAAATAAAGAATGTGATTATCATCAGTATTAGGATTATTCCCATATAACCATCACTGTAATTCAAAGGGATAAGCACACTAGGTAAGTAATTGAAACCCTCCTGTAGTTATTCTATGCATATCTAGGTAACATGATGTTCACTGATTTGGAGATATGATTTCTGTATATCATGATGAAATAATTGTTTAATAATGATATACATGATGCCGTAAATATGTAATATATGCATGCATGAGATGAGGTATAGATCTTAAGACCAGTTCTCGTCATTGTAGGAAATCATGGCCGATAAAAGATTAATGAAGTCTGAGGCTAAATTTGTTAAGCCAATGTTTGCATAGCCAAAAGGTGTGCAATTCAAGTATAAAATTATAGGAGACACTCACCAGGGTAATACGGATTTGGTCGCATGGGCACACAAGATGTACATTAATAATGAAGATGTTCTGCTTGAATCCATTTTTGTGTTCGGGATGTGGAATGCAGCTAGTTTTCCATACTCCATGGAAGCTCCTGAGCTGGTTATCGAGTGTACTAGAAATTATAATCCCCAAACAAGGAGGGTAGAGAAACATGGGAGAATATATGTAGACTTCTCTATCAAAGGCCTTTCCACCATGCTTAATCTACCACTGGGTAAGAGTGTTGTCAATGTAGACCTAAAGAAACTAGAAACAGAATATGAAGCTAATAAGAAGGCTGCTAGGAAGAGAATGTATGGATGGAGAGCCAAAAATAGTTCTTATACAGCTGTGGCCAAGTTGCCTGTTCATTTGTATAAATTTGACTTTGATGACGAATATCAGTTCATGATCGCCTTACTCAGCGAGGCAACAGGCCAACCAATAGCTAGAAGTTTTAAGGATTGGATGTATGGAGTCATCTTGATGTGCCTATACACTGATAACAGGCCATTATGGGCCAAAATGATAAGTGATGCTCTGGATGAGCAACTAAAAAATCTAGGAGGTACAGAATGTGCTTTTTATATGACCTCATTCATTGTTTATGCATGTGCCTATAAAGGTACATTTAATGGATTGACTACAGTGGGGAAGATTGGTGGCACCACCAATGATGCACACATCTGGGACCATTATCCCCATCTCAAAGAGTAAACTACCTCCAGGATTATAAATTGTTCAATGATGCATTCTCTATGCATCTAGTAAGGACCATGGAAGAAGATAGAACTTAGAGACTAAGCATGGAAGTCTAGGAGGTAATATACAGGCATGGAGCCTCGTTCATTCAGTTTACAACTTTTTCATACATTAGGATTGAAGGATTTACAGACCACCCTCTCATGCTCCCAAGATATCCAACTAATGTTGTAGTGTTAATGGAGTTCATGAGGCAGGTTGTAACAATACTAAATGCTTATAAAGCTAATAACAAGCTCCCTCCAGTATTGTTTCTAGTAACAATGGGCTGGTATATTTGCCCAGACAGTGAAAATATTAAGAAAACCACAGCTGGCTTAACAATGATGAAGTTACAGCCATTTCCATTGATAAGATCATATGATCCTTATGGAAGGATGTAGAAGATCATGGGAAAACCCATTCACCAAAGGAATCTTGAATATTTTTGGGCAGATTGTGAAGATGAGGCTGAGGCTCGAAGAAGAAGGTATCAGAGGTTAACACTTAACCAAATCAAAACCTTTGGTTGCATCAACATCCCAACACAAATGAAGAAAGATGATGGAATGATAATGGCTGATGAATATGAAGAGAAGAAGATATACAACGATACCATATCAGCCCCGAATCTTACCATGCAGGAGGACATCTCCTTGGATCCATTCACGGGTAGGATATTATACCTAACCCAAGCTTGGGTGGATGAGCAGGTAGACATACTAAAGAAAAAGGGTGTAGCCCTCACAGTAGATAACAAAAAGAAATGACAAGAACTCTTTGGTGAGGAGGATGATGATTTCTTGAATGAAAAGAGGAAATCCAAAGGAGATAGGTTGCCACCTTAGCAAAAATAGAGCAAAAGACCTCCTAGAGGCAAGAAAAATGAAGAAAAACCCAAAGGGGTCATTATTGAGAGAATAATAACCATAGCTAAGGAAGCGGTAGCATCAAGAGAAGCATCAGCTTCAGGCCAGGCTTCAACATCATCTGTGCCTCCTACATTGGATAAACAAAAGTCGAAGAGAATCCAAAGAGCAGATGTAATGGCTACTGAGACCTATGAGGAAGGTCAAGCTTCACAGAAACAAATAGAAGAGGATATCTCTTTGGAAGAGGAGCCTGAGGAAGAAGAGGGCCCTATATCATTCAAGAGAAAAAGAAAGGCACCTCAGGTGATAACAACCACACCGAAGAAAACAAGAACATCCATGAGGGGTGAAATAAAGTAAAGCACCATTATGCTAAGAGGGGCAGGTAGTGAAGTTTTTAGAAAGGAGTTACAACACAACGTACCACTTCCTACCATTGTAAAATTTAAAATAGAACAAGATGAAGAGCAATTCAAAGAAATTTCTAGAATAGTTCCAGGTGGTCTTGTCTCGTTAGAGGAAACCATAGATTTGTCTGATGATGATGTGGTTAAGGATGTAACTACTCAACACATGGAAACACTTGCTACAAACACTCACATCACCCCCTTTGGGACCCCATCAGTGCAAGGAACTGGAGAAAAACAAGTTGAACAGGAAAAGGAAAGAAGCCCCGAGAAAATTACACAGCAGATAGGGCTAGATGAGTTAGTTGAGAAGGTCACTAGCCCTGAAGTGGTGGACCTCTCATATAGAAAAGATGTGAGTCCTCAGCATCAGGCCAGTGTACCTGATGATGTGGGTAAAATCGAAGAAATAAAGTTGATAGAAGTGGAAATGCACACTCCAGATTTGAGTCAATCGCAACAAGATACAACCGATGAACCCGAGATAGTGGAGGTCTAAGAAAAAGGTGAAGATAAAAAGGTCATATCAAAGGAAGATGCCCTTTGGACTCAGGAGACTTCAGGAGATAAAGTAAAGCTAGGTCATGATGACTTGAAAACTCAGGAGGAGGTATGTACTTCAGGTGCAGAGAAAGATATGATGCAAGATCAAGTAGAGGCACCTAAGGTAGATGAAATAATATCCATTGATGCAGGCATACCTCAAGATGAGGAAATTAATAAAGTGGATGAAGTTAGAATGGAGGAAGCAAAGGATCAGGGTCATGATGTTCATGATGATCAATAGGATCACCCTCCAGAAAAAGAAGTTCCTCGTTAGGAAGATGTACCAAAAGATCACTCTCATGAAGAGCATCATGAAGAAGAAAAGGAGAAATCACCTTCTTCATCAAAAGTAGATACACTTACAGGAGATCAAGGTGATGATCATCATGATTATGCAAGAAACCAAGGTACAAAGGATCAAATTCCTTAGTGGTTGGAAAGAGAAATTGGCACTGAAACATGTATGGAAATTCAAGAATTTGATATATCTACATTATTTTCAGAAACATTAATAAAACCAAAGAGGAAGGCCACATTGACTTCAGCCATTAGAAGAGATCCTACAATAAGTAGGAGGACGGTGTAGGTAGCACTCCCTACTATGGACAAGGAGAAAGGTAAAATCACTTTGGATGAATTTCATATCAGCACAGTAGATTTAGGGTTTGCTAATGAAGACCAAGAGGGTCAAGAAGGAAAGGACATAATTGATTCATTAACCCATAGAGTCAAAAGAGAAAAGGATAAAAATAAACAACACAAGGAGCACATTGCCCAGTTGCATACATATATAAAAGGGTTAATTAACCCTGAGGCTACTTCAACTGATCATGCAGTCCCATTGACTACTATTTCCCAAGAGGAGGTAAATAAGTTGGATCTCATGAAACATGAGTCATCCATATTGAGAAGGTGGATGTACTCCACATTTGACACAACAGAAGAAGTAGTAAAAGCCTCTTTGAAGAGGTGGAATTCCCTTAGTAGCTCTAGGAAGAAGGTAGATAAATTGCAGATGGAGACAAGGAAAAGGTCTTTTCAATTGGAAAAGACATTGGCTGTCCTAGATGAAATAAGGAAGATCAATCCTCAGATACTTATAAGCAATCAAGTGCTGAATAATAACAATGCATTATTGATAGATATATGGTATAAAGACATCCAATTTGAATGTGATGTACTTAAAAGATGCAACAATAAGCTGAGAGATATTAGCATGAAACTACATGATATGATATCTTTTGAAGTAGAAATTTTGGAATACTGGAAGGGAAGGTGGAAGGGAAGATAGAAAATCAAGACGAGGAGTTTGCAATGAAAGCTCTACATAATAACTTCCAATTCGTTGCTGATGATCCACTAAGCCACTTGATAGAAGAAGTCATGGATAAGCTGATGAGGATCAAGGTCAAAGTGGAAAATTACAATGAGACACTATACAACAGAAGGAATAAACTAGATAACATCTAAAGTAAATACCAAGCACATAAACATGCTATGATCAAAGCAAGAACTCAAGATGGTGGAGAAGTAGATAAAATAATGCAGTTGTATGAAAACGTCAGGGTAATTATGCAAGCTCATATCCAAGGTCACAGTCATCATGATAATGAAGACACAGCAAGTGATGCACCTAATGATGAAGAGCATGAATTTGATAGGTAGATAAAGATGCAGCATAAAGCAAATATTAGCATCTGACACTTAGAGAAAATAAGTATTTCAGATGGTTGCTAGCTGGCAACCTATGCCACATGATAATGTTGACCAAGTCAAAGAAGAATATTCACCTTAGATATTCATAGATAAATCTTGATCATAGATCATTTTTGTAACTGATTTTTCACCTTGTTTTATAAAAGGTGCAGGGATGCTTCATTTTCATTCATTCAAAACTTAATTGAAATCTATTTGCTGAAGTATTCAGGACTCATTTCAAAGCTATTGTATATGTACATGTCTTTTGCATACTTAATGAAAGAGAAGAGCATTTTGATTACAAATCTTCATAAATCTTGAGTAATCTATGTCTGAATTCTGGATATGTGCTTTGATTTGCTGTGTCCCTTGGAGTGTTCATCATTTTGCATGTATTGTTTTCATTCACCATCCTCTGAAGTTTGCATCAACTATATCTAGCTATGGAACATCCTGGTGAACATATAGTTTGATTTCTTCTCATAATGATAGTATCAAGTGTGTATGTGGATCAATAACTGAAGTTTCAACATTAATTTGAAGTTTTCTTTCAATTTCTTTCAATTTCAGAACATTTCACCATCATAATTGTGAATAATTGATAATCTTAAGCAAATAATACAAATATGCAGATATCCCGTAGATAATTGAACATATTCAGCATATTTGGGGTTAAAGAATGTCAAAATGATAAATATCATGTAAAGATTCAAAGATAGACATAATATTTGAAGCATATTTTGTATGAAATAACTTTCTGTGCAGCATCATTATAGGAAACATCATCTCACTGATAAGATCTACGTAAGGCCCCAAAATGGAAACAACAACACACATCAACCTCTGAGTAATGTCAAAAGATTAAGACCTAATCACCGGAGACTTGGGATCATGAATTCTTTGAATTCATTGTATCTTTCAAGATGAATAAAGGTTAATGTATATTCTATGTTTGTTTATGACTAACATCATGATCAACAAAACCCTATTAGACAAATCACCCAAAATATTAAGTATTCTTTGAAAAACTAGACGTGTACTTGATATGCTAATTTAAATAACAAGGAGAAGGCAAAATGGAGACAACCAAATAAAATATAACAATAGCATTCAACAAGCAATTGAGAAGTAGATTTCAGGCACTAGAGAAATGCAGTTTGTTTTTATTGATATGCTTCAGAGAATAGGCCTTACAATGTATCTTTCCAAAATCAACTTCCCCCCAGAGATCTACCCCCAAGGTCTTGGTTTCCTTCTAATAGAGATGAAGGAAGCAACAAGCTTCAGAAGTTTCACATTAAAAAAGAGTCTTTTCACATTCCCACCCCCTGGTGTGACCTAATACAACATTTACTTTTTGACAATTCTCAATAAGATTGCCAAATATATTTTGAATACATTTTGAAAAGTTTAAAAACAAGAAAGAAACAAAAAGGAAGACGTCCAAAATTTGTTGATGAAGATTTGGTGCCTGATGATGCCAGGTTGATGCTCATTCTTCTGCACTGCATGCCTTGACCTGTTCAATCTTTAGTTGAAAAATATTTTTGCTCCCATTGAAATATAGTATAGTCACTAGGCCATTTATATTCTTGAATTTGGAACAGATTGGTCTCATGATCCTTCCATCTTTTGTTGAGGAGATCTCTGCCATCTAAGATGAATTTGTCATAACCTATGTCTAGTGGAATTATTTTGTCCAAAATCAAATTGAAACTAAGGACATTCAGGTCATTATCTTTCTTCAAGTGCTCAATAATTTGAGAGACTATTTGATTGCATTCCTCCTTGCATTTCTCAAGGATCTTGAGTTGCTCATCTTCTTGAAGGATGCCTAGAATGAGATGATGTTTAAAGGAGCCAAAGGAATCCAACCTTAAACTTATCTTTTGACTCTCTCTGAGGCATACTAGATTTCTTCAATGATCATTTTTTCTATTGGCTTAAGGGCAGCAGGGGCATTTGTATTTCTTTGTAAAACTTTGCACAGAGTTATCATGGTGTGATGGACTAGCTGCCACTTCTTTCGCAAAGGGTCTAGTATGGGAACATTGGCATTCATCTCACCTAGTTCTTGAGATAGAGAAGAATAACAGCTGTGTGCATTCTCAATTTTAGCCAACATGAGTTTGACCTTGTACTCCAAAATCTTCTCAATTATGCCAAAAATCTTGGACCTAGTTTCTGTTTGGTGGCCTCATTTGTTTGTTTCAACTTTTCAATTTCTTTCTCAAAATTCTAGTCCATAACATTCATTTGTTCAACATGGACAATATTGTCACCACTCTCTTGTGGCACAGGGGGCTGATAAGGCACAATTGCCTTGCTTTGAGAAGAATCACCACCCTTCAAATGTTGTTTTAGTTTCACATTCTCCAGATATAACCTCTTCACCTCCTCATTCATATCAAATCTAATTTTTTTCATAATCAACCAACTTTTGCTCCATATTTCTAAAGGTAGCTTGTGTGAACATGATAGAATGCATAGTGAGTGTGGCTGCTTCAAGTGTTTATGTATCCTTGAGTTTCTTGATCATTGTCATTCCTGTCAACTCTTGGCTTACATCTAGCAATCATGGTTTATTTGTGCTCTTCTATGTAGCCCATAATGATAGAGTCTTAGTATTTGGGTTATACCCAACTCCACTCACACTATCCTCAAAATCAAATTCAGCAACCATCATGGGATCATCCTGACTTCTGACTTGATCTAACAAAATCATTTTCTTCAACTCCATTCTAGGGATGAGCAACATATTGCTTTTCAAAACCAATTGAGAAGCCTCTTGAGGGCTAGCATTTATTTCATCAATCTACAATTCTTTGAATGTCTGGGTCACAATTTGGTCATGTTGAGACTCATTTGCACCCATTTTGTTTATTTCTTGACCTTCTCCTCAAACTCCTTCATCTTGATTTTCAAACAAAATAATTTGAATTATGGAGTGTTGATGAAATCATCATCATCATCCATGAATGTCATTGAGCCCAAAACTCTTTCATCTTCTTGCATCTTAGGCTCACCTTGCACCTATTCATCCATCCTTGCCTCTAGTATGTGTACCTCTATTTTTTGACCAATAATGGGTTGATCCACCTCTTCATCATCCCCTATGTGCCTCAAAATATTAGCCACTTCATCAGTGTCACCCACTCCTATTATCTCATATGGCACCAATGGAGTTACATCATCAACCTTTTGTTTCTTTAATAGTGGCTGATTAGGAAGAGATGAATCTTGTACATAAATGGCATTAGGGGCAGGTTCTTCAATTACAAATCCAGCTAACCTTTTCACTAGGAGCTTAGCAACCTTTGTAGGTTGGCTCTCTGCCTTACCATATATCCTTTCAAAATTTTCAATGATCAAATTTATTCTTTTCAATGGGTCATTCTCCTTTATAAAGAATCCCAATTAGGGTTTTTCTTCAAGTCTTATCATCCTCAATCCTTTTCAAAAGTTTTCATTTCCTTTTTCTATCATATACTTCCTCTGGGGTGAGGCAGTTCCTGATCACATCCTCATCAAAATTAACTTGATGGGATATCCAAGCCCTAGTGAGGATGACCTATCGAACAAAGTTCTTGTGCCCCTCTGGGTCACAACCCCTCTCTGTCTTTGATTTCAAAGAATTTTTTTTTCAAATGGGCCTGCAACTCTTCCAAGTTATCTGAACCCACTAAAAAATCACCAAACACAGTTGAATTAGGCAAGAATGTGCCTTTCCTTTTTTTTCATCACATCCCTTTTTATCCAAAGAATTTTCCATATAAATTCAAGAAATGCCAATCTATCAGGTACAAACTTAGGAAAAGCACGAGGTGGTTGGGTACACCCATAGACTCTGATTACAATGGTGTTAGGAAGGAAAAACCAATCAACAAAATTATGTATATGACCATGTTCTAATTTCAAAGTAAGAGGCCTTAACATTTCCAAAATTCCTCTGGATACCCTAGGTGAAAGAAATCCCAATGAGGCCATTATCCTTACTGTAAAATCATCATGAAATACTATGTAATTGTAATTCTTGCAATTACTGTCCCAGATGTAGCACTAGCACTGCATAGGTAGCCTTTGTCTTCTCTAATCTATGATGCTCAAATCCATTCTATTGGTCCACTTTCTCCTATTTTGATACAATATCAAATGGCACAATAAAGAAATTCTTGAAATTCAAAGGGATTCTATTTTCACTTATTTAAAGCAATCCATCATGCAACTTCTTCTCAATGAAAGAGGCGGAGTCATTCTCATTATTGACTTTAGGGTTTTGAATCCTCATTGCCATCATCATTATGCCAACTAGCATTCTGTCTTGAGTATCAACACCCAATACTTGACATAGAGCAAAGTAGGTTTTCTTAAAATACACTGCAAAGTCATCTACTGAAAATGGCTCCACAACTGTAGATGGAACATACAACCTTCTATTATTGACCCCTTTCCTCATATATAGTGGAGGTTTATCACTCCAATGAGTCTTCCTCAACCTTGTATAATCTTCTTCACTCTTTTGAAGTTTGATTTTTGTAAGAGCCTATTTGTTGAGCATAAAGTAATAAATGATTGAAGCTTTGTCAACAACCACCAAGGGTGATCCACATGGCTGTCTAATTGTTTTTGTTGTTGTATGATAGTGTTGTGACAACACTTTGGTCAATTCAACATCTACAAATACATTTGGCACAAAAAAATTGGCAAAATCAAGTCTCCATGGGTTGGTCACAGGACCCTCTCCATCCTTCTTCTCACAAAAATACCAGAATAGGTTCTAGCCTGAAATGGGAATTGTAGCATTATTGTACCCCTTTGTCTCATCCTTAAACAACTTTTAATACCCCTTATCAACCAAGTTGGGCAAGAAATCCAACAGACATTGCTGGAGGGGCCTTTTCTTCTCTTTAGGAGTAGAAGCTTCTCCCTTGTTCATAGATTCAGTTTTCTTTGGAGCCAGATTTTAGAACTTCTATGGACTAAGGTTTTGACAACTATATGATCTACTAAACCAGTTGAAAGAAGAACACAAACTGAATATCAAAATTTCAAAGAGATTGATGAAGTTGACTTACCCAATTAAATGAAGTTTGTAGAACACACACAGAGCTTGGATTCATTGTCACCAAACACCTTTGAACTTGCTTGAATGATGAAATACGAAGAAATTATAAATTTTATTCATCTATGGAGATGGTCACATTGCCATTACTCTGCTTCATGCCAAGAGATTAATAAATCTTAGTATTCATGTCATTTTGAATGTAGACCGTTGGACATATCCAAGAGCTGGGAGAACATAACAAGATTTGCAGTCACATCCATCGATAACTACATTCCCACTGTCATGAATGATGACCTCTGCAGGGTTACGGGTTATTTATTGCAACATTCAATGCTTTACCGCAACAACACAAGTTATGTTAGATCTCATTGCGGGACCATGGGGTCAGTTTAGAGTTAGATTCGATGCTCACTGCTATCCTGAAAACCCTTTAAAGTTGCTGCCATGGGAATATGGGATCAATATTAATCTTTTAACTCTTTTCGCATTACCGCAGATCTTCCATTCAACTATCAGGGGACCACAATGACTCTTTTATCACTGGTTCAACTTTTCCCGCATTCCCGTAAGTCAATATCTAAGCCATTGTGAGGCTATGATGTATACCGTCTATTACTTGAAACCCTTTTAGCACTAGCTTGTGACTCCATTTTGAAACCGCCATGGGACTGCAGTGTCCATTATGTGTTGCATTGAACTTCATACCACAAGCCCGCAAATCAATTCTAGTACCACTGCAGGGCCACATTATGCATTACCTGTTACTTGGAAGCTTCACTGCAAGCCCACCAATCTATCTTGAAGTCATAGTGGGACTGCGGTACACAACTTATATTAGTTGGAGTCACTTCACCGCTAGCCCATAAGCCTATTTTGGAACAGCCACGAGACTATGGTAAATAATAGATTTGTTTACTGCCATCCTGCAAATCAATCTATCTACTGCTACGGTAATACGATAACTGAATCTTTTCTTCCTTTAGCTCCCGCACACCCACAAGGACTATTAGGGTATGCTGCGGGATTGCGGTAAAAGGCAAAAACACATATGTTGACAAGAACACAAGGATATTTCACATCGATATAATATGAAATGCTTTTGAAAGATCACCAAGTGACTCTTGGAATGATTGCAAAAGAATATAGACCCCTAGGATGGATTTGTCGAAATGAAAACTATGCAACTAGATGGGACTAAGTGAATTTTTGAATAGTCCTAATAGTGTCTCTTGTTGGGGATGAATGACCAACTAGACATTGCAGGGATCCAGACATTTCTTTGAGGTGCAGACCAAAACACAAAACTATATAGAATAAAGAAAACTAAAATTTGAAAAACCTAAACTACTATGCATGGAATTTTATCTTCTTTAAGAAAAGAAGTGCTTCAGAAATTGTCCATGCACTAGCAATTCTTGACTCTCACCCATCATGTTTTGCAGGTAATACAAATTTTCACCACATTTTCTAATAAAGACAAATGGTCCCAGGACAAAGCTTCAAAATTTCCATGCTTTCCCTTGTCTTGACTCCAAGAATTCCACATAAGGACCATATCATCAACTTGGAACTTCTGATCCTTGGCCTTTCTATCAAAAAGATACTTCATTTGTACCTGCATCTTTTCATTTTTCTTTTTTTCTTGGCTCTTGATTTCATCCAACTCTACCAGTTTCTCCATCCTCTCTTCCATTAGCTTAGGCACATCAATATTTTCATGCAATATGAATTTATATACAGGCAAAAGATTATGTATTGGCATTCTTTCTTGGGCTCCATAGACCAACTCAAAAGGTGACCTGCTAGTTACCTTTTTCATTGTGATTCTATCTGCCCATAATGTAAGCTTTAGCTTTGAGTTGGACCATGCTCTTTTATTATTATCAAGCATCTTCTTAATTATATTTATGATACTCTTGTTACTTGATTCTAGTTGATCATTAGCTTGGGGATGAAATCGAGAGGCATATGATATAACTATTCCATAAGAATCATAGAATTTCTTAAATTCATTAGATCTGCAACACATACCATTGTCTATGACAATTTTTACAGGAACCCCAAATTTGTTGATAATATTTTTCAATAAGAAATTTATGACTACTTTACTAGTAGCTTGTTTAGTTGGAACTACTTCAATTCATTTAGTAAAGTAGTCAGTGGTAGTAAGAATCCATCTATGCCCACCACTCAACTTATTAGGTATCTCTCCTATAAAATCAATACCCCATTAATGAAAGGGTGCATTAATTTGCATGGGCCTTAAAGGAAAAACACCTTGATATATCAATTTACCAGAGAATTTCTGGCATGCTTCACACTTTCTTACATATCTATGAGCATCAGCAAAAAAAGTCAGCCAATAATAGCCTGCTCTCAATATTTTATGTGCAGTGGTCTTAGCTGAGAAATGTCCACCACATACACCACCATGCATCTCCTTCAGAATCCTATTTGTCTGTCCTTGATCCAAGCACAAGAGTAGAATGCCATCTTTATATTTCTAGAACAAATATCCTTTCATTAAAACATACCTTGATGCTTGTAGCTTCAATGTTATTTTCTAATTATCATTCAATTCATCTGGGGCACTTCATATGTCTAAGGTAGTGAACTATATTAGTTTACCAAGGCATATGTTCAATGCTTGACACCATACCTTCTTCTTGTTCAAGTTTGCATACCTGTGCAACCTCCAAATTAGATTCGGCCATTAATTTTGCTAAACCTTTCCCTCTTACAAGGTTGGTGATCTAGATATCAATATTGAATTCTTGAATTCTGTTTATCCATCTACACCTTCTTCCTATGACTTCTATTTGTACAAGGACATCCTTGACTATAACATTTGGTACATAGGTAGTCACCTATACCCCTACCAAATAGAGCATGAATGTTTTAATTACCTTTACAAGAGCATAAGCTTGCTTCTCAGTGGCATCATACTTCAACTCAGCTCCTTGAAGTGATTTGCTAAAAAATGATATTGGTTGTTCATGCCCTTCTTCATTCTTCTCTAACATGACAGCATCAATAGTATGAAAAGAAGCAAAAGAAAAAAATTGAAATGGCATACCAAAATCAAAAGACTTTAGGACCAGAGCCTCCTTGATCACCTTCTTGATTGATGCAAATACCTCAACAACTTCTAATGTCCAGTCAATCTTTGATCCTATTTTCAACATCTTTGCAATGGGCTTGACAATTTCAACAAAATTGAAAATAAATATTCTTACAAAATTTATTTTCCCAAAAAACAACTAGATAACATTTATTGTCTTTGGGATGAGAATCTTATCAATTGCAGCAACCATTTCTGGATCAATTCTCACACCTTCTTTGGAGACAATATGCCCTAGGAGCTTGCCCTTTCTGACAACAAATTGATACTTTTTAGGGTTTAATGATATGCCATACTCTAGTGCCTTTATAAATATATTCTCTAAATGTAAGCATTGATCCCCTGCTTTGTTTGAATATGCTATCAAATCATCTTGATATACAACCATTATGATATTGATTTTATTTGCAAATGCAACATCCATAGCTCTTGGAAAAGTAGCACCAACATTTGTGAGACCAAAAGGCATCCTTACATACACATATATGCCCCAAGGTGTAGTGAAGGTAGTTTTGTATTGCTCTAATTCCTTAACCTTGAATTGGTTGTAACCAAAGAACTGATCCATCATGGAAAGTAGTTCACAACCTATTACCCTTTACAACATAGCCTCCATATTTGGGAGTGGATAATTGTCTTTCAATGATGAGATGCTCAAATTCCAAAAATCAGTACACAACCTTATATCACCATTCTTCTTTCTAATTGGTACCAAGTTTGAAACCCAAGAAGAATGCCTGAGAGGCTTAATTATACCACCATCCATGAGCTTCATTAATTCTTCTTGCATCTTTTGCTCCAAAAGTGGATTGATAGGTCTCTATCTCTACCTGAAAGGCTTGACATCTGGCTTCAATGTGATTTCATGCTAAAATAGGTCTTCTCTATAGGCGTTCAAGTCTTCATAGGACCATGCAAATACATATTTGTATTTCCTCAACAAGCTTATGAGCATGTCCTTGATTCTTGGACTTATTTTCTTTCCAATATACACTTTCTTTGGAGCATTATTAGTGCCAAGATTCACCTCTTCAAGATAATCTTGATGAATTGGTGTTTGCTTCAAGGTTCACCTCTCGTTTCCATCAAAAACGCATTCGAAAGCTACTAGACCTTTTGGAATTTTGTTTGTTTTCAATTGTACAACTTCTTGACCAAAAGTAGTGTCCTTACCATCAACCTTCTCAACAAAAGCATCAAAATCTATCTCTTGAGCTTCATACTTGTCCACAGACTGTAAGAAATTCAACAAATCCTTATTATCATTGAAAACTTGCTAACTATATATATAGTCAGGAATGCAAGGTCTAGTCTTAAACTCTACCTCTATGACACCATTCAATGTAATATCATTTCTTCTCAGAGCAATATTACTAAGAAAATCAGCCATCAAATTCTTTGATCTATCCACCCAATCTATTGATTATGCATCAAACAGTTCAATTGCATCCCATACAACATGCTTGTATTTCTTAAGCCTTTTATTTTTAGTGGCATATTTAGATCTCACGTATGAGACAACTAGCTTAGAGTCTCCATATAGAGTCAATATCTTGATCCCATTCTTCAGAGTAAAATATAAACTCAATAACAATGCTTCATATTCTGCTATATTATTTGTGCATTCAAATAATAATAGAAATGAATATTTGAAGTTTTTACCACTAGGTGAAATAAAAACTACACCAGTTCCATTCCCTTCTTTACTGCAGGCTCCATCAAAATACATTTTCCAAATACCATCTTTATCTAATTGAATAGTATTGCCAATTGGATCACTATTTTGTAACTGAGGCTGTGATTGTTCAACCCTAAAATTTCCCAACTCCACATCACAAAAGTAGTTCATCTAATTTTGATCAATTCTTTCTATCGCTTGTTTAGATCTTGGTTCTCTACATAACTTGACCTCTTCCCCATTCACATGTATGGTTTCATATGAGAGATCTAATTGAACATTTCCACCAATTGCAACAGTCCATTGTCTTAATAGTAACATGTCATAATATGTTGGAATATCAAATACAGTGATATCAGTCTTATATGCAGCTTCATGATAAGCAACATGATTTATTTCCACATCTCTCATGATACCAATGACAATGATTGATATGTTATCCATGGCTTAGCATTTTCCATATGTGGAATCAACCCACATACCAAGTTCCTTCATAACTGCCATAGGCATGATATTTATTGCAACTCTTGAGTCTATCATGCAATTCTTCACCAACTTATTATTGATCAATAATGTGATATAAAAAGGATCAACTTGGGATGGGCTCTTTGTCAAAGTAGTCCCCAAGTAAATTTTAGCAGTCTTCATGGCTTCTCCTTTGACATTGTTCACATGTTTCTTATTCTTTTCTGAGTCAATGTGACCCTTACCATGATCCTAGGGCTTATTTGACATGTTGGAAATTAATTTCATAGCACTATCTCTATACTCATGAATTTTCATCATCTCCATTAATGGAACTAATAATTTGATTTGAGACAAAGCCTAAGTTATATCAATAGAGAGCATACTGGTCAAAGGTTTTATTTTGCATACTTCTACTTTGGCAAGTTTCTTTTCCTCCATTATCTGCTACTTGGGATCACTCCTTATCTTATTTTGATCAGTATTTGTTGTATCTCTTGGGACATATTTTTGAGATACCTTCTGGGGATTTCTATTTTCACCATCCCTTAGAGGTTCTGGGGTAATTTTCTTATCATCTTTTGGATTCTTTATGAACAAACTCCTCGGTGTACCTTGATCAAAATTGATAGTTCTATTCCTAAGATTGTTGTTGTTCCTAGCTTGTTCTATAACAACTATAAGTGCCTTTATTTCTTCTTCAACAGGCCTCCTCAACTAAACTTGATTTGATTGTGACTTTGCAGAGCATACCTGAGTATCTCTTATATTGTTATCTTCTTGATCAGAGAATATCTCTTGCTAGACAACATGACTATTGTACCTCTAATGATTTACTTCATACCTTAATCCATCCTCTTCTAAAGAAGAATAATCCATTTCTACCTCATATGGCTTGAGGGCCAACATATTTATAGTATGCTCATCTATCTCTCGATCATATGACATCTCATTTTCTTTGATGGACTGTGCAGCCACACAAAAATGAGGAGAATGAGGCAAATTGCAAAGCACACACCATGGAGTATCATCTACCATTATTGCCCCATGTCTCTTCAGTGGATCAAGTGTGTCTCTACTGACATTTTTCTTTTGAACTTCAACCATAAGCCTCCCATATTTCTAATTTGTCCTATAGGGCATATCCTGCAACCTTGGTCTTTCATTTCTGGGATAATTTGATTTATCATTAGTTATTCCTTTTTTATTTCTTTCTACATTATATGATAAATCCTTGATAGCATTCCAGACCTTTTCCAACTTGTATTCTTCTTTTGGCTGCCTATTTGGATGAGCATTAGGGTTTTGCAATATTCTAACATCATCTCTTCTACCAATTTTCTCTAAATCCCTCCTATTGTTCTCTATATTCAAAGCAGCCTTCAATGCCTTGGTAAGAATTGGTGTATTTCTTATTTTAAACTCATATCTTGTTTTAGGATCAAAAGTGTTCAAATAAAAAACCAAGCACATAGGATCTGCTGGTTTCAAATGATGTG
Organism: Cunninghamia lanceolata; assembly: GCA_027924645.1. Lineage (NCBI taxonomy): Eukaryota > Viridiplantae > Streptophyta > Pinopsida > Cupressales > Cupressaceae > Cunninghamia > Cunninghamia lanceolata. Next base: position 3,676,463 of record BSBN01000098.1, on the reverse strand, counting down.
GAATCTTGTTATTAGACACCTTTATGAACCTAGTATTAAAATCTACCACAAACTCATTATAATTCTTCTAAATATTTGTTAACTCATGCAAAGAAAATTTGGGATCATAATGATCACCATATTGTTCCTTGAACATCCTTTTAAATTCAGGCCAAGAGCTAATTGAAGCATTAGGAAAATATCTATACCAATCCCTTGCACCATCAGTTAGTGATTGCATAAATAATTTTATATATACATCTTCATGTTGCACTTCGAAATTATCCATGATAGTTTCAAATGCTCTTATATGATCTTCTCCAGAGATAGCATTATTACCAGAAAATTTAGGAATTGCTTTCCTTACCTTGTTGTCAATGTCATTTGGATATCCCTGGATACCAAAGAAGTCAAGTTGTCTTAATCTGTCCACATTCATCAGCCCTCTTGCAAATGGATTTTGCTTTTGATGAGGCTGATACTAATGGTGCTGAGGTCCTTGTTGTTGAGGATGCTAGTTAATCACTGCATTAGGATTCACATTGCCTTGCACATTATGATGAATCCCTCCAGGATTATACATGTTGCCATGTACATTATGATGTGGAGCTTGATATTGGTACTAGTATTTCCCTGCATAAGGATTATATCCTTGATTTTGAATTCTTTGGCTAGGAGGAATAGGGTAAGTATTTCCCTGAGATACCACTGGAATGTTTGTTGGATTTGAGACTAGCCTTATATGAATATTACGTTGTACATGTGGAGAATTACTTACATTATCATGTCTTTCGATTGTATTGTGGGTTACCTATGAGACCAAAGGACCACTTGTATTTCCATATGTAGCCTAATTATTTACATATCTGTGATGTAATGTATTTGTTACAAGATGACAATTCAATTGAAGAAACTCTTGCTCCAACTCTTGTTGTCTTCTTATTAATTTCATCCTTTCAACTTCTACTATTAGATGCCCTACCTCCCATTTTAACTCATGGTCAGTTAATTTTCCTTTTGAAGTTGAAATAGCATTGACATCAGTGAAGCGTACCATTTTGGGTGTTTGCTCCATGAACCCTTGTTGTGAGCTTTTAGCATACTATTGTGTCATCATTTGCTCATAGTGTCTTTTAGCCTCAGTCAGTCTCATTCCTGCTTCCAAATGGTCTTCAAATTCCTTCTGAGACTCATGAATATTGAATAGATCTCTTGGTTGAAACTACTCATTTTTACATACTTATGTTTCAGTCATAGGGCTATTATATATGATATAAGGTTGTGATGAAACATTCATTTGATTACTTTGTAGATTGTCATGGATTTCTGAAATTACAGGTTCATTCATAGAATTTATTCCATCACCAGTGGATGCACTTGCAATGGGAAGAGGTTTTGAACCTTCTTTATTATTTTGTATGAATTTTTATTCTTACTATTTAGATTTTGCTGAGATCTTCTGCCATCCATATTGGAAAGCTGTGATGTTATATTTCTTTGATCCGTAATTTAAATCTTTAGAGATTCAAGATTTGCCACCTCCTTTTCAAAAATGAGGAAAATACTAAAATGTCTTTTGGTCTTCCAGAGTTCCAGGGTGAAGTCAGAATTCTTTTCTTATTACAAGAAACTCCCCAATAGAGTTGCCAATCTATTGGTTCTCAAATTTGCAATATGCAAAACCCTTAAAGGATGTCAAGCTTGATGATTAGGTTAAGCAACTAATTTGGCCAACTGACGGAACCAACCAAGATGGTTGGGATTCCCTACACTTGAGGCTCTGCTTTGCCTAGGTGGGTATTAGCTTATGTTCACCAATGAATAATTACTCCTTAAATTAGTTGGTGAATTATGAGAAGATTGTGGATTTTATGAGATTTTATCAATTAAATCATTCAATTTAACCTAATTTAGATTGGCATGTGATTTGAGTAGGTTGTATTATCTATACTAGACACTACTCCTACTTCTACGACAAAAAATTAAAATTTCACTTTGAATATAATACAAGGAAATGATTCTGGAAAAGCATTGATCAGTGCCTTTTTCTCAACTGGGCAACTAAGTCTAATCATAGATAGATTTGTACTTTCCTTCTAGTTATAACTTGAATTACTTGGCTTAATATTCTCTATGACTGGCATTAACATGCAAGATTGCTTTTACCTGGCTCTACTTAGTTATCCAAATTGGATCCTCCAAATTACAATGACCTATTTAATGGAATTTAATTCCTACTTGAGGATACCCTATTAGACAAATCACCCAAAACATTAAGTATGCCTTGAAAAACTAGACATATACTTGATATGCTAATTTAAATAACAAGGAGAAGGAAAAATGGAGACAACTAGATAAAATATAACAAGAACATTCAACAAGCAATTGGGACCTAGATTTTAGGCACCAGAGAAATGAATTTTGTTTTTATCGATATGCTTGAGAGAACAGGCCTTACAATGTCTGTTTCAAAAATTAACTTCCCCCCAGAGATCCCGCCCCAAGGTCTTGGTTTCCTTCTTATAGAGATGAAGGAAGCAACAATATCAAACCTTTCACATCCAAAAGTGGCTTTTCACATTCCCAACCATTGGTGTGACCTATTACAACATTTACTTTTTGACAATTTTCAATAAGACTGCCAAATATATTTTGAATATATTTTGAAAAGCCAAAAAACAAGAAAGAGACAAAAAGGAAGACATCAAAAATTTGTTGATGAAGATTTAGTGCCTAATTATGCTAGCTCAACACTCATTCTGCTCCACTACATGCCTTGACCTATTCAATCTTCAGTTGAAAGATATTTTTTCTCCCATTGAAATATAGTGTAGTCACCAGGCCATTTGTATTCTTGAATTTGGAGCAGATTGGCCTGATGGTCCTTCCATCTTTTGTTGAGCAGAGCTCTATGATCTGAGATGAATTCGGCATAACCTGTGTCCAATGCAATTATTCTATCCAAAATCAAATTTAAACTGAGGACATTTAGGTCATTATCTTTCTTCAAGTGCTCAACAATTTGAGGGACCATTTGATTACATTCCTCCTATTTCTCAAGGCTCTTGATTTGCTTATTTTCTTGAAGGATGCCTAGAATGAATTGATGTTTAAAGGAGCCAAAGGAATCCAACCTTGCACTTATCTTTTGACTCTCTCCTGAGGCATACTAGAGTTCTTCAATGATCAGTTTGATCATTTTTTCTATTGGCTTCAGGGCAGCAGGGGCATCTGTATTTCTTTGCAAAGCTTTGCATAGAGTTATTAGAGTGTGATGGACTAGATGTCACTTCTTTTACAAAGGGTCAAATATTGGAACATTGGCATTCATCTCACCTAGTGCTTGAGATAGAGAAGAATAACAATTGTGTACATCCTAAATTTTTATCTAGCATTAGTTTGACCCTGTACTCAAAAATCTTCTCAATTATGCCAAAAATCTTTGACCTAGTTTCCTATTTGGTGGCCTCATTTGTTTGTTTCAAATTTTCAATTTATTTCTCAAAATTTTTCTTCATAACATTCATTTTCTCATTATGGATAGTATCCTCACCAATCTCTTGTGGCATAGGGAGCTGATAGGGCACAATTGCCTTATTTTGAGAAGAATCACTGCCCTTCAATTGTTACTTTAGTTTCACATTCTCCAGATATAACCTGTTCACCTCCTCATTCATTTCAATCTAATTTTTTTCATAATCAAACAACTTTTGCTCCATATTTCTGATAGTATCTAGTGTGAACATGGCAGAGTGCATAGTGAGTGTGTCTACATCAAGTACTAATGTATCCTTGAGTATCTTGACCATTATCATTCCTCTCAACTCCTAGCTTACTTCTAGCAATCTTGGATTATTTGTGCTCTTGTATGTGGCCCACAATGCTAGAGTCTAAATCTTTGGGTTATACCCAACTCTATTCACACCTTCCCTAAAATCAAATTCAAAAACCATTATGTGATCATCCTAACTTCTAACTTGGTCTAACAAAAGCATTTTCTTCAACTCCATGCCATGGATGAGCAACATATTGGTTTTCAAAACCAATTGTCGAGGCTCTTGAGGGATGACATTTATTTCTTCGATATTTAATTCTTTGAATGTCTATGTTACAATTTGATCATGCTGAGACTCATCTACACCCATTTTATTTATTTAAACCTTCTCGTCAAACTCCTTCATATTCATTTTCAACCAAAAATCTTTGAATTCTAGACTGTTGATGAAATCATCATCCACAAATCTCATTGAGGCTACAACTCTTTCATCTTCTTGCATCTCAAGCTTAGCTTGTGCCTGTTCATCTATCCTTGCCTCTAGTTTGTGTGCCTTTGTTTCTTGACCAACAAGGGGTTGATAACCTCTTCATCATCTCCCATGTGCCTCAAAATATTAGTCATTTTGTCAATGTCACCCACTCCTATTATTTCATATGGAACCAATGGAGTTACATCATCAACCTTTTGTTTCTTTGATAGTAGCTGATTAGGAAGAGAGGGATCTTGTACATACATAGCATAAGGGGTAGATTCTTCAGTTACAACTCTGGCTTACCTTTTCACTGGGATCTTAGTAGCCTTTGTAGGTTGGCTCTCTGCCTCACCATATATCCTTTCAAAATTGTCAATGATCAAATTTATTCTTTTCAATGGGTCATTGTCCTCAATAAAGAATCCCAAAAAATTAGGGTTTTTCTTCTTCTTGTCATCCTCAATCCTTTTCAAAAGTTCCCATTTCCTTTTTCTGTCATATACTTCCATTGGGATGAGGGAGTTCTTGATCACATCCTCATGAAAATCAACTTGATGGGATATCCCAGCCCTAGTGAGGATGACCTGTTGAACAAAGTTCATGTGCCCCTCTAGTTTAGAAACCCTCTCTATCTTTGGTTTCAAAGAATGTTTTATTTTCAAATGGGCCTACAACTCTTCCAAGGTATCTAAACCCACTGACAATTCACCAAATATAGTTGAATCAGGCAATAATATGCCTTTCTTTTTTTTTCATCACATCCCTTTCCATCCAAAGCATTTGCCACATGAATTGAAGAAATGTCAATCTGTCATGCACAAAATTAGGCAAAGCATGAGGTGGTTGAGTACACCCATAGAGTCTAATTACAGCGTCGTCAAGAAGGAAAAACTAGTTAGCAAAATTATGCATGTGACCCTGTTCTGGTTTCAAAGAAAGAGGCCTTAACATTTCCAAAACTCCTCTAGAAAGCCTAGGTGAAAGAAATCCCAATGAGGCCATTATCCTAATTGTAAAATCATCATGAAATACTATGTAATTGCAATTCTTGTAATTACTGTCCCAAATGTAGCACCAACACTGCACAACTAGCCTTTGTCTTATTTGATCTATCATACTTAAATCCATTATGCTAGTCCACTTTCTCTTATTTTGATAAAATATCAAATGACACAATAAAGAATAATGCTTGAAATTCAAAGGGGTTTTTTTTTCCCTTATCTGAAGCATTCTATCATGCAACTTCTTCTCAATGAAAGATGCAAAGTCATACTCATTATTGACTTCAAGGTTTTGAATCATCATTGTCATCATCATTATGCCAATTGGCATTCTATCTTGAGAATCAACACAAAAATACTTGACATAGAACAAAGTGGGTTTTCTTGAAATACACTGCAAATTCATCTACTGAAAATGGCTCCATACTATATATGGAACATGCATCCTTCTATTATTTACCTCTTTCCTCATATATAGTGGAAGCTCATCACTCCTATGAGTCTTCCTCAACCTTGTATAATATTCTTCACTCTTTGGAAGGTTGATTTTTGTAAGATGCTAGTTATTGAGCATAAAACAATCAATGATTGAAGCTTTGTCAACAAACACCAAGGGTGATCCATCTAGCAGTCTGACTATTTTTGTTGTTGCATGATAGTGTTGTGACAACACTCTAATTAATTCAACATCTATAAATACATTTGGTACAACCAATTTTTCTAAATAATGTTGGCAAGAGAAACTACTATCTTGAATAATTGAGTGTTGTCATTAATGGAAACAAGAAAAGGAACAAGGTTGGAATAAAGTTTGTGGTCCGGTATAGAAGACTAAGTCATATTGGCTAAGTATGGACAATATTCAGAGTTAGGGACAGAAAGTGGATCAATTTGCCTCCACAAATGAAGACTAGCAAATGCAGTTCAGGTATGATGACTTGTAGCTACTTGATGATGATATATTCTAGTGTTTAGGCCATTACTTCCTCTAGAACTCATTTGAAGAAAATGTCCAAGTCTGGATGAATAGAAATAAGACAGGACAATGTATAGTGCAAAGTAAAAGAGTTTGCATTTCTCCGCAAGTGCATATTTTGTTATGTGATTTTGAGGTGTTGTAAACACTTATATAAAGTGTCTAAATCTAGAGTTTTAAGATCTAAAGTCAACCAAAAAGATAGTTACAAGATGTTGAGTACCGCTACAGTGTTTGACAGAGTTTAAATGTAACAGAGTCTGAGATCTGATGGTCTGCATTTTGCCACTAAAGAATATTTTTCTTTGCAGTTCTCAAGGTATGATTGGTGATGTCTGAGGAATCTTTCATATGATCTTGAGCAAGCCCTGTGGTCCATAGTAAAAGTTGTAGTCTGAAAGATGAGCTATATTAGTGGCAGTCCTAGTTAGAGGCCAACATGATAAGTATGAATTATATGCGGCAAGTTCTATTATTTAGAACTTAATCCTAAGTTGTTAAATAGTTGAGGGTTACATATATGAATACAATTTAAATGTTATTTGAGTCTGCATAGTATATAGTGCATTGGACTGAGCTAACAAGCTACAATCTTCAATGTACATGTTTCACATTTTGGATGCTGACCTAATTATGGTTTAAATCATGATGAGGATATATAAGATTGATGAATTTTGGTTGAAGAGCATGTGTGGTGAATGTGATTGATGCAAATATTAGAATAGCAAAGCAGCGATAGAAGATCAGTTATGATGAAGACTTAGGATTCAATATTCAATTGCTAAATGACTGCTCCCTGGCATATTGATAGATGATGTTGTAGTATTCATATTTCTTATATAATTTCAATTGTATTTGGCAGTGATCCTAGCTGTAAGCAACCATTAGGGTTTAATAGCCCTCATTGTAATCTTCCTAGGTTTAGGGTTGAGGCAGTGAGCTTGCTAGACCTAGTTGTACTTCATGGCATTGAGCCAGCATGTTCTAGGCCCGTAGAGTGACCAAGCTTGAACATCACCATTTGGAAAAGATTGCAATATATATTGAGAGCTAATCCTCTCCATGGTTTTTCCCTTTCTTGGGTTTTCCACGTAAAAATCTAGTGTCTATGTGTCATGTTTATGTAACTTGTATTTTTGTGGTTACTTTGCTTTTTGAGTATTAAAGTTGGCATTTGGTTTAATTGTTTAAATTTCTAAATACTAATTCACCCCCCCCCTCTTAGTATTCAACAATTTGTATCAAAGCAAGGTTCCTTGGAAAAAGTCTAATATCTTGACAAAGATTTGTGGTAGTGTAATCATGGCAGCAAGAAGATTTAGAAATTATCAAAGTAACAAGGAACTAGAAGCAACCCTTATTGATCCTGAAATATTTGAAGTAGAAATCAAGGATCTAAAAGCTAATATTTAAGAAGTTGATGAATGCATCCTAAATCTAAGAGTGCAAGTCAAGAAATTCAAACAAAAAAGCAAGGAGCTAAATGATCAATTAGATGAGGCACATGAATTTCTAAATGGGTTGAGATTGGAAGTTGAAAAGAAGGAAGAAATTGAAAGGCTTCTTAATCAAGTTATTAAGGACAAATCAAAGGAATGTGAAAAATTGGGCAAAGAAGTACTACTTCTAAAACTTGATCTAGATGTAGCCAAGAGCTATGAAGAAAAGTTCAAACTAAGTTGTGCAAAGTTTGATGAGGTGATCACTAGTCAAAGGAGTGTTGATGATTGTTATGGGAAAATTGGTGTAAATGAATAATCAATAATATATCAACTATACCCAATAACTCAATGAAATAAGAAATAAAGAAATCAATCAAACAAAGAACTTCAAACATTTGCAAACCTCTTCACTTCATGGCTTCGATTGATTGCCTATCTCAAATGATCTTGTGTATGAATAGGGCCCTCAGAAGGTGCATTTGCTTGCTATTCCAAGATGTCAAGTGTGAATGGCTATAATAGTTTTTGCGATGAAGATGAGATTCACAACAATGATAATGGTGATGGTAACAAGTTGATCTCAAGCAATGGAATGACTTGGGTGCCAAAGGTGCACTGTAATTCCTGTAGAGTAAGGGTACTAAAAGCATGGATGATAGAAATGGAGGAAGAGGGTACAATTTATAGATTCACGAGAGAGAAGATCAATGGTATAGAAAGAAATAATAAGATCAATAGTTGAGAAACCTTGAGAGGATGTGTGTGAATAGAAAGAAGACAAGTGTCATACAAAGGCTATTTTGTTTGAGTTAACAACTTTCTTTTATAAAGATAAGATATGCTTTCATAAATTTGAAAACTTTTTTCTAATTTAAGAGTTATTGATAAAAACAAGGTTGATTGAGTTAGTTAACTCAAGTTACGATTTGATTTTGCATGATTTGAGAGAAATTAAATGATAAATTATTTAATTTTGTGTGCATGAAGAAGAAGATTTATTTTTAGAAGATCTAGAAGATTTTTGAGGAATTAGAAGATAAAAAAGCAAATTAAATAAATAAATTTATTTAATTGTTTGTGCATGATTTGGAAGAATAAATAAAACATTTGATTGTATTTTTTTTAGAGATTGAGATAATTTAAATAAATTTGATTGATTTATTCAAATTTGGAAGAAGAATTTGACTTAATTAAATAATTTAGAATTATTTAATTGTTTGGAAAAATTAAATTAAATAAAGGATTTGATTTAATTTTGACTTTAGAAGAGGTAATTAAATATTTTGATATTTAATTAACTTAGAGGAATATGAATCGAATAAATAAATTTGTTTATTTATTTATTGATAGAAGAATTAGATGGGATAAATATCAAGAATATTTATTTAGATCGAGTCGTGTCATTTTTAGGCGTATACAGTTTACCCCTTTTTGATGTGATGTTCGAGTTGATGAAATTTTTGTCAACATCATTTCAAAGAAGCTAAGGTATGGATAGAAGAAAAAGATGGTAATGGAAAGATAGGATGAGGATGCCTCCTCAGGAGATTGGATGGGGAGAGAGTTTTGAGGGCGCGAGACGGACAATCTCATGATGAAGAAAGTGGAAGAACAAGGTTAGGGTGAAGAAAATGGTTGAAGAAAGAGCCAAATGATACATGATGCAAGATAGAATGATAACACACACAAGCAAGTAAGCAAGTATGTACAAATGATACAAGAACAAACAATGGATTTGCCCCTGTCAAGTGGTAAATCAATGATTAACTTATAATGATATATGATAGTGTTCTCATGTCGGGAAATGATAGATCCCTCGAGCAACATGAAGGATAGTGTAAGAAACATCCCACTGATAATTTAGGACTGATTGATTTGGTTTACGATCAGACAAGGATCAAGACCACTGAGTGTGATTGGATCATTTGACAAGATTGACATGACTTGATTGGTATGGATTAAGGATGGGTTTGCATTTGGAGAATTGCTCAGATTAACTGGACAAGGATGAAAGATACAATTAAAGATAGAAGATTTGACTGATAGAAGAAATGACTCGAGTGAAGGACTCACAAGCTTTTGTTTGTAAACATTGATACTCTGCATAGAATCTTTATTTCATGGATGGTATGCGAAATGCAAGTGGATATGGATACAAATATGAGATGTAATTGGATACATTATGGATATGGATATGGATATTTGTCATCTTGATGCTACAAGTAATTTGAAGTGCTTATTTCATCATTGGGCTTTTAAAATGTTGTAAGAAAATACAAGCACCGAGGTATATTTAAACTAGGATGACTTGAGTATTACTTACATGGATTTTGATTTAGCAAGTTAATATAAGCATCTTGATATAATTGAATCAAGATGACCTAAGTATTTATTGCATATCAACAGACACGGATTGCCCCCTTTCATGTTAGACCTTCGAAGTCCTCAATGATCTTTTGTCGATCATGTCGGTAGACAAGGCTTCACATTACTAAAGTTTGATCCACAAACATCTAACAAAAAAAATAATCATGCCCCCATCATAGCATCTCTAGCTTTTGGCATCCTCGAGTAGCATAGAAGGACATGATAACAAAAATCAAGCTGTCATAACCTAACTTGATCACAAACACAAGACGTTCTTGCATTTAGATGTGTTTTATTGCCATAATTTAGATATGATCATTTAGAGTGCTTTAGGTACTTTATTTTCTTTTCTTTGGATAGGTTGATGGCTTGCACTTAAAATTTCTGCTTGAAAGTGGGCTTTGTTGTGTTTGGTTGCATCTGGTGAAATTCTCCACAATCTGCATTGGTGAAATAGACCCTAAGGGACTGAACTAGTGCCTCAAGGGTGCCCTTCTAAATGACCTTGCCTACATGATGACGTAGAGGCAACGTAGTTCAGGACTTCGACTACATGGATGGACTAGAGGATAGATGACAAGATATGGGATGGATAGGAAAGCCTCAAGGGTGCATTGACAATGGTCTTGCATACGTGATGGTGTAGAGGCAATGTAGTTTGGGAAATGGTACTAATGGATTGGGTTTGTAGATGATTTTATGTTTTTGAGATTTTTGGATAGCAATTTAGATAGCCTATATGCTAGATATTGATGACAAGGAGCCTCACGAATAGGTAGATGGACCAGAAGATGGGTGATAAAGGATAATGGATGGGTAGGTAGAAGGGTGAGCAATAGTAGATAGAAGGAAAAGATGTGGAAAAGGGAAAGGATGTGATCGCCAAGGACTAAGCCACATAGAAATAACATGCCCCATTATAGATGGGATACCTAGGATTTTTAATCTTATGATAGTAGGGGGATGAGAGGATTGGATTGTTTTGAAAAAGACAAGGTATATCAAGAGTTTTTCTAAACCACGTTTCAACATTTTTCTCCCAATCTTTATCAAGATCAAAAGAGGAATGGAGGATGAATGGAGTCAAATGATAGGTATACAATGGAGAGAAGGATAGGATAGGAAATGGTATGGAAGGAAACTGATAGGAGAAAGTGATATGCTGATGAGACAATGTGCCCCCAAGTGTAGGTGAGGTACAAGATCAACTTACACATGATGCTTGTTTTCCAGGTTTTCATCATGGTACTTATCCAAGGCACCTGTTTGCTAGATTTTCACCGTTAGACGAAGGGATTTCTCTTTAGTCTTTTGAGTTTTTTTATTTTTTATTTTTTGGAATATTTGGATGGGAGAAGGTGGAATACGAGTGAGAAGGACTCAAGAGTCAGGTTCCACGAAGGTTATAGTGTTCTGCTAGATGGATGCTGTCACATGGAATATGTCAAGTGATCTCATAGATGTTGGTAGGGGATTGCATGAAAGTGAGATGGAGTAGGTAGATAGTGGATTATGGAAGGTGTGATAGTGGATGATGATGTAGATTATGTAGGACTTATGCAAGGATGGAGGTAAGGTTTATGCAAAAGCATGGACCATAGGAATAGGACGGGAAAGATATGTAGGCTAATAGTGGAAGGGAGGGGAGATTGTGGTATATGGATGTGTCGTGGAATGGAAGGGAACCATGACCAATGGTTGCACATACCGTGATAAACATTGAAGCATATGATGGAAAGACGGTGTAGGAAGCAATGGAGAGTTTTTCTTGGTGGATGAATGATTTAGGTGTGTAGGGATCCACATAGACTTTGTATTGTTCTAATTTTTGCTCTTCATGTGGGATGGAAGGATTTGAGACTTGTGGATGGAATGGGGATTTTGGATGAAAGAGGGGAAAGTGGATGGTTGGAATTCATGAGAGGTGGATGCCTCATGTAATTTGAGGGATTTTCGCTTAGGTACCCAAACCATTTTGCTTTTAGATTTACCTATGAAGGTATAGGCTTGGGTATATGCAACGTTTGTGCAACTTTCAGAGGCAATTACTTGTTGCTTGGGGATCCACACCTTTTTCAATTTGGCATTGAGGTGTGTGGGTGTAAGTAACTTTTGAGATGGATAACTCTTTGATTCTTGGATTTTGTATTTGCAGGCATGAGGACCTTTAGGATTTTTGACTTGATAGGTAGAGGCATCTAGATTTCTGTTGTTGAATTCCCTTAGAATGGTGGAAGTGGGGTTGGTGGAAGCTCTTTGAATAGACAACATGTGCATTTGTTAGCCATGATTGGGATATTTAGAGGATTTATATATGGATGGATAAGGTGTTAGAAGAAGTGGCAGTAAAATGCATGGACGGAAGTTTGGAGTTGGAAGTAGCGGAGGGAGATTGGATGGTGGAAGGTGTATGGTCACATGCTTCTGGGATGTATATGATAAGGGAGGTGGAATAGAAACATATGTTTTGGGGATATGATAGGATTTGCAATGGAAACTAGTGGATTTAGAAGGCATGCAGGAAGTACCAACATCTTGAGATTGTTCACCTTGGGGTGTGTATCCAAGGCTATATGAGTGAGGAGGGACATTGACATGGACGGGCTCCAAACTACCTTGTTCATGAAGGCCTAAGCCTTTACCTTGATAGTTCATATGTTGGAGTATTCGGTGAACTGTGGGATTATGGGTGTGTTGGACACTAGGAGCGATCTCCTTATTGGATGAGGAAGGTGAGATAGAGGATAATGGTTGTTTTTATTTTAAGGAGGAGCATTCATGAATGAAGGTGGTAAGACCAATAGGATATGATAACAGATTTGTAACATGGTTGATAATAGATGGTGAAGGATCATTAGGATCTTGATTATCATTATGTTCACTAGGATCTAAGTTATTGGTTTGACCATCTATGTGCACTTGGGATGAAAATGTCTCATGAAAGGAAGTGGAAGTTGTTGGATCAATGATAGGACTAGATGGAGGATGGATAGAAGTAATGGAGGTTTCTTGCATATGGATGGTTATGGGGTTATGAATAGATGGGGGAATAAGTTCATGACCATGGAATGCATAAAGTTGGCTAAGAGGATCATCATGGTCTGCTTGATCATAGATAGGCTCTTAATTGCAGATGGGATCTTGATCATAGATAGCATTAAGCGTTATGGGATTCATGTGCTCATGTATAGGTTCTTCATTAATGATAATATCTTGATCATAGAAAAGATATAGGTTATGGAGGGGTTGGATGGGGGTGCTTTGATCTTAATTTACATAAGGGGTTGATGTTTCCACATGCTCTAAAGTGTACTCTTGACATAACTCTTGCTGTGCTTAAATGGAAGTGGGGGTAGACGACTCTTGGTCAACAATATGAAGGTGCAATGGACCTTGACTTTGGTTCATGATAGGAGGTTCTTCAATATGCTCAAGGGGTTTTAGATTATATGATGAGGTTGGAGCAATGGACATGTTGGAAGGCTCTTTGATAAGGTTAAGGACTGGAATTTGGGGAGATGGTTGACTCTCTACTAGTAGCCCTTGGGTCACATCCTTCATAGATGCATAGGTAGATGAATGAGGTAATGGATGGGAGAGTTTGTCTTGTTCCATATCTTTTCTTTTGCTGCATAAATTTGAAAAAAGTCTTTGGAAAAGATCTTTTGAGGATTCTTTGGTTATCATATCAGAGCTTGGGGAATTTGTTGTCAGTGTTGGTGTAGGACTAGTATGCTCTAGGTTATGCCTTCTAAGGGATGGTGAAGGAGGACTAGTAGATGGAATCGTATATGATTTCCAACTTGAGGTGGTGTTTCCCTTGTCAAGAGTATCATTAAGACAGGAAAAAAATCTATGATCTTGGTGAGAGGTGTAGCTAGTACTGGCATGCTCATGTTGGGAGGGATTTGGTATCTTGGCCAAGCTTTTATCAGAAGGATAAGGAGATATGCCCTATGGCAAACATTGCTTTTTAGAAGATTCAGTTTTTAAGATTACCAGTTGCTGTTGTAGGGCTTGGAGTTCTTGAGCAATTTCTTTTAACTGGTTTGTCATCTGCACAGAAATAGAGACAAGACCAAAATGAGTACCTAGAAAGGTTGAAAACTTTCTTTCAAAAGAAGTGAAAAAGCTTATTGTCTTGGATGCGCAACTACAGATGCGCTGAAACAAAGGATAAAAGCACAAAAAGTTGAGATAAATACGTAGTCCTGGTAAATGAAAAAAGTGCAGTAATAGACAACAAATGTGCATAAAGTTGATGCAAATGTGCCACAAGTTGACATAGATGCACAGCTCTGGTTTTTTGAACATTTTTGTAATTTTATTGGCACATTTTTTGGTGCTTTTAGTTTCTTTGTTGCAAGTTGGTCTTTTTGATATAATTTCTCAATTATGGCAAGTAAAACACAACAAGCACAAAGAAGTTTTCATGATTTTTTTTATCTTTTTTTGTAATTTTTTGGACTCTTTTTGACTAAAATGCAAGTACAAATCCTAGGCTGGCTAGGACAATATAAACTAAATTCTCACTATTTCTAGTTGAGGCATCTTTGGGAGGTAAAAATTGCCCTTCCTTGCACTGGCTTATAGGGTTTTTTAGCTACTAAAAACAAAGGATGATTAGTAAGTGCAACTGTTCAAGTGGTTATATGTACGACAGCGCTACTTTCCATTATGAAGTCTCCCAGCCTTCCAGGGTTACACCTTGGAGGGTTTTGGGAGAGGTTGGTTGCTGCTATAACACAACTTCACTTGTTGTTTGAAGCTTTTGCTCCAAACATAATTTATTTATAGTGTCTTAGCAGAGCTTAGCTTTAGCTTGTTACCACTTAAGGTTGTTCCCACTTGGATGGAATGATATCCAAGGGCAGGCCTCTCCAAGTGTTTAACACATGTGAAATGATATGTCTGGCATTTTGGTCACCCAAGATATGGGAGAGCATAGGCCTAGTATCATTCCAAAAATATGAAAGACAGTGGTTCTTTTCCCCTAATTAAAATGAAAAAGACTAAATGTGTTAAGCTACTTGGACACACATGCGAGTTGTTAACTTTGAAAGAAAGATAGCAATGGTTCAATTTTATCCTCCTAGCATTGGGACTATATTCAATTTGTTGATGCAACAATATCAAATTACAATCCTTCCTAGTTGGATCTAGATGTGAGTTTGCATGAACATCTGATTACAATCTTTACTAATTAAATCCATGATGTGTGTTAATAATGCAACTAGAATGTCTAAACTAGCCCCTACCCTGCAAGTAGATTAGAGAAAAAGAAGTGAAGGGAAAAGAAATGATAACTCTAAGACTACAATAGAAAAGAAGACTCTGTCTCCAGCAAGAGACACTGCAGAAATTGTCAAAGAATTCTTAAACAAAGAGACAATAGAGATTGATGAGCCAAAACTTCTACTAGGACCATTTGATTTTGATTCTCTTTCCTCGATACAAACAATGAAGATAGCTTCATTTGCTAATACAAAGGCAAAAGAAAAACTCCTGAAGTCTCACATGGAAGACTGTGAGCTAATAGAAGCTGCATCTAGTGTGCTTGAAAAGATCATGCCATCCTTTCTGAAGGATTCATTGGCTTCATCATCAGGTAATCTTAAGTCTCTTATTAGTTCAGTCAGCACTCATTTTGAGTCCTTAGAGAAATCATCTGAGAAAAACATCTAGAAAGAGTTTTTGGATAAAAGATTCTCTGAAGTACTAAGTCTAATATCAAATGATAGAAGAAATATGGATATAGGGATAAAGAGCTTAGAAAATGCTCTTAAAGATGGCAGGGAAATATATAAATTTTGTCTATCATGGTCCAAAGCAACAATGGAAATTGAGAAGAAAATGAAAGAATAGGAGATCAAACTAACTAAACTTTCTCAAAATTTTGATCCACTTACCTCATCCATAGTAAATCAAGAATGTCAGACTATTGCAGTCTTCGATGAAATTAAGAAGCTAGAGAAAGAAAAGAAAAATAGAATCAACAGGTTAAATGAACTTAGAAGAATAGTCATTCCTTAGTTGGAGGCCATGCATGAGGCCCTAAGTGATGCTCAAACCACAGCCAAGACAAATGATCCCACAGATCTAAAGAAGGTAGAAGCTTTTACATTCCCGACGAGTGGTCATATATCAATTTTAGATAGGATGAAGCTGAGTTGGGCAACTGAATTTGTACAATTGAAAAACACTTTTGCAGACATACTAAAGTATATGTAGAGTACAACCAGATGATATACTTATGCAACTAAGTATAGATTAATTTTTGAAAATTTTGGTGTGCGGACCCCACCCTTTGCCATTGATGTCAAAGGGAGAGTGATGAGCAATGAAAAATGAGGAATCCAGCTAAGGGGGAGCTCTGAAAAATGGACATAGAGACAGAGCATCAGCCAAGGGGGAGTATAGTGTGACACTTAGTCATTTTTCACTAAGTGTTGCCATCAATGCCAAAGGGGGAGATTGTTGGCAAGAGACACTATATGGATTCATGAATTTTGTCATTGATGGTAACAAAGGTTATCCCACACATCCGCAAGACATGATGAGTCTCTACTGGAAGTCAGATTGAAGAAGTGTTATGATTCAGTAAGCAAGAACAGAGTAGTCAGCAAGGTCTGAAAGTCAAGTCCAAATCTCTCAGAGGAAGTATTTAAGTAAAATATGGATTTGGGGAAGTCAAGAGGAGTACATTGACTAATAGATTCCAAGGATTTAGCCTCTGGTGATGAAAGGGTGAAGAGATATGAGCACTTGAGTGTTGGGTTCCTATTTGACAGAGTAGACAGAGGAAGAACTATACTGGCAGAGTGTCAAATCCAAATCCAAAAGAGATATTGCTAATGACTAAGTTTCTTGAGGTATCATTCATGATTGGCCAACATGATTAAAGACTTCTACAAGCATATCCTTGATCTGCATTACTTGGTATGCAAGGATTCAGCCGACAGACCAAAGTTTGAGATAATATTGACTATTCTGGATGCTGACTAGAAAAGTGTTGAAATCACTTGTGTGGATATATATACAAGATGGATTTAGATGCGAAGGTGTGTCTGGTGTATTGTATTGTGTGAAAAAAAGTAGAAGAGTAGAGTGAAGACAGTAAGACAGGTCTGGAATGTGACAGTATAGCAGCATCAAAAGAGAGTAAGAATGAAGTGCAGTAGATGAGTTTATTGAGCTTAACCAGAACTGAACCTCAGCATGTGTAGATGCTTCTTATCAGTTCAAACATTAAATTACTTTTCTTTCTTGTAGACAGTGAGTCTCTTATAGGCAGTGAGCCTCTTGTGAGCAGTGTGCTCGGGCAGTGAGCCCTAATTGGCAAGTGCCATTTTGTATCTTCTATTCTTCTAACAGAGAATAATATCTTGGGTTAATCACCCCATGGTTTTTCCCTTAATCGGGTTTTTCACGTCAAAATCATTGTGTCATGTGTATTGGTGTTGTTTACATTTCATGGTTATGTTTATTCATCTGATTTAAGATTGCATTAACTATTAAGGAAGTTCAAAAGGCTGAAGCAAGTAAGATAACTGATTCATCCCCCCTCTAAGTTATCAATAGAATCCTCCTGTGTACGGAACCCTAGCACAAAAAACTCAACTTTTGGGTTAAATAGGGGTAAGGCCCCATGGTGGGCATCAGAAATGTTATGGGAAAATTGGTGTAAATGAATAATCAATAATATATCAACTATACCCAATAACTCAATGAAATAAGAAACAAAGAAATCCATCAAACAAAGAACTTCAAACCTTTGCAAACCTCTTCACTTCGTGGCTTCCATTGATTGCCTATCTCAAATGATCTTGTGTATGAATACGACCCTTAGAAGGTGCACTTCCTTCCTATTCCAAGATGTCAAGTGGGAATGGCTATGATAGTTTTTGCGATGAATATGAGCTTCACAATAATGATAATGGTGATGGTAACAAGTTGATCACAAGCAATAGAATGACTTGGGTGCCAAAGGTGCACTGTAATTCCTGTAGAGTAAACGTATGGAGGAAGAGAGTTCAATTTATAGAGTTGAGAGAGAGAAGATCAATGGTATAGAAAGAAATAAGAACATCAGTGGTTGAGAAACCTTGAGAGGATGTGCATGAATAGAAAAAAGACAAGTGTCACACAAAAGCTGTTTTGTTTGAGTTAACTAATTTCTTTTATAAAGATAAGATATACTTTCATAAATTAGAAAATCTTTTTTCTAATTTAAGAGTTATTGATTAAAACAAGGTTGATTGAGTCAATTAACTCAACTTGTGATTTGCTTTTGCATGATTTGACAGAAATTAAATCATAAATTATTTAATTTTGTGTACACGAAGAAGAAGATTTATTTTTAGAAGATTTGGAAGATTTTTGAGGAATTAGAAGATAAGAAAGCAAATTAAATAAATAAATTTAATTAATTGTTTGTGCATGCTTTGAAAGAATAAATAAAATATTTGATTTTATTTTATTTTTAGAGATTGAGACAATTTAAATAAATTTGATTGATTTATTCAAATTTGGAAGAAGAATTTGACTTAATTAAATAATTAAGAATTATTTAATTGTTTGGAAAAATTAAATTAAATAAAGGATTTTATTTAATTTTGACTTTAGAAGAGGTAATTAAATATTTTGATATTTAATTAACTTAGAGGAAGATGAATTGATTAAATAAATTTGTTTATTTATTTATTGATAGAAGAATTAGATGGAATAAATATTAAGAATATTTATTTAGACTGAGGCGTGTCATTTTTAGGCGTATACAATGAAAAGCGAGGTTTGGGATTTGAGAAAGCAGAAAGTTCAAAATTTGGTCAAACAAACACTGAGCTAAAGAAAAATAGAGGAAACCAGTTAAGAAGAAGAAGACCTAGAAGACCTCCGGTCAGACAAGGAAATGCTCAAAGGTATCCATCTTTCAATGGCCATTCTTTTAATTGCAATAAGTTTGGTCATAAATCTACTTAGTGCAGGAGTAGAATAATCCATAATCAAAATGTTCCATCCTTTTCTCCTCAATGTTTCAATTGCAAGAAAATTAGTCACAAATCAAATGAATGCAGAAATCTGGTAAAGAATGGTTCCTACAATGCAAGGAATAGTTAATCATTCAATGGAAAGTGTTTTGCTTGCAATAGATTTGGACATATGGCTAATCAATACAGATCAAATCTAATCAATAGAACGAATCAAGGACAAAGGAATGTTGTTTACTACAACTGCAACAAGTATCAACATATTGTAAGAGTCTATAGAAGCAAAAATGCAAAAAGAAACTACCTTCCTTAAGAAAGGAAAACAAAGAAGAGGAATGATAAAGGAAAAGAAAAGGTTGAAACCAAGAAGGAAATGGGCAAGATCTGGATCAAGAAAGATGTTATTGAAGTTAAGGATGAATCAACACCATTATCTGGTGTAGATACTTCCTCTGGGAAGTAAATTGGGAGCTCTGTGTCAGGGGGAGCAGTGTTGAAAATTTAGAAACCCCAGCTAGATAGTTAGTGCTGGAATCTTTTGAAGCAAGTTCTAGAAGAAAAGGACCAATTGCAAATATTTACAGAGTAATCTAAGGTGTCTATGGCTATTACGAAGGTGTTCAACTTTCTGTAAGATCACATTAATAACACTTAGGTTTCGGTATGTGAAGGTTAAAAGGAGTTGTATCTGAAGGAAAATCATTCTGCGTTCCATGCACTCAAGTGACTAAGGTGAACCAAAGAAAAATTCAAAGTGACTATAGTATTTTCTAAAGGATTTTAGATCAAGATCAAGGAAACCCTAATCCAACGAAAGAGGTATTTACAACTTGAAACCCTACTATGAAAATTAAATTGATCTAGGAAAATGTTTACTCCTCACGTAATCGAGTAGGGAAAATGCCTCACCCCAAGTTTAAGAAACAATTCTTCAAAACACTGGAAAATGATTTGTTAGAGGCATTCTCAATTACTCCACATGGGTTTATGCATATCGAAGATATCAGAGCATACATTCATATCAATCAAGAATAATATGATCACATGAAGTTTGAAAAACTATATTTGGACGAACTGACTATTGTGGATATTATGTTGAAAGATGAATACCAAGTTCTAGGAGAAAAGAAACTTGACACTTGGTTGGATTTTCCCACAATTCTGATTGATGCATGGGTCAAGCTCATTCTAAGTAGAATTCATGATGAATCTTTATGGCTTGACGTACCCTATATGATAACCAAAGGAGCCATTAAAGCTATAACTAGTGTGAGCTCCTCTGGAAGGGTTCCATGCATAAACAAAATAAAGAACAATGTGGTAATGTAGCTAAAATGAGCCAAATTTGAGAAGAATGGCCTTACAATAAATGATATTGAGGATCTAGTTGTTAGATTTGCATCAATGATTGTTGGATACAAAGTATACTTCTCCAACAAGGAAAATTTTGTGTCTGCATCAACTTTATACATAGCATATGACATGATAGAAAACAATACAGATTATGACCTTTGTGAATATCTCTGGGGTGAAACTACGGAGAACTTGAAAAGAACAAAAGAAATAAATCATCCTTTCAAATATGGAACATTGATTACATGTTTACTCTTTTACTTTCTAAGAGAGCTACCTAGTTTAGGAAATATTGTCTAGCTTGAACACATACATGTATCTACTCAAATAACAAATCACTTACAAAGTTTGGGTAATGCAGATAAGTAGAATGAGATCCTATGGAAATATTTCAAAGATTTTAAATAGAAAATGTTAAGAAGGTTCTGGATACCTGAAAAAGTAGTGATAAAGTATGATAAGGATATTGTAATCATGGTGGATAAAGACAAATGCTTCATGGAATCTATGGAACCAATAACTGTATGGGTTCCAACAATAGGTTATGAAGTTGTAGATGATGTCTTGACTGAGTTAGATGATGCACTACTAAGTAAACCTATTGATCCCAAAGAGGACAGATTTGGGAATTTCTTAGAATTATCTTCTAGAATGTTGATGGAACCTAAGCAGTTAGAGAAAACATCAGATGAACAATTAAGTAAGGCAAAAATCAAATTAGAAGGATCAAAGTCCATAAGTGCTCCGGTAGAATGGACATCAAGAACTCCAGAAAGAAAAGATAAGAGATCTGAAGAGAAGAGATCAACATCTAGTCCCAGAAAAAGATCAATGATCTCATCCATTACAGAAGCCACAACTAAAGAAAAGAAGAGAAAGAAAGTTTCACTTTGTGAAGAAAAAGTGGCAAGAGACACTATTGCAAAACCTTTGGAAAAGCTACAAAGTGCACAAATCCTAGATCCACCCAAATGTCTTCAAGAACCAATAAATCTAAATTCCTTGTTTGTAGAGCAAAAATTTGAATTAGTATCATTTGCCCAAGCAAAGGCTCGGGAACAATTGATGTAAACTCTCATGCACAACAATAAGCTTATTACAACAGTATCTGATGTATTGGGAGAATTGATGCCTGAATACCAGAAAGTTACTTTGACGTCATCTACTGATCAACTAAAATGTATGATAAAATAAATTAGTAATCATTTTGAATCCTTTGAAAACTCTACAGAAACAAAGGTCAGGAAAGAATTTGATGACAAAAGATTAGCCGAATTAAAAACCATGTTGACCAATGATAAATTCTCTTTAGAGCAAGGAATAAGAGGTATACATAGTGCCATAAAAGAAGGTTGTGACTTGTAAAATTTTTTTTTATCTTGGCCAGAGGTTACAAAGGAATTAGAATATAAAATCAAGGACATGGAACTCAACTGCTTAATATTTCTAAGACATATAATCTAGCCATTAAGTCAATAAGTGCCAAAGAGACACAGGTTGTAAATATTCACAATGATCTGAGCATTTTCATGAAGAAAAGGAAAGAAATCAAACATAGGTTGTGCCAGCTAAGTGGGCTAATAAGTTTAAAAATTGATTCCATGACCAATCTGGTAGATGAAGCATTGAAATTACAAGCATTATTTGATACACCATCAAATGTGTAGAAGGCAAAAAATCTAGTCTTCTTGATAAATAGCCACATCCATATTTTGGCAATTGCAAGGAATAGTTGGAATGGAGAGATAGCTTTAATAAAGACTATCTATAATGATATTCTACCTTTAACTATAAATTAAGATACAAATGTGTATTTGTACATATGTGGTAGAGTATAGCAAATTTTGCAATTTTGATAATTTTTAACTCCAGAACCTACACCTTTCCCATTGATGTCAAAGGGGGAGAAGAAGATCAGTGAAAAATAGGCAAACATCTAAGGGGGAGAAGAAATATATAATATATATAGAAAGGGGGAGCAATCAAGGCAATCAAAGCATTTTTCACTAAGTGTTCCCATCAATGCCAAAGGGGGAGATTGTTGGCAAGAGACATTACCATGTTGAATAATTGAGTGTTGTCAATGATGACAATAGGAAAAGGAACAAGGATGGAACAAAGTTTGTGGTCTAGTAAGGAAGACTATGTCATACTAGCCAAGTATGGATAGTATTCAGAGTAAGGGACATAAAGTGGATCAGTATGCCTCCGTAGATCAAGACTGGCAAATGCAGTTTAGGTATGATGACTCATAGATACTTGATGATGATATATTCTAGTGTTTAGGTCATGACTTCCTCCAAAAGTCATTTGAAGAAAATGTCTAAGTTTGGATGAACAAAAGTAAGACAAGGACAATGTATAGTGCAAAGTAAAAGAGTCTACATTCCTCCACAAGTACATATTTTGTTATGTAGTTTTGAGGTGTTGTAAACACTTATATGAAGTGTCTAAATCCAGAGTCGTAAGATCTAAAGTCCACCAGAAAGATAGATACAAGTTGCTGAGTAATGCTACAGTGTTTGACAAAGTTTGACTGTGACAGAGTCTGAGATCTGATGGTCCACATTTTTCTGCTAAAGAATATTTTTCTTTGTGGTTCTAAAGGTATGATTGGTGATGTCTAAGGAATCTTTGGTATGATCTTGAGCAATTCCTATGGTCTACAATAAAAGTTATAGTATGAAAGATGAACTATATCAGTGCCAGTCTGAGTCAGAGGCTAACGTGATAAATTTGAATTGTATGCGGTAAGTTCTATTTTTTAGAACTTAATCCTAAGTTGTTAAATAGTTGAGGCTGACATATATGAATACAATTCAAATGGCATTTGAGTCCACATAGCATATAGTGCATTGGAGTGAGCCGACAAGCTACAACCTTCAATGTATGCATTTCACATTTTTTATGCCGACCTAATTATGGTTTAAATCATGACGCAGATATATAAGAGCGATGAATTTTGGTTGAAGAGTGTGTGTGGTGAATGTGATCGATGTGAATATTAGAATAGCAGAGTAGAGATAGAAGATCAGTGATGATGAAGACTTAGGATTTAGTATTTAGTTGCTAAATTGCTGCTTGCTGGCATACTGATAGATGTTGTTGTAGTATTCATATTTTTTATATAATTTTAGTTGTATTTCGTAGTGAGCATGGTTGTAAGTAACCATTAGGGTTTAATATCCGTCATTGTAATCTTTCTAGGTTTACGATTGAGGCAGTGAGCCTGCTAGACCTAGTTGTACTTCATGGCAGTGAGCCAACATGTTCTAGGCCCATGGAGTAACCAAGCCTGAACATCACCATTTGTAAAAGATTACAATATATATTGAGAGCTAATCCTCTCTGTGGTTTTTCTCTTTCTTGGGTTTTCCATGTAAAAATCTAGTGTCTATGTGTCATGTTTATGTGGCTTGTATTTCAGTGGTTACTTTGCTTTCTGATTATTGAAGTTTGCAGTTGGTTTAATTGTTTAAATTTTTGAATACTGATTCACCCCCCCTCTCAGTATTCAACAAATCAAGTCTCCATGGGTTGGCCACAGAACCCTGTCCATCCTTTTTCTCACAAAAATACCAGAAGAGGTTCTAACCTAAAATAGGAATCTTAGGATTATGGCACCCATCTGCCTCATCCTTAAACAGCTTTTTATACCCCTTATCAACCGAGTTGGGAAAGAAATCCAACAGAGATTGATAGGGGGTCCTTTTCTTCTCTTTAGGATTAGAATCTTCTCCCTTGTTCATAGATTCAATTTTCTTTGGGGCCATGGTTTAATACTTCTATGGACTAGGGTTTTGATAATTATCTAATCTACTGAACCAGTTGAAAGAAGAACACAAACTGAATATCAACTTTTCAAAGAGATTGATGAAGCTGACTTACCTTGTTGAATGAAGTTTGTAGAGCACACACAAAGCTTGGATTCATTGTCACCAAATACCTCTAAACTCACTTGAATGGTGAAATGCAAAGAAATTAAAGATTTTATTCATCTATGGAGATGACCTCACCTTGCCATTACCCTGCTTCATGCCAAGAGATTGACAAATCTCAGTATCCATGTCATTTCAAATGTAGATTGTCGGTTTGGATAGATCCCAGGGCTGGGAGAACACCACAAGATTTGAAGTCATGTCCATCGATAACTACATTCCCATTATCATGAATGATGACCTCCACGAAGTGGCAGGGTATTTATTGCAACATTCAATGCTTTACCACAACACCGCAAGCGATGTTGGATCTCCTCGCAGAACCACAGGGTCAATTTAGAGTCATATTTGATGCTCACCACTATCCCACAAACCCTTTAAGATTGTTGCCGTAGGACCACATGATCAATGTCAATCTTTTAACTCTTACTACATTACCATAGATCTTCCATTCAACTATCGCATGACCACAGTGTCTCTTTTATCACTGGCTCAACTTTTACCGCATTACCATAAGTCAATATCTAAGCCATCATGGGGTTGCAGTGTATACCATGTATTACTTGAAACCCTTTACCACTAGCCTATGACTCCATTTTGAAACCACCACGGGACTACAGTGTCCATTATGTGTTGCATCGAACTTCATACCACAAGCCCACCAATCAATTCTAGTACTACTATGGGGCTGCAGTATGCACTACTTGTTACTTGGAACCTTCATCACAAGCCTACTAGTCTGTCTTGATGTTGTTGCAGGACTATAGTACACAACTTATATCACTTGGATTCTCTTCACCGCTAACCCATGAGCCTACTTTGGTAGATTGGTTCACCACCATACTACAAGTCAATCTATCTACTGATGTGGTAATGTGGTAACTAAATCTTTGCTTCCTTTGGCTCATGCACACCTATAAGGACTCTTACAGTATGCCATGGGATTGTGGTAAAAGGCAAAAACACATATGTGGACAAGAACACAGGGATTTTTCACATGGATATAATATGAAATGCTTATGAAAGATCATCAGGTGACTATTTGAATGATTGTAAAAGAGTATAAACCCCTAGGATAGATTTGTGGAAATGAAAACTATGCAACTAGATGGGACTAAGTGAATTTTGAACAGTCCTAATAAATTCATTGAACCAAACTTGACCTAGTATCACATGATTGTATCCTTTTATATTCACATGAATGTAAGCCTTAATATATTCAGTATAAATCACACCATAGGGCATGTTGGAAAATGTGCCATCTGCATCCATCTCCATGGATTTTAGTGCATAATTTTTGAACTTAGTTCGTGGCCTTTCCAACATATCTATTACTTGTGGCTTAAACATTTTTACTACTCAAAAACTTAGAACAAGGGTGAAAAATGGTAAATACATTCAAACACACTTCCGGTTAGCATTTTCACTTGAGAAATATTGTATGTAATGAGTTCTCCTTTGTTTTGCTGCTGAAGATTTATGATTTCTCTTGAAAGTTTGAATGCAATGTGAATTTCGTTTAAACATCATCATTTATAAAATCCTTTTCCAATCAAACCTAATTTTCCATTGATGCTTAGTTCAAAAATCTACTAACACCTTCTCTGTATCACACAATTGATGTAAATTGCTTTGCAATCCTCCACACTTGATTATTTTCTACCGAATCTTCTTCAAAGGATCAACCATATCAGTCTTCAACTTATATCCACGTGTTGGCTTCAACACTACTTATTTGGCAGAGGGAGGAAAGATTTTTATTACTTCTCCCCTAGAGGCAAAGCCCTCGGCTCAATTTTTGGAGGAAACACCTACACCAGATGGTGGTAGAGACACATTCTTGTCATCAATTACTTCTTTCTTAACACGGATCTTCTTCATCTCCTTCTTGGTTTCTATCGGATCAACTTTTTGTGATGGAATGTTCTTCTTTGCCACTATATCCTTCATACTTTTTCTTCTGTAGAACTTTGCAAAGTGTCTAGACTTGTTACAATTCTAACACACAACATTCCTTTGATCATTATATCTTCCATTCATTCTAGATCTACATTGGTTAGGTTTATGTCCAAATCTATTGCATGTGAAACAATAACCATTGAAAGCTTGAATCATTCTCCTATTATCATGACCATTCATCCTTTGACTTCTACACTCATTAGCTTTATGACCAAATTTCTTGCATGAAAAGCAGTAGCCTTTGAAAGATTGAATCTCTCTCCTATTGTCATAACTATTCATCCTTTGACTTCTACACTCATTAGCTTTATGACCAGCATTTTTGCATGAAAAACAATGACCAAAAAAGTTTGGAACATTTTGATTCATTCTTCTTCTACATTGTGTTGCCTTATGACCAAATTTATTGCAAGAATGACAATAACCATTGAAAGATGGGTACCTTTGAGCATTAGGTTGTCTAATTGGTGGTCTTCTGACACTTCTATTCTGATTCTAATTCTGCCTTTCATTGTTCTTCTTGTCTTCATCATTTGAATCTTGATCTAGTTTTGAACTTTAACCCTTTTCAAACCCTAAGCCTTCTTTGTCATCAAGACTTTTCTAAATTGCAATCATTATATCAAGTTTGGCAGCACTTACCCTAAATTTTTCTTCTCGAATCCATGTCTGTTTCAGATCAGTTTTCATATCCACAACCTCTTGCTCAAGTCTTGTGCATTCTTCAGATTTCTTTTTCACAACTTCATTGAGGCATTCCTCAATTCTTTTCCTTTCTTCAACTTGCACTTTTAGATCATTCATAGATTCATTTGCTACTAACAATTGTTCACTGGCCTCCTTATGCTTTTATTTAAATTTATTGACTTGCTCTTTCAAATTTTTGATACATTCATTTTCTTCCTTGACATTTTCCTTCAAATCAATGATTTCTTCTTTAGTCCTTTCTATGTCTTCAAGAGCAATCTTTAGTTCTTCATTATCAGCAGAAAGATATTCATCTTTTGAGAATTCAATAGCAAGAATCTCATCTGAAGGAGTAGGAAGCTTTCTAGATGCCATGTGTTCAACCTCCAAAATCTTTCATGAGTAGTGAAGCTTCTTCCAAGGGACCTTGCTTTGATATCAATTGTTAAACACCTGAAATACTTAGAGCGGGGTGAAACAGTATTCTATAAAACCATTCAGATATAAAACATCTTAAACCATCTACCATACTCAATTGCAATAAAGTAAATTATGCATGAGATCATGAATCAAAGAAACCATAACACATGAACACCAAGATTTTTATGTGGAAAACCCAAAAGGGAAAAAGCACAGTGAGTGTTAGCTCACAATATATATTATATCTAGTTAAGGTAATATAGAATTGCTCACTGTAAGTGGACTTAGTATCAAAGTGGACTTACTGCCCACTAAATAAGAAAGAGAAGAAATAAAGAAGTTCTCACTATAGGTGGACTCATTGTCCAAGTGGACTCACTACCCACTGAATAAGAAAGCGAGAGAAGAAATGAGATTGTTAAATTTGCATCTGCACATGCATGAATCACAGTTCCAATGAAGCACAAAAAAATTCTCTTTTGCTATTCTGAAACATAGTTTTTCTCTCCTTATGTAATTACGCAATCTACCCTACCCTTTCCCAATTCACATATTTGCATCACACCACTCAACACGTCATTCACATTCTAGGGATCGCTTACATCAAATCTCAATCTCCACTTATATATCTGCTTCAACTTTAACACCAACTATGTCATCTAAAAACATGCCTCAAATTTAACTAGAAATTTCATGCCAAAAGTAAAAATGAAAGATAGGTCAGGGTGGACCTAAAATAGATCTTACTTAACTCAACACATCACTTTTACCTTCTCTTTAGGACTACTCAACTTACAACACTAGAAAGGTTAGCCTACTTGAGTGTAGCATGTAGCACAATATTAGGTCAGCGATAATATCCAATGTGGAGGGAAAAAACACATGAAACATGTTCTGCTAGGTTAGTAAGACCTATAGAACCTCTCAAGATTAAGCTGGATCTTTTGGAAATCTCCACACAAAGCAAGCATCTTTAGGTTAGTTCTGTAACAAGAGAAACACAAGCATACACTAATTGTCAGATTACATCTCAACTTTTGAAACACCAAACAACCTCAAACTTGGAACAACCACTCTTTAGACATCTACAAACATATCCTCAAATCCAAAAAGCAAGATATTTCACTGCGGAGAAACGCAGATAAAAAAAACAAGTACTTTGTACTGGTTCAGGATTCACCCTATTAGGTCAGACTTCTTCAACTAGAAGCTATCTTTTCAGAGCACATGAGAGGTTGAACTTCTGGATTTAGATGATCCTTATAGTCCTTGACAACATACTGAAACCGCACTTAAAGATCTTGAATTTGTAGAAAATCCAGACTAAAACACTGTAACATTGTGCACCAAAGAGACGGTCTGATACTTAGACAATTCTTCACTAAGTCTTCTTCTTCCAGAGCAAAACAACCTTTGAACTTTTAGCATACCACTAACCTTTGAACATTGTTTCCATCAAGGACAACACACCTTACATGAATGGCAAACTAGCAGTGTCTATAGCACTAATATTTCCAACAGAAGATATATTTGTTAGATAGTCTTGGGTGAGTACACAAAGACGAGTACATATTTCTTGAAAGTTTTCTGCACAAGGAAAAACATGATTGAGATGATCACTCATTTTGAAAATAATGGGTGCTCATTTAAAAATGGGATCCCAAGCCTAAACGGGTGCTTGTTAAGGAATGGGCTCTCATTTAGGATCGGGCACCTGAAGCCAAACGGGCACCCGTTATGAAATGGGTACCTATTTCTAAATGGGTACCATCTTTGAAATGTATTTAATTTTTTGAAACATGCCTATGGCTTCATTTTTTTAAAGTATTTTATTTTTTAGAAAGGGTACCCATTATTTTTAGAATGGGTACTCGTTTAAAATGGGCACCCATTTATAATAGGCACCCGTTTATAATCGGCACCCATTTCTAAAAAATTAAAATTGCAAACCTACAGATTTGCATTTGTTTTAGGTTTGGAAAACCAAGCCTTAGCCTTGGACCTGCAACTAGGAGACCATGAAAATAGAAAGAGAAAAAACAAGTTTCACCACTATGGCTGACGACTTTTTTTCAGAATCTCTTAATGAGATTCAAACCCATTATAGATCTAAAAGTCTAGTTTTTAAATATGTAATTTTTATAGTATTGGACATAATTTTATATTTAATAATTTTTTTTGAACAAGGAGACTCATAAACTTGAAATAACATACGTTACTATTTTTTAATAACTTTTGATTTTGAAAGTTTCTTAAAAAAATATATCTGACGATTCTAGACATCATTCTCTATAAGATGCAATTTTTTTTTTTAGTGAATTGATTAATTTAACTCAAATTATGTTGGTTATACATGAGGGGTTTTAAGAAACACTAATTAGAGCCATTCAAAAATTAATTAAAAAAATCTATGTATAAAAAATTACAAAAAAAGTATCCTAACCAAAATTCAACATTTTTTTAATCTTTCCACAAAAGGAATTAGAAAAATACATTCATTTAGGTCAAATTATGTTGGATGTACACATTCATGCTTTGGTAAAAAACATGAGACTTTTAAAAAAACACTTTTTGTACATCCTATAAAAACCAAATTTCATCATTTCAGTATTAGAAAAAAATACATATTTGAAAACTAGAGACAAAATCCTACATTTCATATTTTTACGTTATATTAATATTTTATTGTGCAAGTGCTTCAAATTTTCACTCTAGTTACAAATTTTGAAAAAAAGAAAAAACACTTCCACTTTTTGGTAGAAAATTGAATTCATCTTCTTTCCCTTACCTTCTTTATGGATTTCTTGTCCTTCTCAACCTCTAACTCATTGTTTTCCCCTTTTCTTATGACCATCACGCAGCATCAAGTAAACTTGGCTTAATAACATGTCACCTCTTACAATGTAAAACAAAAGTAGTGTCATCACTTTGCATATGTGGATAATTAATGTAGTACTACAAATTTCATAGGGTTTAGTGGCCCCAATGTTCCCATCCACTTAGGAGTGTGCACCCCAATAATATTAATCTCTTCTCTTTTAAAATTCACAACAAACCCAACTTGAAGAGAAAACCATTCTTCACATGAAAATTAATTCTTAGGAACAAATTCATCATTTTTACCTTCCTTAATCTATTGATATGGCTCTCCAAAATCCTTTTTATAGACATAATCCTCCACATATACTTAGCTTACAAAGGGTTAAAGAAGAGAAAAAGTACTAACTACTAACAACAATGGTGGTCTCAAAGAAAAATCAACAAGCTTATTGTTTACATCTTTTTTTATATTTTACACATGACTAACTGGAATTGTTCAAGAAATAATGTCCCCTTGTAATGGGGAGCTTCCTCAAGATTCTGTTGATCTTGTAACTAAATTTTAATGTTTGATGGTCCATTTAAACAATGGTCTCTTTTTTTTTTATATCTTAGAGGTGTCTTAGGCTTAGCGACCGTGACCCTATTGCCAAGTTAGTCTAGGCGAGCTGAAACTAACCCTTTGGGCCAACACGATATCCCATCACCTACCCCACGGTATGTGTGGCTGGGTGATTCAATATTTGAACTCAGGTGGGTAAACTACCATGCACTTAGAGCAGACAGCTGCACCACTTGAGCTAAACCTTCGGGGCTTAAACAATGGTCTTTTTAAACAACAAATAGTTCTAATTTTTACCACTTGTAACAAAGAAAAATATCTTTGTCATACGCTAGGTGAAATATCCAAGGATAAAACCATGAAACATTTCTAAATGGTTCAATACACAAGATTACCTCCATGCATTAGAATAACTCCCATAACAAAGTGATTAACATCTATCTTCACCTCAAATAGTTTTTTTTTAATTTTAAAGAGCCAACATGAGTGTATTTTTACTATATTGTTTAAATCCTTAAACAATTTTTTTTTCATATTACCTTTCTTGATTCTCTTTCCATGATTTTTTATTACACATGTAAAGGTTTAGCTACCAAAGCAAAGATAATTTTTTTCCTTAACTATTGAGCTACTTATAAAAAGCTCCTTATTTTGATGATGCTTGTAGGATTAAGCCAATTCATTTGGCCTCTAATTTTGATGGATGTATATGAACCAATCCATTCCAAACAACATTAACAAGACTAACCAAACTTTTCTTAGAGAAATCACATTTTTAACCATTAAAAGTAAGTTTGTTCTCCTTTGAAATCAATAATACCTTCTCTAGGTGTGCAACAAGTTCCTCGTATTTTAGATAAAAATGATAATTTCATTTCAAGTATCCTATCACATAGTCTTAAAAATTCTCAGGTGTAGCACTTTATTCATAAGCCTCATTAAGGTTCTCAAAACTAAATTGAATTCTTGATTTAATTTTATGCTAACCTTTGTTATCTAGATCTCTAGAAAAGTTTTTTGGAATTTTGCAACAAAACTCCTTCAGATTTACTAAAACCTTTATTGTTTGAAAATTATATGCAATGATTTCTAAGGTTAGATCTAGATGTTTACATAGTTCTATAATTTAATCATATAGATCATGTACACTTTTTTAGATTCACTAAAAATACTCTAATTTTATAGAAATTATCTATTTGCTTTCTTCAATTCAATAATAAGTTTAAATTCATAAAGTTTATAATTCAACCTAGATTAATAACAATATATCAAAACTAGCTCTCCTTTAATCCCAAAAACATAATTTTCCATTCACTAGATTCACTAGTTTCTCTCTCTAGAATAGATCAATAATCATTTATATCAAAACTTTATTAAGTCATTAAGTCAAATATTGAAACGTTGTCAAATATATAACATTCATGTCAAATTTATAAACACAATCTCTATCTCAAACATAAATGTCCATACATAGATGCATACATGTCCATCTCAAATATAAACATCTACATACATAGATGCATGAATGTCCATACATGTGGCAAATATAAACATAAACATAAATGTCCATATCTCAAACATAAATGTCCATCTCTCAAACATGTAAACTAGCTGGTTTGATCCTCAACTGAGCTCCTAGTTGAGTGACACTTGGAGTGAATCATACCTTGATAGATATATAGATCCATACAAAAATGTAATTAAATTAGAATTGTATATATGTTTCTTGTACATCCATACAGGTCCACATGAAATATGTATATATATGAAATTCAATTCGATAATTAACTCACATGGCCACTATTGTCAAGTGATGCATGTGTGCACACACATTTTTCCCTTAAACCTAGAGTATCACCTACTACCTTGAGCTACACATGCATGTAAAATAGAATAATTAATTTCAAATATAATTTAATTATGTAGGACTTCAAGCATATTGATGTAAATTTTACAATATAAATTTAACTTAAAAATAAAAAAATTATATACTTGTGTTATTTTACTAGAAGCCTAAATATCACCATCTCCAACAATGATGGAATCTATTAACTCTTTTAAATATCTCTCATTTGGTAGCTTTAGCAATGACGTGTGCAATGGACAGTGAATGTGAGATGACATTGATCATGAAGAAAGCATCTCTACAAAGCCCATAACCCCTGTAAGGTACTAAAATAAATTAGGCGCCATAGACTGAGCCTATGGAGTGACAAAATGATCAGTAGATGGTAGTGCTACCCCAATATGTGACTCCTGTTGTTCACCAGAGGATTTGACTTTAGGTTGTGCATTAGAATGTTGCATGTCAAATAATGGAATCTTAGAATCTAGAAGGATGTAATCCACATACGAACTAACACCTTATAAATGGATCCCCAATTGTGATGATATCACTAGATATGCCCTCATTAGGTTCTCAAAAAAAAACCTGCTGACCTTTGAATCTAATCATCAACTGTAATGTGGCAAAGATCCTCTAGAGATTGATGCCTACAACATCGTAAGGATTTGAGTGAGTAAATGACCTAGATGGATGCCTCATTAGGTACTATCCCACATGATCTAAAAATATCATTTGAGTCTGCATAGAAATCTTACAAATACTATCAATTGATTCCCTTTGGTGAGTAATGACTACATGATCACCAATATCACTGAGGGATAGAGAGATTGTAGTCATCTTCTCACCAACCAATCTCTTATAAATAGGAGGATTTTGATTTGCATGAGAATATGCATCCTTGTCATATACCCTACCATGCCTCTGACCCAAAAGTGGAGGTAAATCTAAATAGTTGACATTGATGCCTAAGTGAACCTTACCATACAACCATTGTGCAAAAATATAATGTAATTTAGTCATTATTAGGATAACAACCTGTTGATCATAATGTTAGTCATAAACAAACATAGATAAAGAAATGCATATCAAACCTTTATCAATTTGAAAGATATGATGAATTCAAAGAATTCATAATCCCAAGTCTCCGTGGATTAGTTCATAATCATCTAACATTACTCAGAGGTTGATATGCATTGTTGTTTTCCTTAAGGGGCCTTATGTTTTACTTGAAGTTTTCACATCTAGCTATATTTTGTTACACCTGCTCTCTGTGAATCCTCAACAAACAAGGTTAAATTCTACTATATTCAACCTAATCATGCAGATATTTATGTAAGTTTGATCAATTCTTATGCATATCTTTCTCATTAACTTCATTTCACTTCTACACTGCAAATCTATTCAAATATTGTGCATGTAAGCATGTATTTCCACGGTTTCTACCATTATTTATGTTTGTTTGCATGATATTTGCTATTTTGTGTGCACTTTGCTCAAATATGCTAAAGATATTCAATTATCTATGGGATCTCAGCACATTTCTTTGTGTTTGCTTATTATTTTCTAAATATTTCCAATTATGATGATGATCTGATGAAATTAAACAAATTTAAACTAAACTTTGCTGATTTTACTGAAATGAATGAATTATTAGCCATTGATCCATATATATTCTTGACACTGTCATGAAGAGAAGGAAATCAAACCATATTTTCACCAAGTCATTCCACAGCTAGATATGACTAATGCTGACTTCAAAGGAAAGGAATGAAGACAACATGCATAGACTAAAATGTAGTCCAATGGACGCAGTAGATCAAAGTATAATGTCCAAAATTCATTCATAGATTACTCAAAGTTTACGATTGTATGTAATCAAAGGGACTTCATCTTCATTAAGTATGCAAAAGAGTATATGTTTACATTTGACCTTGAGGATTGGTCCTGACATTTTAGAAATCCAATCTCAATTAAGCTTCTAAATGATCTTACAAATTGCAATCCACCTCCTTTTATAGAGTAAGGAAGGGATGCAGTTACAAAAGATCCTATGGCCATGATACATTCATTATAATCAACGGTCCATATTGCATTGACCAAGTCAACAAATTAAGACACGTGGCATAGGTTCCCAGTTGGCAACCATCTAGTGGGATAACACTGGCCTTATAGAATATTCTACCAAGATCCTATTGACTTATCAACATCTTCATATGCTAGGTATCTGTGTTTATTCTTTTTCATCAGTGGATAGGTCATCTTCTATATGCACATTGATAGTCCCCTTGATGGGTTCATATGCTTGTATCACTCTTTATATCTCTCCTCCATCCTATACTTTAGCCTTTCTAACTGCATGCCCCTATGATTTGAACTGGGCCTATAGATGATGTAGACGCACTAGGATAGGTAGAAGGATTTGACAAGATGACAAGGTTTTCTTATGCTCTAAAGCACAAATTCAATGATCATTATACAAAAGTGGGAACAATAGTTAGTAGTTCTAGAACCATCATGAAAAGGTTGATTAGACATGCATTGGGACCCATTACAATCATTGGCAAAGGTAGATCAAACTCAGAACTACTACTTCCTTCACAAATACAAGATATTCCTTGTAGCCCTAGAAAAGAGAACAATCATCAATAACTTTTGATACAGACCTTCAAAACCAGATCTGAGACAATTAGGAGATACCCATTTGGACTCCTTATCACATATCGAAAAATGGGTATAGGTTATTTTGGATGGTATAGTCCAACCTATAACTCACCCTAGTGACCTAGAGCCCCA
This sequence comes from Cunninghamia lanceolata, assembly GCA_027924645.1. Classification (NCBI taxonomy): domain Eukaryota; kingdom Viridiplantae; phylum Streptophyta; class Pinopsida; order Cupressales; family Cupressaceae; genus Cunninghamia; species Cunninghamia lanceolata. The sequence continues at coordinate 3,641,080 of BSBN01000098.1, read as the reverse complement.
ATTAGGCCAAAAATACAAAGAGACCTCTCTAAAATTCATGCACAGAACCCAACCAATGATTTGAGCACTTATAATACATTTCATATGGATTTTGTGGGTTTTGGGGTCCCAACATGGATAACAACTGATTGGTCCTCTTTTGTTCTTTACTATGCCTCTAAACATCACCTAACACATGAGGTTGTTAGGTATTCTCAATGAAGACTCCTTCTCGGATCTTCTGCAAAAAACTTGTTGTAACCTACTAAAATAATCCTATAACAACCCATCCCACTGATCAAGAATGGATCAAACTAGTGGAATTGAAGGAAAATGCATAATTCCTACCAAAACCCTAGGTGAGGGTTTCTTGGACTATTTTTAGAAAAACGAGTCTAATTATTCTCTAGAATTGTTTCGAGACACCAAACTAGATGCAAAAGAAAGTGTACTCACTATATATTCATGCCAACATCATAATCTTTCCCAACCTGTCCGTACAAAAATAGGGTACGGCCTGTATCAACGAAATTGCACAAAAAATGCAAAAAATTGAATTCTTATTGTTGTCTTCTCCTTCAAAATTTGTTCTCCAACACACACTTCCCTTTACAATGAATAGAGTAGGGTCTTAAGAAGCCTACCAATCAGTTTTGAATGTTTAGAGGATAGTTGGGGTCGATGGAAGGTATGATAACCATCGAACTATCTCTCTGCAACTACTTACTAGTTTTACAACTGTCCTATTTGGGACTGCAATGACGTGTTTAGGCTTAACAATGCCTTCAAAATACTTGGCAATTGTCATTAAACCTTTGACAAAGTCTACCACCTATTAACACATGCGAAAAAGGTTTACAATATTAAGTTTATATGACTATCTCTTATGACTTTAAGACTGCCTCCTATTACAACATGAGAAAATGGTCTTCAGGACCTTATGGAATCAAAAAGAGAAAATGAACAACAAAAACAAGACATAAGTCCTTTGGTCTCCTTGGTGTTCCTACACCAATAGAGTTGTCCATTTGTTCTTCTGGCTATTCATTGTTTCATTGTACTTTTCCACCTTAGCCCTCATTTGTATAGCTTTGTCAACTATATCTCCAGAGAAATGGCTAAGTGGATCATCTGATGCAGGATTAAAATTATCATGAAAAGCCTTGCTGGAAAAATCCACATCTTGGTTCTCTATATTCCCCTCAACCTTATCTTCAAGGGCTTCTAAGATGTCCACTTCCTAGACAAGAGATCATGTAAGCTGACACTGATATTCCTAACTTTGGCATTACATTTCTTTAGGATATCTACCTCAAACTTGGTGTCCTCATACAATATATCTAATAACTATGAGGTCTGACTAGTTAGGATATTATTAGATATCAGGACACTCACATCTATTTGCTTCATCTTACAAAGAGCAGTCAAATGTCTATCAGCTTTTATTGACCTTTGCCTAATCTCCTTCTGCATTTTATCAACCTTGCTCTTTAATGTTCTAAGCAAGTCCCAATTGGCAAGTGAGGTCTTTATTACCTTTTCCCCTTCAGTTATGAACTAGATAAACCATTTATCCATCACCTATGATTTATACTTCATGGTATCTAGCCCTATAATTTCATCTTGTGATATTATTGCCAATGAAGTGGATGTGGAGATGGGGATATTAGTGGGAGCCACTAAACCCTTTTTAAATGTCTACATTTAAGTAATGTGCTCCTTATGCTTCTTATCCTTTTCCTTTCCTTTATCTATTTTGGATAATAGGGTATCTATGATATCCTTGGCCTCTTGGCCTTCTTGTTGTTCAATAGCAAAGCCTAAATTGACTATGGTTACCTAAAATTCTCCTGCACTTATCTCCCTTTTAGTTTCATTTATCACATGCATAGCTATTTGAGTAGTCTTCTTGCTAGTGGCTAGATCTTTTTTTATTGCTGAGGTAGCCCTGGTTCTCCTCTTTGGTTTGGCTGCTTCAGCCAAAAATAATGAAGAAATGTCAAAATTTGAAGAATCAATGAATGGAGGTGGATTCACCTCATGTTGTAGGCAATGTTGCACATTATCTTGAGACCCTCCATGGTTTATATGCTCAATGTAAGCATCATTAGTTTTTGTGTTATGTTTTTTTAGGGCATTTTCATCATCTCCCTATGGTTGTTCATTTTCCTCAGTGTGAACTTCCTCATCTACCTTTTGTTGCTCATTATTTTTGGGGGTTTCCCCTACTATCTTTTCACTATGATCAGGTACAGTTTGTTCATCTTGTGGTGGTGGTGGATTCACATTAGGTCCTTGGTGACCCTAATCCTGAGTATCCTAATGACCTTGATGATTATCTTCTTCCATCTTTTCTTGTTCTTTATTGTCATCCTCTTTCATTGGACCTTCCTATCCAGATTCTGACATGTTTATATATTTATTATTCTAAGTTTCAAATGTGACATTAGGACCTGACTGTCCAGATGTATCAATTATCTTATCTCTTTTAGCATGCTCTTGTTCAGTGTCTTGAGTCTCTTGCTAACTAAGCATTTCCATATGTATGTCCCTAGTTGCACTATCTGTTGCTTGATCATGTTCTGGGACTACATTTTTATCTTTACCTATATCCTCACTACCATGATATGCTAAATCAAAAACAACTGGGTTAGTGACTTGGCCAATTAGTCCTTCTAGGCCTATTTTCTGTGCCAAGACCTATGGATTGTCTTCTTCTATATCCTCCTCCCTGATCTGTTGTACTATGGTTGTACTGAGGTGTCACCATTGTGTGTTTTACCAGTGATTCCATGGGGCTGGAAGATACTTCTTCCACTACCTCATCATCATCAAAAAGATCTATTATTTTGTCTAGAGGTGAGGGTTGCTCACCCTCTCTTTTCTCATTCTCTCCCCCCCCCCCCCCTGATTTCTTCTTCTGCCAATTTAGTCTTGAATTTGAAAATGGTGGGGATAGGAACATCACACTTTAAATTCTATTGAATTCCCTAACCTCCTCTGCCTTTAAGCACAATATTTTGATGTTGTCCATAATTCCTCTCATTGCTGGCACTTGAGCCTAGCCTTTCTTGGATGACTCTTCCTGAGTTCTCTTCCTTATTTTTATTATCAAAGGCTTCCCATCATCATCACTCTCCTCCAAGGCCTCATGAGTGGTGCCTTGTTCCACTGTTTTCTCAAGTTGCTTATCAGGCTTTTTTGGAAGTTTCAGCAGCAGAGGTGGAGGCTTGTCCATTTTGAGGTGAAGGCTTTGAAGTCATTTTAACACAAATGTTCCTTCCCATTCTCTTGGTGGCCTTAGAGGGACCTTCCTAAATCCTCTTCTCTAGAGCCTGTCTTTTATCTTTAAGTAAGTCATCATATTCTTCTTTTGCTAATTCTTGTCTCTTCCTTTTCTTGTCAATTGTCATAGCCACCTCCTTGACTTTTAGTGCAGAAACCTCCTTCTCTACCCACTTTTTGGTTAGTTGCATGACACTCAAGGTTGTTATCTCAAGTGAGGTTTCTTCTAGTAGGGTCCAGTTAGGTGGGGAGATGGTCTCATTATATATCTTCATCTCCTCATACTCTTGATACATGATTACTCCATCATCCTCATGTAATTTTGGGGGAACTAGAATGCAATCCAAAGTGTGGATTTGTCTAAGTGTGATCCTTTGGTAGCTCCTTCTTCTAACTTCAACATCATTAGAATTGTTAGCCCAATAATCCTCTGTGTGCACTTTGTGCACTGACTTCATTAATAATGCTTCCAATGTATGATAGGGATCATATAGTCTTGATAAAGGGAAAGGCTATAAATACATCAATTGCAATCCCCCTATGGCTTCTTTGGTTGTTTCTACATCAGGGCACATATACCAGCAACCATAAGTGGAAACATGACCTTGGGTATTTTATTTTTCACTACATATGCCTTATGTGAAGCCAATAACTATCTCACCATCTCCATTACTCTAACTTTATCTATTGGATATCTTGGCAACATTGTGGGTTTCCCTTCAAAGCCTTCCATTCTTATGTACACAAATGCAGGGAACTGGATAAACCGTGACCCACTCTTGCTTATTGTTGCTTGGGCTTCCATGCTCATTCTTTTTTCTCTATCATCCTCCATTGTTAGGACTAGCTACATGATGAAGCTATCATTAACCCTTTAATAATGTTCGAGGGATGCCCTCCTCTTCAGTTGTGGATAATTATCCTAGATATTTACATCTATAGGATTTTGGCCAACCCTGCCAACTCTTTGCAAATCATTAAATGTGCCTTTGGCTGCACAAGAATATACCACATATGAGGTCATGTGGAACATATTTCTCTTTCCTCCTAACTTCCCGACACTTTCATCAATGCTATCACTTATTAGTTTTTGCCCACTGTAGCTTTTGATTAGTGGACTCAATCATTCTTATGAGGCCATACATCAATTCCTTGAAACCACCTATATTTGGTCTACCGCTCATCCGACTGAGAATTACCATCATATATTGATATTTTGCGGCAAAGTCAAATTTGAACAAATGTACAGGAAATTTTGTTGACGCCCTATATGTGTTGCTAGTAGCCCTCCAGGAGAATACGAATTTTCTACAATCCTTGAAATTGCACTAATATTTTTTTCTCTAGGGCTCCAAAAATGATCTTGCATAGATCGGTTGATGGTAAATTGATTGTGGCAGTGATGCCTGCCATCGAAAAATCTACATATATGCACCCATGCTTCTCAACCCTTTTGGTGTGAACATTGTAATTATTGGCACATTCTACCACTAGCTCCATGACTTCCATTGCATATGGGAACATTACTATGTGCCACATGCCTGAATTGTAAATGCTCATGAGTAATGGGTCTCCATTGCCTCTCTCTAAATTAGTGGTCCATTCATCTAGATCAGTGTTACCTATGTTGGGAAGAGACACTACTCCAATATAGACTTGTATGTTGTCATTGATGGCAATAAGGCTCGGAGATCTCATCAACACGATAGGAAGACATAACTCCAGAAGGTCTTATTGGAATTCAGATCCAGTTGGCAAAAATGACTAACTACAGCCAAGAAATAGAGAAAGGGACAGAAAGTGTACCAGTGTGCTTCCATAGATGAAGACCTAGAAATGCAGCTCAGGTATAATATTCATAATTTTTTGATGTTGTTATATTCTAGTAATTAAGTCCTAACTTCCTTTAGAAGTCAATTGGAAGAAATATCTAAGTCCGCATGAATAGAGGTACAATAGAGACAGTGAACAGGGCACAACATAATGGTCTACATTCCTTCGCAAGTGCATGTTTTGGTTTGTAGTTTTGAGGTGTTATAAACACATATGAAAAGTATCTAATTTCAGATTTTTAGATTCTAAAGTTCACCAGAAGATCATCTACAAGCTTCCAAGTATCGACATTTAGTTTGACAGTATTTCACAAAGATAGAGTCATCAGTTAAAAAATCTGCATCTTGCCACATAAGAATATTATGATCTTGGGTTACAAAGGTATGATTGGTGATCTCTAATGAATGTTTGATATAAATTTTGGAGTCCAATTTGGTCTGCAGCATGAGTTATGATGTGACAGAGGAACCTATCATATATGTTATTAAGAAACAAGCTGACAGGTTGGTTGAATCATTATACGGAGAAGAAATATGAGTTGGGTGATAAAGGTACATGGTTGTATGATTAGTTTTGACACATATGAAGACATATGCATGATGGTTTGGATCCACATTGATGAATAAACACAAGAACAAGCTGACAGGATATAACACTTGGTATACATGTTTCACAGTTTGCTTGCCAACCTGATCATGAGAAAGATTTAGTTGTAGATATAAAGAGAGGATGGATTTCAGTGTTTAACATAGAGAGTTATGTGATGTGAAATATATGAATGTGAAATATGTGAAGATAGAATAGCTGCTGCAAATAAAGAGAGATCTTAAGCATATGTTAGAGTAGAGCAGAGAAACAGGGGAAGAATGGAATGAAGAGTTTTGAGTCATTATTCATAAGCTTAATTGGAACTGTAATCATGAGTAAGTAGATGTAATCATAGTAGCTCATCTTTGGCAGTGAGCCTCCTTTGAGCAAAGTGAGCTCTAGGCAGTGAGCCTCTTATAATTTGGTATTGCAATAATAAAAGTATTTCCTAAGAGCTAACACTCTTCATGGTTTTTCCCCACCTTGGGGTTTTCCACACAAAAATCTTGGTGTCCATGTATTATGTTTTTATGGTTGTTATTCATTTGTATATTTTTTTATTGTTTAAATAAATTTGGAAAATGGTTAAGTGAAAGTACATAAATGGTTTTATGGAACACTAATTAACCCCCCCTCTCAGTGTTCCTGAGATTCAACAATTGGTATTAGAGAAAGGTTCCTTGGAAGAAGCCTAATAGCTTGAGGAAGATATGGGAAGGTTCACTCATGGCAGCACAAAGGTATCTCACTTATCCTGAAGCAAATCGTCCTGGCAACATTATAACTAGCAATCAAGTATATGTCAATAATGAACAATTTGAAGTAGCTCTAGAAGATCTTGACAACTCCAAGACTAATATCAAGGGTTTAGAGGAGAGTATCAAAGAAGCTGATGATTGCATTCTAAAATTAAAAGAGTAGATCGGTAAATCTCATGAAAGAAGGAAATAATTATATGAGCAACTGAAACAATCAAATGAATCCACATAGAGTCTTCCTAGGGTGATTGAAGAAAAGACTAAGAATGACAAATGTCTGAATCAAATTGTGGAGGACAAGTTAGAAAAATGTGAAAAATTAGGGAAAGAAGTTATGCTCTTAAGGTTTGATCTAGAAGCAGCCAACAGTTACAAAGAAAAATTTAAAATAAGTTCTGCTAAAATTGATGAGTTACTAGCCAGTCAAAAGTATCCAGATGATAAACAAGGTTTGGGATTTGAAAAGGGAGAAAGTTCAAATTTAAGGAAAGATATATCTAAAGAAGGAAGAGGTAGAAATCATCCGGTAAGGAATCAAAGAAGAAAACCTAAAGGGCCTCTGGTTAGGCAACCAAATGCACAAAGTTACCCATCTTTCAATGGTTATTGTTTCAAATGCAATAGGTATGGTCATAGGGCTACTCAATGTAGAAGTAGAATAAATCAAAATGCTCTATCTTTTTCTGGTTAATATTTAAATTGCAAGAAGATTGGTCATAAAGCAAATGAATGCAGAAGCATGTCAAGATATGTGCCAAACTATCCAAGGAATGGTCAATCTTTCAATAGCAAATGTTTTTCATGCAATAGATTTGGGCATATGGCTAATGAATGTAGATCAAGGATAAATTCAAATATCAGAAGAAATCAAGGTTAGAGAAATGTTCTTTGTTATTATTGCAACAAGTTCAGATACCTTGTGAGATTCTGTAAAAGCAAAAATGTGGAAAGAGATTATCCTACACAACAGAGGAAAACAGAGAAAAAATATATTAAAGGCAAGAATAGAGTTGATCCTATGGAAATGAAGAAGGAGATGAGTATGATCTAGATCAAAAGGGGTGTGAATAAGGTTAAGGATGGATCTGCACCAGCAACTAGTGTAGGTAATTTCTCTGGGAAGTAAATTGAAAGCTCTGGTTCATAGGGAGTAGTGTCAAAAATCTAAATCGCCCAGCTAGACAATTGGTACTAGAATCTAGCACAGAGATCTATGGTGGAATACGATAAGAAAAATCCTTTGGAAGAGAATACGGAAGAAAGTGAGTAAGCATGGTACATTGCGGAGCAATTTTGATTGACTATCTATCAGAAAAAGTAAGACAACTTTTTGGAACAAGCATTAATGATGATTAGGTTAAGTCATGTAGAGGATAAAGGGGAACCTGTTTAGTCTTAAATCACTTTGCACTCGAAGCTATTAGGTATTCAGAGAGATTGAAGCAGAATTTAAGCAATAACAACCAAGATTTGATGTGTTTGAAGTAATTCAAAGAAAGGAAACCCTAATTCACTAAAACAAGGTATTTATGTTCAAACCCTATTTGTGAATCTATTAAAATCCTAAGATGGTGATGCCTCAAATTGTTGATATTATTAAGCAACCATGACATAAATTCAAGAAACATCCTCACGAAGCAACTGAAGTTGATCCAATGGGTGCATTCTCAGGTATACCATACATAATTCTATGTGTGGGAGATGTTAGGGCATATATCCATGTTGCTCTAGATGAGCATGGTGACAATAGATTCACAAACTTATATCAAAAACATTTAAGTGATGATCAATTTTACCTAAAGGAAGAATACAAAGTTTTGGAAGAGAAGAAATTCATCCAATATGTAGAGTTTCCCACATTTGTAGCAGATGAATGGGTTTGACATGTGTTGATCAAAATTCATGATGAGTTCATGTGGTTAGGGAATGGGCAACCCTTCAAGATAACAAATGATGCAATTCAAGCAGTCACTGGACTAAACTCCACTGGAGGTATGCCATTATTGAAGGCGGTCAAGAATCAAATGGTTACAGATGCCACCGGAGCCCAATTTGACAAAAGGGTGTTGACAATAAATGATATTATTGATCTTGCAGTAAATTTTGCCTCAATGGTCATACGTTACAAGTTTTACTTCTCAAACTGGGAGAACTGTGTTTCTAGTACTGGAATATACACTGCCTATCAAATGGTTAAAGAGAATGCATATTATCCTTTATGTGAGCTACTGAGAATCCAACTACTGGAGAATCTGAAGAAGATAAAAGAAAGAAAGAACTATCCATTCAAGTATGGTAGATTATTTATCTGTCTATTCTATTTCTTGAATGAATTATCCACCATGAAGAATTTGATTTGTAAGTAGTAAATCAATAGATGTTCAAATAAGAAATCATCTAAATAGCATCAGAAGCATTGATGGGAAAAAAATAGCCCTGTGGGGGTACTTCAAAAATATCCAAGGCATGATGCAGTCAAGAGAAAGAATCCCTAGGAAAATTGTTAAGAAGTATAAAGATATTATCTACTTTATGGTTACCAAAGATCAATGCCTAATGCAAGCTGTTGAGCCTAGGGCAGTCTGGGTAATGCCAATGGGCTATGAAGTGGATGGACAGATATTAGAGAGCTATGCTCAACACATGTTGAGCAAACCCAATGATAGCAGAGAAGAATGGTTTGTAACTTATGAAAAGCTATCTATGAAACTTCATGTTGAATTTAGAAAACCTAAAATAACTAGGAAAGTTAGAAAAGAGGTGGAAGAAATTGCTACAAAATATGGCATCACCAAAGAACAACTGAAATAAGTAAGGGAAAAAGCAGAGAAAATAGAAAAAAAAAAATGAAAAAGGTGAACTGGTACAAGTTCTAGAAGAATCATAGATGAAACGGGATAAGCCTGAAAAGTTCAAAGGTCTACTAGGAGCTCTGCTACCTCCTCTAGTGTCACACCATTAGTAAACATAGATAAAACTTCAAAGAAACCCTCTGTCAAAGATACAAAGAGGAAGAAGATGAAGGGAAAAAGATTGAATGTCAGTGTGGGTGGAAAGGATGAAGAAGAAATAGAATCATATAAGGAGATAAAGAAGATGAAAGCTGAGGTAGTCAAAGCTATAGGAAAGTCCTCCGGAAAGGACAAATCAAACAAAAGGAAAAAGGTAGAAGAGCCTTATGTTAAAAGGCTACAATATCTCTTCAAGATGTGTTAAAAGATGTCATAGTGGATGGAAACTTGAAGCCCATGATTGAATTCTATGATGAATATAATGATGCTGATAAGAGAAACTTGGAACAAGCCACACTAAAATACTTGAACATCTTCAACACGGCTCTTATTGAGATCACCTTTGATCTCCTTGAAAGTCTAGCCAACATTTTGACCATCAGAAAAGAGACTGCCAGGTCAAAAGATATTGAGCTAAGACAACATGTACTGACAAAATTATGTTTGGAAATTACTCCAGAAGAAGTGTTGATTTCTAAGGAAACCAAGCATAAGTTTAGAACCAAAATGAGGATGAATTCATTAATGATGGGTGAGATTGATAAAGTGGTAAAAGAAATAGAGGAAATTATCTTGGAAGCTCTAAAAAAATACAATCTTCCCACCACATGTGACAATGAAAACAATAATGTTGATGATAATACATCTATTCTAGAAGTTAACATGGAAAAGGAGACAGGTAAAGCTGACCAAATAGCTGAAGAAAAGGAAACTCCCTGCCTCTCCAAAACATCAAACAGTGGATAATATTGCTAGAGAGAAGACTACAGAAGAAGAATCACGAACTGCAAAAAATAGTTCACCTCCAGTACATCAGATTGAGAAGGATTTGATAGAGGATGAACAAAAGGAGGAATAAAACAAGGTCAAGGATATTAATCCTCAAGAGCAGGAACAAAAAGATGTGGTATCCAGTGCAGAAAGAGACACTGCAGAAGTAGTAAAAGAAATATTAGAAAAGGAGGAACTAGTTCTAGATGAGCCTGGGTCAATCCAAGGTCCAATAAACTTGGACACAATGTCTCCTATTCAGATGCTCAAGTTGGCATCAGTTGCTCAAGCAAAAGAAAGAAAAGAAATATTGAAGTTCCACATTGAGGACAATGAACTCATAAATGAAGCATTTAGCATTTTGGAGAAGCAAGTGCCAACATACTAGAAGGATACCTCTCTATCTGCTTCATGTCAACTCAAGGGACTTATACACTTTGTAAGTACACAGTTTCAATCTCTTGAAATATCAGCTGAAACAAAAGTTAGACATGAGTTCAATGAGAAAAGGTCAAATGAGTTGACAAGGTTGATAGCACTTGATAAGGTTCAGTTAGATAATGGGATACGGAGTATTCAAAGTGCTATTGTAAAAGTTGGTGGTGTATATAAATTTTGTCTATCATGGCTTGAAATTACAAATAAGATAGAAGAAAAGATTAAGGAACTTGAAGAAAAAATGTTGAATATCTCTAAGTCTTTTGATCTGGTAAATGAATCAATCAGTAATAGAGAAGCTCAAGTTGTCAACAATCACAATGACTTGAATGATCTAATAAATCAGAAATATCAAATAAAGAGTATAATGGGACAATTGAGAAGATTGATCAGTCCTAAACTAGAGTCAATGTCCAAGCTTATAGCTGAAGCATAGCTTGCTATACAAACTACCACACCATCAGACCTATAAAAAGATGAAACTCTAGTTTTTCTACTCAACGGGCATATACAAATTTTGGATGGTGCTAAGAAGAGCTAGGATGTTGAGATAGCTCAACTAAAAACATATTTAGTGACATTCTTCAACATATGTAAAATAAAGTACAAGATTGTACTTGTAAATATGCGGCAGAGTACATAAAATTTTTGAAGTTTTGATAAATCTTTGGTTCTGGAACACACCCTTTGCCATTGATGTCAAAGTGGGAGAAGAAGATCAGTGAATAATAGGATAAAGATCTCAAGGGGATAATAAATACAAAAGTGTATATAGTAAGGAGGGGCAACTTTTGATAATAAAGTATTTTTCACTTAGTGTTGCCATCAATGCCAAAGAGGGAGATTGTTGGCAAGAGACACTGCTCCGATATAGACTTGTATGTTGTCATTGATGGCAACAAGGCTTGAAGATCTCATCAGCATGAGAATAAGACATAACTTCAAAAGGTCTTATTGGAATTCAGATCTGGTTGGCAAAAATGACTAGGTATGGGCAATAAACAAAGTAAGGGACAGAAAGTGGATCAGTGTGCTTCCGCAGATGAAGACCTAGAAATGTGGCTTAGGAATAATAATCATAATTGTTTGATGTTGTTTTTATCCTAGTAATCAAGTCCTGACTTCCTCCAAAACTCACTTGGAAGAAATATCTAAGTCCAGATGAATAGAGGTACAACAGAGATAGTGAACTGGGCACAACATAATGGTCCGCATTCCTCCGCAATTGCATATTTTGGTTTGAGGTTTGGAGGTGTTGTAAACACATATGAGAGGTATCTAATTCTAGATTTTTAGATTCTGAAGTTCACTAGAAGATCATCTACAAGCTTCCAAGTATCGGCATTCAGTTTGACAGTATTTCACAAAGATAGAGTCATTAGTTCAAAGATCTGCATCTTGCCACATAACAATATTATGATCTGGGCTTACAAAGGTATGATTGGTGATGTCTAATGAATGTTTGATATGAAATTTTGGAGTCCAATTTAGTCCGCAACATGAGTTATGATGTGACAGAGGAACCTATCATATATGTTATTAAGAAACAAGCCGAGAGGCTAGTTGAATCCTTATGTAGAGAAGAAACATGAGTTGGACGATAATGGTTAGTGGTTGTATGATTAGAGCCAACACATGTGAAGAAATATACATGATGGTTTGGATCCGCATTGATGATTTAACACAAGAACAAGCTGACAGGATATAACACTTGGTATATACGTTTCACAATTTGCTTGCCAACATGATCATGAGAAATATTTAGTTGAAAATATAAATAGAGGATGGATTTTAGTGTTTGACATAGAGAGTTATGCAATGTGATATATATGAATACGAAATATGTGAAGATAGAATAGCTGCAACAAATAAAGAGAGATCTTAAGCATATGTAAGAGCAGAGTAGAGAAATAAGGGTAGACTTAAATGAAGAGTTTTGAGTCAGTATTCATAAGCTTAATTGGAATTGTAATCATGTGTAAGTAGATGTAATCACAACAGTTCATCTTTGGCAGTGAGCCATCCTTCTTCTTCTTCTTTCCTTTCTTCAGGCAATGAGCCTCCTTTAAGCAGTAAGCTTTGGGCAGTGAGCCCTAAGGTAGTGAGCCTCTTGTAATTCGATATTTCAATAATAAAAGTATTTCCTGAGAGCTAACACTCTTCGTGGTTTTTCCCCACCTTGGGGTTTTCCACATAAAAATCTTGGTGTCCATGTATTATGTTTTATGGTTGCTATTCAGTTGTATAGTGTGCTATTGTTTAATTAAGTTTGGAAAATGGTTAAAAGTGAAAGTGCATAAATGGTTTTATGGAACAATGATTCACCCCCCTCTTAGTGTTCCTAACATTCAACAACCTAGGTGTGTATCATCTATTTCCCCATACTTGAATGTTGACCCTCCAGGTTCTATACACATAGGTGTCAAAAATTAGTATTTGACCTGTTTCTGCGAATATCCATTGTATACTACAATTGGCAAGTGTATGTGTCTTAACCTAACATGCTTTTTAGGGTCTCTAGTTTAAATATATTGTGTATATCATGGTGTTTACTCTTTTACAGAAATATATTCAAATATCATCATATGAATTTACCATACTAAAAAGTCATTTACCTGTTCACCTATTCATAAACAACAAAATGAGGGTTTCATCGTTACATACCTGATTTTTGTGCCTTTTAATCTACTTAATCAAGATTAGGAAATGTGTATTTACTTTCCAATCACCCTCCTCTATTCGCCATTCAAGGTGCACTCTATTCCGTTGAGTTTGCGAGTTACTGTCAGTCTTAATCGCGTAGGAGTTCTGTAATTTCTTTGTTGAATGCTTGGTAAATATAAAATGAGCATAAATCACCCTATTATAATTGCTAACATGGGTGAATTAGGGTGTAATCAATGCTATAGTATTCATGTCAATGGATATACATGCAGTGTTCTTAGATTGCAACAGGTGGCGACATGGGATTCAAAATTTTGAATATCCACCTATAGTTAGACGATATTTATTATGGGATCTGAACAACCATAAATGTTTGGGTGCTTATAAATGTGTCTGATCTTTTGGGATATGCATGTGACATCATCATAATGTAGGTCAATGATGACCAAATGTAGTAAGTGGGTCATGAAAAACAAAAGGTAACCCCCCTTGTTTAGATATTAGGTATTACAATGTGTCCATGTGGATTGGTCAACGTGCCATATGGCACCTTCCTATTGGTTCCTAGGAATCTATGTGTTATGGATCCAGAAGATAGATATGCGGATATTAAGAAATATTTGGGTACTTGGTTATGTGAAATATCCACCCTCCTTTGAAAATGAGGGTGACGTCATTTTGTCAAAAAGCACTTCTAGACTAGTTATAATGTGACGTCATTGTCATCTTAGCAAATATCAGGTCGCTAAGTTAATGTGTAGGATGTTGAGATCCATCGCTATAGTTAAAAAGTCAAATGGGCACATCATCTAGATGACCACGTGGCAATTACTTGTAGCTCCACATGGACTTGGCATCATGGGGAAATATTCCTTGTGTGCAAGCGAGGGATAGTAATGTTTCATAGGACCAGGATATCAATGAATATTTGGGATATTAAAAAATGTGATGACCCTCCTATGTCGAATGTCTGGGTGATGTCATCATCCTATTAGAATCTCCTTAGAATTGTTTGGGATGATGTCACAGTCATGTTAATGAATATCTAGGATATTAAGTAATGTGTGGGTATTTATCACTCAAAGGTTGTGTCTGATATTGAATGATATCACTAGGATGTTAACTAATATGTAGGATATTGGGAAATATCCAGGCTCTTAAGATTTTCATTGTATTTGGGTAAGTCCGCATATTGGTGAATATCAGGAATATCAAGGCGAATGTGCACCCTTGCAGGATGTGCATGGATTTTGACGGTCTATGACTCCTCAAGTTTAAATTTGACGTCAGCATATTAGTTAATGTGTTGGCATTTGGTTTTACTATGTTACAACCAATACTCAGGATATTAGTGAATGTCCAGGATATTAAAAAATGAGATGACCCCCTCCCTTTTGTGACTATTTGACCAAACTTTGACCAAGCATAACTTTTTAATCTTAGGGGATCTTGGGGTAATCCAAAAGGCAAACCTACTTATAATTTTGCATTATTTCACTTGATGAGGTTTGTTATAACAAAATATGACTTTGAAAATTAACCTCTACTTTTGGGGTCTTCATATGCATATGATGGCATCCTAACATGCATGTGGTACTGACTCTTTTTACCATACCACCTTAAGCAAGGGAACAAGCAAGTGAAAATTTGGGTCCCTATTTTTCTAGGGCAAAATGGGGCATGTTGTGTAACCACACACCAACTTGCCACCAAAGAAAACAACAAAATTCAAATAATTCAAGAGATGAAGACTAACTAAAACATAGTGTTCCAACTCCTATCAAGTAAAAGCACCCTGATCTTTCTGAATGATATCATTTTCATCAATATAACAATGTTGAAAAGGGATCAGGTATGTGCAAGTGATTCATATCCCTCATCTTGAAGATAAGTTGAAAACACTAGTGACTGGTGTTAAGCTACATAGTTTGGTTTATCCCTCATAGCCAACCTGGATAGAGCCTTATTGCCAGCAGGTGTCCAGAGCCCCAACAAGGTTATCATTGCAATTCCCCTAAGTAGAGCCCCACTACCAATAGGTGCCTATAGTCCCAATAGAGTTACTTAGATGGCCTAATTATCTTTTTAATATTCAACATATTTCTTTCTTTTGTATCATTATTCATAAGATGTCATCATGTAAGCACATTTGCAAGGTGTGGTCACTTGTTGTTTAGGTTGAGAATTTCAATGGTAGCAAGGATAACCTTTAGATTTTTTCACTTAACACCTACGCTAACATGTTCAACAAATCCAAGGTTGTTAAGTGTGTCATGTGAGGATCTCCTTGAACAAGAAAAGGTATCACTGATGAACAAGATATCATAGACCTGGTCAGGCGTATCTACTTAACATGAGTTACAACCTATACAAGAATTGTCTTTATTTCTTGAATTCCAACAATTTTAGTGTTTTCTAGAGTAAAAAGGTGCACTATTTTGCCTTACGAAAACAAGGTCTCACCAACACACAAAGAAAAGAAAAAAAACATAAAACCAACTATACAAACAGCTATACAAAATGTACATTATGATACAATGTCTTGACATGGCCTTTCTAAGCTTGAAAATAGTGTTTCGGGAATTGTCTATTGGATGGCAATGGAACGTCATCACCTATTAAAGTTCTAAGTCTATAGGTGATGTCACCTAGGATTTCTGAGATTTGGAAGGGACCTATCCAAAGTTTGTCAAATTTTCCATGGTCACCTTTCTTTTCATGTGCTTTATCCAATGATAGGACAAAATCTGATATTCTAAAGGCTTTTACTTTAGATCTCTTATCAAACCAACATTTGATGGTAGCCTAATGTTTAGTTAATTGGTCAATCGCCCTATCTCTCTTCTCTTCTAGGTGCATGAGTTGAAGTAACCAAACTTATTGTTTGTTATCGATACCTAGATATTCCTATGCAAATTGTAGGGTAGGGATTTTGAGGTTGGCAGGAAGGATAGGATCCACCCCGTAAACTAATTGTTAAGGGGAATTCCCTAATGCAGTCTTCATTCTAGTTCGATCTACCCAAAGGGCATATTTAAGTAAGGTATTCCACACTCTAGGTTCTTCTCAATCAATTTCTTTATGATGTTCAGTAAGTTCTTATTGGTTAATTTTGCTAAGCCATTTCCTTGGGGATAATAGTTTGAAGAAAACTTTTAGATCACCCCATGGTTGAAACCCCAACTAGATAATTTTAAAGATGCCAAAGATGGTCCATTATCACATACAAAGGCATTGAGAACTCCATACCTGGTGATAATGTTACCTTCTAGGAATTTGATTACATCCTCTATAGTACATGCCCTGCTATTGACTGCTTCAGTCCACCTAGTGCAATAATTAGTAATTGTTAAAACATACTTGTGTCCTGATGATGATGGAGGATTGATGGGACCAATGAAGTCCATCCCCCATTGTGCAAATAGACATATCTCCATGATAGGTTGCAGGGGTTGAGAAACATATCTTTCCTTACTAGAAGCAACCTAACAAGTGTGATAGAATTTGATGTGATTACTAGTATCCTTAAAGATGGTTGGCAAATAATATCCTACTCTCAAAATAGAATGTGTAGAGGCCCGGTGAGACACATGTGTTGTTCCAAATTTATCATGTAACTTTGTGAGGACCTTATCAGCATCTGATCTAACTAAGTACCTTAGGTGTATTCCTTCATAATTTTTCTTAAAGAGGATCCCCCCTTTTATCATATATTTCTGTGATCTCATTTTTAGGGATCTCCTCTTAGAAGCCTGCATCTTTGATGGGCATCTCCTAGTAATCAAGATGTGCCCGATATCTAAATACCAATCATTATTTTCATTTGTGTTTATAGTATACTATTGGCTTATCAAGTTAGGATCAATTTCAGTGATCATTTCACTTAGGTATTGTCCCCTAATGAACTTCATAGGAGTTATGTCCATATCATATTCTTGTAGGACTGTTATCCATTTTGCTCCTTTCTCTCTAGGCTCATTTTGCATTAGGAGCATCTTGACTACTGCATCAGGTACAACAACAATTATCTTGCTTCTCAAGATGTAGTGTCTGAATTTCTTCAATGCTCTAACCAGAACTAGAGCATGCCTTTCAACATCCATATACCTGAGCTCTACATCTCTAAATGGAGAACTCATGAAGGTTATGGGTTTCTCTTCCTTTTCTTCACTCGTCTACGTCAGGATTGCTACACATGTATGCTCTGAAGAAAATGAGTAAATGTAAAACTCCCTTGTGTAATCTGGGCTTATTAGTATAGGTGCATCTACTATGGCCTTTTTGATATCTTTAAATGTAGCTTTTGCTTCATGTGTCCATTCTATTTTGGTATCCTTCTTCACCATTACATTGAGTGGCCTCACAATTTCTGCAAATCTTGTGATGAACTTCCTTAAAAATTTAATATTACTAAAGTAGGATTTTAAGTCTTCCTTGCTCCTTGGAAGTTGTAGTTTCATTATAGAATCAACCCTAGTAGGGTAAATGGTGATCCCATTTTCTGATATTACATGACCAAGTAACTTACCTATGGTTACTCTAAATATACACTTCTTTGGGTTTAGTGAGATACCATACTACTCACACTTCTTAATTACCTCTAAAAGATCTTCTATGTGGTCACCCCTCTTCTTTGAGAAGATAGTCAGGTCATCCATGTAT
Source organism: Cunninghamia lanceolata (assembly GCA_027924645.1). NCBI lineage: Eukaryota > Viridiplantae > Streptophyta > Pinopsida > Cupressales > Cupressaceae > Cunninghamia > Cunninghamia lanceolata. The sequence continues at coordinate 3,623,091 of BSBN01000098.1, read as the reverse complement.
ATAACTATGCACTAGCCAACTAGGCCTCTGAATGTTATGTCCATTGCACATTGGAATGTGGCTCCAGCATTAATCAGGCCAAATGGCATGTGTCTATAAGAAAATATCCCACAATTGGTCGTAAATGTTGTTTTTAATCTATCTATCTCGTCTACCATCACCTGGTTATATCTTGAAAAACCATCCAGGAAGGACATCATTTGAGCTCTATTTACTATCTGTAGAACTTGATCTAGTGAGGGTAAAGGATAGTTATCCTTTTATGAGGCTTTATTCAGATTTCTAAATCCAACACACAAATGTATGTCTCCATTATTTTTCCTAATTGGAACTAGATTAGCTACCCATGTCGAGTGCTTGACAAGAAAAATGATCCTTGCATTCAGTAACTTTTTGACTTTTTCAAAGATAATGGACTCTAGAAATGCATTGATTGGCCTCTATTTTTGCCTAAATGGCTTGGCATCTAGCTTGAGTGGTATTGTATGGGTGATACTAGAAGTATCATATGTTTTAGCTCATCATAGGTCTAGGTGATGACATGGATATAATCCTTCAGTGCTTGAGCTATTTCTTCCTTTTCTTCTTTAGAACAAACATTCCCAATCAGGACATTTATTTTGTCTTCACCCTGTCCTATGTTGAGAGGTGAATACTCTCCTCCATCTATCTTAGGGAGACCTTTTTGTTTTATCATATTGTCTAAGTCAAAATCCCTTCCAAGCTCAATCATGCCTTTAAAAATTTTGTTGCTTGGTAGGTCCATGATCTCTTCTTCTTCCCATACATGATCTTCTAAGCTCTTGTCATCCAAATATATGCTTCAAATATATCCCTATTTTCTATGAAATCCAAGATATGTTAGTCATCTTCAAAAACTTGAAATTTTATTACATTATCAGGTATGTACAGAACTGATACCAACTCTACTAAAAATCTTTTCATTCTAGAAATGGACAGGGGTTCCAATGTGTTGTCAACTTGGGCCAATGCATCAGCTCTGTGATTTTGTTCCCTTGGGAAAAGCATTATATTGAATGCATCAAATCCTTGTATTAAATCCCAGACTCTATGTATTTAATTTAAAAGCTTTTTATAGTTGCATGCATAGATACTTCTGACTTGTTTTACTACTAATTCTGAGTCTCCATAGACATGTAGAATTCTAACTTTCTTCTTGAGAGCAAGCAATAACCCATGGATCAAGGCCTCATACTCAGCAACATTATTAGTGCAAAGGAATTCCAATATGTATGCTACTAAACATGACCTCCCTAATGGATCTACGAGGTCAATGCCCACTCTAGCTCCTTGTTTAGATTTGGAAACACCAAACCTTAAACTCCATGGCTTATCCTCTGTTAAAGCCTTGTCAAAACCTTCTCTTTTTCTTTAAGCTCTTACAACTTCACCTAAAGATATCCATTTTAAGTTTTATGGTTTAATCCTTATCACCTCTAGTGAATTTTGTGGGAATAACATATCTTCTCTATTCATCACCTTGATGTTATTATCTCTATGTCTAGGATATGTTGCAATCTCTTTTCTTTCATCTGTAGAGATATCCCTGATATCATGTAGTTTGTCTCTAGACCACAACTACTCTTCCTTACTGAATATATGTAACCATAAAGCACATGCCGTCTTTGAGTGTGGTGCCTCATGATATCTGCATCATCCTTCAATCAATGCTTGATGTGAAGGAACTCCTTGTATAATATGTATTTGAATCTGTTTAGACAAAAACTCCTCAAATTGAGTTATGCGACTTCCTCTATCCTCGTCTGATAACTCATAATCAGATTCAATAAGGCAATTGGTCCTTGGGATGACAATATCTTTCTCATGTTCATAGGGATGCATCCCTTCACATACCAACATCTCTTCTAAATTATGCATGTAGACGTTATCATGATACCTCTCTTCTTCATGTTCCCCTACATCCAAAGCAAATGAATAAGAGTCAGTATTCTCATCATTAGATACTTCACTTACCTCAGTTGATGATGATCTAAATGCACTACACATTCTCTCCAATTTAGTCATGTCCAGACATGCTTCACAACTCTTCTCTGAATGTGCTTCATCATGTAATCTGCACCATCCGGATAGCAGGATATCCTCAATGGATGTCTCATTCTATTGGTACCTTTTTATTTATCTGGTCAAAAACCTTTCAAATTTAGTGAAGTCGTTGACTTCCTCTTCATCAGTTGAATAGTAATCTGAGTCAATGATCATCCTACCTTCTTGGTCATTATTTTCATGTCTATGCATGTTGCACATTAGGACTTCCTCAATCTTAACAATTTGTGGTCTTATAGCATAAACTCCTGGTTCAACATCCATGTATAATACCTCATTAGTATTGTTGTACTCATTTATCATGTGTTTCATCCTAGGTTCAGCTTCTATGTTGAGTTGGTTGGGAATTCCTTTCCATGGTAACCACATATGACATAAGTCAGTGGCCATGTATCCATTAAGCATTTTAGACCAATTTCTACTAAGGAGCATTCCATAAGTATCAGGGATATCCACTACCTGGATGTCAATATAGTATTGTACCCTTGGGTTAGATGCAAGTTGCATGTAGATATGAGTTAACTCTCCCACCACACTCACTTTTGTTTTGTCAAGTTGTGTTACCTTTTTGAAGGATTTAGCTGGATGTAAGCCTAAAGCATTGCAAATGGAAAAGGGAATCACATTTGTTGATGCACTTGAATCCCCTAGATAGTCATGTAAATTCTTGCCAAATATCCTTAAGGTGAGCAAGAATGGAGGTGATTTAGACTTATCTCTGTATAGAGTCATATGTGATGTTTCAGCAGCTTGAACATTAGCTGGCACTTTAGATTGAATAGGATTGTTTTTGGGTACTTGATCTCTAAGCGTGATATGACTAGGATTATGAACAGGATTGTCATCTTTGGGTGTGGGTTCTTCTAAGGACTTTAAGAAGGCTTTCTTGATGACTGGGGTCTTTAGCAATTTTGACAGTGATAGGCTGATTTTTATCTTTTTCGTCTCTTCTACCAAGTGGGTAACTAATTTATCTGATTCAGGCAACTAGTTAATACATTTTGTCATAGTATTATGGGGTGTGAAGTATTAAGCATTCACCTTAGGAGGACCAAGATTATTACTAGCTTCTAGATCTGGTGGTGTATTGAAGTTGTTAGGAGGGATAGATGTGGTCAAAGGACCAGCCGGTCTGTTTGCATTATTCCTCAGGTTGTAGTTATGTCTACCCTGATATTGTTGTTGATAAGCATGAACCTCTTCAGGTTCTGGCTTAGGTTCATTTTCATCCTCAAAAGGGAATACATAATTTGAGTCAAATGCTAAGGCAGACTCCTCACATGCCAAAGTAGAATTTTCATGAGGTGCAGTCATTTGGTGATGCTGATGACTATCAAAACTTTCAAGCACAAGGGTAGACTTGTATCTTAGAGGAACAATCTCATTTCCCTCAAGGAAAGGAGGATCTCCTGTAGTATTAGACAATTCAGCCTAGAAACTACTATCTATTAATTTGAATTGAGGGCAATCAAGCTCAATATGTGCATTGGTATTATGCATTCTACACCAATTTGTTAGTGCAGCTTCTGCTAAATTCACCCTAGTGGTCTTTTTAGGTTCAGGAGGAGGCTGGTTATGTAATGGTGAAGGCAAAGAGCTATTGTTAGGCCAACTATTCCAAGTTCTAGGTGTCCTAGGGGCAGCATGGTTATTGCTATTGTTATTAAAATTTGTATCATTATTGTTTTCATATCCTCTATTAGGATATCCTCTGTTTTGATTTGACTAAGAATAAAAGTTTTGAATCCTCATGTGTGTGATCTCAGTAGTTAGTTTTCTCAACTGCACAGACATTTCATTAATGTCATCCATCTCCTCTTGAGCTTTACCAACTATGTTATCTTGTTGAGGTTTAAAGAAAGAACTACCATTGCTATTATTTTGCACTGGAACTTGAGGTGCATCTCCAGGATGAGATATCATTTGGCCATTTCCATTTGGAGGAGGCATTATACTAAGTGGAGGTACCTATAAAGGACTAGGCATTATATATCTAGATGTATCATGGCTCCATTGTTTTGTGGTTGACCAAGACATGTCAGATATCCTGAGTTAGGTGTGAAACTAGGTGTTAGTTGCTGATCAACTTTAATAGCTTCTTCATAAGCACCTGCCAGAGTAGTGACATCAGGACGTGTCCTCTTGATAAACATGAATGTCAAGGGATCTAAGGTTGAATAATATATGGGTCTTGATGCCTCATCACCTATGTTATATGGATCAACAATCTTGGAATACATTTCCTGGAATCTAGAATTCAAATTAGAGATTGGCTCTCCTTGAACTCTTTTGATTGTGGAGAACATGTGATATGTAATAGCCAAATCTATTGGTATTTTGAATCTTCCTAGGAAAGCTTTCTCCAAGGTAGCCCAAGTGGCTATGGAAGACTAGGTGAGACTAATGTACCAACCGTATACTTCTTCTCCTAATGAGTAGGGGAATAACCTACATACCACATCCTCATGATCTATCCAAGCCCTGAAGCATGCCTCTTTGTAAGTTCAGATGTGATCTTCTGCATCCTGATAAGGATGATACTTTGGATATATTTTGTCTGCATGTTTTGGAAAAGGATGATATGCGGTAAAGGTGAGTGGTGACTCTACCACAAAGAAAGACATTGTAGGAGGTACCTGAGGTATTTGAGGCACAATTGGAGATATCAGAGGTGTTACAATGGGTAAAATTAGAGATACCAGAGAACTAGGACTAGGAATGTGATGGATATTTGTCGTATGGGGTCTAAGTTCGTGAATTGGCAATTCTTTCAAGGGTCTTGTGAATATCGACCTGGTATTAGGTCGATGATCCTAAGCTTCAAGACTTAAGACCGGATATGGATATTTTGACTAGATCTTTGCAAAAATCAAGGTATTTACTCTTCTGGAGTGGATATTTATGATAAAAAGTTTAGAACAATAGGATATTCATATTGTATTTGTAGAAACTACAAATATTAACTCAAATTATGGAAATTTGAATGACTAACTATAAATATCGAACCAATTGACTCTGAGGATGGCGTATTTGCAAGAAAAATCTATAAACGACTAATAATAGATGAAAAATTTGTACAACTGAAGGAGACTTCAACTACTCAAATGAAAAATTGAAAATATGACCTTGTTCAAGCGTGGGAAACGTATCCAGGCGACGAACCTAAACTTCTAGCGATAATTTGTGTTGTGTTTAGAAGCGAGGGCTGTACAAATTGCAAAAGGTCTTCAAGGGGATACGGATGGTTTAGATCAGACAAGAACAAGATCCTCTTCCAAACAAATTTATGTCTTATATGTGTTGACGGCCCTCCTTCTAGCTCCAATTTATGTTGATCATGATGTTAGTCATAAACAAAGATAGATGAAGAAATGCATATCAAACCTTTATCATCTTGAAAGATATGATGAATTTAGAGAATTCATAATCCCAAGTCTCTGTGGATTAGATCATAACCATCTGATGTTACTCAGAGGTTGATGTGCATTGTTGTTTTCCTTAAGGGCCTTACATTTTTCATGAAGTTTTCACATCCGGCTATATTTTGTTACACCTACTCTCTATGAATCCTCAACAAACAAGGCTAAATCCTATTGTATTTAACCTAATCATGCATATATTTATGTAAGTTTGATCAATTCTTCTGCATATCATTCTTATTAACTTAATTTCACTTCTACACTGCAAATCTATTCAAATAATGTGCCTATAAGCATGTATTTCCATGGTGTCTATCATTTTTAGGTTCTTTTGCATGATATTTGGTATTTTGTGTGCACTTTGCTCAAATATGCTAAAGATATTCAATTTTCTATGGGATGTCAGTATATTTCTTTGTGTTTGCTTATTATTTTCTAAATATTTGTAATTATGTTGATGATATGATGAAATTATACAAATTTTAACTAAACATTGCTGATTTTACTGAAAGGAATGAATATTTAGCAATTGATCCATATATATTCTTGACACTAACATGAAGAGAAGGAAATCAAAACATATTTTCACAAGGTCATTCCATAGTTAAATATGATTGATGCTAACTTCGAAGGAAAGGAATGAAAATAACATGCATAGGCTAAAATACACTCCAAGGGATATAGTAGATCAAAGCATCATCTCTAGAATTCATTCACAGGTTACTCAAAGTTTACAATTGTATGTAATCAAAGGGACTTCATCTTCATTAAGTATGCAAAAGAGTATATATTTACAATTGACCTTGAGGATTGGTCCTAGCATTTCAGCAATCCAATATCAATTAAGCTTCTAAATGATCTTACAAATTGCAATCCACCTCCTTTTATATAGTAAGGAAGGGATGTGGTTACAAAAGATCATGTGGCTAGGATACATTCATTATAATCAATGCTCCATATTACATTGACCAAGTCAACAAACCAAGACACATGGCACAGGTTGCCAGTTGGCAACCATCTGGTGGGATATAGCTGGCCTTCTAGAATATTCTGCCAAGATCTTGTTGACTTATAAACATCTTCATATGCTTGGTATCTGCATTTATTCTTCTTCATCAGCTGATAGGTCATCTTCTATATGCACATTGATAGTCCCCCTGATGGGTTCATATGCTTGTATTACTCTTTCTATCTCTCCTACATCCTGTACTTTAGCCTTTCTAACTGCATATCCCTATGATTTGAACTGGGCCTGTAGAGCTATCCATTTGTTCTTCTAGCTATTTAATGTTTCATTATACTTTCCCACCTTGTCCCTCATCCTCATAGCTTTGTCAACTATATCTTCAGAGAAATGGTTAAGTGGATCATCTGATGTAGGCTTAAAATTATATTGAAAAGCCTTGGTGGTGAAATCCATATCTTGGTTTGCTATCTTTCCCTCAACCTTATCTTCAAGGGCTTCTAAGATGTCCACTTCCTCAGACAGGAGACCATGTAACTTGACACTTCTGTCCATGAGTTTGGCATTACATTTCTTCAGGATATCTACCTCAAACATAGTGTCCTCATACCAAATATCTAATAATTGTGAGGTTTGACTAGTCATCATATTATTAAATACTAGGACAGTCACATCTATTTGCTTCATCTCAGAAAGAGCAGTCAAATGTCTATCAACTTTTATTAACCTTTTCCCAACCTCTTTCTACATTTTATCCACCTTTCTCTTTATGTGATAAGCAAGTCCCAATTGGCAAGTGATATCTTTATTACCTATTCCCCATCAGTTATGAATTGGATAAACCATTTATCCATCACTTGTGATTTATGCTTCATGGTATCTAGCCCTGTAATTTCATCTTGTGATATTATTGCCAATGAAGTGGATGTGGAGATGGTGATATTAGTGGGATCCGCTAACCCCTTTATAAACATCTACATTTGAGCAATGTGCTCCTTATGCTTCTTATTATTTTCCTTTCCTTTCTCTATTCTAGCTAATAGGGTATCTATGATATCCTTGGCCTCTTGGCCTTCTTGTTGTTCAATACCAAAGCTTAAATCTACTGTGGTTACCTAAAATTCTCCTGAACTTATCTCCACTTTATCTTTATTTACCACAGGCACAACTATTTGAGCTATCCTCTTACCAGTTGTTGGATCTCTTTTTATTGCTGAGGTAGCCTTGGTTGTCCTCTTTGGTTTGGCTGCTTCAGTGAAAAATAATGAAGAAATGTCAAAATTTGAAGAATCAATGAATGGAGGTGCGTTCACCTCATGTTGTAGCCAATGTGGTACATTATCTTGAGACCCTCAATGGTCTATATTCTCAATGTGAGCATCATGAGCTTTTGTGTTATATTTTTTTAGGGCATTTTCATCATCTCCCTATGGTTGTTCATTTTCCCCAGTTTGAACTTCCTCTTCTACCTTTTATTGTTCATTATTTGTGGGGGTCTCCCTTGCTATCTTTTCACTTTGATCAGGTACCATTTGTTCATCTTGTGGTGGTGGTGGTGGATTCACATCAGGTCCCTGGTAACCCTAATCCTAAGTATCCTAATCACCTTGGTGATTATCTTCTTCCATCTTTTCTTGTTCTTTATTGTCATCCTCTTTCATTGGACCTTCTTGTCCAGATTCTAACATGTTTATATATTTATTATTCTAAGTTTCAAATGTGACAATAGGACCTGACTGTCCATATGTATCAATTGTCTTATCTCCTTCAGCATGTTCTTGTTCAGTGTCTTGAGCCTCTTACTACCTAAGTGTTTCTGTATCTATGTCCCCAGTTGCACTATCTGTTGCATGATCATGTTCTAGGACTACATCTTTATCTTTACCTATATCCTCACTACCTTGATATGCTAAATCAATAATAGCTAGACTAGTGACTTGGCCAATTAATCCTTCTAGGCCTATTTTCTATGCCAAGACCTCTGGATTGTCTTCTTCTATATCCTCCTCCTTGATCTGTTGTACTATAGGAGTATTTTGAGGTGTCACCATTGGGTTCTTTACCAATGATTCCATGTGGATGGCAGATACTTCTTCCACTACCTCATCATCATTGGAAAGATCTATTGTTTTGTCTATAGGTAGGGGTTGCCCACCCTCTCTTTTCTCATTCTTTCCCCTGATTTCTTCTTCTACCAATTCAGTCTTAAATTTGACAATGGTGGGGATAGGAACATCATGCTATAAATTTTGTTGAATTCCCTCACCTCCTTTGTCTTTAAGCACAATATTTAGATGTTTGTCCACAACTCCTCTCATTGCTGGCACTTTAGCCTAGCCTTTCTTAGATGACTCATCATGAGTTCTCTTCCTTCTTTTTATTATCAAAGGATACCCATCATCATCACTTTCCTACAATGCCTCATGAGTGGTGCCATGTTCTATTGTTTGCTAATGTTGCTTATCAATCTTTTTGGAAGTTGCAGCAATAGAGGTGGAGGCTTGTCTTTTTTGAGGTGAAGGCTTTGAAGTCATTTTAACACTAATGTTCATTCCTTTTCTCTTGGTGGCCTTAGAGGGACCTTCATGTATCCTATTTTCAAGAGCCCGTCTTTTATGTTTAAGGAAGTCATCATATTCTTCTTTTGCTAATTCTTGTCTCTTCCTTTTCTTGTCAATTTTCATAACCACCCCCTTAGCTTTTAGCGCATCAGTTCCTCCTTCTCTACCCACTCTTTGGTCAGTTGCATGACTCTCTGAGTTATTATCTCCAATGAGGTTTCTTTCGGTTGGTTCCAGTCAAGTGGGGAGATGGTCTCATTATATATCTTCTTCTCCTCATACTCTTGAGACATGATAACTTCATCATCCCCATGTAATTGTGGGGGAACTTAAATGCAATCCAAATTGTAGATTTGTTTAAGTGTGAGCCTTTGGTAGCTCCTTCTTCTGACTTCAACATCATTAGAACAATCAATCGATTAATCATCTATGTGCACTTGGTGCAATGACTTCTTTAATCATGCTTCCAATGTATGATAGGGATCATACAGTCTTGATAAATGGAAAGGTTGTAAACACATCAATTGCAATCCCCCTATGGCTTCTTTGGCTATTTCCACATCAGGGCACATATACCAACCAATCATAAGTGGAAACATGACCTTGGGTATTTTATTTTTCTCTACATATGCCTTATGTGAAGGCAATATCTGTCTCACCATCTCCATTACTATAACTTTATCTATTGGATATCTTGGCAACATCATGGGTTGCCCATCAAATCCATCCATTCTTATGTATGTGAATACAAGGAACTAGATAAACCATGAGCCACTTTTGCTTACTGGTGATTTGGCTTCCATGTTCATTTTTTTCTCTCTATCGCCCTCCATTGTTCAGACTAGTTGCATGATGAAGCAATCATTAACCCTTTTATAATGTTGGAGGGGTACCCTCCTCTTCAATTGTGGATAATGATCCCAGATATTTACATCTCCAAGATTTTGGCCAACCCTACCAACTCTTTGCAAATCATTAAATGTGTCTTTGGCTACACAAGAATATACCACATCAGAGGTCATGTGCAACATATTTGTTTTCCATCCTAACTTCTTGAAGATTTCATGAATGCTATCACTTATTAGTTTTTCCCACTATGGCTTTTGATTAGTGGACTTAATCATTCTTATGAGGCCATACATCCAGTCCTCAAAACAACCTACATTTGGTCTATGCCTCATTTGACTAGGCAAATTATCGTCATGTACTGATATTTGGGGGCAAGGTCAAATTTGAACAAATGCATAGGCAATTTCGCTAATACCATATATGTGCTGCTACTGGCCCTCTAGGAGAATATGAATTTTTTGTACTCCTTGAAACTACACTGATATTTTTTCTCTAGGGCTCCCAAATTGATCTTGCATAGATCAGATGATGGTAAATTGAATGTGGAAGTGATGCCTACTAGTGAAAAAATATGCATATATGTTCCCATGCTTATCAACCCTTCTGGTGTGAACATTGTAATTTTTGGCACATTCTACCACTCGTTCCACGACTTCCTTTGTTGCAAGTATGTGCCTAACTGGTGTTGTCATTGATGTCAACATATGACTGTTGTCATTGGTGTCAACTATACCCTTATCTTTTTACTTACTTGTAATAAGTTAGATGCTTTGTATTCACCCATGTAATTGATTGTGATGTTTAGGATATTGAGGAAATTAGCGTCTCCAGTAGAAACAATGAGTTGTAGTGAAAACAATGTATTGCATACTAAAGAACAATTTAGAAGATAGCTCCACATTTCATGTAGGATGAATATCTTTGTCTACAGGTTGGAAATTATTTAGAAGTCTATCTAAAGATGTTATATTCCAAGTTTGAGCCTCTTGTATGAATATTTGATTGAGTTATGTTCACTAGAGAGAAAGCTACTTTTCCTATATGTTTGGTGGTGACAGGAAGAAAGTGATATGCTCCAAATTCCTCTGCATTGAAGTATTTCAGTTTGTGGTTCTAGAGTTATGTCTGGATTGATATTATGTGCCTTTAACTTTAATGGTTCATGATTTGGTGGACCGCAAGCTATCCTTTCCTTTTGATAGTGGCTGACAGTATTGTTCTTGTGCTCTGGTTTGAAGAATCTTCTTGGCAAAGTGGTTAAATGTTGTGCGGTTGTTCTTGGTGATTACAATGTGCTTGTGGATGTTTCCTGATTGTGTTCCCACCTTTGGATTGGTCTACAAAGAGTAATTTGGATTGTGGAAGAAATTTGTTCCTTGAAGACCTAGTGTTCTCACCTGTCTTGGCCGACTTGGTTGGTTTTACTAATTGTGGAGATGCCTTGAAGTTTGTAGATGCATGTTGTGGCATGGAGGATTGCATTTGAGTCCTAGCTAAGGCATGACATGTTCATCATACTTCTCTACATCTTTCCTTAGCTAAATTTTGTAATAGGTCTAGACATATTTCTATGTATGTTTTTTAATGCCGACCTTGGAGAATGTTCTAATGATTAATGAATGTAATGACGACTTTGATGTACATTCCAAGGTTGATGAATTTTATAAAAGCATGTAATAGACTTCCAAAAAAATATGGATGTGTACGAATATGAAGAGATAAGTGCGAAGGTGTGAAAGAGTAGAGCAGAGAAGTTTTATTGTTCTTCAAAGGAACTGAACCCAAGCATGGAGTAGATTCTACTAAATCAGTTCATCATCTTGGTAGTGAGCAAACCCTTGGCAGTGAGCCACCCTTTGGTAGTGAGCCACCCTTTGGTAGTGAGCCATTCTTTGCAGTGATCAATTTGTGCAGTGAGCCCTGTAGGTAGTGAGCCTCTATTTTTTGGTATTGTTATAACTTATATATTTTTGTGGGCTAACACTCACCTTGGTTTTTCCCTTTTAGGGTTTTCCATGTAAAAATCTAGTGTCTACTATGTTGAATGTGTGTTTGTGATTAAGTTGACAGTTTCACGCTTTCATAGATAAATCTGATTATAAGCAATCAAGTTGTTGATAGTTTGATGTTCATGTGAAGCTAAGTTTTTATGACAACTGATTCACCCCCCTCTCAATTGTCTGGTGTATTTCAACAATTGGTATCAGAGTAAGGTTCCTCAGTGGTAAGCTTAATATATTGAGGTAGATCCAGGATGTCTTACAAGAAGGAGGCTCCGCAGTTTGATGGGACAAATTATGCAACTTGGAGGATTCACATGAAAAGCCATCTACTTTGTATTCGTTACAAAGTATGGTGAGTGACACAGATTGATTATAGCATGCCAGAGAATGGTCTGGTAACAGAAGATGAAATCAAAGAATATGAGATAAATATAAAAGTAGAAGATGGTCTATTGAGTGCATTGAATGACTCTAATTTGATAAAGGTTATGGATTGTGAATCAGCTAAAGAAGTTTGGGATAAGATAAGTAATCTGTATGAAGGAGATGAATATGTAAAGAGTGCCAAACTACAGGGACTGAAATCTAAATATGAAGGTCTTAAGATGGGAGAAGATGAAAACATAACATCCTTCATGCAAAAGGTTGATGACCTTATTATTGGAATCAAAGGTATGGGAGGAACTATATATGAAACTAAAATTATGATGAAAATTCTTAGGTCATTACCTAATTTCTATGCTCACAAGGTAGTTGTAATTGAAGAAATAATGATCATGAAAAAGATAAATAAGGATCAGTTGCTTGGTAAGATTACTGCTTGTGAAATGAGAGAATTTGGTGATGTTCTGCCAAAAGTTGAAACAACATTCAAAGCCAGTACTTTAGAGAAGATCTCTAGAACAGAAAAATACAAGGTAGAACTTGATGATGAGCCTGATGAAGTTGAAGCTAATTTTGTTGACAGACTAGAAAGAGGCTCCGATAAGTTCAAAATTAAACTACCTTTAAAAAAAATTTCATGTGGTAAAGTAGGTCATTATGCTTCCAGATGTCCTAAAAGAATTGAAAGAAATAGAAAAAGATTTGAGAATAGGCCTAGAGATCCAAAGAAATGCTACTATGTTAGAGATGTTGATGATGAAGGTGTGACTAATGATGAACCTGATGATGCTAATACTAGTGCAAATGAATGCTTGTTTATTGCTATTAAAGAAGAACTTGTGTCTACTAATTCTACTAGTTGTGTGAAGGAAGAAAAACTAGTGAAAGAAAGTGCTTTGGTTGTTTAAGTTGAAAAAGATAAGGATGAATGGATTATTGATAGTGGATACTCACATCACATGACCAGTGACAAAAGTAAGTTTGTAAGTTTGGAAAAGTATGATCGACGACTGGTTAGGTTTGGAGAAATACAGCTGGTAAGACTTGTGGAAAAGGAGCTATTTCATTTCATGGAAAGCATAATACTGACAATTTCCTATATGTGAAGGGTCTGAAGCATAATATTTTGAGTGTGGGTTAGATGTGTGACAAAGGTTATGATATGAGATTCAAAGACAATGGGTGCAAGATCATGGAAAGCTCTAGAACTATGATTGATACCAATAAGAAGACTAGACGTAACATCTATTAATTAAGAGGAACTAATGATTACTATTTATTATCTCAAGTAGATGAGAGTTGGTTATGGCATAGAAGGATGTGTCATATAAACTTTGATAATCTGGTAAAGATAAGTTTAGGTTAGACTGTGAGAGATTTAACAAAACTTGTGAAACCTACCAATATCATTTGCAAGGAATGTCAGTTGGGGAAGCAGGCAAGAATAAGCTTTAAGAGAAGAGAGTAATTTTCTACCAATTTGTTAGATCTAGTTCATACAAATCTATGTCATCCTACAAGGATAAGAAGTCTACAAGGTGACATGTACTTCATGTTACTTATTGATGATTATTCTAGAATGACTTGGGTTACTTTTCTAAGAGACAAATTTGAAGCCCTAGAGAAGTTCAAATCCTTCAAAGCAATGATTGAAAATGAAATAGAGATAAAAATCAAATGCTTGAGGTTTGATAGAGGAGGCGAGTTCACATCAAATGAATTCAACAATTATTGTGAAGAACAAGGATTAAAGAGGCATTTGTCTGCACCTAAGACTCCTCAGCAAAATGGAGTTGTGGAAAGAAGACCAGAACAGTGCAAGAAGCTGCTAGGACAATGATGAAGGAAGGAGGTATGTCGGAAGTCTTTTGGAAGGAAGCTATACATATTGCTGTCTATATTCAAAACAAAGTTCAAGTAAAAGGAAGTGGTACTAAAACTCCTTATGAATTATGGTATGGAAGAATTCCAACAACAAGATATTTCAAAGTCTTTGGAAGCAAATGCTATATCAGAAGAGATGAAGATCTAGGAAAATTTGATGCAAGATGTGATGAAGGAATCTTCCTTGGATACTCTACCAAGAGCAAAGCCTACCAGTGCTACAACAAAAGGTTTAAAAAGATTATGGAGAGTGTAAATGTGAAGGTGGGTGAACACAAAGGAAGAACATTAGATCAAAATGGCTATGAATAAGATGAACCTGTTGCTTCTTATGAAGAAAAAGTTGAACAAGAAATCAGTCAAGATGAAGAAGAAAATGGGTCTCAAAGTTTCTTCTAAGACCCCCAGGTATGTAAGAATTAATCACTCTGAAGATCAAATTATTGGAGATAAATACAAAGGAGTACTGACAAGAAAAAGAGTTGTAGAAGAACAAGTGAATTACTATTTTCTCTCTACAATTGAACCAAAGACTATGAATGAAGCTTGTAACAATGAAAATTGGGTTAAGGCAATGGAAGATGAACTAACATAGATAAAGAAGAATGAGACTTGGGAATTAGTTCCTAGACCTGCTAACAAAAATGTTATTGGAACCAAATGGGTCTTTCGGAATAAGCTGAATGAAAATGGAGAAGTTGTAATGACTAAAGAAAGGCTTATGTGCAAATGATATTCTCAAATTGAAGGGATAGATTTTGAAGAAACTTTTTCTCCAGTAGCTTGAACTGAAGCAATCAGAATGTTTCTGGCATTTGCAGCTCATAATGATTTCAAAGTGTATTAGATGGATGTGAAGTCTACATTTTTAAATGGTGAATTAGAAGAGGAAGTCTATATTGAGCAACCAAAGGGATTTCAGCTATCACATCAAGATAATATGGTATGCAAGTTGAAGAAAGCATTTAATGGACTCAAGCAAGCTCCTAGAGCCTGGTATGCAAGGTTGGATAAGTACTTGTTACAATTAGGGTTCAATAAAGGTACTGTTGACAATAATCTTTATTTCAAGATTAATGATGATCAAATCTTAATTGTTGAAGTCTTTGTTGATGATATCATATTTGGAGGCAATGAAAGTATGTGTGTGGAATTTGATAGTGAAATGTAGGAGTTTGAGATGTCTATGTTTTGTGAGATGAATTTCTTTCTAGGTCTACAAATCAATCAATCCGATAAAGGAATATTCATATCTCAGTCTAAGTATGTGAAAGAGTTGTTGAAGAAATTTGGGATGGAAGACTCTAAACTGGTATGTACTCCCATGGTGACTGGCTGCAAATTGAATAAAACTGATGAATCACCTAAGATTGATTAGAAAAAGTATAGATCCATGATTGGGGGATTGCTTTATCTAACTCAAACTAAATCTGATATTATGCATGCAGTGTGTCTTGTTGCAAGATTTCAAGCTAATCCAAGAGAATCTCATGTAATGGCAGTAAAGAGAATCCTGAGGTATTTAAAAGGCACTCTGGATCATGGATTATGGCATCCAAAGGATAATGATTTCACTCTTAGTCCATATACAGATGCTGATTGGACTGAAGACATTGATGATAGGAAGAGTACAAGTGGAGGTGTCTTCTTCTTGGGTAATAGATTGGTTTCATGGTTGAGAAAGAAATAATATTCAATCTCTTTGTTAACTATAGAAGCAGAGTATATTGCAGCAGCATGTTGTTGTACTCAAGTTTTGTGGATGAAATAGACTTTGAAGGATATAAGAGTTGTTTATGAAGATCCAATTGCAATCTTGTGTGAAAATACAAGTGCCATAAATATTTCCAAGAATCTAGTGATGTACTCAAGAACAAAGCATATATCTATAAGGTATCACTTTTTGAGAGAGAAGGTGATAGAGAATGAAGTAAAGTTGGAATATATGTCCACAGAGGATCAGATTGCAGATATCTTCACCAAGCCTCTGCCTTAAAATACTTTTGAGTATCTCAGAGGAAAGTTAGGGGTTATTACCCCTCCTGCCTTAAATTAAGATGCATAAGAATGCATCAATCCAATGGTGTTCAAAGTCTCACTTTTTGATTTGGATTGATGTCTTAAGGGCTACCTCTAAGGGGGAGTAACTATATGTATTGGTAACAGTTGAGTTGGATCAGAGTAGTAGAATGCAAGTATGTGCCCTTTGCCATTGATGTCAAAGGGGGAAAGAAATCATGTGAAAAATAAAGAAGGAGAAAGAATGCAAATGTGTAAAGAGAAAGGGGGAGAATCTTGTCTTAATGGTCTTTTCAATTTTTCACATCATATGTTGCCATCAATGAAAAAGGGGGAGATTGTTGCAAGTATGTGCCTAACCAGTGTTGTCATTAATGTCAACATATCATTGTTGTCATTGGTGTCAACTATACCTTTATCTTGTTACTTTCTTGTAATAAGTTAGATGCTTTGTATTCACCCATGTAATTGATTCTGATGTTAAGAATATTGAGAAAATGAGCTTCTCTGGTAGAAATAGTGAGTTACAGTGAAAATAGTGTATTGCATACTGAAGAACAGTTTAGAAGATTGCTCCACATTTCATGTAGGATGAATATCTTTGTATGTGGATTGGAAGTTATTTATACGTCTATTTGAAGATATTATATTCCAAGTTTGAGCCTCCGATATGAAGATTTGAGTTATCTTCACTAGAGTGAAAACTATTTTTCTTGTATGTTTGTTGGTGATAGGGAGAGAGTGTTATGCTTCGCATTCCTCTGCATTGAAGTATTTTGGTCTGCGGTTCAAGAGTTAAGTCTGGATTGATGTTATGTGCCTTTAACTTCAATGGTTCATGATTTGGTGGTCTGCAAGCTATCCTTTCCTTATGATAGTGGCTAACAATATTGTTCTTGTGCTCCAGTTTGAAGAATCTTCTTGGTAGAATGTTAAAGGTTGTGATGTTGTTCTTGGTGATTATAATGTGCTTGTGGATGTCTCCTAATTGTGTTCCTACCTTTGGATCCGCAAAGAGTAATTTAGATCATGGAAGAAGTCTATTCCTTGAAGACCTAGTGTTCTCACCTATCTTGGCCGACTTGGTTGATTTCACTAATTACGGAGATGCCTTGAAGTTTGTAGAAGCATGATGTGCCTTGGAGGATTGTATTTGAGTCTCAGCTAAGGCGTGGTGTGTTCATCATACTTCTCTACATCTTTCCTTAGCTAAATTTTGTAATAGGTCTAGACCTATTTCTATGTATGTTTTGTAATGCCGACCTTGGAGAATGTTCCAATGGTGGATGAATGTAATACCGACCTTGATGTACATTCCAAGGTTGATGAATTGTATAAAAGCATGTAATAGAGTTGCGAAAAAAATGGATGTGTGTGAAGAGATAAGTGTGAAGGTGTAAAAGCACAGAGTAGAGAAGTATTATTATGCTTCAAAGGAACTAAACATAGGCATGGAGCAAATGCTACTAAATCAGTTTACTATCTTGGCAGTGAGCTAACCCTTGGTAGTGAGCCACCCTTTGGCAGTGAGTCATTTTTTGCCGTGACCAATTTGGGAAGTGAGCCTTGTACGTAGTGAGCCTCTATTTTTTAGTATTGTTATAACTTATATATTTCTATGGGCTAACACCCACCATGGTTTTTTCCCTTTTTGGGTTTTCCATGTAAAAATCTAGTGTCTACTGTTTTGAATGTGTGTTTGTGATTAAGGTTATGGTTTCATGCTTTCATAGATAAATCTGATTATATGCAATCAAGTTGTTGATGGTTTGATGTTCATGTGAAGCTAAGTTTTTGTGACAACTAATTCACCCCCCTCTCAGTTGTCTGATGTATTTCAACATCCTTTGCATATGGGATCCCCCCTGTGTGCCACATGCCTGAATTGTATATGCTCATGAGTAATGGGTCTCCACTACCTCTCTCTGATTTAGTGGTCCATTCATCTAGATCAGTGTTACATAGGTGTGTATCATCTCTTTCCTATACTTGAATGTTGACTCTCTAGGTTGTATACACATAGGTGTCAAAAACTCTGTATCTGACTTGTTTCTATGAATATCCATTATATCTTGCAATTGGCAAGTGTACATGTCTTAATCTAACATGCATTTTAGGGTCTCTGGTTTAAACATATTGTTTATATCATGTCATTTACTCTTTTACAGAAATATATTCAGATATCATCGTATGAATTTACCATTGTAAAAAGTCATTTACCCATTCACCTATTCATAAATGACAAAATGAGGGTTTCATCATTACATACCTAATTTTCGTGCCTTTTAATCTACTTAATCAAGATTAGGATATTCATGTTTACTTTCCAATCGCTCTCCTTCATTCTCTATTCAAGGTGTACTCTGTTCTGTTGAGTTTACAAGTTACTGTAATGGTGGTCTTAATCGCGCATGAGCTCTGTAATTTCTTTGTTGAATGCTTGGTAAATGTAAAATGAGAATAGATCACCCTATTATAATCACTAACATTGGTGAATTAGGGCGTAATCATTGATATAGTATTCATTTCCATGGATATACATGCAGTGTTCTTAAGATCACAACAGGTGGCGACAGGGGATTCAAAATTTTTAATATCCACCTACCGTTAGATGGTATTTATTATGGGATTTGCACATCTAGAAATATCTGAGTGCTTAGTACTGTGCCTAATCTTTCAGGATATGCACGTGATGTCATCATGGTGTAGGACAGCATTGACCAAATGTAGGAAGCAGGTCATGAAAAAACAAAGGTACCCCACCTTGTTCAAATATAAGGTATTACAACATGTCCATGTGGACTGGTCAACGTGCCACGTGGCACCTTGCTATTGGTTCCTAGGAATCTATCTGTTATGGATCTGGAAGGAAGATATACAGATATTAAGAAATATCTGAGTACTTGGTTATGTGAAATATCCATCCTCTTCCAAATGTAGTAACCCTCCATTCTCATCTTGGATATGCAGATAGTCTCGCTAAGGAGCATGAAGATGAAGGTAAAATAATCAGAATATTTAGGGTATGTTAGACAATTGATCTTGTACATTATATGATGTTGGTAGATGCTACATTCATGTTGGTGACATTCCTGATTATCTTCATGTGAGGTTTCATATGACAGTTAGCATGTTTTATTGATAATCCTTATTGTGACACTGATAATTCATATGCTCTGACATTGTTTTACATTCAGGTGATTATGATGTTGATCTTACTATGATTGTCATAAGTTAGAATTGATTTTTATGCGACTAATTTTGTATTATAGGATGATCTGATTATTATGTGGTGTGAAAAGAGACAATGTTGTACCACTCATTCATGAGAGGTTGGCGATGTTGTGATTCTCTTTCACCCCGTGGCCATTTGATATTTATTATACTTTTGCATAGACCATGTTGTGTGTTGCAGGTTGCAGGTATGAGGCATCAACTCCACCTGAATTGACAGGTCTAAGCATGCCTTAAAACCAATGGAACTGTTGAATGGAGATAACATATGGACCCCTAGTTAACCATCATCCTTGAAAAGGATGAGTATCTAGTTTTGCACCTAGTCAGTGTTGTCTATATGGGCATGATAGCCAGTCACTATCATTGTGGTCATGCTTTTCGATCGTGCATAGTGTCAGGTATTGTTCAGCATTTTGGTTATTTTGTTTGAAATTGTTTGATTAGTGCTTTGGTTAATTGTTGCATTAAAAAAAATTAGTAAGTTAAGAAGGCACTTTTGATAAATAAATAAATATAGATGCTTTTATGTAAATTTAAGTTTGTTGGAAATTATATTATATTTTATTTTACGGTCAACAAATAATAATAATTAGAATGAGGAAAAATAAAGTGTTATTAAAATGGGAATATAATTCATAAAATTAAAATGAAAATATTTTATAAACAAGTAAATGTTTTGTTAGTGGCATGAAAAATAAATTTATAATATTTATGAGTTGTCATAAAAATTTATATATATATATATATATATAGCAAATTCTAAAATAAATAAAATCAAAGAAAAATTATTTTCTTGAGTAATTATTTTCCATTCAGGCCACTTGGAAGAAGTGACAATTATGCACCTCAAGAGGGAATCTTAGAAATAATTGCTTGTTTTAAATAAGAGACTAATTTAAGTAAGTAGAAAGAAATTATTTTTTGAGAGGAAGTAATAAAAGCAGAGTTTATTGCATTTAATAAGGAGAATCTTTTGGAAGAAATTATGGGGGTGGTTATGCATGCTCAACTTTATTTTGAAATTGAAGATATAATTTGGGGAAGGAGCATGCATTTTAAAGAGGAGAATATGTTTTATGTTTTCATGATCTCTCTCTCTCTCTCAGGAAGTTTTCATTTTTCTTTTGGCACCATAAACCATAGCTTCCAAAAGAAAAGACTTTGGACAAAATGGATGACAGCTGGGAAATTTTGTGAAGATGTGATAGAAGTAATATTCCAGGTATGGGCTGAGATATGAAACTAGTTTATTGTTGCATTAGATTTAGTGAAATAAATTTGTAATATGCAAGCTTTATATTATTTTGTGAATTCTCTTCTATATATTCGGAACCCAGTCTGTTACGTTAGCCATAACTTTTTTTTTATGAACTAGGTTCCTCTAGAAGTTCTATATATGGTGCATGACCTAGTTGTCTAAATCATATCCAAGAATTAACCTAACCTAGTTTGTTGTTTTGGACATATAAATATTTTGTGACTGTCTACCTCTCATGCATTTTGTCTCTATTAAAACAGTTAGTTACGTCACCAATAACTCTATATTTTCAAACTAGGTTTCTCTAAAATTTATATATAAGATTCAACTCTTACCTATGAAAATTATATCCAAAAATTAGCATTACCCAGTTTGTGAATTCATAGATATGTATCAATTAGTGACAGACATTCTTATGCCATCTTGGTTGTTATTAAATCTACAAATCCATTCTGTGTGTATCCTGCAATCATTTCGATCCAAGTGATGACATCTCTTTGAGATGACTATCAAACAGTTCACAGACCTTGTCTATGCCTCTGTCTTTTGCATTACCGTCTACCAAAGTATTTTCAACTATATAAGTTATCACTTGCATATTAGTGGCATAGACTTATAAAAATTTGTCAATGGTTGTTCATCTAATGAGGAGTCAAAAGTTTTATCTTGATCTCTTTCTAATATGAACTAAAGTAAGTTTAGAAGGACATAAAACCTTTATTAGAACTTTTATATGTTTGGCATTAAAGATATTGGTTATATTTTCTAATTTAATTGTATCTTCTAATTTGAATTTTAGGATGTGTTTTGGAATGTTTTGTAAATAGTATAGAAATATGTTAGTGTATCAATAGCTAGGATCCATATTTATAGTTCAATATATTATCGAGATTTAGAAGAATATTATAGAAAAGATCATTCTTGGACGTTATCTATATTGTGTGTGTAATTATCTTAAATTTATGGATGACTGAGAATACTTTTAGATCATGATTGGAGGAGATAATTGCTTTGACAACTATGTCTTGGTTAGAGTCCCTTCTTAGGATCCTCTTAAGTAAACTATTTAATTATTATTTTTACATATTATTTTGATTGGTCGAATAATTGCAAAGTCTTTGATAAGGATCATACAAGTAAGTATCAAGTAGATACCTTAATTATTATATAATACCTTAAGGATGACTTTGATAACCTTTAGAATGGCTACACTATTGATTTTTATTTCTAATTGTAAACCTTGTAGTTAGTTTAATAAAGGTTTGTGATATTATCTTATGGCATTAACGTAGTAGACGTAGTATTACTACTAGTTTATGAGTAATGCTTATGATTGTTTGTTATGTATAGCAACGAATGAAGTTACTTCGAAACTAAGTACATATATTTAGGTATAATTGGGTTGGAGATGGTGTTAAATACTTTGATAAGGAATCAAATCTTTAGACTTCTTTTGGGTTTATTTATTGAGATTAATGTTTAGATAGAAAGTAATTACTTTGGGACTTTAGATAAACATAAAATGAAACTAGTTCTAAATAATGAATTAATGTTTGAGTAAAGGTGGTAACTCTTTGTTATAAGTGATTTAGATCTTGGTGAATTGATATTTTGCATTCATAATGGAGTTCACATATATGTATCAAATTCAATATGATTAATTATATTGTTGTTATCTTTTAACAAAGGTTAGATAAATCCCTAACATTTAGGTTATGTTTATATCTTACATAGATACCAGGATTAGTATAATATTTGAGTCTAAAAAGTAGAGAGAATGTTTTGTTGATTTATGGGTAGGTTATGATTAATGTTACATTCTTAAAAACCCATATTTAGGGTATCTTATCATATGTTGTATTTGTGGTAATATAATTGAAATATTGTTGAAGGATCTTAGTTTATGATGTGCATTTGAGAGTGGATGTGATGTGAGACCATTGTATTTTAGTGGTGTCAAGTGTTTGTGTCATTTGGGAAGTTGATTCCAGAGGCCTAAGATGTTATGTTTTGAGTTCATGCAACTATGTTGTTAGGTGTCCTGAGATAATGATGTCTCTTGTTTATATATGTGAGTTTTGGTAAACGATAATGTGAAATGATGCACATTCTATTTTGTAAATGCATCATGATGAAGTAATAATCTCCTTTAAAGATGTATTGATATCAAACTTGTGTTAAGTATTGTGTTTGATAATGGGGAGATCTCGGTAACTGCAAAGAGGAATTTTTTGTTTATGGTTGAGATTTGGGAGAAAGATGGCCCATGCCTTGCTCTAGATATGTGTTGTTTAGGTTTTGTTGTGATTGCTTCAACTGGAGGTTTTGGGACAATGATTTAAGAATTCATCCTTGTGATGATGTTTTGTATGCAAGAAGGTAAATGCCTTGCATTATTTATGTATACTAGTCGTTATGATGGTAATTTTCTTGCTTGATGGATAGGGTTTTCTAGATGCAAGTAGGGGAGTGCCTTTCAATGTGGGGCCAGTGCCCAAAGTGGCTTGCTAGGGTAACCCATTAGAAGTTGTTAATCCAGTGATAACTTAATAATAAATTTAGAGGGTTGGGTAGTTTTCACACTAATTAAGATAATTGGATGCCTCACCCATGCCTGTAGTGCTCATTCAGGCTAAGGATATGATGAGAAGGCCATGGTTGGAAAAATCAACTTCTTTGTCCTCATAAAAGGAATGTTGGGTCCGCATGTGTCACCCTATGGGGCTAGCATTTATTGAGAGACTGTTAGGGTAACCATAGATGGGGGACGACGTCTAGTGAAAGACTGTCAGGGCCATGTGATGACACTCTTCCCTACTATAGCCTAGCATTCCCTAATTGTGTTTTCCCCTTTCATATACGATTACCTTTGGAAGTGATGTTTAAGTTTCTTGTGATGTCTTTGTTTACCAATTTTGTATTTGAGTCATGTGTAGTCCTTGCACCTATTATCCTATTGTCTTCTTGGTTGTTTGCTTAGTGGGACCTTATTGTTATCTCCTAGCATGGGGGGTGGACCTTAGGGTTTCACATGGTCAGGTGGTTGTACTTTTATCTCCATTGGTTCCCCTTGTTGTTGTTCATGTGCGAGAAGGATGTACCTTATGTGGAAGATTTTAGATCTTGTTCTAGCTTGAGGAAACACAAACTTATGTTCATGTTCTAGTTTTGTATATCAGTAGAATCATGTACTATTATCTTGATGTATATACTCCAATGTAATCAGGAAAGCAATATTGTAAGCAATGTAATGGTGTACCCTCATGTAAAGGGAATTGTATATGTACTTGTAATCCTTTATACAGGACCTTAATGATTACCTATTTGATGTTATAATATGGAAATGTATGTGTCTATTCAATTGATGCAATTAGATTTAGAATTAACTATGGTTGTTAGTTAATTCATAATGTTGGTTAGATTTTGTTAATAGTTTGTTAGTAATGCAGCCATGGAACCCTAGAGGATAAGCTTCACTTGATGTTATGAATAAATTTGATTTACATTTATTTGTTATTTCTTTCCTAAAAAAAAAAAGTTGTCCTTTTTGTATAGCATAGCTGAGTTGTTCTCTAGGGTTTCCTGGTGGGGCGTTACACCGAAAATGAGGGTGGCATCATTTTATCAAAGAGCACTTCTAGACTAGTTTTAATGTGACATCATTGTCATCTTAGAGAATATCAGGTCACTAAGTTAATGTGCAGGATGTTGAGATCCATCACTATAATTGAAAAGTTAAATGGGCGCATCATCTGGATGACCACGTGGCAATCATGTGTTGCTCCACGTGGAATTGGTACCTCAAGGAATATTCCCTGTAGGAAAGCCAGGGATAGTAATGTTGCATAGGACTGGGATATCAATGAATATCCAAGATATTAAAAAATGTGATGACACTCCTATGTCGATGTGAGGCCTACACTTTTTCATTTCTGTACATATGACTATTTAGCTTACTGTTGTTGGTATTTTTATATTTATGGGACTGTTGTTCCTAGATTTTCAAACTATTAAAATCTTATTATGTTAAAGGAAAACTAATTGGCTGATGTTAGATAGAAAATTGTCATGTGATTTCATTATGTTTATAAGAACTGTGGTATGCTTTAGAAATGCATGTATTAAATTTGCTTCGGCTATGATATTTATATATGGAATTAACTTTGAAATTTAGTGTGCAGGTATTTCTAACAAAACCACAAATACATGAGATCATTGCACACCCTATGTTGTCTCCCTTGTGAGCTGATCTAGTTCCACGAGGAACTAAGATTAACCTTGTGTTTGGTAAATTGTTGTAATGTTGTATTGTTAAAATGTTGCATGAGGTTAAGGGAAATAGTTCTATCTTCTAAATTAATTATATTGCGATATGTGTGGTAAGAGATGTGTTTTGAATCTTGTTTTAACTTTTTTTTTTTGACCTTCTTCTTGTGTTTTTACTTGACTCTGGGAGTCCTAACTAGGCTTAAAACAACCCTGGGTTATACCCCATGGGTCTAGGGACCTTCTTGACTAGGATAACCTTGGGATAACCTCCATATGATCACTTCAACTTCAGGGTGAAGTTAAGTGACGAATTTGGAAGCATGGGGGCAATGGGATGAGTGGAATCCACATTCAGGCCCACTTCCAAGTCATGGAGCAACTCCATGATCCCCTATTAATGGAGTGCTTGTCTCCTTGTGCCTC
This sequence comes from Cunninghamia lanceolata, assembly GCA_027924645.1. Lineage (NCBI taxonomy): Eukaryota > Viridiplantae > Streptophyta > Pinopsida > Cupressales > Cupressaceae > Cunninghamia > Cunninghamia lanceolata. The sequence continues at coordinate 3,597,736 of BSBN01000098.1, read as the reverse complement.
TCTTTTGGTGGGGTTCCCCTTAATGAGGGTGGTGTGTCACCCACTCTCTCTTATTTTAGTTTACTTATTGTATTTTATTTCTACATGTGGGCTATAATGAGGGACCTCTTGAGTGGGGTTAATTGTTTTAAGTCCATTACGGATAATAGATAATGAGTGGGGATATTTTATTAATTCCACTTGGGAGAGTGGGGATATTTTTTAATTCCACTTGGGATAGTGGGGATATTTTATTAATTCCACTTGGGATAGTGGGGTTATTTAAATATTACATCTTTTAAAAAATAAATTTTTAATTCATCCACTATGAATTTAAAATTCACAAATAATGTGAGCCCTTGATCTCAACTCTTGATCCTCACCTTCCATTCCCTTCTCTGAAAATCTATAAATGAGACCCTTCTCTAAGCAATTAGGAAGACATAAATTTTGCAGGGGACTTCATTTTTTTTGCAGGTGAACTTCATTCTTGCAGGAGAGGACTTCATTCTTGCATCCTCATCATGCCCAATTTCCTCTAGGAATTCTTCTTCTGGCATCCTCATAATGCCCAATTCTTTCTCTATTCTTCTCTTCATAGCCTCATAATGCCGAAATTATTCTAGCCATCCTATATCCTCCATACATTATCCCTTGCTTGCGATCATAGAGAGATTATTTTTGGGGTTAGATTTTGGAGGAAAATGAAGGAGATTTTGGAGAAGGAAGTAGAGAGGAGATCTTCATCAAATTCTTCCATAAATGGGCTTTGGAAGGTTGGTGAACAAATTATATCCTCTTGTGTGATCTAATGTTTGATATGCATGTTTATATCTTAGTTGTTGAAAGAGTCTTGCAATGTCTTCTTTGAGATTTTTTGTTTATTTTTAGGTTTTGTTTTGGGGTGTAGAGAGAGCTCCTTCCAGTTGGAAGGCAATGCTCATCGTGTTTAGGGAGGAGAGGTGTGACCCTCCTCAGGTGTCATCCTGGTTCTGGTTACATGATATGCCTTGAGGGCAAATTGGTACTATTTTTAGCCTTGAGGGATTATTGGCTTTGAGAGCCTGTTTGGATATCCTTGGTTACTTGATTGATTGGAATGCTTGAGGCCTTGTGGAAGATTATACTATTGTCTTGAGGCCTTGTGATAATTTGTGAAAGGATGGCACCTAGAGGTAGAGATTGTCTACTCCCCTACCCTCCTGAACTCACCTAAGCTGGTTCATTGTAATGTGAGTATACCATGGGTGTGTGTGTGTGTGTGTGTTATTTGATTTGTTGTTGTTATTCAATGTTGTGATGTGTTTAAGTTTATTCTACACTGGGTATGTGGATGGTCTCCCTAGCTCGGGGGTGACCCACTTGCGGGTGTACGGTAGGGAGGAGAGCAGCTTGTGTGGTGTTTCTTTCTTTGTGTGTTATGTAGGTATTCTTGGAGATTATTGTGAAGCTTGGAGAAGATTATTGGATCTTAGAAAATATTTTATTTTCCTTAAGTTTTAAGGAGAGCCTGATCTTTTAATAGCTCCTTCCTTGTCAATTTTTCCAAAAGGAGAAAATTATCTCCCTAATGTTGTAAAAATTGTTATTTTTAGAGTTGTGAGGAAATCCTCTCTTTTCTTGGGCTGATAGTTGTAATATTCTTATTCATTAAGTTTTACCATTTAGAATTAAGAAAAGGGAAAGAAAATTTGTTTTTAAAAGGATATTAAAATTATCTAGTTCCTTCCTCTTCTACTTGCAATGTTGTGAGTTAGTTGATGTTTTAATTAAGTTTATAAAAGTGTTAAAAAATATCCCCTCCATGAAATAAATGAAATTTGGGTTGCAGTATTGCTTTTGAAATTACTGCCACCTTGAGGGTCTCATCCTAGAATGGGGACCTTTTCACTTTTACTATGCACTTTTACTATTCACTATTCACTATTCACTATCACTTTTCACTTTTACTATTCACTTTTCACTATTCACTATTCACTTTACTATTCACTTTTCACTATTCTTTTGAAGGCAAACTATATGTAGTTTAAAACATTTGACTTGAAATAGAAATCTTAAATCAAGGAAAGTGGGATTTATTTATGCATAATGTATAATACAAATTGAATAGATGCTTAAACTCAGAGTTGCAATTCGGAAATACAATGTTTATATTTGTAGAAAGAAAATTAACTCATTGCTCTATTTTCAAATTATTCTATACTTTCTTTATAGCTAAGGAATGAAATTGAGAGTTAAGTGAACTGAGATAATGGCGGTATGATATATAATTAAATTAAATTTCAGAGAAATGGTAAAATGAACGTGATAGAAATACAAGTAAAATTAAATTTCAAGAAAAGGAAGAGAGGGCAAATGAACGGGCTCGGTTGAAAATGCTAAGTTTGAAGGAGAAGAAATTAGTATTAAACTCTAGAAAATAGAAAGAAGAACAAATGACCGTGCTTTACTGAAAAATGATCTATCTCCTAAAACAACTATTGTTCAAATATAATTCGTGAGTTTAACCTAAGTTAGGGAACCACACGTTTCCTTGTCTAGGGTGTGCGCACATGTATTTGGTATGCCACCGTCAACTATATTATTTTTGCCTTAAGCATACGCCACCGAGCACACTTACGCGTACGAGGGGGTTTACAGGGTAGTAAAGGAAAATTTTTGATAGTTCGTATCATGACCACATGACGCATGTGGAGATGACACGTGTGAATGCGTGTTGTGACCGCATGAGAAATGTGGGCATGACATTTGGTATCAGAGCATAAGTTTCAACACTGGGAGCTCTGGGGTTTGCATGTTGTTTGGACCGACATGGAGTGGGTTGAGTGTGGTTTGACCCTTGTCCTACTTCGTGTAGCTATGATAGAGATAGAGGTGGTGGTTTGATCACTAACCTTCACCTTGGAGGAATACCCATCCTCTTATTTTGTCATTATGATGGCCTTGTCACATGAGTATTGGAGTCTTCTACTTGTGTTTTGTGGTGGTTGTGATCCTCTTGGTTGATTGTCCTCTTGAGTCAGTTGGTCTAGGCGGTGAGGGTTGTGTTGGACTCTTCCTCACCCTTGTGTATCTTGTGGAGTATAGTGATGTAATGTGTACTTTCTTGGATTACGATTATTTCTTTCAGTTGTTTGGTGACCTTTTTGTATCTTGGTTGTGTGGACCAGCCTTGTTATTTTATCGTCACCTCTTTGATGATTTCCAGGAGGAAGTACAATCTTAGGGGGGGAGTATGTGAGGCCTACACTTTTTCATTTCCATACATATGTCTATTTAGCTTACTGTTGTTGGTATTTTTATATTTATGGGACTATTGTTCCTGGATTTTCAAACTATTAAAATCTTATTATGTTAAAGGAAAACTAATTGGTTGATGTTAGATACAAAATTGTCATGTGATTTCATTATGTTTATAAGAACTGTGGTATGCTTTAGAAATGCATGTATTAAATTTGCTTCAACTATGATATTTATATGTGGAATTAACTTTGAAATTTAGTGTGCAGGTATTTCTAACAAAACCACAAATATAGGAGATCATTCCACACCCTATATTGTCTCCCTTGTGAGCTGATCTAGTTCCACGAGGAACTAAGATCAACCTTGTGTTTGGTAAAATGTTGTAATGTTGTATTGTTAAAATGTTGCATGAGGTTAAGGGAAATAGTTCTATCTTTTGAATTAATTATATTGTGATATGTGTGGTAAGAGATGTGTTTTGAATCCTGTTTTAACTTTATTTCTTTTTGACCCTCTTCTTGTGTTTTTACTTAACTCTGGGAGTCCTACTAGGTTTAAAACAACTCTAGGTTATACCCCATGGGTCTAGGGACCTTTTTGACTAGGATAACCTTGGGATAACCTCCATATGGTCACTTCAACTTCAGGGTAAAGTTAAGTGACGAATTTGGAAGCATGGGGACAATGGGATGAGTGGAATCCACATTCAGGCCCACTTCCAAGTCATGGAGCAACTCCATGATCCCCCTATTAATGGAGTGCTTGTCTCCTTGTGCCTCTCTTTTGGTGGGGTTTCCCTTAATGAGGGTGGTGTGTCACCCACTCTCTCTTATTTTAGTTTACTTATTGTATTTTATTTCTACATGTGGGCTATAATGGGGGACCTCTTGAATGGAGTTAATTGTTTTAAGTCCATTAGGGATAATGGATAATGAGTGGGGATATTATATTAATTGCACTTGGGAGAGTGGGGATATTTTTTAATTCCACTTGGGATAGTGGGGATATTTTATTAATTCCACTTGGGATAGTGGGGTTATTTAAATATTACATCTTTTAAAAAATAAATTTTTAATTCATCCACTATGAATTTAAAATTCACAAATAATGTGAGCCCTTGATCTCAACTCTTGATCCTCACCTTCATTCCCTTCTCTGAAAATCTATAAATGAGACCCTTCTCTAAGCAATTAAGAAGACAGAAATTTTGCAGGGGACTTTATTTTTTTTCAGGTGAACTTCATTCTTGCAGGAGAGGACTTCATTCTTGTATCCTCATCATGCCCAATTTCCTCTAGGAATTCTTCTTCTGGCATCCTCATAATGCCCAATTCTTTCTCTATTCTTCTCTTCATAACCTCATAATGCCGAAATTATTCTAGCCATCCTATATCCTCCATACATTATCTCTTGCTTCTGATCATAGAGAGATTATTTTTGGGGTTGAATCTTGGAGGAAAAAAAATGAGATTTTGGAGAAGGAAGTAGAGAGGAGCTCTTCATCAGATTCTTCTATAATTGGGCTTTGGAAGGTTGGTGAACAAATTCTATCCTCTTGTGTGATCTAATGTTTGATATGCATGTTTATATCTCAGTTGTTGAAAGAGTCTTGCAATGTCTTCTTTGAGATTTTTTGTTTATTTTTGGGTTTTGTTTTGGGGTGTAGAGAGAGCTCCTTCCAATTGGAAGGCAATGCTCATCATGTTTAGGGAGGGGAGGTGTGACCCTCCTCGGGTGTCATCCTGGTTCTAGTTACATGATATGCCTTGAGGGCAAATTGGTACTATTTTTAGCCTTAAGGGCTTATTAGCTTTGAGAGCCTGTCTGGATATCCTTGGTTACTTGATTCATTGGAAGGCTTGAGGCCTTGTGGAAGATTATACTGTTGGCTTGAGGCCTTGTGCATATATTGGCTTGAGGCCTTGTGATAATTTGTGAAAGGATGGCACCTAGAGGTAGAGATTGTCTACTCCCCTACCCTCCTGAACTCACCTAAGCTGGTTCATTGTAATGTGAGTATACCATGGGTGTGTTTGTGTGTTATTTGATTTGTTGTTGTTATTCAATGTTGTGATGTTCTTAAGTCTATTCTACACTGGGTATGTGGATCATCTCCCTAGCTCGGGGGTGACCCACTTGCGGGTCTACAGTAGGGAGGAGAGCAGCTTGTGTGGTGTTTCTTTCTTTGTGTGTTATGCAGGTATTCTTGGAGCTTATTGTGAAGCTTGGAGAAGATTATTGGATCTTAGAAAATATTTTATTTTCCTTAAGTCTTAAGGAGAGCCTGATCTTTTAATAGCTCCTTCCTTGTTGATTTTTTCAAAAGGAGAAAATTATCTCCCTAATGTTGTAAAAATTGTTATTTTTGGAGTTGTGAGGAAATCTTCTCTTTTCTTGGGCTGATAGTTGTAATATTCTTGTTCATTAAGTTTTACCATTTAGAATTAAGAAAAGGAAAAGAAAATTTGTTTTTAATAGGATATTAAAATTATCTAGTTCCTTCCTCTTCTACTTGCAACGTTGTGAGTTAGTTGATGTTTTAATTAATTTTGTAAAAGTGTTAAAAAATATCCCCACCATGAAATAAATAAAATTTGGGTTGCAGTATTGCTTTTGAAATTACTGCCACCTTGAGGGTCTCATCCTAGAATGGGGACCTTTTCACTTTTACTATGCGCTTTTACTATTCACTATTCACTATTCACTATCACTTTTCACTTTTACTATTCACTTTTCACTATTTACTATTCACTTTTCACTATTCACTTTTCACTATTCTTTTGAAGGCAAACTATATGTAGATTAAAACATTTGACTTGAAATAGAAATCTTAAATCAAAGAAAGTGGGATTTATTTATGCATAATGTATAATACGAATTGAATAGATGCTTAAACTCAGAGTTGCAATTCAGAAATACGATGTTTATATTTGCAAAAACAAAATTAACTCATTGCTCTGTTTTTAAATTATTCTATACTTTCTTTATAGTTAAGGAATGAAATTGAGAGTTAATTGAACTGAGATAATGGCAGTATGATATATAATTAAATTAAATTTTAGAGAAACAGTAAAATGAACGTGATAGAAATACAAGAAAAATTAAATTTCAAGAAAAGGAAGAGAGGGCAAATGAACGGGCTTGGTTGAAAATGCTAAGTCTGAAGGAGAAGAAATTAGTATTAAATTCTAGAAAATGGAAAGAATAACAAATGACCGTACTTTACTGAAAAGTGATCTATCTCCTAAAACAACTATTGTTCAAATATAATTCGTGAGTTTAACCTAAGTTAGGGAACCACGTGTTTCCTTGTCTAGGGTGTGCGCACATGTATTTGGTATGCCGCCATCAACTATATTATTTTCGCCTTAAGTGTATGCCACTGAGCACGCTTACATGTACGAGGGGGTTTACAGGCTAGTAAAGGAAAATTTTTGATAGTTCATATCATGACCACATGACACATGTGGACATGGCACGCGTGAATGCATGTTGTGACTGCATGGGAAATGTGGGCATGACAGTTGAATATCTGGGTGATGTCATCATCCTATTAGAATCTCTTTAGAATGGTTCAGGATGATGTCACGGTCATGTTAATGAATATCCAGGATATTAAGTTAATGTGTGGGTATTGATCACTCCAAGGCTGTGTCTAATATTAGCATATCTGGATGCCGTCAATCTCAGGTTGTTACTTCCTTATGATGATATTGAATGACATCACTAGGATGTTAACTAATATGCAGGATATTGGGGAATATTTGGGCTCTTAGGATTTTCATTGTATTTGGGTAAGTCTGTATATTGGTTAATATCAGGAATATCAAGGCAAATGTGCACCCTTGTGGGATGTGCATGGAATTTAATGGTCTATGACTCCTCAATTTTAAATTTGATGTCTGCATATTAGTTAATTTGTGGACAATGGATTTTACTATGTTTCAACTGATGCTTAAGTTATTAACGAGTGTCCTAGATATTAAAAAATGAGATGACCCCACTCCCTTTTGTGATTGTTTAACCAAACTTTGACCAGAAATAACTTCCTACTCTTCAGGAATCTTGGGGTGATCCAAAAGGCAAACCTGCTTATAATTTTGCATTCTTTCACTTCATAAGGTTTGTTATAACAAAATATGACTTTGAAAATTAACCTCTCCTTTCGGGGTCTTGATATGCATATGATGGCATCCTGACATGCACCTGGTACTGACTCTTTTTACGATATCGCCCAAAGCAAGCGAACAAGCAAGATAAAAGTTGGGTCCCTATTTTGTTTTGGCAAAATGGGGCTTGTTGTGTAACCACAAAACACAAGCATGGTCAAAAAGATATATAGGGTAAATCAATGGTTCCATATGAGGGTACATGTACCTAGTCACTTGATATTCCCTAACAGTAGTTTTGGGGACATACTAAGGAAAACAATCTATTTTAATAATTTATTTTGGCACATTTAGTTGGACTATGCTTAATGAAACATCACCAGAAACCTTTTCCCACATTTTGGCAAGAATAGATGCTAAAGTATCATCAATGAAAGTACTAACACCTCCCAATGAATGCCTAATGTGGACCAAAATTTCCAATATCTTCTCATAATTTCATCTGTAAACCCCTGTGTTTTGTGGGTCCTCTAAAATTAACCATAATTTACCAATCTCCCTATTTGTATGTCAAAAAAGATCATCCTTATTCATGCTACACAAAAATAAATTATTTAAAATTTAAATATACACATGCACATATATACTTGCTTTCAATTTTAATTTTATTAACCAATAATGTTTAGAGATGCATACGATGTATGTGTTGAACAATGACAATCCTATCAATAATTAAGGGGAAGGACAAATCTCATCACACAAGCTCTCAATATCGTAATGTTTGACACTTCATTTTAGTTTAATCTGAAACCAACACTAACAATTTTTTTACATTAACAATTGCAACAATAACTATGATGCAATATGCACTAACGTACCCTAGTGTTGTCATCATGCTGAAAAGACTACACTCAAATACTCTACACATAGATACTGAGAGGTTTCAACACCTTTATGTATGAAAGTTGGTGTGCATCACAGTGTGATACACTTATAAAAACACAAGTAGAAGAATTATAAAGTGAAGAAGTAAAAAAAAAAGAGTATGCATAAGGATAGTGATGCAAGTCATGCTAAACTCTAAGCTAACAAGATAGGGGAGATATGATCTGACCAGGTAAGCTTAACCTATAAATAATCATGCTTAACACCAAGTAAAATAAGAATAGATGTTGTTGGCACCTACAAAAATTAGTCCTCAAAGTGCCCATCTTGCCCCCAAAATCCAAAAATCATGTGTAAATGTCTTAGCAAATATCACCATTGGATAGAGAATACAATTCTGAGCAACTTTGCCTTTTGAACCATTTCAAAATTCCTAGAATTGATAAGTTATCCTTCTTCAAAGTTTGATCTTTACATTTTTTGCCTTGGTCAAAATGGTTAAGTCTAGTTCCCTTTTGCCCCTTAGAAAAATTTTCATATTTTTCCTTATTGTCAGAAAATTGGCGAAATCCCAAACCTAAGAACTTGTTCACAAGTTCCTTTTTTTGCCAGTTCGCCAAAAATGAAGTTTACTGACAACTATATAGCATCGGATGGCAACAAAGAGGCTCTGGAAAAAGCATGTCAGTATTATGTTTAGTTTGGGAATTCGAAGGTTCACCGACAGCTAGTTTCATTGACAGTCACTTCCTTGAATGAAGGAATAGAAAAGAAAGCTTCGGCAAAGGTGGGGATTTTTCTAAGATGGTGAAAGAAAACAAAGGTAATTCTTTATCGGTGAAACTAGAGGTTTGCAAATCTCCAGGTTCACCAATTGAAGGTTCCCCCAACGAAACATTCACCAACAAGGTGATAAAAGGGCAAAAGGAGGCAAGCTTACGACAAGGAGATAAAGGCCCATGGAAAAGGAAGTGGATGGTGCCTTTATCAGTGATGTCTTGAGTTAAATAATTCAACGGTTTGTCGATGGTGGAATTTTCCAATAAAGAAAGAAGAAGGAAGCTATCACGGTGTGGAATGAAGGTGAAGCAAGGAAAAAGTTGAAAACAAAGGAAAGCTTTGTCGGTGAATTTAGAGGTTTGCGAACCTCTAACTTCACCAACTAAAGGTTCAACCGACAAGGAATTTTTTGACAAAGGTAAAATGGCTAAGGCATGAAGTTGGTTTGGCACAGGATGAATTTGTCAATAAGGCAAATTAAGGTGATAAAAAGACTAAGGCATGAAAAGAAAAGTATGCTTTGTCAAGGAATCAGTGGAAGGCTAAACTAATGAAATAGTTTGGATTTGTGGTAGTTCACCGATATGTCTTTTTGTTGACACAGTCAAAAAGGCAAGTAAAAATTGTTCCACAAATGACATTTTTGCTGACTAAGGAGAAAGAAGTTAGTTCGGTAAAATGTATTTTTGCCAATAAAGGAGGGCTAGCAAATTCAGTGTGGGTCCTTTTTCCTGACAAAGTGAATGTGAGTTGTTTTTTCTAAGGCAAAAGGGAGATGAAAAGAGTTCGGCAAAAGGCATTTTTGCTGATAATGGAGAAGTGATGCTTAAGGCCTCTGGTTCTAGATGAGGCTAGTTTTTTGATAAAGGGAAAAATGACTAAGGCAGAGACTATCAATAAATTGGCTAAACATCAAACTTTTCAAAAGTTCATGTTTTCTATATTTTGTTGATAAGGTGATAGGAAGGAGCTACAAGAAGCAAGGGAAAATCAGCTAAGGTATGAAGTTCTGAAAGGATAAAATTTGTTGATAAAGGCAAATTATCTCTAGTTCAACAAAGGTCAAAGTTGTTGATAAAGGAGATAAAGATAGAGTTTGGCAAATTCAGGATCTGTCGATAAAAGGGGAAAAATGCCAAGTTTGTGAAAGGTGAGTTTTACCAACACAAGCAAGAGAAAGTGCAAAAAGGGACAAGTTCTCACTGAAGGATTTTATCGATATGACCAAATTAAAATGCAAAGATCAAATGTAAAGCATGGATTTGTAAAGTGTAAAGGCTTTAAAATTTTAAAGTGTTGTAAAAGCTTTACAAATACTATTGGCATGCTCTCATTTAAAGATGCCTTTCCTCCCCCTTTGTCGCCATGAAAGCGTGAGGTTGCAGAAATGCAAATGTTATGACAGTGGCTAGAATAGTATTCATCATCAATGTGTAGGTGCAAAATTTAACATGGAGATGGTGTATTTCAGCATCCATACTTTCTACAGGTCCTCTCAAGGACACAAGATCAATGTGCAGGGCATGGGATTCCTTTTGTTCTGCTAGTTTTTTGACATGGGCATGCACCTCAGTCATTCCAATGTTGTTATTTGTTGACTGAGATTTGAAACATCCTGGAGCCGCATGATAACTATATATACATGTTTGAAAGATATTTTTAGGGTTGGTCTTTGAGCCAATTGTCTAGTCTGGGAAAGCTGAAGGAGTTTCTCTGGCATCAACACATGATTTGTCTAGCTTGTTAGTGAAGGGATTTATTCAACATAGAGTAGGAAGATTGAGTAATGTAGATTTGAATGTAATGGTATGTCTCCATGAGAGTTTGTATTGATTTTGGTAAATATATAATCGCAATTGTATATTTTCCCTTACCACATTTGCCAGTATGATTGTAATAGAGGTTTAGAGGTGTGTGACATCATTTAAGTTAATACAAGGCTTTGTATTTGTCATTTCTTTGTTGCACATGAAACATTGCAGTTCTCTTTTGCATCATTAAGTATGTTCATTGTATCAAGATATATCTTAAAGTCATATATGTAAATGTGTGCCTGGTTTTGTTAATCCTTTGTTGTGTCCTTCCTTTCCTCCTTGCATTCTATGACTCTATTGCCCAATAGAATAGGCACTAATCCATATTGGAGAGGGATCAAACACTTTTTGTAAATCAAACAAATCTTTCACCTGTGGTTTAGGGAAAAAACATTTTTCTTGTGCATGTACATTCACATAGTTGAATCGGCTATATAGGGGTTATGTGATAGCCAGTCATTCTTGACTTAGTGATAGTTTTTGGGTCAAGATGATGATTGGGTTTGGTTGTCCAATATTTTTAGTTGTTCATCTAGTTTGAACTCAATACATATTTAGGTGTACCCCTTGGAATATCCATCCAGAGTCAAGTTGAGCTCGAAGTGCAGGGGAGTATACCCGCTCCTGTTAGTTGGACAAAATCACCCAAAAATTGTTGATAAACCTCTTCTTTTCACCCTCATGATAATCTCTAGCCTAGACGATTTAGGAAAGTTTTAGAGGTTTGTGTTTCTGTTCTTTTGGGAACCAACAGATGTAACTAGAATAAATGATTCATTAACCTTAATTAACATATATACTAATAATATAAGTAAATAATAAATTAACATGGTTTATCTCTTTTCTATATTAAAAGAAAATACATGAAATTGACATAGTCCCTTATTTATCACTATCTAAATATAAGAGACAAGGAACATAACATGATATAACCTATGTTAGTTAGTTTTCTCTTTTAAAAGTAAACACATAAATATGTGAAAATAATAAATAGATAGCCAGTTCACTATACATCCTATATTATCATATTTTTAACTTATAAATAAAATACTCAAGAGACATAAATAGGCTAAAATATTACTACACAAGCAAATTTCAACTCACAAGTTCTTAAGTAATTTAGGCAATATCATAATGAAAAATGAAGTTTATTTTATTATGAGATACTTATTTACAAATTTGAGTGTGATCAACTAGAATAAATTTAATCTTTTTAAACATATAATTGAAAACATAATTAACTTTACATTGAAAACATCCGAAAACCTAGCTAAACCCTTAGGTCAAACATAGGAATAAGTTTTACTTTCAAAATTTGGGGAATCAACTTCATCAACACTCTAAATCCATGCTTTAGAAAAGATCACACCTTAATAACTAGTACAAAATATTATCTCATGAAATATCTATTCAGTTTATTCAACTCAAAATGGATACAAGTCTAAGGTTATATGATATTTTAAACTTTCCTTGAATGTTGTCACTGGTAATGCTACACACTTTTCCACATTTAAAGAATTATTGGAGTATTGTTTTGAATATGGTATTACATTGGTTGAGATTTAGTAAAATCTATGGAAGATCACAAAAGTAGATAAATCTTCTAGAGAAGAGAAGACCTGTAGAGATAACTTGGAACCACCATCACCTCTTTGCTACATCATGACTTTGTCATTAAAGAATCTCTATTAACTGAGTTAATGATAAGACATCTACCACTATGGTTGCAATGGTAGTTGTTTATCACTAGACTAATAATATAAGTTCTTTAAATTATCAACATAAATTATAGAAATACTTATTAGCATAATAGATATATAATTTATGAAAATTCAAGGAATATAAAGTACTTGCAGGAGTGTACATGAACTATATTGTTCCTGCGCTTTCCATTACTATGCAAGAGTGTTCATTTAAGGGTCCATATTGATTAAAATATTTTGTCATTTTTTAATTTATATACAGAATAATTAAATTGACAATATATTGTATAAATATGTTGTAAGAATAAATCCTATAACCATGAGTACTATATCAACAATAGGATGGTCTTCTCAACTACTAGATCCTATTTTTGATATATTACTTGTCATTATTGTTGATATAAAGGTTAGAGATAACAAGATTCATGGTTACCCATCATGAGGTTTCTTCTACCATTATTTTACTTGATACATAACTTTATACTTGACAATTCCTTTCTCAAGGCCATTGTTAATCATAAACACACACACACACACATGATTACTATGAAAACATAAGAAACTTAATGCTTGACTCATAATCAAGATAGAATAAGGTAAAAATGAATAATAATCAATGTTTCATTTTCTATTTCTAAACATGCATAATTATATAACATCCTCTTAAGTCATACATGGATACATTCTATCATGGGTGTTGTACTCTCATCACTCCATCAAAATTTAAAGTTCATTAGCATTAATAAGTGACATGACATGTCATGAAATTTGATGGTAACTCCTATCAATTTGTCGATGTCATAGAAAAGTCTTAGATATATTGTAGTATACCCTAATTGATTGACAACACCTTCTTCATTCAAAGAAGAAACATCTAGCTCTCATTCATACCTCATGCTAATCTTGATGATTACAAATCCTTAGATTTAGTGACACCATGTACGGAAGAATATGAAAAATTTGATATACATTCTACTATTACTCCTTTACACATGGGACTTGCTACACATGAAAAACCACCTTTGGCTTTTATCAAATACTTCTCATAATGAACCTGTGTCTCTACCCATGGTTCCCAAAATAGTGTTGACTTTATTCATGATTTATCATCTTCTACACTAACTAGTAAATATTCTAAAGCATTTGATATCTTATAGAAATTGGGATATAATGGAAAAGGCTTGGATTTAAAACAAGGAATAACATAACCCATTTAATCAACATAAAATGAAGACATCAAGGGTATATGTTATTTTTTTTAAGTCAAAGATAAAGATTCCAAAAAATCACCAAAAATAATCTTTCAATCAACATGCATGGTCAATCATGGTAAAAATCTAAAACTAATGGATCCCAAATTAATTTATACATTTGCATTGTTTTATGATAATTTTACTAATAATGAGGCATTGATTGATTATTTAGAGTATTTTGTGTTTAACCATTTGGTCATTTTTGTTGGATAAAAAGGTTAGAGATAACAAGATTCATGGTTACCAAAAGGTATTGAGATCATCAAGGTTACATATAAGTTAAATATTTTAAATAAGAATATGACGTTGTTCTAACAACAAGCAATATTTTGTGTTTAACTACAAGGGATTTCATGATAAAGTTTTGATCAAACCTTTAAAAATTTATTTTAAACATACTTCTCACTAGACTTATTGATGTGGCAAATTATGTGATGACTCACACCTCCAAGCGTTATTTGTAGATAGATAAGAGTCCATACTACATTTCTAAAAAATGGACGTCCTATGATATTCCATGTAACTGCTACATGGTTGCAAAGTTATCTATACTATCGAGATTTTAAAATAGACATTTCTAATTTAGAAATTAGGGTTTCAAATAGATAGTTTAGTTTTTAAAATTTATAGCTTAGGTTTTCACATCAACACATTTTAGGGTTCCAAAATAAATCATTTAGGGTTTAATTTTTAGAAATTTTAGGGTACTATATTACAATTTTTTAATTCTACTGTAAATTAAGTTAAAATAAAATGAACATAAAGCTTTGCTATTCACAAGTACTTGGTAAAAACTAGCAAAATGATGATTTCCTTGCCTTTCTACCTCTCCATGTCAATGACAACTCCCTACTGTCACACCCCATTTTTGGACAACTTAATTTTGTTACTTTAAACTAATTATTAGTTAGATGCTTTGATTATGAGTTATGATTATTATGCTGTGTTGGCAAATGAATCTAATAAGATAGACTTATGATTATGCAGAAAGAGATATAATTTTCTAGTAAAGATAAAGGAATAACTTCAAGATTATTGATTGATTAAGTAGTTATTTTATGTTATTCATGATGTGGTTAATGGACTAAATATTGTGATTGCAAATGAGTTGGATGCATGAAATTAGCTTTTTCCCCCTCCCGAACAAGGAGGGAGAGTATCACTAGAGAGAGGGATTTGGATGAGGTAAATGGATAGGATAAAAAGCCTTGAGAACTCTCTCACACACAAGTAACACATCAATTCTATGTGTTTGGATACCTTTCTAGTGTTGTGAGTTAATAATCCATGTGCCCTAGGTTTTTCCTTAATTTTTTTTTGGCCATATTGTTCAATACTTTTAGCGTCAAGGGTCTTGATTCATTGGATCAAGGTTGCTATAAGGTCTATGGGTGAGGCTTTGTCTATTATTTGATTTTTTCCACCTTGTGATGGATTAGATTTCTTTGGGGTTTGAACAACCCTGTTTGTTCTTTCTGATGACACTTTACATGTCATGGACCTTTTATTTTGATGTACTATGTGGAGTGATTTTTGTACTTCTTGGGCTTCTTGTAAGTTCTTCTTTTGACAACACTCTTCATTGTCCATTTGGGTGGCCATTTTTCTATGGATTGTTATGGGTTGATCATGTTGATGCATCTCAGATTGAACGTTCACTTCTCATGTTTTGATTTGGTTGAAGTTGTGGGGATTTTGTTGGATACCCTTTGAATTTGTAATTTCACTTGAGGAGATGTTCCCCTCAACTTTTTACATGAAACATTGTGAAATGTCGAAAAATATGAAAGAACCCATCCTAAAAAGGATTTATTTTTTACATCAGGTTTACCAAAATTTGTGTTACTCAAAATGTGACCAAGCTGGTGAGTCATCCTCGATTCACACATGAACTCTCTCCTTGCCATGGGTGACCTCAAGGCACTCCCTCTATCATGGCAGGAGCTAGTTGAGCAAAGGTGGGACCTAGGGGTGATTCTACTCTTGAGGGAGCGAGACATTGCAGAGAGTGGTTATCCTATTCTAGGGCCTTGTGTGGTTTTCTAGTTGTCAATCCCTTTCTATGGTTGTAGTTGTTGAGATAATATTATGACCCAAAGGGTCACTTGTGATGTTTCTCTTATTTGGGTTTCTAGATTCAATGCCTACTAGGACAAGCTATTATGTTTGTTGATGTGCCTAGCGTATTGTAGTCTTTCTTCATGAACATTAAGTTATTTTTGTATTTGATTATCTTGTTGTACCACCCTAAGGATATGGTGTTGTCCTTGATTAAGTTGTCACCTAGGGTTTATTTCTTCTAATTCTTCAAGAACCTCTCTAACCCACTCCCCTCTAACTTGTCGACACATTTTTATTCTTAGAGGAGAAGTAGAGTGTTTGACCAAATTTGATGAAGAGTTTTGACATAGGGTTTGACTCGTGACTTTATTTTGTATGTTGAATGTTGGATTTACCTTGTGATGCAACCAAAGGTTTAGTTTTGCATGTAAATGTTCAGTAATACCTTGTGACAAGACCAAGGGTTTTGTTGTTCTAAGTTTTCTAATTTTTTTGGTGTTTTTGAGTGTATACAACTATATGAATGTAAGAAATAGTTTTTTTATTTTCTCAATAAATAAGGATCATCTAATTACTACAAATGGAAAATATGAATGCAAGTCTGAATGAGTTTTCTTGATGCAAGTTTATCTACGTTTTTTCTATTTTTGAAATTGTTTATGAAAGTTTAATCTAAGAAAGAAAATGAAAGTCTAATCTAATGAAAACAATTTAGTCTATTGAAAAAAATTAATCACTAATCTAATGTAAAGAAATGAAGCTATACTAATAATTCATATCAAGAGTAAAGAAATGTCAATTTACCCTCCTAAAGAGCAATGTTGTGATCTAATTACTAAAAATCATGAAAGAACCTAGAATATCCAGTTGACACATGAGTCTTTGCGAAGAATCCTTTGAGTCCAACAACCTCTTCATCCTCTTGCAACACGAGGTCCTCCTCTTGGTGAAAATTATGAAGAGAGAAAATTATCTAATTGAGCTTGAGACAGCTAATGATTGAGCTTGAATTGAGCTATGAGCACTATGTGGGTGTGCTAAATGGGCATAATGGAATTGGCTTGAGCAAATGAGAGCATTGGCATGCTTTGAGAAGATTTAGAAATATTTGATAATCTATGCTAAGAAAAAATAAAAGGCACATGCATCATGCATGAGCATCAATGATGCTAATGGAGAGCAGACAACAACCTATGAATGGATGCAACTATGAAATTTTCCTCCCTTATTTCTTGAGGGAGGAGGGTATTTATAGGATGGAATGGATCATGATAGGTGGAGATGATTGGGGAGTTGAATCTCTTGATTAGAGAGTTAACAGGTTTGATTGAAGAGAAGAATGGGCTAATTAGGGAGTGATGAACCTATGGAAGCTTATCACAGGCTAAGAAAATGGAGTTTACGTGAGTTAAAGAGGTGAAAAGAATAGATCAATAGAGTTAACTATGCATTATTGAGGGTGATGGATGGGCTAAGAATAGTTCAATCTATGTTAGGGTTGAAATTTCATGCAAACTAGAGCAAAAACAAAGCTTTTTGAGGCCTGAATTAAAGAGAAAAAAACACATGAAAACATGATAGGGTTGCCCCTTTCACTAATAGGGTCACCCAGGGGTTGCCAAAGGGGGATCCATGGGAAACCTAAAAAATAGGGCTTCTGGGTGAAAAACAAGGGTTGGAGATTGGTCTTGGAGGGTCAAAGATGCATTCAGCCTCATGAAATAGGTGAAATGGATTAAATAAATAGGATCCCCCCTTTCACTAGTAGGGTCACTTGAGGACCCATGGGGAATCAAAAAATAATAGGGGGGATCTAGAAATGACAAAACTTAAGTCCATTCTGAAAGATGGGTTTGTTCTAAGCGGTTATTTAGAGGCCTCTAAAGAGTGGAGACACATGAAATAGACCATGGGAAAGGTGTAATTACCAAGTTATGATGAAAATTAGCTATGTAGGCAAGTAAAAAATGCACAAGAAGAAATGTCGAGCAAGGGGAAAGTGAAGAAAAGTCAGAAATAAGAAGAAATGATGAAGCAAGGAATTGATCTCCATGTGTTGCCAAGAAGAACACTATTGAGAGGGTGTTATATTAATGCTTCCATGTATGTGATTAGGATTACAACTCATCATAGGGTCCTTGTGCAATCCCATGCACTCTTTTAGTGCTTACAGGCACTACCTCTCAACCCTGCTAGGGGTGGTTCCCCCAAACCCCTATGAAAGTTGTTTGATTTGTTTCCTTCATATTGATGTTCTACTTCATTTATATTTTTGCTTCATGTTTCTCATTTGATCTATCTAGGTCCTTTTCTTCTATTTGACTTGTTGCTTAATTTGGATTCTTTACTTCTTATTGTTTCAGGATCCACCTTGCCTTTTTACTTCCTTTTGGATTTGTGGACATATGTTTCCTTTTGAATTCATCTTGATTTTTTTCTTGATTTGAATTTGGTGCTTCATGTCGATGCTTTGTTTCATGGTGATTCTTGGATTTTTGGATTCTTTTGGATTCTTAAATTCATATATAGGGCATCCAAATTAATCTCAAAGCCTTTTTATGATCCCTTAGTGGGATGTGTTAGTGTAGGAATAATAATGTTATTACTTATTATTTAATGAGTAATTATGTGTATATTCCACACATGGCTTTAAGCCACCTTAGGTGGTTAGGTGTTGACTTGGAGAGTTCGACACAACTCTCTAGGCCATGTGTCAACACTCACTTGCCACCATTAGTGACATGTTGTAGTTGTCTTCTACAACTTCACCCTTTATGTACTCTTCTTTGTTCATATTTTATGCATTGAAATTCTTATTGATTTCACTCCATTTTATGTAATCAACATTCACTTAGATGATTGTGGTTTCTTTCATGGTATCTATTAGGTCTCAAAAATGCAATTTGCTGATCCTAAGAGTATGCTAGGCTCTATGCTTAGATTTGCAACGTTTTTGAACTAACTTGATGAAATCAACCTTCAAGGTTTATTGATTTCCTATACTTCAGGTCCTGCTACATCTAGGTGGGTGAACCTTGAGATTTAAAGCAGACTAAATGTAAATGTATTGACTAATTAAATCTGTCTACAATGGCAAAGGGTGTAAGATAGATGAAAAGCTTACTATCTGATTATATCTAATGTCTAGTGAATGGTTTAATAGAAATTGTATAGAGTAAAAAAGATTTTAAAAGTAAATAAGACCAGTGCTTTATAGGGTAACAGATTCAAATGAAGGACCAAGACTAGTGGCTTACAATAGATACTAATTCTAATTGTTTGGCACAACTTTAGTTTATAACTTGTATAAACATGCAAGAGAATAACTAACAAACTCTTCTTGATAATCCAACCAATATAATTAGATATCTTATAATTCACCAGAAGGTATTTTAATCCTTACTTGAAGGAACCAAATCAAATGAATGAGCAAGATTAACATATAATATTGTCTTTGAGACAGAATGGCAATCCTAGTTATATGGCTCTACTTAGTAATCCAAACTTAATATTTCTAAGTTACCGTGACTGATCAGAAGGGTTTAATTCCTCAAATGGACACCAACCTACTTAATCACATAGATACATCAAATGTGTATTGACAAATTAAACATATACTTGATACATTAATCTGAATAACAAGGAAATGTAGAAATGGAGACAACCACACAATTGAATAATTTTAACAAACAACTGATGCCAAAGTAGAACCACTGAATCAGAGAACTTCAAACTTCTTCTTCAAATAAAATATGCAACATGGTCATTTTGAAACATTGTATATTATATATATATGTATTTATTCTACTGCTACCCCTTTTTCAGCACCAATTGTCTAAACTTATATAAATGTTTTTGTGAAGAGACATAACCCTTCAATAAGTCTTTTTGGGAATTTAATAAGATTAACAACTATTACATAATCCATGATTAGGCTCTATTTAGCCATAAGTAAACTTTAGCCAAATGATCCAAGTATTCTTGATCACGATGGGAATTAGTAAGCTCAACAGCACTTCTTGTAATCACATCAAGTGTGACCATCTTTTCTAATTGTTTGCAAGCCTCTCCTGATGCAGAAGTTTTGTCTTTCAGAGCTCCTATAGCCTCGTGTAATATAACTCGACAATCAGCAATCCACTCTTCTTTGCTCTTCATTTTTCCATTATCTTTGAACAACGTGGGTACTCCTGCTTTCGAGGCTTCAGCACCTTCTTTAGCATCATTTTGGAGTTTTTCATAATATCTCTGATGTTTCTCGGTCAATGCTTTCAGATCAGGGGTATCTCCACTGTCAGAAGCATCTTTGCTTTGTATTTCAATCAATTTTTTCTGCATTCTTTGTTCTAGCCTTTCATGTTCCTTAACTGCTTTGTGATTTTGAGAGTAATTATCCCGAAACAAATTTAACCATTGCACCATGTTTGCATACTTGCTTTGCAACACTGTGAGAAATGCATCTATTTAGATTTGTGTTACCTGGTCAGTGGATAAGGTTTGAATGCCTTGTGAACTCTCACCCTGAGTTATTCTCTTTGTTGATCGCTGTGAAATGTCACATCGCCATAACTCCTGTCATCAGTGTGATTTTCAAAATGTCTGGGCGACCTAAATACCTTTTCATGGTGCGAACAATAAATCGGCGTGACCCCTCAATTGTGTTCCCGATGCTATGTTGAATCATATTGAAGCGGGCGTGACCATCGGCATGACTTCTTCCATCGTCGTGTGATTTAGATTTGTTTCCGATATAATGAGTCTTATCGATATGCCTATCGGTAAGAGTCTCACCGATAATAATTTATTTATCGGGGTGATCAATACTATCGGGATAACATATTTATGTTTCCCCGAGCTTCGTCGTCTTACCGATAATCTTGTTTACTTTGGATCGGAATGACTATGTTAATATCTCACCTATATAGTTAAAACTTCTTATCAACGAGTATGACTTTATTTCCATCGAAATGAGATATACCATCGGGGTAGTTTTTAAAAGATAACTCGATCACAATTATCTCCCTGATGGCCATTTTACATTCCTTATCGGAGAGAGTCTATCAAAGTGTCACCAACACCCTTTAATTGGCGTGACTTGTGAGTCGGCAAGACAAAATTGCTTCGTCCTGATATGTTAAGTTACTCCAATAGATATGTGCATCGCTGTGACTCTCACCGAAAGTTCCTTTTATTGTTTTGCCAAGACATTGGAGTATCGGAGACTTATTTTCTTTTCATCCTGATGGTTCATTTCTTGCCAATGGTTATTGTTTCGTTGTCCCCGCAGGACATTTGGTGAGACTCTTGCCAAAATACTTCATCGATATAATATATACCGTTGGGGTAGCTTTTGAAGGACCATCTGATGATTATTAGTCATACCGATCGATGTGACTACTTGGTTCTCTTATTGATGAAAGGCCATCGGTATTACTTCTATCGGTGACTTCTATAAATCTCTTTTCGATCTCTATTCTCACACCGATGGTCATTTTCAATTGATTTCTTATGTATCGGTATCAGCAACATGACGTCTTGTCGATAAATTGACATTTAAGTAATTTTGCATTGCTTAGCTATGTATATCTTGTGAGATATATCAATTTTTTACTATGGTTTTGGGATATTTTTTTAGGATTTGCTCAAATATGGTGAAGTGAGAAGATAGTAAAAAATTTAAATTTTTATTGTCCCAATAGTGGCTCTATCTGGGATGTATACTCCTTGTGAGTATGACAAGGATCCAGATCTCCTGGGGAAGTAGACCACATGTTTTATTTATTTGGGGTGATGTTTTTTATGAAAATGGAAAAAAGGAAGTGACAAATGATGGGGAACGGGAATGATTCCTAAACTAATGTGCATGGAATAAAATAATTTTGAGAATTATTTGAGGGTTGTCCATACATTGGCAACGCTCAATCCTCTTTGTACATGTTTATGAAAAGAATTGCTTCAAGTATTGCACATGTACAGGCAATTCCTGCTTTTCTCCAGACATATTCTATAAGTAGTAAGAGTCATCACCTCCCTTGCTAGTGATAACGAAAGGACCTAACCATAGGGCTTCAAATTGTCCATGCTTTCCTTTGTCCTGACACCTTGCATTCCACATCAGTACCAGATCATTTATTTCAAACTTTCTGTCTTTGGCTTTTTTGTCAAAGAGATATTTTACTTGTGATTGTAACTTAACATTCTGCCTTTGAGCTATTCTTCTTGTTTCATCCAATTCTACAAGATGTTCCAACCTCTCCTCCATTGGATCAGGAATATTCAAGTCTTCCTGGAGAATGAATTTGTATACAGGTATAATATTTTCCAATGGCAGTCTTGCTTGTGTTCCATAAACTAGCTCAAAAGGAGATCTCCCAATTGCTCTTTTTACAGTAATCCTATCAACCCATACTGCCATTCTTAATTTTGAATCCCAGGCCTTTTTATTTCTATCCAACATTCTTTTTATGATTTTCAGGAGACTTTTGTTACTTGATTCTGCTTGTCCATTTGCCTGTGGATGATAGGGGACGACATAGGAGATAGTGATGCAATGTGTACTGCAAAATCCTTTGAATTCATCAGATCTAAAACACATCCCATTATCTGTAATCAATCTTACTGGAGTACCAAATCTGCATATAATATTCTCCATTAGAAAGTTAACCACAACCTTACTTGTTGCCTGTTTAGTTGGGATCACTTCTACCCATTTTGTAAAGTAATTAGTAGCCACTAAAATCCATTTGTGCCCCCCACTTGATTTCTCTAAAATTTCACCTATAAAATCAATACCCCACTGATAAAATGGAGCCTCAACTTGCATAGGTTTTAAGGGTAGTGCTCCCTGATATTTTAACTTTCCTAAGAACTTTTGGCATGCTTCACACTTTCTAGTGTAATAGTATGACTCATTAGAAACTTTAGGCCAATTGTATCCTACCCTCAGGATTTCGTGGGCTATAGTCTTTGCTGAGAAATGACCTCCACACATGCCTTCATGCAACTCCTTCATAATATGTTTTGATTGATATTCATCCAAGCATAATAGTAAAACCCCATCTCTATTTTTCTAGTAAAGATCCCCACTGTTGAGTACATATTTTGCAGCTTGCAGTTTGAGTGTCCTCCTTTTGTTATCATCATACCCTTCAAGACACTTCATATGTTTTAGATAATATATTATATCAGCATACCATGGAGTATGCTCAATACTGGTAGTTGCATTAGCACTACATATCTCAGAGGCTTCAAGATTACTTTCAGCCATCAATTTGGCAAGACCCTGTCCGCTCACTAATTTAGTGATTTGGATCTCAATATTGAATTCATGAATCCTATTGATCCACCTGCATCTCCTACCGGTGACTTCAGTTTGGACCAATACATCCTTCACTGCAGCATTAGGAACATATGCTGTGATTTTAACCCCCACCAAATATGGTCTAAAAGTTTTAACTACTTTTACTAATGCATATGCCTGCTTTTCAATAATCTCATACTTTAACTCTGCATTCTGAAGGGATTTACTAAAAAAAGAGATAGGCTGTTCATATCCATCATTGTTTTTCTGCAATAGCACTGCTGCAACTGTATGATAGGAAGCAAATGAAAATAGTTGGAATGATTTACTGAAGTCAGGGGATATTAAGACTGGGGCTTGCTTGATTGCCCTCTTAATATTGGCAAATGCTTCTACTATTTCTATTGTCCATTTTACTTCTAAGTTCTTCTTCAACATCTTTGATATAGGACAAACAATTTCTGCAAAATTTGGTATAAATCTTCTAACAAAATTTATCTGACCAAAAAATGATTGTATAGCTTTTACATTTTTTGGAATAGGCACTTGATCAATTGCTTTTACCCTTTCAGGATCTATTTTAACTCCTTCCTTCGAGACTATATGGCCAAGCAATTTTCCTTCTGTTACTGCAAAATGGCATTTTTTAGGGTTCAATGATATCCCATATTCTAGGGCTTTGATAAATATTTGTTCTAAGTGTGTGCAATGATCTTCAGCCCTTTTTGAATACGCTGCCAAGTCATCCTGATATACTATCATAATCTTATTGATCAACTCAGTAAAAGCCACATCCATTGCTCTTTGGAATGTTGCTCCAGCATTAGTTAGTTTGAATGGCATTCTCAAATATACATATGTTCCCCACGGAGTGGTGAATACAGTCTTAAATTGTTCTGACTCCTTGACTTTTACCTAATTGTAACCCAAGAAGCCATCCATCATTGACAACAATTCGCATCCAATGACCTTCTGTAGTATTGCCTCCATATTGGGGAGAGGATAATTATCTTTGAGAGAGGATTTATTCAAGTTTATGAAATCCACACACAGTCTAATATCACCATTCTTTTTCCTGATAGGTACTAAATTTGAAACCCAGGAGGAATGTCTAATAGGTTTGATTATAGCTCCATCCCTCAACTTTGTAAGTTCCTCTAGCATCTTAGGGGCTGATGTAGGACTGATCAGCCTCTGCTTTTGCCTGAATGGTTTAGCATCTGGTTTCAGTGGTATCTCATGTTGAAATAGATCCTCTATATGCCTTTAAATCATCATATGACCAAGCAAATACATGCCTAAACTTCCTAAGTAAGTTGATGATTCTACTCCTGATTTTTGGGTCAAGATTTCTTCCAATATACACATTCTTTGGGGTTGTTTGTGTCCCCAAATTGATTTCTTCAAGGTCATTAGGTATCACTGGTGTGTCTTTCTTTTTATATCTATCATGTCCATCAAATATCTTTTCTAATGCAACAAGTCCCTTGGGTATCTTATTCATTTTCAACTGAACTATCTCTTGGCCAAAAAGGGTTTCCTTCCCATCATGTTCCTCCACAAATGCATTGAAATCAATTTCTTGATTTTCATAATAATCGGCACAATGTAAGAAGTTGATTATATCAGCATCATTGTCAAACACTTGCTAGTTCTGTATATTATTAGGGATGGTAGGTCTAGTTTTGAATTCAACTTCTGTAATCCCTCCTAATGTGACATCATCCCTCTTTAATGCGATGTTTGCTAAAAAGTCTGCCATAATGTTTTTAGACCTATCAACCCAGTTGATTGGAAAGGCATCAAACAATTCAATATTATCCCAAACTGCATTTCTGTACTATCTTAACCTTTTGTTTTTTGATAGGTATTTTTCTCTTACTTGGGAAATGACCAATTCAGAATCACCATAGACAGCTAACTTTTTTATTTGGTTTAGACCAATGAGCAAAGCTTCATACTCAGTTACAATATTTGTGCATTCAAATGTCAATAGAAAAGAGTATTTGAAAGTTTTACCTCCTAGTGAAATGAAAATTACTCCAGCCCCATTTCCTATTTTGTTGCATGCGCCATCAAAATACATCTTCCACACATCACTTTCTTCTTTCATAGATTCAGTGTGTATTGGATCAGTGTTATGCAATTCTGGTGTAGTTTCTCCAACTTTGAAGACTCCTAAATCTGTATCACAAAAGAAATTTATCTGATGCCGATCCATTCTTTCTATAATATTGTCATACCTTGGCTCTCTGCGCAGCTTGATTTCCTTGCCTCCCACTGGTATGGTGGCATATGACAAATCTAACTGAACATTGCCTCCTGCCATTGTAGCCCATTGCCTTGATAGAAGCATTCCATAATATGGTGGGATGTCAACCATAGTAATGTCAATGTTATAAGTTGCTTCAGGGTGTGAGGCAAGCTTTATCTCTACATCCTTCATAATACCAACTACTGGAATAGATTTGTTATCCATTGCATAACACTGGCCAAATGTAGTATCAACCCACATTCCCAATTCTTTCATAACTGCTATAGGCATGATGTTCATGGCAGCACCTAAATCAATCATGCAATTCCTGACTATCCTGTTCTTGATTACTAGAGTAGTATAGAATGGGTCTACCTGTGATGGATTTTTTGTAAGTGTGTCACCAAGGTATACCTCAAGCATTTTGAATGTTTCTTGATGCACATTATTTGTTGTTTTTTCAAACCCTTTATGTTTTGAATTTGGTGTATCAGAAATCATCTTGACAACTGTATTCCTATATTTATCTATTTTCATCATCTTTTCACCTGAGACACTGATTGAGCAATGTCAAAAGAATGGGCCATGGTCTAGTCATTCTTTTCTATTTTTGTGTTCTCTTTTTCTTGATTTTCTTTCATTTTACCTTTATCACCCTTTTCTAGTTCTTTGGATGATGATTTTGTATTACTCTTTTTGTTATTCTGGTCTTTTATAAACACACTCTTAGGAGTTCCTTGCTCAACATTTGTTGTTCTATTCCTTAAGTTGTAAGTGTTTCGAGCTTGAGCCACTGCAGCCACTGTGAGAGCTTCTCTTTCATCCTCAGTAGGCTTTCTCCATTAACTATATGACTGGTTTTTATAACAAATAGGTTGCTCACAACTATCTTCCTGATCTGAGAACACTTCTTGTTCTCCCATGTTGATATGATGCCTCTGGTTTCCTACATCATATTCATATCCTTCTTCTTCTGAAGAAGAATAATCTTTAGTCACCACACATGGTGTATCCTACATCATATTTATGGTGTGATTATCTCTATTATAATTGTATAGCATTTCCTCTTATTGTACTGATTTAGCTACCTCATAGTATTCAGGTAAATGTGGTAAATTACACACCAAACACCAAGGTTTATTTTGTACCATATGTGCCATGTTTCTTTTCAGGGGATCACGAGTATCCTTACCATACTGTTGCTTTCTGCTATTGTCGATGGGTCTCCCATCCTTCCAATTTGTATTGTAGGGCATATCATGCAACCTAGGCCTTTCATGCCTATGTTGACCCTCTGGTTTAGTCTGTTGAACATTTGGGCTCTGAGGATTTCTATGATTGTCCCTCTTACTAACCATTCCTGCAGTCTTCCTATTGTTTTCAATGGTTAGGGCCACTTTCTGTGCTTTAGCCAGGGTTGCAGGACACTGATTTCTAAGCTCGTACCCTATTTTGGGGTCAAATTTTTTCATATAAATACTCAGTACTGTTGGATCAGATAACTTGGCTCCATGTGGTGCCTTATTATATAATTTAGAAAATTTTAGGTTGAAATCATATACTGATTCATTTTGATACTTCTGTATACTTATCAATTCATGTAATGCAAACTCAGGGGCATATTGGTTGCCATACTGGTCCTTAAATTGGTTATGGAAATCAGTTATTGAACTGATTGAGGCATCAGACAAGCTATTAAACCAGTCTCTGGCATCTTCAGTGAGGGACATCATGAATAACCTCATTCTAATATCTTCCCAATCCATATGAATATCCTGCACAAAAGCATTGAAACTTCTGATATGATCTTCTGCTGATATTGCATTGTTTCCAGTAAACTTTGGAACCATATTTCTCCAAGTACTATCCATAGGATATGGATACAACTGATATCCAGTTAAATTAAATTGACTACATATATTTGCAAGGTTTTGCAGTGGAAAGTTGAAGGGTGGTGGATTGGGATAATAATTATATCCACCTTGTGGCTGATGATATGCATATTGTTGCTATTGGTTCATGTGGGGATTTGTGTAAGGGTTCTATGGTCTACAATACTATTAGCCAGGGGGTGGGTAAGGATTTGCCATATGTTGAGATACATTATGCATGGGAGGTGGCCTAGAGTTTTGGGGAATAATGTTCTGATGACTTCCAGATGCATGTGAATTCTGAACATTACTTGCATTCTACTGTGGATTTCTTGAAATGTTTCCTCTATGTGGAGGTACATATTTTGGGGGAGCTATTTTGGCTTTACTTTTCTTCTATTGAATTTCTTGCTGCAACAACTCTCTCTCTTCCTGTATCTTGAACCTTTCAAGTTCTTTCTGAAGCCTGAGCACCTCTTCACTCATACCTCTTAGATTTTCTTGATTTTTATTTATTTCTTGATCTGAAAACCCATGTCTTTCCCCCTCTCCCTGATGTAATGACATCTTAAAATCATGTTCAGCTTGATTTTGGTCAATATCCCTCATGACCTATGCATCATACTTGAGCTATTCTTGAGGAGTTGGTCTGTATCTTGCTAAAATATCATCAGTTGCTCCACTGAGATTCTCGTTTGAATCATGTAAAGGTGTGAATTTGTTGTGAATTAAAATATTTTGCTCTGAATTATTCTCTTAGGTATCTAGATTATTATCTTGGTGAGAATAATTTGAAGTTCCATTTCTTTCGGAAATGTTTCTAAGTGGTGGAGATGACTGCAATTTTTTACCTTCCATCTTGGATCTCCTACCATCCATTTGATATTAAATTCTTTGTTATAATTGTAACTAGAGTCTCCACCTATTTAGTAAATAGGAGGAGGTTTTTGTAAATTATCTTTAGGGTTCTTACTACCAGCAGAGTTACCAAGTTCAATTTTTCTTAAATGACTCTATGAAAGGAATAATTTCTAAGGTCTTTTATTTAAGCTCCCCAGCAGAGTCGCCAATTTGTTAGGTCTCAAAAATGCAAGTTGCTAATCCTAAGAGGATGCCGGGCTCTATGATTAGATCTGCAACGTTTTTGAACTAACTTGACGAAATCAACCTTCAAGGTTTATTGATTTCGTACACTTCATGTCCTGCTACACCTAGGTGGGTGAACCTTGAGATTTAAAGCAGACTAAATGTAAATGTATTGACTAATTAAATCTGTCTACAATGGCAAAGGGTGTAAAATAGATGAAAAGCTTACTATCTGATTATATCTAATGTCTAGTGAATGGTTTAATAGAAATTGTATAGAGTAAAAAAAAATTAAAAGTAAATAATACCAGTGCTTTATAGGGTAACAGAGTCGAATGAAGGACCAAGACTAGTGGCTTACAATAGATACTAATTCTAATTGTTTGGCACAACTATAGTTTATAACTTGTATAAACATGCAAGGGAATAACTGACAAACTCTTCTTGATAATCCAACCAATATAATAAGATATCTTATAATTCACCAGAAGGTATTTTAATCCTTACTTGAAGGAACAAAATGAAATGAATGAGCAAGATTAATAGATAATATTGTCTTGGAGACAGAATGGCAATCTTAATTATATGGCTCTACATAGTAATCTAAACTTAATACTTCTAGGTTACCATGACTGATCAGAAGGGTTTAATTCTTCAAATGGACACCAACCTACTTAATCACACAAATACAGCAAATGTGTATTGACAGATTAAACATATACTTGATACATTAATCTGAATAACAAGGAAATACAGAAATGGAGACAACCACACAATTGAATAATTTTAACAAACAACTGATGCCAAAGTAGAACCACTAAATCAGACAACTTCAAACTTCTTCTTCAAATAAAATATGCAACATGGTCATTTTGAAACATTGTATATTATATATATATATATATTCTACTGCTGCCCCTTTTTCAGTACCAATTGTCTAAACTTATATAAATATTTTTGTGAAGAGACATAACCCTTCAATAAGTCTTTTTGGGAATTTAATAAGATTAATAACTATTACATAATCCATGATTAGGCTCTATTTAGCCATAAGTAAACTTTAGCCAAATGATCCAAGTATTCTTGATCATGATGGGAATCAGTAGGCTCAACAACACTTCTTGTAATCACATCAAGTGTGACCATCTTTTCTAATTGTTTGCAAGCCTCTCCTGATGCAAAAGTTTTGTCTTTCAAAGCTCCTGTAGCCTCATGTAATATAACTCGACAATCAGCAATCCACTCTTCTTTTCTCTTCATTTCTCCATTATCCTTGAACAACGTGGGTACTCGTGCTTTCGAGGCTTCAGCATCTTCTTTAGCATCATTTTGGAGTTTTTCATAATATCTCTGATGTTGCTCGGTCAATGCTCTCGGATCAGGGGTATCTCCACTGTCAGAAGCATCTTTGCTTTGTATTTCAATCAATTTTTTCTGCATTCTTTGTTCTAGCCTTTCATGTTCCTTAACTGCTTTGTGATTCTGAGAGTAATTATCCCAAAACAAATTTAACCATTGCATGATGTTTGCATACCTGCTTTGCAGCACTGTGACAAATGCATCTATTTGGATTTGTGTTACCTGGTCAGTGGATAAGGTTTGAGTGCCTTGTGAACTCTCACCCTAAGTTATTCTCTTTGTTGATCGCTGTGAAATGTCACATCGCCATAACTCCTGTCATCGACATGATTTTCAAAATGTCTCGGCGACCTAAATACCTTTTCATGGCACGAACAATCAATCAGCGTGACCCCTCAATTGTGTTCCCGATGCTATGTTGAATCATATTAAAACAGGCGCGACCATCGACATGACTTCTTCCATCGCCATGTGATTTAGATTTCTTTCCGATGTAATGAGTCTTATCGATATGCCTATCGGTAAGAGTCTCACCGATAATAATTTGTTTATTGGAGTGATCAATACTATCGGGATAACATATTTATGTTTCCCCGAGCTTCGTCGTCTTATCGATAATCTTCTTTACTTTGGATCGGAATGACTATGTTAATATCTCACCAATATAGTTAAAACTTCTTATCAATGGGTATGACTTTATTTCCATCAGAATGAGATATACCATCAGGGTAGTTTTTAAAAGATAACCCGATCACAATTATCTCCCCGATGGGCATTTTACATTCCTTATCAGAGAGAGTCTATCAAAGTGTCACCGACACCCTTTAATCGCCGTGACTTGTGAGTCGGCAAGACAAAATTGCTTTGTCCCGATATGTTAAGTTACTCCGATAGATATGTGCATCGCTGTGACTCTCACCGAAAGTTCCTTTTATTGTTTCGCCAAGACATTGGAGTATCAGAGACTTATTTGCTTTTCATCCTGATGGTTCATTTCTTGCTGATGGTTATTGTTTTGTTGTCCCCGCAGGACATTCGGTGAGACTCTTGCCGAAATACTTCATCTGTATAATATATACCATTGGGGCAGCTTTTGAAGGACCATCCGATGATTATTAGTCATACCAATCGGTGTGACTACTTGGTTCTCTTACCGATGAAAGGCCATCAGTATTACTTCTTCTATCGGCAACTTCTATAAATCTCTTTCCAATCTCTATTCTCATGCCGATGGTCGTTTTCAACTGATTTCGTATGTATTGGTATCAGCAACACGATGTCTTGCCGATAAATTGACATTTAAGTAATTTTGCATTGCTTAGCTATGGACATCTTGTGAGATATATTAATTTTTTACTATGGTTTTGGGATATTTTTTTAAGATTTGCTCAAATATGGTGAAGTGAGAAGATAGTAAAAATTTTAAATTTTTACTGTCCCAACAGTATCAAAGCCTTGCTAGTCATTTGTTGGTTCATTTGGAGGCATTGTTGGTGCAAGGCATCTCTTTCCTATGGCGAAGGCGTTCAATTTTGCTTATGCAAAATACCCTTGTTTGACAAGCAAAAGCACCCCTATTTTGGTGTTGCATTCTTGCAAGGGTGCTATTCTCCTTGCATAGTCCTACAGATTTGGATGATCAAAGAAGAGGACGCCAATCTAGTGGTGTGATTCGAGAGTCAAAGAGGAGGTCATTCTAGGGGTGCAATGAAGTAGAGAGGAGGCCATGTTTGGCTTGTGTTTTACATAGGCATAGTAAATTGGAAATCCCTATTTGGCATGGCATTTTAATCCTTATTTGGCATGAAGGGCTAATCTGGTGCACTTGAAGCTGTGTAGGCTCAATTTGAGATAGAATGTTGGGCAACCAAACATAGATAAGGGTGTGCAAATAGAAGTGAAGGGTGTTTGAAGCCTGATTTCCGAATCATAATATTGGATAGGGCATTTGAAACCTGTTTAGCAAGGGCATCGGAAGCTTGATTCAGTGGGTAGAGGGCACTCCGTTTTGCCACATGATGCAGAGTGGGATGCAACGGAGGCAACCTAACAGGAAGGAAGAGCCAATAATACAAACAACCTGATAAAAATGTCTATCGGCTGCACATCATCATCATATTTCCTAACACCAACAGCATCATCACATTTCAACAGCATCATCATATTTCGGATGATCGCAAATATCCTCCTGTCGACTAATATTTACCTCCTCCGTTTGTCGCCTATCATCATCATCATGATAATCAACGGGCGCAAACATCCTCCGGTTGCACTGTTCATCGGGTGCCAAATACAAGCGGCATCATCATGATATTCAATATCACCTTCGTCAGCAGGATATCCAAAATATCCGATTGCCCCAAATATCCTGATGACGTTGCACTTCAACAATTTGCCTTCGATGTTCCACTGCCCGACGATACAAGCAACAGCATCATGATATTGTTCATCCGGTTCCTCGAAACCTCCTGATGATGCTAATACAACTTCCTGCCTATGCCGATACTCAACCACTTAGTGACAACAGGATAAACTCGCATTGAGGGATTTCTTAATATCCTGATGACGATGACGTCATATCCTGATGACGATGACGTCACATATCATCCTGATGAACTCTTCAACACTTAGCCAAAAAAAACTTAACTTTCACACCCGCATCAGTTAGCGATACGCGGATGGTGAGCTTCTTCGAGAGATGATCCTGACTGTGATATATACACTGAGTATATATCCAACTCAAAACATCATGATGCACCTGCAACATGCAAACTTCAACAACTTCATGACCCGATCCTGATGGCGATGGATTCGCAGATGACGATGCGGCTCGTTCCGACTGGAAACGCACATGCAGACTCCTGTGTATCCTTCCACTGCATGAAAACACTCACAACCGCATAATTTCACAAAGATCATGTGACGACCGGGCCGGATCACCTTCAAACCAAAATCTAACAACTTATCTTCTAGACCTAGCACATGAGGATGCTAGGCTGACTTACAGCATGCTCCTAATAGATCTCCTGAACAATACAATGCATAAACAGAAAACACAAATGCAATCTAAGCTATGATACAGGACCATTCCACCGATTTGCAGGATCAACCGGTGGAAGGGTTGAAAGTGCCCATTAACTTGCAAAACGGAAAGGAAATCAACACAGATGCAAACAGATAATGCAAAAGACGAGATCTTATTCAATTGAAATTCAATGTCCTGAATACAGCTTCACAATGTCTGAACTGCTCTCCTGAATATCAACTCAACACAACACCAGTACATCTAGCAACATCAATATCAAACTATATCTCTAAACCCTACAGATCGAAGGTATATATAACAAATCCTTCGAGTACTACTAACATCACTTCCCAGCGGCTGGGAGCTTCCAAGCGGCTGGGAGAGAGGACAGCTCAGACTCTCTTATCCCGATCTCTAACTGCCTACACATACTCCTATGCTGAACTATTACATAGCATCGGTCACAGTGGACCTTATTACATGATAAGTCAAACATACTAAAAATAGCCTACTGCCCTGTCATCATGCGGATAACTATCCGATATCCTGATCATGTATGTCATCATGCGGACCTATATCCTGATCATGTGCGGGTGCTCCTGCACCATACTCCCCAAAAGAAGAAATCTCAAGTCCACTTGAGATGAGAGTATCAAGGTCGGCACCATGTTTCTGTATCTGTTCAGCAGTCATCCATACTGCTTCAGAGTTCGGCTGTCCCTTCCAAAAGACGAGGTACTCCAAGTACTTCTTGTTCCTGGTCTGTTTGACCACTCTAGTGTCCAAAATCTGCTGTATCTGTGGAGGATCATGTGGAGGAATGTCTTCAGCAACTGTATCCTGTAGGATATCCTGATCTGCATCTGGATTAGCCTTGTATGGAGTTAAGTCACATACATTGAAGATAGGAGATAAACCGAGATCAGGTGGGAGTTGGATTTCATAAGCATTTTGTCCATGCTTTTGCAAAATCTGACATGGTCCAACTTTCTTTTGCATGAGCTTAGTATACTTTCCCTTAGGAAGCCTGTCTTTCTTCAAGTGAACCCAAACCAAATCTCTAACAGCAAATTGAACATCCTTCTTCTTCTTGTCAGCATATTCCTTATATTTCAAAATGGTTTGCTCGAGTTGGGTCTTAACCTGATCATGAACTTCTTTGATTGCTTCAGCAAAAGCTTCTCCATCTGCACTAACAGGATCTGCTGTAGGTAGCTCTCGCAACTCTAAAATACCTCTGGGATGCATTCCATACACTACCTGAAAAGGCGATTTTCCTGTGCTCCTGTTGACAGTATCATTATATGAAAACTCTGCTTGAGACAGAATATTGTCCCACTTCTCTCCATGCTGTTTTGTCAAGCATCTAAGTAGATTCCCCAAGGAACGGTTCACAACCTCAGTTTGTCCATCCGTTTGAGGATGATATGCAGAGGAAAATGATAAATTGGTTCCCAATTTCCTCCAAAGGGTTCTCCAAAAGTGACCCACAAACTTCACATCCCTGTCTGAAACTATGCTCAAAGGCAACCCATGAATTCTGACAATTTCCCTGAAGAATAAATCTGCAATATATGAGGCATCTGCAGTGGTTTTGCATGGCAAGAAATGTGCCATCTTACTGAACCTGTCCACTACAACAAAGACACTGTCAAATCCTCTCCTGGTCCTTGGCAAACCTAAAACAAAATCCATACTGATACTTTCCCATGGTCTGGAGGGAATGGGTAAGGGCTGATATAACCCTGCATTAGTTGACCTGCCTTTAGCCTTTTGACAAATTACACAGGTTTCTACAAACTTCCTGACATCTGACTGCAACTTAGGCCAGAAATAATGCCTCCTGACCAGATCAAGAGTCTTGTCTAGACCAAAATGACCTGCCATTGCTCCACAATGTTTCTCCTTGATTATATTCAACCTCATAGAACATCTGGGAATACACAACTGTCCACCCTTGAACAGCAATCCATCTTGGATCAGGTATTCAGAGAACTCAGCATGGTATTTCTCCCCAAAAGAAGTACAGACCTGATATATTTCTCCAAAATCAGCATCAGACTCATACATGGTCTTGAGTGAGTCAATGCCAACACTCTCTAACTGAATCTGATTTACTGTGAGAACTCTCCTGCTCAAAGCATCTGCAACTTTGTTCTTAACCCCTTTCTTATGCTTCAAGGTAAAAGTGAAAGCCTGTAGTGTTTCTACCCACTTCATATGTCTGTGGTTCAGCTTCTCCTGACTGTTGATGAAACTCAAAGCTTGATTATCTGTGAAGACTATGAACTCCTTTGGCATCAGGTAATGCCTCCATTTCTTTAGGGACTGAACTAAAGCATACATTTCCAGATCATATGATGAATACCTTTTCTTAGCATCATTGAGCTTTTCACTGAAAAATGCAATTGGTCTACCCTCTTGACTGAGTACTGCTCCAATGGCCATGTGACTGGCATCACACTCTACCTGAAAGATCTTGTTGAAATCTGGAAGTGCAAGGACTGGCTGCTGTGCCACCTTCCTCTTCAATGCCTCAAAGGAATCATCTGCTCCTTGAGTCCAAACAAACCTGCACTTCTGTCCTCCTTTTATAGTATCCAACATGGGTGCACAAATATGACTGAACCCTCTGATGAACTTTCTGTAGAAGGTTGCTAACCCATGGAAACTTCTGACTTCATTCATGGTCTGTGGAGTTGGCCAATTCAATATGGCACTCACCTTCTCCTTATCCATCTGCAGCTTTCCTTGTGAGATGACAAAACCTAAATATGTGATCTCCTGTTTCATGAACAAACACTTGTCCAAGTTTATCATCAGCTTCTCTTCATGTAACCTCTTGAGAACCAGCTCTATATGCCTGAGATGTTCTTCTCTGGTGTTACTGAAAATCAGAATGTCATCTAAATAGACTATGACAAACTTACCAATGAATTCCTTCAGAACCTCATTCATCAGCCTCATGAAAGTACTAGGGGCATTAGACAAACCAAATGGCATAACCTTCCATTCATACAAACCTTCATTTGTTTTGAATGCTATCTTCCACTCATCACCTGGTCTAATCCTTATCTGATGGTATCCACTCTTCAAGTCTATTTTAGTAAAGTACTTGGCATTTCCCAAACAATCAAGTAAATCCTCAATTCTGGGGATTGGAAACCTATACCTGATTGTGATCTTGTTGATGGCTCTGGAATCGGTGCAAAGTCTCCAAGTGCCTTCCTTCTTTGGTGCTAGTACAGCTGGTACTGCACATGGACTCAGACTCTTGCCAATCAAACCTGAATTCATCAATTCTTCAATCTGCCTAGCTACTTCTGCATTCTGCTCTGGGGTAAGCTTATAAGCTGCTTTATTTGGGAGTGTAGACCCTGGAATCAAGTCTATGCAATGACTGATATCTCTGACAGGTGGTAGGGATCTTGGCATTCCCTCTGAGATAACACCTTTGTACTTATCCAATAACTCTTGGACAGCTGGGTCTATCAACCTTGGCTTCTTCTCCTTCTTGGCTTCTTGCTATTGTTTCTTATTCACACTCATACAGGGGATTAGGGCATATGCAACTGCACCTTCTGCTGCCACTTCTTTCATAAACTGTTTGCCTTCCATCAGCATGACCTTCACTTCTTTGCCTTTAGACTTCTCCTCTTTCTCCTTCAATGGGAAGAGTGTTACATCTTTACCATCTTTAGTGATTTTATAGGTGTTTTTAACACCATCATGCTGTGCCTTTAGATCATATTGCCATGGCCTTCCAAACAAAAGGTTGCAAGCATCCATCTTGGTGATATCAAACAACAACTTATCCTTATATCCACCAATCTGAAACTCTACCCAAGCCTGCTCTTCTACAATTGTCTGCTGACCTTGAGTAAGCCATGAGACTTTATATGGAGATGGATGAGGCAATCTCCTAAGCTTCAGCTTCACCACCATTTCTTTAGACACAAAGTTCTCAGTAGAACCAGAATCAATCAAAACTTTACAAGCCTTACCTCCTGCTTTGCAAGTGGTTCTGAAAAGGGACTTCCTTTGAGGGGCTTCTTGATCAGGTACCTTCATGGTAGTTATTGTTCTTCTCATCATTAGGGACTCTCCACTTTCTGGATATCCATAATTCTCAGGACCATTCACACTCTGAAAATCATTAGAACTTGTCCTACTCTGATTATCAGGTTCATTGACCAGATTTGTCCTCCTTTCTCCTGCTGAGCTTGTGGCCTTGTCTGGACATCTGCTGGCTATATGGCCTTCTTTGTTACAGTTGTAGCATCTGATGGATCCTCTGCCCTGGGATCTTCCTCTGAAGGGTCTTCTACCTCTGAAGTTTCCTTGCTGACTGAAATTCTCTCTCTGATTCTGACTATTGTTGCCCTTGCTATTGTCCTGACTGGATTCTCCTTGATATCCCTGTCCATGTCCTCTGCCTCTGAAAGGACTTCTTCCACCTCTTTGTTGTCTTCCTCTTCCTCTATTGTTTTGGTCTTGTTTTCTCTTCAGCTTTTCTTCCACTTTCAATGCCAACTGAAAGCTTTTCTGCACTGTATCTGGGTTATGCAGACTGAGATCTTCCTGAATATTAAACCTTAATCCATTAAGGTATCTGGCTACCTTTTCTTCTTCACTTTCTTTCACCTTAGTCTTCATACAGAGTTTCATGAACTCTTCTGTATATGAGCTGACATCTAGCTCCTTCTGCTTCAGGTTCTGCTTCCTCTTGTGTAACTGGATACTGTAATCCAAAGGAATATAAGCCTCCTTTACCAATTCCATCATCTTCTTCCATGTGGCAACTCTACGTTTTCCCTCCTGCACTCTATCATCCTGAACAAAGTTCCACCATGTCAAGGCAGCTTCTTTCATCTTTGACTGTGCTATCTTCACTCTCTGCTGTTCTGGTATCTCCTCTGTTACAAAGAAATTGTTCAAACAATCTATCCATTCCATTACTGAATCAGGGTCCATCTTACCTGTAAACACTGTCAAATCCAGCTTCACATCCATGGTTCTCCTCTCCATGGCCTTGAGGGCGTTCAACAGCGGTCTCTGGTCTGCAGGAACGACCTCCTCGCTCCAATTAGGGATATCTTCCTCTTCCCTATCATCTTCTCTACCAGAACCTACTCTGCTCCTCAACTTTGCTAACTCATCTTTCAACTCCTGATTCTGAGCCTTCACGGCCTTACTTTCTGCAATCTGTTTCTTCACCAGAACTGCCAACTCAGCGTTGGTCATCTTTGTTAGGAACTCAGATGTTCCTTCTTCGTCTGACATCCTGCTTATCTTTTCCAAAAGATCCTAACTTTTGCTCTGATACCACTATGATGCAGAGTGGGACGCAACGGAGGCAACCTAACAGGAAGGAAGAGCCAATAATACAAACAACCTGATAAAAATGTCTATCGGCTGCACATCATCATCATATTTCCTAACACCAACAGCATCATCACATTTCAACAGCATCATCATATTTCGGATGATCGCAAATATCCTCCTGTCGACTAATATTTACCTCCTCCATTTGTCGCCTATCATCATCATCATGATAATCAACGGGCGCAAACATCCTCCGGTTGCACATTTCATCGGGTGCCAAATACAAGCGGCATCATCATGATATTCAATATCACCTTCGTCAGCAGGATATCCAAAATATCCGATTGCCCCAAATATCCTGATGACGTTGCACTTCAACAATTTGCCTTCGATGTTCCACTGCCTGACGATACAAGCAACAGCATCATGATATTGTTCATCCGGTTCCTCGAAACCTCCTGATGATGCTAATACAACTTCCTGCCTACGCCGATACTCAACCACTTAGCGACAACAGGATAAACTCGCATTGAGGGATTTCTTAATATCCTGATGACGATGACGTCATATCCTGATGACGATGACGTCACATATCATCCTGATGAACTCTTCAACACTTAGCCAAAAAAAACTTAACTTTCACACCCGCATCAGTTAGCGATACGCGGATGGTGAGCTTCTTCGAGAGATGATCCTGACTGTGATATATACACTGAGTATATATCCAACTCAAAACATCATGATGCACCTGCAACATGCAAACTTCAACAACTTCATGACCCGATCCTGATGGCGATGGATTCATAGATGACGATGCGGCTCGTTCCGACTGGAAACGCACATGCAGACTCCTGTGTATCCTTCCACTGCATGAAAACACTCACAACCGCATAATTTCACAAAGATCATGTGACGACCGGGCCGGATCACCTTCAAACCAAAATCTAACAACTTATCTTCTAGACCTAGCACATGAGGATGCTAGGCTGACTTACAGCATGCTCCTAATAGATCTCCTGAACAATACAATGCATAAACAGAAAACACAAATGCAATCTAAGCTATGATACAGGACCATTCCACCGATTTGCAGGATCAACCGGTGGAAGGGTTGAAAGTGCCCATTAACTTGCAAAATGGAAAGGAAATCAACACAGATGCAAACAGATAATGCAAAAGACGAGATCTTATTCAATTGAAATTCAATGTCCTGAATACAGCTTCACAATGTCTGAACTGCTCTCCTGAATATCAACTCAACACAACACCAGTACATCTAGCAACATCAATATCAAACTATATCTCTAAACCCTACAGATCGAAGGTATATATAACAAATCCTTCGAGTACTACTAACATCACTTCCCAGCGGCTGGGAGCTTCCAAGCTGCTGGGAGAGAGGACAGCTCAGACTCTCTTATCCCGATCTCTAACTTCCTACACATACTCCTATGCTGAACTATTACATAGCATCGGTCACAGTGGACCTTATTACATGATAAGTCAAACATACTAAAAATAGCCTACTGCCCTGTCATCATGCGGATAACTATCCGATATCCTGATCATGTATGTCATCATGCGGACCTATATCCTGATCATGTGCGGGTGCTCCTGCACCACCACACATCCAAGGTTGAACTAGGGCCGACTCCCCTGTACGGAAAGAGGAAGGAGGTCCACGAAGAGATCGTTAGAGGCATGGAATGACCCGTGCAAACAAGGCATGAACTATGCAAAGAAGACACCTAAAATGGCTTATAGAAACCAAATTAGTGCCCCTGTTTTCTATTTACATCGAAGCTAATGTCGATCATAGGTTTGGGGATTCTTTGAATAGATTTCGTGAGTCCTCTAGTAACTCTAACCTTTCGAAGAAACATATTGAATTGCTTAACGCCTTGTCGTGCCCTCACACTGCCCCTGTTAGGGCTTTCTACCTGTACGTCGCCCCTATTCTCCATTAAACATTGACCGCCCCTATAATATTTTTCCCTCTTTCATTCCAGAACACCCTAATCTTGGCCACCCTTGCAAGATTTTGCCCTATTTTAGGGATTAATATTTTTTTCCTAAGTTGGGCTTCAAAATTGTTTTGGCAAAGCATTGAGTTTTTTTTGTATATTTCATTCGTAAGTTTGAAAAATTACAAGTGCCATAACTTTTAAAATGATAGCTCGTAAGTGAGTGTTGTTTGTAGCAAAAGTACTTATTTTTTCAAGCCTAATCCATTAGGGACAATTTCACACTCTCATTATAAAGTGCATTTTTTCATTTCAAATTTGGATAGTCCATGCATATGCACTAAATCATAAAGTGCCACAAAGAAAAGGGGATCAAATTCAGGGGGTCTCATTGAGTCTTTTCCTTACGTACTTCTAAGTCTACAACATACATATTATCTACATGGTTTTATAGGTGTGATCAAGTCTATCTCCAAGAACTTCTATTCATATTGTGACCTTGAAAACACCCAATGGGAAGGTCAATGAACAAAGAAGACATGAGCTAGAAAATGACCTCATAAGTATAAGTCCAAGAGACTCTTTAATACTATAGAGGATTATGTCACATAATTTAACTCATTTAGGTTGCAACTAAAATAATGTGGGATTGAGAAATAGGTGGATCAATTGATCCTTACGAACACCTTTCAAATCGACAGCCTATGGTAAATGATTCTTAATCTTGCAACTGATTCAGATTAGTTCACATCTCACATTTAGAGCCTATGGTAAATGAACCTGAATCTTCCATCAGATCACATCTCAAATTTGGTTAATGTTCTTGAATCTTCATGATACTTGCTCGTATGGAGTCATTTCAGTCACAATTCAACATCGACATCCAGGTACACAAGAAGCTTCCAGATTCATGCATATTTTCTCTCATTTATAGGGTAGTTTTTTTTCCACAGGGTTTTCTACCTTATCTCCACGTCATGAG
This sequence comes from Cunninghamia lanceolata, assembly GCA_027924645.1. NCBI lineage: Eukaryota > Viridiplantae > Streptophyta > Pinopsida > Cupressales > Cupressaceae > Cunninghamia > Cunninghamia lanceolata. Next base: position 3,556,743 of record BSBN01000098.1, on the reverse strand, counting down.
AGATTTTTATTGTATATGGGTACCTGATCAGGCCTAGATGCCAAGACTCATCCTTATTTGTGCCCACCTAAGCTATGCTTAAGGGGGGTTATTAGTGTAGGAATCATAATGCTATTACTTATTATTTAATAAGTAATTATGTGTATATTCCACACATGGCTTTAAGCCACCTTAGGTGGTTAGGTGTCGACATGGAGAGTATGACACAACTCTCCAAGCCATGTGTTGACACACACTTACCACAGCTAATGAAGTGTTGTAGTTCACTTCTACCACTTCACCCTTTATGTACTCTTCTTTGTTCATATTTTATGCATTGCAATTCTTATCGCTTTCACTCCATTTTGTGTAATCAGCATTCTCTTAGATGATCATGGCTTATTTCAGGATGTTATCTTGAAATCCCATGATTTTTCTGATTGCTTCATCATTTTGGATTAAGTCTAGATATGTATGATCTTGTTGGTCCCAATCTAAGGGTTTATGATGTTGGAGGTCAAGGTTGATGGTATGGATAGTGTTATCAATGAAAGGATTGAAGACAACATGATTTTCACATAGGTTATGAATGGAATTAATTTTGATGTTCACATTGGATGAAGTTACCTCAGACATCGTCAATTATCAAAGTGTCACAAACATAATTAGATTACTTGTTAACAAGTTTGTAGGTAATGCCTTGGTATCCATGATTTGCATAAAACATGTACAAGTTCTAGGATGCCTTTGTCATGAAGGCCCAATCCCTTTCCTTTGTAGCCCATAATTTGACAAATTTTTTGTGTGATGGATATTTGTTTCTTTTGAAGCATGATGTGAGACCATTAATGCACCACCTAGAAATACTAGAACTTTTAATTTTCTCATATGCAAGGAAACTGGCGCTACCCCTCAACCCCACTTGGGGCTTCACTCCCAGCCACCACTGTCCTACCACCATCCACAGACCTAGGCCCTTGGTCCCTAAGACCCATTCCTGCATCCCCCCATCTCCCATCCCTGAGACTCCATGGAACACTATTTCAAAATGAAATTTTGAAATAAAGTATATCAAATATGGAAAGATACAAAGTTAGGAAGAGTTCTTCACCTTTAATCTTTTTTAATTTTTATGTTTAATACATTATTATTTTATGTATTTCAATTGATAAATAATAAGAGAAAAAACTTTATTTTTTGAAAAGTTAATTTTGAGTTTAAATATAAACAAATTATATCTTGAAAGTTTCTAATAGAATGTTATTTTTAATTGATTATTGACATTTTTAAGAATTATGATTTCTATTAAAAATATTTGTGTTAATTTCAAGTATAGATAATAATATTTTTTTAAATATAACTAAATTATAATTTTTTTGATTATTTTTTATAAATTTAATATGTATAATTAATAATACTTGATAAAATATTTTAATATCTAATATTCTTTTATTGATTTTGATAAATTAATAAATTTTTTTTTTTGGGACAGTTTATATTTTTCTTAAAACCTAATTTAGAAAGTTAAATAACCAAACCATCATAAAATTTTGGTAGGGGTGGCCGGTTACTCTGGCCCGTGGCCAAGCTTTTATTGTCTAATTCTCCCTGGCATGTGATTCCTTGTGGTGACTGAATCATAGTTATAACCGGTGACAAATTCAGCTATATTCTTTAACCTGCGAACAGTGATTGGCCCGCGTAATAGACAACAAATGAAAAGAATTTATTTTCTTTTGCTGTGACCGTGGTGGAGTCTTTGTGGCTGGCGACAGCTTCATATGCAGAGGCGTTTCAACCTGTAAGAGTCTGCGTGGGGTCAAGAGTGGTGACCGATCTTCCTAACATAAGGCATTTTCTTTATGAAAAATTATGAGCCTTACCTCACAGGGCGCATTCCAAGAAGATCAATTATGGCTTGTGCAGATATCGCTAAACTCATAAATTTTGACAAAATGTTTGAACTGTTGTTACCTTATTATTGTTTGACAGGGTACCAATGTGGTGCAAATCAATTCTAGGCCACATATTTGTCTATTGGATGGTAGATTCATCAATGAAGTGCTTGTTAGACCATCTTTTTGGTATTGACGGGCTTAAGCAAGTTGATATGAAGGTTGCAGTAAGGTCTGAGGATGAAGATGTCAATGATGGTTATTCTTAAAAATCATCCATTTCAACAGTTAAAGGTCAATTTTGGCCAATAAAAATAGGATAAATATTTACCACTTTTTGTTGTAAATGAAGTGTAAAATTGCTATTGCTTGTTTGATCATTGAAATGGATGGTATTTAAGTAAAGTGGTTAGTGATGCTATCCACGATATTATTAATGAGAGCTAAAGCTGCAAATATTTTTGGTTATTGTAGTAGCTAGTGTTAGCAAGACAGTTGCCGTTGCACCAAAAGATCGACCTAAAGCTGCAAATATTTTTGGTTATTGTAGTAGTTAGTATTAGCAAGACAGTTGCCATTGCACCAAAAGATCGACCTGTTAATACCCGATATAACTGCCAGAGTTAATGAATCCACAAGAGGTGGTAACTGCCAGAGTTAATGAATCCACAGGAGACGGTTAAGCCTTGTCATGAACCCAAGTGCTGCGCTGCACAACACAAGGAGACCAAGGGCACACATCTTGCAACAATCTCCCCCCTAGTGCAAGTAAGGCATTTGAACTTGTGACCCAGACTCTGATACCAATTGTTAGCAAGACAGTTGCCGTTGCACCAAAAGATCGATTTGTTAATGCCTGATACAACCTCTAGAGTTAATGAATCCATAGGAGATAGTTAAGCCTTGTCACAAACCCTAACGCTGCGCTACACAGCACAAGGAGACCAAGGGCACACACCTTGCAACAATTAGTTGAAGTTGATACTGTAATATTGAACATGAGAGAAAATGCAATTACACTGTCCAAATGGACATTTGTGCACCATAGCCATATCGATTTTCCATAGTAGGCTCCCTTGGAAATCATGTGATTTATATTTCCTCTTTTGGTTTGTAGTTTGAGTTTATCTCGCATTTGTAGGTTAGTGCTAGAGTTAATACTTATTCATTTCATTTCTCTTTCCTTTTCAAGATTTATATTGTGTTAAGGAGAAAAGAAAATAATATTGCATATTTTGCATTGAAATATTTTGTTCTACTTGAAGGTTAATGTTTGAATGGTAACATTAGTGCAAGTCCTACTATTTTAAGGTTAATGGTATGGATTTTTGAAAAACTACATTAAAAATGAAATGGTGAAATTTGCATGCCCATGCCATTTTCCATTTCGTTTTGTCCATGTTTTGAGGTAATGTCTTAATACACACACATAATGGGAAACAAGACAATATTGGACCACAAAGTTGGGCTCATTCCCTTAGCCTCTTTATCCATTTACAAACACATATTCACAGACATTTAGATCTACCCTATCTAATTACACACTCTTATATATTTGTCTTATTTGTTTGTTCATCAACCTTATCTGTGCACCTACCTCCATTTTCTTGTTTTCTAATTAGATTTGATTATTATTCCATTCCATGACAAGTATGCACATGTGGGGTCGATGCCATGGTCATGAACTTTTTTCTTTCCAACTTAAAGTTCAAAATTCAAATTTCATGGATTGGCCCCCACGACCCTTCTATCTTGAGCCACTATGGACACTTTTGGCCCAATTTGATGTTATGTCCTAGTATTTAAAGACATTTAATGTATTTGTTCTAATAATCTCCTATAATAATTTAAAAGTGCATCATTCTGATCGTTGAAGTAATCAATAATAATCCACTTTAAATTGGTGCAATAAAATGACTACAAAATCTTCATCTTAGGCATTTTCCTTTTTTTTTTTTATATTGTTCAAATGTCATGGAGTTGATCAAGGGCTCCCTCGTGGCTCAATCATAAGACAAGCTACCAAGGTTTTCATTAATACCACCAATCCTACAAATTCTAAGGAAAGGTAGCATATAAGGTTATACATCAATCGAAGTTGTAGAATAGAACCTAACAAATTGTTACGATGAATCTAGAGCATAGATATGAATTTGTGGTTGTGAATTTGTCCCAAACCCACAAACTTGTACTCTAACAGGGTGGAGATCTAGTACATAGAATTCTAGATGGTTACACTAATAGTGAGGGAGCATTTATGATTTTGAAATCATGGATATTCCAAAATCTTATCTATTTAGCATCACTCTTTGGCTATCAAGCTAAGTAGCACCTCCATTAGATTTAAATTCATACCTTAGCATTCAGTTATCTAAAAATTCCATCTCAATGCTCAACTTTTTTTTATCTTGGCAAATTGTTTCTTATCTATATGAATCAAATTGGATTAGCCTTTATAAACCAATTAATAAATATTGAATTTCCTTTACATTTTTGGTTTTCTACACTTCCCAACCTTCTTTCATGGTTTCTAAATTTCATTTTTAGATTTGGTATTAAATTGATTATTCACATTTTTTAGTTTTACCTAGGGTTTGATCTTTATTTTAATTATATCTTTTGATGGAGTTTGGGTTATACATAATGAGTTATATTTTATTTGACCCTCCCACCCTAGGATATCATATCATTATGAAACCTATTAGGGGTTTTTTAATAGTTGACTTATATGCCTTCAATTTAGATTATGACATGTTTCTATCTTTCACATCATATGACACATCTATCCTTGATGCACTTATAGAGTTTTATACAGTGGATATGCAGTGCCTTATATAGAGGTGTTTCTCTTTCATGTGTTACCTTCCTACTCATTTATTTAATTCATCAATGCTTACCCTATTATTTTAGAGATGATCAATTTATTTGTGCACACATTCCATGATAATCTTGTATCTCAAAATAATGATGATCAAATACCAAGTGAGGATCTTTCATGTGATTCACATATGGATGACATTAATGTACCTAGTAATAATACATTTCATACATGTCAAGATAGTTCCATAGATTCATGTTCTTTACTTAAATTACCCTCTACTATACATGGTGATGAGCATGTTGATGATCATTATTTTTTATCCCATGTTGAGTCTATAAATGCTTACCCTTCTTCACTTGAAAATAGCTTATGCGTTGATACTTTATTGTCTTCTCATGTTTTTATTGATACTTCATTGCTTTCTCCTACATTGCATGATGACATTATGAATCTTAGTGAGGAACTTTTGCATGATAATTATGATGAAATTAGTGATGCATCCTACATGAGAAATCATTTTTATTGCTAAATTGCATGTTTATAGATGATGATATGCTATTGATTAGTGAATTTATATTACATTTATGTAGTGGAGATTTAGAATGTGTAATGCCTACCAATGAAAAATATCAATAAATAATGATAATAAATTAAATTAGTAAGAAATAATGAAAGAAATAAGATGACAGGAGAAAATTCACTTAATCTAACTTAATAAACTTCCTATAAAGCATAATTTTTATATCATTCATAATAAATGAAAATTCAAGATTATGAACATTTCTTATACAATTATACACATTCACAGTAAATTTCATATGATCATCCATTCACAAAGTGGGAAAATACTTTCTTCACTCCAGTACCTTGCACGGTTAATAGGCTTGAAACTGCAAAACTAAATGTAAACATTAGTTCCGCAAAGTCAATAATTATACATAATAGATATCAATTGCACAATATGATGAGACTACAGGCCCTAAGGGCCAGATCTAATGTCTCGGGGGCTCATGATGGCCTTGCCTATGTACATACAATGTACAATGCAGAGATTTCATAGTTCGAAGCAACTAGTCTTGCAACCATAAGGTTGACTTTGATACAATATCTCATAAGGAATCTAGTTCATCACATAATATTTTCTATAGTATCATTCAAGTTCTAGAGAGTACACATAATATTTATATTTATGAGTAATCCCTACCAGGATAAAATAAGGAAGTTATAACAACAACAAAAATATTCCAACCATTCTCTATCTCAACACATCATACATAATAAAGAAAATAGACAATGTTTTTACTCAACTTCCAAAGATGTGTGCGAGATCGTAAGAAGGCTGCAACATGTGAAATAAGACATATTTCTTCTAAAGAAGTATTCACTCATCATGAGTACACTCATACATAATTTATGAATCCATCTATAATGATCTTTCATGGTAATTAACCAATTCAGAAGACAAGTCTTTAACTAGTCATAAACATCATTCATCACTCAACCAATCTCACATAATTAAGGAAATGATTCAAACTTCTTCTATTTCCAATAAATATTGTCAAATTACCTCACCTAATTCTATTGAAACAACACAAGTATATTGTTTAATAATGGGTTCTTCTTCCAGTGAAAGTCAACACATATATTCTTTATGTAACACAGAAATTATTCATTTAGGTTATCCCAATTCTATAATGACTTAAACATGATTTTTTTCACCAAGAACTAAGATCTAAGATGATAAATAATTTTCTAACCACATTTCTAATTTTAACTAAGAAAGGATATAAGAAAAGAGATTCATTACTCTAAGAAAGCATATTCTTCCTAACTAATCATTTACTTAAATATTACTTAACCAATTAAGATACTTTCATTCTATTATCAAAATGACAATCATATCAAAAGACCTATACTATAGAATTTTAGGAGAAAATAAATATGAACAACTTTCCGGTACTGTAACTCAACATATTCTTGTTATAGGCAAAACCATATTTCTAACTTGTCTAACATGATAATAGAATATTCTTAACCAAAACATAATGAAAGATAGAGTATGACTAAAAAATGAAAAGAGCTTTGATCAATATAGCAATAGATCCTTTTTAGTTAACATTATCAAGTTAAAGTTCTCTAATCAAATAAAATATGAGTTACTTTTACTAAATAAATCAAATTCGATTTATATCTAAATATATGAAGATTCTAGACAAGCCATTAAAGATTTAATTTTCTAATATAATTCTCATTAATAGTATTATAATTTGGAAAGTATCCTAAAAGCTAAACAAACAACTTAGAGTTTGATCCCATATAAAATGTATTGCAAGCATTAAATCGACTTCTAAGAACATGACAAATCAATCATTTCAAACAATAGAATTCCATATGAAGTACTAACTTAGTATAAAGCAAACAATATAGCCACAATCTTCAATTTTATGATAACAATAGTTATTCAACAAGATAAAACTATTAGTGATAATTTCTTTGTATAAAGATAATTATTGGTATAACTCTGCTGGTTGGACACCCAAAAATTATTTTGTGGCCTTGAAGATTAGTCAAACTTCAAGGAATTTCCTCATTTAGTAAGGTGGTGACTCTACTGTCAGAAAAGGAAATATTTGTTTGCTATTGTTCTAGTTGTGTTGTTGGTGATTTGAATACCCCAAGTTTTTGAGAACTACCTAGTAAACTAAGGTACACATGATTTCCTTTTATAATCAATTTAGACTTCCTACAAAATACAAAAGCATTTATTCTGTAAGTCTTGTGCTACCCTGCATGGTAGAAACATTTAGTCATGGCCTTTAGGTCTAAGAGTTATTCTAAGGCAAGTCCTTATGCATTATCCTATGTTTCGTACCCTATCTATTATAAGGGTGAAGATGCTTATGATTATTATGATGATGATTCATCTTATTAGTCAGATTTCCCTGCATCTTGCATTCCCCTACCCCAATATCAAGTGCCCTTGCTTAATCAAAATGATTCAACTAGGTTGCAGTATGAAATTGATAAAGGAAATCAACTGCTTGAATCTTCTCTGTAACAAGAAAAACAAATAGAAAATCAAATCATGCTACATCATTCCAAGCCACAACCCAATGCCCTTCTTGCTATTTCTAGTAGCTCTTTTTTTTGGCATCCTCTCATTACCAATGAAACCACATACAAATAGTTGGACCTCTCATGGGTCAATTATGAAAAGCATTCTATGCCCAACAAAATATATTATCAGATGCATTTATTTGATGGGTGTGATGTTTATGATGGGAAGGCACATGTTGAGGCATTTTCAGATTTCATGGTCAAGTTCCAGTTTGAGGATGAGGACAAGTGGATGAGATTTTTTGATACATCTCTATGTGGAATGGCATGCAGATGGCTGGTTGATTTCCCTGAGCACCACTTTACCTCATGGAATGACTTAGTGGCTATGTCTGAAGAATTTGCACATTTTTTACACCTTGCTCTTCTTTTTCAAGAATTAAAAGATATTAGATGGAAAGATGGAGAGTCTAGCATGGAGTTCAACCATAGGTTTATAGCTTCCTTGTCCAATATACCAGAAACCCTTAGACCTAAATTTCTAGTCTGTATTGACATGTTAATCACAACCTATTATGATGGTTTGGGTTGAATACAGGAGGAGTTCCATTTAATAAATATGCAATAGGCATACAGATGCCTTGATTTCATTGATGGTTTGAAGTAGGACATGATTGCAAAATCATCATCCTCAGATACAAAGGTGGCTAGTAATGAACAAGTTGATATGAACAATAATAGCATGGATGATTCATCAAGTCCAATAATAGTGTCAAGTGATGATTGTGTGTAAGATGGTAGACGAAGGTGCCAGTGCAAAGTATGACAATGATGTAGATGAAAATATTAGTTTCTACACCTAACTTCAACTGGATTAGTCATTAGTGGATGATGAAAATAAGAAAATCAGTGATAATTTCCATTTTAGTGAAGAAAAGTATGACCCTATTTTTTTTTGTAGTATTGTGGATAGTGAGGAAGGTGTGTATGTAAGAAAGTTATTAGATGAATCAGTTTGGGTAGATGATTATATAATGCATGCATAAGTTTATGTAAATGATGAACATGAAAATGTTTTCTTGTTTGATCTCTTACCCTATTTTGTCCTATTTTCTGATTTTGAAGTTGATAGTGTGGAAGTCGAGGTGTCTCGTGCTTCAACTGATATTTATCACACATGTTATTCCTTTACTGATGACTTATGTATTGAATGATTCCATTCGGATGATCGTTGTAATTGCTGACATCGGTAAAAGTGTTCTCTGTGATGAACATTTTTTTGTTGATATAGTTATGCAGGTTGCAAACACAATTGCTTGTAATGATATGCAGTAGGGCAGTCTTGTACCTTTTTGCATTGGCAATTGTAATGTAGTGAGTTGCCCTATTGAGATTGAAACAGAGAGGCTGTGGGATGGATACAGTCCATCATTTGAAATGCCTCATCATGATTCTTATGCTAATGATGATGATGAAGATATGGATCAGGCCGATGATTCGAGTGTAGAGAAAGATATCAGCATGTCTAAAAATGATGTATGTTAGCAGCCTATTATCCAAGAGTTTGACACTTATGAGTATTGAATTTTCCTTTGTGATGAAGGTTAGATGTGTATTGTTGTGGATGATGGTGTTACACTTGAATTTAAGTCTTTTTTTTTGCCTAGTGTACATATAATAATGACATTGAGTAGAAACATAAGTTCCAAGTTGAAGATCAACATATTGCTGCCCAATTTGAAGGTATACCTTAGCTAGAGTGTTTCTAGTTTCCTCTACAAGATGAAGGGTAAGTGCAAGAAGATGGGGGGCCAAAAAGGGGTCTTAAGTGGCCAATTTTTTTCTAAAATCAAGAAATGCTGGCCTTGGATGAGAAATTGAGCATAGTTACACTCAAAATTTGGAGATGTAACCAAAACAATGTTCATAGTTCTCTGAGTCTACTTTCTAAACTACTACTTTTTTTAAAAATGGCATAGATTAAGGGGTTCAAAAGAGGGAACCACAGAAATTGGTGTTGTTTCTGTCAAAAAAACATAGCAAAGCATGTTTTGTGGCTCCCTCAAAAGGTCAACTTTTTTTTGGTATTTTTAAAATCGCTTCAGTGAGAAATTAGCTAATAACATGTAGTTTATGCCTAATTTTTCTAATAATTTTTTGATGAATATTTGATTTTTTACTAATTTTGAAAGTGGACACATCCTAAAAAATAGAATTTTGGCCGTGCTACCCCTATAAATTTTGAAAACTAATTGAAAATCATTTTTTTCTTTTTTTAATATTTGTAGAATGGAGTCTAGTTTCTAAATATATAATTTTTTTTAATTTTAATGAATAGTTAATTTACAATGAAAAGAAGACCAAACAGTAGTTTTTGCCCAAAAATGGACACACAAACAAAAGAAATTAAAGATGAAAGGCTTAACATTTTTAAAATTTGAAAAAAATCACATCGTCAAATAGCTAAGAGAAAGCCTAACATTACCTAGGTGTTCAATTTGTTTGACCTTGAAACACGTGCAAATCTAAGGGTTAGCATGAATAAAATTATGTAAAATCTTGAAGAATATGGAGAAACACATCTGTGGATGTTGAAAAGGAACTCCAAGTCTTTGGGTTGGAAATCCAAAGCAAATCCCAAGCCCAAGGCTTGGGATTCCCAAAGCAAAACATAACGCGAGCACGTTATAATGTGCTCGTGTTAGTTGTTGCTTTGCATTTTTTTCTTTTCCGCAAAAGATTGTGTTGTTTCTCATGTTTGAAATAACGCGAGCACGTTATAACATGCTCGCATTATGTTCCCCTTAAATTTTTTTATGTTCAAGGTTGTTAATCATGTATGTATGTATGTATGCCTATATGTATGTATGTATCTATGTATGCCTATGAGTATGTATGTATCTATGTATGCCTATATGTATGTATGTATAGTGTTGAGGGTAGAGGAGGTTGAGGGTTAAGGGTTTAGGGATAGGGTTGATGGTCAAGGGATTAGGGTTAAAGTAGAGTGTTGAGGGTAGAGGGATCAGGGATAGGGTTTAGTGTTGAAGGTTTAACGATTGATGGTTGAGGCTTTAGGGATGAGGGTTAAGGGATTAGGGTTTAAAATATAGTGTTGAGCATTGAGGGTTTATGGATAGGTTTTAGGGTTTAATTTTTAAGGGTTAAGGGTTAAGGGATAGGGTTTAGGGTTTAGGGATAAGGGATTAGGCTTTAAGGTATAGTGTCAAGGGTTGAGAGTTTAGGAATAGGGATAGCGTTTAGGGTTTAGGGATAAGGGATTAGGGTTGAGAGTTAAGGGATTAGGGTTGAGGGTTGAGGGATTAGGGTTTAAGGTATAGTGTCAAGGGTTGAGGGTTTATTGATAGTGTTTAGGGTTGAGGGATTAGGTTTTAGGGTTGATGGATTAGGGTTTAAGGTATAGTGTTGAGGATTGAGGGTTTAGGGATAGGGTTTAGGGTTGACAGATTAGGGTTTAGGGTTGACAGATTAGCATTTAATGTTGAGGGTAGAGGGATTAGGGATAGGGTTTAGGGTTGACAGTTTAAGGATTGAGGGTTGAGGCTTTAGGGATGAGGGTTTAAGGCTTAAGATATAGTGTCAAGTGTTAAGGGTGTAGGGATAGGGTTTAAGTTTTAAGGGTTAAGGGTTGAGGGATAGGGATTAGGGTTTAAGGTATAGTGTTGAGGGTTGATGGTTTAGGGATAGGGTTTAGGTTTGAGGGATTAGGGTTTAGGGTTAATGAATTAGGGTTTAATGTTGAGAGTTGAGGGTTGAGGGATAGGGTTAATGGTTAAGGGATTAGTGTTAAATAAGAGTGACGAGGGTAGACAGATTAGGGATAGGGTGTTGATAACTAAGAGGGGGGGTGAATCAGTTATCTTAATTCTTCTACCTTTCTAATCTTTCTTAACAATTAATGCAATATTAAATCAAATGAGCAAAGATAACTATGAAATGGAAAGAACACCAATACACATGACACAATATTTTGACGTGGAAAACTTGGTTAAGGGAAAAAGCATGGGGTGATTAATCCAATATATTATTCTTTGTTAGAAGAATAGAAGTAACAATATGGCACTTGCCAATTAGGGCTCACTACCGGAGCACACTTCTCACAAGAGGCTTAATGCCTACAGACACTGTCTACAAGAAAGGAAGATAACACAATGTTTGAACTGATGAGAAGCATCAAACACATGCTGAGGTTCAGTTCCGGTTAAGCTCAGTAAACTGATCTGCTGCACTTCATTCTTACTCTCTCTTGATGCAGTTGTACTGTCACATTCCAGACCTCTTCTACTATCTTCACTCTGCTCTTCTGCTTTTCTTTGCACTACACAATACACCACACACATACTCACATCTAAATCAATCCTATATATATCAGCACAAGTGATTTCATCACCTTTCTAGTCAGCATCCAGAACAGTCAATAATTTCCTCAAACTCTGATTTGTTAGCTGAATCCTTGCACACCAAGTAATGCAGATCAAGCATATACTTGTAGAGGTCATCAATCATTTCGGCCAAACATAACTTATTCCTTAAGAACCTTTTCCATCATCAGTAACATATCTGGAATAATGTCTGATGTTCTGCCAATCAGTTCTTCATATGTTCACACTATCACTTGGGAACCTAATACTCAAGCATTCATATCTCTTTATCCTTTCCACACCAAAGGCTCAAACCTTGGAATCTATCAGTCAAGATACTCCTCTTGACTTCCCCAAATCTGCACTTCACTGAGATACTTCTACTAAGAGATTTGGACCTGTCTGTCAGACCTTACTAACTGCTCTGTTCTTGCTTACTAGACCTTAACACTTCTTCAATCTGACTTCCGATGAGGACCTATCATGTCTTGCGGATGTGTGGGATAACCTTTGTTGCCATCAATGACAAAAATCATGAGTCCATATAGTGTCTCTTGCCAACAATCTCCCCCTTTGGCATTGATGGCAACACTTAGTGAAAAATGACTAAGTGTCGCACTATACTCCCCCTTGGCTGATGCTCTGTCTCTATGTATATTTTTCGAAGCTCCCCCTTAGCTAGATTCCTCATTTTTCACTGCTCCTCACTCCCCCTTTGACATCAATGGCAAAGGGTAGGGTCCGCACACCAAAATTTTCAAAATTTTAACTATACTTGTTCGCATAAGTATATACATATGGCATACTTACATAAACTGAAGTATGTCTGCAAAAGTTGTCTTCAATTGAATGAATTCTATAGCCCAACTTTGCTTCATTCTATCCAAAATTGATATATGACCGCTCAACAAGAATGCAAACGCATCTTCCCTTTTTAGATCTATCGGATCATTAGTCCAGGCTGTGATCTGAGCTTCTTTTATGGCCTGATGCATGGCCTCTAACTTAGGGACAATTATCCCTCTGAGTTCACCCAACCTACTGATTCTATTTTTCTTCTCTTTTTCAAGCTTTTTGATTTCATTCAAAATTGCAACCATCTAACATTCTTGATTTATTATAGAGGTGGTAAGTGGATCAAAATTTTGAGAAAGTTTTATTAGTTTGTCCTCCTGTTCTTTCATTTTCTTCTCAATTTCCACTATTGTTTTAGTCCTGGATATACAAAATTTGTATACATCTCCTCCATCCTTAAGAGCATTTTCTAAGATTTTTATCCCAATCCCCATAACTCTCCTATCATTTGATATTATCCCTTGCAACTTAGAGAATCTCTTATCCAAAAATTCTTTCCTGACCTTCTCCTCAGCTGATTTCTCTAGAGAATCAAAATGTGTGCTAACACTATTGACTAGAGTTTTGAGATTTCTGGAAGAGGAGGCTGTGGGATCCTTCTGAAAAGATGGCATGATATTTTCCAACACTCCAAATGCTACCTCTATAAGCTCACAGTCTTCCATGTGTGATTTTAGTAGTTTCTCTTTGGCCTTTGCATTTGCAAATAAAGCTATCTTCATTGTTTGTACCGGAGATAGAGAGTCAAAATCTAATGGCCCTTTTAGTAATTCCAGTTCATCCATCTCATTAGTCTCTTTTGTTAGGAAGTCCTTGACAAATTCTACAGTGTCTCTTGCTGGAGATAGATTTTTCTTCTCTTTTGTAGTGTCACTTGTATTCTTTTCATCTTGACTTCCTTCTTTACTTTTCACCTCTTTTTCTTTCTCCTTTATTATTTCTTCTTCTTTAGATCCGAAGTCAATAGGGGAAACTGGAGCAGAAATGTTATTTTGTTCATGGGCCACCTCTTCCAGAGCAGAGGATTCCAAGTCCTTAGCTATTTTTGCACCGGTATTCATTTCCTCTTATGTCATCTTCTCAGTAGATTCTTCTGCAACACTTGTGGTCGAGGGATCAGTACCCAAGTCCTGTATAATTGGAATGTTGAATCTTTTGAATGCATTTTGGAGGATTTCTTCTATCTCTTTTGCAACTTTGTCAGTCTCTCTGAGCATAAGTTGATTCATCCTTGCTTTGCTCCTGAACTCATCCTTACAATCTTTGAAGATCATATTCATTTTCTTGGGATCGATTGAAGGATATAGCTGAATTGCTATCTATTCTCAGATTTCTAGGTCTTTGGCTTGGGCATTGTTCTTTCTTATTTCTAGTTCCTTCTCCAAGCTTTTAAGGACTAGAGATATAATTTCAATAAATGCTTTGTTGTAGATATTTAGGTACCTGACTATGGCATCTTGCAATATTTTTTGATCTGCTTCACCATAATCATCATAGAACTCAACCATTGGCTGAAGATTTATGTCCATGGTTACTGATTTGATTGTCATCAATGTGAAGAGTGGGTTTTTCAACATATTCCTCTGTCTTTTCTTCTTCCTCTTGACCGGTAGAGGGTTCACTGGATGTTTTTTTCTTTTTCTTCATTTTCCTGATTTCTTCATCAGATTCACTCTCCTCTTCATCCCTTTGACTAGCATAAGCCCTTGTGGCTTTTGTCGTTGTTCTTTTCTCTCCTTTGCCGGATGATTGTGCTTCCTGTTTTGATGGCCTTGAGTATTTGGCAGTGGTAGGTGTAGATCTCTTTGATGATCTGGTCCGGGTGGAAGATTTTGCCAGAACACTTTCCCCACTTTTCTTTTCTGCCTTTTTCTTCTCTTCCTCAGCCCTTTCCATCTTTTTCTTGTTGGCATCCAGTGCCTCCTTTGAGATGCCAAAGCCTTTGGCAACATCTTCAACTTCTTTTCTCACTTTCCTCTTGATCTCTAGTTGTCTGAGTTCCACATGAATCTTTACACTTGGCTCCTCAAAGGTTCCAAACCTTTCTCCCTTGGGATCTTTTGGATGACTTAACATGTGTTCAATATGTAGCTCAACAATTTTCTCATCAACTTCATACCCCATCGGCATGATCCATACTATTCTTCGTTCCACTGCCTCCATAAGGCACTGATCAGTTTCTACCATGAAGCAAACAGTATCCTTAGACTTTTCAACTAGAGCTTGGGGGATTCTCTCTCTTGCTTGCATCATACTCTGTAAGTTCTTGAAATAGCCCCAGAGTGCTGTATTCTATGCCTTAACATCACCAAGTCCATGCAAATAATCCCTAATTTGTATGGCAACCAGTCTGTCATTTTGCCATATCGAGCCACTAGAACCGAGTAGCTCATTCATATAATAGAAGAACAGACATAGTATCAAGCCACCGTATTTGAAGGAGTTCTTCTTGTCTTTCTTTATCTTCTACAAATTTTCCAGAAGTTGGTTCAGAAGGAGCTCACAGAGATCATAGTCAGCATTCTTTCTTAACATTTCATAAGCAGTATATATTACAGTTCCAGGTACTAAATTTTCCCTGCTAGAGTGATATATTTTGTATCTGATGATCATGGATGCAAACTTGATATCCAGATTAGTGATATCCTCAATTGTCATTGCCCTCTTATCAAACTTTGATCCGGTAGCCTTAGTCACCGTTTGATTTTTGAGAGATTTTAGAATAGGTATCCCACCGGATGAGTGCAATCCGATAACTGCCCTAATGGCATCTTTTGTGAGCTTGAATGGTCTATTCAACCATATGAAGTTATCATGTATTCTTCTTAATACGTACCGTACCCATTCATCTTCTACAAAATAGGGGAAGTGAATGCACTATGCAAAATGCTTGCCCAGATAGCTTTATACTGAGGTTTGAGCTCAAAAGAGTAATCTATTAGGTGTTTGTGATAGATATCAACTAGTTTGGATTCCCCAAAATCTTTAATGTTTGCATGAACATATGCCCTAACATCTTCTACGTGTAAAACCCCATGCGGAATGTTTGAAAATGCGCCTAGGGGATCAACTTCTAGGGATTTATAGGGATGCTTTCTAAATTTAGGAAGTGGCCTATCAGAGATCTTTAAAACATTTGGTGTGTCCATCTTAAAAGGATTCACAAATGGATTTCAAAAGTGGAAAATACCTCTTAAGCTTTTAGGGTTCCCGGAATGAGCTGAAAAGATTGCCAATTGACTTCAATTCCGTGATTGATCCTTGTGAGAGATGAAGGAGACTTGTTTGCAAAGCTCTTTTCCTCTTCTTCTCGAATGTGAATGTGCAAATGATGAGCAAATGAGCCCTTATACTTTTGTGCAAACCCTAATTCTTCATTGCAATAAATGCGCAACTTAAGTTGTTTCAGTTGCTCTATTTTCTTTACTCTGAAATATGTATCTTTCTGGATCACAGTGATATACTTAGAGTTGTCCTCGGTGATTTCCTACAGGCTTTCTTACCTTCCTTAATCTTTTGATTTATCCGTAGATCAAGATGTCTCAATTTTAGAATCATACCGGACCAAACTTGTGAAGAACCCATTTTTACCAGAAGACTATTTTACCAGATCAATTCTGGAAAGATTAGACTCTTCAAATCTTTTGCAGATGTCTCAAGTATTCACCATACTTTATTTAGATGTTTCTCTAGGAACCCTTTGATCCACAGCTTCCTATGTGCCAATTTCAGGCACCAATTGACTAGCTAGGAGAATTGGCTTATCTTTTGTTGCTCCCCCTGAGCCAGAGCTCACCTTTTAGTTTCTGGAAGGAATATCAGTACCAGAGTCTGGTGCGGATCCATTTCCAGAATTCTCTATACTTTTCTTCACCTAAATCTTGTTCATCTCACTCTAAACTTCATCCGCATTCATTTTTCTTTTGCTTTTGTCTTGATTCTGATTATGATGCACCGGACCCCTTTTGTCCTGATTCTTGCTTCTACAAAATTTGGCAATATGACTGGATCTATTGCAATTATAACAAATAACATTTCTTTGCATATTTGATTGATATCCTCTTGATCTGTATTGACTAGCCATATGTCCTATTCTATTGCATCCAAAGCATCTACCATTGAATGAACTGTTTATTTGCATATCTCTACATTCATGAGATTTGTGACCATACCTTTTGCAGTTGAAACATTGTCCGGAGAAGGATGTAGTAGTTTGATTCATTCTTCTACATTGATTTGCTTTATGACCAGTTATTGCAGTTGTGGCAGTATCCATTGAAGGATGGATATCTTTGAGCATTTGGTTGCCTTATCGGAGGTCTTCTAGGTCTGTTTCTTGGAGTGGAGTTCTTCTGACTGGATCCAGAGCTTTCCCCTTTTTCATACCCCAAGCCACACTTGTCATCTATCATCTTTTGGCTTTCAAGAAGAACTTCAAGTTGAGCAAAGCTTACCTTGAATTTCTCTTTATATTCATTTGCTTTTTGAAGATCCCTTTTGAGAGAGTCAACCTGATTTTCAAGTTGTTCTTCCTTTTCTTTAGCTTCTTCAAGATCAGATTCTAGGTGTCTGATTATTCTATCCATATTGTGGCAATCTTCAGATTTCTCCTTGAGAGATTGTCTTAGGTTATCTTCAATTTTTCTTTTCTCTTCAATTTCTTGGGTGAACTTCATGACTCCTGTGGTGCAGGAGCACCCCTACAAGACAGGATATAGGTTCATTGTCTGCATGACAGGACATTCGTCTATTTTTAGCATGTTTGACTTCATAATGTAATAAGGTCCATTGGACCAATGCATATGTATTAGATCAGCCTAGGAGAGTGTGCAGGCAGTTAGAGTTCGTGATCAGGTAGTCTGAGCTGTCTTCTCCCAGCCGCTTGGAAGCTCCCAGCCGCTGGGAATCGAGTTGGTAGTACTCGTAGGATATTGTTATAAGTAACTCAAATCAGTTAGGGTTTGATATCATAGATCATATCAAGGAGAGTAGTAGTTATACTATGTTGTACTGGTGATTGAGTGAGTTCCAGAGATCAGTCCAGACATTGTGAAACATTGTTCAGGACATTTGTGTTTCATCTAAATAAGATCTCATCAATTGCATTATCTGGTTTATCAGTTGTTTATGTTTTGATTTCTGTTCTGATTACAGATTAATGGATTCTTTCAACCCTTCCACCAGTTGATTCTATGAATCGGTGGAATGGTCATGTATGATAGTTTAGTTTGCATTTTAGTTTTCTGTTTCTACATTTCATTGTTTGAGAGATCAGTTGGTAGCATGCTGTGAATCAACCTAGCATCCTCATGTGCTAGGGTTTAGGAAGATAAACTGTGAAGTTTTGATCTGAAGGTGATCCGGCCCGATCATCATATTTTCTTTGTGAAATTGTGCGGTTCTGTGAGTTTGCATGCAGCTGAAGGATATACAGGGATCTGCATGTGCTTTTCCAGACGGAGTGAATCGCATCGACATCCGTGAGTATATCGCTATCCAGATCGGGTTATGAAGCTGACGAAAACTGTATGTTTCAAGTGCATCAGGATGATATAAGTTGGATATATACTCAGTGTGTATATCGTCATCAGGATCATCTTTCTTGTGTATCCATCGTCCGCATGTCGCTATCGCATGCAGGAGTGAAAGTTCATTTTTTGGCTAAGTACCGGAAAGGTCGTCATCAGGATATTGGGTGACATCATCATCAGGTGCATGTGACGTCATCGTCATCAGGATATTGCGAATATCACCCTATGCAAGTTTATCCTGCTGTCGCTAAGTGTTTTGGCATCGGCGTAAGTCATCGGCATAAAGGTTGGTTAACATCATCAGGATGTTTCAATATGACCGGATAAGTCATATCCTGATGCTGTTGTTTGAGTAGTCGGATATCGGGGTGACGTAAGCATCGAAGGGAAGGTGCTTGAAGTTGTCGTCATCAGGATATATCAGAGGAACCAGATATTTTATATCCTGCTGATGAAGGTGATGTTGAACATCATGATGATGAAGATAGAGTTTGGCGGTAAGATGAACAGTGAACATCAGGAGGATGTTTGTGCTTGCCGAATGTGATGATGCTGCTGACAGGCGAAAGGCGAAAGGCGATAAGGAAGTGAACAGTAGTTAGCAGGAGGATATTTCGTGCCTCTTCGAAATATGATGATGCTGTCTATGTTAGTAAGAAATATGATGATGCTGTTAAGCCGATTGACTCCTCCTTCCCATTTGTAAGCTCCCGTTGCGTTTACCTCTGCATCATCTTGATTCCATTTCATGTCTTACCATATTGACTTCTTTTGATAACTTTTCGCATAATTTGTTTTTCTCATTCAAATCATCATTAGTGTTATTAGCTTCACTTTGATCTGCTAATTGTTGAAGTAGTCCTTTTCTCTTTTTCATAGAGATACTCAATTTTTCTCTTAGTTCTTTGATGAAGTCATCGCCCTGTGTAAGTCTCTCCTTCAGTTCACTGACTTCAGAATTAGATTGTTCGAGATCATCTAGGGTAGATTGAAGTTGTTGCCTCATTCCATACATATCCATTTGAATTCCCAGATCTTCCTCAAGCTGTTAGGCTCTGTTTGGAGGAATCAGGCTCTGATACCAATTGTTGATAACTGAGATGGGGGGGTGAATCAGTTATCTTAATTCTTCTACCTTTCTAATCTTTCTTAACAATTAATGCAATATTAAATCAAATGAGCAAAGATAACTATGAAATGGAAAGAACACCAATACACATGACATAATATTTTGACGTGGAAAATCCAATTAAGGGAAAAACCATGGGGTGATTAACCCAAGATATTATTCTCTATTAGAAGAATAGAAGTAACAATATGGCACTTGCCAATTAGGGCTCACTGCCCGAGCACACTTCTCACAAGAGGCTTACTGCCTACAGGAGACACACTGTCTACAAGAAAGGAAGATAACACAATGTTTGAACTGATGAGAAGCATCCACACATGCTGAGGTTCAGTTCTGGTTAAGCTCAGTAAACTAATCTGCTGCACTTCATTCTGACTCTGTCTTGATGTATCTATACTATCACATTCCAGACCTCTTCTACTATCTTCACTCTGATCTTCTACTTTTCTTTGCACTACACAATACACCACACACATACTCACATCTAAATCAATCCTATATATACATCCGCACAAGTGATTTCATCACCTTTCTAGTTGGTATCTGGAACAGTCAATAATTTCCTCAAACTCTGATCTGTTGGCTTAATCCTTGTACTCCAAGAAATGTGGATCAAGCATATACTTGTAGAGGTCATCAATCACGTAGGCCAAACATAACTTATGCCTTAAGAACCTTTTCCATCATCAGTAACATATCCGGAATAATGTTTGATGTCCTACCAGTCAGTTCTTCCTCTGTTCACACTGTCACTTGGGAACCCAATACTCAAGTATTCATATGTCTTTATCCTTTCCACACCGAAGGCTCAAACCTTGGAATCTATCAGTCAAGATACTCCTCTTGACTTCCCCAAATCCACACTTCGCTGAGATACTTCTACTGAGAGATCCGGGCATGTCTATCGGACCTTACTGACTGCTCTATTCCTACTTACCGGACCTTAGCACTTCTTCAATCTGACTTCCGGTGAGGATCTATCATGTCTTGCGGATGTGTGGGATAACCTTTATTGCCATCAATGACAACAATAATGAGTCCATATAGTGTCTCTTGCCAACATAGGGTTTAGGGTTGAAGGTTTAAGGATTTAGGGTTGAGGCTGTAAGGACGAGGGTTAAGGGATTAGGGTTTAAGATATAGTGTCAAGTGTCGAGGTGTAGGAATAGGTTTTACGGTTCAAGTTTTAAGGGTTAAGGGTTGAGGGATTAGGGTTTGATGTTGAGGGTTGAGTACATTGAGGTTCAAGGGTTAAGGGTTTTGGGATAGGGTTGAGGGTTGAGGGTTGAGGGATTAGGGTTAAAGTAGAGTGTCGAGGGTATAAGGATTACGGATAGGGATAAGGGATTAGGGTTTAAGGTATAGTATCGAGCCCGTTGAGGGTCTAGGAATAGGGATAGCATTTAGGGTTTAGGGATGAGGGATTAGAGTTGAGGGATGACAGATTAGGGTTGAGGGTTGAGGGATTAGGGTTTAGGGATAAGGTTTAGGGTTGACAACTAAGGGATTAGGGTTTAAGGTATAGTGTTGAGGGTTTAGGGATAGGGTTTAGGGTTGAGAGATTAGAGTGAAGGGTTGAGGGATTAGGATTTGACATTGAGGGTTGAGGGTTGAGGCTTTAGGGTTTAGGGTTTAGGGATAGGGTTGAGGGTCGAGGGATTAGAGTTAAGGGTTGAGGGATTAGGGTTTGACGTTGAGGGTTGAGTACATTGAAGTTTGAGGGTTAAGGGTTTCAAGATAGGGTTGAGGGTCGAGGGATTAGGGTTAAAGTAGAGTATCAAGGGTATAAGGATTA
Source organism: Cunninghamia lanceolata (assembly GCA_027924645.1). Lineage (NCBI taxonomy): Eukaryota > Viridiplantae > Streptophyta > Pinopsida > Cupressales > Cupressaceae > Cunninghamia > Cunninghamia lanceolata. The sequence goes on along the minus strand of BSBN01000098.1, from coordinate 3,535,299 downwards.
GGGATATCGTTGGAGGGTTTAGGGATAAGGGATTAGGGTTTAAGGTATAGTATCAATCCCATTGAGGGTTTAGGGATAAGGATAGCATTTAGGGTTTAGGGATGAGGGATGACAGATTAGGGTTGAGGGTTGAGGGATTAGGGTTTAGGGATAAGGTTTAGGGTTGATGGTGGAGGGATTAGGGTTTAAGGTATAGTGTTAAGGGTTTAGGGATACAATTTAGGGTTGAGGGTTGAGGGTTGAGGCTTTAGGGTTTAGGGATAGGGTTGAGGGTTGAGTACATTGAAGTTCGATGGTTAAGGGTTTCAGGGTAGGGTTGATGGTCAAGGGATTAGGGATAGGGTTGGAGAGTTTAGGGATAATGGATTAGGGTTTAAGGTATAGTATCAAGCTCGTTGAGGGTTTCGGAATAGGGATAGTATTTAGGGTTTAGGGATGAGGGATTAGAGTTGAGGGATGACGAATTAGGGTTGACAGTTGAGGGATTAGGGTTTAGGGATAAGGTTTAGGGTTGAGGGTTGAGGGATTAGGATTTGACATTGAGGGTTAAGGGTTGAGGCTTTAGGGTTTAGGGTTTAGGGATAGGGTTGAGGGATTAGGGTTTGATGTTGATGGTTGAGTACATTGAGGTTCAAGGGTTAAGGGTTTCAGGATAGGGTTGACGGTCGACGGATTAGGGTTAAAATAGAGTGTTAAGGGTCTAAGGATTAGGGATAGGGTTGGAGGGTTTAGGGATAAGGGATTAGGGTTTAAGGTATAGTATCAAGCCCATTAAGGGTTTAGGAATAGGGATAGCATTTAGGGTTTAGGGATAAGGGATTAGAGTTGAGGGATGACAGATTAGGGTTGAGGGTTGAGGGATTAGGGTTTAGGGATAAGGTTTAGGGATAGGGTTTAGGGTTGAGGGATTAGAGTGAAGGGTTGAGGGATTAGGATTTGACGTTGAGGGTTGAGAGTTAAGGCTTTAGGGTTTAGGGTTTAGGAATAGGTTTGAGGGTCGAGGGATCAGAGTTATGGGTTTAGGGATTAGGGTTTGACATTGAGGGTTGAGGGTTGAGGTTCGAGGGTCAAGGGTTTAGGGATAGGGTTGAGGGTCGAGGGATTAGGGTTAAAGTAGAGTGTCGAGGGTATAAGGTGTTGGATTTAGGGTAGACAACTAAGAGGGGGGGTGAATCAGTTGTATAAAAATTTCTCTCTTTTATATACTTAACTCCATATTGTTAATTAGCAGCATAATAGAAGATCAATCATGAAAGCACAATGGAACAAATCAAGAGCAAAAACACATCAACACATTAGACACCAAGATTTTGACGTGGAAAACCTAGTTAAGGGAAAAATCACGGGGTGATTAACCCAAGATAATATTCTCTGTTAGAAGAATAGAACGAACAAGATGGCACATGCCAATTAGGGCTCACTGCCTAAGCACACTACTCACAAGAGGCTCACTGCCTACAAGAGACTCACTATCTATAAAAGAATAAGTATTACATACTTGAACTAGTAATTAGCATCTCCACCATGCTTGAGTCAGTTCCATTTAAGCCCAAACCTTCTGCTCTGCTTTTCGCTCTTCTCCTCGCTACCACATACTCTTCACAACCCCACACTTTTGATATGGCTTTGCAATCCTTTATTTATACATGACATCAACTTAGGAACAAACATCTAAGTCAGAAAACAACCGCAAAAACATTTGCAAGGTGTATAATTCATCTGGTCAGCTAGTCACAGAAAGAAAACCTTCACCCAGAAGTATTTCTTCAATTCCGGGCTCCAACTCTAATGCAGACGATCAATATGAACTTAACATAATCCAAGGACCTCCACAAGATTTCCTGAAACATCAGGAACATCTGCACTTCCTCTACTTACTGAAATCCTTCTTACCTTCATTCGGAACCTCAAGAACATAGTCTGTCATCACTGTCACAAAGGAATAGGTTCTTTCAGACCTTAAAACCACAAACCAATCTACTTGACACTTCATAAGGATGTCCTCAACACTTGCTCAAATCTGCAGAATGGGATAATGCATTACTGGACCTCACTGGACCTATCTGTCTCACTCTGTCACCACTGAACACTTGCCAAAACAGGTTTCTCTTGAAATGCCATAACTTCTTCATATCTTCATGTGGACCTCTGAAATCTCTACTAGAACATCTTAAGACACATATCTACAAACCCTTCAATCCGCATTCTCTGATCCTTAACCTGTCTTGAGATTTTACCTTGTTGTCATCACTGTTCTTCATTGTTCCTGATTGAAACTAATTTTCTCAATATCCTCAGCACACAGCTCATCTAATCCTTCTCATTAATGCAACATGAGTATGTTGACATCAATGACAACACTGGTTCAACCCATACTTGCAACAATCTCCCCCTTTGTCATTGATGGCAACATATTATGTGAAAAACCATCAAGACAAGAACTTCTCCTTACTGTCACAGCTCCCCCTATCAACAACAACTATTCAAATGTCTTCTCTTTCTGTACTGCTCCCCCTTTGATCATCAACCACTTGTTTTTTACATGTCTTCTCTCCTCCTTTGACATCAATGGCAAAGGGCTCATACTTGCAACTTCAGAATTACACCTGCTACTCCCCCTAAGTAGCAGCTCCCCATCATCAATCCGGATCACAAGATATGACTATGATATCCACTGGACTGATGCACATCAGTGCATCCTAGTTCATCACTAGAGGGGCAGTAACCCCTAACTTCTCCCTGAGATACTCAAAAGAGTCCTTGGGAAGAGGTTTAGTAAAGATATCTGCAATCTGATCCTTGGAGGGCACATACTCCAATCTGACTTCATCCTTGTTCACTTGCTCTCTCAGAAAGTGAAACATGATAGATATATGCTTAGTCTTAGAATACAACACTGGATTCTTAGAAATATTTATTACACTTGAATTATCACAGAAAATTGTGATAGGCTCCTCATATTCTACTTTAATATCTCTTAGCATCTGCTTCATCCACAAGACTTGAGTGCAACTACATGTTGCTGCAATGTATTATGCTTCAATTGTAGATAGAGATATTGCCTCTTGTTTCTTGCTTAGCCAAGAAACCAATCTTTTTCCCAAAAAGAATGCTCCACCACTGGTACTCTTCTGGTCATCCACATCTCCTGCCTAATTTGCATCTGTATATGCATGAAGAGAGAAATCATGATCTCTAGGATACCACAGACCATACTCAACTGTTCCTTTTAGATACCTAAAAATCCTTTTGATTGCCATGACATGAGATTCTCTGGGATCAGCCTGGAGTCTTGCAACAAGACCAACAGGCTGCATTATATCTGGTCTAGTTTGAGTGAGATACAATAGTCCTCCAATCATTGACCTATATTTTGTCTGATCAACTTTGGGAGATTCATCATCTTTGCTCAACTTACATCCGGTTGTCATTGGGGTGTTCATTACCTTTGAGTCTTCCATCCCAAATTTCCTTAACAACTCTTTCACATATTTTGACTGAGAAATGAAGATTCCTTTCTTTGTTTGAGTAATTTGTAGACCCAAAAAGAAATTCATCTCTCCAAGCATTGACATCTCAAACTCACTTTTCATTTGACTTGCAAAAGTTTTACACATACTATCTCTTCCTCCAAAAATGATATCATCAACAAATCCTTCAACAATTAAGATATTTTCATGATCAATTTTGAAATACAAATTACTATCAGCAGTACCTTTGTTGAAACCAATCTTCAAGAGATGCTTATCCAATCTTTCATACCAGGCTCTTGGGGTTTGTTTCAGTCCATACAGTGCCTTTTTCAATTTACAGACCATGTCACTATGACCAGACAATTGAAATCCATCCGGTTGCTTAATATACACTTCTTCTTACAAATTACATTTAGGAAGGTAGATTTGACATCCATTTGATACACATTGAAATCCTTGAAGGCAGTAAATGCAAGAAATAATCTGACTGCTTCAATTCTTGCCACTGGAGCAAAAGTTTCTTCAAAATTAACTCCTTCTATTTGAGATTAACCTTTGCAAACTAATATGGCCTTATTTCTGATCACTTCACCGGCTTCATTCAATTTGTTCCGGAAGACCCATTTGGTTCCAATCACATTTTTATTTCTTGGTTTGGGAACAAGATCCCAAGTGTGATTCTTCTCAATTTAAATCAATTCCTCCTCCATTGCCTTAGTCCAGTTTTCATCATTGCAGGATTCATTTACTATCTTAGGTTCAATCTTTGAAATTAGACAGTACTCATCTAAATTTTGAGCAATTCTCCTCCTTGTTTGCACCCCTTTGCTTTTTTCACCTATGATCTGATCTTTAGAGTGGTTTAGAGTTACATACCTTGGAATTTTGGGAGTTTCTTGAACCTCTAACTCTTGATCAATCTCATTGAGACTTATCTCTTCTTCCTGTCTTACCTGATCAACTTGACTTTATTTCTCAGAAGAGGCTTGGATACCTTGAATCTGAACACCATTCTGATCATCTTCATCATGCTCATGAATTCTTGAGGGTCTTTCAATTTCTTCATCAACCTTCACATTTACACTTTCTACAATCTTTCTCAGTCTCTTGTTGTAACACCGGTATGCTTTGCTTTGAGTAGAATAACCCAAGAATATTCCTTCATCACTTCTAGCATCAAACTTTCCTAGATCTTCATCCCTTTTAATGTAACATCAACTACCAAAAACTCTAAAGTATCTCATAGTGGAAGTAATGCCAAACCAGAGTTCATAAGGAGTCTTACCGGTATAGTTTCTAATTTGAACTCGATTGAGAGTGTAGATTGTAGTGTTGATAGCTTCTCTCCAATAGATCTGAGGAATATTTGCTTCCAACATCATGGTCCTGGATGCTTCCTGGATGGTCCGGTTCTTTCTCTCAACAACTCCATTCTGCTGTGGAGTTCTAGGGGTAGACAATTATCTCTTAATTCCATGTTTCTCACAGAAGTTTATGAACTCACCGGATGTGAATTCTCCACCTCTATCAGACCTCAGACATTTCAATTTTAATCTGGTCTCATTTTCCACCATAGCCTTGAATATTTTGAATTTCTCAAGAGCTTCTGATTTCTCTTTCAGAAAGGTTACCCACATCATCTGGGAATAGTCATCAATTAGCAACATGAAGTATTTATCACCTTGCACACTCCTGATTCTTGCTAGACCACATAAGTCAGTATGAACCAAGTCTAATAATCCAGTAGAAGATTGTTCCTTTCTTTTGAATGAGATTCTTCTTTGTTTTCCCAACTAACATTCTTTGCACAAACTATTTGTAGGTTTTACCAATTTTGGAAGGTCTCTTACAGACTAAGTATTACTTATCTTGATGATATTGTCAAAGTTCACATGACACATTCTTCTATGCCATAACCAACTCTGATCAACTTGAACAAATAAACAACTTTTACCAGTACTAGCCAAGTGAAAGATGTTCCCTTTTGTTTGGGTACAGGATGCAATCTCTGTTCCAGAACTTTCAAAGATCTTGCATTTTCTATTCCTAAATCTGAGATCATAGCCTTTGTCCACCAGCTGTCCAACACTGAGAATATTGTGCTTTAATCCTTCAACATACAGTACATTACCAGTTTTGTTCTTTCCATCAAGAGAAATAGTTCGTCTACCTCTGATTCTGCCAGCAGAATTATCTCCAAACTTTACAATTCCTCCTTCATACTTTTCCAAATTTAAAAACTTATTCTTGTCACCTATCATATGGTGAGAGCATCCACTATCAATGACCCAATTATCCTTTGCTTCAACTTGAGCAACCAGAGCTTTTTCTTCAACTTCATGATTGACAGATATAGAGGATATTTGTTCCTCTTCTTTGATGGCAATAAACACCCATTCATTACCAGATTTGTTTCTTGTCTTTGATTCATCATCTGTTACTCCTTCATTATCATCTTCTTCATGAACATAGTAACAATTCTTTTGAAACCTTGGTCTGTTAGGATTTGGTCTTGAAAATCTCTTCAGACACCTTGAGGCAAAATGACCAATTTTATTATAGTTAAAACAATTAAAAGGTAATTTCCCTTCATACTTACCGGATCCTCTTGGAAGTCTTTTTGCAATAAGAGCTTCAAGATGAGCAGTTTCAGCTTCTTCTTCTTCCAAGTCTTTTCTTGCTGTTTCATACCATAATAGGTTCCTTGAAGAGTTTTCTCCTGGATCAAACCTTTGTTTCCCTTTTACAGAGGCACTGGCTTTGAATGCAGATTTAGTCTTTGGAAGATCATCTCCAAATTTGGCCATTTCAAAAGCAGCCAACTTACCAACCAATCGATCTCTTGTGACTGTTGTGTGAGCTCTGAAATCTTCGATTGCAAAAGCCTTCATTTTATATGAGGCAGGAAGGGATCTAAGAACTTTGCCAATGATCTCTTCTTCACTCAGGGTTCCACCTGCATTTCTAATTCCACAAACCAGCTCATTCACTCTTGGCATGAAAGAGGTAATATTTTCATCATCTCTCATCTTTAGTTTTTCAAATTTCCCTTTTAGACTTTGTAACCTTGCACATTTAACAAACTGATCTCCTTCATGCAAAAGTTCCAATTTCCCCCAAATCTCAAAGGCAGTTGGTAGATCAATAACATTTGAGAGCTCTGAGTCAGATAATGCACTTAGAAGAGCCTCTTTGGTCCGTAGATTATTTTTAGCATCTGTGATTTCACTTAGGGTTGTCAGACCACCCTGTGGAGGTACATAAGCTTTTGTAACCATGGACCAGTATGCAAATCCCATACATTGTAAGTGACATTTCATGCGACCTTTCCAAAGAGTAAAGTTGGTTCCATCAAACTTCAGACTAGCCTTCTTATACAATGACATCTTGGATCTCCTCAAGCGGTTAAGCTCCTTTTAGAGGAACTTAGCTCTGATACCAATTATTGGATTTAGGGCAGACAAATGAGAGGGGGGGTGAATAAGTTGTATAAAAATATCCCTCTTTTATATACTTAACTCCATATTGTTAATTAGCAGAATAATAAAAGATCAATCATGAAAGCACAATGTAACAAATCAAGAGAAAAAACACATCAACACATGAGACACCAAGATTTTGATGTGGAAAATCTGGTTAAGGGAAAAACCATAGGGTGATTAACCCAAGATAATATTCTCTGTTAGAAGAATAGAAAGAACAAGATGGCACATGCCTATTAGGGCTCACTGCCCAAGCACACTACTCATAAGAGGCTCACTGCCTATAAGAGACTCACTGTCTACAAAAGAATAAGTATTACATACTTGAACTGGTAATTATCATCTTGGTATGAGAAGGATTAGATGAGCTATGTGCTGAGGATATTGAGAAAATTAGTCTCAATCAGGAACAGTGAAGAACAGTGATGACAACAAGGTAAAATCTCAAGACAGGTTAAGGATCAAAGAATGCGGATTAAAGGGTTTGTAGAAATGTGTCTTCAAATGTTCCAGTAGAGATTTCAGAGGTCTGCATGAAGATATAAAGAAGTTATGGCAGTTCAAGAGAAACCGGTTCAACCCATACTTGCAACATAAGGATTAGGCATAGGGTTGGAGGGTTTAGGGATAAGGGATTAGGGTTTAAGGTATAGCATCGAGCCTGTTGAGGGTTTAGGAATAGGGATAGCATTTAGGGTTTAGGGATCAAGGATTAGAGTTTAGGGATGATAGATTAGGGTTGAGGGTTGAGGCATTAGGGTTTAGGGATAAGGTTTAGGGTTGAGGGTTAAGGGATTAGGGTTTAAGATATAGTGTTGAGGGTTTAGGGATAGGGTTTAGGATTGAGGGATTAGAGTGAAGGGTTGAGGGATTAGGATTTGACATTGAGGGTTGAGGGTTGAGGCTTTAGGGTTTAGGGTTTATGGATAGGGTTGAGGGTTGAGGGATCAGAGTTAAGGGTTGAGGGATTAGGGTTTGACATTGAGAGTTAAGTTCATTGAGGTTTGAGGGTTAAGGGTTTCAGGATAGGGTTGAGAGTCGAGGGATTAGGGTTAAATTAGAGTGTCAAGGGTATAAGGATTAGGGATAGGGTTGGAGGGTTTAGGGATAAGGGATTAGGGTTTAAGGTATAGTATCGAGCCCATTGAGGTTTTAGGAATAGGGATAGCATTTAGGGTTTAGGGATGAGGGATTAGAGTTGAGGGATGATGGATTAGGGTTGAAGGTTGAGGGATTAGGGTTTAGGGATCAGGTTTAGGGTTGAGGGTTGAGGGATTAGGGTTTAAGGTATAGTGTTGAGGGTTTAGGGATAGGGTTTAGGGTTGAGGGATTAGAGTGAATTGTTGAGAGATTAGGGTTTGACGTTGAGGGTTGAGGGTTGAGGCTTTAGGGTTTAGGGTTTAGGGATAGGGTTGACGGTCGAGGGATTAGAGTTAAGGGTTGAGGTATTAGGGTTTGACATTGAGGGTTGAGTACATTGAAGTTCGAGGGTTAAGGGTTGAGGGATAGGGTTGAGGGTCAAGGGATTAGGGTTAAAGTAGAGTGTTGAGGGTATAAGGATTAGGGATAGGGTTGGAGGGTTTAGGGATAAGGGATTAGGGTTTAAGGTATAGTATCGAGCCCATTGAGGGTTTAGGAATAGGGATAATATTTAGGGTTTAGGGATGAGGGATTAGTATTGAGGGATGATGGATTAGGGTTGAGGGTTGAAGGATTAGGGTTTTGGGATAATGTTTAGGGTTGAGGGTTAAGAGATTAGGGTTTAAGTATAGTGTTGAGGGTTTAGGGATAGGGTTTAGGGTTGAGGGATTCGAGTGAAGGGTTGAGGGATTAGGATTTGACGTTGAGGGTTGAGGCTTTAGGGTTTAGGGTTTAGGGATAGGGTTGAGGGTTGAGGGATCATAGTTAAGTGTTGAGGGATTAGGGTTTGACATTGAGGGTTGAGTACATTGGGGTTCAAGCGTTAAGGGTTTCAGGATAGGGTTGAGGGTCGAGCAATTAGGGTTAAAGTAGAGTGTCATAGGTATAAGGATTAGGGATAGGGTTGGAGGGTTTAGGGATAAGGGATTAGGGTTTAAGGTATAGTATCAAGCCCATTGAGGGTTTAGGAATAGGGATATTGTTTAGGTTTTAGGGATGAGGGATTAGAGTTGAGGGATGATGGATTAGGGTTGAGGGTTGAGGGATTAGGGTTTAGGGATAAGGTTTAGGGTTGAGGATTGAGGGATTAGGGTTTAAGGTATAGTATTGAGGGTTTAGGGTTGAGGGATTAGAGTGAAGGGTCAAGGGATTAGGATTTGACGTTGAGGGTTGAGTGTTGAGGCTTTAGGGTTTAGGGTTTAGGGAATAGGGTTGAGGGATTAGGGTTTGTCATCGAGAGTTGAGGGTTGAGGTTCAAGGGTTGAGGGTTTAGGGATAGGGTTGAGGGTCAAGGGATTAGGGTTAAAGTAGAGTGTCGAGGGTATAAGGATTAGGGATAGGGTTTGAGGGTTTAGGGATAAGGGATTAGGGTTTAAGGTATAGTATCGAGCCTGTTGAGGGTTTAGGAATAGGCATAGCATTTAGGGTTTAGGGATGAGGGATTAGAGTTGAGGGATGACGGATTAGGGTTGAGGGATTAGGGTTTAGGGATAAGGTTTAAGGTTGAGGGTTGAGGGATTAGGGTTTAAGGTATAGTGTTGAGGGTTTAGGGATAGGGTTTAGGGTGGAGGGATTAGAGTGAAGGGTCAAGGGATTCAGATTTGATGTTGATGGTTGAGGGTTGAGGCTTTAAGGTTTAAGGTTTAGGGGTAGGGTTGAGGGTTGATGGATCAGAGTTAAGGGTTGAGGGATTATGGTTTGACTTTGAGGGTTGAGTACATTAAGGTTCAAGGGTTAATGGTTTTAGGATAGGGTTGAGGGTTAATGGATTAGGGTTAAAGTAGAGTGTCGAGGGTATAAGGATTAGGGATAGGGTTGGAGGGTTTAGGGATAAGGAATTAGGGTTTAAGGTATAGTATCAAGACTATTGAGGGTTTAGGAATAGGGATAGTGTTTAGGGTTTAGGGATGAGGGATTAGAGTTGAGGTATGACGGATTAGGGTTGAGGGTTGAGGGATTGTACAGACAATATCCCTGAAGAGTCCAAAGTGCAAAAATGTAGCTATCTTTGATGAGATGTTACTTAAAAACTGTGTCACTTAGAAACATTCCATCTAGGGAAACACGATCATGTAGAGTGCCTCTATAATAACCTCTCTTAGTTTTTTTATATCTTTGAGGCATTTGCTCATGGTGAAAGGTTTTCTGCTGCCCCAAAAATTGTCAGAAGGAGGCAGTGTAAAGTTGCAAAGGGGTGTAACTTTCATCTTGCTCCTGATGCGACCAAACTGACTATTCCAACATGTCCAGATGGGTACATTTACACTAGGCATGGTCCTATTTTTCACTCAAACATGTCGAAACAGTTTGAGCTACATTGTACCCATGATATCCTTGAAGAGTCTAAAGTGCAAAAACATAGCAATCTTGGACGAGATGTTACTCAAAAAATATGTCACTTAGAAAAATTTTGTCTAAGGTAACGTGATCATGTAGAGTGTCTCTACAATAACCTCTCTCAATTTTTTATATCTCTGAGGCATTTGCCCGTGGTGAAAGGTTTTCTGCTGCCCCAAAAATTGACAGAAGGAGGCAGTGTAAAGTTGCAAAGGGGTGTAACTTTTGTCCTTCTCCTAATGTGACCAAACTAACTATTCCAATGCATCTAAATGGGTACATTTATGCTAGGCATGGTACTAGTTTTCACCCAAACATGTTGAAATAGTCCGAGCTACATTGTACCGACGATATCCTTGAAGAGTCCAAAGTGCAAAAAGGTAGCAATCTTTGATGAGATGTTATTTGAAGAATGCGTCACTTAGAAACATTCCATCTGAGGCAACGTGGTCACGTAGAGTGCCTCTACAATAATATCTCTCATTTTTTTATATCTCTAAGGCATTTTCTTGTGGTGAAAGGTTTTCTGCTACCCCAAAAATCGTCAGAAGGAGGTAGTGTAAAGTTGCAAAGGGGTGTAACTTTCGTCCTACTTCTGATGCAACCAAACTGACTATTCCAACACATCTAGATGGGTACATTTACGCTAGGCATGGTCTTTTTTTTCACCCAAACATGTTGAAACAGTCCGAGCTACATTGTATCGATGATATCCCTGAAGACTCCAAAGTGCAAAAAGGTAGCAATCTTTGATGAGATGTTATTCAAAAACCATGTCATTTAGAAACATTTCATCTAAGGTAACACGATCATGTGGAGTTCCTCTACAATAACCTCTCTCAGTTTTTTATATCTCTAAGGTGTTTGCCCGTGGTGAAAGGTTTTCTATTGCCCCAAAAATCATCAGAAGGAGGCAGTGTAAAGTTCCAAAGGGGTGTAACTTTCGTTCTTCTCCTCGTGTAGCCAAACTGATCTTTGTATGATATCTTCAATATGATTACTTTGATAATGAACACTTAAGATGTATCCTGTTGATATTGTCTTGTTCATTGTAAGTAGGAAATGTAAGGGTACACAAGGGGAAAATGGTGCCTAGATGACTTAGTACATTTCTATGACTTCATTCACATGTTTAAATGTTTGAGAAACTCTCCTTTACTAAGCACTTGTCCTCATGTCAATGTTAATATTTATACCTCCTAGGCACTCAATTAGGTGATGTCATTAGATACAACTTACCCTTAGGTGCCAATGTAGCTTCTTCAATTCATCACACTTCTAGGCAGTCAAATTTGAGGTCTTGGACTTGTATCTTATTCCTAGGCACAATTGGATGATCTTCCTATATCTAGGTGCTCATGATGGTGGGAAATTACATGAAGGGGCGCCTACGTCCAATTTGACTTTGTATTTGATATTTTATGACTCCAATTGACTAGGAATGGCTCAATTTCTAAAGTGCTGACTTAATAATGTAAGTTTAAGGTCTTTTCCTCCTAGGTGCCAATTAATGAGTTCACTAGATGCAATTTCTCCTTAGGCACCAAAACTAGATAGTAGAGACAAGAGGAGGTGCCTAGCATCAATTTACACTCTATTCGTTATTTGTAAGACCTTGAATGATTAAACATGCATGAAGTAAGCCTTTCTCTCTTGGAACTTACTCAATGATATAGATTTGTGACAGTTTATCTACGGCGCCAATCTAGATCTATATGGAGGTGAAAGAGCACCCAACATCACAAAGCTTTATACTTGGCATTTTTTATGCTTTAAATAATTATGAAGGTCTTAAGATGACTTTTCCCCTCTAGGCGCCTACTCTTAGATGTCCTTGGATGCAATTTCAATCTAGGTGCTCATGGAGGTATTGAATGACAAGCAAAGGTGCCTTAGCTTACTTAGCCCATTTCTTTGGATTTTGATGATCTTGACTCTTAAATGCCATCTAGTCTCATGCTCTTAAGCTCTCCTCTTACAAGGTGCCATATTTAATGGATTCAAACTCTCTTGTTATGCTTAGGCACCAATTTAAGGTCATTCTGAAGGCAAAGAGTGCCTAGAATCTATTTGACTTAGCTTTTAACATTTCAACAAGTTTAAGCAATGGGAGAGATCTCATCAAGGAGTCCACTCAAAGGATTGTTTCATGTCAACTCTTCCTAGGTGCCAATATGTGATTAGATGACAAGGAAAGTGTGCCTAAACTCCAAACATTCAATCAATCTTCATATATATACTTCTCTCCTTCAAGGCGCTCAAAGTCGTTAACTAATACTTCAATTCCTTATTCTAGTTGGTTCTAAGACCTTTAGGCGCTATCATTCACCAATTCAAACCTTCAAACACTTTTAAGTGCTCAAAGTGATGTCCATCACCAATTCACTCATTAGGCGCTCAAATTTGATTGTTGAAGCAAGAAATTGCACTTAAGGTTTATGTTGCTCAAGACCTCCTTTGCAAGGCGCCTTAGATGATGATCAAGGTGTGAAAATGTGCCTTACTTGAATTTAGATTATTCCTTGATATTTTAAGGATTTTAACACTTGTTTGCACCCTTGTATGACTACATCATCCTTAGGCGCTCATTTTGAGGTGTTATTCATCTACTATGTTGCCAAGGCACCAAAATTGGTGATATGAAGCATGAAGGGGGCCTAAACTCATAATGTGTTTTCCTTGTCAAATTTTCAATGCTTAAGGTCATTTGTATCAATTCCATTCAAGGTGCCATAACTTGGGATGATCAAAGGTTTGTTTTCTTCTCTAGGCGCACTTTGAGGTCTTAATCTTAGGCATTGATTTGAGTCTGCAGAGGTGGGAAAGTGCACCTAACTCCCTAGAGCAATTTTGCACCTAGAAGTGTAAGTCCCAGAGGATAAGGTATATTGAATATACTTTAAATATTTTTCAATATACCTTTCAAGATGTTTGAGATAGGTCTCGAATCCACCGGATTTAACATGTAGATTATAGAATTTGGAGGATCCACCAGATTTCAGACTTAGTCAATTTTTAGTGTTTCAGGATATCAGGCTACCAAGCTTAGTCATTTTCAGGATCTCAAACATAAAGAATAACATGATGATTCATTTTTTTGTATTGCATATAGTTGACATTGTATGCTACTCATAAAGAATATTAATATTTTCTGTTCAACATGATGATTCATTTTCTTTTTAAATACAACTTTTATCTTTTAGTTCTAAAATGAGGTTTAGGTGATACTTGAATAACAATACCTAGCTTATTGGATCAACAAACATCCTATGTAATACAATTGGACTTTAAATATTTGAAGTAGCCATCTACAAATATCCATTCAAATGTGGATTTATAATGCAAGTATGGACGCCATCAATAAAAAAGATTTGTATTAACCAAATATCCATATAGGCATACATCAATATTTGTCGATATAAGTATAACATATATACAAAATAACCATATAGGCTTACAAGAATGCCATATAGGCATACAATGTAAACTATATGCAATACAAAATATATGTCCACAAATGCCATATAGGCATACAACAAAGGAACACAATAAAAAGTCATTCCCCTCTAGCTAGTGAAGAGAGTAGATCACGGGTAGCCTTTGATCTTCTAGGGGATGGAGATGCACATGTGGGTAGTCTACTACAAACCCAAGGGCTGCTCCTCCTATTTAGTTCTTCCTGCATCTTTAGCTGTTACAATAAAAAGTATAGACATTAATATATAGAAATTACATTTTATAAAAAATGAAACATTTAACAAAATAATCACTTACCACTACCATATAATCTATCTCCTCACTTGTCTCAGTAGCAGGAATAGGCCATGGTGATGTCATGTCCTATAGAAACCATCCAGATAGAAATTAAACTTCAAATCAATAATCTTTTGATTTTTCAAAAATAAACAACTATAACAATGAATGTAAATTGAAATTTACTAATCTGCCTCATACCCCTGTCTATGCCATGGAGCTATGAATCGTAGAGGTCACACCATGCTCCATTGCCCTATGAACATCGGGAGGTGTCTCCGTAGCCTGCATTATGTGGAAATAAAACAACATTATTCAATTACGAAAACTATAATAGTGATGCAAATCATGGCTCCTAACATACACACACATTCATCTAAACATGGAAGTACACACAATAAAGCACACAAGTCACATACAAAAATCTAGTAAATACAATTCATTCATTAAACTATTTATTTTATTACCTCCGTGAAGCTTTGAAGTCCACCACCGCTGGCAGGTGTTGCTGTGAAATCTCCAATATTAACCTATTCAACATCCAAAATCAAATATTAGAATACCATTCATATAACGATGCTATTCACATGTAATATTTATAATTGTTTACTAGTTACATACCCCGATAGTAGATGATCTAGTGTAATATGTAGGTGGAGAACCACTGAAAACTGTATCAACGCTATGACCTTAAAATTTCATTAAAATCATCAAACTAAATTAGTTAATCTTCCATTTGAAAAATGTGATTTAATAAATTAAATTCAATAAACTTGCTAATATTTACCTGAGTATCAAGGCCAAAAGTCCCAATCAGGAGGGTATCTGTCATCATCATCTGCTTAGCTACAGATGTAGCCTATGCACTTGCATCCTAACTATCCATGGGGTCATAACCACAGGCTGACCTGCAAGTCTGACAAGCATGGGGTGGGACCCTACTCCTCGCACTATCTCCCAACCCACTCTATACTGCAGGACTGGCATGCTCTATGATGCTCTGGGTCAAGGCACTAATAGACTAAAGTGTATCGACCTCAACACTCTCCTTCATAATGGAAGGGATAGAAACATGCTCATGGGCTTGTCTACTGATTACTCGTCTCACTGCCTGCTATGGGTCAACACGTGCCCCTAGTCTATCTTGTGCTGATCCCCCACCTCTACCCTGGAAGTCCTACATATCAAAATAGTTTGGCACTTTATTGAGGACAAAGTCGCAGTAGAGTTTCCTCAAAAAGTATTATGGGACCTCATTATTATTGCATAGAGGATGGTCAAAAACCATCCACCACCTCTGCCCAAAATTGTCCCTTATCACTTGGTTGTTGCACTAATGGATAGGGAACCTCTTGCATGTAATGGGTGGAGGTTGATTTGTTTGTGGGTTTGTGAAAATTAAACACAAGTCTAATTTTTTAATTTGTAATTTTTTCACATCTTGGTATGACAGCTTGTCTACATAATAGTCTCTAAGCTCTCTCCTCTTATCTGTCCAGCTAGATATTTGCTTGCTAATTGAATCTACATTTGATAACATAGATTCAAGAGATTCAGAAAGCGTGGACCTATGCAAGGTTGAATTGGAAGGATCTTTCAACCTTAAAATTATATCTTCAATTTTTTTTTGTTGTTTTCAATTTGCCCCATTATATTTTCTTGTGTTCCAGGGGCATGTTGAGGAATGGATGGAGGAGGTTGTTGTTCCGCAGGATTTTATGGATTTTGAGGAGGATGAGAAGGAGGAGGAGAAGGAGGAGGAGGAGGTGCATTAACATTTCCTAACAATTAATGAAATTTACATCAAAAATCAACTCAAACCTACATATTTAGAAACAAATTCAAACAAATAAACAAATAAAACTCACTCCTTTGGCGTGCTTGACATTGTGGCGATATTTTGGTGACGAATCAATAAGATTTTGGTGTTGAACTTTTCTAAAACGTGAGTGCGCTTCCTAGGGTTTGCAAGCTGTAGGTATAGAGGAGAAAAAGGAAATGAAATGAGATGAGATGCTTTTTTTATTTATTTATAGCAAGTCATAATGTGAGCGTCTTATAATGCGCTCGCATTATGCATTATTGTTTTTTGAAAACAATGTGGCCACTTTTTGCCCCCCATCTTTTTGCACTTACCTTGAAGTATCTAGTCTTGTGGATCAGTAGTGCATTTAGGCATAGTTCTCCTTGCCATGTGAATTGGAGGTGTTCTCCTTTTCCCTCAATTTGCATGAAGAGGTTAGCAGGTATGACAATGTAGCAATTGATGATGGATACTTCTTTCCATCTGTCTATTTTGGTACTAACCTAGTTCTATATTTTTTACCCCTTGCCACTAGGAACAAACATGATGTAGTATGTAATAGGTTGAGCACCTATTATTTGTGGCTGCCCTATAGCAATGTTTCCAATGGTGAAGTTTGTGTTCGTGTCATGATGTGGATGAAAGACTTCATTTGTTACAGACAGGTGATGATTGCATGTTTGGTTTGAGGGAGATGAGCTCCTTCATTCATCTTGTCTTTTATAGAGGCAAGTAGTTGCAATAGTCTTGTTTGAACTTTTTTATTATAGTCAACTTTCCTATTGTACCCTCATGCCTATGACTATATGCCTTGTAAATACATCTTGTGTTTCTCCCCTTGTTCATTTTTTGTCCTTTGATCTACCCAGAGATGTTCTAAATCCTCACTATACCATTTCTCAGCACATGTCCCCAACCAGAGCTAGTGTTGGGACAAGAAAAACTTAGTTCATTTATATCCAATTAGAGACAATTTCCATGGGTTCCCTTCATGGGTCATCCCACAATAATGGGTTACACTTTTTGGCCAAACTTGACATTAAAATCATCATTTTGAACCAAATCTTCATTTTTTGACACCTATACCTGCTAAACCGTTAGGAATTTGAAGATGATGTGAACTAGTGATTAGTGAGATTTGTTTGTAGATTCTAAATATATATATTTTTTAAAAATTGGAGTTAAATTGTAAAATTTTTTGTGTCTCCTTTGATAACTAGTTTTTAATAGTAAACAACATTGTTTTAAAGTGATGTGTATTCTGTAGCACATAACTTTTTCTCTATAATGGATAAAATTCTGATTTTTTTAAATTTAGATTGGTAACACTAATATATAGGGCATGCATTTGGTTTCATATTGTTTTGTTGATTTTTTTTTAATTAAATTTTGAAGTCAAACCAATTATAATTTAGACATAGGTGTATTCCATAAAACATAACTTTTTTGTATGTATCGAAATTCTTTTTTTTTGTTGAAACAAGGACATCAATACCTAGGGAATAGATATTTTTAAGAAATTTTTTCACTAATTTACTAATTTTCCATGTGTGTGGAACAGAGAACTTGATGTTCGATGAAAAACCTACATTCACAAGAAATAAAAAATAGCTATAATAATCAAATTAAATATATTTGAAATTATACTTTTTGGGAAGCTTATAATAAGGACTACATCCTTACAAAACATAAATTTTAAATCAATTCATTTGATCCCTGAAAAGGTAACTCAAAAGTGGTTTTTTAATAGCATTTTGATAGGTGTAGAGGAGACTCCATTATAGGTATGGTTTAAAACTAGTGGGGTTCTATCCAAGGGGGTTTGAGTCTAAGGGGGTTTGATCAAACCCTGTTAAATTAAAATCCTTTAAATAGAACCTTTCAAGGCTTAAGTAATTATATTTTCTAAAAATATGTGATTTCAACAAAAAATAGGATGTCCTAGAAAGTGTAACCCATTATTGTGGTAGCACCCTCATAAAAATTCTAGGTACAAAATCCTCCAAGCTCCATGTGATTTTCCTTGTTATTTATCTAAGTGTTTCATCTTTGAAAAATGCCCAAGTGTTGCCTTATTGGCATGTTCGATGGTTCACGAACTTGCCAATTTCTTGATTTTCCTTAATTATGTTTCACAGGTCTTTGTTGGCAATTTGGTCAGTTCTTGAATCACCAAACTCATCGATTGTGGTTTGTAACCTTTTGTGTTCACCGATTTGCCAATTGGCTGATAGAGGGAAAGAAACAATAAAAATGAAGTCTTTTGTTGTTAAAATTGATGGTTCGTGAAGTAGAAGTTCTTCGACAAAGGTTTTTACCAATGAAGTGATGAGGCATGAAAAGAAAAAGAAGATGAAGAAAGAAAAGATGAAGAAGAAAGAAACAATGCCTTTGTCGGCAAAGTAGCTGGTTCATGATCCTTTTGGTCCACCGATCACCCAAGTCGTCGACAAAGGGAGAGAAGACAAAAGAGACAAACAAAAAGAAACAAGGATGAATTCAATAGTTCGCAAACTTGAAAGTTCACCGATAGGTGAAATTGCTGATGAAGAGAGAAGACAAGGAAGAAAAGGTAATGACAATGAAGTTAGCAATTTGGGTTTGCCAATTTCAAAGTTTGCCGGTAAGCAAAAATGACAACAAGGAGGGACAAAGTGCCAATGTAGGAGGAAAGAATGATAATTCTGAGGGTTCATGATAGAAGGAGACTTGTCGATAAGGCAAAGTGAAAATAAAATGTATTTGTAAAGAATGTAATAAATGTGATAGTTTGAAATATTTTAAAGTTAGTTTAAAATACTTTAAAGCATTATAAAAGATTTACACAAATACTTTCAGCAGGCATTGTATTTTGAAATGCCCATCTACTCCTTGGTCGCCATGAATTTGAAATTGAAGATGATGTACAAGTTGGTGGCGAGCTAGATCAGATTAATTACAGGAGTAATGGTAGTTGGTAGGGGTAGTTTTCTCCCACCCAAGATGTAGAAGTGAAAAGATTGCTATATATACATGATTCATAAATTTTTTAAATTTTTGGTCGCTAAACCAATTGCCTGGTCTGCAAGTGCCTTAGGTTAATTTTAGGGCTTCAAATCATGCTAGTCTAGAATGTAAATTAAGGAATGCATCTGATATAGCATAGGGAAGGATTGTAATGCATATCTTCATGCAATGGTGTGTCTCCATGGCAGATTGTGATGATTCAGGGAAATATATGAACCCAGTTATGTATTTTCTCAGACCACACTTGCTGGTATGTTGTAATATGGATTTGATAATGGTATTATTTAAATTAATACAAGCTTTGTGTTGAGTCATTTATTTTGTTGCAAGTAGATCATTGTAATTTACTTAGGATTCATAACTATGCCCAGTGTATGAATTGTAGTATGCTCGAAATGTATGTGAATATATTTTAGTTTTATGTTGATGCTTGTTCGATCCATTTACTTCCTCTTTATTGTTTATGACTCTATTGCCCAATGGAGTAGGGACCAGTCCATATTGGGGATGGATCAATCACCATTTTAATCAAACCCTTGTCATGTTAGTTGTAGGAGTAGGTGTAAGTTCAGTTTTAGGTTGGTCATACTATTCATGATTCAGTGTAATAACTAGGGATAAATCTAAAGTTATGCAAAACTATACTGATCATTGATGAGTTATGTACATGCATACCTACACTATGCATATTGTGTATGTGAAGTTAAGTGGAGTCATCTCAAAGAGTGTAATATTCCCATGTTTGGGTGCAAATGCATAGTGAAGTAATCAAGTTAATTAGAGGTTTTATGCAACCAATTTGTCTTGACCTAGTGATATCTTTGGGGTTCAACTATACATTGGGTATGGCTATGAATATTTTTTTGTGTTATATTTCATGCCTCTAGGAATATCCTTCCTACATCTAGCTGATCCCGAATTATAGAGGAGTCTACCCAAGTTCCCGTCAATTTGCCAAAATCACCCTTAACCTATTGATAAACCTCTTTCAATCACCTTGATGACATCCCTGGCCTAGGTGATTGTGAAATGTTTTAGGGTTTTGGGTTACAACTATTTTGGGAACCGATAGAATGGTGTCATTGCTAGGGAAGATTTTAAAGGTTGAATTATTTTAAAGACCTATGTAACAGTCATCAAAGATTGAAACAATTTGTTGTGTGCATTTTTTGTGTAAGTTCAACCTCCCATCAAGTTATGCCAACATAATAGTGTCATTGCCAGGGATGAATTAAAATGTTAAAAAACTTTAGGGCCTTAGCAATAGTGGGTCTGTAGTTTTTATTTCAGTGTGTTTGGGTAAGTTGGAAGCCTATCAACTCATACTAATATTTCTGGCACTATTATTAGGGATAGATTATTGTTGTGTTGAGAGAATATGAACACTCTACTAATTGGAGAACCCATAATTATTTAGTGGCCTTGAAGATCAGTCACACTTCAAGCAATTTCCTAACTTAGTGAGGTGGTAACTCTGTTGTCCAAAAGGGAAATGTTTGTTCACTACTGTTCTAGTTGTGTTGTTGGTGATTTGAATGTCCCAATATTGTGAGTAGCAATTGGTAAATTAAGGTACACATAGTTTCCTTTTATAATCAATTCAAACTTCCTCCAAAATACAAAAGCATTTATTCTATTAAGTCTTGTGCTACCCTGCATGGTAGAAAATTTTAGTCATGGCCTTTAGGTCTAAGAGTTATTCTAGGGAAAGTCCTTCTTATGCATTATCCTATGTCTCATGCCCTATCTATTATTAGGGTAAATATGCTTATGACTCTTTTGATGATGATTTATCCAATTACTCGGATTTCCCTACATCCTGCATTCCCCTACCCCAATATCAAATGCCCTTGCATAATCAAAATGATTTAACTAGGCTGCAATATGAAATTGAGAAAGGAAATCAACTACTTGATTCTTTACTACAACAAGAAAAAGAAATAGAAAATCAAATCATGCTATGTCAGTCCAAGCCACAACCCAATGCCCTTCCTACTATTACTAGTAGCTCTTTTTTTGGTCTCCTCTCATTGCTAATGAAACCACATACAAATATTTGGACCTCTCATGGGTTAATTATGAAAAGTGTTCTATGTCCAAGAAAATATATTATCAGATGACTCTATTTGATGGGTGTGATGTTTATGATGGTAAGCCACATGTTGAGGCATTTTCAGATTTCATGGAAAAGTTCTAATTTGATGATGAGAACATGTAGATGAGATTTTTTGTCAGATCTCTATCCGAAATGACACAAAGGTGGATGGTTGATTTCTCTGAGCACCACTTTGCCTCATAGAATGACTTGGTGATTGCATTTGAAGAATTTGCATGTGGTTTAGTCCATGTTGTTCTTGTTCAAGAATTAGAAGATATTAGATGTACCCAAGATGGAGAGTCTAGTAGGGAATTAAGCCTCAGGTTTGCAACTACCTTGTCCAATGTACCAGTAACCTTTAGGCCTAACTTGCCTGCCTGTATTGACATGTTACTCATAGCCTATGATGATGGTTTGGGTTTAATATGGGAGGAGGTCAATTTAATGAATATTCAACAGGCATACATATGCCTTGATTTCATTAATGGTTTGAAGTAGGACATGATTGCAAAATCGTCACCCTCTTATACAAAGGTGGTTGGTAATGAAAAAATGATATAAACAACAATAACATGAATGCTTCATCAAGTTCAAACACACTGTCAAGTTATGATTGTGTGTGCAAGAGGGTTTCAAAAGTTGTTGGTACAATGTATGATAGTGACATAGATGGAAATAATAGTGTTTGCACCCACCTTCTACTGGATCAACCATCAGTGGATGATGAAAATAAGAAAATCAATGATGATTTCCAGTTTAGTGAAGAAAAGCATGACCATCTTGTTGTTTGTAGTATTGTGGATAGTGAGGAAGCTGTGTATGTAAGAGAGTTATTAGATGAATCATCTTGGGTAGCTAATTATATAGTGCATGCATAGGTTGATGTAAATGATGAACAAGAAAATGTTTTCTTGTTTGATCTTATACCTTATTTTGTCCCATTTTCTAATTTTGAAGTTGATAGTGTAGTGGATGCTTGTGTGGAATTCAAGGTGTCTTGTGCTTCAAGTGATATTTCTCACACATGTTCTTCCATTATTGATGACTTGTGTACTGATTGGTTCTAGTCCGATGATCCTGTAACTACTAACATCGGTAAAAGTGACATCCATGATGAACATTTTGTTGTTAATCTAGTTATGCACAGGTTGCAGACATAATTCCTTGTAATGATGTGGAGGAGAGAAGTCTTGTACCTATTTGAAAAGGCAATTGCAATGTAGTGAGTTGCCCTATTGACATTGAAATAGAGAAGTTGTCGGATGGATCAACTCCATCATTTGAAACACCTCATTATGATTCTTATGCCGATCATGATGATGAAGATATAGATTTGGTCTATGATTTGAGTGTGGAACAAGATATCAACATGTCTAAAAATGTATGCTGGCAGTCTATTATCCAAGAGTTTGACACTTGTGAGTATGAAATTTTCCTTTGTGATGAAGGTTAGATGTCTATTACTGTGGATGATGGTGTTGCACCTAAATTTGAGTTTTTTGTTTGGGACTAGTATACATATAATAATGACATTAAGCAACAACATGAGTGCCAAGTTGTTTAGATTAGCATGTTGCTACCCAACTTGAAGGTATACCTGAGCTAGAGTCTTTCCAATTTGCTCTACAAGATGAAGTATCTTCTCTTGTGTATCAGTAGTGCATTCAGGGACAATTCTCCTTGCCATGTGAATTGGAGATGTTCTCATCTTCCCTCAATTTGCATGAAGAGGTCAACAACTACAACAGTGTGGTAGTTGATGATGGATGCTTCTTTTCATCTATCTCTTTTGGCATAGACCTAGTTCTATATTTTTCACCTCTTGTTGTTGGCATGAGACATGGTGTAGTATGGAATAGATTGAACACCTATTCTTTGTGGTTTCCCTATAGTAATGTTTTCAATGGTGAAGTTTGTCTCCATGTCATATGTGGTAATTACAGATTGGTGCATGTGGATGAAAGACTTCATTTGTTGCATCTGGATGATGAATGCAAGTTTGGTTTGAGGGAGATTAGTTCCTTCATTTTTCTTGTCTTTGAAAGAGGCAAGTAGTTGCAACAATCTTGTGCAGGTTTGACCTACAAGTGCATGCAAATTTTGATTACAGTCAACTTTCCTATTGTTCTCCCATGCCTATGATTGCATGCTTTGTAAATATATCTTTTGTTGTTCTTCCTTATTTTTTTTCCCTTTGATTTGCCTAGAGATGTTCTTGATGCTCACTATGCCATTGTCTAGCAGACATCCCCAACTAGAGCCAGTGTTGGGACCAGAAGAAACTCACTTCCCAAACTTGCATTATTTTTCTTGAAACCCATCAAAAATCCTAATTTGTGCCTTTGTTGTCTAAACCCATAATTTATATCTGATCATAGACAATTTCCATGGGTTCCCTTCATAAAAATTCTAAGTGCAAAATCCACCAAGCCCCATGTGTTATTTCCTTTTTATTTGTGTAAATATTTTATCTTTGAAAAATGCCCAACTATTACCTTATCGACAGGTTTGGTGGTTTGCTAATTCTCTGATTTCCTAATTTTCCTTCCTTATGTTTTGCAAGTCTTTGTTGACAATGTGGTTGGTTCGTGAACTACTGAATTCGCTGACTGTGGTTTACAAGTTTGTGTTTTGTTGATTTGTTGATTGGCTGAGAGAGGGAAAGAAAGACAAGAAAAATGAAGTCTTTTGTTGGCAAAATTGATGGTTTGCAAACTAGGAAGTTCACCAATAGAGGTTTTCACCGATGAAGTGATGAGGCATGAAAAGAAAGCAAAGATGAAGAAACAATGCCTTTTTGGCAAAGTGGGTGGTTCATGAACCTTTAGGTTCATTGATCATGCAAGTCACTGACAAAGGGAGAGAAGACAAAAGAGACAAAACAAGAAACAAGGATGAAGTCAATAGTTCGTGAACCTGAAAGTTCACCAATAGGTGAAATTTCCGATGAGGAAAGAATACAAGGTAGAAAAGGAAATGACAACAAAGTTAGCAAACCTTAGGGTTTGCCAATTTCAAAGTTTTCCAATAACAAAAAATGATGACAAGGAGGGATAAAGTTCTAAAGTAGGAGGAAAGAAAGATAATTCCAAAGGTTTGTGATAGAAGGAGATTCACCAATAAGGCAAAGTGAAAATCAAATGTATTTATAAAGCATGTAATAAATGTGATAGTTTGAAATATTTTAAAGTTAGTTTGAAATATTTTGAAGTATTGTAAAATATTTACATAGATACTTTCGAAGGGGCATTATATTTTGAAGTGCCCATCTACTCCCTGGCTACCATGAATGCAAAACTAAAGATGATGTACAAGTTGGGTCAAGGTAGGTCAAATTAATTGCAGGAGTAATGGTAGTTGGTGGGGTAGTCTTTTCCTGTCGAGAATGTAGAAGTGAAAAGATCGTTATATATACATGATTCAGAGATGTTTTAAAGGGTCAGTTGCTAAACCAATTGTCTGGTTTGCAAGTGCCTCAAGTTGATTTTACAGCTTCAAATCATGACAGTCTAGGTAGTAAATGAAGCAATGCATCTGTTATAACATAGGGAAGGATTGTAACACACATCTTTATGTAGTGGTGTGTCTCCATGGTAGATTGTGATGATTTAGGGAAATATATGAACCCAGTTATGTATTTTCTCATACCACACTTGCTGGTATGTTGTCTTAGGGATATGATAATGTATGATATCATTTAAATCAATACAATCTTTGTGTTGGTTCATTTCTTTTGTTGTAAGTGGATCATTGTAATTTTATCAGGATTAATAAGTATGCCCAGTGTATGAAATGTAATATAAAAAATGTATGTGAATGCATTTTAGTTTTCTATTGATGCTTGTTCAATCCATTTCCTGCCTCTTTATTGTTTATGACTATGTTGCCCAGTAGATCAGGCACTGGTCCATATTGGGGATGAATTAATCACTATTTTAATCAACTATCGTCTTATTAGCTGTAGGAGAAGGAGTAAGTTCAATTTAGGGTTTCTCATGTTGTTCATGATTTAGTGTAATAACCAAAGATAAATGTGAAGTGATACAAACCCATTATGATCATTGGTGAATCATGTACATGCATGCTTGCACTATGTATGTTGTGTATGTAAAGTTAAGTGGAGTCATCTCAAGGAGTACAATATTGTTGCATTTGGGTGCAAATGCACAGTGCAGTAATCAGATTAATTAGAGGTTTTATACAAGTTTGTCTTGATCTAGTGACAGATTTGGTGGTCAAGTGTACATTGGGCATGGCTATGAATGTTTGTTTGTGTTATATTTCATGCCTCTAGGAATACTCCTCCTAGATATAGTTGATCCCAAAGTGCAGAGTAGTCTACTCACTCCTATGAACTGGCTAAAATTGTCCTTACATGTTGATAAACCTCTTTCAATCACCTTGATGACACCCTTGGCCTAGGTGATTGTGAAATGTTTTAGGGTTTTAGGTTGCATCTATTTTAGGAATCAATAATAGGGATGATGCCCCCTCAAGAGGGCAGGCAGGTTCGAAGAACACGGGTGTGCTCTTGAAAGGATGAATATAGATGGATTAGAATGATGAGAGTGAAATTTAAAGGAAAAGGGATTTGTAGGATAGAAGATATGGGAAGCAAAGGATTAGAGGAAATGTGTGCTGAGGGATAAATGGATAGAGAAGGATGGATGGGGATGCAAACTAATAGATGGAGTTATTTGTAATGTTTCATTGGATGGGAGAAATCTTATTTGATATGGCCTGAGACATTATGCACCAGGGTATGAGGAACTAAGGTGACAATGTGTCCCATGGGTAAAAGGATGCCCTGATACATCACAAGGCATTTGAAGACCTTAGTGGGTACTGTGATAAGACAACTAATAAGGTCATAAGCAAACCCTATGTCATATAGTACCATGATACTGCTATGGCAGGTAGGCTATAGGGACTGATGTAGATGCAAGATAAAATGATAACGCACACACACAAGAAAGCACACATGCACAAAAAGATACAAAGACAAACATAATATTGGCCTTGGTCAAGCTGAAAAGAAAAAGATTGATGGATTGATCTGGTGTGGGATTATGTTGTTGTTTATAAGAACAACATGAGGATTGGGAATGATATATCTTGATGATGATGATGATGATGATGATGATGATGATGATGATGACGACGACGACGACGACGACGACGACGACGATCACGATGATGATGACGATGACGACGACGACGACGACGACGAAGATGATGGTGATGATGATGATGATGATGATGATGTATGTGTTCGATCAAAGACTTGGGGTAAGTATAGGAACAAGACCAATGGATGTGATTGGATGATTTTACATAGATTTCCTAGCTTGAGATCTGCATTGATTTGGATTTTTTTTGTGATATTTGAATTATTGGGAGATTTGGATTAGTTGGGAGATTTAGATCATTCGAGGGGATTGCATTGGTTTGTATTGGGGTAGCCTTTAGATAGATAGGGAGATATAGTGGATGGGATGGATGGGAGATGATAGGATAAGGGTGGAGAGATAGTGGATGGGATGGATGGGAGACGATTGGATAAATTTGTATATACAATGGATGGGAGTAATAGGCAATGCAAGACTTGCCCCCAAGTGTAGGGTGAAAATGGATGGGGAAGGATTATGCATGATGCCCATGAGGGGTTTTCATCATGGTACTTACTCAAGGTGTCACAAGAAGTGGTTTTCACCATTGGACTATTTTTTCCTTTTACTTATTTTTTATTTTTTTCTTTTGTTAATTTTTTTATATTTTATTTTTGATTTTTTGACAATTTTGCTATTTTTTTAATATTTTGATGGGATGGGATGGGATGAAGTTGAGAATCTATTTCTAGGAGGAGGTGAGAATAGCCCATGCTAAATGGTTGCTACATATGGACAATGTCAATTGTTGTTTCACTCATGGATGTTGGCAGATGTGTAAGGGGATTGTGTGGAGGAAGATGTAATGGATGGAATAGATGAAGGATGGATGAATAGATGGAGGATGAAGGTATTATGCTAAAGCATGGATAATAGGGATGGGATTGGGGAGATATACTGAATAGTGGGGAGAGGATGGTAGGATAGACACATGGGGGAATGTCATGGGATCAAGGGGAATAAGGACTAGTATTTGCACACACCATGGTGGATTTTGAGTCTTTTGATTTTGATGGGGTGTCAGGAGTAATGGGGATGTGGGATTCATGAAGATAGTGGATCTCATATGTTGGGATTAGTATGGAGGATGGTGGGATGGCCGATTTGGGGATTTAGTGACCCAAATAGACTATGGATTTTTGGGATTTTTTGATGGGGAGCATGATGGGGATAGGGATTTTTGGATTTAGTGATGGAGTGGGATTTCAATGCTCATTTTGGATTTATGGTTTTTTCTTGGGGACCCACATTATTTTTGTGGTCACTTTTGGAGGTGTGGGTTTGTGTAGCCTTTTAGGTGGATTTTGCTTTGGTTTTGTGTATTGTTGCCTTGTGACATAATAAATCTTAGGTGTTGGTGGATTTTTTTCTTTATGTGTGGAGGCACCCAAAGTATTATATTTGAATCCCATGATTTTCTTGATAGCTTCATTGTTAAATGATGTGCTCACTTGTTGGTCATGATTAGGGATTTCGAGGAATAAGAGATTAGGGTGTTTAGGGATATGGGATTTACAAACATGGGTGATGAGGATGAAGGAATGAGGGGATTTGGGGATGTGGGTATTAGGGGATTTAAGGATGAAGGGATGAGGAGATTTAAGATGGGGGCATTGTGGGTTGGGAGGAGGGGAGGAAGAGTGGATTTAGGGATGGGAGGACATTTGGATTTATGGATGGAATAAGATAGAGGGATAGTGGCATGCTTTTTATATTTATATGATGATGGAGTAGCCATGGTGGCATATGGTTTGGAGGTGCGATGAGAGGCACCTAGTTTGGGATTGGAAGAAATGGATTTAGAAGGAGCAAAGGTGGTACCAACATTTTTAGATTGTTTTTATTGGGATATATATCCAAGGCCATGTGATTTTGGATGGATTTTGACATGGATGTGTTCAAAGATACCTTGTTCATGAAGGCCTAAGCCTTTACCTTGATAATTCATGTTTTGGAGCATGCAATGAGAAATGAGATGTTTATTTTTTTGGAAACATGATGTGGGTACATTATTAGATGGGAGAAGATGGGTGGGGGATATAAGTTGTTCCTCTCCAATGAGATAACCACCATGGATGAAGGTGTTGGGACAAAGAGGATAAGATGATGGGTTTGGGATGGGGTCGATAGGTGATGGTAAAGGGTTGATACAGGATGATGGGGAATCATTAGGAGATGGTGTGGGATCGAGAAAGGGATTAGAGGGAATGATTGGATCTTGATCAGGATGGGGCTTGGATGTTTTGACATGCTTTGGACTAGGCTCTTGACATAGTCAGATTTGTGTGGATGATGGGATGGGGAAGAGTGTGTAACTTCATTTGTCATTTGAATAGGCTCCTCAAATTCAGTATATGGAGGAGTGGAAGATATTTGGGATAGGAATTTGGATAGGAACAAAGAAGGGGATGGTGTGGTTTTGATAGGTGTTAGGTGGGTTAAGGGCATCGTTGATGACACATTTGGATGGATTTGGATTCTAAGTGGGGTGCTATGAATCTAGAAGTTTGTTTTTGTGATTTTTATCTAGATCCTTAGCTAGGAGTCCTTGGAGAAAACTTGAGAAGAGGGATTTGGATTTAGTGGGAGAATTGGATGGTGAACTAGATGGCGGGGTTGGTGGATAATGATATGAAGGATTTGGTTGATAACGGGATAAAGGATGTGGATAAGAGGGATAAGGAGGTGATGGATTTTGATAAGAGGTGGAGGTGACAGTGACCTCATATGAGAATGGTTGTTCGGATATGGATGGTGGATATAATAGATTTATCTTGTCAAGGGTAGTGTAGGGATGACCATAGGGCATGAAATTAGGCATGAGGGTGTAGCTTGTGTTAGCCAATGCATAGTCATAAGGTTCTTGCATGATCATGGATGCGTGATGGAAGTTTATGGAGAGATTGCTTTCAATGATTTCATCAAGATTTTTGATTTCAGCTTGTTCAATAAGACTATCATCATCATCAAAATTCTAATATGGATTCATGATTGGGTTTGGATTTGGGATTATGTGAATTTTGATAACTTGGTGATGTTTGTCTTCTAAGGTTCGGGAGTTAAGATTTTCTTTGATATCAACAAGAACTTAGATTTAGAATTTGGATTAGTAGGGATTTGGATTGGGATTGATTTTGGATTGATCAAGGTCAACAATATACGAAAATTGATACTAGGATGGATGATTTGACTTGATTTGATCAATCAAGGTCAATGATGTATGATACTTAATGATTATTAGATTTTGATTGGTTGGGATTTATTTGGATTAGGCTAAGGGCTCAACAATTGTTGGATTGGGTTGGATTTTATTAGGCAAAGGGCCCTTTGATGTTTGATTGGATGAAAGGGGGATGATTGGGGATGCTATAACAAAGGTGCCTCAGTAACCTACAAAGATGCTTGTCTAGGAAAAAGGTACTTGTTTAGCCTACAAAGGCATTTTTCATGCACAAAGGCACTTGTTTGTGAAAGGGGGATTATAGAGGCACGTGTTTATGAAACAAGGCCTCAAAGTGGATGTTAGGGATTGAATTTGATCATTTTCATGGAAATTTATGGAGATTGATTAAGGATTAGATATCAGACCATTAGATGACTTTGAGGGAAAATGATTAGGTTTAGATGGAATTGGATGGAGTTGAAAGAGGCTAAGTCCTTCACCAATTTTTTATTTTCAATGGATAATTTTTTATTAAGGATTGGGGATTAGATGTTGATTGATATGGCTAGATGGATAATGGATGATTGGTTTTGGATGAGGGACAAGTGGATTTGGATTTGGATTTGGATGGAATGATTAGGGGGATAAGGGGATTGGATTAGAATGATGGTAGTGGATGAGATTAGGAAGATGGGTTTGATTAGATGATAAGTGATTAAGGATGAATGGATTAGGAGGATAATTGGTAAGATTAGGGATACGTAATGGATGAGATGACTAGGGATAGAATGGATTAGGATTAGAAGATGAGATGATTAGGATTAGAGAAAGTGGATTATGATGTGGATAAAGGATGATATTGGATGAAGGGTGATAGATTAAGAATTGGATTAGGAAGTGATTAGAAGGATGAAATATTCTATTAAGATCAACTATTGGATTTGATTAGGATAATGATGGTGATTAGGAAGTGGATTAGGTGGATAGGATGAATTAGGATTAGGATTAGGATTAGGACGTTGATTGGATTAGGAAAATTGATTAGGATTAGGGTCCAATAATAATGGATTAAGGATTGCATTAGGATAGATTGGGATGATGAGGATAAGGCACTAATTAAAATGCTTAGGATAATTGGGATTATTAGGAGAAATTTGGATTGGGATGATTAAGACAAGGTGGATAATTTGTATTAGGATGAGGAGGAGGATTAGAAGGTGATTAGGGATGGCTTAACCTTGTGCAATTTGCAAATAATGAATTTCACACAACATGAACAAGTTTGCAAAGGATTTGGATTTTGGATTAAGGGAGGACATGAGTTTCAACATTGAAGACATGTCAATCACAATAACACCCTAGATTATTTAAGTGGAAGTGTATAAAATTGTGAGACCACGTTGTTGTCTTTGTTTAGGTGTAACATGCAAGTCCCATGATGAGGAAACCAAGCACTTTTGATCACCCAAGATCACTCAAATGTGCAAGGGGAGAGCTTACACAACATGCATGCCCATTTCTAGAGGGCATAAGCACTTACATGCGCTGAGTAAATTTCTAGTCCTAACTAGTATCTGGTGCATTACAAGCATATATAGTTGAAAGG
Organism: Cunninghamia lanceolata; assembly: GCA_027924645.1. Taxonomy (NCBI): domain Eukaryota; kingdom Viridiplantae; phylum Streptophyta; class Pinopsida; order Cupressales; family Cupressaceae; genus Cunninghamia; species Cunninghamia lanceolata. The sequence goes on along the minus strand of BSBN01000098.1, from coordinate 3,504,269 downwards.
TCTTAAACTAGGATGAACATGGATTCTAAGGATGTCCCTGATATATGCAAGGTACATGGGGGTGAAGTCTGTGTGATGAGGATTATGTCTAAGTTATCGTTCTAGAGGGTAACCCATTCTTGTCCGCTTTACAAGGTATAAAGTTCTTGCAAGCTAATCCAAAACAACAAATGTCCCCCAATGGGAGAGTCTTTTGATTCTCTCCCATATTTGTATACCCTACAAAAACATGTGGATTCAAGTCATCCACTTAGTGATGAAATCCAAGGCATGCCCCCTAGAGGAAATAACCCTAGGTGCTTTTGATCTGTAAGATCACCTTGTAACATGAAGGGAGAGTATACACACACTAGGTTCTTTGGATTGACAAATGATAAAATAGATTAACTTTCAAGTAAAAGTTTTTGATGTCCAAGATCGCCAAATGGCGCGAGGAGAGATCATAAACTTGTGCCTTGATCTCAAAAAAAACATACAAATTGTTCATTAACCTCTTAGAAATGAAATTTGCCTATGATTAGTGAAAAATGATAAATCCTTTGACAAGCATGCTACAAAACATAAGTTAGTAGTTGATTTTCTTATCTTGGACCAATCATAGCTACACAGAAAGGTGTTAGAAAATTAGGCACATGCATATAATGACCAAATTTAGAGGATAGAAAGATTTAATCCCAAGGTAAATGATTCATTTTTTCACTAGTTACAAAGGTTCTTATCCATTACAAGGGCACTCAAACATGAAATTTAAGCATAAAAAACATTATTTTTGATAAAAATAGAGGGTTAAAACATGAATTTATGAAATTTTGACATAGTATAACCTTGTAAAAGTCACCCATATCAAAAAAAACCAAATGTTAGATGATGGAAAAGTGATAAAAATGTTATTTAAAACCCCTAGATACAAAGGCGCTCATCCATCATATGCAAATGTTTAATTTTTACAGAAACTTGTCCTCCACAGAAATGCTTGTTTAGGAGTTACAACCTTAAAACAAGATTGAAACAACAAAAGATTATTAGATTAGGACCCAAAGGTCCCACCGGGTGTGCCAATATGTATACATATGAAAATGAACCATACATAACAAGCTATTGCAATATTAACCTATTCTATTCATGATAAAATGCAACCTCATGATTAAGCTAAAGGAATGCATATAAGAAATAAAGTTAACTAATTAACTACCACGCAAACCTTGATCTTTGGATGTGCTCTTTATGTCTTGATATGTTGATTTCTCCTCAAATTGACATAATAACATTGTATTTCATGGAGACTTTGAAATGGCTTACAAGAGGTCATTTTTGTAGATTTTTGGGATGGTGGATAAAGGGCTAGGATTTTTTTGGTAGATCATTGGTTGAGGATTGGTGAGAGAATTGAATTGATGAGAGGAAACCAAGTGGCATGATAGGATTGGAGGATAAATATGGTCCTTGGATCAAGGAGAGATCAAGAGTAGAAGATGGTCTTGGAAGAAGGGGATGAGAGAGATTGAAAAGGGATAAAATGACCCTTTTAGAGGGATGTGCAAGGTACTGGCCCACCCCTTTGTAAGATATCCATGTGATCATATATAAAAGCCCATGCCTTTATACATGTTGGAAGATGTGAGGGGTTTGAATGGATTAATAATGGGTTAGGAATGTCCAAGCATGTGATTAAGTTGATTAAGTGGATTAGTCAATTTAATCAAAAGTCTACATAATAGGGAATTAAATAAATAGGAATATTTATTTAATTCATGGGATGGGGATAAGGATATTAAATAAATGAATATTTATCTAATGTTGGACTATGGAAAATGATTGATTAATGGAATAAATGATTAAATTTATTCAATTATTGCTAGGTGATGGTATGGATGAATAGTGATTTAATAATAAAATATTAATTAATCACTGTTAGCAAGGGGATTGGATAATTAACAATGTAAATGAGTATTTATTTAGTTAATTGTGGAATAAAGTGGTTCAGTGATGTCCTAATTGGGGTTGGATGATGAGCAGACAATTTTATGTGTGTACACTTGGAAGGAGGGGATGATGTTCTTTTGGGAGAGTATGTTATGAGGCTTCCCTTGTATGGCAACAATCTCATCTTAACCACTAGATCAGCTCAAGTGTTACGAGAGCAGTAATATGCCTTAAATCTCTTCTGCAAGGAGGTGGGTATGCAAGTCAACACAAGAAAGACTAAGATCATGATATTCTCCAATAGAAAGAAGAAAAACTAGCTCAACTTTTATTTTGAAGGGAATATTCTAGATGAAGTATCTTGGGATACTTGTAGAAGGATGAGAACATTTGGAGGTTGGAGAGCACCTTATGCATTGCAAACTAGAAGAAGGGAGGTGGAGTTACGGGGCAAGAAAACCATTTGTATTTTGTTTGGGCCTTTAGTTATTCTTGTTATGTCAAAAAATGTCCCCTTGGGGGCTTTTACCTCTTAAGATTTAGCTTTTGGGTCCTTAGAATGCATTTAGAGCATCATGTGTGTTAATTTTGAATCCTGATGAGAAAACCTTGAAGTCTTATGGCAAATTAGACATGGACGTGCTATTTCAATGATCCTTGAACAAAAATTATAGGGTGGACTTGGCCGCTAGTGCCCTAGTCTTGCCCTATTTTGGGTCTGCCCTAAATTTTAATGTTAGTTTTATGACTGTTATTTAGGTCGTATGCCGACATCTCAAGTTTGAATTATGAAATTCTTAGCAAGAATCTTTGAAGTTGCATATATAAGCATGTTTATGTTTTCATTTGCCAACTAGAAGATGATTGCAAACTTTAGGCATATTTGTGATTTCAAGATATTCATTGATGTAGAGCAGAGCATCTTTATTGTGTTTGTGATTGCAGATTTGACTTCATCTTCTCATGTGATTGAAGAGCCTTTATTTATATCAGATCGACACCACAAGGTGATATATATTATCTTTTTGATCATTTATCATTTGGATTTTGCCTCTATCCTACAGGGATACACATTCTCATCTGACAATGGTGTTCAAAAGACTTGAATGTCTCTCTAGGGCTTGACCAAGGCAACCCTGTGAACACCACAACCCCCTCCCACACTCCTTTGTGATTGCAGGTTATAGGTACCGAGTTTCACGGAGTGGAGTTGTAGAAAGGAGGTTTTAGGCAACAATGATTTAGGATCTGAAAGAAAGAGGACAATGTTCAACATTTTGAGACTTGGGTGCTAGTACCAATGTCCACCTTTTCCAAAGAAGAAATGAAAGATATGTAGTGAATATTAGTGTCAGAAGGAGATTCAGATTTTGTGCAGAAAATAATACCTTGGATAGGGTAGCTATTGCCAATGTCCTTTACTATTTCGTATTCAAGATTTCAAAAAATAGTGAGTTAACAATCTCTATCCTTCACCTTAGTCTGAAAGGATTTGCCATATTTTATTAATTTGCTTACTATTTTTCTTATTTAGGGTTTAAGAGAAATTGAGCATTAAATTGGGATATTGTTTGATACATCTAAGCTTCCACATCATTCCAAGAGGTAGCCCAACCTGATAGGTGAATTGTTTCTCTTAGTGGAGATTCAACTCAGTTGATATGCCCTTCAATGTTTGGTGAGAAGGGAGGATTTGACTTTAAAACCTAAATAAACCCACATTCAACATTTCCCCCCATTTTCACCCTAAAAATTTTGGTCAATCTATGTTTTTTCACCTTGATAAGTATTGTGTGATAGATTTGCATTCATTCATTTTATTGCATTTAAGAAATTACAAAAAAAAAGGAAAATTTTGGAAAATTTTAAAAAATTGGCATCGTAGGTTTGCCTTTTAGCATAATTTGAACTAATTTGCATTTAATTTCATTAAATTTGTGTTATTCTCATCAGATCTGATTTAAATTATAGAAATTGATCATTTAGTATTCATTTGCATTGCATTTTCATGCTTAAATTGTCAAAAATTGCTTGAAATTGTGCATTTTTCATAAATACCTAGTTTTGCATTAGCTAGGGTCTGTAGTCAAAATCTTATTTTAAATTTTACTACCCTTTTAAAATAATCATTATGACTGATTTCTAATTGTAGTGTTGCATCATAGTGGCTTTCTTGCAAAATTTCATGTCTAGGGTTTGAAAACCTTGAATTTTCACTAGATTTGGTCTTATTGTCTCTCTAGAATTGCATTATAAGTGTGTTGTGATGGATTTTTCTTCATCATTTGACTGATATTATGGATATTATCTACTTTTCCTCCTCAAATTCCTTACAACACTCTTTCTATTCAGCATTTACATTGAAAATTGGTGAAAAATTACATATTTTAGGTATATTTTCACTAGGTTTTGACTTGTCATCACTCTAGACGTGCATAAAAGGTGGGTTGTGAAGGATATTGTTGCATAATTGGGCTGTTATTAGGCATATTATTTCCTGTCCCTCATGAAATTCCTTACAACACCTCTTTTTTCATTCATTTGCATTGAAAAAAGGTGAAAAATCAAGCATTTTGGATCTTAAACATTTCTTGCTCCTTGGGTTTGTTCTATTAGTTTGTACATTGAGTGTTGCATGCTTTGGTATGAGTATTATAACCCACTATCCTAATAGAAATATCCCTTTAAGGAGAAGTAGAAGACTGATGGGATCTAGTGCTCCTGAAGAATACGATATTCCTACCTGTGAAAATACATTGAATACCTTCTTTACAAAAGGATGAAAGGAAGCTAGGTGTATGGAAATCACTTCCTACACTAATCTAATGAGGGGAGAGATATGAAAATTCCTTTAAACCCTTACGATTGCAGTAATTTTAATCACATAACATAAGAATTGCAGTAGCAACACATCACACAAAAGAGAGAGACAAGATATATCGTGGGGAAAACCCTTTCGAGAGAAAAACCCCACACTCTAAAACACAGCTCAAATGTATTATAGTATACAATGAAGGTTACAATATAGTTTTAGAGCCAATTCTCTTGTAGGAGTCTTTAACACTTGTATCTGGAGATATTCCTGTAGCATAACAGTACCTGTCAAAAACTATATGCATCTCATATCTAAGTACCTATTTAAATAGAGTTTACAAGGCAAATATGGAACCTTCTAGAGATGGGCATCCATCTTGGACTCATGGCCCAAAACCCACACCTATGAACACTTGTCCAACATCACAACATGGATTTGGCACTTATCACAACACCCCATCCCAATGTGGGGGCCTTGTCCCAAGATAGGCTATGATAGATGCTCTTACACACCTTACAGCTATCATAGAATCTATCATAACTGACAACACTTATAGCTATAAGAGAATCTGTCATACACTGACTAAAAATAGTATATTCCTCTTACAACATATCATAACCTCCCTTGGGTGCCCAAAGATGCCTTCCTCAAAGATGCTCTTCGACACTTTTCTTCACCTGTCATAGGATATTCTATTTACGACTCTTATGCATCATAGAATCTATCATAAGAATCTGTCATAGCACTTATGTGTCATAACTCCTTACACATTGGTCAAGATGTTGATACATGGCATAAAACCTCTACCACAATATGGGATGCCTATATCCACATGGGATGAGTTGACCATCCTAGTCATTTTCCAAGTGGAGTGACAACACACCATGCCACTTCACACTAGATGACAAAACGAGATGTGCAACAAAAAATACAACATAGGCAAATAAAAAAATACACAATTAAATAACAATACTAGGAATTATCAGGGTTGAGACACCTTAATTACCAACATTCACCCACTTTTCGAACACCTTGTAAGAGCCAATAAAAAAATTGGATTTGACTGCTATAGGCCGAGAGGCCGATAGACTTTGAACACCATCTGAACTTGTCTTTGCTCACTGGTTTCGTCAATGCATCTGCAACATTCTTCAACATGTCTAGCTTCTCCTATATCACCTTCCCATCCTCTACCATGTCTCACACAAAATGAAATTGTACATCAATATGCTTTGTTCTGGCATGGAAAGTTAGATTCTTTTCTTAGCAAATCACACTCTGACTGTCACAATAGATAATAATCTATCCTACATCAACACTAATATCTGAACACAACCTATTAATCCAAATGGATTCCTTACAAGCATGAGTAGCTGCCATGTACTCAGCTTCTATCATGAACAAAGTGACCACATGTTGCCACTTAGTCATCCAAATAATTGCACCACCAAACATAGTAAACACATAAGCACTAGTGGATCTCCTACTGTCAATGTCACTTGCCCAATCAGAATCCATAAATCTACAAATACATATAGATTATAGAGGTCATGTAGGATGCCCATGAAAGAATAGGGAATACTTGGAAGTACCCCGCAAATATCTGAACACTCTCTTTACTACATCCCAATGTACTCGTCTAGGATTAGCCATAAATGGACTAAGGACTCCCACTGCTTGGGCAATGTCTGGTCTAGTATAGACCATAGCATACATCAAGCTAGCAACAACACTAGCATAATGTACTCTATTCATGTCCTCCATCTCAGAAGGAGACTTTGGACAATCATTAATAGATAATTTTATCCCCAAAGAAACAAGAACACACAATGGTCTACAATCTGCCATGCTAAATCTCTCAAACAAGGTCTTCACATACTTACTCTAGGTTAGCCAAAGTTTTCTGTTTGCTCTATCTCTTTTGATTTCCATTTCTAGAATGTACTTGGCTACCCCTAAATTTTTCATTTCAAACTATGCTAACAACTAAGACTTCAAATCAAAAATCATATTCTCACCATTCCCAATTAACAACATATCGTCAACATACAATGCAATAATGAGAATATGATCATTTTCAAACTTATAATACATACAATGATCTGATTTTGACCTCAAAAATCTAATGGACAACACAAAGGCATCAAATTTCATTTACCACATCCTAGGAGATTGCTTCAAACCATACAAAGACTTCTTTAACTTGCAAACCAAATTTTCTTTACCTTTCTCTATGTAATGCTCTGGTTGTGACATGTAAATCTCTTCCTCCAAGTCACCATGAAGGAATGTTGTCTTCACATCCATCTACTCCACTTCTAAGTCATAAGTTGATGCAAGAGATAATAGGAACTGAATGGATGTCATCTTTGCAACATGATAGAAAATTTCACCATAATGAATTCCCTCCACTTGTGAATACCCCTTCACAACCAATCTAGCCTTGCACTTCTCAACACTGCCATCTACACTAAATTTCTTCTTAAACAACCATTTACAGCCAACGAGTTTCCATCCTTCAAGCAAAGGCACCAAGTCCCAAGTTTTATTCTTCTCCAAAGAAGCCATCTCATCTTCCATGGCATCCTTCCAGGAACTTGCATCTTTCATGCCCATAGCTTCTGTCACAGTTCTAGGTTCATTAGTGTTAGTAATCAAGGCAAAAGCACAACTAGAATCAACCAATGAATAACCACACCTATTAGGTTTCCTCATTGTTCATGTAGACCTCCTCAATGGCTGAGGTTGAGCTTTTTCTTCTTCTTATGAGATTTCAAAGTTGCTAGAGCTCTCCTCATTATCAGGTCTCACAGGGTCTGTCAATTTAGTCTTCTCAGGGGTAGTAGGAAACTAAACCACATTCTCTTTCTTTTCTTTCTCTTCTAGCTATAGAACAATGGAAGAAGGTATTGGCTGTTTGAAAATAACACTTCTTTTATACAACACTTTTTCAGCCATAGGATCCCAAAGCTTGTACCCTTTCACACTGACACCATAGCCAATGAAGATATACTTAACAACCTTGTTCTCTAATTTTTACCTCTTCTCCCTAGGCACATGAGCATATGCCTCAGAACCAAAAACATGAAGATGTCTTATTGAAGGCTTCTTACTAGACCACACCTCCATGGGTGTCTTACCAACAAGAGCTGATGTAGGAGACATGTTTACCAGGTAGCAAGCAGTGGCTACATCTTCAACCCAAAACTTCTATTCAAAGCCAGCTCCACTAAGCATACTCCTAGTCTTCTCCATCAAAGTCATGTTCATCCTCTCTACAACTCCATTTTGCTGCAGGATGTATGGAGTTGTCCTATGTCTTTCAATCCCATGTTCTTTATAGAACTTATCAAACTCTACTGAATAAAACTCACCACCATTGTTAGTCCTCAAACACTTAATCTTTTTACTAGTTTGATTCTCAGCAAAAGATTTAAAATCTTTGAACCAACTAAAGACTTTAGATTTGGTTCTTAGAAAATAAATCCATGTCCTATTGTAATCATATATGAAAGATACAAAATATATAGATTTAGAGATCGAAGGAACATTAACTAGACCAAGCACATCAAAATGAATAAGATCCAATACACCAGAAGACTTATGAAAACTTGAGTAAAATTAAACATGGTTTTACTTTCCATATATAAAATGTTCACAAAAGTCAAAATAAAGATTAGAATCATCTAACGCCTCAATGAGGTTTTTATTTTTCAGGGCTCTAAGACCCCTCTCACCAATGTGGTCAATTCTCTTATGCCATAACATTATCTTCTCAATAGGAAGTTTAACTTCCAAAGCATGAGCACCCTTAGGTACCAAATATACACTACCATCAAAAGTTGATATGACAGATCTTTTAGTTGCTGGTTCTAATGGTGGGGATGAAGTGACTGCAGCTCTTTTCTTTGATTTAGAAGAACTATTGCATTGTGAAATGCATGCCTCTAGATAAAATGGAGAACCTCTCTAAGTACCCTTCGCAAGCACCATAGCTCCCCTAGTCATCTTGTAACCTTCTTTCGAGAAGATAACCTGCACACCTACATCAATCAATTTACTTATAATAGAAAGCAAGTTCCGTGCCAAGCCTGGGATGTGCATAACCCCATAGATCAACTTCACTCATCCATTAGGGAATCAGATTATGACTCTTCCATTGCCAATTATCTTCAGATGAGAGTTGTCACCTAGGTACACTCTTCCACGATCGAACTCTTCATACTTTGTGAACCAATTTCGATGCGAGGTCATGTGAAAAGAGGCACCAAAATCAATTAGTGACACATCATCAGATGCATGGATGGCCAAGGTAGCGATGAAAGCATCACCATCATCTTGTGACTTGTCAAATTTAGAATTGGAGATGTTCTTTTTCTGTTTCTTCTTCTCCTCCTTGCACTCCTTTAAAAAATGCCCAACTTTTCCATAATTCCAACACAGTACCTTGGACTTTCTAGGAGATTTGGATCTCCTACAGGATTTAGATCTATGTTTCTTAGCTTTCTTGTCCTTCTTACCTTTCTCCTTGGGTCTTCCATCAACTGCATGAGCCTCTTTGGCCGACTCAAATGACTTTCTCTACATCTCTTCAGATCATAGTGAACACACTACCTCATCCATCTTGAAGGTGGTTGTACTGCTTCTGATGGCCATTACAAGATGATCCCACAAGTCTAGTAAAGAACAAAGCTAGGTCACACAACAATCCTCTTCCTTCATCTTCACACCAATGGATGTCAATTGTGCAACTATCATGTTAAAAGTATTCATGTGATCTACAACTGATCCTCCATCTTCCATCCTCAGAGAATATAGCTTCTTCCATAGGAATAACTCATTTACTAGGGATTTAGCCTGATAAACATCACCAAGTTTCTTCCACAACTCCTTCGCGGTCTTCTCTTCATGAACATTTAATAGGATGAAATCAACCAAATAGAGTCTCACAAGACCCTTGGCTTTACGATCTTTCATATCCCAATCTACTTGTGCCTTTGCCATTGGTTTTGTACCAGAAATTATTTCCCATAGGTCTCTATCAACAAGCATGTCTTCCGTTTTGAGTTTCCACAACTCAAACTTATTGCCATTAAACTTTTCTACCTCTATTCTTTCGGATGTGCCTGCCATCTTCTCCCTATAACAAGATTACCAAATACTCTACACAAACTCCCACTTAATCTAAGATTAGTACAAAAAATGCTACCCAATAGCTAGGACAAAAAATGGCCAGGCTCTGATACCAACTAAAAGGAAGCTAGGTGTGTGGAAATCGCTTCCTACACTAATCTAATGAGGGGAGAGATATGCAAATTCCTTGAAACCCTTACAATTGCAGCAATATTAATCACATAACATAAGAATTGTAGTAGTAATATAACAAATAAGAGAGAGAGACAAGATATATCGTGGGGAAAACTGTTTCGGAAGAAAAACCCCACACTCCAAAACACAGCTCAAATGTATTACAATAAACAATCAAGGTTACAATATAGTTTTAGAGCCAATTCTCTTGTAGAAGTCTTTGACACTCGTATCTGGAGATATTCTAGTAGCATAATAGTACCTGTCAAAAACTATATGCATCTCCTATCCAAGAACCTGTTTAAATAGAGTTTAGAAGGAAAATATGGAACCTTCTAGAGATGGGCATCCATCTTGGCCTCATGGCCCAAAACCCATGCCTATGGACACTTGTCCAACATCACAATATGGATTTGACATTTGTCACAACACCCAATCCCAATGTGGGTGCCTTGTCCCAAGATAGGCTATGATAGATGCTCTTATGCACCTTACAACTATCATAGAATTTGTCATAACTGACAACACTTACATTTGTAAGAGAATTTGTCATACATTGACTAAAAATAGCATATTTCTCTTCCAACATGTCATAACCTCCCTTGGGCGCCCAAAGATACTTTCTCAAAGATGCTCTTCAACACTTGTCTTCACTTGTCATAGGATCTTCTATTTATGACTCTTACGCATCATAGAATCTGTCATAACACTTATGCCTCATAACTCCTTACACACTACTCAAGATGTCGGCACATGGTAGAAAACCTCTACCACAATATGGGACACCTATATCCACATGGGATGAGTTGACCATCCTAGTCACTTTCCAAGTGGAGTGACAACACACCACGCCACTTCACACTAGATGAAAAAATAGGATGTACAACATAAAATACAACATAGGCAAATAAATAAATATACAATTAAATAACCAATGCTAGGAATTTCCAAGGTTGAGACACCTTAATTCCCAACAAAGGAGAGACACAATTTTTGCAAGACACTATACCTCATACAACCACTATGGAAGATCAAATATTTCATGATGTTAACAACACTATTGAGGTGGTAACACATGTATCTAATTAGCAACTAAACAAACTTGATAAAGAGCTAGCGGATTTTCAAGCATTTGTTGAAAATGAAAGGATAGCGAAAGTAGCTATAACTATGACTCACAACATAAGAGAGTTGATAAAAGAAGGACAAGATGGTATTAATGTTATTCAAGTTTTAACACATATAGTACACAATAATGTCATGACAATGACTAAATGTATGAATGGTATTAATAACATGTCATCACTGTCTCACACACAAGTATCAGCATCTATACCGACTATAGGAATATCTACATTTACATCAATGATTTTAACTACTAATGCAAATGCTTGTAGTAATGCTATCACTGGTATTGGATTATCTAATGGAACTAATTCACAAAATTACAAAGATGTGGTATTTAACTATCAAAACTTGGCACCTAAGGTGACCTCTTCTATGAATAATTAGTCTCAACCACCTCTCCATCCCACTTATTCTCAACCACCTCTTACATATAACTATTTGCAACCACCTTCCACTTATCACTATGTTCAACCACCACTTACCTATTCACAACCTCCACTTCTCACTACTTAGGCTCAATCACCTCCTCGCTTCAATTCTAATTCCTCATAACAAACCGCATCTCCTAATGATGCCATCTTAAACCAACTATTGCAAGTAATGACTTCTTTACAACAAAAGGTGACAAAATTGACAAATTATTCACAACCTAATATACCAACTTATCATGCTTGTAATCCCCTATCTTATGCAATCCTGAGAACTCCTATGCTTGAGAGGTTTGAAACTCCTCAATTGGAAAAGTATGGTGGAAAAAGGTGATCCTAATACCCATGTGACAGCATTCACGGCTCTGTGTAGTGATTTCTACTTTGAAGAAGATTTGTTAGCAAAACATTTCCTGTGATCTCTCAAGGATACGGCTCTAGAATGGTTTTACTCCCTACCTCTGAATTTAATACACTCTTTTTTTAAGTTAGTTTCTCAATTTTTACAATATTTTCAAAAAAACATTGGACCTCAATTCTCCTTGATTGATTTAGTTCATTGTAAGCAAGGCCCAAAAGAGAAGTTAACTGAGTTTATCAGACAATATCAAGCCCTTTATACACAAATTTAATATTAGATGAAGGATGAGGATGTTTATAAGGTGTTTATTACAAATTTACAAACTAACATCCATGATAAGATTTTCTTGATGAAGTATAACTCTTTTCAACATCTATGCACCGCCCTTAGTGATTATCAAATTTTGTCTAGTTAGTATGAAAACCAAAACTCATTGGCTCAAGTTGGTCAATCCACGGGTGGACCATGACAAAACAACTTTAAGAGGAACAATAAGACTTTCATCAAGGTTAATGGATAGAATTCAAACAAATTCTCACAAGTTTCTGCTATCACTAATCCGAAGAAGACACCGTTTCAACAAAGAAAATTTACTCTGATATCTGAATCCTATCACTCTATCATGAATCAAGCTATGAATAATAACCTCATGAAGCTTCCTCTGATTACACCTTTGGATCCTAGTAGAATGCAAGGACATTATTTTGATGCTAATTCTTTTTTCCATTACCATCAACAACAAGGACATGATACTGAATGATGTATGCATCTTAAACATGAAATACAAGACCTCATCAACTCAAATATCATACAGGTATCGGGTGTGAATGATAATGGGAATACGTCGGTTGCTTCACTGAATCTGAATTTATAAATCTTTACTAATCCCTTTCCTAATCATACCGATAATAACATGATGGAACAAAATACACTATAAGTAGAAGATGACTATTTGAACTATGATGAGATAATTGCTACAATAGATGTGGATAAGGAAAATATTAAAGTATCACCTCATCCATGAAGAAATGGTCTTTATGCTAAGGTTCCTCCTATGTTATCCCTTCAAGGATCGGGAGATAATCAAAATGCATTAGAAAAAACAACTACAACAACTAACACAAGAGATCATGACAAAAGAAAAGATTGAAATAATACAAGATAGTCCTTTTCACTATGATAGAAAGAATCAACAAAATAAGAGAACTAAAAATTGGAAAAGAGCAAGACAATTATCATCTGTTGGAAAGAATAGTGGTTCTTCTCCTCATAAGCAACAAAAGATATCACATACACAAGGATTTGAGAAACAAGTATCGCATGGACTTCTTGACAACAAACACCACTCTAATAAGAACCACTCAATCTTCTCACAAAACTTGATAGAGCATCTCCCCAAGAGGCTCGCAAGTTACAAATTTTCATACGGTTATACTAGCAGGTAAGTATTTCTAACCCTTTACCTTTATGTTGTGTTTCCCCCGTGCTGTGTTATGTGTTGTTTAGGCCTCCTAGGATGACCCTTGATTCTCTTGTAAGGTCAAGGATGCCGGGAGACCACCTCTATTGTGACCCTTCTTCTATTTGTATTATCATTCTTCTATATCACCTCTCCTCTAATTTCATTTTTGTGTGTTGTGTCTTACGGACATAACATTGCAGTTGGTGACTTGGAGGTACCCTCTTATGTGATTGTCCCTAAGGCACTTGTTCTCCTCTCTTGAATTATTGTTTACCTTCCTCTAGTGGTTCTAACTAGTTGGCAGATGATGAAAAACATATTATACTGATACGGACCTAGTGTCCCTTCAGCTAGAAATAAGAAAATGGACCTAGTCCATACATGACAATGGGGTTGATATATGTTATCTGATGGTTGGCTAGTAGAATCACTTCGTGTGAGATCTTGATGTTGTCTTATTGCACTTACAAAACATAACAATATTGCTGCTCCGTGCACTTTTCTATGTTGGATCTTGCTTTCCTCGGCTCTCTATGTGATTGATTACATGTATTGTTGTTTATCATGATTATATGGATGCTAACACCTTTTCTTGTAGGAAATTGTGTGTTTGTGGGAGCATTTGGTGATTGTAAAGTACATGTCACCTTTGGGGGCATGGGCTTTGTGAGAGCTTGTGTTCCCTTGTGTGTTTACTCTCTACCTTAATGTGCTTGATATCGATACATGATATCAACCACCTTAATGTGGGGGCATATATAAGGTAAGCTATTTAATGATTTTAGTACTAACAAAGCATGTTTGAAGCCCTTTATGGAAGTGGGATGTTGTATCTCCAAGTGAGAAACATCTTTCTTTTATATATTGCAATCATTTAAGTCCTCTACAAAGGTAGGGATGGTGTATTTCTTGAGGAGATTGCACATCCTGTCATTTTCTAAAAGTCTTCTGAGTAGGCAAGGCAGATTTGAGATTATCCTAACCCTTAAGCATGTCTTCAACAATTGTTGTGGTAAAGCCCAATCATTGGTGTGTACCTATAATGTGCCTAAGATGGTTGTGAACCTAACAATAGGTTTCTTCCATTGCTTATTTTTAGTGTTTCTCCATGTCTTCCATGTGTGTGCGTATGGTGTGTTTATTCCCAAGCATAGTTTCAAGACTAGTGATGATGAGCTCCTCCTATGCTTTGGGATTTGTATGGCATGTTTGTTCTCAAGTGTACTTTAAAGACTGGTGGCAAATGAGCTCCTCCTACACTTTGAGATTTGTTTGGTGTGTCTGTTCCCCTTATGCAGTTCCAATATTGGTGGCGATGAGCTCCTCCTAGATTTGGGTTGTGTGTTTACTTTCCTTGTACTTGCATTTGCATTTCATATATGAGAAAATAAAAAAAGAAATAATCATTGCATTCACTGTATTCATTGTGTTTTACTTGACTGTAAATGTCTTCTCCATGTTTTGTGTGCCTGTTACTGTCTTCAATGTGTTTGGCATGTCTTAACCGTGCTTGGCGTGTTTGTTGTATTTATTGACCTTAATTTAATGCATGTATTGGCCTTGTGTTTGTACATGCATTAAAGTGGGGGCTAAATCTTATGTCAGAAAATGTCCCCTTGGGGCCTTTTTCCTCTTAAGGTTTAGCTCCTGGGTCCGTAGAATGCATTTAGAGCATATTATGTGTTAAATTTGAATCTTGATGAGAAAACCCTGAAGTCTTATGGAAAATAGGACCTAGGGCTACTATTTCAATGATCCCTAAACAAAAATGAGATGGTGGACTTGGGTGCTAGCACCCTAGTCCTTCCCAATTTTGGGTTTGCCCTAAATTTTAATGTCAGTTTTATGACCGTTATTTAGGTCCTATGTCGACATCTCAAGTTTGAATTACGAAATTCTTAGTGGGAATGTTTATAGTTGCATATATAAGCATGTTTAGGTTTTCATTTGCAAACTAGAAGATGATTGCAAACTTTAGACATATTTGTGATTTTAAGATATTCATTGTTGCAGAGCAGAGCATTGTTATTGTTTTTGTGATTGCAGATTTGACTTCATCTTCTCATGTGATTGAGGATCCTTCATTTATGTGAGATCTACACTACAAGGTGATATCTATTATGTTTTTTTATCATTTATCATTTGGATTTTGCCTCTATCCCATAGGGATATGCACTCTCATCTGACAATGGTGTTCGAAAGACTTGAATGTATCTGTAGGGCTTGACTGAGGCAAGCCTCTAAACACCACAACCTCCTCCTACACTCCTTTGTGATTGCAGGTTATAGGTACTGAGTTTTGCAGAGTGAAGTTACAGAAAGGAGATTGCAGACAACAAGGATTCAAGATCTAAAAGAAAGAGGACAGTGTTCAACATTTTGGGACTTGGGTGCTAGTGCCAGTGCCCTCCACCTTTTCTGGAGTAGAAACGAAAGATACAGTGAATATCAGTGTCAGAAGGAGATTCAGATTCCATGTACAAAATAGTACCTTGGATAGGGGGATAGTGTCAGTGTCCCTGATTGTTTCTCATTCCAGATTTTGAATAGTAGTGAGTTAACAATCTCTATCCTTCACCTTAGTCTGAAAGGATTTGTCATAATTCATTAATTTACTTATTGTTTTGCTTATTTAGGGTTTTAAGAGTCATTAACCATTAAATTGGGATACTGTTTGATACATCTGAGCTTCCATATCATTCCAAGAGGCAGTCCAACCTGATAAGTGAATGCTCTCTCTTAGTGGAGATTCAACTCGGTTGATATGCCGTTGAATGTTTGGTGAGAAGGGAGGATTTGCCTTTTGTTATGTCAAAAAAATGCACCCCTGGGGGATTTTTCCCCTTAAGGTTTAGCTCTTGGGTCTTTAGATTGCATTTAGAGCATCTTGCATGATAATTCAAACTCCCGATGAGAAAACACTTGGGTGTTGTGAAAAATAGGACCTAAGGGGAACTATTTTGATGATCCTAGAACAAAGACAGGGGTTGGACTTGGGTGCTAGCACCCTAGTCTAGCCCTATTTTGGGTTTGCTCTAAATTCAAATGTCAGGTTTCTGACTGTTATTTGGGTCCCAGACCGACATCATAAGTTTTAATTGTGAAATTATTGGTAGGAATTTATTTGTTGCATATATAAGCATGTGTAGGTTATCATTTAGAAACTATAATATGTTTATGATTGTGAGCTATTGACATACTTGTGATTTTCATTGTGTTGCAGAGAAGAGCATTTTTGTTGTGTTTATTTTTTTAGGTTAGATTACATCTTCTCCTCATGGAATTGAAGAGCCTCTTCCTTCCATGAGAGCTTCATCATCAAGGTCATCAATTGTGTTTGTTTATCATTATCATTTGGATTTTGGCCTCTATCTCATGGAGTACACACTCTCATCTAACAATGGTGTTTGGAAGACTTGAATGTCTCTTCGGGCCTTGACTAAGCCAAGCCTCTAAACACCACAACCCCCTCCCACACTCCTTGTGATTGTAGGTTACAGGGAAGATTGGAGGACAATGTGGATTCAGGATCTGAAAAGAAGTAGACACTACACGACATTTCAGGACACAGGCGCTATCGACATTGTCCTCTACATTTGAATCTATAGAAATAGATTGGATAGTGATAATCAGTGTTTGAAGAGCTTCTGACATCTTGAAGAATATCCCTTAGTGCACTAGGGTACCATCAACATTGTCCTCCACATTTGAATTGCCATAAACTCAAGGTACAGTGGAGATTAGTGTCGGAAGGAGATTAGGATTATATATAAAAAACTACACCTTGGACTTGGGCGCCTTCACCATTGTCCTTGATATTTCCATTTTTTGGACTACGAAAGTTAGTGAGTTAAGGTTCTCTTCCCTTTGTCTTATTTCAATAGCATCTGTCATAATCTGTAGATTTACTTATTGTTTTGCTTAAATTAGGATTTCAAGAGCATTAAAGTATTAATTAGAGACATTGTGTGATAACTTCTAAATTTCCTAGCTTCCGTTGTGGCAACCCAACCTGATAGGTGACTCTCCTCTCGAGTGGAGAGGCAACTCAGTTGAAAAGACCTTGGAATGTTTAGTGGAAAGGAGGATTAAAACTAAAACCCCCATACACCGACCAAACCCTGTTTTTAACCATTAAACATTTTGGTGAACCTATTCTTTTGGACTTTTTGGCACCTTGATGAGTGTTGTTTGATAGATTTGCATTCATTCATTCTATTTCATTTGAAAAATTACAAAAAAATTAAAAATTTGAAAAATTCAAAAAAATTGGCATATTAAGCTTGCATTTTTGTAAAATTTGAATTAATTGACATTTAATTTAATTTAATTTCTATTATTTTCATTAGATCTAAATTAAATTACAGAAATTCCTCATTTACAATTCATTTAGATTGCATTTCCATGAGTGATTTGATAAAAATTGCTTGAAAATTGTGCATTTTTCATGAAAACCTAGTTTTGCATGAACTAGGGTTTGTAGTCAAAATCTTGTTTCAAATTTTACTACCTTGTTAAAACATTCATTAGTTTTGATTTCTAATTTGAGTGTTGTATCATAGTGGCCTCCTTGTGAAATTTCATGTCTAGGGTTTGAAAACTTGCATTTTTCACTAGATTTGGCCTTATCGTCTTGTTAAGAATTGTACTTCAAGCATATTCTAAGGGATTTTTCTGTACTAATTGGCTGCTATCAGGGTTATTATCTGCTTCCACTTTTCAATTTACTTACAACACCATTTCTTTATGGCCTTTGCATTGAAATTTTGTTAAATTTGCATAATTTAGCTATATATTCTCTAGGGTCTGACTAGGATTAGCACTATAGGTGTTTTGTAATGGACTTTTCACCATTAGGTGGATGTTATTACTATTATAGGTTTCTTTCCATCATCATTGTCCTTACAACACCGTTTCCCTACTCTTTTGCATTGAGATTTGGTGAAAATTTGCATATTTTGACCTATTTTCACTTGGTTTTCATCTATTGACTCTCTAAAGTTACTTCAAAAGCATGTTCTGGAAGGTATTTTTGCATTAGTGGACTGTTTTAAGGAATATTATGTGCTTTCCCTCTTGAAAATATTTACAACACCTCTCTTTTCATTCATTTGCATTGAAAAAAAAAAGTTGAAAAATCAAGCATTTTAGAGCATATTTGACATCACTTTTGCATTTGCTTTTTGCCTACATTTTTGGAAGATCTTGAAAATCTTATTTGACACTCCTTTGACAACTTACAAATGGCTTCTCAACACAATAATAATTCTATATTTGTTCCTAAGCCTCATTTGAAAAGAAGAGCCCCTAAGCTTGAAATAATAAACACACCTCATGACAAAGAAATGGTAGAAACCGAAGGGCCTCTCTATATCACAATAAAGATAATCAGACAACCTATTCATGGAACACTCATAGATCCTAATTGCATCACAAATATGGTCATGGAGAATTTCCTCCTTAAACATGAAATGGTACAAGAATCTTATGAACCGTCAGATTTGAGAATTAAAACACATAATGAAGATTTCATGAAACCATTGGGCAAGATAACTCTAATGGTCTCGATCTATGATAAAGTTGTGGATCAGTCATTTGATGTAATCACCTTATCCAACCTTTTCCATGTAAAACTTGGACATCCTTGGATTAAGGATATGAATGTTGTCTCTTCCACTATTCAAAAATGTATAAAATTTCCTTTACATGGAGAGATCCGTACTATCTATCGTAATGATTATCAACCTCTGGTTAAGGACAAGAACTTTATTCTTGATTACTTTTGGCTGCAACCTAAGATGGATCCTGAGCCATGAAGATATTGAACTTTTATAGAATACATAAAATACAAAGAAAAACAACTAGCTCGAGTGGCTAGGTCTCCTTTGCAAGCAATAAGAGAAGACCAAGAAACAAGCATAAAAAAAGATTATTATGGATTTGATGAAATTTTTGGCATGAGAAATGTAGATAAGGAAAGGTTCCATAACCCACCTCATCCATGAAGAGATGGAATTTATGCTGAGGTCCCTCCCCCATCATCCTTACAAGATTCGGGAGGCTTTCATTGACAACAAAATATTCCACCAAGACCAATGAGATTTGAACATGGCATTTCCTCCTCTACTATGGAAACAATGGAAAAATGTAACAATGATGAAATAAACAATAAGATAAGAAGGAATAGACTAGCAAAAGAAAGGAGGAGGAGACAGGCCTTCGCCCAACAGATTGCAAATGAACAAGAGAACATTCAACTTAATGTTGAAACAAATCAAGAAGACCTTAAAGATGAGCAAAATAAGAACAACAGTTGGGCTTTAGTGCCTTGCGCACCTTTTTCATCTACCATTCGAGATTGGGAGGATGATGACTTCCTTGATGATGAATTCTAGTATGAACCTCTCTATAGGTAAGTATCTCTAACCCTTTACCTCCATGTTGTGTTTCCCCTGTGATGTGTTATGTGTTGTTAGGCCTCCTAGGATGACCCTTGATTGTCTTGTAAGGTCAAGGATACTGGGAGACTACATCTGTCATGACCTTCTTCTACTTGTATCATCATTCTTCTATATTGTCTCTCCTCTTATTTCATTGATGTGTGTTGTGTCTTACAGACATAGCATTGCGGTTAATGACTTGGGGGCACCCTCCTATGTGACTATCCCTAAGGCACTTGTTCTCCTCTTTGATTTATTGTTTACCTTCCTCTAGTGTTTCCACCTAGTAGGTGGATGATGAAAAATATATTATACTGATGTGGACCTAGTGTCCCTTTAGCAAGTAATCAAAAAATGGACCTAGTCCATACATGATGACGGGGTTGTTACATATTATCTGATGCTTGGCTAGTGGAATCACTCCATGTGATCTCTCAATCTTGATTTTGATGTCGATGTTATCTTATCTTCCTAACAACACTTTAACAATACTGCTACTCCATGTACTTTATTTATCTTGGATCTCCCCTTACATGGCTCTTTCATGTAGATGATTATATGCATTGTTGTTTATCACGATTATTTGGGTGCTAACACCTTTCTTATAGAAAATTGTATGTTTGTGGGAACATTTGGTGATCATAAAATACATGTCACCTCTAGTAGGCATGGGCTTTGTGAGGGCTCATGTTCCCTTGTGTGTTTTCTTCCTACCTTAATGTGCTTTATATCAGTACATGATATCAACAACCTTAAAGTGGGGACATATATTTAAGGTAAGTTGTATGTTGTAGATGATAGTAAAGCATGTTTGAACAACCTAAAAATGAATCACAATCATTTAAGAACTCTATGGAGGTAGGATATCGAGCATATCCTTTTATCTTAAGCCCTTCTGCAAAAGGCGGGGATGGTGTATTTCTCAAGGAGATTGCACTATCCTCTCATTTTCAAAAGTCCCCTATGGAGGCGGTGAGTGGTTTTGTGACTAACTCAACCCTTAAGTATGTTTTTGACAGTTGTTGTGGTGAAGCACAATCATTGGTGGGTGCATGTAATATGCCTAAGATGGTGATGAACCTAGCAATAGTTTCTCTCCATCGGTTGTCTGCTGTGTTTTTTTCATGTCTTCCATGTGTGTGTGTATGACGTGTTTGTTCTCAAAGTGCAAGACTGGTGGTGATGAGCTCCTCTACACTTTGGGATTTGTTTGGCATGTTTGTTCTCAAGGTGCAAGACCAGTGATGATGAACCCCCTACACCTTGGGATTTTGTTTGGCGTGTTTGTTCTAAAAAGGTACAAGACCGGTGGTGATGAGCTCCTCTATACTCTTTTGGGATTTGTTTGCTTACATTCCTTGTACTTCTATTATTCATTTCATATGGTAAAATCAAAAAGAAAATAATCAATGCATTCAAGTTGTATTCTCTATGCTCTATGTGTCTTCAATGTTGTATTCTCCATGTTTTGCATTACTATAATTGTCTTCTCCATGTTTTGTGTGCTTGTTGTTGTCTTCAATGTGTTTGGTGTGTCTTCTCCATGCTTAGCATGTTTGTTGTTTTTGTTGACCTTACTTTAATGCATGTATTGGCCTTGCGTTTATACATACATTAAATTGGGGGCTAAATGTTCTGTTGGAAAAATACACCTTTGAGGGTTTTTTCCCCTTAAGGTTTAGTTCCTAGGTCTTTAGATTACATTCAGAGCATATTGCATGATAATTTACACTCCCAATGAGAAAACCCTTTGGTCTTGTGACAAATAGGACCTAAGGGAGACTATTTTGATGATCCCAGAACAAAGACAAAGGGGTGGACTTTGGTGCTAGTGCCCTAGTCTAGCCCTATTTTGGGTTTGCTCTAAATTCAAATTTATGATTTGTGACCATTATTTGGGTCGTAGGCTGACATCATAAGTTTTAATTACAAAATTCTTGGCGAGAATCTTAGTAGTTGCATATATAAGCATATGTAGGTTATTATTTAGAAACTAGATGTTTATGATTGTGAGATATTGGCATACTTGTGATTTCAATTGTGTTGCAGAGTAGAGCATTGTTGTTGTGTTTGTTTTTGTAGGTTTGATTACATCTTCTCCTCATCATCAAGGTGACATCTATTGTGTTTGTTTATCATTATCATTTGGATTTTGGCCTCTATGCCATGGGATATGCACTCTAATCTAACAACAATGTTTGGAACATTTGAATGTCTCTCCAGGGCTTGACCGAAGCAAGCCTCTAAACAACACAACCCCCTCCCAAACTCCTTGTGATTGTGGGTTATAGGTATTAGATCTAGAGAAAGTGGAGTTGTAGGGAAGTTTGGAGGACAATGTGGATTTAGGATCTGAAAATAAGTAGACACTATGCGACATTTCTGGATATAGGTGCTATAAACATTGTCCTCTGCATTTGAATATGCAGAAATAGACTACATAGTGATAATAAGTTTTTGAAGAGCTTCCAACATCCTGAAGAATATCCCTCAGTGGACTAGGGCACTGTTAATAGTGTCCTCCACATCTGAATTGCCAGAAACTAAAGGTACAATGGAGATCAGTGTTAGAAGGAGATCAAGATTATACAGAAAAAGCTACACCTTTGACTTGGGCACCTTCACCATTGTCCCTGATATTTCTATTTTCTAGACTGCGAAAGACAGTGAGTTAAGGTTCTTTTCCTTTGTCTTATTTCAATAGCATATGTTCTAATCTGTAGATTTACTTATTATTTTTCTTAAATTAGGGTTTCCAGAGCATTAAATCATTAATTAGAGACATTGTGTGATAACTTCTAAATTTCATAGCTTCCCTTGTGGCAACCCAGCCTGATAGGTGACTCTCCTCTCAACTGGAGAGGCGACTCAGTTGAAAAGCCCTTGGAATGTTTAGTGGAAAGGAGGATTCAAACTAAAACCTCCATACACCAACCAAACCCTACTTTTTAACCATTAAACATTTTGTTAACCCATGTTTTTGGACTTTTTTGAACCTTGCTAAGTGTTGTTTGATAGATTTGCATTCATTCATTCTATTGCATTTGAAAAATTACAAAAAATTGGCATATTAGGCTTGCATTTTTGTAAATTTTCAATTAATTGACATTTATTGTAATTTAATTTCTGTTATTTTCATTATATCTAATTTAGATTACATAAATTCATCATTTACAATTCATTTACATTGCATTTGCATGATTGATTTGATAAAAAAATGCTTGAAAATTGTGCATTTTTCATGAAAACCTAGTTTTGCATGAGCTAGGGTTTGTAGTCAAAATCTTGTTTCATATTTTAATACCATGTTAAAACACTCATTAGTTCTTAATTCAAATTTTATTGTTGTATCATAGTGGTCTCCTTGCAAAATTTCATGTCTAGGGTTTAAAAACTTGCATTTTTCACTAGATTTGGCCTTATCGTCTTGTTAAGATTTGCACTCCAAGCATGTTGTAAGGAATTTTTCTGCACTAATTGGCTGTTATCAGCATTATTATCTTCTTCCCCTTCTCAATTTCCTTACAACACCCTTTCTTTTGGGCCTTTGCATTGAAATTTTGTGAAATTTTGCATATTTTAGCTATATTTTGTCTACGGTTTGACTTGGATTGAAACTATAGGTATGTTGTAATGGAATTTTCACCATTAGGTGGATGTTATTACTGTTAGAAGTTCCTTTCCATCATCATTTCCCTGACAACACCCATTGCCCTACTCTTTTGCATTGAGATTTGGTGAAAAATCGCATATTTTGACCTATTTTCACTAGGTTTTGATCTATCGACTCTCTAGAGTTACTTGAAAAGCATGTTGTGAAAGGTATTTTTGCATTAGTGGACTGTTTTCAGGCATATAATGTGCTTTCCCTCTTCAAAATCTTTACAACACCTCTCTTTTCATTCATTTGCATTCAAAAGAAAAAAAAAGGTTGAAACATCAAGCTTTTTAGAGCATATCTGACATCACTTTTGCATTTCCTTTTTGCTTAAGTTTTTGGAAGATCTTGAAAATATGATTTGACACTCCTTTTTAAAAATAAAGATGGCTTCTCAATACAATAATAATACTAGATTTGTTCCTAGGCCTCATTTCAAAAGAAGAGCCCCTGAGCTTGAAAAAACATTCACACCTCATGACAAAGAAATGGTAGAAATCGAAGGGCTTCTTTATATCACAATAAAGATAATGGAACAACCTATGCATGGAATACTCATAGATCCTAATTTCATAACAGATTTCATCATGGAGTATTTCCTCCTTAAACATGAAATGGTGCAAGAATCTTATGAACAGTCAAATTTGTGAATTAAAACACATAATGGACCTTTCATGAAACCAATTGGCAAGATAACTCTGATGGTCTTGATCTATGATAAAGTTGTGGATTAGTCATTTGATGTAATCACCTTATTCAACCTTTTCTATGTAAAACTTGGACATCATTGTCTTAAGGCTATGAACATTGTCCCTTCCACTATTCACAAATGTATAAAATTTCCTTTGCATGGAGAGATCCGTACTATCTGTCATAATGATTATCAACTCCGCGCTAAGGACAAGAAATTCATTCTTGATTACTTTTGGCAACAACCTGAGATAGATCTTGAGCCATGAAGAGATAGAACTTTTAAAGAATACAAAAAATACAAAGCAAAACAACTAGCTCGAGTGGCTAGGCCTCCTTTGCAACCAATAAGAGAAGAACAAGAAAGAAGCATAAAAAAAGATTATTGTGGCTTTGATAAAAATTTTGGCATGAGAAATGTTGATAAGGAAAGGTTCCATAACCCACCTCATCCACGGAGAGATGGCATTTATGTTGACGTCCCTCCCTCGTCATCCTTACAAGGATTAGGAGACTTTCATCAACAACAAAATACTCCACCAAGATCAATGAGATTTGAACATGGTGTTTCCTCCTTTGCTCTACAAGCTATGGAAAAACATAAAAATGACTAAATAAGCAATAAGACAAGAAGGAATAGACTAGCAAAAGAAAGGAGGAGGAGGAGACATGCCTTTGCCCAACGGATCGCAAATGAACAAGAGAACATTCAACCTAATGTTGAAATAAATTAAAAAGATCTTAACGATGAGCAAAACATGAACAATAGTTGGGCTTCAGTGCCTTACACACCTTTGTCATCTACCATTAGAGAGTGGGAGGATGATGACCTCCTTGATGATGATTTTTTCTAACAATTTACCTCCGTGTTGTGTTTCCCCTATGATGTGTTATATGTTGTTAGGCCTCCTAGGATGACCCTTGATTCTCTTGTAAGGTCAAGGATACTAGGACACCACCTCTGTCATGACATTCTTCTATTTGTATCAGCATTCTTCTATATTGGTTCTCATCTGATTTCATTGTTGTGTGTTGTGTCTTACGGACATAGCATTGCGGTTGGTGACTT
This sequence comes from Cunninghamia lanceolata, assembly GCA_027924645.1. Classification (NCBI taxonomy): domain Eukaryota; kingdom Viridiplantae; phylum Streptophyta; class Pinopsida; order Cupressales; family Cupressaceae; genus Cunninghamia; species Cunninghamia lanceolata. Next base: position 3,478,988 of record BSBN01000098.1, on the reverse strand, counting down.
GGGGGCACCCTCCTATGTGACTATCCCTAAGGCACTTGTTCTCCTCTTTCATTTATTGTTTACCTTCCTCTAGTGTTTCCACCTAGCCGATGGATGACAAAAAACATATTATACTGATGCGGACCTAGTGCCCCTTTAGCGAGTAATCAAAAAATGGACCTAGTTCATACATGATGACGGGGTTGTTACATATTATCCGATGCTTGGCTAGTGGAATCACTCTGTGTGATCTCTCTATGTTGATGTTGATTTTGATGTTTTCTTATCTTGCTAACAACACTTTAACAATACTACTACTCCACTCACTTTGTTTATCTTGGATTTCATCTTACATGGCTCTTTCATGTAGATGATCATATGCATTGTTGTTTATCATGATTATTTGGACATGCTAACACCTTTCTTATAGGAAATTATGTGTTTGTGGGAACATTTGGCAATCATAAAGTACATGTCACCTCTGGGGAGCATGGGCTTTGCGAGGGCTCGTGTTCCCTTGTGTGTTTTCTTCCTTCCTTAATGTACTTGATATCAGTACGTGATATCAACCACCTTAAGGTGGGGGCATATATAAGGTAACATGGTTGTTGTAGATGAAAGTAAAGCATGTTTGAACAATCTAAAAATCAATCACAATCATTGAAGCCCTCTATGGAGGTGGGATATCGAGCATATCCTTTCAACTTAAGCCCTTCTATGGAAGGTGAGGATAGTGTATTTCTCGAGGATATTGCACTATCCTGTCATTTTCAAAAGTCCTTTGTGAAGGTAGGGAGTGGTTCTGTGACTAACTCAACCCTTAAGCATGTTTTTTTGTGGTTGTTGTGGTGAAGCCCACTCATTGGTGTGTGCATGTAATGTGCTTGAGATGGTGATAAACCTAACAATAGTTTCACTCCATCACTTTTCTTCCATGTTTTCTCTATGTCTTCCATGTGTGTGTGTGTATGGCGTGTTTGTTATCAAAGTGCAAGACTAGTGGTGATGACCTCCTCTACACTTTGGGATTTGTTTGGCATGTTTGTTCTCAAGGTGCAAGACCGGTGACGATGAGCTCCTCTACACCTTGGGATTTTGTTTGCCATGTTTGTTCTCAAAAGGTGCAAGAATGGTGGTGATTAGCTCCTCTACACTCTTTTGGGATTTGTTTGCTTACATTCCTTGTACTTGCATTCTACATTTTATATGGGAAAATAAAAAAGAAAATAATCACCACTTTCAAGTTGTATTCTCTGTGCTCTGTGTGTCTTCAATGTTGTATTCTCTGTGTTTTGTATGACTGTAATTGTCTTCTCTATGTTTTACATGCTTGTTGTTGTTTTCAATGTGTTTGGCATGTCTTCTCTATGCTTGGCATGTTTTCTGTGTTTGTTGACATTACTTTAATGAATGTATTAGTCTTGCATTTATACATACATTAAAGTGGGGGCTAAATGTTATGTCAGAAAAATGCACTCTTGGGGGCTTTTTACTCTTAAGGTTTACCTCTCGGGTCTTTAGATTGCATTTAGAGCATCTTGCATGATAATTTAGACTCCCAATGAGAAAACAATTGGGTCTTGGGACAAATAGGACCTAAGGGGAACTATTTTGATGATCCCAGAACAAAGATAGGGGGTGGACTTTGGTGTTAGTGCCCTAGTCCAGCCCTATTTTGGGTCTGCCCTAAATTCAAATGTCAGGTTTGTGACTGTTATTTAGGTCCCAGGACAACATCATAAGTTTTACTTACAAAATTCTTGGTGAGAATGTTAGTAGTTGCATATATAAGCATGTGTAGGTTATCATTGAGAAACAAGATGTTTATGATTGTGAGCTATTGGCATACTTGTAATTTTCATTGTGTTATAGAGCAGAGCATTTTTTTTATGTTTATTTTTTGCAGGTTGGATTACATATTCTCCTCATGGCATTGGAGAGCCTATTCCTTCCATGAGAGCTTCATCATCAAGGTGACATCTATTGTGTTTGTTTATGATTATCATTTGGATTTTGGCCTTTATCCCATGGGATATGCACTCTCATCTAACAATGGTGTTTGGAAGACTTGAATGTCTCTCTGGGGCTTGACTGAGGCAAGTCTCTAAACACCACAACCCCCCACACTCCCTCTAATTGCAGGTTATAGGGAAGATTTGAGGATAGTGTGGATTTAGGATCTAAAAAGAAGAGGACACTGTGTGACATTTTGGGACATAGGCACTATCAAAATTATCATATGTATTTGAATATGTAGAAATAGAATGGATAGTGATAATTAGTGTTTGAAGATCTTCTAACATCCTAAAGAATATCCCTCAGTGCACTAGGGTGCCATCAATAGTGTCCTCCACATCTAAATTACCAAAAACTGAAGGTACAGTTGAGATCAGTGTTGAAAGGAGATTAGGATTATACAAAAAAAGCTACACCTTGGACTTGGGCTCCTTCACCATTGTCCCCTATATTTTTTTTCTAGACTGTGAAAGACAGTGAGTTAAGGTTCTCTGCCCTTTGTCTTATTTCAATAGCATATGTTGTAATCTACAAATTTACTTATTGTTTTTCTTAAATTAGGGTTTCAAGAGCATTAAAGTATTAATTAGAGACATTGTGTGATAACTTCTAAATTTCTTAGCTTCCCTTGTGGGAACCCAACCTGATAGGTGACTATCCTCTCGAGTGGAGAGACAACTCAGTTGAAAAGCCCTTGGAATGTTTAGTGGAAAGGAGGATTCAAACTAAAACCCCCATACACCAACCAAACCCTCCTTTTTAACCATTAAACATTTTGGTGAACCCATGTTTTTGGACTTTTTGGCACCTTGTTGAGTGTTGTTTGATATATTTTCATTCATTCATTCTATTGCATTTGAAAAATTACAAAAAAATTGAAAATTTGAAAAATTACAAAAAAATTAAAAATTTGAAAAATTCAAAAAAATTGACATATTAGGCTTGTATTTTTGTAAAATTTGAATTAATTGACATTTAATTTAATTTAATTTATGTTATTTTTGTTAGATCTAATTTAAATTATAGAAATTCATCATTTACATTGCATTTGCATGATTGATTTGATAAAAATTGCTTGAAAATTGTGCATTTTTCATGAAAACCTAGTTTTTAATGAGCTAGGGTTTGTAGTCAAAATCTTGTTTCATATTAAATTAATACCTTGTTAAAACACTCATTAGTTTTGATTTATAATTTTATTGTTGTATCATAGTGTAACATCGAAAAACATCCCATTGGGGGCTTTTCCCTCATAAGGTTTAGCTCTCGGGTCTTTTGTGTACATTTAGGACATCTTACTTCATAATTTGGTATCCTGATGGAATAAGCCCTAGGTAAAATAACAAATGGGACCTAGGAGGACCCCTTGAGCTTGACCCTTCCCAAAATAGGTGGGGGAGGACTTGGGCACCCATGTCCTAGTCCTGTCCCATTTTGGGGCCATCCTAATTTTTGGGTGTCAGCTTGTGACCATTATTTGGGTCCTATGCCAACACGGTAAGTTTGAATTTATAGAATCTTGGTGGGAGTGTTTGTAGCTACATATAAAAGAATGATTAGGTATTCATTTAGAAATTGGATTGCAATTAGATTTCAACTAGCTATCAACTTGTGATTCAAGGCTTTCATTGTTTTGCAAGAGCAAAATTGTGTTGTTTATGTGTTTGTATTTGCAAGTTTGAGCATCCATTTCATCATGGAATGAAGGGCATCTTCCTCCCATGAGATCTTCACTACAAGGTGACATTATATTGTGTTTTCATCATCATTTACTTTATTTTTTGCCTCTTCCTCATAAGGGCACACACTCTCTACTTGACAATGGTGTTCAGAGACTTAAGTGTCTTTCGAGGCTTGATTGAGGCAAGCCTCTAAACACCACAACCCCCTCCCAAAGTTTTCATGGTTGCAGGTTACAGGTTACAGAGCTGCACAAAGTGAAGTTGTAGGAAGGCATCTTGAAGTGTCACAATTGTAGAACAGAAGGAAAAACAACACCCTGGACTTGGGCACCCGCTCATTAGTCCTCCAACTTCCGTGACGGGAAAATCTCTAAAACAACAAGGAAGAGTTGCAGACTGAGTTACCATATCAAGACAAAAAGTTGGGCATTGGGATTGGGTGCTCGCTCTTTTGTCCCTGATTTTCTGCCTCAGAACCCCAAAAATAGGTACTCTATGATTTGATATTTTGCTTCCCTCTACAAGAGCTTTTTCTATTATTCGTCTATTTATAGTCGTATTTGTGAAATTAGGGTTTTAATGGTCAATTGAGCATAGGAGAAGGAAAATTGATAATTGAACACCCTAATCCAAGCTTCACTACATCTCACAGTGACCTAGGGTATGATAGTGCATTTCCACTTAACCCTAGATCCTTGAATGTTAAGGGTGAAAGGATGATTCAAACATCTAAAAACTAAACATTGAACAATCCCAATTTTACCTTAAACATTTTGGTGAACCCATGTTTTGGACTTAAATTACAAATTGCTGAGTGTGTGTCTTCAGATTTAGATTGATTTCATTCATTCATATAGTCTTTCATCTTATTGCATTTCACAAAAAAAATTAAAATTTTGGAAAAATTCAAAAAAATTGCATTGTTAGGCTTACTAATTTGCATCAATTCTTTGTAAATTTCCATAATTCATGATTTTTGCATCAGATCTGATATAAAATACAGAAAAACACAAATATTCAATAATTTGCATTACATTTTCATCATTAATTTGCTAGGCTTTTGTTGAAATTTTGACAATTTTCATATAACCTAATAATTCCAAAATCTAGGGTTAGTAGGAAAAATCTTCTTTTAGATTTTTCTACTAATTTTAGAGGCTCATTCAAATTATAATTTGTCTATAGTCTTTCATTTTAGTGTAAATTTCTATTTAGATTTAAAATATTTGCATTTTTGCATAGAAAATTTTAACAAAAAAAAATAGCAATTTTCATGCATTTGCATTAAATTTGGCATTGGCATTTTGCCTATTAGACCTTGGAATCCATTTTCAGATCTAAGATTAATTCATTTTCACCATAAATTAGACTTCAAGACATTCATATAGCATTTTGTCCCAAGATATCAAACCTAGGGCTTTAAAAACACCGATTTTCACTAAATTTGGCCTTATCGACTCTCTTAACTTGCACCATAGGTGTGTTGCAAAGGGTATTTTTACATTAATTGGCTATTATTAGGGCAATAATTTTCTACCCCTCCTAAAAATTCTCACAACACCCTTTTAACAGGCTCTTGTATTGAAAATTTGGTGAAAAACTAAACTTTTTTTTTACTATTTTATGGGTTGAGGTGACTGATATCATTGTTTTTATTTTCTTCACCTCATAAAATTCATTACAACACCCCTTTTTCTAGGTCTTGGAGTTGAAAAACTGTGAAAATAGCCTATTTTGGCTATATTTTCACTAGGGCTTAACCTTAAGTGGCACTAAAAGCATATTGTGTTGGATATTTTGACATTAAGTGGATTCTATTACTGATATAATTTGATTTCCATCATCACTTTCCTCACAACACCCTTTGTTATGCTCTTTTGCATTGAGTTTTGGTGAAAAAAGTGCCTATTTTGACATATTTTCACTATAGTTTGACTTGGCATTATCTTGGATTTGCATCAAGAGTGTGTTGAGAAGGATCATATTTCTGTTTTGGATTCATATCAGACATATAACTTGCTCCCCCTAATCAAAATCCTTAAAACATCTCATGTTTCACTTACTTGCATTGAAAAAAGTACAAAAATCAAGCATTCTAGGCTATTTTGGGGCATATCGCTTTGCACTTGCCTTTGATATACTTTTGGAAAAACTTTCAAATCTGATTTGAGTATATAAACATGGCCTCTAATCACAACAACAATAATAGGCTCCCTCCTAGACCTTACATGAAAATAAAAGCACCTGAAACTGAAATTGTGTTTACACCTCATGATAGAACAACTGGAGACAAGGAAGGACCTCTTTACATCACTGTGAAAATGATGGGAAACCTCATGGATGGAACTTTTATTGATCCTAATTGCATGACTAATGTGGCCACTGAAGAGTTCCTCTTTTCACATCAATTAATTCAAGGTTCTTATGACCTCTCAAGCATGATGATTAAGACACATAAGGGAACCTTTATCAAGCCTTTGGATAAGATATCATTGTTGGTAACACAATCTAGAAAACATGTTGAGCAATGGTTTGATGTTGTCCCTATTTCTGACCTCTTTCTTATTAAATTGGGTCATCCTTGGCTAAAAGAAATGAAAGCTATCGCTTCAACAATACACCATTGTCTAAAATTCCCTTTTGATGGATGCATGCTTACCATCCCTCACAACAAATATAAACCTTTGGTTGAGAAAAAGAATTACATATTGAAATATTTTTAGGATAAAACTAAAATACCTAGTCCTTCTATACAAGAAATGACAAAAGATAAACAACCCACATGTGAAGAGAATCTTAGACCAAAAGGACAAGGTCCCTATGCTCAAGATCCTCCCTCAAAATCCTTAAAAGGATTAGGAGGTCATTGTCGACAACAAAATATTCCACCACAACAAATGAAAGAGGATAGCCCTATCATACAAGAGATAAGTGGTAAAAGAAAATGAAATAGAAAAGGAAGAGAAAGAAGAAAAAGAAGACAAGCTTATGCTATAAACCTTGCCTCTCAACAAGAAAACATTGACCCCAACATTCAAATGAAGAAAAATGATCCTAACAACGTACAACATGATGAGCAAGACATGAATTTGGCTATGATACCTTATGTCCCACTTTCCTCCAACATTAGGGAGTGGGAAGATGACGACAATGATTTTCTTATAGACAACCTCTAGCCCAGCAGGGGCTCTACAGGTAAGTATTTCTAACCCTTTATCTCTCTCATGATGTGCTTCCCTTGGGATGTGTTATGTGTTCTCTAGGCCTCCTGTGATGACCCCTAATTCTCTTGTAAGGTCCAGGATACCAAGAGACCACCTCTATTGTGACCTTCTTCTATTTGTATCATCATTCTTCTATATTGCCTCTCTCTCTGATTTCATTGTTGTGTGTTGTGTCTTATGGACATAGCATTGTGGTTGGTGGCTTGGGGACACCCTCATATGTGACTATCTCTAAGACACTTGTTTCTCCTCTCTTATTTATTATTTCCCTTCCTCTAGTGTTTCTATCTAGCAAGCGGATGATGATAAACATTTATACTGATGCAAACCTAGTGTCCCTTTTGAGAGCAATCAAAAAATGGACCTAGTTCCTAATATGACGATGGGGTTGTATATCTTATCCAACACTTGGCTAGTGGAAGAACTCATGCTTTCCATGTAGTGACTTTGATGATGTTTTTATCTCATTTACAAACCTTCACAATATTGTTGCTCTGTGCACCTTTGTTTGGCTTTAACTTTGGCCTCGGTGATACTCAATTTGGAGAGCTTTGTGATATAGCCCCATGGTTATCCTCAAACTCCGCATTCATAGTATAGCCTTGGCTCTCTGTGTGGTTAATCATATGCATTAATGTTGTTGTTTATCAAGATTTTGTAGACACTAACATGTTTCTTGTAGGGATGTGTTTGTGGGAACATTTGGCGATCGTATAGTCCATGTCACCTCTGGGGGGCATGGGCTTTGCGAAGGTCGGTGTTCCCTCATGTGTTTTCTTCCTACCTTAACATGCTTGATGTCGATACCTAATATCAACCACCTTAAGGTAGGGGCATATAAGGTAAGTTGTCCGTTGTAGATGTTAGCTATGTGCTTATCCTCAGATGCAGTTTAAAGACTAGCTCGATGAGTGGTTCTTGCACCCTAAGTTTATTTGCAATCAATCAGTCAATCATGTAAGCCCTCTGCAGAGGTGGAATATCATGTATATCATTTTTTATCTTAAGCCCTTTGTGGAGGTGGGGATGGTGTATTTCTTGGAGTAGATTGCATCATCCTATCATTTTAAAAAGTCCTTTGTGGAGGCAGGGAGCCGTTCTATGACTAACTCAACCCTTAAACATGTCTTCAGCAATTGTTGTGGTGAAGCACAATCATCGGTGTGTGCTTGTAATGTGCCTAAGATGGCGATGCACCTAGAAATAGGGAACACACCATCGCTTGTTTGTCATGTTTTCTCTGTGTCTTCAAGTGTGTGTGTTTGGCATGCTTGCTTTGTTTGGCGTGTTTGTTGCCCTATTTGAAGTCTAAAGACTAGCTCAATGAGTGCTTCCTACATTTTGGGAGGTTTTGCATGTCTTGCATGTTGGTTGCCACATATATGTAGTATAAAGACTAGCTCGATGAGTGCTTCCTGCATTATGGGAGGTTTGTTTACTTTCCAGTACTTGCATCTGCATTCCATCTATATGAGAAAAAGAAAACAAAAGAATCATGCCTGTCTTCTATGCATTAACGTGTCTTCTATGCATCTATTGTATTCTCCATGTTCTGCATGACTATAACTGTCTTCTCCATGTTTTGTATGCCTGTTATTGTCTTCTATGTGACTGTAGCTACCGTCTCCATGCTTGGCATGTTTGTTGTGTTTGTGACCTTACTTTAATGCATGTATTGGCTTCATATTTATACATACATTAAAGTGGGGGTGAAATGTAACGTTAGAAAATATCCCCTTGGGGGCTTTTCCCTCATAAGGTTTAGCTCTCGGGTTTTTTTTGTACATTTAGGACATCTTACTTCATAATTTGGCATCCCGATGGAATGAGCCCTAAGTAACATGACAAATGGGACCTAGGAGGACCCCTTGAGCTTGACCTTACCAAAAATAGGGGGAGGACTTGGGTGCCCACGCCCTAGTCCTACCCTATTTTGGGGCAGTCCCAATTTTTGGGTGTCAGCTTGTGACCATTATTTGGGTCCTATGCTAACATGGTAAGTTTTTATTTACCAAATCTTAGCGGGAGTGTTTGTAGTTGTATATAAAAGAATGATTAGGCATTCATTTAGAAACTAGATTGCAATTAGATTTCAACTAGCTATCAACTTGTGATTCAAGGATTTCATTGTGTTGCAAGAGCAAAATTGTGTTATCTATGTGTTTGTATTTGTAGGTTTGAGCATCCATTTCATCATGGAATGAAGGGAATCTTCCTCCCATGAGATCTTCACTACGAGGTGACATTATATTGTGTTTCCATCATCATTTCCTTTGGTTTTTGCCTCTGCCTCACAAGGACACGTACTATCTATTTGACAATGGTGTTTGGAGACTTATGTGTCCTCCAGGGCTTGACTAAGGCAAGCCTCTAAGAACCATAACCCTTTCCCAAAGTTTTCATGGTTACAGGTTACAGGTTGTAGAGCTGGATGAAGTGAAGTTGTAGGAAAGCATCTTGAAGTGTCAGAATTACAGAATAGAAGGAAAAACAACACCCTAGACTTGGGCACTTGCTCATTAGTCCTCCAACTTCCATGATGAGAAAATCTCCAAAACAACAAGGAAGAGTTGCAGATTGAGTTCCCAGATCCGGACAAAAATCTGGACATTGGACTTCGGCACCCCCTCTTTTGTCCCTGACTTTTTTGCCTCAGAACCTCAAAAATAGGCACTCTATGATTTGATATTTTGCTTCCCTCTACAAGAGCTGTTTTTGTTATTCTTTCGTTTATAGTCATATTTATGAAGTTAGGGTTTTAATGGTCAATTGAGCATAGGAGAAGGAAAATTGATAATTAAACACCCTAATCTGAGCTTCCCTACATCTCACAGTGACCTAGGGTAAGATAGTGCATTGCCACTCGACCCTAGATCCCTGAACGTTAAGGGTGAAAGGAGGATTCAAACATCTAAACACTAAACATTGAACAATCCCAATTTTACCTTAAACACATAGTGGCCTCCTTGTGAAATTTCATGTCTAGGATTTGAAAACTTACATTTTTCACTAGATTTGACCTTATCATCTTGTTAAGATTTGCACTCCAAGTGTGTTGTAATGGATTTTGCTGCACTGATTAGCTTTTATCAGGGTTATTATCTATTGTCCCTTCTCAATTTCCTTACAACACCCTTTCTTTTGGGCCTTTGCATTGAATTTTTTTTGAAAATTTGCATATTTTAGCTATATTTTCTCTAGGGTCTGACTTGGATTGGCACTATAGGTGTGTTGTAATAGAATTTTCACCATTAGGTGGCTGTTATTACTATTAGAAGTTGCTGTCCATTATAATTTTCCTTACAACAGTCATTGCCCTACTCTTTTGCATTGAGATTTGCTGAAAAATCGCATATTTTGACCTATTTTCACTAGATTTTGACCTATCGACTCTCTAGAGTTACTTCAAAAGCATGTTGTGAAAGGTATTTTTGCATTAGTGGACTATTTTTAGGCATTTGATGTGCTATCACTCTTGAAAATATTTACAACACCTCTCTTTTCATTCATTTGCATTGAAAAAGAAAAAAAAGTTGAAAAAATCCAGCATTTTAGAGCATATTTGACATCACTTTTGCATTTGGTTTTTGCATAAGTTTTTGGAAGATCTTGAAAATCTGATTTGACACTCCTTCACAAACATACAAATGGCTTCTCAATACAATAATAATTCTAGATTTGTTCCTAGGCATCATTTGAAAAGAAGAGCCCCTGAGCTTGAAGTAACATTCACACCTCATGACAAAGAAATGGTAGAAATCGAAGGGCCTCTTTATATCACAATAAAGATAATGGAACAACATGTGCATACTCATAGATCCTAATTGCATGACAAATGTAGTCACGGAGGATTTCTTCCTAAAACATGAAATGGTGCAAGAATCTTATGAACTGTCAGATTTGTGAATTAAAACACATAATGGAGCTTTCACGAAACCAATTGGCAACATAACTCTAATGGTCTCAATCTATGATAAAGATGTGGATCAGTGATTTGATGTAATCACCTTATCCAACCTTTTCTATGTAAAACTTGGACATCCTTGGCTTAAGTCTATGAACTCTATCCCTTCCACTATTCCCAAATGTATAAAATTTCCTTTGCGTGGAGAGATCTGTACTATCCATCCACTAGTAGAAAAATAGGAAAAAATGACAAAAAGCTACCAAAAATTGGTCATGTGATCAGTAGTTTGGTCACGTGACCATTGGTAGTTTATTGCTGGTCATTTTTCTCGTGACCAAATTTATGACCAAAAACATTTTAGTCATTAATTTGGTAGTAAAATTTGGTAGTATATTTAGTCATAAATTTGGTAGTATATTTAGTCATTAATTTGGTAGTATATTTAGCCATCAATTTGGTAGTATATTTAGTCATCAATTTGGTAGTATATTTAGTCACGTGACCATTGGTAGTTTATTTTTCAGTCATTTATCTCATGACCAAATTTATGACAACAGATTTTAGTCATTAATTTGGTAGTATATTTAGTCAACAATTTGGTAGTATATTTGGTAATTTCGTAGTTTATTTATTCATCGATTTGGTAGTACATATATTTAGTCATTTATTTAGTCATTGTAATCATTTAGTCATTGATTGTTGTTAACTAGTCATTTATTTAGTCATGATAGTCATTTTTATTTACTAGTTTTCATTAATTGGTAGTAAATTTAGTCATGATATGAATAATTTATTAAATACCATAAATTTTATAATGCAGAAAAAACATGTCATTAAATTTGAATTTAAAACATTAAGGAAATAAATTTGGAAAACTATATATTTTATGATGCTGCCAAGTAAAGATTGATAAATTTGAGCCAACACTTTCTATTTGAGAATCAACCAATAAGAAAATGAAACAAGACAAAGCAAAGTGGCAATAAATATTTTTTTTATTGGAACAATGCAGGAAAAGAATTACAAATAATAAAAAAGTAGCACAAGGCTGCCATAACTAGAAAAAACTAGTTCAACTCTATCATGTATAACAAACTACAAGGTCTGGCTGAAGAAAAAACTAGTTTAGCAGCCACATTAGATACAATAGCAAAACAATGGAAAGGCAAGTCAGATCGATGAAGCCCTTCACATCTTTTGAAACTTAGAAAAGAGATGTTTCCACTGATCATTCCATGAGACATCATTTCTTTTGGCATTATGTTAACTAGTTTAGGTGCTTTGACTGCAGCCTTGGTGCATTCCATATTCTTCTTCACACAAGCCATTGACCTGTTACCTGTGTATTCAAACAACCCTGAACCACTGTGAACAATATCTAAATAACAACCTGAGAATGCTACTTAGAAGCCCCTAAAGAAGTGACCCTGCAACAACAAGAAAACACACCTTTCCCTCTAACCTTCCATAACATGGTCCCAAATAGTTGAAGCAAAAGTGGCACTTGAAACAGTGAAATCCAACCAGTCAACAACATGCTGAAGATGACAACATGGAAATGTTTTTGGTTCGTACAATTACAGTAAAATATGAATTTATTTAAAACAACATTTTCATGATATTTTCTTCATTACCTCAAGAAATCATAAAATAGATCATTACACAAAATCTCTACTCCTCGAAGCAATCTCTTCCCTTTCTCACATGACAATACTGCACTTGTCCATTCAGACTATTAAATTTCAGGAAACAAGCTAAACAACAAACATTCAAATGACCTCCTACATAGATAGGATTTGAAGTTCACTACTATCTTATTGTATCTAGAGGTGTAGCACGTACACCACATAGCAAAACATATAGAAGAAGCTTATGATGTAGAAGCTACTATTTTGGTATCAACAAAGTACACCATTTGTTATCCTAATTGTGGTGTTTGTAATGTTGCAGGGTGCATTTTCCCATTTTCATCAGAAGGTTTTGCTCCAATCCAAAGTTCCATTGCACAATGCATCATTAGTAGTAGCTCAAGGAATTTTTAACAGCTTTTTCAATTTCACCACAAGTTTCCAATCATACTGAAAAATAAGAAGAATATTCCATTTTAGACATTAAAAAGTTGTTTTGTTAGCCAAAAATGAAAAGCACAAATGTTCAATTAGTATAAATACATAATAGTAAATACACTGTAAAATTATGTAATGTGGGTACCAAATAGCCTTACCCTATAGTTTTATTTCAATATATCTATGGATCTTCTGGTGAGATGACTCACGAATTCATCCTCCATTTTAAAATGCCTACCAAACATTTTTTGTGCTTCATTAGCCTTGCTCCCAACAATCTGTAAAGTTCGTATGATAATTCATTAACAAAAACATTTCAAAAAATAACATCCAAAATCATATTAAACTATTAACAACAAAGACAACTTCTCAAAATACCTTTATGGCAACTTTTTCACCCTTCTTAGCTATTTCAACAGATTTATGATTGATCTCAATTGAGGCTATTTTGCCAATATCTATGAAATCTTTTGTGGGAACACATAATGGCATGCCAATCTGTAGATGCAATCAGGTCACACATATGGCTTTATACAAACCAAAAATGATACAACAATCCTTTACATGCATAAGTCATACCATAAAAAAGACTAGGTTTAGATACTGACCCTTGCAATGCCTACAAGAATATCAACACCAACAATTATAGGATCCTTCTTGTTAAAAATACAATTTGGCAAAATGCTCAGTACAAAGGGGAAAACAGCATCTTCTACAGCCTCCTTTTTTGGTTCTTCCTTAAGATTGTCCATATATTCTTTAAACTGGTCAAATAGATGATAAATAATGTCCATTGCAAATATCTTGACACCAACTTCATCTACAAGCTCTCGAGCTTCAGGAGTAATTTTGACATCAAATGCCAAAATTGCAGCATACTCTTTCTTCTTTTTCTCAAGCATTACACTCACACGCATGACATCTTTTTTATGCATAGGCCCAATACCAATTGCACTAACTAGGATGCTTACAGCTACGGTCTTCAAGAACTCAAGTAAAGCCTCCAAAGATCCAAGAGTTGAAGATTGAACATAAATTCCTTCCCCACTCTTGTCATTCCATGACATTACATTATTGATATCTTGCATTGCTTCTTCCTTAATATCCTCTAAATCATAATTAGGTCCAATAACATATAACTGAGTTCCTGATATGGCATACTCAAGACCATGAAAATAGGAAACTGTAGCTAAATTTCATTGTCCACATATATTTGATAAATTTATGATCATATATATAAAATTATTAGCCTAAAATTTGATATCTGAGTGATTATCTTGATTCCTTGTGCAGCCTTCAACTCCTTATGATGTTGATAAGATCCTTGAAATAAAAAAACATCTTAAGCTATGGAATATATTATATTAATTTAACAATATGATCAATGTGACTTGGTTTGAGTAATCTAAATTTAATGTGTAGATTATTGTATTCTAGCATAGTAGATCACAAATACCACCCATTCTCCTTTACTATAAAAGAGCATTTAATTTTTTTAATGCCACATATACTCCATTAAATAATATGGCACCATAAGGCTTCCAAGAATACATACCACTATGTAGGTTACCACAATGGACCACTCGTAAGGAACATTTTAAATCAGGATCAAAGTCACCTGGATCTTGAAACCAAAACGTAATCCCTTGGCTTTTAAACCATATATATCAATTTTATCCTCCCTTTGTCTTGATGTTTCAAAAGGTGACTCATAGTGCCTGTAATTTCTCATACTATCTGACCATTCAACATTTACAAACTATTTTCTATTTTCAACAATTTTCATATCCAAGGTTGACTTGATGATGCTATAGTATGGTAAGTTTTGGGATATAACATTTATCATTTGTTAAGTTACCTAATTGGGAGCAAAATAGGGCATTTCCAGGTAATATTCATCCCAAAATCAGATTCAGAGTTGAATCACCTATAGAATTGGGCACGGTTGGAATTTTTTGGGCCTAAAATGGTGTGGAATCATTGAGGTATGAACCCTGGTGACTCTAGGATCGACATGGCATTTTAAAGAAGTTTCTATGATGATTCTAGAGGTAGGTAATGTTTTCAATGCACTTTTTAAAAAAAATTACATATATGAATGAGCTACAACATGCTAGAATTAAAAGATTGATTCAACATCATGATAAAGAAAGGTAATCTGCAATAAAAAATATAATGCAAATATATATATATATATATATATATATATATATATATATATATATATATATATCAAGTTATAAGATATGAAAATTGTCTAAGAGTATATATATAAATATAATCAAAAATGTCATAGTTGTCTAAGAGTTTCCAACTCTTTCAAATACACCACGAAAATAAATACCCTAAACAACACATTCAAAATACTACATAAAGCAGTGGGCCAAGATGTCTAACAACAAGTACATGATAAGCATCAACTATGCCATTTTTTGCAAATATTTTAGTGGCCACCATGTGAAGGTTCCTTCTTTCTCTTTCAGACGGACAACTACATCTATTTTGTCTTCATAAGCAAGTTGTATGTTACTTGTGAAATTTAAAATCTTTACATTTGCATCTCCTGTTCCTTTCAAGTTGACTCCATGTACAATAGATAGTGAGTGAATCCACCCAATGCCCATAGCAACACCATCACACGGATCCAACACCACACCCTAACTTTATCCCTTTCTTAGAGTTTATCAATACATATCTGGAGAAACAAAAAAAATACACATTATATTGAAATACATAATAATTATTATATAGGTAAGGATTACCCTTATTTACATAATAAAACAACCATTACTTAAAACCCTAAAATTTTGTTAATTCCCACCATTATTCCAAATAAACTATTCTAATGTCTCACATGTTAGGAACTCTCAAAAATTTTGCACATTTCCATCCTACTTGATCTTTTCACTTGTATATGACCATTTCTTAATAGACATTCATGCCAAAATTTTATGCCATTTATTTCCTAGGGTCACATAACATGGTCATTTTGAGTATGTAGTTATTCTTAATCATTTCTATGTTTTTGTAGTTTACCGCAATCTTGTAGGTCATCCTCATTGTCTTGGTGGTAGTGCGGGAACTAGAGCAACAAGAATCATGTATACCACACTCCTGCTGGAAACATACAAGTTGTTCGCAGCATGGTAGTAGGAAGGGCTCAGCCGACCATGTTACCGCGATTTTGTAGGTCATCCTTATTGTCTTGGTGGTAGTGCGGGAACTAGAGCAATAAGAATCATGTATACTGCACTCTCGCTGGAAACATACAAGTTGCTTGCGGCATGGCGGTAGGAGGGGCTCAGTCAACCATGTATATCACAGTCCCTCGTAGGTCTCACCACTTGGTTGCATCTTGGTAGTAGTAAGTGTCCAAGTTATCAAGCTCCCACGATAAATTTCAAAGAATGTTTGTGGCAAGGTGGTAAGCAATAAAAGTTGGCAACATAATCTCACTGTGGTAATGAGAACAAGCACTTACGGTTTGATGGTAATGGAAGAAAATGGAATAAATGGGGCTATAAGCCTCGCGATCCCACTTTGTTTGAGCATAAGGGCTAAGGGTTGGCAGTAATCAAGAAAAATGAACAAAAGGCATTGAAGCTTATCGCCATCATGTGACCGATTTAAACAAGCTCCATGATAGTGCGGTAATGATATTAAATGAAGCCATTGAAGCTTATCACCATCCTGTGACTAGTTTAAAAAAGCTCTGCAGTAGTGCGGTAATGATAATAAATGAAGCCATTGAAGCTTATCGCCATCCCGTGACCGCTTTAAACAAGCTCCGTGGTAGTGCAGTAATGATAATAAATGAAGGCATTAAAGCTTATTGCGATCCCGTGATCAGTTTAAATAAGCTTCACGGTAGTGCGGTAATGATAATAAATGAGTAAACATACTTAGTGTGGGTGTGTGATTACTGATAAATTTGAAAGATCTTGTCATTTCATCTGATCATTGGATCAAATTTGATCAAGGGATTATATTTGAAATGAATTGAATGTGGACATTTTATAATTTTGTGGCACAAAACACAAATAATGGTTGAATGCTCAACATTGTGGCTTGATAAAATCTAGAAATCTCTTGATATTTGCTCAGTTTAGAGATTGCAGATTGGCTCAGAGAAGTTGCCCAGTTTGATATGTTCTTAGCAAGCTTCAAATTGTTCAAGTAAGTCCATCTCTACATTCTCTACAAGAAAGTTTGAAGAATCTTTTCTTTGTTTCAATTCTCCATGCATTTTCTTGAATTTTGAAACCCTAGTTTGTATAGTGGCACCCAAAAAAGTCTTAATCCACAAGTAAGACCAATAAGCCTAATCCCACCCCTAAGAAAAGATAACTGCAGCAATCTTTGCTAGATGTTTTACCCAATTCAATTGACAAAGGTTGAAAGAAAGTATTTAGGGATGCTACTGAGGGTTGTAGGGATGCCATAATTCCCATTTCTAGCTAGAAACTATTTTGGTACTTCTGTCAGAAGAAGGGTGGTCAGAGACCGGTGGGTAATCCATGGAAGCTAGATTTGGCCAAGCTAATTATTTCAAATGTAGTTGTGGATGTGGAACTGATTCATACATTGGCACTGCACTATCACCTAGCTACTAAAATAGTAAGGTTCCCAAATGGATCTTCTCTGTTGAGAATTAACAGAAGTGCTATAATTGACTATTTTATGTTGAGCAAACAAGCTCTCACTGAAATTGACCTACAAAACATTGAACAAGAATACAAAAGTTTGAGAAGAATACTTAGAAGTGATGAGTTGCTGATATTTATGAGAAGAGGTGCAAACAACATGATATTTGATATTCCTTCCAATGAAGTTGAACCATTCCTTGTGGAAGATTTTGTAGTCTATTACAAATGGACCGATTATGCATTGTGCCAAGTACTAGGAATTGAAGTTGATCAGAGAATGCCAGTTAGTTTGATGATGATGGCTATGAAGATACAAAATTCAGAGGTGAACATTGAGTATGATTTTGCCTCATATCTTGAAAATAAATTACATGATGGATTCATCAGTGTGAAGGAAGATAAGAAACCTGTTGTGATGCTCACAACATGCCCCATTTTACTTCTTAGCAAAATGAGGACCCCTGCTATGGCTTGCTTTTTGTTGCTTCTGTGTGTGGGTCTTCTTGGTGGTAAAGGGAAAAGGCAAGTAAAAGTTACCAACCTTGGTGAAAATAAAGAAAAAATAATATTAAGTACTAGGGTAGAGTATTGGTGAATTTCTTGTCAAAATGAGTAGCGGTTGCTTTTTGAACCATCTTAAAATTCCCTATATTTTGCAAGTTATAAGTGTTTTTTGGTAAATGTACAATCAGGAGGTTTGTGTGTTGCATATACAAAACTGTTTGTATATACAAAGTCATGGTATACAAGGTCATTTGTATGTCAGGTATTTGTGTTAGTCGCAAAAGGGGAAGTCATCAGGTTTATAAATGTATATTGTTATACTTGTATACATCGTGCTAACACTTTATCTTCATATACAAGTCAGACCTGATGGAATTAAGGTTGAAATGAATAAAAGGTTAAGTCTGCTATGTATGTTTTGGTTTGTATATTTGGCAAATGGAAGACATACAAAATAAATATACAAAGCTACATACATAGCGCGAAACTGAAAAGAATATTAAAGTTGATATAATCGTTGTATGTTTCACACTTTTTATATGTATGTTTCAGTTATATACATTGCAGAATACATACAAAGCAGAATCAAAAGGATCATGAAATAAGGTATAATGGTTGTATATTTCATGTTTTGTATGTAATGTTTGAGACATGCATTGTGATATACATACAACCTGGAATTCAAGGAAACTTTAAATCTGATATAATGTATGCATCGAGACTTAATGTATATTGGAAGATGCATTGCAATTTATATACATCGTGGAACTAAAAGTAAGTAAAATGTGGTTTATAAAAATGAGAAGTCCGAAAGGTGATACAAAAAAGGTTGTATGCATTTTAGCTTGTATATAAAGGTTTGATACAAGCGTCATATACATCGTGGAGATACAAGTTAAAAGTAAGGTGGACCCCACTGATTACACATTTCGCTTGTATAATAACAATGTATATTTTAGATGTACAAGCTGATGTATGTTAAAGGATGCAAAGTGGAAATACAAACCAGATTCGAAAGAGAAATGAAATACATAAAATTCATTGTATGATTAAATGCTTGTATGTGTATGGTATACATGCCTGATATACAACGAAATTAAAAGCATCGTGGATACAAGTAAAAGGTAAGGTGGGTCCCATCCTTTGCATGTCGGCATTGTATAATTACAATGTATGTTTAAAGATACAAGTCGATATACAAAGGTGAAAGATGCAAAGTGAAGGATGCAAAGCAGAGATACAAGCCAGATGTCAAAAGGAATTGAATAATAGAAAAGTCTTTTCATGTTTGGGTGTTTGTATGTTTATAATATACAATGTAGATATACAAAGAATTAAAAGCATCACGAGAGAGAAAAGGTAAAGAAGGGGTTTGGATAAGGTGTTTGTATGTGCGCTTATACAAAGGAATATACAAGCATGATATACAAAATGAAAGATACAAAGATGTACAGAAAAAGCAAAAAAAAAAAGGTAAAGAACATTAGTTGGTTCTTTGCATAAAATACTTGTATGTTTAAAGATACAATGAAGACATACAAAAAAAACATATAATGAAATATACAAAGAAAAGGTATGTATGCAGAATTACACTACAGGTAAAAAGTTCAAAAAACTCAAACACTAAAGTAGAAGAACGAAGGTTGTAGCGCATGAATTGCTATAATTAATGCAGATTTAACTCTCAAGCAAAGTAAAATTTAACGAGGGTTAGGGCAATTTTAATGTTATTTTGCTTTCAGATATACTGCTAAGAGTTAAAATTTGTAGAAAAGAGAACTGTTACAGTGGATTGAGCAAAACTTACTGAGGTGACATAGTTACAGTAGTTGGATGAAGGTGAAAAGCTAAAAGTAAGTCAACGGTTAAACGGTCATGAAAAATAGGTATTTATCCCAAAACACCATTTGTTTTCAGTTGATAAAATACTGTTAATTTTAGTAATTTCGTTGCAAAATATAGGAATTTTTTTAATCCTTGTTTTAACTATTAATTGAATGGGTAGGGATTAGCAAATTTAGAGGTTAAAACAGAAAGGGAAAAATGAGTTAGGGTAAAATAGTAAAAGCATAAATTCATAGTAAAAACCCTAGACAGGAAATTGAAACGAAAGTTAAAAGAAGCATGTTTCTACAAGATGGCCCTGAAACAGAAGAAAGATACAGGGGGCGAGGTGATAAAAGAAAGGAAACTCTGGAAGGAGATAGAGAAAGAAGAATTGCCCGTACATAGAGGTTATCCATCTCTAATTAGTACGAGTGGAGTGGGCACAGATACGATCATTGGAAATTATGATGTAGAGGATGTGTTAAAGAAAATTACTGCTGCGGATGCTTCAAATGATATGAAATGTATCTGGCAGAGTAGACTATACAGAGCTGTAGGTTTCCCACTGGCAATAGAGATTTGTACTTAGATTGTGTGACTTTATATGATCCAACTACAAGGAAAATCATGCTGTATGATAGACTTATTGCTGATTTAACCACAGAGGGCATTGCCAAGACATTTGGATTGGAGATTAATGAGAAAATGAGAGATATTGATATTGATCAATATAATGAAGACTTTACAAATGAAAGGGAATGCAAGGGTAAAATATTCCAGAGTTGGTATAATCCAGAAAAAAAACCCAAAGTTGTAGCCAGGGTACCCAAGAACTTGATGAGGATATACTTCAAAGAAGAAATTTATTTGATGATCACTATGCTGAGTAGGTTGGTGGGAGTAAGAGATAGCACCAAATGTGAACAATGGATATTCACTATTATTGAGTTCATAAGAACAGGGGAAAAAGAGCAAGGACAAATCCACTAGGCTAAGGCAATAAGTACAGCTATTTGGAAGCAGGTCATGCTGAGAAAACAAAAGATGATGCCCTTTCATTTGTCTTCCAATGTGTTATATTCATGTGCTGCAAAAACTAAACCATACATACATGGAATTGAAAGGGTTGGTGCCTTGGGAAGTGGTCATGATCAGAAATTAGTGTATGAACACTACCCTAACCTACAAGAAGAAAATACATTGAAGAATTTTTCTTTAGTTACTGATGTCTTTTTATACTTACACTAAAAGATTAACCATTAAGAAAATGAAGTCTATAAGTGACATATATGTCCCTCCAAAGGTTCAGGATGATGATAAATTGTTACATCAGAGTTATGCAGAGGCAAGGTTGGCTCCTATTACAGAGCCTGATTGGTCAAAACACTAGAACACATCATTGGACATATTGTCCAAGCCAGTGATATTATTTTCACAGACATGGCTAAAAGATAGAATTGAAGAGCTCATAGCTAAAGGAAAAGAGGTCACCTATCCAAAGAAAGGAAGAAAAAGAAAGGCAGAGCCTAGTGAAGATTTGTAATGCTTTTATGAGAAGAAAAGGAAGATTGTAGAGGCCAAGATTGTTGAAAAGGATAAAAATGCTACTATAATGGATCCATATGCATTAGGGATAACAGTAGCAGTGGCATCAAGTACTTTTAATGATGGAAGGTCAATAATTCATGAAATTAGTGCAGAAGAGGCACAGACTGCTAAGGAAGCAGAAGGACAACAAATTAGAAAAGCAATACCAATAAGTTTGTCAAAGGGTGAAACTTCTGAACCAGGTAGTGTACTTGGAGCAAAGGAAGTAGGTGCAAAACTGAGCAATATACTTAGTGCCTCCACATCCTTAGAACAAAGACAAGCATTTGTGCAAGTAAAAATAGAGTTGGCTGGAGAAATACAGCAAGAGTTAGAAGCTCATAGAGCCAAACAAACTATTGAGACTGTGCACATTAATAGTAGTGATACTGAAGAAAAAGAAATGTATAAGGGAAAGGAGATTGAAATAGAAGAAGATTCTAGTGATTTCTTAAGTGAAGAAGAAGAACCAAGCATTCAGGCTAAAATGGAGATTGAATAGGGCCTATAACATGAAGAAGAAAAGGTACAAGAAGAAACAGGATCAGTGGATCCATTTGGTACTTTAGTTCCTCCTAAAATTTTCCAAGATGTGCAAGAAGAGGCACATAAGATTGAAGAATCTGAGAAAGAAGAGATACTTGAGGAGATAATCATAGAAACACATGCTTCAGTAGAAGAAGAAACAAAAAAGGACACCTCAGATGTGGATGCTTTAAATATGCTGAATATGTATGGTGAGCTAGGTGAGGAAGAGAAAAATACAGAAAATATAAAAGAACAAGAGGAAGAAGTAAAAGAAGATGATGCAAAGATAAGTTCCCCTATACATACAGAGTAGGTACAGATAGAAAATACATACCAAATAGAAGATGAAACCAAGAGGCCTGAAGGTACAGGAGAAATACAAAAGGTTGATGACAGTAAACTAGAAGAACAAATAGAACATATCAACATGCCAGATGTAGAGCCAGTACATGCAGAAGAGGATTAAGGAAAAGACCCATCAAAAGAAGAAGGTCCTGAAGAGGAAATTGATGCTAGAGGGGATACTAAAATAGAAGAGGAGGAAAATAAAGGTGAATCAAAAGAATAGCAAAATGATCCCAGAGAACAAGAGCCTCCACTTCAATAGCAAATTCCAAAACAGCAAGAACAAGAAGCACCTCAACAAGAACAACAAGAACAACAATAGGAACAGTAGTAACAAGAAGAAGTAGAAACAGAGAAACCTCATGAAGAGGTAATTGATGAAGACTGTAGAAGGTACAAAAGAAATTCTTGCATGGTTAGGAGGAGAAATAAGAAAGAAGGAGAAACAGGTACAGTTAGTACCAATTGATATTGATAGTTTGCTAGGTGGGACCACTCCAAGAAAAGAAAAATGAAGATCTAGGACAATGTTAGCTATACAGAGAGGTCAAGATGGATCTAGAATGCTGAACCTAGCCGTTCCACAGAAAGAAAAGGCAAAAGGTGAAATAGCCTTGGAGCAATATAAGATATTAAATTTGGACCTTGGGCATTCTACAAGAGAACAACATATTAATGAATGGGAAGATATGCACCAAGTGACAGCAGAGATGCTAAGGAAGGACAAATCTAAACAAGAGTGCTTAAAAGGACACATTGTCCAACTTCAGCAATTCATTAAAGGGATATTTGATCCCAATACCACAGTCCCAGAATTGCCTAATAACATTGCAGTTGTTTTAAAGGAAGAAATCAGGGACATGGAAAATAAAAGGTTCAAGGCCAATGTTCTTGATGAATGGTTGAAGGACTTTATACAAGAAGGTGAGAACAAGTGGCAAAAGAAAAGAATAAGTGCAATATACTTGTACACAATTGTCAATTTAGAAGGGAAGAGTGTAAGGCTGAACTGGCATAGTTGACAGAGAAAGAAGAAAGAATAGAAGAGTTGATTAATGAAGGAGTAATTACCCCTTCATTGGCAAATCAAGTGCCACAGACCAGATTAGAGCTTAAGTTTGAGGAAGATAAGCTCATAAAATGCATAATAGTGGTCCAAGATTTAGAAGAGAAAGCAGATGAAATGATAAAGCTGCACAAGAAGATAATAGAAAGACTCCTAAAGCATGAATGTATGGAAGTGCCAGCATATGGAGAGGAAAGAGCCTTAACAGAGTTTAACACCATTTGCACACCATGCATAGAGAATCCTGATGCAAATCTCAACAAACAGATGATGGATACATTAGTAGAAGAAAGTGCTAAAATGAAAAAGTATAAGAAAAGAAGAGAAGGCTAAGGGAATAGAGAAAAGAAATTGACAGAAGGAGTTGTTATGCAGGAATACATATGGGAAAAGAGTCCAAGAGGGGACCGCACATTTGTAGAAGGTGTAATCAATAATTTCAAAGTATATTTGAAAGAATGAGATGACAGGGGTGAGGAACGGTTTTGAAAAGAGGTCAAATGAAGAGTATTAGCAAAGAAAAGTCAATGAAGAAGGTGAATCTTATTTTTGAAAGATTGCAACAGCATCCTTTGAGGAGGGAAAGATGCCATTTAGATATTTTGGCAGACGGTTAGAGGCAAACATACACTGTTGATCAATAATGGAGCGATCTCAATCGTAGATTGAAGTTGTAGCCATAGCAATATGAAGTTCAAAATCTATATAAAGAGCTTGGCTACCTGTATATTATTTACACAGGGATTTTTAGAAATTAGCTAGCAATTGTAATTTGTTCAGAGACTTTGAGTAGAAGGAGTATTTTAGTTTAGAGGAGGTCACCTGTGTCTACACTAAGGAATGCGTGGAATGTCCAGCTTTCTTATTATATCTGTAAAGTGTTGTAAGTTTTCGTGAATTTGATTAATGAAGCTAAGAGTCATTCATACATTATAAATCATATATGACTATGTGTTTTAAATACATTTGAATCTAGAATTATGCATCTATTTTCTGAGTGTCTTCTGGCTCTTCTTTGTATTTGAAATAGTATCTCTTACAGCTCGCAATCTTGAATGCATGTTTGTGAAAATACTCAGGACATTCACATTTAACGATTTAGTCTGCTGATTTAATTAAATTTGTTGTATTTCTTACCACGTGCATAACAGAGCATTTAGATCCTATAGTAGAATGAGGTTAAATTTAGTTTCTCTAACTTTTCCCAAGCAATTTGAAATACTCAGCTTAAACGTAGAAATCTAAAGGAGATTATCTTACATTTGAAAGAAATAGGAATAACTGAGTTGATATTTGGCAATCTTCATAAATATTTGAAAGGAAAAGCATGTTTTAATATAAATCATTTAAAGCTTTATGATACAGTAACAGATTTATGCAAAGAGATAGATCATTTGTTGATATTTGCAACAATTTGCATAATTAGAGTCCAGTAAGTCATCAATCACCTTAAATCACGTAAGGCCCCTTGCATATTACAGTTTCACATTTACCTACTGAATTGTCCAACAGGTCAAGACCTGACCATACAGAAACTTGGGATTAAGTAATCTTCATTGATTTCTTCATATCTTTCAAGATAGTTAGGTTCATTTTGTGAATTTTAACTTTTGTTATGAATGTGTAAAAATAATCATCAATAGTTTTTGGCGCTAGAAGGAGGGCCTGATTGGAGTTAAGGTTGAATTTGACAAAAGCTAGCTCATAAGAACAGTAGAGTGACTAGGTCTAGATCCAGTTTGGAGGATATATTTGTGCAATTAACGGATAGGAGACAGAGTAAAGGTCCTTTAGTTTGGAATCGTAAAATATCAAATACAGGAAGTTCATTTGGAACGCCTCCTGGATCCCTTTTTAACATCCATAATATTGTGAGTCCTGAGAGTTCTTCATTGAGATTCTTAAATCTTGGTTCAGGTCCTCCCAGAGGTCCTAGTCCTCCCAAAAATCCAAGTCCACTTAGAAATCTAGGTATTCCTATAGGTCCAGGTCAAGCACAAGTACCTGCAAGGGCTTATTTTAATGTAAATTTGCCCATACAATTCACAGATTATCATGAGATGCCAAAGAACCTTGAGAAAATATGTCCTAAATACCAATTGCATCAGGATCCAGAGGATCATATTAGGATATTTAAGGAGGCATGCTTTAGAGCTAGGCTAGAATATGAAGATGTTGTGTGTAGGTTATTTCCTTACACCTTCAATGTACAAGCTTCTAACTGGTATGTGAATTTACCTAATGGTTATGTTTCTTCTTGGACACTTATGGAGGAAGCATTTTTGTCTAGATTTAGGAGACTAGTAGATCATTCCATCTTATATCATAAATTGGCTACAATTAAAAGAGGTGAGGGAGAACTGATTGATAATTTTAATGATAGGTTTCAAAAGTCTTATTCTAGGTTGGTAGCACCACACAGTAAATGCCGATACATTGTTGGCTATGTATTATGTTTCCTTAGATCCATTAACTACCATGTTTGTCAAAAGAAAGCCTAACATAGATACAATATCTAAAGCCTATAAAGAGGCAGCCTCTATAAACGAGGAGATGAGGCAGACAACTTATAATCCATTTTTTAATGGAGCAAATCCTGGGATGCAAAATCAAGCACAACCTTGGAATGGAGTTCCTTCACATAGTATTCCATTGCTAAATCCAGTCCCTACATACACACTTGTGTATAATCCTGTCCCAATTCAGGCTATAGTACCTTACACTAGTAATACTATCAAGAGTAATCATAATAATGGCCAATCTTTCTTCCAACCACCTCAGGATACATTGGTTACAAAAGTACAAGAGGAAAGGGAAGAAATCAAAGAAATTACTACACATTTGAAAAGATTGACCACTGAAATGACACAATTGAGAAATGAGAATTTCTTCGGTAGAAACAACCAGTGATACAATCATAGCTATAACCAGAGTCAAAACTAGAATTACAACCCCAACCATAACCAAATTAGAATCAGAATTATAACCAAGGTCAGGGTTCTAATCAAGGTCAAAATCATAGTCAACATCAAAATAATAATCAAGGACAACAGATACAAAATAGAGGACCTGCTATAGATAATAAAGCCTGGGGTAACAATAACAGGAATCCAAATCAGCCAAGGCCACCTAAAACATGGAACACAGGGCCAAATAATGGCACCCTATCTTCTCCATTTGAGAATGTGGATAATCAAGAGACAAAGCAACCAGCTAGTTTTCAAATGGCCAATATAGCATTGAAGAATTGGTGTAGAATTCATAATACTAGTGCCTATACTGAATTAGACTATCCTCAGTTCATCTGGCAGCAAGTATTTTTAATGTGGATGTACAGGCTCCTACTTCTGAGTTCTTAATTCCCAAAGGTAATGAAAAAGTACCCTCAAGATATGATACTGCTCTATTTTTAGAAACTTTTACCTTTGCAACCAGAGAAGAGGAAGAAGACCAATTGTTAGACGATGAACCCTATTGTTGTGAAAACCTATATCCTGAAATAGCCTTAATACTAAATGCATTCCAGTTTCCATTTGAAACTAAAAATGAGGTGTTGTATGAGATAGAGGAGGTGCAAGCGTTCCAATAGTCAAATAAGAATCATACTTACAACCTGAGAAATAACACTAGGCCAGGAGGTCCTTTCACCACTTCCACTCCTAACAATTTCAATACTCCCCTAGACTAGAATGCTAACAATAACCCTGCTATACTGAAAGCCAATCATCATGCAAATAATGGAATAGTTGAACAAAAGGTCCAAACAAGTAAAACAGAGACCGTAGAGATAATGAGATTGATGAGTTATCTGTCAGAGGAGATAAAGAAAATTAAGGTCAGTATACCTTTGTGTGAATTGTTGAAAAGTCCAGGGGTTAGAAATGCTTTTATTAAATCCTTGGATGCATCTGTGACAGGTGAGGTTTCTGCTAAGGTAAATGTTCGTAGTAGGGATCCACAGTCCAATGAAAAAAAAAAGAAAACTGAGTAGCCATCCAACACCAATGTGGTAATGTATGTAGATAAGAAGGATGCTCCTCCTTTCTTGTTAACCATTAGACTATGTGGAAAGAATATAAATAATTGTATGGTAGATTCAGGTGCGTCAGCTAATGTAATGCCTTTAGGGATATGCAAAACTTTAGGGCTAACCCCTACTAAATCTGCTAAAGTTGTTACACAGTTGGACAAAACTGAAGTTAATGTGATTGGAGAACTAATGCATATTCAAATGCAGTTAGCTATAGACCCCAGGGTAAGTCAGTTTATTGACATCCAAGTAGTAGATATACCTTTAAATTATGGGATGCTATTGAGTAGAGACTGGTCTAAGACTTTGAATGGATATATGGCCACCGATTTTTCAAATATGTGGTTACTTTGGAGAGGTGTGCCAAATCAGATTAGAATAGAAGCTGAACCCAGGATGAAACACATGATCATAGAGTACAATAGGACTAACAAAATATTATATGCTTCTGTTGAACCTGGTTTTTATAGGGTTACTAACAAAGGGGTACAAATTGAAGAAATCTTAATGCTGAATTTTAGGAAAAAACCTGTCAATAAGGAAACAGTATTATTTATTGAGTCTGATGGAAATTTTTTTGATGAAGAAAACAATGCACTGAATAATTTTTGACAGGTCATTATTTAAGAAATAGAAAAGTGCATAGAACAAAATATTCCAGTTCAATGCAAGTTATACAAAAATAAGCGTAGAGTCCATGATAAGCCACATTTTGAAGAGAATTGTGTAATGTGCAGAGACATTATTGAGTATCAGTAAAATGCACAAAGGGGATGGAACTCTGAGAAGGAAAGGTTAATCAACCAGAGAGATACTTTCAGAACAACATAAATGGATAAACTCTAGATTTAGAAAAAGAGACAAAAGACAAAAGTGTTTGTCATTCTGATCTACAAACTAAAAAGATAAATGTACAAGTAAGCCAAAATGAATTGCATAAGAATAAACAAGATAGCACTACACATGTGATAGAAAAAGAAAAACATGCTAAAGTAAAAGGTCAAAAGAATAAGGATGGCATGTGGACACTAAAATGTGATGGTTCCAAATCTAAACAGGGTACAGGTGCTGGTGTAGAACTTATAGATCCTCATGGAAAATCATATTTAGCAGCATATAGGCTATAGTTTGCTTGTACTAACAATGTTGCAAAGTACGAAGCTTTAATTTATGGACTGGTCATGGCTATAAAGAAAAAGGTACAAATGATCAAAGTATTTTTAGATTCTAAGCTAGTAGTCAAACAGGTAAGGAAATTGTATGCATGCAACTATAAAAAGATGGTTTGTTATAGGCATATGGTGTGGGATTTGATAGTCAATTTGATGCTTTCAATATAGAGCATATCCCTAGAGAATTGAACCATAGACCAGATGCACTAGCAGTTGCTACTAGCATATTAGAACCTTTAACATTGTTAAGATTAAAAAGATTTGCTGTAGAATGAGTGAATGTGCCTAGTGTACCAGATAATGTAACTCATTTTCAGGTATTTGAAGGGGATCAACAAATTGTAGATTTTCTAACTTGTAATGAGGTATT
Organism: Cunninghamia lanceolata; assembly: GCA_027924645.1. Classification (NCBI taxonomy): domain Eukaryota; kingdom Viridiplantae; phylum Streptophyta; class Pinopsida; order Cupressales; family Cupressaceae; genus Cunninghamia; species Cunninghamia lanceolata. Next base: position 3,450,039 of record BSBN01000098.1, on the reverse strand, counting down.
TGAGGCTCAAATTATTAATGAACAAGAGAGGCCTGATGTGTCTTGGGATGAAGAAGACAATCAACTTAAAAAGCAATTTTCTGCCTAAAGGAGTGATTAAGTTAGAACAAATCTTTGTCTTTGATGGGGTAGTAAAATAGAAAGACTTACCTAAAATAGAGGCAGGTAAGTGTGATCCATATAACTTAGGAACAGAGCAGAATCCTTAGAATGTACAGACTAGAAAAGCCTGTTCTAAAAAGTTGAGAAAGGAAATTATAGATGTTCTAAAAGACTATAAACATGTTATAGCATGGACATATGAGGATTTAAAGACATATGATACATCCATCATCACTCATGTGATACCTTTAAAACCAGATATCAAACCATTTAGGCAGAAACAAAGGCCTATGAATGCCATTTTAGAACCTTTGATATTTGAAGAAGTAAAAAAGCTATTGTCTGCTAGAATAATTTTCCGTATCAGACATTCAACCTGGGTAGCTAATTTAGTACCTGTTAGAAATAAAAGTGGAGACATTAGGTTATGTGTAGATTTTAGCAATTTGAACAAGGCATCTGAAAAGGATAATTATCCTCTTCCTCCCATAGATGAAGTGCTACAAGCAATGAATGGAGTGAAGATGATGTCTTTTCTGGATGGATTTTCAGGGTATAACTAGGTCTTGGTCGATAAAGAAGATAGGTTGAAAACCACTTTTACTTGTAAATGGGGTAATTATGCATACAGAAGAATGTTGTTTGGTCTAATTAATGCAGGTGCCACTTTTTATAGAGCCATGGATATTGCATTCTGTGGATTGTCAGGTAAGTGCATTGTAATTTATATGGATGTTTTAACTGTTTATTCTAAAGATGTGTCTACTAATGCTGAAGATCTAAGAATAGTCCTCAAAAGATGTGAGAGGTATGGAATTTCTCTCAACCCTAAGAAATGTTCATTTAGCATAAGAAAAAAGAAAACTATTAGGACATGTCATTTCTGAGAATGGGATATCTATTGATCCTGATAGAATAGAAGGAATAAAGAAATTTCAATTACCAAATACTAAGAAGGAATTAAAATCATTTTTTGGTAAAATTAATTTTGTCAGGAAGTTTATTACAAGGTTTGCAGAGATTGTGCAACCACCGAACGCCATGTTGAAGAAGGATGCAAATATAGAATGGACACCAGTAGCAAAAGTTACATTTGAAGATATCAAGGAAGCTATTTCTGATGCTCCTATATTGGCCAGTCCAGATTACACAAAGCCATTCTATATTTATTGTTTTGCATCCACACATTTAGTTACAGCTGCCTTGACATAGAAAGGAGAAAATGATGAAGAGAAGCCAATAGTTGTGCACCTTTGAAGGATGCACAACTAAAATACCTTGATATAGAAAGGTAGGTATTTGCACTGGTAAGAGAAGTAAAAAAGTTTAGACATTATATCTTATGCAGTCAGGTTAAAGCTATAGTACCAGATGCTATCGTGAAGATGTTGATGCAAAATGAACCTGGAGAGAAAAGAGCTAAGTGGATCACAACTTTGTAAGAATTTGATATGGAAATCATTCCAATGAAGTTGGTCAGATGACAAGATTTAGTGCAAACCATAGCCAATACAGACCCAAACTTGGTAAAACAGAAATATGTGTGGAATACTAATGATGCATCAAGGTGGTATGATGATTTGAACATGTTTTTAATATCAAGGAAATATCTGAGCAAGATGAAATCCTCACAAAGAAGAGCTTTAAAGATCAAAGCACAGAAGTATATGGTACAAGGAGGTCTTCTATTCAAGAAGAATCATGAAGGAATATATTTAAGATGTTTAAATAAAGTTGAAGAGGATAAAGTATTGCTAGAGATGCATGATAAGTATGGAAGTACTCATGGTTCCCATTTAGCCACAATGCATAAGATATTGAGAGCAGGATATTATTGGCCTACTATGTTAAAAGATATAGAGAGTCACATTAGAAGTTGCCACATTTGTCAAACTACAATAGATAAAGGAAGGAATCAGGCTAATCCATTACAGTTAGTTATCGAGTCTAGACCATTTGCACAGTGGGGCTTAGATTTCATTGGAGTCATAAATCCTCCATCATCTGTAGAACACAAGTTTATACTGGCAGTGACTGATTACTGTACAAGGTGGACTGAAGCCACATGTTGTAAGTTCTCTACTACTGAGGTAGTCATCAAATTCCTTGAAGAGAACATCATAACCAGGTTTGGAGCTCCTTATTTGTTGGTATGTGACAATGGCCCTACATTTTCTTCTTTGAAAGTTTCTAAATGAGCGTTTGAACATGGAATTGTTTTAAATTTTTCTTCAAACTATTATCCTTAGGGGAACGGGTTAACTGAGTCTACAAACAAGATTTTATTAGATATAATCAAGAAGCTAATTGAAAAGAATCCAAGAGAATAGAACACATTGCTAAAATAAGCACTGTGGGTAGATAGGACTAGGGTTAAATCAGCCTTAGGCAATGCACCCTATCACTTAGTTTATGGGATTGATCCCATACTTCGAGTAAATTTAAGAATACCAGTTTGGAAGTTTGCTAATGAATATTTAGGCTTTGATCACAGAGAAGCCAGAATAATCCAACTGTTAGAATTAGATGAGAAAAGAGATCAAGCCATTGAGAAATTTGCTAAACATCAAGCAGTGGTAAAGAGATGGTTTGACAAGATAGCAAGAGTCAAAATGTTTAGAATTTTAGACTTAGTGTTGTGCTAGGATAAGGTACATGAGAAAAAGGGAAATCATGGAAAATTTGAAAAGTTATGGTTAGGTCCATTACTGGTCTCAGAAATAATAGGAGAACACTTTCAGGCTTAAGATCTTAACTGGAGAAGAAGTGACACTACCAGTTAATGGCCAACACTTGAAACACTACTTTCAGGCTTGAGGTGAGGGTTGTTGGTCTGTCATATCATAATGTGAATAATGTACAGTTTTGTTTTATTTTTTATTTTTTGGTTCTATTTTGTTTGTTTTTGTTTTTGTTTTTGTTTTTGTTTTGTTTTTGTGTGTTGTGTTACTTTAGCAGGGATGTTTGTTTTGTTTTAAAGTATACAAGAGAAAACTAACAACCACTAAAAACAATAGAAAAATTCAGAACATTCAGGTTGATTATTTGAAATTTATGCATAATTTGTTGTGACTGTCATGAATGTAGAAAGTTAGTTGACTTGTGAAATTTTGTATTCAATAACCATGGGTTGAGTATTCAAGGGAAGTTTCTCACAATGACACACCTTAAATCCTTGGGTTTGTTGAACCTACCAGTGTAGATATTAGGTGAAAAATCAGAGGTCACCCTTGCTACCATTACAATTCTCAACTTAATTTTAGCAAGTGATTATTCCTTGCATTATGAAGTTACAACTGAAATATCTTATGAAATCTCTGTCAAATACAAAATATAAAATAAATAAATAAAATAGATTTTATTGAAATCTAAGTTAAGTCATCTAAGTAACTTTACCGGGGCTATAGACGCTTGCTGGCAGTGGGGCTCTACTTAGGAGAATTGTAACGATAACCTTGTCGACGCTATGGACACCTGCTGCCAGCAAGGCTTTATCCAGTTGGCTATGAGGGAATGACATCAACTAGGTAGTCTAATATTAGTCACTGGGTTGTTCAACTGATTTTCAAGATGAGGATTATTAATCATGTGCACCCACTTAAACTAAAAAGGAAAATTCATGTACCTTATTGAATACATTTGGTCTCAAGCTAGATAATGATTTGTAGAAAAGAAAGTTGGAAATTATGAATTTATTTCATTTCATTTTCTTTTAATGGTTTTAATTTAATTTCTTTATTTGGTTGCTAGTTGTTGTGATGTTCACAACACGCCCCATTTTACTTCTTAGCAAAATGAGGACCCCTATTGTGGCTGGCTTTTTGTTGCTTCTGTGTGTGGGTCTGCTTGGTGGTAAAGGGAAAAGGGAAGTAAAAGTTACAAAACTTGGTGAAAATAAAGAAAAAATAATATTAAGTACCAGGGCAGAGTATGGGTGAATTCCTTTTAAAAATGAGTAAGGGTTGCTTTTTGAACAATCTTAAAATTCCCTATATTTTGCAAGTTATAAGTTTTTTTTGGTAAATGTACAATCAAGAGGTTTGTGTGTTGCATATACAAAATTGTTTGTATATACAAAGTCGTGGTATACAAGGTTATTTGTATGTCAAGTATTTGTGTTAGTCGCAAAAGGGGAAGTCATCGGGTTTATAAATGTATGTTGTTATACTTGTATACATCGTGCTAATGCTTTATCTTCATATACAAGTCAGACCCGATGGAATTAAGGTTGAAATGAATAAATGGTTAAGTCCACTATGTATGTTTTGGTTTGTATATTTGGCAAATGGAAGACATATAAAGTAAATATACAAAGCTACATACATAGCGTGAAACTGAAAGGAATATTAAAGTTGATATAATTGTTGTATGTTTCACACTTTGTATATGTATGTTTCGGTTATATACATTGCAGAATACATACAGAGCGGAATCGAAAGGATCATGAAATAAGGTATAATGGTTGTATATTTTGTGTTTTGTATGTAATGTTTGAGACATGCATTGTGATATACATACAACGTGGAATTCAAGGAAAGTTTAAATCTGATATAATGTATGCATCGAGACTTAATGTATATTGGAAGATGCATTGTAGTTTATATACATAACAGAACTGAAAGTAAGTAAAATGCAGTTTATAAAAATGAGAAGTCTGAAAGGTGATACAAAAAAGTTTGTATGCATTTCATCTTGTATATAAAGGTTTCATACAAGTGTCATATGCATCGCAGAGATACAAGTTAAAAGTAAGGTGGACCCCACTAATTGTACATTTCGCTTGTATAATAACAATGTATGTTTTAGATGTACAAGCTAATGTATGTTAATGGATGCAAAACGGAAATACAAACTGGATTCGAAAGAGAAATGAAATACAGAAAAGTTGTTGTATGATTAAATGCTTATATGTGTATGGTATACACACCCGATATACAATGAAATTAAAAGCATCGTAGATACAAGTAAAAGGTAAGCTGGGTCCCATCCTTTGCATGTCGGCATTGTATAATTACAATGTATGTTTAAAGAAACAAGTTGATATTCAAACGTGAAAGATGCAAAGTAGAGATACAAGCCAGATGTCAAAAAGAATTGAATAACAGAAAAGTGTTTCTATGTCTGGCCGTTTGTATGTTTATAATATACAATGCAGATATACAAAGTATCAAAAGCATCGCGAGAGAGAAAAGGTAAAGAAGGGGTTTGCATAAGGTGTTTGTATGTGCGCTTATACAAAGGAATATACAAGCGTGATATACAAAACGAAAGATACAAAGATGTACAGAAAAAGAAAAAAAAAAGGTAAAGAGTGTTAGTTGGTTCTTTGCATAGAATGCTTGTATGTTTAAAAATATAACGAAGACATACAAAGAAAACATACAATGAAATATACAAAGAAAAGGTATGTATGCAGAATTACACTAACGGTAAAAAGTTCAAAAAACTCAAACACTGAAGTAGAAGGCCAAAGCTTGTAGCGCATTAATTGTTGTAATTAATGCAGATTTAACACTCAAGAAAAGTAAAATTTAACGAGGGTTAGGGCAATTTTAATGTTATTTCACTTTTAAATATACTGCTAAGAGTTAAAAATTGTAGAAAAGAGAACTGTTACAGTGGATTAAGCAAAATTTAATGAGGCGACAGAGTTATAGTAGCTGGATGAAGGTGAAAAGGTAAAAGCAAGTCAATGGTTAAACGGTCATGAAAAATAGGTATTTATCCCAAAACACCGTTTATTTTCAGTTGATAAAATACTGTTAATTTCAGTAATTTCATTGCAAAATATAGGAATTTGTTTAATCCTTGTTTTAACTGTTAATTGAATGGGTAGGGATTAGCAAATTTAGAGGTTAAAACAGAAAGGGAAAAACAAGTTAGGGTAAAATAGTAAAAGCAGAAATTCATAGTAAAAACACTAGACAGGAAATTGAAACGAAAGTTAAAAGAAGCATTTTTCTACAGGATGGCCCTAAAATAAAAGAAAGATACAGGGGACGAGGTGAAAAAGAAAGGAAACCCTAGAAGGAGATAGAGAAAGAAGAATTGCCCATACACAGAGGTTATCCATCTCTAATCAATACGAGTGGAGTGGGCACATCTATGAGCATTGGAAATTATGATGCAGAGGATGTGTTAAAGAAAATTACTATTGCAGATGCTTCAAATGATATGAAATGTATCTGGTAGAGTGGACTATACAAAGGTGCATGTTTCCCACTGGCAGTGGAGGCCAGAGATTTGTGTTTAGACTGTGTGACTTTATATGATCCAGCTACAAGGAAAATCATGTTGTATGATAGACTTATTGCTGATTTAACCACAGAGGGCATTGCTAGGACATTTCGATCAGAGATTAATGAGAAAATGAGAGATATTGATATTGATCAATATAATGAAGACTTTCATACAAATGAAAGGGAATGCAAGGGTAAAATATTCCACAGCTGGTATAACCTAGAAAACAAACCCAAAGCTGTAGCCAGGGTACCCAAGAACTTGATGAGGATATACTTCAAAGAAGAAATTGATTTGATGATCACTATGCTAAGTAGGTTGGTTGGAGTAAGAGATAGCACCAAATGTGAACCATGGATATTCATTATTATTGAGTTCATAAGAATAGAGGAAAAATAGCAAGGACAAATCCACCGGGCTAAGGCAATAAGTATAGCTATTTGGAAGCAGGCCATGTTGAGAAAACAAAAGATGATACCCTTTCATTTCTCTTCCTATGTGTTATATTCATGTGCTGTAGAAATTAAACCATACATACATGGAATTGAAAGGGTTGGTGCCCTGGGAAATGGTCATGATCAGAAATTAGTGTATGAACACTACCCTGACCTACAAGAAGAAAATACATTGAATAATTTTGCTTTAGTAAAAGACATCTTTTATACTTACATGGAAAGAGTGTTGAGAGAGGAACCTGACAAAAGATTATCTAAAAGTGCAGAGGATGCAATTGGATTGCATAGTTCCTAGTTTATTCAGTTTGAGCATTTTACTTACATAAGGACTAAAGGATTCGAAGGGAAACCATTTATGCTACCTCAGTATCCTCCTGATAAACTGATTGTTTTGGAATTTTCAAGACGTAATTTGAATGTTGTTAGAATGTATAAAAGAAAGTTCAATAATAGAGGAAATGTGAGGTTGCCTTGGGCTATTGGCAGATACTCCTGCTATAGTGAGGAAGTTGCAGGATATTTAGAACAAGAACTGAGATATTATGGTTTTCAGGAATTCAATTTAAGCAGGAGACTTGATCCTTTCCATAGGATCCAAAAATTTGTTGATAAAAAGTATAAACACCAGATACATATTGAGGATTTTTGGGCTGATTGTGAAAATGATAGGGAAGTGAGGAAAAGAGCTCATAAAAGATTAACCATTGAGAAAATGAAGTCTATAGGTGACATATATGTCCCTCCAGAGGTTCAGGATGATGATAAATTGTTACATCAGAGTTATGCAGAGGCAAGGTTGGCTCCCATTACAGAGCCTGATTGGTCAAAACCCTGGAACACATCATTGGAAATATTGTCCAAGCCACTGATATTATTTTCATAGAAATGGCTAAAAGATAGAATTGAAGAGCTCAGGGCTGAAGGAAAAGAGGTCACCTATCCAAAGAAAGGAAGAAAAAGAAAGACAGATCCTAGTGAAGATTTGCAATGCTTTTATGAGAAGAAAAGAAAGATTGTAGAGGCCAAGATTGTTGAAAAGGATAAAAATGCAACTTTAAAGGATCCATATGCATTAGGGATAATAGTAGCAGTGATATCAAGTACTTTTGTAGATGTACGGTCAATAAGTCATGAAATTAGTGCAGAAGAGGCACAAACTGCTAAGGAAGAAGGACAACAAATTAGAAAAGCAATACCAATAAGTTTGTAAAGGGTGAAACTTCTGAACTAGGTGGTGTACTTGGAGCACAGGAAGTAGGTGCAAAAATAAGCAATATACTTGGTGCCTCCACATCCTTAGAACAAAGACAAGCATTTGTGCAAGAAAAAACAGAGTTGGCTGGAGAAATGCAGCAAGAGTCAAAAGCTCATAGAGCCAAACAAACTATTGAGATTGTGCACATTAACAATAGTGATAGTGAAGAAAAAGAAATGAATAAAGGAAAGGAGATTGAAATAGAAGAATATTCTAGTGATTTCTTAAGTGAAGAAGAAGAACCAAGCATTCAAGCTAAAATGGAGATTGAATAGGGCCTAGAACATGAAGAAGAAAATGTACAAGAAGAAACAGGATCAGTGGATCCATTTGGTACTTTAGTTCCTCCTGAAATTATCCGAGATGTGCAAGAAGAGGCACATAAGATTGAAGAATTTGAGAAAGAAGAGATACCTAAGGAGATAATCACAGAAACACATGCTTCAGCAGAAGAAGAAACAAAAAAGGACACCTCAGATGTGGATGCTTTAAATATGCTGAATATGTATAGTGAGCTAGGTGAGGAAGAGAAAAATATAAAAAATATATGAGAACAAGATGAAGAAGTAAAAGAAGATGATGCAAAGATAGGTTCCCCTGTACATATAGAGCAGGTATAGATAGAAAATAAAGACCAAATAGAAGATGAAACCAAGAGGCCTGAAGGTGCAGGAGAAACAAAAAAGGTTGATGATAGTAAAATGGAAGAACAAATAGAAGATATCAACATGCCAGATGTAGAGCTAGTACATGCAAAAGAGGATCAAGGAAACGAGCCATCACAAGAAGAAGGTCCTGAAGAGGAAATTGATACTGGAGGGGATACTGAAATAGATGAGGAGGAAAATGAAGGTGAATTAAAATAATAGAAAAATGATCCCAGAGAACAAGAGTCTCCACTTCAGTAGCAAATTCTAGAACCACAAAAACAAGAAGCACCTCAACAGGAACAACAGGAACAACAACAAGAACAACAACAAGAACAATAGCAGGAACATCAACAACAGGAAGAAGTAGAAACAAAGAAACCTCATGAAGAGGTAATTAATGAAGATAAGACTGTAGAAGGTACAAAAGAAATTCCTGCATGGTTAGGAGGAGAAATAAGAAAGAAAAAGAAAGAGGTACAGTTAGTACCAATTGATATTAAAAGTTTGCTAGGTGGTACCACTCCAAGAAAAGAAAAAAGAAGAGCTAGGACAATCTCAGCTATACAGAGAGGTCAAGATGGATCTAGAATGCCGAACCTAGCTATTCCATAGAAAGAAAAGGCAAAAGGTGAAATAGCCTTGGAGGAGTATAAGATAATAAATTTGAACCTTGGGCATTCTACAAGAGAACAAGACATTAAAGAATTGGAAGATATGCACCAAGTGATAGTAGAGATGCTGAGGAAGGAGAAAGATAAACAAGAGTGCTTAAAAGGACACATTGTCCAACTTCAACAATTCATTAAAGGGATATTTGATCCCAATACCCCAGTCCCAGAATTGCTTAATAACATTGCAGTTGTATCAAAGGAAGAAATCAGGGACATGGAAAATAAAAGGTTCAAGGCCATTGTTCTTGATGAATGGTTCAAGGATAAGTGCAATATACTTGTACACAATTGTTAATTTAGAAGGGAAGAGTGTAAGGCCGAACTGGCACAGTTGACAGAGATAGAAGAAAGAATAGAAGAGTTGATTAATGAAGAATTAATTTCCCCTTCACTGGCAAATTAAGTGCCACAGACTAGATTAAAGCTTATGTTTGAGGAAGATAACTTCAGAAAATGCATAATAGTGGTCCAAGATTTAGAAGAGAAAGTAGATGAAATGATAAAGCTACACAAGAAGATAATAGAAAGACTCCTAAAGCATGAATGTATGGAAGTGCCAGCATATGGAGAGGAAAGGGCCTTAACAAAGTTTAACACCATTTGCACACCATGCATAGAGAATCCTGATGTAAATCGGAGCAAACAGATGATGGATAAATTAGTAGAAGAAAGCACTAAAATGAAAAAGTATAACAAAAGAAGAGAAGGCTCAAAGAACAGAGAAAAGAAATTGAGGTAAGGAGTTGTGATGCAGGAATACATATGGGCAAAGAGTCTAGGAGGGGACTACACCTTTGTAGAAGGTGTAATCAATAATTTCAATGTATATTTGAAAGAATGAGATGACAAGGGCAAGCAATGGTTTTGAAAAGAGGTCAAATGAAGAGTATTAGCAAAGAAAAGTCAATGAAGAAGGGGAATCTTATTTTTGAATGATTCAAATAGCATCCTTTGAGGAGGGAAAGATGTCATTTAGATATTTTGGCAGACGGTTAGAGGCAAAGATACACCGTTGATCAATAATGGAGGGATCTCAACCGTAGATTGAAGTTGTAGCTGTAGCAATATGGAGTTCAAAATCTATATAAAGAGCTTGGCTACCTGTATATTATTTACACAAGGATTTTTAGAAATTAGCTAGCAATTGCAATTTGTTCAGAGACTTTGAGTAGAAGGAGTATTTTAGTTTAGTGGAGGTCACCTGTGTCTACACTAAGGAATGCATGGAATGTCTAGCTTTCTTATTGTATCTATAAAGCATTGTAAGTTTTCGTGAATTTGATTAATGAAGCTAAGAGTTATTCATACATTGTAAATCATATATGACTATGTGTTTTAAATACAATTGAATCTAGAATTCTGCGTCTATTTTCTGAGTGTCTTCTAGCTCTTCTTTGTATTTGAAATAGTATCTCTTAAAGCTCGCAATCTTGAATGCATGTTCGTGAAAATACTCAGGACATTCGCATTTAATGATTTAGTTTGCTGAGTTAATTGAATTTGTTGTATTTCTTACCATGTGCATAATAGAGAATTTAGATCTTGTAGTAGAATGAAGTTAAATTTAGTTTCTCTAACTTTTCCCAAGTAATTTGACATACTTAGATTAAACGCAGAAATCTAAAGGAGATTATCTTACATTTGAAAGAAATAGGAACAATTGAGTTGATATTTGGCAATTTTCATTAATATTTGAAAGGAAAAGCATGTTTTAATATAAATCATTTAAAGCTTTATGATACAGTAATAGATTTATGCAAAGAGATAGATCATTTGTTGATATTTGCAATAATTTGCATAATTAGAGTCTAGTAAGTCATCAATCACCTTAAATCACGTAAGGCCCCTTGCATATTACAGTTTCACATTTACCTACTGAATTGTCCAATAGGTCAAGACCTGACCATACATAAACTTGGGATTAAGTAATCTTCATTGATTTCTTCATATCTTTCAAGACAGTTAGGTTCATTTTGTGAATTTTAATTTTTGTTATGAATGTGTAAAAACAATCATCAACAAAACCTATGAACTTCAAGTTTTATTCTTTGGTTTACCATCTGATCCTATAACAAAATAGGAGTAAATGGTCAAGTAAAATGCACATCAGCATGATTGATAGGACAAGGCAAAGAATGCCTACTCAATGTTGGTGTTACATGTGGGATTCTCATTGCTAGACTGGTAACTATAATGTATTTCATAATGAATTTTCTGTGAGAATAATGAATTCTTTTGGCATTGGGATCCACAAATTGTCACCAAAAATGAGGGTAATTCTGAGACCTCTTGCACATAAACCAGAGCAAGGTCATACTTTCAATTATGCTGATTTGTTCTTCCTAGTAGAGCACACAATAATCAGGGAATATGATTGCCCCCAACCACCTCACAAATTGCCAAAGTTTGTTTCTGACAGAATTACATTCTTGGAATTCATGTGGAAAATGATGTGGAGGGAAAAGGAAGTGATGAAAAAGGTGAAGAAAGCCACCTTTTTGCCTAATATCACTATCTTTTGAGATTGGTCAATTGGTTTGGACACTCTTGAGGAGTTGCAGGCCTATTTGAAGGCTAAGTACTCTTTGGAATCTAATGTTGAAAGAGTTTGTGACCCTAAAGGTTAGATGAACTTTGTGAGACAAGTGATCTTGACTAAGATGGGCATCTCCCATCAAATTCTTTATGATGAGGATGTGATAAGGAACCTAGTTACTTTTAATGAAGTGTATGGAAGGAAGAGGAAATGGGAGATCCTCAAGAAAATTGAAGATGACAAAAAGTAAAAGAATCCAATTTTTGAAGTATTTTTTGATAAAGAGAAAGATCCTCTAAGGAAGATTAATACAATGATTTAAAACTTTGAAATTATTTATGCTAAATCTTAAGTACAACCTACCAAGGCTACCAAACTTCTAGTGAAGAGGACTGCAGGAATTGAGATTCATGATCTTGCCCCTAATGTCATATCAGTTCAAGATCTATAGATCCCTAAATCACCACCACATAAAATGTAAAGAACTGAAGGCATGTCTCCCATGGTCCCATATGAGATGTCTGAGGGTCTGGGGATATTGATGAAGTTGCCAATATTTTGACACACTTGCATGATGGAGAGGAAGTTGATCAACCATTGGTTGGTCAAGAAACTGATGCAGATAAACTTGAGGCTAGGATGGAAGAACAAGCCCAAATTGATCTAGAGCTACAGGAAGATGAAAGGGTGGTGGCATCATTGAAATTTATTTAAGATGATGATTTTATCAAGACTCCAGAGTTTCAAGATTTCTAGTTAAAAATGAAGATGAAGGAATTTGATGAAAAGGTGGAAATCAATAAGATGGGTGCTAATGAGTCTCAATGTGATCAAATAATGACCTGAACAATCCAAGAACTAAAAGTTGATGAAATCAATGTGACTCCTAAGGAAGCAAGATAAATGGTCTTGAAGAGTAACATGCTGATCATCCCAGGTCTTGAATTGAAAAAAGTATTCTTTCTTGACCAAGTTAGGAGTCTATATGACCCTAATTTTGTGTCTGAATTTGATTATGAGGAGGCAATGAGTGGATGTGGTTTCAACCCAAAGACAGAGACTCTTGCCATATGGAAAAAATAGAAGAACACTAGTAAACCAAGGTTGCTAGATGTTGTTCAGGAAATGAGGTGATCTACTATAGTGAAAACCTTACGAGATACTTTAGGAACCGAGGCTTCTACTCTTACAATCCATTATGCCATGTTCACCCATGCAGTTGTAAAAAAGTTGGAAAAAATTTTGCAGGATTATGAGAAAACACAACAAGACATGAATTATGAAGTGAATAGGTTGTTCATTGAAAATAGGTAATTGAAAAAGCAACTGCAAGATGTGGGTTCTTCCCAGAGTCTGTCAATAGTTCCATATCAACCTTCTATGCCACCAATAACTAGTGATGTCATAGTGGCAATGCAAGAGTTTATTGCTTTGAGAACACAATTTGAAAAAGAAGTTGAGGACATCAAGAAGCAAAATGAGGAAACCAAAAATGAGACAAGGATCAAGGTCCTTGAAGTCTTTGAGAAAATTATGGAATACAAGATAAAGCTGGTTGTGGATAAACTTGGGGATGTGTATGATTACTACTCCATGTTATCTCAGGCCATTAAACAATTACAAGCAAACTTTTCTATTTTGGAGCCACTAAACAAGAAATGGCAACCTTCCTTGCACAATTTAGGCCTACTTTGTAGGATACTTCAAAGAAATCTTGATGCTCCTACTGAATTGAAGCTCATAGAGCAGATGGTGACTATGATCATTGAAGAGCATCAATATGCCAGCTATGAAGGTAAAAGGATGCAAGCCAAAATTAAATCTTTTTCTACATTCACGCATTAATTTATCCCCCTATTCTGACAGAGGAAAACAAACAAGTTAAAGGCCTTTATACTTGGAAGGAAAAATTTAGAACAATAGTGTCTGTGATTATGGATATCTTGAAAAAGGAGCAGGATATTGATACTTTGAGCTTTAACATGATTTTGGATAGGGTCATAGCCCTAGATGCAAGATATGGAAAATTTGTAGTTGATGTTAAGGCAATGTTGGATAAAAGATGGAAGGACCATCAAACCAATCTGCTCCAAATTTAGGAATTCAAATGGCCTAGTGACCTTACATTCGATACGTGGGAGCAAACATACTTGAAAGATTGATGTGTAGCTATAGGTTCAGGTGCAGAAGGAGCAACGATCAGTTTTTTGGCATCAACATGGAGAACAAGGACAAAATTTTGATACTTTTTTGTGATAATAGACAGGGGCACAACACAGTTAACATATAATACAACATGGAGATGAGTACCTTACCAAGCCTAAGGTCACGGGTTCTCTATGATGATTAACAGATTCAGATCTTTGTTAACTTGCTTATGCCATTAATTTCTCTTTATTAAACATGTTTAGTTACAAGAGGCCTGAAGCTTGTTGCTTCCCATATTTATAAGGGAAACCAAGGCCTAGACAATCATCATCTTTATGCAAGAAAATTTATATATTCCAATATTATCTATCCAATCATATTTCAGATTCAAGACATTACACTTCTATGATAATTTAATATTATAATGGGCAAGGATGGTTAACTTTGTGGATATGTATGGTGTTCTAATTTTCTATTAATATTCAAGTTCATAAGTTGTTTGATTGTCTCCATATTGGCTATTTCCAATTATTCAAATCAATAGATTTATCAAGGTACATTGGATGTCATTGTGTGGATGGTTTTAATTGTTTTCTATTAGAGGTTGATGTAATTCCCTTTAAGTGAGTTACATTTATTGGTCTCTCTCTAGAGTTAAATCCTTTAAAGTAAATCATACTGGTGGGTTTTCCTTCAAATAGAATTAAAACAACTTACTTGCATGTGTGTGTGTTAAAACAACAATGACTACCATAAAAGACATAAAAACAATAAATAGCACTCATCTCAATTCCAGCACCACCACTACTACTTTGAATATCATGTAGATTCTCATCAAGATGTTCAACATAATAACTATCATCATTGTCCTCAAGTTGTGTAGCTTTGTAGAGAGCTCTATTGACAGTGCCTTTTTCTTTTCATTCTACTCTCATATAATTTCTCTGCATGTGGTTTACTCATATTGCAAAAATTAATATAAGCCAAGTAAAGAATGCAAAAACTATTATTTTTTGTTCATAATAACATTTTTCTTCCACTCTTAAATGACTAAGTAAAGATATGTTGTGAGATTCTTCCCTTATTGTAAGCAATAGATTCCGGTTAATAGGAGGATTCTTATAGTCATGAGCATAATATTTTCAACAAGAAAGCACAGTCCTAGTCCTTCATATGATAAGGAAGATAGTAAAAGTTGGAAGATGGCAATACATATCTCTATCTTAAGACAGTCCATAGCATGGAAGGTATAGGAGAAGATAAAGAGATGCAATAGCTAGTAGGGTTTCACCAAACAAAGAGAAGAGATAAAGGTACTATCAAAAGCATTAGACAGTGACCAAGAACCCTTGGAACAACAGCAACAAAGCATATATGATAGCCTTGACTTTAGGATTAGTGATTAAGAGCTTTACTAAGACATACTCAAAGTGACTATCTAGAATGATAGAGTTAAATGTCATAATGCAACATAGGAGCATGTCATAAACATGACAAGGACAACAATAATGAAGTGACTACTCAAGAAAAATGGTTTGAAGTAGAACCTAGTAAATTGCAAT
Organism: Cunninghamia lanceolata; assembly: GCA_027924645.1. Taxonomy (NCBI): domain Eukaryota; kingdom Viridiplantae; phylum Streptophyta; class Pinopsida; order Cupressales; family Cupressaceae; genus Cunninghamia; species Cunninghamia lanceolata. The sequence goes on along the minus strand of BSBN01000098.1, from coordinate 3,434,420 downwards.
ATTGCATGTTTCTTTTGGTTCTATAAGTAGAACAATGAGACAATTCATGATAACGCATTTATGTAAAGCATCAATGCTAAGGTTATAATGATTAGAATTGCAGTATTGCACATTGAGGGTAGGTTCATTCTTTGTTTACAGTATCCAAGAGCTATGATGACTATTGAAGTATCCAAAAAATGCAATCACAAGGAAGTATAACAAAAACATGGTACATGTTTACCCAATAACAAGAACACGAAATGAAAGCATAGTGCAATAGAGCCTCTTACCTCATTTGCATCCATAATATTATGCTCATTCCATGAAGAAACTATAGGCTTAATGGAGGAAGCCAACTGTGATAATTTCTCAGTGAGACTATGTAAGTAACTCATTATATGTTGGTACCCTTCATTTGAGTTGACATGATCTGTAGAGGCTCTTACTGGGTGTCTAATAGATGGCTCTAAAATCTTTGTTAACAAACCAGATTTCCACTTCATACTACCATTAGATTTACTAGGATCTAGTGCTGCCATATAATCAAGTATATCTTGCATACTTGCTTCTCTATTAGTATTTTCCACCTAAAATACAATGTCAATATCAACATATATTCAGTTCAATAAAAAATCAAAATAAATAACCAACATAAATTGAACCAAAAAGCCATACCCTTACTCCAAGTTTGTCCATTTTGGCCTGCAACCCGCCTTGGCCAAATGTATATCTAGCTGCCACATTATCTCTTCCCCTCTTTCCTTTATAACTCTTTGTCAAATATTCTTCAAAACACATATTTTCTTTCAATGCATCCCACTGTTTGGGAGATAGAGGGGATTCTAACCTCTCTTTTCCCTCCAAGATTGTTTTTTTACAATTATATATATAATTGTTCATCAAAAGTCTCATCTTTTGCTTGTAGTATCTTCTAGAGATTTGTCCACAGTAGTCTCAAAAGCATTTTCCACACTTCATGGATCTTTCTCTACAAAATTTGATTTACGAATATCCAAATGGATCCTACATCTCACACCCAACTCAGAGGCCCACCTTGTAGCATTTTTCCCAATGGGCTCACCGTCTCTTGATACCTCAACCAAGAATGACTTCTTGCCTTCTAATCTTCTTTGGTTTACATTCCTCTTTGTAGATCTATATAAATCTTGACTCAATCTTTTTCTTTTGAAAAAAGTAGGCACATCTTCTATTAAACCACTAGCAATATTTTTGGCTGATCCACTAGTTCCATTAAAAGTTGTAGCAGGCACATCAGATTGAAGTGATCTCTCTTCATGACTTTCATTAACCAGAACTTCATCATCCTTGGCCACATTAGGTGTGTCATGAGTAGGTAGATCAGTATCGGTCTGTATAGATTTCACTTCAAACACATCCTTTAATCTTGAATAAATCATCTGCAGCTCACTTACTGTTCCTTTCCTCTCATTGTTTTCAATAATCTCTTTTAGACTCTATGCTAAGAGACCATCACAATGTTGCACATCACCATGTGCTATATGAGGCTGCACATCACCATGTGTTATATCAAGCTGCACATCACTATGTGTTATATCGGGTTGGACATCATCACAACTATTCTTTTCGCCAACTACATTCGTACTTGAATTCCAAATGCATTGGCTTCTATGAGTTGGCAACACTGTATCTTTACTTTCCTTTTGTTTTCTCTCTGCATTTTTTTTGCACTCTTTTCAACTATTCTTTTCACCAACTACATTCGTACTTGAATTCCAAATGCATTGGCTTCTACGAGTTAGTAGCACTGTATCTTTACTTTCCTTTTGTTTTCTCTCTGCATTTTTTTTGCACTCTTTTTCTTTCCTATAAAAGAAAAAAATATCATATTATGTCTTATATACATAAACCTCTAGCCTATAAAATTTCATAAACATAATTAAACAAATAATATACTACTTAGTGGATTTACAACTTGCATGTTTGTTAAACCAAGATGTGATAAATATTCACTATTCTTTGCCACACGTTCTTTACAAAAGTGCTCATAATCTATCAATAGAACTTTAGCAACATGATCACTATCATCTAAATTGTGCCTCAATCTTTTTCCTCATTTCTTGAAGTCCAAATAAACAATAATATATAAATCAGCAACTTGAATTAGTAGAACAAGAGTGGAATATAAACAAAGCCATTATTTTCAGTCAACTAGAGCATATAAACAAATGCAGTCATAGTATATAAGGATTTCATTTCCATTTGAATGATACGGTATATAAGGATAGTCCCCATATGAAATACATTCATAGAGCATATAAGATGCATTCTTAGAAATTAGAGGAGACAGTCTATGGCAAGTGACATGACATAGGATGATAGCATATAAGATGCATTATATGGAGGAGCAAAAGTTTAATAAGTAAATGTGGCACACAGATTGAAACCCAAAGGAAACTCTATTTGTTTATCCTTCTGTTTGAGAAGAAACTAATTGCCTTTATGATAGTGTGAATCATCATTATTTCTACTTATATAATCCTCATTATTTCTACTTATAAAATCTTCATTATTTCTACTTATATAATCCTGCAGAAATTTTGAACACACAAATGTAAGTAAACAAAAACAGTCAATATGTGCTTTAAAAATGAGTAATTTATTTTTGGAACAAATATAGCTAGTTATATGCATGACCTGTAACAAGACAAGAACTAGAAAAACAACAAAAAGTAGAGCTCAACAGAAGAGATTACCCTAAAAAACCCAAAGTGGAAGAAATTCCTATACACTAATGCCGTTTCTTATCTTGCTACTTCTCTACTACATTTTACAAGCTCACTATTTTCTTGATGCCTTCACTAATCATCTGCATTGCCAACAAGATTAGAATCCTAATCACTCATGTCTGTATCTTCTTGATTTTCTTCCTCATCCTCATCTATGTCATGCAATACATTCTCTCTCCCAATCTCTTTGTTGGTAATAAAATATCTTCTCCAAACAGTCCATCATCATCTTCATCCACTACTTCAAATGTTTCTTGTAAATTAACATATTGCCCATCAGGCATTATATCAATAGCTTCCATGAATTTTTGTTTCAAACGAGACTCTGTTTGGATGACATATGACCATCCTGGGATTCTTACATCATCAATTAGAAATATTTGATAAAAATTGTCTTGTATTTGCACATACAAATCCATACTCATCAAAATGTACTGCGGATGGTCGGATCCACTTACATTTTAATACTATAGGACTATTTTCACCAAATCCACTTGAATAATTTCTTGGATGAATCTAGCATAGAATTTCTTCTCAGTTTTGTGAAGAAATTCAGCACTTACAACACAATCACAATTTGTCTTTCCTTTATCTTATTCCTCCACTCTTAAATGGCTACCATAGGTCCACATTCCACTAAAACGCATAGCCCATAAATGTGGATGTTGTGAAAGCTCACTTTACTCTGTTGTTATATCTTGACCTTCTTCTTTTGCATCACTAAAGTCTACATTAGCAATCCATTCTTCAAATTTTGGAAAAGAATCACCTCCAACCAAATCATGACGTTTACACTTTTGAAGTCAATGTTGCATCCAACTTTGATTCTCTTCTTCAAATTTTCAACATAGAATATTAATGTGCAAATACTAAGATTAATAATATAAATGTGTAAATGCAATTGAGTAAGATTAATAATATAAATGTGTAAATAAATAATTGTGTAAATTTTTTTAACCTATGCCACTTGTCGAATGAAGATGTGTTTTGAAGAATAAAGGCATGTATCACACTTCTTTCGTGATGTGACAGCTTGAAGCGACATCCATTGCCTTCTAATACTTCACATGCAACTCTCTCATCTTCATCATCATCCCATACACCTCGATTGACATTTTTAAAATCCTTCATATATTCTATACAAAATCCAATGGCCTCTTGCATTGAATATCCCTCAAACATGCTACCTTTTGGTTTTGCCCTAGTATGAACAATTTTTTTCAAAACCTTCATATATCATTCTATAGGATACATCCATCTCGTTCTTACTGGACCACAATGCTCTAGTTCATATTCTAGATGTATCAAAAGATTCATAGAAATGTTAAAGATTGGTGCTGGAAATTCCCATTCCAATAGACAAAGGACTTCAACAACCTCCTCCCTCAAACTATCAAAGTTTGAAGGATCTAATACATGTGAACTCATTCTCTTTAATATTAGGCCCAACCTTATAATTGCCAATCTTGGCCCCTTTGCAAAACCTTATATATTTACCACAATAGGTAAAATATTTTTGATTATAACATGATAGTCATGGGTCTTTAGGAATCTTAAGCTATTAATGTCAATTTGGCTTCTGATAGTACAACTTACATATCCAATGGGAAAGCGAGTCTAAGACATCAACTATAACAATTGTGCATGTTGTTCCTTTGTCCAGACATAAGGAGCACTAGGTTTTCTATATTTTGCATCATCATATTTTTCAACCCAAAGATTTCGACAAATCTTTAGTTCTCAATAGTCTTCATGTGATGAAATAGTAACGAAAGCACCAAAAAGAGTTTCTATAATAGTATAGGCTATATATATTTTAGTATGCATAAAGTCAACAGTATGCCTAATGGCTATATCCTTAAAGTATGGCAACTTATAGAATATGCACAACCGTTTTACACCACTTTCATTACATAGATCATATCTACTACTCGCAATCCAACCATTTTCAATAAATGACATTCTTTTTTGTCCATTCTCAATAATGTAATCACCTGTTATTAGCAAAGGTGCTTCACAATTCTCTTCTTGACCATTGAAATGTGTTTTTGTCGACGATATGGATGACCCACTTTAAGGTAAGCACAATTTCCACAATAAATACACTTACGCAAAATTCTTAAGTGCCTCACAAAATCCTTAAAGTTGCAAGCAGGACAACCATGGTATCCATGAACAGTGAGACCATACAATGTACCATATGCAAGAAGATCATGAATTATAACCAATAAGGAAGCTCTTAAAGTGAATTTGATTGAATGACCATCACTTAAAGATTGAATTGCTTCAATTCCTTTCCACAAATCTATTATCTCATCATATAATGGCTCTAGATAGGCATCTATTGTATCTAAAGTCACACTTTTCTTTCCTGGTATAATCAATGATAGCATTAAGAAAAATGGTTTAGTTTCTAACCATGGAGGTAAGTTATAATCTATTAAAAACACTGGCCAAGTTGACCATTTAGTACTTTGATCTGAGAATGGGTTCACCCCATCTAGAGCCAAACCCAACCTTATATTATAAGGATCTTGAGAAAAATTAGGCCATATGTTATCAAATTCCATCCACATGTCGTTGTTTTCCATAAATGCTCTTATTTTGAGCATGCCACTATGTAAGTTCAGCAATGTCTCTGCACCTATACATTCAGAGTAATTGTGGGATTATCAGAAAGTGGTGAAGAACATTTCTGGGAACCACAACTGATTTCAACCCTTGTCTATACCTTGCTTCATGACATTTCAGACATTCACTCTCACTTGCAAGATTTTTGTGAAATAATACACAACCATTAATACATGTGTGGATGTTTTCATACCCCAAGCCGAGCTTACTAATATGCTTTTTACATTGATTTCATTTCGTTGGCAATGTGGAATCAGCTGGTAAAAACAAACTTAATAATGCCAATAACTAATCTACACTCTCATTTGTCCAACTATACACCACTCGCAAGTTAAGAATTTGAAGGATTGTTGTCAAATGACTTAACTTGCAATTAGCATACATGGGCTTTAAATTATCCTCCATTGACCTTGACCAATCATCGTTTAGACCCTCATTCAACATTATTTCAACTTCAAACCCTTCATCTAACATTTCTACCTCTTCATCTATGTTCGGTGTGACTTCATATATGTTTGTTGCCTCTTCATCTGTCACAGTCTGTAATTCTATCATATCTTCATAATAATTGTAAGCCCAAGGGCTTATACCACTATGCCCATATCTTATCATATGTTGATAAATCACATTTCTTTTTCTCACCCTTCCACCAAGACAATCATTACATGGACATGGGTATTTTTTCATTTCCCTCTCTTTGGCTACTCTCTCATCATATACATGATATTGATCCATAGTCAACCTTCCACACTAATCCATTTGTAATATTGTGCATTCCAGTATTAATTTAGTATAATAAGCTATCCTATGCCTAGAATGCCTTTAAATATAAAATCTTAAAAGGTAACCTTCAATCATGCATATGGTCAAGCTAGGATAACCTTTCCTTCAGTTTGGGCTAGTCATCATGTAGGGAGATCATGCAGAGTAGAGGTGTGGTTTTATTTGAGTTCAAGGATCAGTTAAGTATCAACTTCAAAAATATTGAAGATAACATTTTCTTTTGAGTTTTCAAGCTTCAATCATGAAAATATCTCCTAGGGGGCACCCACAAGTACCTTCCCCAAATATCATGAAAATATCAATTCACTTTTTATAATGAGGGTTTTTATTTACCTTTGAATTTGCTGTAGAGTGCGTCCCCAAATTTGACTTTGCTATAGAGGGCCTCACCAACTTCAAATTCATGATAGAAAACTCTAAATTCTTTGCCCCCCTTTTCAGAAGTCTCCAAGTCCTCTCCAAACAAGCTTTATCACCCATGCAAGTAGCTGCTACACTTATATGCACCTAAAAAAAAATTTCATGTACATGCATCAGATACAGTAAGTGCTTCAATATGTGTCCATGAGAACAACAAACATCAACAACAATTCAATTTCATTCCCATACCAATAATTATACATTTTACAAGTTGTCTGACTTAGAAATATAGACAAGCTATGTAAACAAATAGATAAATAGCATTTAGAAGAAATACTAAACAATTTATCAAGATTACACTTTAAAACCCCAATTAAATAACTATTGTGATGAAGTATTCATAGCAGCAAATCACTTGTAAAATCATAGGCAAAGTCACCAAATAAAGGACTCAAGATGCCAACAATTTCAAATGACAATCATGATAATAGGAAAAACATCATAGAGAATACAGTCATGCCTTTGATTGCAAAGGAGGGGCCAGATATTATAGTCTGTAGCAGCATTGAAAAGATGAAAATACAAAATCCATGAAGCCAAACACTTTTGTCAAAATACAAACCCTTACCTAATTAATTAATTGATCTTTGAAAATTTTATGAGGCAAAGGTAGTCATTATATAGATCCTAAAACAATGACACAAGTGCCTTTGAAAGTGATGATAGTCATCTCATCAAACTGACAATGAAATCAGTCACCAAAAAGAGTAATGCACAACACCATAGAAGAAAAGAGGAGATCACTATCCATTCAAAGAGATGCCCTAACCATAGTCAACAAAGTGGGCTACAATAGCAGAGAAAAGATAGTGGAATATTGACAGTCTTTTTGCATCCAAATGTGAATTATGTGAAAACTATGTCATATATCAATAAAAAAAGTAACAGAGAGGATTTTTTATAGTCAAAAGTCTATGAATAGAATCTTCAAGTTTATCAAAATCAAGCTAATAAGCTATATGATAGTCATAGCAGCAAATGGACAAAGGGAATGTGACTGTGGCAGATTTTTGCATACAAAGGATAGTCATCATCAATGATATCTTTGTATTAAGGAATTTGTTGGCATGTTCATGATAGGACAACCAAGATTAGTTGATGTATGAAGCAATGAACAAGGTTTCCATTACAAAGGTTACTATCAAGATAGTAGTAAGAGACAGTAAATATAGTGAAGAGAAGATTTAAGGAATGAAACAAATCATGGAATAGTATTGGATTCTTAAAAACAAGCTTTCATTCTCTATTTTGTGAGTCATTTTGAAAATACAATCATCTTTCAAAGCTTGAATCACACACACATGGGTAGTGTCTAAGTCATAGGTTGAAGACCATCAAATTCCTTCATGCCAAGGTATTCTAAGTGTAAATCATGAATGGAAAAAGTAGAACTTTATCAATAAAGAACCATGAGACCTCTTCATACAATCATTGAAAGAGATAGAATAGTCACTAATGACAAAGCACCAAGCTTTCAAAGATACAAAACTTTAGAGCAAGCTAAGAGAAGAATAGAGGTACATGGAAAACCCTACCTCTGCTTCATAAAACTATTTGTTATATGTCGTCTATAGCTGGATATCCTAGAATTCCCTCCTTTCTTCATTCACATGATGATCTCAAAACTATTTTCAAACTCAAAGAACTATGGCCATGAACAATCTTCTTTTGTTTGACTACTCATACCCTATTCTTGGTAGCCATGAACAATCTTCTCTTATTTGACTACTGATACCCTATTCTTGGCGGCCATGAATAATCTTCTCCTATTTGACTACTCTGCATAACCTATTCTTGGCAGCCATGAACAATCTTCTCTTGCTAAACACACAATCTTTGCTTCTTCATAGGTTTCGCCTCTTGTTCAAATTTCATAGACACACAATCCCTCCATTAATTCCCTCCAAAACTAAAGTGAAAGAAAAAAGAATAGAGGAATTTATTTAGTCCTTTATTTAGTCAATTTTATTTGTAGTTGTGTTTTTTTGCCCAATGACCAAATTAGCCATTTATTTAGTCATTTCAACCAATGACCAAATTACTCATTTATTTAGTCATTTATAGCTATGTTGCAAAATGTTTTAGTCACCTGGTCATTTATTTTCCATATTTCTACTAGTGGTCATAATGATTATCAACCTCCGGCTAAGGACAAGAACTTTATTCTTGATTACTTTTGGCCACAACCTAAGATAGATCCTAAGCCACGAAGAGACAGAACTTTTAAAGAATAGAAAAAATACAAAGCAAAACAACTAGCTCGAGTGGTGAGGTCTCCTTTGCAACAAATAACAAAAGAACAAGAACCAAGCATAAAAAAAGATTATTATGGATTTGATGAAATTTTTGGCATCATAAATGTGGATAAGGAAAGGTTCCATAATGTTAAGAATTTGTAGGTCTAATTAAACCAATTCCACATAACCCAATAGGAGAAACAAGATACTGAAACAAACCATAATGTAAAGATAAAATGAACAAGTAACAAGATAACACAAAATATACCTTGGGAAAACCTAGCCTCAAAAAGCATCCACGCACAAATGTATTATTCAGCAATATGAAATTACAATATAATCCATGAGCCTCCATGAATACCTATGAACCATCAAGCACCTCCAATGTAACCTCCATGTGTATAAGCATGAATCCACACATCACCTGCCATGCTTCACAATATGCACTTATAGAAGAGAACTCAATACAATGACAACCTCTCACAAAACCTCCATTCACCTACAATGAAATATCCAGCCAACATTACCCAAACCACTAACCATGTGCTTGCTTTTATAGACCAAGCTCACACAAATACAATTTGTGGTATTGGATAAAACCATGTGCCCCAATAACCATGATAACACAAAACCATTAACTTATAAACCCACTTGACCCCACATTTGACTATTGGTACTAACTTTTCCCAATAAATCAAATAATACAAATAAGAGTTAATTAATCTATGTGTCCCACACACATAAAATAACTAACCCAATGTTACAATACAACTTATACAAGTGGTAACCAAATAAAATAGTACAATATTATGCAATGGTGTACAACACCATATCCCAACATTCTCCCACTTGTTGTATACATTGTATAAGGGTCAATACATGAAATCGCATGAATCTCCATAATACTCTTGTGCTCCATCAAGATACCTGCAACAAAGCAAAGTGACCATCATCTCAAGAAAGAACTACTATCATCCTCCAATGTGCCACCTATGGAAGAAAAGGAACATGCCAAGGTGAAGATGCACTAATCCAAAGAACACAAGCATCAAATCCAAGTGAAACAAAATAGGCTCCAAGTTGTTGTCAAAGGTAAAAACCCACATAAGTGGAAATAGCACTCACATCATATTGTAATACATCCAACCATCCATACCTTATAGGTATCAACAAGATCAATAAACTAATGCCATCAACATATCCAACCCATGTACTACAATCACAAGTTCCATGAATAAAACCTATCAATGAAGAACACATCCATCCAGGAATTCCCACTACATGGGTAATGTCAAGTCTAAAAATAGATCCAAGGCATACCAAGTCTATCAATCAACACTCGAGCCAAGATGTAGCTAATCAACAAGCTAATGTAGTATCAAGAACAATCACAATGATCCACACATGCATGATAAATTGCTGCATACTCTCTCACAACATGTCACCACAACTATTCCAAGTCCAAACATATCAACATGATCCTCCATGAAGTAGCCATAAGACAAGGAGAGACAACCTATAAATCATAATGTCCTAAAAACACCTCAATGTGCTAAGCTGTGTCAAGTATGATCTCCTCTACAACCCCAAATGAGAAGCCTCAACAACAACCAACCATTAAATCTCAAAAGATTAAATGAATGTATGCAACATATAATCAACATGGATGTAAGCCTCTCTAATCAAGGTAGACCAAACTCATAACCATTCCATAACCAGGAATAAGCCCAATCACATCTCCTAAACTCCTCATAATGAACATGACAAATCAAACCATATCAACAAGAAGATAGCCATGATAACATCCCTCAAATGAACCCTCCAAAGCAATAATTGTAGCTCAAGATCCATATATGTGAGAAGATGAAACATAAAGAAAGAATGCATCTAAAAGAATGGGAAATACCTCATAGATGATAAACCACTGAGTAGACAAAGAGTGGGGAATGAGAATGCTCCTCCAGAATACACCAATCCACAATAACTCTCTCTAAGAACAATCTCCTCTAGGTCCATAATGAACTCACGTCCATATCTAGGTGTAAGGCTCCTCAGTCTTTCTACTAAAACCTCTAAAGAGTAACTATCTCAACAACTGTCTCTAATCACAAGAGAACTCCAGCCTATTAGGGTTAGGGCAGATCAAATTTATAAATAGTAACAATTATATGTAGATTAAAAAACCCAAATATAACAATGAGGAATAACACAAAAGAGATCAACATGAAAATTTAATCTGGTTCACCCAATATGGGCTACATCCACAGAAAGTCAGCCATCTAATGATTTTATTATCTAGTGCAGAATAGATTACAATCTTACGAATACATCATTGTACCATACATCCCAGCCGCTTATAACAAGCTTTTAGGAAGCTTCTAGAATTAGGGTTTTGCAATGTCATTTTTCTTTTGTTGGTTAACAAAAATTAACAACTGACTCTGATCATGCAAAAAGAGAGAAAAATGACATAACTTGTGTATAGTACTTGCATGATCAGTCACCACATACCAACAATCTCTCACTTGGAGACTGATCAGGCTCCACACCAAACAATCTCCCACTTGGAGACTAATCCTAGATGAGATCACTGCGCTTGCAGTTCCCACTGGATTACAGGCCTGGTCGGTTTCTTAAGTCCACCATTATCAGTCATGAAGGCCAAAGGAAACTAATGAATAAATCAGTTTCTCCCATGTAACTGCCTTTGTGAACATATTGGCAAGATTCTCACTTGTGTGAATTTTCTCTAGCTTCAACTGGCCATCCTCCAAAACTAACCAAATGAAGTGGTATTTGATCTGTATGTGCTTTGTTTTTTAATGCAAAACTAAATTCTTATCAAGATGAATGACACTCTAGCTATCAGTGTACAAAGGGCTATATTCTTCTTGTTTCCCCAATTCCTCCAGAAAATGTTGTAACCAAATCATTTCCTTGCTAGCTTCTATAGCAGCAACATACTCAGCTTCAGTGGTTCAAAGTGCAACAACCTTTTGCAGTCTTGAAATCCAATTGACTGTAGTACCTCCTATAGTAAAAACATACCATGTAGTACTCCTGCTATTAATATCACCCACCAGATCAAAGTCAACATATCCTTTTAGAGCAAAATTTATTCCTCCAAAATATAGTTTCTTTGAAGTAGTACCTCTCAAATATCTGAGAACCCATTTTATAGAATTCCAATGTTCCATTCCTGGATTGCTCATATACCTACTCACAACTCCCACTGCATGTGCAATATCTAGCCTTGTAGATACCATTGTATACATCAAGCTACCAACTACTGATGCATATAGTATCTTAGACATTTTGTCTTCCTCCTCTTGTGTCTTTGAACACATCTCTTTAGTCAACTTAAAACGACTAGGCAAAGGTGTACTAATTGCTTTTGCATTTTGCATGTTAAACCTTTTCAACACCTTCTCTACACAATCACTTTGGGACAAAAATAATTTTCTATTTGTCCTATCTCATGTGATCCTCATACCAAGGATTTGTTTTGTTGCACCCAAATCCTTCATAGCAAATAAATTTGCTAATTTATGCTTAAGTTCATTAATATGCTGCATGTTAGACCCGGCAACAAGATAATATAGCTATCATTACCCAATTTCTTGAAATAAACACAATAATCAGACTGACATCTTTTGTAACCTTGTTCAGCCATAAAACTATCAAATTTCAAATACCATTATTGAGGTTCTTGTTTAAGGCCATACAAACTCTTCTTTAACCTACACACAAAATCTTCCTTAACCTTGACCTCATATTCCTATGGTTGCTGCATGTATATTTCCTCTTCCAGATCCCCATGCAGAAAATTGTTTTCACATCTAGCTGTTCAAGATGCAAGTCTTCCATAGCGACAAGACTTAGAATTGTTGTAATAGAAGTCATCTTTACAACCGGAGAAAATTTTTCATCAAAATCTATACCTTTTTTCTATGCAAAACCTTTTACCACGAGTCTAGCCCTATATCTTTTCTTGCCTCCATATTCTTCCTTCAACCTATAAACCCATTTATTTGGCAATGCTTTTTTTTCTGCAGGTAATTGAACTAAGTCCCAAGTTTGATTCTACAGCAAGGAATCCATTTTCTCTTTCATGCCTAGCTCCCACTACTTTTTGGTATTTACCTGCATTGCTTCTTCATAACCTTTAGGATCACCAAAATTAGTTAATAATATAGAATAGAATGATGGAGAAAATCTTTCAAGAGGTCTAGTTTTCCCTGTAGAATGTCTAGCACTTGCAGGAGTTTGTGGGATAACTTGTTGTTACTGAGCATCAGGTACCAGTGGTATTTTATTTTCTAGAATCTCATCCAGCACCACATATTCCTTTTTGGCCTGTTCATTCTTCTTTTCCTGCAGCTGATCCTTATACATGACTTTCTCATTGAATAGAACATCTCTGCTCCTAATGATTTTATGATTTTCATAATCCCATAACCGATAACCAAATTCATCTACTCCATATCCAATGAAGGTACATTTTTTAGACTTAGCCTCGAGCTTGGTTCTATTTTCAATATCAACATGGACAAAAGCTTCACAACCAAAGGTCTTCAGAAATGAATAGTTTACCTTTTTGCCCGTCCATGCCTCCTCTGGAATGCCACCATCCAAAGGATTTGAAGGTCCCCTGTTTATTAAATAAACAATAGTATGTACAACATCTGTCCAAAAGTGTAAGGGTAGTCTAGCATGCAATCTCATGCTCCTTGCATGCTCCATAATGGTCTTATTCATCCTCTCAGACACACCATTTTCTTATGGGGTTCCATGAACTATTTTCTGCCTACAGATTTCATTATATGAATAGTAATTCTCAAATTCTCTACTACAATACTCACCTCCATCATCAGATCTGGGACACTTCAACTTTTTTCTTATCTCATTCTCAACCAAAGCTTTCCACTTTTTAAAAGTTTCAAATACTTTTGATTTTTGTTTTAGGAAATACACCAATGTTTTCCTAGTTGCATCATCAATAAAAGTAATATAATAGAAAGATCCACCAAGATAAGATACATGAGCTGGTCCCCATACATGTGAATACACAAGCTCTAATTTCTCACTCTTCTTCTCTTTCCCAACTTTGAGAAATCATACTCTTTTCTATTTTCCATAAGCACAATTTTCACAGAACTCCAAGTCAATCTTCTTTAGAGCTAGTAGCAAATTTTTGGAGTGAAGGATCTTTATCCCTTTCTCACTCATGTGCCCAAGTTTATGTTGCCACAATTTTGTTTCTATCCTTGCAACAAGTGTTATAACTATCTTAGTAGAAACTATTTCTGTAGCAGCTAAGGTAGAGTAAGTATTACCAGTACACAAATACAATGTGCCTACCTTTTTACCTTTAACTACTACTAATGCACCTTTAGTGACCTTCCAGATTTTGTCTAAAAAGGTAACTATGTAGCCTTCACTACCCAATTGTCCTGCAGAGATTAAATTCCTTCTCAAATTTGGAACATGCCTTACCTCCTGTAGAAACCATTCATTTCCATTCTGTAACTTGATTTTTATCTTTTCCTTTCCAATAGTCTGACTAGGGTCATCATCACCCAAATATACCTGTCCAAAATCACCTTGAACATAATCTACAAAATATTTCCTATGGGTTGTGGCATGAAATGAAGCCCCTAAATCTATTACCTAGGAATCACTAGCATTATCTAAACACATAATTAAAGTATCTTGTAATTTATTACTTGCAACATTAGCTTCCTTACTATCATCATGTTGTATGTCTCCTTGTTTGCCCTTTCAAGACCAGCAATCCTTCTTCAAGTGTCCTAGCTTTCCACAATGCCAGCAATCCATTCTTCCTCTAGATTTAGATTTGCCTTTCTTTGACTTTCCTTGTGACTTCCCATGATTTGTAGGGCTTTTTCCTCTTTCCTTTGTTCTTCCCCTATTCTCTACAGTCAAAGCATTACCAGATGTTGAAGTCTCACCTATGCTTTTCTGTCGCATTTTCTCGCTAAGGATAACACCAACAACACCATCAAATTTCAAAGTGTTTGAACCAGAGACAGGGTCACTTACAACCATTACCAAGCTATTCTAGCTTTCTGGCAAAGAACATAAAAACAAGAGAGCCCTTACCTCTTCATCAAATTTCACTTTTACAGAAGTTAACTGAGTGGTAATCATATTAAACTCATTTAAATGATCTGACACAGATCCACCTTCAATCATTTTCAGATTAAACAAATGCTTCATGAGAAATACCTTATTAGACACTGAGGTTTTTTCGTACAATTTGGCCAAATCTTTCATCAGTTCACTTGTTGTATTCGCTTCTGTTATATTGAATGCCATAGATGGTGCCATGCATAGCCAAATGGTTCCCAGTGCCTTTCTATCCAGAAGTTCCCAATCCTCATCAGTCATTGCTACCAGTTTCTTGGCTACTCCTTCCAACAGCCTCCATAAATCCTTTTGATAGAGATAATCCTCTGTTTACATCTTCCACAATTGATAGTTCTACCCATTAAATTTATCTACCTTCAATTTACCCTTGTCCGCCATTTCTCCCACTTAACCGTGAGACTCCCACTCAACCGTGAGACCTTCTTGTAGATGATAATCAAACACAACCCTCTCTGATACCAATTGTTAGGGTTAGGGCAAATCAAAGCAATAAACACTAACAATTATATGTAGATTAAATAACTCAAATATAACAATGAGGAATAACACAAAAGAGATCAACACATAAATTTAACATGGTTCACCCAATATGGCTACATCCACAAAAACTCAGCCATCAAATGATTTTATTATCCAGTGCAAAATAGATTACAATCTCATGAATACATCACTATACCATACATCCCAACCACTTATAAAAATCTTTTAGGAAGCTTCTAGAATTAGGGTTTTGCAATGTCATTTTTCTTTTGTCGGTTAACAAAAATTAACAACCGACTCTGATCATGCAAAAAGAGGGAAAAATGATATAACTTGTGTACAGTACTTGCATGATCAATTGCCACATACCAACACAACCTCACCTAAGTCTCCAAGTATCCAAGAGCACCTGTAACTGACCAATACATGCCAAACTTGAAATGCAACATAGCGCCATCATGAAATAATCAAGTAAATGATCAAAGTACTCAATACCAAGAGAACAAACAAGACCACTGTCAATGCTCCTACTACATATCTACATAATCAAGAAGCCCATCATGACATCATGATCTAACCATCTCCTCGTAAGAAGATCTCAAGCAACAAGGCGTACAATGATGCATACATCCTATCTCAAGAGAACATGTATCATGCCAAAACTCTAAACTAGTATCAAGAATCAAGACACAATATCAACATCTCTAAATCAAGGATAAACATGTCATACGGATAAATCATAAACCTAACATCTCAACCAAAAACTCAAAGAAGTCCTCCATGGTAAACCAAGATGATGACATCTCCACTCACATGAAGATAACCATGTACTGACAACTAAACTGAAAATGTCAAAGAACTCTCAAAACCAAGAGCTCCTTGATAACACCAACATCCACTGTAGAAGATCATCCATCATGTATGATGAATCCAACATGCTACCAAAGCTCCCACTAAAACTGTGATACCGAGCTATCCATGAAATTAAAGTAACCATCTCCTAAATGAAGATTATCCATGGCTCCAAACCAATCAAGGAATCCCACTGTAACATCAATAGCTCCCAAAAGATCTAGTGAACCAAAATCTCCAATCAACAAGATAAAATCATCATTGTCAAAAGTGAACATAGAACTATGTATCCAAGCTCTCCATGACATCATGATAAACATGCTGTAAATCCCAACAACTGACTATCTAGGCACTCTAATCATCCATCCTCTTATCCCAATGCAACATACCAATGCGTAAATGACCATAGACAAGGCCAAATAATGTAAACCACATAAACACTGAATCAATCTGGTGGATATGGACAGTCCACATCTGAGTCATCCCATTATAGCTAAATAGGTGATCAACCTACAAAACTACATAACTCGTAGATCCAAAACAAATGTAACATGCAAACTCGTCATCACACTAGTAAACTGTAAACTAAGATATCAAAGAAGATAACCTATAGAATCCAAGACTCAAACACCAAATCAACTATAGATTTGATTTGCCAACAAGCCCACAAATGAGTAACCATAGTCAAGGAACTAATCAAGCATCTAGGAGATAAGAACAGTCCCCTAAACAACACCACAACACCACCTATAATCATGAATCTAACATTATAGCCCATACCTATCACTCACATACATGATCATGTAATGCTAATGTAAAAGTGTACATGCATATCCATGACACCATAATCATCATCATCATTGTACCTATACTCAACTCCCACTGAAATGAGACTCCAAGTCTGACACCAGTATCAACCATGTCCTCAAACTAGAAGACAATTTGTACCCATCTCCATCAAAGTCGTAACTCTAAATACACCTGTAAACCTGTATCAAAAAGCACCAAAACTGAAAACTTGTTATACCATATTGATGGTCTCATAGCAACAAGTAGTACCACAAGTCTGTGCCAAAAAATCCATCTAAATGCACTTGTAAATGCACTTTGAACCTCAAGCTCCCACAAGTGATCAAACAAGTACAATTCTCTCTCTGCTCCTCAAACTAAAATTCTACACAATCCAAATTATATTACACTACAAGAGCTCTCCAACACCTATCCGAAATCAAAAATCCAACTCCGTATGCAAAAGTTATGAGCATAAAACTGTACCGAAGCAATGCAGGCTTTAGACACAAAATTTTGATACAAACAGAAAAACCTAATCATAAAACTTGTACCACTATGTAGTCCTCAGAGAGATCTTTCCAACACCTATAAGAAGTTGGAAATCTGATACCGCATGTGGAAGTTATGCCCCCTGGACGAAAAGGCACTCCTAGGGCTAAAACTAGACCCCTAGTGGGCTCTGGTACGCTGCTGACATCATCACTAACATGGCGCTGATGCAAATGCTGACTATGCTTATTGAGCTGGCAGCCATTTGTCTTTGACTATTAGATTTAAAATATTGTTTTCAAGTCTCCATCGGACCCCAAATTGCATATTAAGGAGGCTTTAATAATTTAAACAAGGTTTGAAATACATTTTTCACAGACTCCAAAAAGATTCAAAGAGGATTTAAGCTTCATTCAAGGTCTGGTTTAAATTGTATATTCACTATCATTTGTTTCACCCACCACCCATTTAAAACAATGTTTAATATTTAAAAAAAATTTAATTTTGATCCCTCGCCGGGGGGGTTTCTCCCACCGGCGATGGGATCTCTGTCAATGGGGAAGGGGGGTCTAGCGGGGAGCTGACTAGTGTACACCGGTAGTACCCCTATCGTACCCTGCTACTACAGGCACAGGGGGGTACGGGGGTCTGCGGATCCCCCCCTCCCATTTGATTTTTTTTAATACTTTAAAAAAAATTAATATAGTTTTTTTCAATGAATTTTTTTTTTCAAACAAAAACTATAATAAAAATTTATTATTGTGCAAGAAATTTTTTTTTCTTTTTGAGAGACCTTTGACTACGATGGTCGTATGGCCATATCGCCGAACTAGGGGGGCCTAAAAAATTTGCATTTTGCTCCTATAACCAAACTAAGGCAAATTTTATATAAATTTTCATTTTTCAGGCCTCTTGGACTCAATGGCGAGGTCTGTTTTGTCCTAAGAGGTCATTTGTGAAATTTCCTCATCAAAATCCTCATGAAGCCAAACCAAAAAAACCCTCTTCAACCATTATTTTTAATCATCAGATCTACAATTTGCACAACAAATCTCCAATACCCAGAACCCACAAGCTGCAATACAATCTACACAAAACCTTGTAATGCCTTCAATCCTTACATGTATTACCATGGCTTCCATTTTGTACCTGATCTAAACACATCCAGGGAGCTCACACCTCCCTCAACCATAAACATGGCATTGATACCAACTGTTAGGAATTTGCAGGTGTAATTAAACCAATTCCACATTACCCAATAGGAAAAACAAGATGTTGAAACAAACCATAATGCAAACATCAAATGAACAAGAAACAAGATAACACAACATATACCCTAGGAAAACCCTTTGCAGGGAAAAACCTAGCCTCCAAAAGCATCCATGCTCAAGTGTATTATTCAGCACTATGAAATTACAATACAATCCATGAGCCTCCATGAATACCTTTGAACCATCAAGCACCTCCAATGCAACCTCCATGTGTACAAGCATGAATCCACACATCACCTGCCATGATTCACAATATGCACTTACAAGAGAGAGCTCAATACAATGATAGCCTCTCACAAAACCTTCGCTCACCTACAATGAAATATCCAGCCAACATTACCCAAACCACTAACTATGTGCTTGCTTTTATAGACCAAGCTTACACAAATACAACTTGTGGTATTGCATAAAACCATGTGCCCCAAAAACTATGGTAACACAAAACCATTCACTTATAAACCCAGTTGACCCCACATTTGACTATTGGTACTAACTTTTCCCAATAAATTAGATATTACAAATAATATTTAATTATATGTGTCCCACACACATAAAATAACTAACCCAATGTTAAAATACAACTTATACAAATGGTAACCGAATAAAATAGTACAGTATTATGAAATGGTGTACAACACCATATCCCAACACATAACCCACCTCATCCACGGAGAGATGGCATTTATGCTGAGGTCCCTCCCCTGTCATCCTTACAAGGATCAAGAGGCTTTCATCAACAACAAAATATTCCACCAAGACCAATGAGATTTGAACATGGCATTTCCCCCTCTACTGTGCAAACTATGGAAAAACATAACAATGATGAAATAAGCAATAAGACAAGAATGAATAGACTAGCAAAAGAAAGGAGGAGGAAACAAGCCTTTGCCCAATAGATCGCAAATGAACAAGAGAATATTCAACCTAATGTTGAAAGAAATCAAGAGCTTAAAGATGAGAAAAATGAGAACAGTTGGGCTTTAGTGCCTTACACACCTTTTTCATCTACCATTCGAGACTGGGAGGATGATGACCTCCTTAATGATGACTTCTAGCATGAACCTCTCTACAAGTAAGTATCTCTAACCCTATACCTCCATGTTGTGTTTCCTCTATGATGTGTTATGTGTTGTTAGGCGTCCTAGGATGAACCTTGATTCTCTTGTGAGGTCAAGGATACAAGGAGACCACCTCTATCGTGACCTTCTTCTATTTGTATCATCATTCTTCTATATTGCCTCTCCTCTGATTTCATTGTTGTGTGTTGTGTTTTATGAACATAGCGTTGCAGTTGCTGACTTGGGGCACCCTCCTACATGACTGTCCCTAAGGTACTTGTTCTCCTCTCTAATTTATTGTTTACCTTCGTCTAGTGTTTCCACCTAGCGGGCAGATGATGAAAAACATATTATACTAATGCGGACCTAGTGTCCCTTTAGTGAGTAATAAAAAACTGGACCTAGTCCATACATGATGACGAGGATGTTACAAATTATCCGACGCTTGGCTAGTGGAATCACTCCGTGTGATATCTCTATCTTGATGTCGATGTCGAAGTTATCTTATCTTGCTAACAACACTTTAACAATACTACTGCTCCATGCACTTTGTTTATCTTGGATTTCACCTTACATAGCTCTTTCATGTAGATGATCATATGCATTGTTGTTTACAATGATTATTTACATGTGCTAACACCTTTCTTACAGGAAATTGTGTGTTTGTGGGAACATTTGGTAATCATAAAGTACATGTCACCTCTGGGGGGCATGGGCTTTGTGAGGGCTCGTGTTTCCTTATGTGTTTTCTTCCTACCTTAACATGCTTGATATCAGTACGTGATATCAACCACCTTAAGGTGGGGGCATATATAAGGTAAGTTGTCTATTGTAGATAATAGTAAAGCATGTTTGAACAATCTAAAAATGAATCACAATCATTTAAGCCCTCTATGGAGGTGCGATATCAAGCATATCCTTTTATCTTAATCCCTTCTGCAGAAGGCGGGGATGGTGTATTTCTCAAGGAGATTACACTATCCTGTCATTTTCAAAAGTCCTCTGTGGAGAAGGGGAGCAATTCTATTACTAACTCAACCCTTAAGCATATTTTTGGCGATTGTTGTGGTGAAGCGCAATCGTCGGTGTGTGCATGTAATGTGCTTGAGATGGTGATGAAGCTAGCAATAGTTTCACTCCATAGCTTGTCTATCATTTTTTCTCCATGTCTTCCATGTGTGTGTGTGTGTATGGCGTGTTTGTTCTCAAAGTGCAAGACCGGTGATGATGAGCTCCTCTACACTTTAGGATTTGTTTAGCATGTTTGTTCTCAAGGTGCAAGACTGGTGACAATGAGCTCCTCTACATCTTGGGATTTTGTTTGGTGTGTTTGTTCTCAAAAGGTGCAAGACTAGTGACGATGAGCTCCTCTACACTCTTTTGGGATTTGTTTTCTTACATTCCTTGTACTTGCATTCTACATTTTATATGGGAAAATCAAAAAGAAAATAATCACTGCATTCACTATATTTTCTGTGCTCTACGTGTCGTCAATGTTGTATTCTTTATGTTTTGCATGACTATAACTGTCTTCCCCATGTTTTGTGTGCTTGTTGTTGTCTTCAATGTTCTTGGCATGTTTATTGTGTTTGTTGACCTTACTTTAATGCATGTTTTGGCCTTGTGTTTATACATACATTAAAGTGGGGGCTAAATGTTATGTCAAAAAAATGCACCCTTGGTGAATTTTTCCCCTTAAAGTTTAGCTCTTGGGTCTTTAGATTGCATTTAGAGCATCTTGCATGATAATTCAGACTACCTATGATAAAACCCTTGGTTCTTGTCACAAATAGGACTTAAGGGGGACTATTTTGATGATCTTGGAACAAAGATAGGGGGTGGACTTCAGTGCTAGTGCCCTAGTCTATCCCTATTTTGGGTTTGCCCTAAATTCTAATGTCAGGTTTGTGACCATTATTTGGGTCCTAGGCTGACATCATAGGTTTTAATTATGAAATTTTTATTAAGAATCTTAGTAGTTTAAAATATAAGCATGTGTAGGTTATCATTTAGAAACTAGATGTTTATGATTATGAGCTATTAGCATACTTGTGATTTTCATTGTGTTACAGAGTAGAGCACTATTGTGTTTTTTTTTGTAGGTTGGATTACATCTTCTCCTCATGGCATTGAGAGCTTCATCATCAAGGTGACATCTATTGTGTTTGTTTATCATTATCATTTGGATTTTGGCGTCTATTCCGCAGGATACGTACTCTCATCTAACAACGGTGTTCAGAAGACTTGAATGTCTCTCTGGGGTTTGACCAAGGCAAGCCTCTAAACAACACAACCCCCTCCCACACTCCTTGTGATTACAGGTTACAGGTATTGGATCTAGAGAAAGTGGAGTTGCAAGGAAGATTGGAGGACACTAGGGATTTGAGATTTGAAAAGAAGCGAGCATTGTGCGACATTTCAGGACATGGGGGCTATCAACATTGTCCTCTGCATTTGAATATGTAGAAATAGACCGGATAGTGATAATTAGTGTTTGAATATCTTCTGACATCCTGAAGAATATCCCTCAGTGGACTAGGGCACCATCAATAATGTCCACATATCAATTGTTGAAAACTGAAGGTATAATGGATATCAGTGTCAAAAGGAGATCAGGATTATACAGAAAAAGCTACACCTTGGACTTGGGCATCTTCACCATAGTCCCCAATATTTCTATTTTCCAGACTGTGAAAGATAGTGAGTTAAGGTTCTCTGGCCTTTGTCTTATTTCAACAGCATTTGTCATAATCTGTAGATTTACTTACTATTTTGCTTAAATTAGGGTTCCAAGAGAATTAAAGCATTAATTAGAGACATTGTGTGATAACTTCTGAATTTCCTAGCTTCCTTTGTGGCAACCCAACCTAATAGGTGACTCTCCTCTCAAGTGGAGAGGCAACTCAGTTGAAAATACCTTGGAATGTTTAGTGGAAAGGAGGATTAAAACTAAAACCCTCATACACCAACCAAACCCTCCTTTTTAACCATTAAACACCTTTGAAACCTAAATAAACCCACATTCAACATTACCCCCTTTTTCACCCAAAACAATTCTAGTAATGCTTTATGGATGTGAATTATAGGCTAACGACACTTTAGAGTTAAAATGGAAGAAAATAGAGAGGATTCAAAAAGACATGATCACAAGAAAACTCACACTCAAAGCTTTAGTCCCCTATGAGATTCTTCTAGTTGAAATAGGTACCTTCCCTATTGAAGCCATTTCTATGGTGTGTTTCCTAAGTTATCTTACAAAAATTGAGTAGATCTGGAGGTACATAGGTGGGCTAAGGTTGTCATCAAAGAAGTCTTGGATGAAACAAAAGTTCATGTGGATAAGCAAATGGGGCATACAACTAAATGTGTGTCCAAATAATGAAAAAAATATAAAGGCTTTTATTACAAGTCTATGTGAAAAGTTATTAGGGAGAAAGAGAAAATACTACTTTGATGAATATAACCCCACTTATGATCATCAACAAATGACATACATAGAGGCATATGTCCCTTGGAGAAAAAATATACTCATAGCCTAATTGAATACTAGCTCACAATCATCTAAGATGTGAAATAGGTAGATGGTAGAGGACAAAAGAAGAATGTGAGGAAAGAGTTTGTATATTTTGCATAGCTAAGGTAGTGGAATCAGAAAAATACTTTATTCTAGAGTGTGAAGCTTACAATGACATTTGGGCCAAATATACAAGTACATTAATATAGTGGTTGCTTCCTTATATGTTGTGTTCAAAGAGGAGAAGGTAGGGAAAATAGGGGAGCTGATCATCATCAAGCTTAATAGTAGAAGATCAACAAGTCAAAAACCTAAAGTGTCATGGTTTGCTATCACATAGGGTATCTTTAGCCTCATGGACATTAGAATTCTTCTATTATATTCTATTCATGATCGATGGTCTATGGTTAGTGATCAATTGGAAAGTGACTGACTTTAGTTACTAGGTGGCCCCAATTTGCCTATTGCAATAATGGTAAACCCTAACTAGCCAACACATTGTAAAACAACCAGCTGGTTGAAATCAATCGATATATCAACTTTTTGACAAATGAATCACAATTGCAAAGGTTGACAATGTGGAGACTAGTTGAATGGAATGGTCTATGTCAGAAGTCAACATTTGCGTAAGTCAAATATTCTAAAAGACAATTGGTGCACAACATGCTAACTATTTATGGTGGACATGCAATAATATCATGGCACATGGCTATGTGCGCCATCTGATAGCATTATATGTGTAAAATGAACTTTTAAAACCACTTATTATTGCTTCTATATCCAAATGGGAAAAATTATTTGGATCCATGTCACAAGGTTGGCAATTTGTGTATTACTTAAAGAGGAAAGCCCAAGGGAGTGGGATTGCTAGGTAAAGCGAATGAACAAGAAAGACAACCGTTGAATTTTAATATGTATAGAAATAACTTGAAGTTCTATGACCAACAATCTCCATTCAATGACTAAATAGAACAAGAGTTGTCATGCAAAAGAACACCCCGCCAAATTATAATAGGATAGGGCTAGATCTAACAAAAATAGAAAAGCGTAGGACATATACAGTCAAACCAAGTTGAATTGAAGGTTGATGCTAAACATGCATGATGCACTTTGCAATTGATGTGCTAACATTTAATGAGTGTGAAGAAGGTTTATATTATTAATTAAGGACATTGTTCCATCAGTGGTAACATTTAATTGCTTAAGGAGGAGGATCACCACCAGTTGCTAGGTGGAAACATCCCAAATTGTTGCATATCACACACTCGGCTAGGGCAGAATCAAGCCAAATCAGCATGTGTAACATTAAGTGCTACATTTTCTTGGAAAATCTAATTTGCATCCCTTTGGCTGCAAGCTCAAGAGTCATCATTGAGCACGGAGTCATCCCAAGAGTTTCCAAGAGTATGGGAGGGAGTTATCTTGTTGGTGACTGCCTTACATTTCCCACATAGTACTAACTATAGGTAGCTTGTGATTTGTTCATTATAGTAACCTTCCAAACTCATATCTATATTAATTTGCCTCATTAAATCTACCTCATGTAGTGTAATTCTTAGGAAAGGAAATTAGAAGGATCTTAGTTGGGTAAGTTGCAACTGTGTCTAGATGTTGTTCCTAGCCCACCTAACTGTCACATTGCAATATTGTTATGTATAGTCTCACAACATGCCCCATTTTGCCCTGGCAAAATAAGGACCCAACTTCTTTTTCTTTGTTGCTCCTTTTTGTTGTCTTCTTGGGTAGTATAAGTAAAATATCAAGTCAATTGAGGCCAAAATTAAAGCCAAATTTTAAGTTACAAAGTATCCCTACAAAGGTCATGAATAGATAGAGGACTAAATTTTTGCAATGGTTGCCTCTTGAACCCTATGAAAAATTGTTAAAATGAGCAAGCTAGGCTCACTAGACATTCTGGTCAACTGAATATTTTTAGTCAACTAGACTTGGACATTTGCGAAATGTTCAGGTCATGTCCAATATCCATATTGTTTCAAAATCCTTCATGAAAACACCCGGACCTGAAGCCAAATTCAAATATAAAACATTAATTTCTTGACCTAACTAGACATTAGTGCATTCATGAAGTCCATATCTTGATCATGTTGAAACCATCAAAATTATCCTCATAAGAACTAGATATTCCCACCAGATAGATATTTTGACCTGACAGGACAAAACATTTGTCATGTCTAGTCCTATCCAAAGATCCTATCCAAGCCTTATAAGTGACCTCCTACATCCTAATTGAGTAGACATTTCTACCAAACATTTCCTACAGGACATTTCAACTAGATCTTTGGATCTCCATCCGGTTCTATCCGCAATAAACTCATATAAAACAAGCCACTTTTTTTTGTTGGAGTTTAAATTTAAAATACAATTTATCCAGTTGTCATATTTCCCCACTCCTAAGAAGTAATTACCTACCTACTATTTCGTAGTATTGAATACATGAACACTTAGTGAATTTCACGAAGGATAAAACACTAATTCAAGTCAACTGATAATCATAAAGCATTCAAATATCCATAGTAGAAATTTCATAGAGCCTTAGACTAATCTATAGAGATCTTGAAGCAAACGGAGGATAGATTACAAAACCATCTCAGAGAATGGAAATGGTAAACACACATCCCTTAAAACTATTTAAAAAGGTGAAATTCATTGATATAGGTGCGTATACAACAAAAGGTTTGTCTTGTTGATTATTGTAGGGTAATTACCTTTTACTTAGGGTAAAATGGATTTGTTCATTTACCATTGTAAATCCTGATTATTATCGAAACAATAAACATATAACTACATTTTAATATCAGATCTAGTTTTACTAAGGAAGTAAAAGATTAGCTCGTACCCTAGCCCTTGTTGGCAAGAGACACTATATGGATTCATGGTTGTTGTCATTGATGGCAACAAAGGTCATCCCACATATCCGCAAGTCATGGTGTGTCTCTACCGGATGTCAGAATGAAGATTGTTGTGGTCCGGTGAACAAGAACAGAGCATGTGGCAAGGTCCGACAGATTGGTCCGGATCTCTCAGAGGAAGTGTCTTGGTGCAGTGCGGATTTGGGGAAGTCAAGAGGACTACCTTGAGTAGTATATTCCAAGGATTTAGCCTCCGGTGATGAACAAAGAAAAAGATATGAATAGTTGAGTACCGGATTCCTGAGAGACAGTGAGAACAGAGGAAGAACTGACTGACAGAGTATCAGACTATTTTCCGGATGTGTTACTGTTGATGGTAAAGGTTGTGAAGGCATGAATCATGTTTGTCCGACATGATTAATGATATCTACAAGTATATGCTTGATCCGCATTGCTTGGTGAGCAAGGATTCAGCCGACAGAACAGAGTTTGTAAGAAACTAGACTGTTCTGGATGCCGACTAGAAAGGTGATGAAATTGCTTGTGCGGATATATATAGAGGATGGATTTAGTTGTGAAAAGTGTGATTGTGTGAAGGTATATGCGAATAAGTGCAGAACAGAGCAGAAGCAGTAAGAAAGATCCGGTATGTGAAAGGATAGCAGAATAAAGAACAGAGGAAAGATGAAGTGCAGCAGATCAGTGTACTGAGCCTAACCGGAACTGAACTCCAGCATATGTAGATGCTTCCAATCAGTTCAAGACTGTGATTCTTATCACTTTGTAGACAGTGTGTCTCCTTGTAGGCAGTGGGCCTCTTTGTGAGCAGTGTGCTCGGGCAGTG
This sequence comes from Cunninghamia lanceolata, assembly GCA_027924645.1. Classification (NCBI taxonomy): domain Eukaryota; kingdom Viridiplantae; phylum Streptophyta; class Pinopsida; order Cupressales; family Cupressaceae; genus Cunninghamia; species Cunninghamia lanceolata. The sequence continues at coordinate 3,407,258 of BSBN01000098.1, read as the reverse complement.
AGCCCTAATTGGCAAGTGCCATTTTTGTAATTCCTTATTCTTCTAACAGAGAATAATCTTTGGGTTAATCACCCTGTGGTTTTCTCCCTTAACAGGGTTTCCACGTCAAAAATACTGTGTCATGTGTTTTTTCATTTCATGGTAATGTTTGTTTGTTTGATTCAATGCTGCATTGATTAATAAGAAAGTTCAAAAGAAGAAATAATTAGGATAACTGATTCACCCCCCCCTCTCAGTTATCAACAATTGGTATCAGAGCAAGGTTCCTCCTAATAGAGCCTAACAGATTGAGGAAGATCTGGGAGTTCAAATGGATGCATATGGTTTAAGGGAGCAACTCAAGACTGCCCTTGAGGATCTTGAACAGTCAAATTCTGAAGTCAATGAATTAAAGGAAAGACTCAAACAGGCTGATGAATTCATGAGAGAATTAAAGGACAAATTAAGTCTCTCTATGAAAAAGAGAAAGGAGCTGCTCCAACAATTGGCAAGACAAAGAGAAGAAAGCAATACAAATGAAGAATTGACTGAGCAAACCAAGTTATGTGAAAAGTTATCAAAAGAAGTCATTATGTTAAGACATGAAATGGAATCAGGAACTATAAAATTTACTCAAGAGATTGAAGAAAAAAGAAAAGCTGAAGACAATCTAAGACAATCTCTTAAAGAAAAATCAGAAGAATGCCACCAGATGGACAGGATTATCAGACATCTTGAATCTGATCTTGAAGATGCCAAAGATAATGAAGAAAAACTTGAGGATCAAATTGCCTCTCTCAAAAGAGATCTTCAAACAGCAAATGAATATAAAGAAAAATTCAAGATAAGTTCTTCCCAACTTGAAGTACTTCTTGGAAGTCAAAAGAGGACAGATGACAAGTATGGTTTGGGATATGAGAAAGGAGAAAGCTCCGGATCCGGTCAAAAGAATTTTGGATCAGAAAATCCAAGGAATAGGCCTAGAAGACCTCCGGTAAGACAGCCCAATGCTCAAAGATATCCATCTTTCAATGGATACTGCCACAGCTGCAACCACTTTGCTCACAAAGCTAATCAGTGCAGAAAGAGAATGAATTAGATTAATTCATCCTTCTCCGGACAATGCTTTAACTGCAAAAGGTATGGACACAAATCCCATGAATGCAGAAATATGCAAGTAAACAAATCATTCAAAGGTAGATGCTTTACATGCAATAGAGTAGGTCATATGGCTAATCAATGCAGATCAAGAGGTTATCAGTCAAATATGCAAAGAAATGTTATTTGCCAAATCTGTAATAGGTCCGGTCATAATGCTAAAGTCTGCAGAAGCAAGAATCAGGACAAAAGAGGTCCGATGTATAATCAGAATCAAGACAAGGGTAAATAAAAGATGAATGTGGATGAAGTTAGGAATCAGATGAGCAAGATTTGGGTGAAGAAAAGTTTAGAGAATGTAGAGGTTGGATCCACACCAGACTCTGGTGCTGATATTTCTTCCAGAAATTAAAAGGTGAGCTCTGGCTCAGGGGGAGACTCAAAGAAAATCCTGTTCCCCCAGCCAATCAAGTGGTGCTAGATGTGGCACAAGATGTGGAGTAAAGGGTTTGAAGATACCAGTCCTGAGATGATCCAGACAAGATTTCAGAGGTCCGCATGAAGATATAAAGAAGTTGTGATCGATCAAGTAAAGACCTGTTCCGTGAGATGCTCTGGAATGACAGAGGACTACAAAAGGGTCTGGAGGGATCCGGAAGTACATTATTTTACTCTGCGGACTGGACAGAATGTTTGGGATGTTCTTGTAATGTGTCATCTCGATTTATTCATGATTGAAAGATCCGCATGATGTTCATAGATCAGGACTGATCCGGGATACTCCAAGCTATCCGGACAAGGCAAACCGGAATAATATAGGTGAAGCATTTATTGTAAACAGATATTAGGGTTTGTGAAATGATATAAGGGATTTCTCAACAATCATTTGATCATTCCACATCTAAGAAGAAGTGAAAAGCGGAGCTCTGAAACAAAATCCATCAAGATCACCGAAGATCTCCTACCGAAGTCATTTCATACAGAAATCAATCCAGCCACTCCGTGCAACCGAAGACGCAAAAGTCATTGGAGGTAGATCCCTTAGGAGCATTTTCCAGTGTTCCTCACAGAGTTTTACACACAGAAGACATTAGGGTTTACATACATGCAAGCATTGAGGAATTTGCGGAATTCAAATTGAGAGATCTCTATCACAAACAACTGATAGACAATGCTTTTGAGCTCAAACCAGAGTATAAGGGTATCCAGAAGAAACAATTTGATCAATTTATTCATTTCCCCTGCTTTGAAGAAGATGAATGGGTCTAGTATGTACTGAGCAGGATGCATGACAACTTCCTATGGCTGGATAGACCCTGCAAGATCACAAAAGAGGCAATTAGAGCAGTAACTGGTCTATACTCTTCCGGAGGGATACCTATCCTCAAATCTGTCAAAAATAACATTGTAACTGAGGCCACCGGATCAAAATTTGATAAGAGGGCAATGACCATTGAAGATATTTCTGATCCGGATATCAAGTATGCGTCCATGATAATAGGATACAAGATCTATCACTCCAGCAGGGAGAATTCTGTATCCGGAACTGCAGTGTATACTGCCTATGAAATGCTAAGGAAGAATGCAGAATATGATCTCTGCGAACTGCTCTTAAGCCAATTAATGGAAAATATACAGAAAATCAAGAAGGACAAGAAGAAATCCTTTAAGTATGGTACTCTTATATTATGTCTATTCTTCTACTTCATGAATGAGCTGCCCGGATCAAGTGGATGGGCATGGCAGAATGACAAACCTGTTGCAGTCCAGATAAGAGACTATCTACATGGGCTTGGGGATGCCAAAGCAAGAAATACAGCCCTATGGGGATACTTCAAAAACTTCCAAAGCATGATGCAAGCAAGAGAGAGAATTCCCCAGTCTCTTGTTGAAAAATACAAAGACTCAGTGTGCTTTATGGTGGACACTGATCAGTGCCTAATGGAGGTAGTGGAGCCAAGGACTGTCTGGATCATGCCCATGGGGTATGAAGTGGATGAACAGATAGTGGAGCTGCATGTTCAACACATGCTAAGTCAGCCCAAAGATCCTGAGGCAAAAAGGTTTGGAACCTTTGAGGAGCTGAGTGTAAAGATACATGTAGAACTCAGGGAACCTGAGATAAAGAGAAAGGTGAGAAAAGAAGTAGAGCACATTGCTCAAGGCCTAGGCATCTCAAAAGAGGCACTTGATGCCAGCCGGGAAAAGAGAAGAAAATCTAAGGAAGAAAAGAAAGAGGCAGAAAAGAAAAGTAAGAAGAGTGCTCCGGTGGAATCCTCAACCCGGACCAGATCATCTAAAGGATCCACACCTATCAAAACCAAAAGCTCAAAACCGGAAGTCCAGGGATCCGGTAAAAGATCCAAGGCAAAAGCCTCAAGAGCTTATCAAAGCCAAAAGGATGAAGAAGAAACTGAGTCAGATGAAGGAGGGAAAGAAATAAAGAAACAGAAAAAGAAAGGATCCGGTAAACCCTCTTCTGGCTGAGACAAGGAAGAAATGACAGAAGAATTTTCTGAAAAGCCCACCCTGTCTCTAGACAGTGTTGTCAAATCAGTCACTGTGGACGGGAACCTTCAACCGGTGGCTGAATTTTATGATGACTACAACAAGGCAGATCAAAAGATCCTGCAAGAAGCCATAATAAGGTACTTGAACATCTACAATAAAGATTTTATTGAGATTATTTCTGAAATTCCTAAAAGCCTAGAAAAGGGATTAGAAATAAGAAAGAATAATGCTCATGCAAAAGATCTTGAGATCCGGGAGCAGATAGCTATTTAGCTATATCCTCAAATTGATCCCAAGACAATGATCATAATATTCAAAGACTGCAAAGATGAGTTCAGAAGTAAAGCCAGGATGAATCAACTCATGCTTGGTGAGACTAACAAGGTGGCCAAAGAGACAGAAGAGATCCTCCGGAAGGCCTTCAAAAGGTTCAATCTTCCTGTTGTAGAGGACTTAGGTGCAGAAACAGCTGTGGACTTGGAACCCTCTGCTCCAGAAGAAGTGGCCTATGAATAGGCTAGCATCTCTCCTCCGGTTTCCCCTACAGTCTCTGGATCCAAAGAAGAAGAGAAATCACAAGAGAAGGAAGTAGTGGTGAAAGATAAAGAGGTTGACAGTTCCAAGACTGCAGAAGAAAAGAAACATTTGTCTCCGAAAAGAGACACTGCACAAACTGTTCAACAATTTTTGAGCAAAGAAACAATAGAGATCGATGAACCGGAGCTACTACAAGGCCCATTCAACTTTGATTCCCTCTCTCCGGTGCAGACAATGAAGATAGCCTCATTTGCAAATGCTAAGGCAAATGAAAAGCTCCTAAAGTCTCATATGGAAGACTGTGAGTTGATAGAGGCTGCCTCTGGAGTGCTTGAGAAGATTATGCCATCGGTCTAGATAGATCCAGCAGCCTCCTCTTCCGGTAATCTAAAAACCTTAGTCAGCAGTGTTGATACACATTTTGATTCTCTAGAAAAATCAGCTGAAGAAAAGGTCCGGAAGGAATTTTTGGATAAAAGATTTTCAGAAGTATTAGGATTAATCTCTAACGATAGGAGAAATATGAGTATTGGAATAAAGAGCTTAGAAAATGCTCTTAAGGATGGCGGTGATATTTACAAATTTTGTATCTCCTGGTCAAAGGCAACAGTTGAAATAGATAAGAAAATAAAAGCGGAACAGGACAAACTACACAGTTTGTCTCAAAGTTTTGATCCTCTCTCTTCCATAGTAAATCAAGAATGTCAAACTATTGCAATCACAAATGCAATAAAGAACTTTGAGAAGGAAAGGAAGAATATTACTAACCGGATGGGAGAACTTAGAAGGATTATAATCCCTAAGTTAGAAACTATGCATGAGGCCATCAGTGATGCTCAGACCACCGCCCAAACAAATGATCCGACAGATCTCAAGAGGGCAGAAGCTTTTGCATTTTTGTTGAGTGGTCACATTTCAATTTTGGATAGAATGAAGCAAAGTTGGGCTACAGAACTGATCCAACTGAAGACATCTTTTGCAGACATTTTTCAGTATATGTGAGTATGTAAATATGCGGCTATGTATAGAAAATTTTTGAAAATTTTGGTGTGCGGACCCTACCCTTTGCCATTGATGTCAAAGGGGGAGTGAGGAGCACTGAAAAATGAGGAATCCAACTAAGGGGGAGTTCCGGAAATTGTATATAAAGACAGAGCATCAGCAAAGGGGGAGCATAGTGTAAACACTTAGTCATTTTTCACTAAGTGTTGCCATCAATGCCAAAGGGGGAGATTGTTGGCAAGAGACACTATATGGATTCATGGTTGTTGTCATTGATGGCAACAAAGGTCATCCCACATATCCACAAGTCATGATGTGTCTCTACCAGAAGTCAGAATGAAGATTGTTGTGGTCCGGTGAACAAGAACAGAGCATGTGGCAAGGTCTGACAGATTGGTCCGGATCTCTCAGAGGAAGTGTCTTGGTGCAGTGCAGATTTGGGGAAGTCAAGAGGACTACCTTGAGTAGTATATTCCAAGGATTTAGCCTCCGGTGATGAACAAAGAAAAAGATATGAATAGTTGAGTACTGGATTCCTGAGAGACAGTGAGAACAGAGGAAGAACTGACTGACAGAGTATCAGACTATTTTCTGAATGTGTTACTGTTGATGGTAAAGGTTGTGAAGGCATGAATCATGTTTGGCCGACATGATTAATGATATCTACAAGTATATGCTTGATCCGCATTGCTTGGTGAGCAAGGATTCAGCCGACAGAACAGAGTTTGTAAGAAACTAGACTGTTCCGGATGCCGACTAGAAAGGTGATGAAATTGCTTGTGCGGATATATATAGAGGATGGATTTAGTTGTGAAAAGTGTGATTGTGTGAAGGTATATGCGAATAAGTGCAGAACAGAGCAGAAGTAGTAAGAAAGATCCGGTATGTGAAAGGATAGCAGAATAAAGAACAGAGGAAAGATGAAGTGCAGCAGATCAGTGTACTGAGCCTAACCGGAACTGAACTCCAGCATATGTAGATGCTTCCAATCAGTTCAAGACTGTGATTCTTATCACTTTGTAGACAGTGTGTCTCCTTGTAGGCAGTGGGCCTCTTTGTGAGTAGTGTGCTCGGGCAGTGAGCCCTAATTGGCAAGTGCCATTTTTGTAATTCCTTATTCTTCTAACAGAGAATAATCTTTGGGTTAATCACCCCGTGGTTTTCTCCCTTAACAGGGTTTCCATGTCAAAAATACTATGTCATGTGTTTTTTCATTTCATGGTAATGTTTGTTTGTTTGATTCAATGCTGCATTGATTAATAAGAAAGTTCAAAAGAAGAAATAATTAGGATAACTGATTCACCCCCCCCTCTCAGTTATCAACAGCCCTATAGGTAACTAACTTTTGTGTATGTTCATCATGCAAGACACGATGATGAAAAGGTAGAAGCAATGGGATGGCAAATTCAAAACCCCAATGGGCCCCATTCCTAGTGGAGTATGGAGGAACTACAAACACACATCTGGCACCCATTATAGAAAGGTGAACTTGGAAGCCTTTAGAGAAAGGATTAATGCTCATAATGAAGATGCAATACTAAAGAACATAGTGTCTAGTGGCATGTACAATGTTGCAGGGCTTCCCTACACGATGGATTCCTTGGAGCTTGTCATCTAGTGTGCCCAAAATTATAACCCACTAAAATGACATGTAGAACACCAAGGCAGAATGTATGCCAACTTTTTACCTAAGGGCATAGATGAGATGTTCAACCTCTCGAGGGCTAGGGATGTGTTTGAAATAGATTTGAATGTGTTTGCATGGTAGTATAATTCCAACATTGCTAGGTATCACAAAGTCGTGCACACATCATGGATGGACCCAACAACCAGACCCAAAGTAGTTTCAAAGATGGCACAAAATTTGTATAAATTTGATTTCAATCTTGAGGTCCAGTACATGATTACCCTACTCAAGAAAATGGACAGGAAGGAAGATTCCAGATCCCTAGAGTTGTGGATGTTCAGTCTGATCTAGTTTGTAAAGGATGTTGGGGATGTGGTGCACTAGGTACAATTAATCAACGACTCTATACATGATGGTATGGTCAGCTAGAAGAAGAAAAAAAGGAGGTTCTTCATGACCTCGTATGTTGTCTACTCTTGTGCATATAGGTCACAGTTCAGTGGCCTACACACCATGGGAAAGATTGGAAATAAGAAAGGAGAGCAACTAGTGTGGCAATATTATCCTCAACTAGAGAGAAACCAATCCATTTCCCACTATAGAAGGGTATATGATTTCATTCTAATGTGGCTAGTTTGGTTGATGCAAGGAGACCAAGCCAACAGGATATCCAAATATGCCCAAGGGGTCATTGTAGCTCGTGGATCTTGCTTCATCCAGTTTCCCACCTTCATATGTATTGGAATGGAAGGGTTTGAGGGAAATCCCTTCATGCTACCAAGATATCCTATTGATAGGATTTTGCTTCTAGAAATAACCAGACAAATCATTCCATCATATGAAGCATATATCAAGAAGCATGGCCAAGAGACCATCAAGTTCCCACTAGATATCAAATGGTATAGGTGTGTGGAGTTTAAAGACTCCAAGTTTTCATAGGTTGAACTATAGATGTTAAACTTACATCCTTTTCTTCTCCAATGCATGTTCGACCCATACAACTAGATGGAGAAATATGTAATCAAGAAGTTGCAGCATGTACCTCATCTAGAGGACTTTTGGGCTGCCTGCAATTATGAGGAGGATGTTTGTAAGAGGGGATATCAAAGGCTCACCCTCAATCAAATGAGAACTCTGGGAATTCTAGAGGTACCTCCACAAGTCTAATCTAATGATGGCCTAACTCTAGACCTAGAGTAATGACAAGTAGGTGTATAAGGAGACTTTACCTCTCCTTGATTGGACTAAACCTGAAGAGACATCTATCGATGTCATATCCAAGAGTATCGTGGTTGTTACCCAAAGATGGGTTTATAAAAAGGTAAACGAGCTCAAGATCAAAGGAGTGGACTTGACATATGGAAAGAAAAGAGAGAGGAAGGACTGAACTAACATAGATTATGATGACTTCCTCATAGTCAAGAAGAGGGTCATGGAGGCATCACTGGCCAAGGACGGAGCATCTAGTTCTAGACCTCTTCTAATTTTAGTAGGTTTGAGCAAATCCACAATGCCATCACCAGATCAAGAGCAACCAATAGGTGCAATCACATTATCTTATGCAGCTTCGCCCGAGTGCCAAGCTATAGGCATCCTAGAGGGATTAGAAATCCAAAAGAAAAAGAGAAGAATGTCCCAGCCTACTAGACATATGAGGGGGGTTATTTTAAATGATAAAATTGAAGAACTAGGGACATCTAGAGGAGCCACTGCTATAAACATAATGTTCTCTTCCACACCCTCTCAAACACAAAAGATCTAAAAAATCATACAGGTGAAGAGGGAGATGGCCAAAGAGATGAAAAAGGATCAGGAGATCTAGCAACAAGAAAGGGTCAAAGAGATGCAACTGCGTTTAAGTCAGGTCGTCGACTTGACCGATGATGAAGTCACTAATGATGTGAGAAATGATCCAGTCTCCTCCTTGTTCACACCTCAAGAATCGCAATTAGATGAACCTCAATCAACACATGCCAAGGTGGAAGAGATCAAAGCTTTGGAGGTAACATAAGAAAAAGGTCTAGAGGTAGAAGGGATTTCTGGCACAGAGATGTCAGGATCTCCAAATGTGTCGATAGACCAACAAGACATTCCATATGTGGCATCATGACATAGGAAGAGGTACGTCTATCATAGCAAAGTGAGTTGGAGAAACCAAATGAGGATGCTACCCTTCTAAAAGATCAAGAAGTAACTCCTCAGGATATGCCCAAAGAAGGGGACATACAAGAAAGTGAAGAACACTTGGTGAAGGATTAGGATAAATATGTGTAGTAGATGTTGTTACTTGTTGAAGGTCTAAAGGACCAAGAAGTTGAAGAGCCACTCCCTAAGGAAGGAAATTTGGAGCCTCAACCTATGGAGGTAGAAGACACATGCATTGGGGCTCCTAACAATGGACTAGATCTTGACATGAACAAGCAAGAATGATAAAAAGAGGAAGAACAGGATAAGGGTGAAACCCTTCATTAGCAGGAAGTTTCTCAGTGAGAAAATCCTCAACAGGAAGTTCCTTAGTAGTAAACTTCATAACAAGAAAAAGGACTAGATAAAGAGACTGGATTAGAGATTGAAGATGTTCGTATTGAACAATTTGGTCAAGAAGGACCTACACTTAATGCCCCAGATTGGTTAGCATTAGAGGTAAATGACCCTCCAATTTATTTAATTCCATTTGGTTTCAAGTCATTGTTTTTGGCAGAGGAAATGAGACCTAAGAGAAAGGCAAGAGCACTATCTTCCATTAGAAGAGACACTACAGGACGTAGGACAACCCAATTGGTTGTGCCTACAGTTGACAAGGAAAAAGGAGAGATAAGCATAAATGAGTACTAGATAACTACTCTAGACTTGGGGCACACCACTGTGGAGGAAGAAATAGCTAAGCTCAAAGGTAGTGAGGAGGTCACTGCAGCCAAGATCTGGAAGAGTAAACTTAAGAAGAAGGATCTTAAAGGGTGCATTGCCCAGCTCAAGGCATTCATTAAGGGGTTATTTACCCCAATAATTTCAATAGCAGAGGTCCCAACTAACTTAATGTTGGTGACCCAAGAGTAGGTGACCTAGCTAGATGCAAAGAAGCATCAAGCTCAAGTCATGGAAAGGTGGTAAATAAAGTTCTTGGAGGAAGGGGAAGAGGTTATCTAGATGGCTTTGTCAAATTGGGATACCTTAACTTTAATCAAGAATAAGGCCAATGTCCTGAAGGCAGCATGTGCCACATGACTAGACAAAAGTGATCAAGATATCTCCAAGTTAAAATCCATGTAGACCACGCAAGATATGATGTTTATACACCATCATATCATGCCCATCTAAACAATGCCACTCATGTTTGGATGGATGAAGGACCTAAAATTTGAAGAGGATATTTTAAAAACATGTCAATGAAAGGCCATTGACATCTATAATAAAATACTTGAACTCCTCACTGAAGAAGTGGAGATCCTGGAAGAGCTAACCAGCCAGACGATGGATGAGAAAGAAATATATGATCCTGAGAAAGCCTCAACTATAGGGTTCAAGGCCAAGTATGACCTAGTATTCGAAGATCTAGTGGGACACTTCTTAGAGAAAGATATTGATGAGGTTGTGGACCCCTGCACCAAGATCAAAGGGTATAAGGAGAAGCTAGATACCCAAACTAATAAATGGATTGCATTGACAAAGAAATTCTATATGTAGGAGTATGCTAAGGTGAGGGCCCAAGCATTTGACAGAGAAGGCATCCAGAAGACAATTGTGTCCTATGATACGTATAAGGCCATGGACTCTAGTCAAATGCTGATAGAGGAGGATAAGGGATCTAATTCTAAGTAGTGGAACTTTTGATGATCCCAAGTATCCTATCAGGATATATTTTGGTAAAGTATTGCATGATAAGTATCCAAATGATATGTCTAAAGAAGCTACTAGAGAGTGAAGGTGAAAAAGTCAAAGGTGGATATTTTGTAATATTCTTGGATCTTGATGCACATAAGAGAGAATATCATGCTCAACTAGCTATCATCCACAGTTGAGTGCCAACTAACAATCACGTGCTCTATTTCCTGACTGTTGATGATTAGAGGTGAGATCTTGATCATTGATTTTTGTAACTAATTTTGGATCCTTGTCTTATAAAAGGCATTTGAATCATTGTAGATAGGGGGATGAAATTGATGAAATTCGTGAAGCATTCAGTTATCAATTTTGTAACTTTTTGACTTCCCTCATCATTTTATCTCATATTCAGTGAGATTGTTTGTATATCCTGTGCATATGAATGAATTGAAGGATGGATTATTGCTGAAAGGAAGCTAGGTGTGTAGAAATCGCTTCCTACACTAATCTAATGAGGAAAGATTAGTGCAAATTTGTTTTAATCTTTACAGTTATAGAATGTTAAACACAACAATGGAGATATTGTAGCAATACACAACACAAGAATGTAAGATAGAAGAGAGAGATAGACAACATATAACGTGGGGAAAACCCTTATCAGGTGAAAAACCCCACACTCCAAAACCTGCACAATGTATTATCAAAACTAAAATGGTTTACAATACACTTGCAATGCAAGCTCTGAGGAGTCTTCACCACTCATATCTGGAGACAAACTAGTAGCATAACAGTACCTGTAAATCACATAATACATCTCCTCTCAAAGCACCTACTTAAATAGAAGTTTACAAGGCAAAAGTGAACCTTTCTTGAGATGGGCATCTTACTTGGCCTCATGGCCCAAAACTCACACCTAGGGACACTTGTCCAACACTGCAGCATGATCTGGACACTTGTCATATCACCCCATCCCAATATGGTTGCATATTCCCAACTTGGGCAATGACAAATGCTCTTACGACTCTTACGACTGTCATAGAATCTGTCATAACTGTCATATCTTACAACTATAAGAGAATCTGTCATACACATGCTAAAAATACCATATTCACTTACAACATGTCATAACCCTCCTTGGGGTGCCAAAAGATTCCTTCTTCCAAGATGCCTTGTGACACATGTCTTCACCTATCATAGAATCTTCCATTTATGACTCTTATGCATCATAGATTTTGTCATAGGAATCTATCATAACCATTTTGGTCAAGATTCACTTACACACTAGTTAAGATGTTGACATATGGAAGAAAACCTCTACCACACAAAGGGGATGCCTATCTCCACATGGAGTGAGTTGACCATCCTAGTCACCTTACAAGTGGAGTGACAACTCATCGTGCCACATCACACTCAGTCACAAAATAGGATGTGCAACAAAATTACAACATAGGCTAAATAAATAAATACATTACAATAAATAAATGCAAGGAATTACCAAGGTTGAGACACCTTAATTCCCAACATTCTCCCACTTGTCAAACACCTTGTAAGAGCCAATGGAAATGATAGGATTTAACTGCTATAGGCTGAGAGGCCCATAGACTCCAAACACCATCTGAACTTATTTGTGCCCACTGGTTTCGTCAATGCATCTAAACATTCTTCAAAGTGTCTACCTTCTCCAAATTCACCTTCCCATCCTCTACCATGTCTCACATGAAGTGAAACTGTACATCAATATGCTTTGTTCTGGCATGGAAAGTAGGATTCTTTGATAGGCATATCGTACTCTGACTGTCACAACAAATTGTAATCTATCCTACATCAATACCAATATCTAAACACAATCTCTTAAGACAAATGGATTCCTTGCAAGCACGAGGTTCTGCCATACACTCAGCTTCTGTTGTGGACAAATCAACCATAGGTTGCTACTTACTCATCCAACTAATTGCACCACCGAACATAGTAAACACATAAGCACTGGTGGATCTCCTGGTGTCAATGTCACCTGTCCATTCAGAATCCACAAATCCATGAATACAAACTAAATGCAGAGCTCTTGTAGGATTACCATGATAGCATATGGAATACTTAGAAGTACCACTCAAGTATCTAAACACTCGCTTTACTACCTCCCAATGTACCCATCTAGGATTAGCCATAAATCGACTAAGGACTCCCACTGCTTGGGCAATGTCTAGTCTTGTATAGACCATAGCATACATCAAACTACTAACAACACTAGCATAAGGTACACTACTCATGTCCTCCACCTCACTAGGAGATTTTGGACAATCATTAACATACAACTTTGTCCTCAATGAAACAGGGACACACAATGGTCTACAATCTGCCATGCTGAACCTATCCAACACAGTCTTCACATACTTACTCTGGCTTAACCAAAGTTTTCTGTTAGCTCTATCTCTTCTGATTTCCATTCCCAGAATGTACCTAGTTGCCCCTAGATTTTTAATCTCAAATTGTGCTGACAACTGAGACTTCAAATTAGAAATCATATTCCTACCATTCCCAATTAATAACATATCGTCAACATACAATGCAATAATGAGAATGCGATCATTGTCAAACTTGTAATAAACACAATGATCTAATTTTGATCTCAAAAATCCAATCGACAACACAAAGGCATCAAATTTCATATACCACATCCTAGGAGACTACTTCAAACCATACAAATACTTCTTCAATTTGCAAACCAAATTTTCTTTACCTTTCTCTATGTAATGCTCTAGTTGTGACATGTAAATCTCTTCCTCCAAATCACCATGAAGGAATGTTGTCTTCACATCCATCTGCTCCACCTCTAAGTGATAAGAAGCTGCAAGAGATAACAAAAACCAAATGGATGTCAGCTTTGCAATGGGAGAGAAAATTTCTCCATAATCAATTCCCTCAACTTGCGAGTACCCCTTCGCAACCAATGTAGCCTTGTACCTTTCAACAGTACCATCTGCACCAAATTTCTTTTTGAACACCTATTTGCTTCCAACAAGTTTCTGTCCTTCAGCCAAAGGCACCAAGTCCCATGTTGTAATCTTCTCCAAAGAAGCCATCTCATCTTCCATGGCCTCCTTCCAGGAACCTACATCTTTCATGCCCATAGCCTCTGTCACAGTTCTAGGCTCATTAGTGTCAGTAAGCAAGGCAAAAGCACAACTAGAATCAAGCAATGAATAACCAAACCTATCAAGTTGCTTCCTTGTTCATTTAGACCTCCTCAATCACTAAGGTTGAGGTTCTGCTTCTTCTTCTGAGCTTTCAGATCTGTTAGAGCTCTCCTCATCATCAGGTCTCATAGGGTCTGTCGGTTTAGTCTTCTCAGGGGTAGAAGGAAACTGAACCACATCCTCTTTCTTTTCTATTTGTTCTGGTTATAGAACAATGGAAGAAGGTGTTAGCTCTCTTAAGACAAAACTTATGCTATACAACACTTTTTCAGCCATAGGATCCCAAACCTTGTATCCTTTCACTCTGATGCCATAGCTAATGAAAATACACTTAACAGCCTTGTTCTCCAATTTAGACCATTTTTCCCTAGGCACATGTGCATATGCCTCACAACCAAAAACATGAAGATGTCTAACTGAAGGCTTCTTACCAACTAGAATTAATGTAGGAGACCTGTTTACCAGGTAGCAAGTAGTGGCTATAGAGTGAGCCCAAAACTTTTGTTCGAGGCTTGCTCCACAAAGCATACTCCTAGCCTTCTCCATCAATGTCCTGTTCATCCTCTCTGTAACTCCATTTTGTTGTGGGGTGTATGGAGTTGTCTTATATCTTTCAATCCCTTTCTCTTTACAAAACTTATCAAACTCTACTGAACAAAACTCACCACCATTGTCAGTTCTTAAACACTTAATCTTTTTACTAGTCTTATTCACAAAAGATTTAAACTCTTTGAACTGATTAAAGATTTCAGACTTGCTTCTGAGAAAATAAATCCATGTCCTTCTACTGCAATCATTTGTGAAAGATACAAAATATATAGATTTGGAAATTGAAGGAACACTAACAGGACCAAACACATCAAAATGAATAAGGTCCAACACACCAAAAGACTTGTGAGAACTAGCATAAAAATGAACACGATTTTTCTTTCCATATATACAATATTTGTAAAATTTAAACTCAAGATTACAATTATTTAACCCCTCAATGAGCTTTTGATTCTTTGGGGTTCAAAGACCCTTATCACCAATGTGGCCAAATCTCTCATGCCATAACATTGTTTTTTCAGTAGGAAGTTTAACTTCCAAAGCATGAGCACCCTTGGGTACCCAAAATGCACTACCATCAAAATTTGTTACAACAAATTTCTTCACTGCTGGTTCAGATGGTGGGAATAAACTGACTATAGATCTTTTCTTTGAGTCAGAAGAATAATTACACTGTGAAGTGCATGCCTCTAGCTAAAATAGAGTACCTCTTCGAGTACCCTTCACAAGCACCATAGATCCTCTAGTCATCTTGCATCCGTCTTGCGAAAAGACAACCTGCACACCTGCAACATTCAACTTACTTATAGAAAGCAAGTTCTATCCCAAGCCTGGGATGTGTATGACCCCAGTGATCCCCTTCACTCATCCATCATGGAATCAAATTGAGACTCTTCAATGACCCACGTACACTCTTCCACCATCGAACTCTTCATACTTAGTGAACCAACTTCAATGCAAGGTCATGTGGAATGATGCACCAGAATAAATCAACCACGCATCATCATATGCATGGGTGGCTAGGGCTGCGATGAAGGCATCACCATCATCTTTTGACTTGTTAGAATCTGAGTCTGGGACATTCTTCTTCTTCTTTTTCTTTTCCTCTTTGCATTCCTTTTAGAAATTCCCAATTTTACCACAGTTCCAACAGAGAGCCTTAGACTTTGCAAGAGATTTGGATCTACCCTTTTCACCTTTCTTGTCCTTCTTCTTCCCTTTCTCTTTGGGTCTTCCACGAACTGCAAGAACTTCTTTGGCTGAGTCTGTTGTCTTTCTCTGCATTTCTTCAGATAACATCGAAGACACTACCTCATCCATCTTGAAAGTGGTTGTAGTTCTTCTGATGGCCGTGACAAGATGATCCCACGAATTTGGCAAAGAACAAATCAGGGTCATACATTGATCCTCCATTTTCACACCCACGGATGTCAACTATGCAACAATCATGTTAAAAGCATTTGTATGGTCCGCAATAGATCCTCCATCTTCCATCTTCAAAGAAAACAACTTATTTTCCAAAAAAAGCTTGTTCACCAAGGATTTGGCCTGATAAACATCTCCCAGCCTCTTGCAAAGTTCTTTTGCAGTCTTCTCCTCATGGACATACAATAGGACAGAGTCAACTAAACAAACTCTTATGAGACCCTTAGCCTTCCAATCTTTGAGATCCCAATCAGCTTGTGACATTGCCGTAGGTTTTGTGCCATCAACGGTTTCCCATAGGTCACGATCAACAAGTAAATAGTCTATCTTGAGTTTCAACAACTTGAAATTTGTACCATTGAACTTCTCCACCTCTACTCTTCCAGATGTGCCTGCCATCTCCTTCCTGCAACAAGATACATAATACTCTGCATAGATTCCCACTCAACCTAAGATTAGCTCAAAAAAACCCTACCTAGAAACTAGAACCAAAATTGGCCAGGCTCTAAAACCAACTGAAAGGAAGCTAGGTGTGCGGAAATCACTTCCTACACTAATCTAATGAGGAAAGATGAGTGTAAATTTGTTTTAATCTTTATAGTTACAGAATGTTAAACACAACAATGGAGAAATTACAGCAATACACAACACAAGAATGTAACACTCCAAAACCTGCACAATGTATTATCAAAACTAAAATGGTTTACAATACACTTGTAATGCAAGCTCTTAGGAGTCTTCGACACTCGTATCTAGAGACAAACCAGTAGCATAATAGTACCTGTCAATCACATAATACATCTCCTCTCAGAGCACCTACTTAAATAGAAGTTTACAAGGAAAAAGTGAACCTTTCTTCAGATGGACATCTAGCTTGGCCTCATGGCCCAAAACTCACGCCTAGGGACACTTGTCCAACACTGCAGCATGATTCTGGCACTTGTCATATCACCCCATTCTAATATGGTCGCCTATTCCCAACTTGGGCAAAGACAGATGCTCTTACAACTGTCATAGAATCTGTCATAATTGTTATATCTTATAGCTATAAGAGAATCTATCATACATAGGCTAAAAATAGCATATTCTCTTACAACATGTCATAACCCTCCTTGGTGCGCCCAAAGATGCCATCTTCCAAGATGCCTTGTGACACATGTCTTCACCTGTCATAGAATCTTCCATTTATGACTCTTACGCGTCATAGATTCTGTCATAGGAATCTGTCATAACGGTTTCATTCAAGATTCACTTACACACCAGTCAAGATGCTGACACATGGCAGAAAACATCTACCACACAAAGGGGACGCCTATCTCCACATGGAGTGAGTTGAGCATCCTAGTCACCTTACAAGTAGAGTGACAACACATCATGCCACATCACACTAAGTGACAAAATAGGATGTACAACAAAATTACAACATAGGCTAAATAAATAAATACACTACAATAAATAAATGCAAGGAATTACCAAGGTTGAGACACCTTAATTCCCAACAATTGCCTCATTGTAAACCTTAAGTAATCTTCTAGTTGATTTATGGTAATGAAATATCAAGTTGTGTCCCTTGGAGTGCATTTGAATCATTTTTTGTTGTTGCCAATTGTCCTTTAAAGACTTGCATCTATTATACGTAGTTGTGGAAAACCTGGTGAAGTATATAACTAGATTCTACTTTAATTCATGAATTTTTAGGATATATGTGTAAGTTCACTAGAAATCATAAATTCTTAAGGCCTTTTTTTTTCTCAACCTTGTCCTTTGTCTTTCATTTTTATAAATTATCATAAATAAGTGCAAATAATGATAAATCTAAAGCAAATAACTAGTAATATCAATGAATTCAACACCTTAAAGGAGATCTTTAAGTGAAGTTAGAGGAATTGTGTAAGGATCAGTTAATTAGGGATAATTCAGAAGAACTAATCAAAGTTATGTCCAAGTCACAAATAATTTGCTCAAAGTATGGTCATTATTTGGTAAAGTTAACATGAATTGCTAAAGATATATACAGGTCATACAAGCTAATCATGATAATTGCCGGAAAGTATCTAGATAAAGAAAATCAAGCTCAAAGTGTGTAAGTCCCCTATGTAAAATAGCCTACAATGAACCCTGAGTGACTACAAGCACAGTCAAGACCTGACTAGCAAAGCCTTGGGATTATAAATTTACCCTGAATTTATCATATCTTTCAAGAGAGATAGGTATTCAAAGTAGAATTTATATCTGTGTCTAATAGTGAGTAACATCATCATCAATAGTTATCATCATCATGGATTTGGTTATTCCCATATGCCTAGCCCATAGTGGCATATAAGTGACACTGTGAGTTTTTTAAAAATCATCATGCTTCTGGTGAACCGTCTGGATTAATTCATAATTGTTGTTGAATTGTGATCCAGAATTTTGAAATGTTTACATCATAATTTTGTTATGCTTGTATTCATATGTAGATTAGTCTAAAAATTCAAGTATAATTGAAGTTGTTGTTGTATCTATTCAATCATTGGTCCAAGTGTTGTTGTGGTGAAATATTAGATTTAATTAGCAGATAATAACATACCAATTTTAAAACATACAAGGGATATTACAATAAATTGGGAAGAAGGCTTAGTCTTTATTGTAAAAAGATTTACAAAGCAAAGATGAATAGTTTGTTTATGTTTTGTACTCTTGCGACACGGCTGATGGCACCCTCATGCAATTGCTTTGTTATTATTACTTGATCTAGAATTATACAAGAGAAATTATTCAATAGCAGACTATGAATGAATATGTGACACATAGATATTCATAGAAGAGTCTTTCATTCTATCTTGTCTAGTACTTTATATCTAAAATGAACTCTTGCTTTTTGATATGCTTTGATATGTCTTTGGATTGAGTGATGGTATTGCAAACATAATAAATAAATGATATGTAAAAACAAATTTTCTTTAGAAATTACACTTTCATGCCTTACTGAACATCAAGTTCTTAAACACTAAAAAGTGTTTCCATTAAATAAACAACATGCCAACATATGACCTAGAAGTTTAAAATAGTTTTAGCTGACAATGGCTAATTTCTATAGTGTAAGTCAACAAATAATGCTTGCATTAAGTAGAATAGATAACATTTTCAAAAGAATGGTAATGAAAGAAGAGTACAATTGTACAATCATTAGGTCTCATGCATTGTAACAAATGTCAATCTAAATATACCAGTTTCACTTGATAATTTATGGGTTTGAATATACAACTGTTTCAAGCTTTATTGGGTGCCATTCATACTGATCATTTAAGGACTAAAATATCATTTGAATGGATTACCCACAAAGTTCAAGAGATTGAAAAATAAGAACTTCACCCAAAATACTAAGTGAAAAAATAACCCAGAATAACTAAGATATGATTGTTCATGTTATTACCTAAAAAAACTTTGCATATAAGAAACTATCCCCCAATTACCAAAGTAGGATAATAGGAGTTAAATGCACCAATTAGAATAGAAACTTTAAAACTGTTAAGAAGGCTCTCACAACCAAACATAGAAGATAATGATAACCTATGAAAATGTGGGTAAACAAAACAAATAAAGCTTAGATTCATAACTATATTCAAAACTATATGATAAAAACTAATCTTGTAAACCAAAAACAAATTGCTTTACCTTCCATGTCCATTTCAACCTCCATTTCTAAAACCACAAATTCTATCAAAGGCCCTCCCAAGTGCATGACTTTTGAATCCCTGTGCCACTAATTAGAATCAGGGGATGCTGATGGAGCTTCGAATTAAACTTTCACTTCTCCCTCCCTCCCCACATTTTGATCCAACTAGCCTTTCCTCTCCAACCATTAGTAATACTTGTATCCTATTGCCGCATCACTTCCAAGTTCCCCACCAAATAAAAATGAAAACTTTGGATTGCATGCCTTTTTTTAGCTCAAGCCCTGTTTTCAAACTCAGGTTCTTTCTTGAGGACAAGATGTACCATAATTTTGATATTGCGAATGATTTCTTCATCTTTTGGCCTAGGTGACTGGAAAGCAAACTAGGAGTAGTCATGGGTCCTTCAGAAACCTGTATAGGAACAACATGAAGAGGAGGGGCATTGATAATAGGAGATTAAGGTAAGTTTAATGTCACTAGAAGCAATGGTTGCTTCATAATTTTGTAATGAAAAACCATAAATTAAAATGAAGGGTCAAAAAATACAACGAAATCCTAAAAAAATATGGTTGGCATGGGATCATATGAACAACCAAACTATCCCCATGAATAGAGCCTAAGGGTCTCACCTTTGCATACCATCTTGATTAAGTGCTGGCTCAAAGGGGAAATACTCTGATGTAGTTTGACTATGTGAATAGCGTATGAAATCCAATGGGCATTCAAGTGGTAAGATTGACAATTCCTTGACCATGACATGTGTTCAAATGCCCAAAGTGGTGGGTTGAGAACACTTCTCTCTATATGGTTGTTTAAGGGGATAAAAGATGTGTACCCGTGAGGGAATACTAAATTGGCATGCACATGCTCTCCTTTCTGACAATATATGTAACTTGCATGTATTCTCTTAAAAAGACTCGAGAATCTAAAGTAAGCCATTGATTATTAAATTATTCCTTTAAAAAAGAGGATGCTTTAATTAAACATATACACATTTTATGTTCGTATTTCAAGATCCCTTCTTGAAACTATACAAGCAAATAAGAAATATAGTTAAAAATGATACTTTGAACTCCATATGCATGAACCAATCACAAGACATGCATCCTTAAACTGGCTAAATAGTCCTTAGATATAGGGACACAACTTGATAAAATAGCTACCCCAAGAGAGAAGCAGGTCATAGAAATCGACTTTACAAGAGGTAAAATCACTCCTTCTGGGGTAGCTATTTTATCAAGTCGATTTCTATGACCTGCTTCTCTCCTGGGGTAGCTATTTTATCAAGTTGTGTCCCTATATCTAAGGATTATTTAGCCAGTTTATATATATATATATATATATATATATATATATATATATATAATGAGCACTTTGAACTTAACAATACATTAAATACAAGTAACATTTTATAGTACATATATATAAGAATACATGCATTTTAATCTTTCTCAGTCAGAGGGTCGCATATGACTCAAGAACTACAAAAAGAGATAGTGAATCAGCAAGGTAGTTCTTCACATCAAACCTTTGATAGATAATAGTCAAACATGCATGCTAGATAACCAATATACAAATAATGTATATCCTATTTTCACTTTCAAACGTCACAAAATTCATTGGGTATCTAAGCGAATGTTTAATGAAGGGCAACCAGGAAGTGCTATTGTTTTGTTCTATTTTAAACATTGTATGAGGATGTAACGTTGATAAACTATTTGTCTTTATCATCTCTCTTTGCATTTGCATCTAGTTGCCTAATGGCAAACTTTTCCTCTAAAATGCCACTCAATTTCTATGTATAGTTTTTGAAATAGTCTAATGCATCCACACTATGAAAAACATTCATAGGTCTCTCATCACAATTTCTTTGCTTGCATATAAGAATGGTAGGTTAGCTAAGGTTTATCACAAAGTGCCCATTTGGGAATGCATAGAAAACACATGCAGACCAATTCTAAAGATGAGCACAGAGTAAGGGAGGACTTAGATTGTAAAGGAAGCACCAAACAAAAATGAGCACACATAGACAAATTCATAACACCAAGGTAAAGGGAAAAAACAAAGAAGAAAAACTCAAGAGATTTCAGTTACATAGACAAAACAACCAACATATATTTAGCAATTTTCCATCCAATTCAAAAACTTTACCCAACTGAATTTCATAAATATAATTTACACAAATTATGCATTTACATGCCTCTTCCATTTTTTACATGAGGAATTATAATTAACTAATTCTAAATCACATATGATTTACCTATTTTTAAGGCTACCAAAGTACCTTCTTTATATTAAAAACTTTGCCCTTGGTAAGTTCAAGGCATGTATATTATATGGTATTCATTTTTAACTAGATAAACATAAAGGGTTCCAAGAAACATATTGTCATAAGCCACAATTCTAGAATCTTTTGTATCACTTCATTGAGCCTTTCGTAAATAGGTCTTCTTTTTTCCATATAAGCTTTTTCAATTTCTAGCATTTTGTCATTTGCTGCTTGATTTCCCTACAAAGATAACCAAACATACCAACAATTTAAGATAATGATTGTTGAAACCCAATTACTTGTTTATGTTTGGATAAGAATGGTTGTTTAAGGATGCACACAAACCTAGCAGAGATACTTGGGCCATAACTTAAATGCATAAAGAAAGAAACAATATTTGAAAAAAAATGAACATTAACATTATACAGATCTGTATTGGGTGCATCAATCAACAATTAAACCCACAAGTCCAATTTTTCTATCAATAAAATTCTAAAACACTTCATAGAGAATAAACCAAGTGAAATCCCGCATTGGTTTTGGACATTCTTTGTTAATATCTCCTTAATTTTGATCCAACACTATACCCTTAAAAAATTGACAATTAAATCATTAAAAAATTACCCGTACTAGTTCGAGAATTTGTGCCAAACACCACCCCTCCATTATAGGTTACTCCAATAAAGGTTTTCTCCAACCAAAAGAAATTCTTTATGCAAGATCAATTTTACCGGCCTAGGTTGAAAGCCCCAAGAAATTTGTTTTGCCATGAGTTATGGAGGTAGGAAAAAGAAAAAATCTCCTTCCCAATCTAGGGGAATGTTGTGTTTTCAGCCATAACATCCACATAAGGAGAGAAAAATTAGGTACGAAATGTAACCCTCCAAGGCAGGGCCTCTGTTAAGAGCAGAACTAATGAAAAAACAAAATCAAAGTTTTTAGTGACAAAAGCTAAAGATTTCTCCAACTTATCCAAGGGTGGCACCAAACCCATCCCTTGCTAGCCCAAAAGGCCAAACATGGTTCATAGTTGTTTCCTGCATACGAGAGGCAAATTGTTTTAAGAACATGAATCTTCAAATCAAAGTAGTAAAATATCAAATTGTCTTCAAATCCAGTGACTTGTTACCAAGTCATGTAAACTTGTATCAGAATTGGAATTGAAGGTAAAGCTCTTCTTGGCCTTGTCCAACAAAAAGAGCACGAAAGCCCTCTGTAAATCAGATCTTATGATGAATACCCATCTCTACATAGTTTGGGATACCTAGAAAAGGAGAGCCAAACACTTCCAATGATGGCCTTGGTTTTTCTTTAGATATCCCTTCTACTAGGTGCCCTTACCAAAAACAAGTTCTACTAGGTGGGTTTTCACTGCCATGCACAAATGCTATGTTGAGGTGTTTTAAACAATGAAGTGAAACTTTTGAAATGGATTAAATGTAAAACTTTAGAAACCAAACAAATTTTTTTCCAGCCCATTTCCCATTGGTTCAAATTAATGCTCTCTCTCTCCTTGAATAAAATAACCCAGCTATAACTGCAGGGAAAAGAAAACCCTTCAAAACTATGTAATATTGGTTTAATTTTTCCATTGACACTAAAATGGAGATGAACTATTGAAAAAAAAGAGGTGAAAACAATAGTCTCCTACTTATGGCAAGACTAACAATAAAAAGTGCATAATCAATGTCATAAAGCCCAAGCAGAGAAACTAATTAATAGATTTCATCCTCTGTAAGTAAAGCTGAACACACATCCACTCAAAAAAGGCCACGTTTTAAAATATCATGTGGAATGTATGGCGGGGTTCCAACCAATCAGAAAAGGGCATGTTTGTCCATATATGTCTTTACAAACGAGCGAAGGTTGGAATGCGGACTTCAAAAGGAATGCAATTTACTCTATACCTACTTTTAAGAAAACAAAAGAGCTTCAAAGTTTATATATATATAAAGAGCCGTAGAGAAAGCGTTACATATAAAAAGAGCCGTAGAGAGCGTTATATATAATACTCGCACTTGCACCCTAGGAACAACCGACAAGTTTAGAAAATTTTGCGGCCTGAATATTTTTTACGGCGTGAATCGGCTAAATATATAGAAGCAGCCAGCCGGCGGTGATCCTCCTCCCAACCCTCACCCACTATAGTTTAGCCGGCAGAAGTCATTCCATCCATTTCCTCCTACCAGTTACCACCCCCGCACAGATTCGGCTCCATAGCCCTACGCTTCCTAGTATGAATTGAAGTGTCACAATCCCTCAATGTAGCAGTGACAAACTACAATAACATCTGAGAGAAAGAAAAATAAAGCAAG
Organism: Cunninghamia lanceolata; assembly: GCA_027924645.1. NCBI lineage: Eukaryota > Viridiplantae > Streptophyta > Pinopsida > Cupressales > Cupressaceae > Cunninghamia > Cunninghamia lanceolata. The sequence continues at coordinate 3,383,271 of BSBN01000098.1, read as the reverse complement.
CGGTCGATTCGATTTGAACAGGTGGAAAAAAACATGGCGCTTGCTCAGTCCCTTGTTATGAAAGACGATGATAGAGATGAAGGTATTTATCAAATTTTTCCTTTCTTAATGCACAAAGAATCCTTTTTTTTTTTTTTTGGAAAGATCTACACTACTTTTAAAAATCTGTGAAAATTATTGTTGATCTTTGTGACTAAGTGTCTGTGATTCGATACAATGTTGTGATTTAGTTTCTTGAAAAAACGGGAACCATATATTAGGGCATGAATTTATGACATAGGCCAGTCCCCTAATACACAGTTCAAACACCAGGTTTAGCAGAAACGCAATTGTATGCGGGAAATTGCTGTAGTTTGTTTTTTCTTGGTCACAGGTTCGTGCATAAACATTTTGATCGATACATGTTGGGCTGCAGGCATTGGACTTAGAGGCTTGAGATCTCAGTTTTTACTTTTTGTTGGGGTCAGCTTTTAGATTAGGTTATCGAGCAGATTCAAAAAAGAACTATATCACAATAGCATGAACTCAAAGACTGACAAATCACGAAGAAAACTTAAAGATAAAACATATATCACCTTGGTAAATATTGATCTTTTATACAAATTTTGATGGGCTTTTTCTTTTCATTTTGAAGCCGATTACTCTCCCTTTCATGGCAATGAAAAGGGAGCAGTCCTGCAGGAAGCTCGAGTTTTCAATAATCCTCAACTGGATGCCAAACGCTGTGCACAGGTTTGCATCTGTAGCATTTCGTAGATAACGAAAATTTGATATAACATGTTCTGCATTCATTCTACGGAACAGAAGTACTGATTTGATCATTGGGTCTCCAAATTTTTTATCGGAATGTTGCTAAGGTCATCACCAAGCTTCTGTATTTGATCAACCGAGGAGAGACCTTGACAAAGGTTGTCTTGTTTATCATTTTGAGCATTTGTTAGCATCTACGTGGTTTGGAGTTTCTTATGCTGAAACTTTCTGGATATTTCTTGAGACTGAAAGGTTGTTGCTTGTTTTTATCAGGTTGAAGCTACAGAAGTTTTCTTTGCTGTCACCAAGCTTTTCCAGTCCAAGGATATTCGTTTGCGAAGAATGGTTTATTTGATCATCAAGGAGCTTTCTCCCTTTCCCGATGAGGTGATAGGTTGTTAATCACGCATCTTTTGCATCTTTGCATCCTTAGGTTTTCCAGCAGTTTGATTTTCTTACAACTCATGACATACTCTACAGGTTATGATTGTTACAAGTTCATTAATGAAAGACATGAATAGCAAGACAGATGTGTACAGGGCCAATGCAATACGAGTTTTATGCAGAATCACTGATGGCACAATGTTGTGTCAATTTGAAAGATATCTAAAACAAGCCGTTGTTGATAAAAATCCTGTTGTAGCCAGTGCTGCTCTTGTCAGTGGAATTCACTTGCTTCAGGTATTGTCAGTGTTGTCTACCAGGAACAGATTTGATTAATTCATTTGTTAGATACTCTTATCCTTAATTTGCTGCCATTGAATTTGTAGATCACTCCAGAATCAGATATTGTCAAACGTTGGAGTAACGAGGTCCAAGAAGTAGTTCAGTCCCGAGCTGCTCTTGTACAATTTCATGCACTAGCCTTGCTTCATCAGGTTTGATTATGCTTTCTCACATAATTAAATTTCGTTTATCTGTATGTTTCACAGTTACTTATATATTTTGACTTCCTGCGGTAGCCTGAAGCCAGTTGAGTTTATCTAATGTGGTTTTAGATTGCATTTTTTCTTTGCTTTTTGGCTGCCCTTCCCTCCAATAGCTGACAGTGTGATTTTATTTGTTTTTTAGATTTCTGTAAACTACTTAGCATGCATATAAAATTGTTAAGGACCCACTAGCCAACTATACTTGTAGTAACTACCCACTAACCAACTAGGCTAAACCAACCTGTTATCCATAAGGTGAAGGGAGCCCAGTCCTTTCCAGCAAGCATGGCACTCGAGTCATAGAGACCTCCAGAGGTAGGAGAAGAAGAGCAAACATAGTCACTGGATCTCTTAAGGTAAGCCTGTGTTATACAGAGGTGTTATGCCCATCAAAATTGATAATTACCAATTACACCGCGACCTAAATAGGATGACTTTTGCCATGTAGTATTCGGACTTGCCTTCTTCTTGGCAGAAACTATATGAAGAAACTGTTGTAATTCATTTAAGTAAACAACTCCCTTTGCCGAACTTCTCTCTCAAGCCTTTTTAGATCCTGGAGTTTTACATGAATGTCTATAGCCTCAAAATGACTTAGCTTGAGTTCCTGACACTAAAATATCTTCAGCTTCTTCATCTGCTAGAAAAAATAATACCTTCGTTTGCTGCATTTTTATGAGATCATGTCCAAGAAGGTCAAGAAGAGAATGTGACAGTACACATTGCAGAGAAGTGGCTTGAATTTCATCCAATACCATCTGATCCTGGGTATTTCTTTCTTGAGGAAGTTCATTCATCTCTGCATTTAGGAACTGAAAGTTAGCAGTCTCTTCAACAAAAAACTACTCCAATGGCTTCTTTTTCTGCCTTTTCCAACACTTCCAAATGATGGGAGCTTCCCTATATAGCAATATCTGAGTTTTGTCCATCTTCATGATCATTCACATTCAGTTTAAACCTGATAAAATGTTGAACAAGAAATTTCCATTCACCATTAGAAGCATTAAATAAAATTAACCGAGCACCTTGCCATTTAGTCTTCTGCTGTAAAATATGTTCCAGACAAAGAAAATCCATCCATTGAAGCCAACCAAAAAAAATCATGTACTTCCGTCCAATGCTTTGGGCAGTAACTGATTTGTTTTAACATTTCCTGGCATATCCCTCCCAACACTATCTGGAGATGAATCAACATCTCCCCTATAAGACATGTCCCAAGCATAAACAAGTGGCTTCACCATAAAAAAGTACTTTGCAAATGTATCCATATATAGAATTCTCCTGTGAATATGTGGAAGCAAACTCAGATTTGTATGATGCTTCTCACGAGAAAACTAGGCGAGTTTTATGGCGGAGTATTTGCCAAGTCTACCATCTATGGTTTAAGTATTTACTATATATTAGAAATGAACTTCTTGGAAAATTAACTATATATAAGAAATGAACTTCCTGGAAAACTATGTAATAGTTTTTGGTTGATGTTTCAAATCATATCCCCTGATCCACCATCAGAAAGAAACTTGTGTAAGAATAGCATATTAGAGCTCCTTATATAAATAAAGGATGAAGTGTTTTTACAATGTTTACTGTATGGAAATATGTTGCAATTCATGCATGAGGTTTTGCATTAATTAATGCATTTTTGCTGTTGGAGTACTTGTTTCATGTTTTACTTGTGCTTTATTTTCTGAAACAATGACATAACTTTTATGTAACTTAGGATGATTAGGCAGGTTTTGTGATAAAATATAGAGGAAATATAAATTGAACAAATGTAACATATATTTTATTTATCAAAGAGAGTACAATTTTATAATAGGAGAGGAGCTCAACAACTTCCTACAAAATAGGAGTCTAATATGACATTTAACTCAGATTTATTGACACCTAACTAAATTTAATTGACACAACTACAGCTCTTTGTAACACCTCTACAATTAGTTGACACATCTGCAACACATTTACAACATGTGAATAAACTAGTTATTCATTATATTCTAATACTCCCCTTAATGAAGAACTGAAAATATTTCCAACTCTTACATGAGCACGCCATGCTCCTCTGAGATCTCATTCACCTCTCATCCTGGAACACCATAAATGGAGGTATGTTGAGCCATATTTCCTCTGACAACCTTTTATAAATATGATTCAATTGGATGATTATTTATTTTTCATTATACATTACTGCTCTTACACATTAATGACAACACTTCTGCAAACCAAACTTATGCTATTATCTATTCTACACTTTTGTGTTGTTGGTGGCTGCGAACCATCACAAAGGCATCGTAGGACTGATGCTCCTAAAGCTTCCAGCACAACACAGGCGTTTTGGGCTCGCTCTTTCTACACAACTAACGGCTACAATTGTTTCTGTTGATAGTGATTGGATGATGGCGGGGAGAAACGTTGAATTGAGCAATATTCTGAGGATCCTTTGGCAGGGGAAAGAAAGTGCAAAAAAACAGAAGCGGCTTATCTCCTCCATATCAAACCACAAAAAAATGCTCACCGAGGACAATATATTGATTGTCTCCACAATAAACACTATAATCACCCTTCTCCAAAATATATCTTTGCTCACCGAGGACAATATATTGATTGTCTCCACAATAAACAATATATTCACCCTTCTGGAAAATATATCTTCAATTTCAGATGATTAACAGCAGAGAAAAGAGAAAGGAGGACTGCAAGAAGGTAATTTGCTCAATAAAAAGAATATATTTCTCGTCTGCCGCAAATAAGTCTCAACAATCTCCACAAACTATGTCGATCTAGCAGGCCAGGATATTAACAGCAGAGAAAAAAAACAGAAAAAAACTGCACAGTGCTCTGTATAGCAAACTTAATTTTTTAAAAGATGCTTTGATATTCTTGAGCACTGGAATGGTGGAATCACACCCAAACCAGCTCTGTTACCATGATAAATCATTGAGGAAATATAAACAGAACAAATGCAACAAATATTTTACTCATCACAGAGATTACAATTTTATAATAGGAGAGGTGCTCAACAACTCCCTACAAAAAAAAAATCTAACATGACACTTAACTCAGATTTATGGACACCTAATTAAACTTAACTGACACAACTACATCTCTTTGTAACACCTCTACAATTAGTTGACACATCTGCAACACATTTACAACATGTAAATAAACTAGTTATTCATTAAATTCTAACATTTCCATGGTATTGAGTAGTTGGTGGAAATAGTAAAAATTGATTATAATGCAGTTGCAAGATGTTAGGTTTTATGCATTTTGAAATTTCTTTAGAAATAAGGATTCTAAAAGCAAATTGGAGACAGATTTTTCAAAATCAAATAATTTATGTTGTTTCAAACTGCTTATACATATCTATTATCTGACTGATGACCTGAATAGTTGACACTGTTTGTGATAGATTCGACAAAACGACCACATGGCTGTAATCAAGCTTGTGACTCGTCTAACCAGAGGAACAGTTTGCTCATCTTTAGCTCAATGCCTCTTGATCCGTTACACCAGCCAGGTGGAATGCATTTCCTTTCATCGATGGCTACTAAATTGTACTGCAGCAAGTATTGCTTGTTTAGTAGTTCTAACAGTAATCTACTTGTTCTTCAGGTTATACGAGAATCAAATGTGAATTCACAAACAGGCGGTCGTCCGTTCTATGATTATTTGGAAGGGTGCTTGCGCCACGAAGCCCAAATGGTCATATTTGAAGCTGCACGAGCTATAACAGAATTGAATGGGGTGACCACTCTAGAATTAACTCCAGCAATTACTGCTTTGCAACATTTTTTAGAGTCGTCAATGCCAGTTCTCCGGTTTGCAGCTGTTCGTACTTTAAACAAGGTAGACTTGTCATCTCATAAATATTTGTTACTGCCTTATATGGTTTCACTTTCTATAACTTGAGATTTTTTTTCTCTTTCTGCACTTTACCATTGCTTTAGATGAAAATTCATCTTGAAAATATCTTTGAATCTATTTGACTCAATTTCGGTCTTATCCATTCATATTTGCTTTTTAACTTCTAGGATGTATTAGGGGGCTCCAACCCTAAAAACTGGACTAGCATACTAAAATATGCATAGAAAGCCTACTTGAACAGCGTCTGAAGGGGTGTAGCAGGTCGAAAGCAAAAAATAGACACCATAATAAAAAGTACCATGCCTTAATACACAGAAAACCAGACCAACATAATTTGGGAACTCCCTAGAGAGCTAGTAACAGCAGGCCCCATCCTCCACCCGTCTATTTAAAGTATAACGTAAAGAAAGTTTAAAATACCTTAACCCCATACCAAAAATGTAAAATTTGTCTTTGCTTTGTATCTCTGTCTCTTTAAGTTGAAAAATGACCCAAAAGAGATAATATGTTAAAAATCAAAATCACTTTTTCAAAAACTTAAGAAATGACATGGTAAGTGGGGTGGGTCATGATTACTTGGGTTAACTATGGGTTTTTTTAGTGTAATGCTACTATGAGCTTAGGTCTATATAAAGTAATGGATACTGTTGAATGTCATCACTTAAGTTTGTCCTTCAACATGTGTGCTCCATAGGGACCTACAAAACAAAGGAAAAATATGTCATGTCGAACTTCTATCATGCAAGCAAAAGTGAAAACAACTACAACCTAAATTTTACAATCACTGCTCATAAGAAACAAAAAGAAGAGAGGAGGAAGTGGGTTAAGAAAGATAGTGTCTATATGAAAAGTGCTAATACTTCATCTCCCTTGGTGGTCATGGGATGACAAGGTGCATGGGTCATTGGCATGTCATGTGATAATGATTTGTTTGACCTATCACTACCTAAAAGTTCAAACATCAGAATGTTAGTGGGAATATACTCTCCCTTACAATTAGTTGCCCTTGTAGGAGATGAGGAATCGTAGGAGAGGAGAAAATAGTGCATGAAATGTAAAGGTAATTAAAGCATATAAGCATGTAAATTAGGTAAAGTGATAACTCTATATATATGTATCATGTGGGCTAGAGATGGGATGAGTCTCAAGGTATAATATTGCCCCCGAAATGGGTCATGTGAAAATGGTGGTGTGGTCCTCAATGGCCAAAAATACCTATGCAGGTACAAGAGGCATTAGGATAGGCATATGCCCCCAATGTGGAATCCAATTGCATGAACACACAATGGTATAGATAAGGTAATAGGTCCCTATTGGTAATGTAGGTGATGTCAAGGTAATGGTAGGTAGGGAAGGCATGATGCTCCTAATGTAAGGATATGGCAAGACAAGCTCCAATGGTATTGGGGGAGGCATGCCTCTAAGAAGTAATCATAGGATAATGCATCAACATCAAAGGTATATATAATCTAGATATGGTAAATGTAAAAAGTGAGATATCATATGAGGATCAAAAGTAAAACACCATGAGAACCTTATTGGTAACCAAAATTGAAAACACTACAATCCTCGACAATGCATACAAGACCTAGGCTTGGGGATTGTCAACCTGGGGTAATGTGGTAAAGTCATGAGTAGATTGTGGATAGTTAAGAGCCAACTAATAGGAGCGAACAACTTCTATGCACTCTTGACTCTACTAGGCCAAGGAGGGTAATTCTAGAGATCATTGACATGAGAATTAAAAAGAATTACCAAAACAAAAAGCTATGTCATTAGCAACCATGCCTAATGTATTATGATGTCCTAAGATTGATCACTAAGTTCATGATATATTAGCTACTACAACTAAACCTACATGACCTTAATTAAACAGATGAGAACAACTTTGTACATGCAACAAATGATAAAATTAGTTTTGCATCCCTTTACACGAGTTACCTTTTTCTTTGCATACAATTTGTGAACCTTACTAACATGACTCTCAATGTCAATTAGTTCTATGCTCACAAAAGATTTGGCATAAGTTGATGCAGAAGAATCCAATTACTCCCTATGCCGAGCGTTGTCTTGTGTGATGGGACCCACTCTTTCATATCTGACAATTCTTTACTATAATTTCAAAAAAATTGGCCTTTTCTTAATATGGTGGTAGTTGCAAATGAGGAGCCTACAAGATAAGATTAAACTAGGCATGTGGTGGCTTCATATTCCTCTTTGCGGGCATACTAAACATTTAGTGTGAAAGCTTATTTCGTCAATCAATTTCCTTTTGGCAGCTTCATTAAGGGACATGGAAATAAACTTAGCGCTAACAAACTAAATTATGGTGGCAACTTTCAGAATAAAGTGTTGGAATTTCTAATCTAGAGTAGGCATTTATTGCACCTACCCCATGAAAGATCATCTAGAGATCTCTTTCCTACCACCTTGACCAAATCTTTAATGCCATTTTGATGGCTTGATAAATTTAGTAAAGCGAGTCAGTTTCATTGATTGTTGGTTGGTGAGTTTGAATTTTGAGCGACAGATTTTTTGGTGAAGAAAAAGACAAAAGGAAGGAATTAAAGCAGAATAGAAGAGAGGAGAAGAAGATTGTATGCAACAATAGCATACCAGAACAACAAAGGGAAGATTGGTTGCAGAAACAACATGAAAAATATTGTAGAGAGAGTGCAGAGAATAGAGCTCCAGGAACCTTCAGACACACACATCGATCGGTTAGAGGAATGAGTAGTGAACAACTCCAAATAGAGAAGGATAACTATAATGTCCAATAAGATCTAGAGAGGGTAGTGTTTGTAAGGAAAGAAGAAATAGAGTTGTAGCTCTGCACTTGTATTTATTTGATGTAATATAATTTTTATCATTAATACAAATCTCTATTTGTGTATTTTATTTTTTGTCCCGTCTCTCTCTCTCTCCTATTTGTTTATTCTTCCCTTCAACCACATGATAAAGATGAAGCGCTTCCAATAAGTGGTATCAGAGCCAAGGTTTGATAGAGCTAGAGTTTTTAGCTTTCTGGGTATTGATGAAAATCCCTAGAGTTTTCTAGTTATTAATAGTCTCCCCTAATTTAGAAGAATGGCTAGAGGTGACTAAGAGTTGACAACAACCACCAATGTTTGATGAAAAAAACTATGATGTCTGGGCAAAGAAGATGAAGACCATCTTGGTTGCAAATGATTTCTAGGAACTTGTGGTCAATGGGTTCACATATGTGGTTGACCCAAATGCCTTTGCAACCCTATCAAATGCCCAAAAGAACCACCTAAAAGAAGCAAGGAGAAATGGTGCAAAAGCCCTTAGTTTGATTGAGGCAGCCTTGATAGAGGCTATTTTTCCCAGAATAACAGCAACTAACTATGCTAAGGAGGCTTGACATATTTTAGAAAATAGTTACAAAGGAATTGACAAGGTGAAGGTGGTGAAACTTCAACTCCTTTGATGAGATTTTGAGACCCTGTAGATGAAGGATGAGGAGTCTATTTCAAACTTCAATACAAAGGTTTCCACCTTGATAAATAAGATGAGGATTAATAGCGAAACAATGGAAGAGAAAATGATTATTGAGAAAATCCTTAGGAGTTTGCCTTTGAGATTTGACTCCATTGTCATAGCAATAGAACAGGCCAAGGACCTCTCAAAGATGTCAATGGATGAGATGATGGGTTCCCTACAAACCCATGAGCAATGACTAAACAAATCCGCTCCTTCCCTAGAACAAGCCTTCAAAGCCTAGAGCAGTGTGAGAGGCAGGGGAAGAGGAAGAAACATAGGTAAGGGTAGAGGAAGAAGCAACTCTAGAAGAGGAGGCTCAAATATCCAAGAAGATGGACCAAGCACCTCACAGCAGGACTTACAAAACAAGAAGAACAGTAGCTCAAACCAGAGGTATGATAAATGTAATGTGCAATGTTACTATTGTCACAATTTGGTCATTATGCAAATGAATTCAAGAAGAAACAATGTGACCAAGGGAGTTTTCTGAAGTCACAAATGAGGATAAGACTAAAAAATAAAAAATAGTCAAAGTTCTTTATTATATGCAACCTTGCTAAGTAGAGAAGCATTGAAGGATAGTATTTGGATAGTGGGTGTAGCAACCACATGAGTGGTAATGCAAACATATTTTTCTCCATTGACAATAATGTCAAGTCTGAGATCATGATGGGGAACAATCAAAAAGTTCCTCTCATGGGAAGAGGCATCATTACAATCCTAACCAAGCAAGGTGAGAAAAGGTAGATCTAGGATGTCTATTATACCTTAGGCATAAAACATAACTTATTGAGCATTGGATAGATGGTCCAAAATGGTTATAGAATCATGATGGAGAAAAGAGAATGAATCATCTATGACAGGGATGGTAGCAAGAAGGTCATTGTAGTAGTGTAGATGAAGAGGAACATAATGTTTCCCCTTAGGTTACTATCTCTGACGCTATCTAGAGTTGCACACCAAATGGCTTTGAAGAGCTCCAAAGTCACCTAGATGGCATCTATAGCAATGGCTTAGTAGTCAGCCTTCAAGATAGTCATCAAAGACCTGTCCAAGCTTTGGCATTTAAGGTATGAGCACTTAAGTTTATTTGGTTTAAGTCTTTTGTCTAAAAAGGTCATGGTTAGAGGGCTTCCAACATTTGTTGAGTCTAATAGGAAATGTGAAGCCTACATTCTAGGAAAGAAACACGGGCATCCCTTTCAATTAGGGCATTCCCTTTCAATTAGGGAATTTTAGGAGGTAAAAAGAACCATTTGAGCTAGTGCATTATGATTTGTGTGGCCCTATGAAGACCCACACTCTAGGTGGGAATGTATATTTCATGACCTTCATAGATGACTATAGTAGAAAGACTTGGGTTTATTTCTTGAATAATAAATCTGAAGCATTTGAGAAATTCAAAGAGTTTAAGGCCTTGGTTGAGAAGAAAAGTGGTTTTTATATCAAGGTCCTTAGATTAGATAGAGGGGGAGAGTATGTCTCTAAAGAATTTATGAATTTATGCAAGTCTGAAGGCATTCAAAAATAATTCACAAGGTACACTCCACAAAAAAATGGAGATGTTGAGAGGAAAACTAGAACCATCACATAGATGGAAGCAATCATGCCAAAGGATAAGGGACTGCCAAATGATTATTGGGGTGAGACAGTAGCAATAGAAGTTTACCTACTAAATACAAGTCCCACAAAGGATGTAAGGGACATGATTCCACAAGAGGCATGGGCAAATGATAAATGGATTGTGGAGCACCTACAAATCTTCAGGTGTGTGGCATATGCATTAGTGCCAAAAGAGAAGACACGTAAGTATGATGATAAAGGAGAAAAGTGCATCTTCATTGCGTACAATGAAGAATCCAAAGGCTACAAGTTGTACAAACCTGTTACCAAGAAGGTTATAATCAGTAGAGATGTTGAGTCCATAGAGAATGAAACATTAGATGGCATGGTTGACACCACCATAGGTATCTTAGAAACAATACCCATAGATGATGAAGAAGGTAGAAATTCTAATGGTCAAGAAGAATCAGCTCTGGAGCACTCTGGATCTAACTCTGGACCTCTGTAAAGTCATCCCCAAAACACTTTAGAGTCACTCAATTCAATACCATAGTACCAAAATCAGTTTTGGAACACTCTCGAATCAAGCAATAGTAACTCTAGAAGAAGTTTAAATCCTATGCTCTCTTCTCTAATACTGAGAAAGACAAGGAGCCTAAGGGAGATTTATGAAGACACAAGGTATGATGATTTTGATGAAAGTCCAGATTTTGCTTTGTTCTCTCATGGTGATCCAAAAGATTTTGAAGAAGCTATCAGAGAAGAAAAATGGTGTAAGGCCATGGATGAAGAGTTGGATGCAATAGAAAGGAATGAGACATGGGAGTTAACCACTTTACCAAAGGGTAGACAAGTGATTAGAGTTAAGTTGGTCTATAAGACCAAGAGTACTTCTAAAGGAAAGTTTGAAAGGCATAAAGCAAGGCTAGTTGTCAAGGGATACAAACAACAACCTGGAAGAGATTATGATGAGACCTATGCACTAGTTGCAAGGCTACAAATTGTTCAGGTAGTCATAGAAATTACATCCCAACACAAGTGGAAGGCATATCAAATGGATGTGAATTCAGTCTTCCTAAATGGAGTATTGAAAGAGGAGGTGTATGTGGAGCAGTCACCTAGCTATGAAGTCCTAGGGAATGAAGACAAAGTGTACACACTTTGGAAAGCTCTCTACAAGCTTAAGCAAGCACCTCAGGCATGGTACAATAGTATAGATTCCTATCTATTCAGTAATGGCTTTAGCAAAAGTAGCAGTGAGCCCACACTCTACATCAAAGTAACTAATGGAGAGATTTTAATTTCTTTTTTGTATGTAGATGATTTGATTTTCACATGGAATAGTGACCTCTTCATTAGTGATTTCAAAGAGATGATGAAGAAAGAGTTTGAGACGACAGACCTAGGCCTACTAAGATATTTCCTAGGCATTGAGGTCCAAAAATCTAATTTTGGCATATTTATTTTGCAAACTAACTATACCAAACAGATTTTGAAAAGATTTAAGATGCAGAATAACAAGCCTGCACCAACATCAATAGCTATAGGTCTGAAACTGAGCAAGGAGGATAACGACAATGAAGTGAAAACAACCCTCTACAAGAGTATTGTTGGAAGTCTGATGTATTTGATTGTTACTAGGTGTGATTTAATGTATGCGATAAGATTGATATTTAGGTTCATGGATAAACCTAAGGACACACACTAGCAAGTTGGAAGGAGAATCCTGAGATATGTCAATGGCACATAAGGCTATGAAATATTATACACCACATCCAATGAGTTTGAGATGGTTAGTTACACTGACAGTAATTGGGCAGGAAGTGTAGATAATAGGAAGAGCACATCTGGATATGTCTTTCACATGAGTTTAGGACCCATTTCGTAGGGATCAAAGAAACAACCCATAGTCTCTCTCTCCATAGTAGAAGCTGAGTAGATAGCAGCAAATGCAACAGGATGTCAGGCTATTTGGTTGAGAAAAATCCTTGTAGATTTGAATGAACAACAAGATGGTAAAACCATATTTTGTGATAATGTTTCCTCCATAGTTTTAATAAAGAATACAGTCTTCCATGGATGAAGCAAACACATTGAAATTCAGTATCATTTCATAAGGGAGCTAGTTGAGAGTGAAAAGATTGAACTACAATTTTGTAGGTCTGAGAAGCAACTTGTTGATATATATTACTAAGGCATTTTCTAAGGAGAGCTTTGAATGCCTAAGAGATAGCTTGGGAATTGTTGATAGCTCTAGATTTCAGCTTTGGAAACAAAGCTCTAGACAGCTCTAGAGAACTATAGGCAACTCCATAGATACATAATGAAATAGGTATGTGGCTCCAGATTAAGTAGGAGTGTTGGAATTTCTAATCTAGAGTGGGCATTCATTGCACCTACCCTGTCAGAGATCATCCCTAGAGATCTCTTTCCTGCCACCTTGACCAAATCTTTAATATCATTTTGATGGCCTAACAAATTTCTTAATGACGGTCAATTTCATTAATTAATGGTTGGTGAATTTGAATTTTGAGCAGTAGATTTTTGGGTGAAGAAAAAGATAAAAGGAAGGAATGAAAGAAGAACAGAAGAGAGAAGAAGATTGTATGCAGTAGCAGCATAGTAGTGTAGAACAATAGAGAGAAGATTTGTTGCATCATCAACAGGAATAATATTGTAGAGAGAGTTCAGAGAATAGAGCTCCAGGCAGCTACAGACAAGCACAATGATTAGTTAGAGGAATGACCAGTGAACAACTCTAGATAGAAAAGAACAATTGTAATGTATAGTAAGCTCAAGAGAGGGCAGTATTTGTAAGGAAAGAAGAAATAGAGCCGTAGCTTGGTAGTTGTATTTGTTTTATGTAAAATACTTTTTATCATTAATAGAAATATGTATTTGTATATTTTGTTTTCTATCCCCTCTCCCTTCTATTTGTTTATTCTTCCCTTTGACCATGTGGTAAAGGTGAAGTACTTCCAACGTTAAGGTGGGTAGTGGGTGCCTGGCAAATAAAGCTTAGTGGTTTATGACTAATGACCTCCCCCTAAATATTTAATGGTGTGCTATCTATGATCTATGTATAGCTGGTTTGGAATTTAATCAATCTTTCTTGCACATGTGATAGCAATAATTTCGATTGTAAATTCACTAAAGGCTACTTGGTCTAGCTACCTATTGAAGGTACCCAATCCTAGACTGCATCATATGTTATTCGATTGAATCATGAAGGCAAGTAGGGCCTAAACTACTACTCTACCAATGAACACAGAGAGATGTATAGAAATTGAATGTTTGTTTGGTCTCTCAGCCTTTATAAATCAGTAATTTGAATTTGGAAAAACATTAGAAGGATTAAGAAAGATTTTCTTGCTAAATGAGTGGTATCAGTTTCTTTGGTTGAGGATTTGTGTTTTAGTGCTTACTATTGAAAATATTTAAGGTGATTTTGTATATGTTTTCTTTCTCTTAGTTTGAGGCACTATACAAACCTTTATGTTTGATCTAGGTAAATTTGGTGAGCTTGTCTTTGAAATGTGTTAACATTTTGTCAATTACAATAAATTATATGCATTCTTCTCTATAAGTTTGGTGTTTATGTATTCAATGTGTTGGGTCACAAAGGTAGTTTCTTGCAACATTCAATCTCATACTTTTGTTATGGCTTTATAGTTGGGATGGTTTGATATTATTAAAATGAGGTTTGAATCTGTAGACTACCTTATATGACCTCATGCATCTATTTGTCGATACTTGTGTATGCTTTGTTTTGCCTCCCTATGTTGGGTTTACAACATAGAATAAACATTCTAATCCCCTCACTATTTACTCAGTTGCTTGTGTTATTACTAGGTAGGGCATCATTTACCTTACTTACGCCATACTTCCATAAGTCATGTAGGGTATTTTACATGGCCAACTATAATCTAGGAAATAGCCTCCTTTGAAACATTTTGTATGCCAACCTATGTATATATGGCTACACTTTGTATATAATATGTTGAGTAACGGTAGTTTATATAATACATGTTTCTTTCCCCTATCATGCAAGTTTCTCTACTCATAACAACCTACTAGCCATGGCATCTTTGCACTATTGGAGTGTTGGATGAACATTAATGCTAGTTTAGTCATTCAAATGATATGTTACATTTAAATGTGAGCTCAACTTCTCACAAAGCCTACACAATAAAGTTATGATGTCATTCCTTGCATATATATGCTATATCATTATGTTGTTATACTTTCCTCTCATGGTTGGGTGTAATACTTTACCATTTGTTTCAATATTAGGTGTCCTCTAGAGATTTAAGGAAGCAATGCCATGTAATAGAAGTCCATTAGCACTAAGTAGTCACTACACAATATTCGAATATTATTTTAGGCATAATTTGATGTAGCTACCGGCCCTCTAGAATGTAACATAGCCTTTCATGAATAAATTATATGATTTTATGATCCATTGGAACACCAATCCCAAATACGGCAATGTTGGTTTTGTGTCATGCCTCAAATTGTCTTGCACTACTTTTAAACACATCTTCCCAAGTTTGATTTTTAATTGAGATAGTGGACACTAGATTCTAGAAAACTTGGACTCAAGATTTACCCAAGATTGGAAAGCAATATTATCATATCCAAGCAAAATATAGGATAAGCAAGTCCAAAAAATATGCAACACCATACTAAAATCTAGCTCATCATAAATTCTAAGTTTGATATTTATTAGGATGTAGAAAGCATGGAAGGGGGATGCAAGCCTCAACCAAAAAGGAAATTAATAATTATTTCATGTTTGTGGTGCAATGTAATCAAGTTGGAAGACACAAATCATCTTCAAGCTTGAACTTAGATAATCACAATCACTTAGTTGTACATGCAAGAAGGATTTATGTTGAGAATTAAATGATAATTGATGTGAAAAGTTATCTAGTAAGCTGAATTTTATATTCTTAGGTCTAAGTCAAAATATGCCAAGAAGATGTGAAAATAATTTGTAGGTTTCCTTCCCCTCAACCATAACCTATAGGGCACTTTAAATTTAGGCAAATGTGGGGATCATGGTGGCAGCGGTTTGGGTGTGGGATAGATATACATAATATAGAATTGGAACCTAAAAGTGTGATTAATTAGGTTGCAACAAGAAGGTATAGGTTTGTGGACATAAGGCTTCATTATCTTAGTGGATACAAAGCAATGTCAAATGAGGACATGAAATGATGAGACTTGTGGACTAGAGCATTTTGGTTGACCAGAAACGATGAGGTGAAATCAAGTCTAGAGGAAGCATGGACGTCACATGTGTACAAGATAGATGTGAAATTATAGGAGACCTAAGTTTGTAAGGGATTAGGGTCAAAATCAAACTATAAATATTACTTAAGCCTAGGGGACTTCAATGCAAAATGATCAAAATAGGCATGCTTAATGTGACCATCATGAAAATTAAACACTAGGTATAAAATTAATGAATGCCGAAGGGATGTGTGTAGGTGATAAACACAAATCAAGCTTGGTCCCTTTCAATGGGGCCCATTGAAAAGAAAATGGAGAGTCAACAATTTAGCAAGGAGCAAAAGAAGTACTCAAGGACAAAATTGGATCCAATAGATTAGAAATTTTGGGGGTGCAACCAACATTGGCTTTGGTTGGGTGCATGTAGTGAGAAGCTAGGTTATTTTACCTCATTTTGTTTGCAAAAGACAAATAGCATTATGAAAGTTTGAACTTTCATTCTTCCTTGTGATTCAACAAAGGCACTTGAAGATTGATTGTTGAAGGTTAAAAACTGGTTGCACATATTGGCTGCCAAGAAGCTCATAGAAGGAGATTTTAGAAAAGTGGTAATTTTTTTTTGTTTTTTTGCTATTTTTTTAAAAATAAACTCCTTTTCTTTTCTTTCAATGTCTTGTTTTCTTTTCATTTTTATTAGTTTCTATGAATGTATCACTATGCTTAACATATTAAATGAGTTAGATTTTTTTTTTTTATTTTTTTTTTTGAATGTGTTGTTTATAAACATGTTGCCACAAGAATTACACTGGTAGCTAGTTCTATCTCCATATCAAAACATAAATCCAAAACTAAACTAAATTCACCCCTCTCAAAGTATTTTGATATAATACAACCAGTTCTAGGTGGTGGGGGGTATATTTGGAAGTGTAATGGGTGTAATGTTAGGTATTCAAGTTCATATAGTTGAGTGAAATCCTATTTTTGCAACACCCCTAGGATGGGCATCAAAGCTTGCCTAGGAAAGAATTATAAGTCTATGCCACCAAAGAAAGTGATGGCATATATCAATAAGAAACAACAAGGAGATGAAGTACTAGGTTGTAAAGAAAGTTTAGCTAAGAGAAAATCTCATGGAATGAATCCCCCATCTAATCCCACTATTGTGGTAGAGAGCTACCCATTTTTGTCACTCCTCAAGAACAACCGACTAGTACTACAAATAAGAGACCAAAGGGACTTTTAAAAATGACATTTCAAAATGAGGCTCGAGATATATTTGTGACCAACACATACTGAGATGTATTAATGCAAATGGGTCATCATTCAATGTTATACACTCACCATATTGGTAAGAGATGCTGAAAAAAATAATGAGGATCCAAAAATGGTGTAAGGGTCTGGGTTATGACAAGGTACATGGTACCTTATTTTAAAATAAGTTCAAGGTTGTAGAAGATTCATTGAAGCCCATAGGGGATTCATGGGTGTTGATTGTCTTAATGGATGGATAGACACAAAAAATCATCCTTCAATCAATGTCATTGTAGTGTCCCCTAAAGGGTCATTGTTTTAGAGAGTTATGTATTGTGAGGCAGAGGTGAAGGATGGGAAATTTATGGCTAACATCCTCATTGTAGCCATTGAGGGTGTGGGACCTTGTAATGTTGTTCAAGTCATAATGGATGATGTAAAAAATTGTAGAGCTACTAGGTTAGTTGAGAAATGATATTCACATAGCTTTTGGATACCTTGTTTTGTCCACTCTCTCAATTTAATGCTACAAAAGATTGGGAACAAAATTGATTGGATTAGAGAGTTGTATGTAGAGGTCAAAGAGGTTTGAATGTTCGTCACCAACCACCACATGCTGTAGGGCATATTTAGATCATTTTCTAAATTGGATTTGTTAAAGGTAAGTAAAACAAAATAAAATTTTATGTTTTGAATTTGTTTGTCTTTAACTTTTTAAATTTTAATATTATTTTTTAAATTTTAGAATAAGTTATTGAGACCCATTTTTTCTCAAACCGAATAGTTTTGAGATGACTTGTGAAGGTTGGAAAGAAACTTGATAACATGTTTATTAGCCATACTTGGTCCATATGAAGGAAAAGCAACACTAGAAGGAAAAATGTTAATAGGATAATCTTAGATGACCCTTGATGGGATTGTGTTGAGTATCTCCTTATTTTCATTGAGCCCATTTTGAGCATGATTCATTATATAGACATGGGAAAGCCTTGCACGAGGGAGATATATGATGGAATTGATTCAATGAAAGAGAAGATAAAGAGCATTATAAATTAGAAAGAGCGATATGCTCAAAAGAATTTCTCAAACAACTACACAAAATTATTGAAGATAGATGCAACATAATGACCATTCCACTACATCTTCTTGCATTTGCATTGAATCCAAAATATTATCATGCTAAATCTATTATCATGCCAAATAGGATTCCCACATGGAGAGATTATTAAGTGTCTAAAGGGTACAAGGAAATATTTCATAGACTCTTCCTTGATCGAGATTTGTTGGATATAGTTTTTCTACAATTCAATGGTCAAAGCATTAAGGATATTTGTGATAAGTTCATGAAATATGATTAGAATTGGTGGTATTTCCATGGCCAAAAATTCCAACACCTACAACCCCTTGCATTCAAATTTTTGTTGCAAGTGAGTTTAATAAATTTCTAATTTTTTTACCTTTAGTATTTTATACATTGAAGTTTCATTTATAATTTTTTAAATTTTTAAAAATTAAAAAAAATTATAATTTCCTTTAGAGTTTTTTTCTCTAATTTGTCTTCATAGGTTGCTAGTTCATTTGCATGTGAGAGGAATTGGAACACATACTCTTTCATCCACTCAATAATGTACAACTGATTGCACTCAATAAAGGCAAATAAGTTAGTGTATGTGCATTCCAACTTGCATCGCCTTTCACAAAAACATGGCTTCTAGGAAGGGGAATTAAATTTGTGGGATGTCGAGCTAGAGCATATTGAATAGGATGCTTCCAAATCCCATTCCTGACATGTTGCACTTGAGGAGTCAGAAAGCAAGCACACTTTTATAGCCAGTGGAAATTGAATTGCTTGTGGCTCTTCAAATGTTCCTATGTTACCTAATGTTCATGTTGTTATTGATGATGATTATGATGATGTGGAGGATTTAAGAAATATATATGATTTATGACATTGAAAATTGATTGTTGAACTTGACATTATTATATTTATTTTGAACTTGATATTATTATTTTATATTGAACTTGAAGTTTGAGTAATGAATACTTAAGTTTTTTATGTTTCAAAATTTAAATTATATTCAAGTTTATGGTGGTTTTATTGATTATATGATGCTATGTGGTATTCTACACATAATTCTTACTTTTAGGCTATAATATTTTTTCGCTGAATCTAGGAACTGAACTCACAAACTTGAACCAAGATTTGAACTAGAATCAACAACTTAGCTTTCAAGTGATGGTTGGGAACCTAGAATAATGAATGGTACAATATATGAATCAAATTTAGATCCATGAACTCTAAGCCCAACACTAGCACTAGCATTGCCACTACCATTATTGTTAAAACATCAAAGAAATGGAGGAATTATAGAAAAAGAGTCTCCATGAATGGTTACCATGTCGTCTCTTTGCCTTTTTATAATTGCTTCAATTGGTCAAAGGTCTCTAATTAGATTTCTATCTTGCACACCACATGAGGAGGCACAAGTGTACATACTTTAACATCTTGGTATGGTATTTATGCAAGGTGATATTTCAATTGGTTAATACCTCTCCTACTAATTTTTTTCTCTTGTAATATATGCAAACTAGCTCCCCTTTCTTTGATATAGTGAGGACATGTTTAAAATTAGGGTTCTTTCTAACGAGGAGTAAAATTAGAACAATTTATAAATGTGAAGTATGCTACAATAATGAATAAACAAAAAATAAATTAACATTAAGGTTTCTGGTTAAATTAAGATTAAAAAATAGAAGAAATAAAAATAGTAGGGTTTATAGCTACAAAATAGAAAGACAATTAGAAAAAATAGATAGGATTTGTTTACAAAAGGAGATTAAAAATAGTAAGGTTTTGTACTTTATTCAATGAATCTAAAATAATAAAAATCAAATATATAAGACAAATGAAATTTAAAAAATAAATAAAAATAATTTAGAATATGAATATACCTCTATTAGTATTTTTCTATGTCGGCCGTCTTTTGTTAATGCTCATCTATGTCTTGTACCTTGTATATATTGAGCATTTTCGCTCATTTGTAAATAAATCAATTACAACCAATTCATTTGTATTTTCAAATTCTTTATGGTATCAGAGCAAGGTTCGACTTTGGGCGCCAAAATTTTTTTGAGTTTTTTCAGGTCGCACGGGCATCATAGTTGGAACGGAATCGTCATTGGATACACGCTTGGAACGCCTTTGTTTTCGCAGGTTCCCCTGCGACAGGCTGCGAACTCCTTACTTCTTTCGTGCCCTCCGTTTCTTTCCTAAGACCCCGTCACTCCTTCAATAGCGACGTCGCCTGTGAAGACCGTGTCTCCTTCTCATGGCGCGGGGTCGTCCTTCCAGTTCGCGGGGGTTTTTTTTTCTGAAAATCAGTGCTGGGGTTTTTTTGCAAGTTTTCTACCCGCGATTTTGAGCCTGGAGAAGTCGCGTCCTCCTTAAAATGCTGCGCGGGGGTTCTGAGATACCTGTGTGTTCTCCACGACCTCCATTTTCTTGTTTTTTCATGGCTTTCTACTGATTAAAATCTGCATGACTTTCTGCCCTCACGATTTCGCGCCAAGAGGTCGCGTTTTTTCACTGTTTGTGCTCGTGTTTTTTTCAGTCTGTGAAGGATAAAGTTTTGTGTCTCGCCCTTGCACAGTGAAACGGCCGCGACATCTCTGCATTTTTCAAAAATTTCTGGGTGCCTAGGGCATGGAAATTTTTCGTCTAGGGTTTTGTACCCTCAGCATTTGACGAAAAAAAATTTTGATCGCATATTCCTTCTGGGTTTTTCGAGACCTTTCGTGGGTACCTGTCAGATTTTTTCTGTACCTCAAAGTTCGTGCCTCATTTTCTGTGCAACCGTACCTGCCTCAGATTTTGTACTTGATTCTGTTCTCCTCAACGCTGTTCAGTTTTCTGTCATTCTCCTGCATTGGAAGACGTGCAAATGGCATCTTTGACCAACTTGATGTTGGAGGGCAGTCAGCGATTTAATGGCAGACACTATAATATCTGGAAGCAGCGTATGATGACTATTTTCGAGTACCGCCGCCTTGATGAATTGGTTTTGGAAAAAGAAACTCGTCCTCCCGCCGCTGGTGCTGATCAGGACAAGTTTGATGATCGTAACAGAGAGGCTGTCATGCTTCTTAAGCTTTCTGTTACAGATGACCAGTTGCCGCAGATTCCTTCAGGCAAGACAGCTGCTGAGATTTGGAAGCACCTGAAGGAGCTTCATGAGACCTCTGATAAAAACCGGGCTTTCTTTTTGAAGAATCAGTTGTTCTCCATCATGATGGACGAACGAATGTCCTTACAGAAGCATCTCACGAAGATTAAGGACATTCGAGATCAGCTTGAGGCTATCGGTCAAAAAATGGAGGAAGAGGATATGGTAGTCATCACCCTCAAAAGTCTACCTAAATCCTACGAGCACTTTGTCGAGACTCTCAACATTACCTCTACGAATGTTGATCTGAAGTTTCCTGAATTATGCAACAAACTCCTGCAGCAGGATCGCTGGAAACAGCAGTTTGGTAGCAGTGCTTCCTCGTCCTCTTCAAAATAGGCATTTGCAGCTAAATCCTTTCAAACGGATTACAGCAAATTTCAGTCATCTCAGTCATCACAACCGAACGGTTCCAATCAACCTCCGGGCAACCCTAAGAAGAAGAATGTGCAGTGTAATTACTGTCACAAATTCGGCCATATGAAGCAAGATTGCCGTCAGAGGATAGCTTCTGAACAGAAGAAACAGGGAGGGTCACACTAGAAGGCGCATGTTGCTGACCTTTCTGAGCAGAAGGAATCTACCTTTTATGCTTTTATGGCTAAAAGGTCTTCAGATCCTGTCAAGACTTCTGCTTGGTACATCAATTCTGGTGCGTCACGTCACTTTACTCATAGGCGTGATTGGTTTACCGACTTTTCTCCCTTCAGTGATTCAGTTATCTTTGGCGGAGGTGAGGAGTACACAGTTGTTGGCAGAGGCACTGTTCAGATACAGTCTGGTGGAAGGAACCTTATCTTCCTCAATGTGTACTACGTTCCTGGTATGGAACTCAATCTGCTTTCAGTGAGTCAGATCATGAGGAATGCTCCTCAGTTGGATGTAGTGTTCAGTGCTCACAAGTGCTCTATTATTGATCGAGAGACCCGTCTTACTGTTGCTGTTGGTCTAGAGGATCATGGCATTTATCAGCTCATTGACACTGGTGATTCTCCTGAAGTAGCTATGGCAGCCCGTGTTTCTTCTCTCAGCACTTTGTGGCATCAGCGATATGGACATCTCAACATGCATTATCTCTCTTAGCTGTCCCGATAGGGACTTGTTTCTGGCCTACCTGATATTCAGACAAAGCATCTTGGAGTATGTGGCGCCTGTCAAGCTGGCAAACAACATCGGACTCCCTTCAAGGATGGAGATTCTTGGCGTGCGTCTAAGGTACTTCAATTACTTCATGCTGATATTTGTGGTCCTATGAATACATCTTCAGTTACTGGTTGTAAATATTTCTTGCTTATTGTTGATGATTTTAGTAGAAAGATGTGGGTGTACTTTCTCAAACAAAAATCAGATGTATTTAGTATCTTTCAGAAGTTTAAGTCCTTGGTTGAAAAATAGTCTGGCTGTAGCATCATCACTCTTAGGACAGATAACGGGGGGAATTTTGTTCTGGTGAATTCTCCAACTTCTGTGATACCCATGGCATCAAACGCCAGTTGACTACACCCTACACTCCGCAGCAAAATAGTGTTGTTGAGCGTCGCAACCGTACAGTTGTTGAGATGGCTCGTTCTATGTTACAGCACCGGAGTGTTCCTAATAAGTATTGGGCAGAAGCAGTTTTTACTGCCGTCTATCTCCTTAATCGCTCTCCTACTCAGGCTGTTAAGGGGAAGACTCCAGAAGAGGTTTGGTCTGGTCGCAAGCCTAGTATCAGCCACTTGAAGGTTTTTGGCTCTCTTGCATATGTTTGGGTTCCAGATACTTAGCGCTCGAAGTTGGAATCCAAGAGTCAGAAGCTCATGATGACAGGGTACAGTGACAACCATAAGGCCTACCGACTGATCGATATTGACACTGATCGTCTTATCTTTAGCCGTGATGTTGTCTTTGATGAAGATAGAGGACCTTTTCAGTCTTCTTCTTCTGAGCAGTGTTCTGAGGATCAGCTTCACAGTGTTCTTCTTCCACTAGGTCCACCTGATGGGAGGGCTGATGCAGAATCTATTCCTAATGCTGCACTACCTGAGTTTCCTCCGGAGAATAATCCTCTTCCTGCTGCTCCTGTTGCTGATCCTGCACCTCTTCCGGCTCCTCCAGATGTTAGCACTTCTACTCTCCGGCCTAAATGGTATGCTAAAACCATTAGTGATCTCCAGGATGGTGAGCTCATTGAGAGTAGAACTTCCCGAAATAAGAGCAAACAGCAGCCTACAGTCAATTTTGCTCTCATGGCTAACATTAATAGTGTTTTTGAGCCTCAGACATACTCAGAGGCTAAAGGTATACCTGAGTGGGAACAGGCTATGGACGTAGAGTTCCAGAGTCTTCAGAAGAATCACACTTGGGCACTTTCTGATCTTCCTCCAGGGAAGAAACCCATTAGCTGCAAATGGGTGTACAAGGTGAAATACAAAGCTGATGGAACCCTCGACAAGTATAAGGCTCGTCTTGTTGCTCGTGGGTTCTCACAGACAGAAGGCATTGACTATGAGGAGACCTTTGCTCCTACAGCCAAAATGAGTACCATCTGGCTTGTCCTTGCCTTAGCAGCCCAGTTTGGTTGGAAAGTCCATCAGATGGATGTTAAGAGTGCTTTTCTGAATGGCGACTTGCAGGAAGAAGTCTACATGACGCAACCTCCAGGCTTTAAGGTTGCTGGTCAAGAACACAAGGTTTGTAGACTCGTCAAAGCGCTCTATGGTCTGAAACAAGCCCCTCGGGCATGGTACATGAAAATAGATAAGTACTTGACAGATCATGGTTTTCAGCGAAGTCCATCTGATTCAAATCTGTATATCAAACTTTTTGGTGATGATATATTGCTTGTGGTTGTCTATGTGGATGACTTAATCATTACTGGCAGTTCCGCACATTTGATTGCTGAGATCAAACAGGATTTGTGCCGTACTTTTGATATGACAGATTTGGGCTTGTTGCATTATTGCCTAGGAGTTGAGGTCTGGCAGACTGAGCACAGTATCTTTCTTTCTCAGTCCAAGTATGCTCGCAGCCTCTTGGACTGGTTCAGACTGCAGGATTGCAAACCTGCCTCTACTCCTATGGAACCTGGGCTTAAATTGTCAGCTCAGTCCACCTCACCAGTGGTCGATGAATCTTTGTTCAGGCAACTAGTAGGCAGCCTCATTTATCTTACTGCTACTAGACCTGACATTAGTTTTGCAGTGAGCTACATCTCACGCTTCATGACAGCCCCCAAAGCTGATCATTGGACAGCAGCGAAGCGTGTGCTGCGTTATGTGAGTGGCACTCCTGATTATGGACTTCTGTACACTCGGAGTTCTGATCCTATCCTCAGAGGTTACACAGATTCAGACTGGGCAGGTTTTGTTGATGACCGTAAGTCTACCGCTGGGTATGTGTTTAGTTTGGGTTCTGGTGCCGTCACCTGGACTAGTAAGAAGCAGCAGGCAGTGGCTCTCTCCTTGACAGAAGCAGAGTATCGGGGAGCAGTTAAAGCAGGTTGTGAGGCAGTTTGGCTTCGACGGATGCTTGCGGATATGCATGTTCCTCAGGCAGGTCCGACTCCCTTGTTCTGTGATACTCAGGGAGTGCTCAAACTGGCCAAGAATCCGGTCTTCCATGAACGAACCAAGCATGTGGAAACTCATTGTCATTACATCCGACAGCTGGTTGAAGACGGATCCATTCAGTTGCTGTATGTTCCTACCTCGGAGCAGCCAGCAGACATCTTCACCAAGCCCCTCGGTTCTGATAAATTTGTACACTTCAGGGGGTCTACAGGTGTTGTTGATAGATTGAGCATTAAGGGAGGGTATTAGTATTTTTCTATGTTGGCCTTATTTTTTCTATGTCGGCCGTCTTTTGTTAATGCTCATCTATGTCTTGTACCTTGTATATATTGAGCATTTTCGCTCATTTGTAAATAAATCAATTACAACCAATTCATTTGTATTTTCAAATTCTTTAACCTCTTCAAATTTGCTTCACTTTGATGGTGAGCTACTCCAAATCAATGGCGTACTCTACTAAATGCACCATAGGCTCCTTTATATTTACTCAAGTTTATTACAAACCTATCCAAATAATATTCATTCATTGTTTGTTGCTTAACTTGGTTGATGGTTTCTTCTTCTATGACATGTGATTTTGACTCAAATTCTCTTTTTTTTCTCCTCATTCTTTGAAATGAGATGATTTTAAGTAATTATGTTTTAGCTTTTTTATTTATTTTTCTATTTTATTTCCTTTTTTTATTTCTTACTACCACAACTAAGTCTACCTAGTGAGACTTGTTGAGTCCTATAAGTTTGGAAGACTCAATGAGTCTAACAAAACTTTCTAGGTACCTAGGTCACAAGTTCCTAGAATTCAGTTTGGTCTACTTGCCTTGAGATTTAGTGAGTCTCAGTGAGTCTAAGAAAGTTTGGTAACAATGGATTAGACCTCCCAAGAAGCCAAAAGAACCATTAAATGACATGATATTTTAAGGTATGTGGGAATAACTTAGTTAATTTTATCCTCATTTAAGAAGACTACACATTCAATTGTAAAATATCTCAAATGTATGTTTAGAATAAATTAAAAATCATGGTTCCTGTAAAGTCCATAGGGAGAGGATGATAAAATATCATATGGTAGTGGTGTATGCCTAGCATACATCAATTCCTCACAATCATCCACTCTATTTTATATTGAGCTATCTTACTAAATAGTGCATCTAGGTTGGAAGAGGGAAGGATAACAAAGTGAAGGTTAGGGATTGAATGGTATGTATAGGAATGTGTGTGACATGAAATATGTATGGAAATGGTGATGGTTTGGTAAAGAGGCATGGAGGAGGAGAGATACTTAAGGGCATTCAAGGACATAGATGAAGATGTGGAATAAGAGATAAAGATAACATGGTAGTAGTAGATGTGGAAGTGGCATCATCAAGGGAGATGATGATAGGGTTGTAGTAGATAAGATAGTCATTGAGGTGTAGTATATCACATATGGGATGTTGGTATCTTAGGAGAGTTGTATTAAGTAGGGAGGCCACAAGGAGGGAAGGTTGAGAAAGGATAAATAATATTTGGGGGTATGCTAGTGTGATAATGATCAGCACAATGGGGTCACTGGTGGTAGTGACAAGAATAATAGCAGAGGATGGGTCAATGGTAGAGGCTAGAGAGATAGTAGATGTACTTGTCACATTAGATGAAATAAATTTTCCACTAATAGCATGTAAAATATTTAACCCAAATGGATTTTTGATTAACACATTGTGAATCATTTGCAAAATCTTGATGGCCCACATGAGCATCATGATCATAATCTATATTTTACTCTTGGTTGTTCTCAACATGAGCATTAGAATAAACCCCATTCTCATTTGAGCGGTTGGATGTGTTAGGGTTGAATGGGCATTCCTTATTGGAAGATTAGGATTAGGAGTGGTTAGCGGTATAAACAAAATATAGGAAAATAAATCTCACAAATGTAATTAAAATTTTAAAATAAAAAATATTGGTGGTATTACAAGGTCTAAAAATAGAACCCTAATGTTATAGCCAAGGGTGGTTAGGGTGAACAAAAGAGATAATGTAATAAGGCTCAAAAACCCTAAAGAAAGAAAGGAAATAATGCAAAAAACAATGAAGCACTTGAAATGAGAGGAGAACTACATCTAAAAATGAAATGTAATAATAAAAAAGTTACAAATCTGGAAAACAAAAATATGAATGAAAAACTTTGAAGAAATCAAGTCGTGTAAGACCAAACAAGTCAACTAGAAATTTAAAAGGAAAAATGAAATTCACTAAAATTAATCTAGGATAATCCAATAAGATGCATATTAATAAGCATAAATTAACTTATATTAATAATTGATAGTTGTGGGTATGGGTAATTTAGTTATTAATTCTAGGATAGGAAATTAAATGTGTAAGCGTAATTAGCTTGATGATTGAAGAATGAATGGCCTTGATGAAGGTTTAGGGCCATGAAGTGTCTCTAGTTTGAGAATGGTACCTCTCTGGTTGACTCTATATGTTGCCTTAAATTCTCTGCAAGACCCATGCTTTGTTTGGGGTTAAGTCTACAAGTTTAGGTCCTTCCACATCTGTCGATTTTTCTGTTGTGATTTTTCACTCCTACTCTTTAATTCATTGACTTTGCCTTTGTTTTCTCTATATCTAGATAGGTAATATTTATGAATACCTTTGGAGGGTTGTTGAATTTCTAGGAACAAGTTCTCCTAAGTCAATCCCCACAAAAGGACCAACTTTCAGTTGTGCCAATGATTAAAAATAATAAGATTTAACCATGAAAATTCTCCTGAAGTGAATATGTAGATTATGATTCATTTTAGTACAACAATTCAAAAAATTTTCTAATGATCTCTCCTTAGGGATGAGAGAATATTTGAATGTAAGATGAATGTCTTAAAATACCAATACACAACAACAATTCACTTGAACATGTGTTTAGTTTACTCATAATGGATAGTGGAATGGGTGGGAATCAACTAAATTTGAACTTGAATTAAAAAAAATTAGGGGTCAAATCCAAGGCTAGGGGATTACTCTTGCACATGTGGAAATGACCTAAGATGATGGAATAATAAAGTCTATGCAAAAAGTAATTGTTTGATCATAGATGGTGCAATAAATGTGGAATGTGTAGGAAGATGTGTAGAAATAAAAAAGGTATGGTAAATTGTATTGGAACTTGTGTATATGGGGATAGGTGATGGCTAGGGAGAATAAACCCAATTTTGTATAAGATTTCACTATTTGTCCATATGTCATTGCATCGAGTCATTTTATCAAAATAGACAAAATTAAATGGGAAATGACACAAGTTTGTAAATTTTACCACTACAATACTATATATATATATATATATATATATATATATATATATATATATATATATATATATATATATATTATATTTATTATTTAATGACTAGCATAGATATCTTAAATACATCTATCTAAAGTACATCAAGAGATATTAGTCTTGAGGAAGCTAAATTGAATTTGTTACATAAGATAGATAGGGGACTCAAAATATGTCTTACATTAGATAAATGCATTAAGATATCCATGCTAGTTTAGAATATGCATCTTATCATATATAGTACATCTATCTGTACTGGTGAAGTTTTCATACCTATGCTAATACCCATTTAGTGTTTTTATGCAATTACATGGCAACATGTGGCAAACTTTTGTGCTAAGATTGGTTCCTTTCCCAATCCTTACCCATCCCCATTTACATTAACTTATATATATTTGACCCTATCATATCCCTATGTACACTTGGTCCTACACATTCCTAATACCTTAATGTAGACTATAGATAAAAAAAAATGGAATTGGAAGAGTCTCCATTGTGTCAGATTAGGACTACATGTCAAAGAACAGATTCACACTATGTAAAATTGATTCAAACTTGTAAAATTGATCAATAGAGAATGTCATGCCTAATTTAGAGTCCAAGGCCATCTATTTCTAATACAATAGTAATATAATGAACCAAGAACTATGCATAAGTTTTTAAAACATTAAATGAAATCAAATTATTTACTTTATCTTTACTTCAAGAGCTATTTTATTTTTTTATATAAATATCATTTTAATTATCTTCCTACATTAAATAGATGCATGGACACATAAATAGATAAGTAGATAGATAAGAAAAGACATAGATACTATTTATTTTAACATCTAGACATTATTTACTTTATTTTTAATTGAAGTGAAAATTAAATGAAAGCAAATTATTTACTTATAACTTTATATCAAGAGATATTTTATTTTTCTATAATAATAAACCAAATAGTACACCATGTGCAAACAATTTAAAAACATTTAAATGAAAAAAGTCATCAAAACTATGCATACAAATTCAAAATAAAGTAATTTAAATATATTGTTCCACATGTTTTTTCTCAAGGCTTATTTATTTGTTTAATAATTAACAAAGGGTCACTAATATTATATTTATAACTAAATATTAATTTGACATGTAAATGGTTGTCAAATTTAAGTTAAGGTTTCTTTGCGAGTCACACTTACACCATTACAATCCACCCCTAACTACCACTTTAATTACACCTCTTGACATGAATTATATAAATAAAAACAATTTATACATAAATTAATTATTAATTTACAATTATATGAAGAATATATTATATTAATATCTCTTAGCATCTTCTAAATGGAAATATTGAAACTTTATAGATGACTGAACATTTAAAAAGGATTTAAAAACAAATAATTTAGATACTTAAAAAAGAGAAGCAACATCTTATTAACAACCCTACACATGGGATAGTTAAAATAACAAACTTTCCACATATTGCGATGGTGGAGAAAAGTGAGGAAGGGAGCAAGGGTTTGTAGTTTGAATCTGCTCAAGACAGGAGTGTTGTGGATGACGATGGAGGTGAATCTGATGAAGAGGATGACTTGGAGTATGACCCTAATAGCGCAGGTGTAAAGGACGATTGGTTTTGTTCTTCCGATGAAGAGGGGGATGTGCGTCTGCTCGAGTTATGGCTTGAGGCTTGTTGGAGCATGGGTTCCGCTGCTTCCAAGAAATTCCAGGTCACCTCCGTAGGGAGTTTGGATGCTTTGGAGGTTTCAGAGAAGGCGTTCATTGGTGGCTCTAAGGGTCTCTACAAAGGTGTTCTCCTTCCTTCTCATGATCAGGTGGTTGGTGTGTGTGTTGGGGCTTCTGGCCCTACGGCTAATATGAGTAAAGGGTCTAGTAAGGGGGGATCTCCTTGTGTTCCCTGCTCAAAGGCGGTTGACCCTTGTGAGCTAGTGGGCTTGTCCCGCCCTGGTTTGAATGTGCCTTCCCCTATTTTGACAGAAGGAGTAGATGTGGTGGATGTTCAGTTTAGTCCAACTAATGCCCCTATTTTGATGAAGGGAGTGGATGCAGAGGTTGTTTACTATATGAATGGGGGTGTGCAGTCTTCTTGCACAAACACTGGTGGGGCTGTAGTTGGCGTTAATCCTATGTTGGAGGAAGGATGGATGTTCGACATGTGTGTTGAGGTAGGTGTTGGCCTATCTGAGGAGGCTATTGGTGTAGTGAGGAAGGAGCCTGGTGCTGTGCTGGAGGTTAATAAATAGGCTAAGGAGATTGTTGATATCTCTCATATTCCTATTGCTGATGCTGCTAAGGGAGAGGCTTTGGCAGATAACTGAATCACCATCCCTGATTTACTAGTTGAAAGGGTTGTTGGGTGGCTCTATAACTCACTTGTTGGGAGATTTTGTGGAAATCGCCCCAATATCAATGTGGTTAGAAGGTGGACTCTTCGAAGTTGGAGGCTTAGGAGGCAGGTTGAGGTGACTGCTCAATTGTGTTCTCTTTTTTGAACTCTGAGGATTGCTCAAGGACCCTTGCTAGTCCTTGGTTTCTTGGGAAAAATGGTCTTTTCCTTCAAAGTTGGTCACCGTGTTTTAACCCTTTAGTGGATTGTAGTAAGAAGTTTCTATTTTCGGTCAGGTTGCCTTGTCTCCCACTGGAATATTGGGATGAGGAGGTTTTTATGGAGATTGCCAATTCTGTTGGGCAATTTTCTAGGCCTAATGATGTTACAAAATTTAAAAGATGCCTTCTGTTTGCAAGATTTTGTGTGTTTGTGGATGCTAATCAAGTACTCCCCTCAATGATTACCTTATTATGTAAGTTTGGTAGTTGGGTTTAGCAGTTTGAGTTTGAAAACTCTCATGTTGTTTGCCTTAGCTGTCACAAAGCTGGTCATTTTGATGGTGCTTGTCCAAGTAGAAAGAAGCAAAATCTGGTTTGGAAGAGAAAGGAGTGCATCCCCCCTTCAGTGGATGCACCTATGATAGAAAACAAGGGAATTTTTGAATATAGTAGTGTTGAAAAGAGGACTCCTTCATGATATGAGAAATACTAGGAATAGGGACAATGGAGATCCTTTGGCTGAGGTGCATTGCGACACTGGGACCTTGAGTGGCCTTTTGGATTGTCCTAGGTCTTCCAAAAAGATGAGATCTAAGGGTATTGTCAAGCTTAGGATATGTACTCAGAGCTCTTTGGAGAAATTTGGTTTCAAACCACTCTGATTTGTTGGGTTAGTTGGGGTCCTTGACCCTTTGTTTGTTTGTCTCATTGTTGGGCTAATCCTATTTTTAGTTTTGTTGAGCTTCATTGCTATATCTTTTTTCTTGTACAAGGGTCAGGGCCCTTTCAAAATCCCTGCTTACCTTTATCAAAAACAACCCTACACATAGGGTGACTTATAAGGCATTATCTGTTTTAAAATTTTTACCAAAGGGGAAATCAATTAGAAGGTGAAAAGTTCAAAGTGGTGTATTGCGTTCACTTTTCTTTCTCCCTACCAACAAATTCTTATTAGGTGCTTGTGCACAAGTGCGTGCCTTGTATTAGTATTACCCATATACATAATTGAAAATATTATTATTCAATTAAATGAGGATGATCATCTTGAGATGACTCAAAACCTACACATGCCAGATCAATCGGGCTGTCAATTAAACAAATTTTTTTTTGCATGATGCCAATAGATTTCTTCTGACTGTGCTTGATTGTATCTAGTTGGCTTGCCAAGTTGTTAATTTTATCAGAAAGTTGAGATCTAGAGGTTTACCCTAGATGAGATATGTAGTTTTTTCTTGCAAATAGATATATTTAGCATATGTTTCAATTATTAGATTTGCGTAGGCTAATCTTACAATAATTTTGGCAATTTGAGTGGGCAAAACTAAAAGAGATTAGGTAGATGATAGAAATATTAGACATAAAATACCCTTTAATTCAGTCATTAAATTTCAGCGACTGCAACTGAAACTGAAAGTGCCATCACACTGGTAACCTAGATTGAGAGTGTCGTAACATTAACGATCCAGTCTAACTAACAATCAACTTGATTTTTTGTCATAACACTGTGTTGCCTGATGCAAGGTTATATATTCTTGGAACTTCTGATATTCTAAATTACTACCAAATATCAATTCTCAGAACTCTTTGTTGTTTATTTTCTCATTGTGCATTTCTTATATTATATTGTTTTAAACATATTATTGTGCGCTGTGCAAGTTCATGATGTGCTTGAATTAATATTGATAAATACAGGTGGCAACGAAGCATCCATTGGCAGTTGAAAACTGCAACATTATTATTGAAAGTCTAATTTATGATGATAACACATGCATAGCCACTCTTGCTATTACTACACTATTAAAAACAGGAAATGAATCAAGTGCGGATCATTTGATCGATGAAATTACATATTCCATGTCAGATACAACAGATGAGTCTAATATTTTTGTTGTGGAAGCTATTAGATCTTTGTGCCTGGAATTCCCGCAGAAATATGGTACAGTGTGAGTAGATTTTAGCTCTTGCATTAGTCTCTTTTAAGTCATTTCTTCTTTTTTTTTGTTTGAAGGTTCTAATATTATTATGATGCTTGTCTAATGTCTTTCCAAACCTTTTTCAGAATGAAAATTTTGAGTAATATACTCATAGAAGCAGAAGGATTTGACTATAAGAAAGCTATTGTAGATTCTATTATTATTCTTATAACGAATATTCCAGAAGCAAGGGAAAGTGGTCTGTCTCATCTCTGTGAGTTTATTGAAGATTGTGAATTCACGTATCTTTCAACACAGGTATGTCATATAATCTTATTAGTTTGGGATATAGACATTTCAAAATGCGTTTTATCTTTTCTATTGTCATTCCGTGCAGCAAATTTCAAACATTTTAGTTTCTATCTGTGCAGTTGATCATAAGAATAGTGTTTTTCTAGTCATCTCTCTTATCTTTAAATATCATTATAATGTTTAGTCCCGTGCTCTAACAACTTGAAATGTTCAAATGGTAAGTGGAGTTTGAAAAATAATGATTTTGGAGGAAGGAAGGGTATTTGAGAAAATTTAATGGATGGTAAAAATCATAGATGAAGTACTCAACCAATTTAATTAAAGTGACAAATCTATTTTTTTGGGAAAATCTAGTTTTACTTATGAGTCAGATATTTAATTCGTTCCCATTAGTAATATGTTTTGGGATCTATTTTTTTTTTATTAGATAATTGCTTTTAACCTAAGTTATAATCGGAACCCTGAAACCTTGTACAATAAGAACAACCAATAATCACAAGAGATAAAAACACAAAGATAAGAACTGACAACAACATGAGACTAGAACCAACAAAGAAACAAGCCTTAAAACTAGAGACAATAAGACCACAACAAAGGGACAACCATGGCCACAATCATGTAGGTTTAAAACCAAACCTCATCAAAGAACTCTGAGGTGGAATCATAGGTTGACCCAATTGAGTTAACCTTCCTTTTTTGAAAATGAGCTAGGATCAAACAAAGGGCACTTATTATCCTTCAATGGAGGCCCCACATGCCCCCTATGAGACCTACAATAATAGTGCCCATATCATTTTCTTCATTCCTTATAGCATAGCACACATTAATAGTATTCTAACACTCTTTCTCGTGCTTAGGAGGACCTTTAGACTGAAATTCTTTGCATGAATGCCCTAGAAGTGGCTAGCTTTATGGCAATGTAGACAAACCTGTGACGAGGACTCATTCTAAATTCTTTTCTCCCAAACACCAAATTTGGAACATAATTTTTTGACTTTTGGCAGCACCTTATCAATATCAACACTCACAAAATCTAGCAAAAACCAAACTTTTCATAGTTTTTGTAACATTGTTATTAGATAAAAATTGATTAAGAGCATTGGCTATACCTCTTATTATCACTTCATGCTAGTACTCTAAAGGAAGCCTTGGGAGCCTAACACAAATAGAAACCCTCCTGAAATTTTCCTTGGCAGTTTCAAAACTAGTAGACCATCTTTTCAACAAAACATTAGACTTATAGAGGAACCAAGGACCTCCTTATAAAAATCTCATACATTCCTCAAGAGATCAGAAGAAGAATAGGAAAAGTCCATTTACAATGGTAGCCACCCAAATCTGACGATGCTCACACCATATTTTTTGAACTTAGTTTCAAATAACATCAATATTGGAGCAAAATCTAAAGGATCTCTCAATGAGGCCATTCTCCATGCAAACAATAGCTCTGTCAAAATCAATATTAGAGACATTTACAATAGTTCAAGATCCATCTAAAATAGAGGGAGAAGCATCCCAACAAAGGTCAGAAGCATGCAAAGATGAAACGGAAGAGGAACCCCCCACCATTGGCTTAGCATTAAATGACCTCAAAACGTGAGAAGAACCAATTTGCAAGTTCAAATCAAAAGCCTACAAAACCTAGGTTGAAAGGGTAGTTGAAGTACCGATGCCCAATGAAGGGGGTGTTAGAACAAAGGAGCTTAAACCCTCTTCAAGGCATCTGTGTAGCTTTGACATATAGGGTAGTAGAACCCTATTAGGGTTCACAAAACCATTGAACTCATCCCTGACAACTGGTGGCGTAGAACCATCCACATCCTCAACAACATACCCCATGCTATGGCTATCAAGGGTGGATCCAAAATATATCTAGGTTGAGGGAACTACCACCAAGGATAGTAGAAATCCCCTTTCTATCCCCTTTATAGGCACTCCATATGAATAAGCAGCGAGGCACTCCACAGAATCCCCCATTATGACCACAAGGGCAAGCCTCTTCTCTTTCAAATGGGCCTCTAATAGAAAGTTGAAAATAAATTTGTCTTCCTCTTCGTCATAGGTACCAAACCACTCATCCTTATCTATTTGTTCGATTGCCTTGTCCAAAAGCTTTAATATAGTTTGGTTGGTCTAACATATTGAATGCTAGTAGCTATGTTTAGAGTTTTGGACTAAGCAAGAATTTTTTGGAAGAGGTAGAAAAAAGAAAAGAAATGAATGCTAATTGTAGAACATAGAACATGTAGTAGTAGTAGACCAGTGTAGAGAAGAATATTATAGAAATCTCTAGCCAAGAGAATACAACTAACATCTTTGGAAAGTGTGATCAATGTAGGCACTTTGAAAAGGGATATCAATGCAGAAGCATCAAAATGTGAGATCAAAGGAGACACTTAGGAATGTAAGAGTAGAGGGGACAACTACAAAAGGACTAGAGTATCTTGCTCTAGATTTTAGAAGGACAACTACAAAAGTACTAGAGTATCTTGCTCTAGATTGTAGAAGGACAACAATAGTGTCTAGTTAGCTATAGAGATGGAAAAAAAATAGAGTTGCAGCTCTAGAGATTGTAAATTTTTGAATTATATATATATATATATATATATATATATATATATATATATATATATATATATATATATATATATATATATATATATATATATATATATATATATATATATATATATATATATATATATATATATATATATATAAGTGCCCTTTTTGGCTCTTTGTCTATTTCTCTCTTTCAAATTGGTATCAGAGCCCTAGAATTTTATTTAGGTATTAAGAGCATTACTCTTAATTTATAAAAATAGTTGGAGGTGATACTAAAAGCTGGTAGTTGCCACCGACCTTTGATGCATAAAACTATGATGTTTGAGCTAAGAAGATAAATACAATAATATGGTAAAAAGTGATTTGTGGGAGCTTGCTCTTAATGGTTTCATAGATATAACTAACCAAACAACCTATGCAGCATAGGCAAATGCACAAAAAACTAAGCTGAAGAAGACTAGAAGGAAATATGCAAAAGATCTAAGCTTGATTGAAGTGGCATTGACAAAATCCATATTCCCTCAAATAGTAGTAGCTAACTACTCAAAGGAAGCTTGAGAGATTCTTGAAAAATCCTACAAAGGGACTGACAAGGTGAGGTTAGTCAAACTTCAACTGCTCTAGAGAGATTTTAACTCTTCAAATAAAAGTTGATGAGTCCATTTTAAACCTTCATATGAGAATTTCTATTTTGATATAAATTAGTTAAGGATTAATGCTGAATCTATAGAAGAGCAAATGATTATTGGGAAAATCCTTACAAGTTTTCCCTTAATATTTGACTTGATTATCATTGCAATAAAAGAGGCTAAAGATCTCTCAAAAATGACAGTGGATGAGTTAATGGGTTCACTAGAAACCCATGAGAAATATCTAAATAGATCTACTCCTTCCCTAGAGCAAACCCTTAAGGCTTAAAGTAGTGTGAGAGGTAGGGGAGAGGAAGAGGCTACTCTAGTAGAGTAAGCTCAAATGACCAAGAGAGAGTAAGAAACTCATATTCAAACTCCCAAGAAAACAAAAAGAGAAACTACTCAAACCAAATGTATGATCTAAAAAAAATGTTCAGTGCTATTATTGTCACAAACATGGCCATTTTACAAGTGAATGTAAGAAAATATAGCATCACCAAGGGAAAAAAAGTGCTAATGTAGATAATAAAAACATAGATTAAAATAAACACTTGTCAAACATGTTTATTGTGTGTAACATTTATGAGTAGAGCAATGTTGAGGTTTGGTATTTAGACAATGCTTGCAGCAACCACACAAGTGGTAATACAAATGTATTTCCCTTCATTGACAAGAATATTAAATTTGAGATTAAGATGAGGAGTAATGGGAAGAGGTTATGTCATCATTCAAACTAAGCATGGTGATAAAAGACAAATTTGGGATGTCTATTGTGATCCAATCATAAAACATAGTCTTTTAAACTTTGGATAGATAGTCCAAAAAGGATACAAAGTCCTGATAGAAAATAGAGGGTGCATAATGTTTGACAAGGATGGCTGCAAGAATAAGTTTGCAGTAGTCCAAATGACAAGAAACCACATGTTTTCACTCAAGATGCTAATTGATTTATCAATACTACTAACTACTACTCCTTCCAAGCACATGAATAATACAACAGTGGCACAACAATCAACTTTCAAGACAATAATCAAGGACCCATCCAAGCTTTGGCATTTCAGGTATGGGCACTTAAGTTATGTGAGTTTAAATATTTTCTCAAAAAAAGATACGGTTAGGGGGCTACCAAAAATTGTAGAGCTCAATAGAAAATGTGAGGCCTAAATGCTAGGAAAACAACTTAGGCAACCCTTTTAATTAGGGAAATCTAGGAGGTAAAAAACACCATTAGAGTTGGTGCAGTTAGATTTATGTGGCCTCATTAAAACACTCACCATATCCCATAATACTTATTTCATGACCTTCATAGATAACTATAGCAGAAAGACTTGGGTTTATTTAAAAAACTAAATTTGAAGCTTTTAGGAGATTCAAGTTGTTTAAGGCCTTGGTTGAGAAACAAAGTGACCACTTCATCAAGGTCCTCAGAACTAATAGAAGGGGAGAGTATGTCTCGAAGGATTTTTTAATTTTTTTTCCAGAATTAAGGCATTGAGAAACATTCAAATCTAGATATTGTCCACAACAAAATAGAATTATTGGGATGAAGAATAGAACCATCTAGGTGATGGTTGCAAGAATATTGAAGGCCACTGACTTTCAAATGAACTTTGGGGTGAGGTTTTAGTAATAGCAGTATACCTGCTAAATAAATGTCCCACAAAGGCTGCACAAAATAGGATTCCACAAGAATCATGGACAAATAGAAAATATAGTGTGAAGCAGCTAAGAATATTTGGGTGTGTGGGATATGAATTTGTTCTATAGGAGAAAAGGCAAAAATTTGATGATAAAGGAGGAAAGTGCATCTTCATGAACCATAGAAAAGAAACCAAAGCATACAAACGGTATAACCCTATTCCTATGAAGGTTGTCCTTAGAAAGGATGTTGAATTTATTGAGAATGAATCATGTGATTACATGGTTGACACCTCCATGAGTATCCTAGCAAAAATGTATGTAGATGACAATGAAGGTGAAAATTAAGAGAGAATTTCTAGTAGTCAAGATGAATGAATTAAAATCAGCAAGGTGAGCTTTTGTAGCACCTTATTCTTCATCAACATCACAACATACTCCATAGTTAAGTAAGTCTAGAAGTAGTTTAGATCCTAAGTTTGCTTCTTGAATACCAAGAAAACAAGGAGTGTGAGGGAGATTTATAAAAATACAAGGTATGATGATTTTTATGAAAGTCTAAACTTTGCTTTATTTTCTCAAAGTGATCCATTACATTTTGAAGAAGTTATAAAAGAAGAAAAATGATGTAAGGCCATGAATGAATAGTTGAATGGAATAAAAAATAATAAAACATGGGAGCTAATGGAGTTACCAGAGGGTAAACAAGTGATCGAAGTTAAGTGGATCTATAAGAACAAGAGTACTACTAATGAAAAAAGTGAGAGGCATAAAGAAATATTGGTTGTTAAGGGATACAAATAGTATCCTAGAAGAGATTGTGATGAGACGTATGCTCATGTTGCAAGGTTTGAAATAGTGTGGGTTATCTTAGCAATAACCACTCAACACAATTGGAAAGGATACAAAATGGATGTGAAGTCTACCTTCTTGAATGGTGTACTCCAAGAAGAAGTATATGTTGAATTGGCACCTAGCTATGAAGTACTAGGACAAGAAGATAAATTATATAGGATAAAAGAATCTCTCTACAAGCTTAAAAAGGCACTTTATGCATGGTACACCAAAATTGATTTATACTTGCTTAGTAACGGCTTTAGAAAAAGATGATTATGAGCCCACATTTTCCATCAAAGCAAGTCACAGTGAGATCTTAATTTTTGATCTATATGTAGATGATTTGATATTCATAGGAAATAATGACCTTTTCATTGCTGATTTCAAAGAAGTAATGAAAAGGGAATTTGAGATGATAGACTAAGGTCTACTAATATATTTCCATGGCATTGAGATACAACAAATAGATATTGATGTATTTATTTTAGAAACCAATTGTGCCACATAGATATTAAAGAGGTTTAGAATGTTGAGCAATAAACCTACATCAACACCAACAACTATAGGTGTGAAATTGAGTAAGGAAGATAGAAACAATGAAGTGAACCTAGCCTTAAAAAGAACATGGTTGGAACCCTAATGCACTTGACTGCTACTAGGCTTGACCTAATGTATATAGTAAGTATGATTTACGTATTCATGGAGACACCTAAGGACACACATTAGTAAGAAAGAAAGAGAATCCTTAGATATATCAATGGCACCAAGGGCTATGACATTTTATAAATTGCATCTAATGAGTTTGAGTTGATTGTTTATATTGATAGTGATTGCATAGGTAATGTAGATGACAAGAAGAGTGCATAAAATGTGTGTCCCACAAGGGGTTAGGAATCATTTCACGGGCATTTAAGAAGCAATCCATTGTTTTTCTCTCCAGAATAGAAGTTGAGTATATTATAGCAAATGAAGCTACATGTTAGGCTATTTGGCTTAGAAGAATCCTAGAAGAATTAAATGAGGAACAATAAGATGGTACAACCATATATAATGATAATGTATTCTCAATAGCCTTGATGAAGAACCCATTTTTCCATAGATGAAGCAAATATATTGAGATTCGTTATCATTTTATAAGATTGCAGTGGTCCAAATGACAAGAAACTGAATGTTTTCACTCAAGATGCAAATTCATTTATCAACACAACTCACAACTACTTCTTCCAAGCATATGAAGACTGCAAGAGTGGTACAACAATCATCTTTCAAGAAAATGTGAGGCCTACATCCAAGGAAAACAACTTAGGCAACCCTTTCAATCAGAGAAATCTAGGAGGGTAAAACACCATTAGAGTTGGTGCAGAAAGATTTATGTGGCCCCATTAAAACTCAAACCATATCCAAGAATACATATTTCATGATCTTCATGGAAGATTATAGTAGAAAACTTGGGTTTACTTTAAAAATAAACAAATCTAAAGCATTCAAGAAATTCAAGTTGTTAAGGCCTTGGTTGAGAAACAAAGTGGCCACTTTATCAAGATCCTCAGAACTAATAGAGGGAGAGAGTATGTTTCCGTATTGAGAAACATTCACATTTAGATACACTCCATAACAAAATAGAACTGCTAAGAGGAAGAATAGAACCATCTAGGTAATGGTTGCAAGCATATTGAAGGCCCAACAAACTTTCAAATGAGTTTTGGGGTGAGGTTGTAGCAACAATAGTATACCTGCTAAATGTTGTGACCAAATCACACATCGCCCCATTGCAAATGGGGACCCCCTTTTTTTTGAGCTCGTAGTTTTGCATTTAAGTTTTCATGATGCCTTAGGTTCATTTCCTCTGCCAATCAGACAAGAAGTCTCTTCCTTAGAAGATTTTGCTCTATAACTGGAGGTCTCATCTGGTGCATAAACTTGCAGTAATGAAGAATCAAATCAAATCCAATTCATGATCATTGAGATCAATCCTGATGTATGTTTGAGATCCTGAAAAGACTAAGTCTGGTAGCCTGAAATCTTGAAAATCTTGAAAAAATGGCTAAGTCTGAAATCTGGTGAATCCTCCAAATTCTAGATTTTGCATGTTAAATCCGGTAGATTCGAGACCTATCTCAAACATCCTGAAAGTTATATTGAAAAATATTTAAAGTATAAATATATTTTTCAATATACTTTTACCCTCAAGGACCCTGAAAAAGTGAAATTTTCTGAGAGGGCGCAAATTCCCCATCTAGTGCGACAAAGGCTAGAGGATCTCCGAACCTTGAACCGATGCGCCAATTTTAGAGGATCTCGAATGCATTAACTACTGCGCCAAACAAGGAGGATTCAAAAGGTGTGAACCAATACGAAAATTCTAGAAGATCTTCAATCCCTTAACCAAAGCGAAAATTCTAGAGGATTTCGAAAGTGCCAGCCAATGCGCCCTTGTGGAGAGATAAGGTAGAGGATTTCAAATACCTTAACTAATGCGCAAAACAAGAAGATTTCAAATCCTTGATCCATTGCGCCACCCTTAGAGGATTTAAAACCTTGAAGTGATGCGCCAAGATGGATGATAAGCAGTTTCGAAGTGTCAAAGTGCAAATTTCATATTGTTTTTAGAGGAAATCAAATGCTTGAACTAGTGTGCCAAGATAAAGGAGGTAGGTTTTAAGAGGTAAAGTGCAAAGTTTATAATGTTTCTAGAAGATTTCAAAATCCCTATCCATTGCGCCACTTCCTAGAGGATTTCAATTCCTTGATCCAACGCGCCTAAAGCCTAGAGGTTTATGAAGGGAAGATCAAGGTATTTTCAATCACTAACCTCAAGAAGATTCAACACCCTTGATCTAATGCGCTTGAGGAAGGAGGGTTAATTGGTATCAAAATTTTAATCTAGAAGAACTCAGTACCCTCATCCAATGTGCTTAATGCAAGAAGATCTTGAAGACCTCAACATTGCCCCACTTTGAAGTGGATTTCAAACTTGCTAACCAATGTGCTGGCCTTTGAAGATGTGAAAGTTTGATCTAAGGTATGTGTATTTTTCAGGAAGATCTCCTACACCTCAACTGATGCACCAAAAGTGAGGGAGAGGGTAAGGTTTTAAGGAGGATTCAATGACCCTAATCCAATGCGCTCAATACAAGGATGATTTTGAAACCTTCAACCAATGAGATCAAGATAGAAGGGATTTAAGACTAATTTGCAAGAATATGATATGCACTTTCAAGAAGAACTTGAAGTCCCCAACCAATGCGCTACCTTGGGATGATGGTGAAATGTAAATTTTGTGAAGAATTTCTAGAGGATCCAAAATCCTCATCAAATGCGACAATGCCTAGAGGATCTCCAATTGCTGATCCAATGCACTAAGGGTGATGAAGAATATGAACACTTGTCTAGAGGATTCCAAACTCCTTAACCGATGCGATAGTCCTTATAAGATCTGAAAGTTGATTCAAGGCATTTAAATCAGTAAGAAATATGAATTATCAACTAGTGCGCCAGCTTTATAGAGCATGGTTTTGTTTAAGTAAAATATCTTTTGATCAAGAATTCACTTTATAGATCCAATGCACTTAAGGTTGGAAAGGTTAGAAATTGATTTATAATGATTATTTTGTGTTGTAAGAAAAAGGATTGATATTGCTTTTTGTTTGTTGCAAGAGCTAAGCGCTGGAATCACCTTCATGCTAAGAGTAAAGTCAACAAGTGGCAGTGTCTAAAGAAGACATCAAGTAGCTTCTCCAAGACGTCACAGCAAGATACATCTCAAATCCTCTTCATCAATGACATCATGAAAGATCATGCTTCAAGTTTCAAGATTCATCAAGCTTCCAAGTTTCTTCTATAGGTCATCAACATCTACTTCACATCTAAGGAAGGTGTTATCTTCAAGCAAGAGCATTCATCCATCAAACTTCAAGACTCTTCAAATTTTCAAGTCCAAGAGATATCTCATACTCCGATTCATGAAGCAAGCTTCATCATCTACTCTACATATGAAGAGGACAGGAAGCATCTACTACATCATTCTTCAAGAAGGATCATTTAGAGAAGGTCATCATGTATCCTAGTAGAAGATGATCAACTTACCTGCAGAGAAGAAGAAATCACAGTGTTAATCAAGTGAAGCAACAAGTATCATACATCCAGTCTATATGAAGAATGAACAAGACAAGATCTACAAGATGTATTCCCAAACATACAAGATACATATCAAGTATTCATCATCAAAAGCAATCACATTGAATACATCACTACAAGATGATACAATTTTCAAAACTTGCTGAAGTGGCACCTATGTGGCATCTACCTCATCATCCAATCAGGATCAGCTACATCATTTTAAATACATTAAATGTATCATTTAATGAAAGAAGCCAAAGGGATTCCTATGTGGAGGAATATTTTAAATGCTTTCACCTTACCTTATCACATTGGAAAACGTGCCTTCATTGCCTCTCTCTTTTGTGCTAAAAATAGCAAATTGTTGTAACTACCTATGAGGTGGCATGATTCGAGCCCTTGGCTATCGAATTGATCTTAGCCATTCATTGTAATCTGGAGCACTATATAAAGGCCTTGTTGCCTCATTTGTAATGGATATAGATCAGTAGTTCATAGATTATATAGTAGTAGTAGAGAGTAGATTTTAGGAGTAGAATAGAAGAGACTCTCGAAATTGTCTGAGAGGACTTGAAATTGTTGTAAATATTTCTCAAGGTTAATGCAAAGACATTGGAAGTTTATTTGGTGTTCAAGTGTTGTCTTGTGGAATCGCATGGTTTCTTGTACTTAATGAAATGGAGAGGTGTTTCAAAGTAGATTAGAAATAGATTAGAGCTCATTGTTGTAATGTATGTTGTATTGGATATTTGATCAACTCCTAGCTCATGCTTTTAACATTCATTGCTAGTGAAGTGTTGTGTAAAGCTAGTCTGAGCCTCATTTGCATAAGTTTGATTATGGATGCTTGTTTGAGCTGCGCTGTCTTATGGGTGCTCATATAAGCCTTCATAATTTGAAAACCATTCGCGTACCTTAGGAGATTGCACCAACTTCATGTAGTTGTAGGCATCCTTGGTGAAGTGGAGTTAGGTTTTATTGAGGAGTTTGTCTGTTCAATGCATTGTCATTACTTCATTGACCTTAGATTAGATTCCTTAAACCTTTATCTTTTTCTATTTCTTTATCATTGAAACCTTGTATATACATCATCCACACTGAAAGGAGGAATAAGATGAATGAAAGGAGAAGAATCTGCGTAAGTCCCTTTGTGTTTACCAGCAAAATCATAAAAAAGGAACCTTGGAGTCATCTTGTTTGATCAC
Organism: Cunninghamia lanceolata; assembly: GCA_027924645.1. Taxonomy (NCBI): domain Eukaryota; kingdom Viridiplantae; phylum Streptophyta; class Pinopsida; order Cupressales; family Cupressaceae; genus Cunninghamia; species Cunninghamia lanceolata. The sequence continues at coordinate 3,339,308 of BSBN01000098.1, read as the reverse complement.
ATAGTTCAGCATTCGAGAGGCTTTGCTCAAGAGGGAGTCAAATACTTTGTATTTCACTCTAATTGTTGACTTGTCCAAAAACAATCATCAACACTAAATAAATCTATAGATATTCCCTTTACTACTGTTGCATGCTGACATACTTCTAATCACATTTATCTATTTTTGACATAGTGGATTTTGATATAATTCCTTTCTTAATTTCTCATCATGATAAATCATTGTTTTGGATAATATTATACTAGTGATGAGCTATTTGTGTTGTAGATTCTTCATTTTCTAGGCCACGAAGGACCAAAGACTACAGACCCTAGCAAGTATATTCGTTATATATATATAACAGAGTTGGGCAAGCGTGGATAAGAGACTTTGAGGGACGAGTGTTAAACTATTCAGATGTGGTCTCTCAGCGTCTTTCTAATATTATGGATTTAGTCATGGATGGTGAGTTTGTCCATGCGCTAGCTGTAGGGTTGTTCTACAAAAACATTTATACTGTTGATAGGTGGGAAATGGTGGTAGCTACTTACAGTATGGACCAGGGGGAGGCTCTAATTGGAGGGCTCTTCAATCTCACTTCTCTGTGTGCCTCCCCTACTCAACAAGCCATCTATCGGGCGTTACAAACCAATAATAAATCCTTGTGCAGCGATGAAATCGATAGTGTGTTGCAGTCCCATTGTTTTCTAATTACTAAAAAAAAAGGTAGCAGAATTAAAGATGTGTTCACGGCCATCCGCTTTTTAAGGATTCATGCTCTCAATATAGCCCCACGAATGCCCAGGTATGCCTTGGAGGATCTTGAAGAAGGTTTTCTTCCAATTGCGAACATGGTTCTTGATGAGCAGAATCTTCCCGCTACTCCGGCTGCAGTGTGAGGGGAAGGTGTCGGGTCTTCTGTGTGTCGTGCTAGCCTGGTGTTAGATGACTGGTGTTTTGCTGGCTACAGTTTTTTGGTGGGGTGGTGTGTCTTGTTTTTTTCGGCCAACCTCTGTTTTCCTTCGGTGGTTCTCTCTTCGCAGATGCTGTGGTTTTTGCTTCTTACTACAGCCGTGGCGCGGGTGGTTTGGTGGTGGTGGCGGTTAATTTTTGTTTTCCCCTGTGTAAGGGGGTCTGTTTTTCTGTTTATTTATGCTGCTTTTAGGACTGTTAGGGTCCTCGTTTGCTGTTTTACTCGACTACTGGGACTTGGCTAAGGCCTTACTATCTGTAATATTTTTTTATCCTTAATCTATGGGTGCTTCCGCACCTTTTTCTAGTTTTAAAAAAAAAAAACAGAGTTATCCTTGAAAATGCAACAGTTAAGGCAAGTGCTGTAGATGCACTAGCAATGTTTGGTGCCCTGGTTGAGTCCTTAAAGGTGTGCATTCTTTTTCCATATTTTCTATGAGAAGATATTGAAGGGTGACCATTCTGATGAGATTGAGCTGATAATTTTACAGAAGATACATGCTAACATATCATTGCCAATATACCGTACAGCCTCGCATATTTGTACTATTGCGTCGATGCCTTTTTGACAATAATGAAGAGGTAAAGATGCATATCTATGAAGAGGTCCAAGTTTGCGGTTGACTTTTGTCTTTCGTCTCTTCTGTTTTGCAGTAAAGCTTGTCTTTGCAGTTGTGGTTGCCTATTTCTCTTCTTGTATCCATAATTGAATGTGCTGGCTGCTAGGATTGTGGTAGAATTTGGCAGTTAGGATGATTATACAAATCCTTTTCTTTAATGCCTGCCTTCAAATTTCCATCTTTTTCTTTTTATGCGATTGATGACAGCTTTTGCTGATAATTTTATTTCTGCTGCATGGGTTAGTTATTTTAGAGGATGCAAGCCTGCTGTAAATATATATTTTTTTGCTGTATATAAAAAGAAACTTGAACTCTTATTTGGTTCTCCAGGTGTGGGATCGAGCAACATGCTACCTAAATGCACTTGGTGGAGACGTTTCTTCAGATGAGATTGGCAAGGATGCGAAGAAATTTATTTTTGGCACCTTGGACTTTCCACTGGCGGATCTTGAAGCAAGTTTACAGGCTTATGTAAGTAAAACAATTATTAAGCTTTTTTCAAGGCATTTCTGAACATTGGGTAAAGGTTGACTTGTTTCCTCGTATCTTTATAACCATATAGGAAGCTAGTGAAGAACCTTTCAGCTTGGCTTCTGTTCCAAAGGAGGTTAAATCACAGCCATTGGCAGAGAAGAAGGCTTCTGGTGAAAAAGCAGCTGCAACAAATGTTGGGTCCACTGGTGTTAGATCTGATGCAGAGACATATGAAAACTTACTTGCCTCCATTCCGGAGTTTTCAGGCTTTGGTAAAGTATTCAAGGTTATTTGCCCGTTTGATTTTATATTTACGTTGGTTAAATCAGTCAAAATTACTGTGTCAAGTCATGAGCCATTTTTGTTTTTCATTTACTTTCTCAAATGTCATATATATTTTAACTACTCCCTTTCTTCTCTTTGCAGTCATCGCCACCCGTGGAGCTGACTGAATCAGAGACGGATTGCACAGTGAATGTTGTGAAACATATTTATTCTAATCATGTGGTGTTTCAGTACAACTGCACAAATACCATACCAGAACTACTGTTTGAAAATGTAGGTGTCTTAATGGATCGATTCTGTATACTTTTGTGATACATTCTGCTCAACTTTTTATGTTTAGGCTTTATAGACATGTTTCTTGCATGCATTTAGTTTAGAAATTTTTTAGCATTTTATTTTTGGCTTAATATTTTGTTCTGCATTTACAGGTACTCGTAGAAGTGGGTCTATCTGATCCTGACAAATTCATAGAAGTGGTATGCAAGCCTCTGAGGTCATTGCCTTACGATTCACCTGGGCAGATTTTTGTGGCTTTTCAAATACCAGAAGGAGCTCACCCTACTGGAAATTTTAAGAACAAGTTGAAATTTATATCGAGAAAGGTACTTTGTGAAACTAAATATTTTGCAAAAAGGTGGTGAAGATTGAGCATACTCTCTCTAAAGTAAGGTACTTCGGCAGGAATAGCAGAAGGAAAGACTAAACTATTAAAAAGTTCGTATTTTTAGCAGCACGTTTATCAGTCACTATGTCCCACCAAGTCCTCTTTTGGGCTGGAGAGAGAGACATGGGAATGCCTAAAATTAACCCCAAAATCCTAGAAATGATGTTTGAGTAGGAAAATAGCATGGAGATGTGGACTGAGGGGTGGGGACATTGTTCATTTGTATTTGTTCTAAACAAATATAAGAAAAGGTGCACTTGGAGGACTGTCTTCCACAAACGGCCCTCCATTACAACTAATTTTACTATATCTTGGAGTGGGAGGGAAAGGTGTTGAGGGTTTGAAAATAAATTCAGTCAGAAAAGTGTTTAATGATATGAAACATAGTTAGCAGGCATAAACAGAAAGCAGTTAAATCCTAAAGATTATGATCTAAATACGGATGTTAAAGATGTTTTACTCCTTGGTGCTTGTCGGGTGGAGTTCGGAAAATTTGGTGGGTGCTTACTTATCTTTCCCCATATAGATTACCTCCTTATTTGGTGGATCGATACTCTGTCCGATTCTAAAAGAGTATTTAAATTTCTATCAACTCATCAAATTCACTTTAATTAAATGGGTAAAATTTTCAGTCATCTACTGAGAGTTTGAAAGTGTTCTTATATATAGATCTTATTCAAATTTTAATAGCTAATTAACACAATGCACCCTATCGAGGGGACTCTTCACTGTACTTGAAATTGAAATGGAGATTTGTAATCTACTAAACATTAATTAAATATAACATATTATCTTCAAACAGTAATAAAAAAATATTAATAACAATAGGCTGTGGCTCACTATGCTTATGCAAAGGATTTGTCAAAGGGGATTACAAGCTGAACAATGCCAATAAGATAATGTGTATTTGTGCATAACAATACTGACTAGATTGGTGCCCATTATTGTAAAGGATTGAAGAAACCCATTTACATTTTATTATTTGTTATGCTGTTTATCTTGTTTGTCTTGCCCTCGGTGTTATGGAAATTGGCAACATGTGAGACGACTGGTCTTTCTGAGAAGAAAACCTAATCAAAAGATTGTGTTTCAGGTTGATCCTGCCACTGGAGAAGTAGAAGAAGAGGAATTTGAAGATGAATACCGACTGGAAGATTTGAAGGTTAATGTACCTACTGATGATTATTCTATATACATGTACAGAAATACTCATAATTTATAATTTGCTTTTTTTTGGTACGTCCAGGTGAGTCCAGTAGATTACATGTTGAAGGTTGAGGTTTCGAATTTCAGAAATGCATGGGACTCATTAGGGGCAGACAATGAACGTGTGGTTGACCATGGTCTTAGTGTGAAGGAGAGTTTAGCAGTGTCTGTTCAAGCTGTAATCGATCTTCTTGAAATGCAGCCTTGTGAGGTATGACTGAGACATATCATATTATGTTTTTTTGAGTTTTGGCACTTTTAATTTAAACTCTTTATGTTTTTGGCTAAAACTTTGACACATTAGGTCTTGCAATCTAAAATTTTGGTTGTGTTTGAACTCTTATTGTCTTATTATTGTTTGACAGGGTACTGATGTGGTGCAAAGCAATTCAAGGTCACATACTTGTCTATTGGCTGGTAAATTTATCGGTCATTCCGAAGTGCTTGTTAGACTATCTTTTGGCATTGATGGGCCTAAGCTTGTTATGAGGGTTGCAGTAAGGTCTGTGGATCAAGATGTCAGCAGTGCCATGTCAGAGGTACCATTACTATATTGTTAATTATAGCTAAAGCTGCAGACGTTTTTGGTTAATGTAGTAGCTAGTTGAAGATAAAATATTAATCTTAAACATGGGAGAAAATGCAAATACACTGTCCAAATAGACATTTGTGCACCATAGCCATATTGATTTTCGATAGCAGGCTCCCTTACCACTTTGCAGAGAAATGGTAAAGCTTTATATTTTCTCTTTTGGTTTGGAGTTTGAAATTAACTTGCACATACAGGTTAATGATAGAGTTAATACTTTTTCATTCATTTTATTTTTGTTTCCTCGTTATGATTTATATTGGGTTAAGGAGCAATGAAAACAATATTGATTATTTTGCACTGAAACACTTTGTTCTGTTTGGAAGATTAATGTATGGAATCCTACATTAATAGTGTAATGGTGAAATTTGCATATACTCATGTCATTTCTCATTTAAGAAGATGACAACATTTTGATTTGCCATCACCTATCCTAGCTACTAATGTACTCAATTGACCTCTTGATCCTCAAACTTCTCTAACATAAAGGAGCATGATAGTATTCAATAAATGCAAAGTACTCAAGAATTATCCAAAAGGCATTATAAATGATACAAGTTAAATCTAGTTCCAGTCCACAATTAGTTGCATCTTTGATAGAATCCAGTGGCTATATGGATGGTCATGATATATTTTTTTAGGACAGAGAGATCTCCTTTGAGAAAGAACTTAAGGAAGCATTATCTTTGCATATCATGGTGGAATGTGGTGAAACAAGTATTAAACAATCCTTAATTGATTACGTCCAGAGACAATTACATTGAGCAAGGGTGGAGTGTAATGTCCTGAGAGTATTAACAAAAACTATCTTCACAAAAACAAAAATACAGCGGACATGTTTAAAAAAACTAAAAATTTTAATAAATAAAATAAGTCTTAATTAAATAATAATAGTTCTTAAATTTTATGATTTTATTAACTAGTATATATATCTTAAATAAATCTATCTAAAAAAAATGCCCAGACATCAATTTGAAGTTATTTTATTTACTTTGAATTCTTTTATTTTACATTATAACTATTTTATTTACTATATAAATTATACATAAATAAAGTTATAGTTGAATTATACATTTTATTAATGTTTGGTTAATTATTTAATCATTTAAGGTTTATGTCCGTGAATTTTTCAACTATAATTAACAAATAAAAACGATTTCAAATTAATAAATAAAATATTCTCTTTCTTAACCATAAACTTTTTAAAAATTGATTAACCTTTAAATTTAAATATTTTTATAAATTAATTAGGTTGGAAGTCTGTTAACAGAAACTATCCTAACAAAAACAAAACTATAGCCCACATGTTTAAAAAAACTAAAAGTTTTAATAAATAAAATAAGTCTTAATTACATAAAATAGTTCTTAAATTTTATGATTTTAATAATTATATTTATATTATTAAGCTTTATTAATTTAATAGTTTGATTATTTTATTATTTTATTAATTATATATTTTACAAAAGATGAAAACAAGATAAAGTGGGGTGAAAAAAGTAGGAAAAAGACTTAGGTTGTTGTGAGTAAAATGATTGTATTTTTTATACAATCATAAGTTAGGGCTATCTTTTTAATTTACCTTGGTTCACTACTAAGTAGAGGGAAAAACAATGAACATAAAATAGAAGAAGATAAATAAATAAATAAAATTTTCTATTACTTGCTTATATTTACCTTGATTCACTATGTTGTGACCCAGTTAGGTCTTTTACATAGATTTTTCTAAAGATATGTATGCTAGTAATGGATCTAGTCTTAACATATGCACTGAATATAGATTAGAACAAATGAATATAAATTTGTCCATCATAGTTCCACCCAATCTTAAAGGATTTGATAACATGCCTAGATCTTGGTTGGCTACTATTATTCCTCCAATGAAAGTTCAACTACATATATTAGAGACATTGTTCCATGTGATGCCTGATATGTTAAATTATATTGTCCTTCTTGAGTGTATGGTTGCATGTTATGAGATTGGTTCCATCTAGTTTGGATCAATGTGTTAAATTTTGACATGAGAGAACTTTTTCTCATACCTACAAATCATAGTCCATATAAGAAATGTGACTTAGTAGAAACAACTAACAATTGTGTTACACAAAATGAACCTTTAGAAAATGATTCTAGTGATTTACCTAATGATGATAGAGGTTCACTAGATTTCATGCCTTGTGGTGTTGGTGAATATCACGTAGATCCTAAGGCTTATGCTATTCCATATTTATATATACACCTTCCCTCTATGGTAAAACACTTGAGACATATATGGACACTAAGGGGACATGTGTATGATAGTGACAATGATGGTGATACATCTTCTACATCACCATCAAAAGAGACATAAGTTAGACCCAAAGAGTAAATCATGCATTTTTGTTGGGGATAGTGAACAAAGCAAAGCTTATTGACTATATAATCCTCTCACTACTAGCTTTATTGTGTCAAGAGATGTGATTTTTTATGAAGGGGGAGTGTATGGTCATCAAAATGACCTTGTTGACAAGTCCAAATCTATTTATTATCATGGTATTATTGATGATATTGTTAATGAGTAGTCCACTAATATTTTATTTCCAAGTAGTACAAATCCACCAAGTAGCCCCACATCTAGTTCATGAATTTCAAGTGCAAGTCCAGCTTTAAGTCTAAGTTTTACAAGGAAGATAAGAATCCTAAGTGATATTTTTTATAGGAGTACACGACAAGCACATGAAGAGAATTTGCTAGGTGAGATAGTAAATTTTTCTTTATAAATTCACAAATTGATTTTGAAGCATTGAAGCTTACAGAGCTTCTACATGACAAGAAATATTGGTACTAAGTGAGACTACAAGACCAAGTACAATAGTGATGGTAGTGTTGAAAGACATAAGGCACTATTAGTTGCAAATGACTTCACATAGAGTGATTCTAATTGGGAAGGTAGTTTCAATGACCATAAGTCCACATTTGGAAATCATTTTCAATAGGTTCAGGTTTACTTATATGGAGCTCAAAGAAGCAAAATACAATTTTTGAAACTTCAAGATTATCTTGTGAGTTCACTCCCCACCAAGGGGGACTATGTTGATTAGTGATGCCTGCATGTAGTGTGCATGCAAAAGTGCAAGAGTTTTTGAGAAGACTTATTTTATGAAGACTTTTATTTTTAATTTAAGAATGCATGTTTAATGGATGATAAACTATATTTTTAGTGTAGCTATTTTTATGGTGATCATGCATAGTTTCATTTTTTTAGACTACTATTTTTTTAGTTTAGTATGGGGTATGAACTCTATTTAATAGAGAGGATCTTTGCTATTATTAATAAGTCAGTAATGAGAAGAAGACAATTTTAGTGTGTTCAATTCCAAGTAGTGATGAATGTGAAAAGTTTATAATTATTTTTTAGAAGGTTTCTTAATATGATTGTTGTATGGTATTTTTTCTTATGACTATAACTTATTTATTACTCTAAATTATATCCTGTAAGTGGTATTATCTTATTTGTTGTTCAATTTCTTTTCATATTGGATTTGAAGGAACAAGACTATTTTGATAATCTTCAAGAAGTGGATATCTTGAAAATATCACCATTTGTTAAAAGTATCTTTGACTGTAAATTTGACCGAAACTTTCACCAATATATTGAGATATCATTGGTGATATATCACCTATAATATCACAATAAATTAGCCTTTTTGTATATGCACATCAAACCTACAATTTTTTATCAATCTTATCTGAATTTTTATAAATGGGTTATACATCTTGAATGGTTTAAGTAGCTATTAAGATTTCTAGCTACCATTATTGAATAATATTTAGATCTATTTCCAAGGGACAATGACAAATATTGTCATTGTTCCAAAACTGAACATAATTATCTACAATTATGAAGACATTAGGTATAATTGGGTTTGAAAACCTTGTTAATAGGGAAGATGATTGTTATTGTGATAAGTAATTCTCACTATTGCATTTTGTTGGTGTATAAACACTTATCCTAGGTTGTTTATACTAACTTAATCATAGTTAGGAAAATTCCACACATGCTACTTTGACTTTGTCTAAGTGGTTAGTCATTTAGAAGATGTGTCAACTCAATGGACACCTCACACTATTCTCATGGATAGTTGCACTATTCTCATGGATGGTTACTTGCCACCTATCCTTGTATTGTGGAGAATCAGGTATCCAATCTCTCCTATTTATACTTTCTCATTTGTTAATACATTTGTTCAATTTCACTTGCAATCTCATGCTTGTCTTTTCCCATGATCTTGGTAGTTTGTACATGGTATCAGAGCCATAGTGGTCAGCTTCAAGTCATTCTGCTCCCTGTGCGAATTGCTTCCATTACCATCAGGTTTTCATTACTATGAGGTTTCATTTGTATTTATCTTTGTTATTATCTAACATTGTTCATTGATGTGTGTTGTGGAGGTGAATACATACACAAAAGGCATTATTTTATGATGCCATAGAAAGGCCTTTCAATGGCATCAAAACACCCTTTGAAGGGCTCAACAGAGACTACAAAGGTAGGGTTATAGTGGCTTGAGCCATAGAGGCTCACCCACATTGTAGGTGAAGCCACCTATGGCATCCCTTAGAGCCTACAACACCTCATAATAAGTTGTGACACATCACAGACAGGAGTTACATCTACTCGACACCCTCGATGCCATATTGAGCACCCTCATTTGGCTCTCACAGAGGCTGACTTCTCAACTCTCATAGAGGCCGACTTCTCAACTCTCACAAAGGCTAACTCCTCCGATGGCATGACACTCAAAATCTACCCCAATTCAGTTTGCAGGAGAAGAGGCTTTTCCAAGCCACATTTTGCTCAGCATTTGACTTCAACGACTATCAAAATATAACCGTCGTTTCATGTCACTATTCACATGACATAAGAAAATTAGGGGGGGTGAGGTCATCAAAGAGGAGGGATGGGGCACAATTTTTAAATCCTTAGCCATTGGTCACATGGGATATTAAGATCCTAGTCATGCCCAACCAAAGGGGGCTAAAGTTCTTGCCTCTCTATCAAGTTTTTTCTCTCATATCAAATTGTATGCAAATTTTTTCGAGCATATTGGAAATTTTTTTTAGAAGGTGTTATTTTTACGAATGCAAAAATTTCAAAGGCTTATAACTTTCACACAACAACTTGAAATTGAGTCATTCTTTTTGCAAAATTAGTTATTTTTTAGTCGCCATTCTATCTAGCCTAATATCGTACTAAAATTATAAAGTGCCTGATTAGGCTAGATTTTAGGATGACCTAAAGCAATCCTTCAATCCAGTGCACAATTTGGGGTGGAAAAACACAATATCAAGGGAGGATAGTGTTGTGTCATAATTTTTTAGAATGCACTAACTTTATCAAGTGCCAGATTAAGGGGGGAATTAAACAGAATCATGCACTCAACTTATAAAGTGCCACTTCATAAAAGTCAATTAGGGATCTAACTAATCTGAGTTGCCTAATAGTGTTGATTTCTATTGTCTAGTCAAACTAACTTCTTCTAATCATGGGATATGAAACTCACTCTTCTGTAATCAACCTAAACAAGGGAAACTATAGTTCTTGGTGTGAAGGCATTCATCTCAGGATCCATAATCTCACACCCCATCTATATGGACTTGTTTGTGAACTTGGTAAACAATCTCATAAGGCTAAGTGGTGAAATTTGCAATGGTAATGGTGAAATTTGCATATACTCATGTCATTTCTCATATAGGAAGATGACAACATTTTGATTTGCCATCACCTATCCTAGATACTAATGCACTTAATTGACCTCTTGCTCCTCAAACTTCATCTAAAATAAAGGAGCATGATAGTATTCAACAAATGTAAAGTACTCAGGAATTATCCAAAAGGTATTAGAAATGATACAAGTTAAATCTAGTTCTAGTCCACAATTAGTTGCATCTTTGATAGAATCCAGTGGCTATATGGATGGTCATGATATATTTTTTTAGGACAGAGAGATCCCCTTTGAGAAAGAACTCGATGAAGCATTATCTTTGCATATCATGGTGGAATGTGGTGAAACAAGTATTAAACAACCCTTAATTGATTACATCAAGAGACGTAACTACAATGAGCAAGGGTGGAGTGTGATGGCCTGAGAGTATTAACAAAAACAATCTTAACAAAAACAAATATATAGGAGACATGTTTAACAAAACTAAAAATTTTAATAAATAAAATAAGTCTTAGTTAAATAATAATAGTTCTTAAATTTTATGATTTTATTAACTAGTATATATATCTTAAATAAATCTATCTAAAAAAAATGCCCACAGACATCAATTTGAAGTTATTTTATCTATTTAGAATTCTTTTATTTTACATTATAACTATTTTATTTACTATATAAATTATACATAAATAAAGTTATAGTTGAATTATAAATTTTATTAATGTTTGGTTAATTATTTAATTATTTAAGGTCTATGTCCATCAAATTTTCAACTATAATTAACAAATAAAATTATTTCAAATTAACAAATTAAAATATTCTCTTTCTTAACCATAAACTTTTTTAAAAATTGATTAACCTTTAAATTTAAATATTTTTATAAATTACTTAGGCTGGAAGTGTGTTAACAAAAACTATCTTAACAAAAAAAAAACTATAGCCCACATGTTTAAAAAAACTAAACTTTTAATAAATAAAATAAGTCATAATTACATAATAATAGTTCTTAAATTTTATGATTTTCTTAATTATATTTATAATATTAGGTTTTATTAATTTAATAGTTTGATTATTTTATTATTTTATTAATTATATATTTATAAAAGATGAAAACAATATAAAGGGGGGTCAAAAAAGTAGGAAAAAGACTTAAAGGTTGTTGTGAACCTTAGTTGATAGTAGTTTTTTATGATTTTAAGTTAGGGTTATCTTTTTTATTTACCTTGGTTCACCATTAGGTAGAGGGAAAAACAATGAAAATAATATAGAAGAAGATAAATAAATAAATAAAATTTTCTATTGCTTGCTCATATTTACCTTCATTCAGCATGTTTTGACCCATTTAGGTAGAGGGGAAAAGCAATGAAAATAATATACAATGAGGTGAAAAAAGAAGGAAAAAGGTTTTGGGTTGTCATGTGTGCATTTTATATATTTGATAAAGAAAATATTTTTAAAGCAAAATAAACTAGCATAGCTATCTTTAGAAAAATCTGTGTAAAAGATGTGCCTAGTCTTACTAGATTTATGACTAAAGTTGGAATAGGGACCCTAGAATGATATATGTGGGCATCTTTTACATAGTTTTTTCTAAAGATAGTTATGCTAGTAATGGATTTAGTCTTAACATATGCACTGAATATAGCTTAGAACAAATGAGTATAAATTTGTCCATCATAGTTCCACCCAATCTTAAAGCATTTGATAATATGACTAGATCTTGGTTGGGTACTATTATTCTTCCAATGAAAGTTCAACTATGTATATTAGATACATTGTTCCATGTGATGCTTGATATATTAAATTATATTGTCCTTCTTGAGTGTATGGTTGCATGTTATGACATTGGTTCCATCTAGTTTGGATCAATGTGTTAAATTTTGGCATGAGAGAAAATTTTCTCTCATACCTACAAATCCAAGTCCATATAAGAAATGTGACTTAGTAGATACAACTAACAATTGTGTTACACAAAATGAACCTTTAGAAAATGATTCTAGTGTTGTACCCGATGATGATAAAGGTTCACTAGATTTCATGCCTTGTGGTGTTGGTGAATATCATGTGGATCCTAAGGCTTATGGTATTCCATCTTTATGTATGCACCTTCCCTCTATGGTAAAACACTTGAGACATATAAGGACACTAAGGGGACATGTGTATAATGGTGACAATGATGGTGAGACATCTTCTACATCACCATCAAAAGACACATAAGTTAGACCCAAAGAGTAAATCATGCATTTTTGTTGGGTACAATGAACAAAGCAAAGCTTATTGATTAGATAATAATCTCACTACTAGAATTATTGTGTCAAGAGATGTGATTTTTGATGAAGGGGGAGTGTATGGTCATCAAAATGACCTTGTTGACAAGTCCAAATCTATTTATTCTCGAGGTATTATTGATCATATTATTAATGAGTAGTCTAATAATATTTTATTTCCAAGTAGTACAAATCCACCAAGTAGCCCTATATCTAGTTCTTGAATTTCAAGTGCAAGTCCAACTTCAAGTCTAAGTTTTACAAGGAAGATAAGAATCCTAAGTGATATTTTTTATAGGAATACAAGACAAGCACATGAAGAGAATTTGCTAGGTGAGATAGTAAATTTTTCTTTATAAATTTACAAGTTGATTTTTAACCATTGAAGCTTACAAAGCTTCTACATGACATGAAATATTGGTACTAAGTGGCTCTACAAGACCAAGTACAATAGTGATGGTAGTGTTAAAAAACATAAGGCACTATTAGTTGCAAAAGACTTCACATAGAGTGATTCTAATTGGGAAGGTAGTTTCAATTACCATAAGTCCACATTTGGTAATCATTTTTTAATAGGTTTGGGTTTACTTATATGGAGCTCAAAGAAGCAAAATACAAATTTTGAAACTTCAAGATTATCTTGTGAGTTCACTTCCCACCAAGGGGGCCTATGTTGATAAGTGATGCTTGCATGTAGTGCACATGCAGAAGTGCAAGAGTATTTTAGAAGACTTATTTTATGAAGACTTTAATTTTTAATTTAGGAATGCATGTTTAATGGAAGATAAACTATATTTTTAGTGTAGCTATTTTTACGGTGATCGTGCATAGTTTTGTTGTTTTTAGACTACTAATTTTTTAGTTTAGTATGGGGTGCGAACTCTATTTAATAGAGAGTCTCTTTGCTATTTGTAATAAGTCAGTAATGACAAGAAGACAATTGACAATTTCAGTGTGTTCAATTCTGAGTAGTGATGAATGTGAAAAGTTTATAATTATTTTTGAGAAGGTTGCTTAATATGATTGTTGTATGGTATTTTTTCTTATGACTATAACTTATTTATTACTCTAAATTGTATCTTGAAAGTGGTATTATCTTATTTGTTGTTCAATTTCTGTTTAGATTGGATTTAAAGGAACAAGACTATTTTCAAAATCTTTAGGAAGTAGATATCTTGAAAATATCACCATTTTTAAAAAATATGTTTGACTATAAATTTGATCGAAACTTTCACCAATATATCGAGAGAACATTGGTGATATATCACCTATAATATCACAATAAATTAGTCTTTTTGTATATGCACATCAAACCTACAATTTTTTTATCAATCTTATCTGAATTTTTATAAATAGGTTATACATATTGAATGGTGGAAGTAGCTATTAAGATTTCTAGCTACAATTATTGAATAATATTTAGATCTATTTCCAAGGGACAATGACAAATTTTGTTGTCATTATTCCAAAAATGAGCACAATTATCTACAATTGTAAAGACACAAGGTATAATTGGGTTTGAAAACTTTGTAAATAGGGAACATGATTTTTATTATGATAAGTAATTGTCACTATTGCATTTTTCTAGTGTATAAACACTTGTCCTAATTTGTTTATACTAACTCAATCATAGTTAGGTGAATTCCACACATGCTACTTTGACTTTGTCTAAGTGGTTAGTCGTTTAGGAGATGTGTCAACTCAATGGATACCTCACTTTATTCTCATGGATAGTTGCACTATTCTAATGCATGGTTACTCGCCACCTATCCCTGTATTATGGAGAATCAGGTATCCAATCTCTCCTATTTATACTTTCTCATTTGTTAATACATTTATCCAATTTCACTTGCAATCTCGTGCTTGTTTGTTTTTCCATGATCTTAGTAGTTTCTACATGGCATCACAGCCATAGTGGTTATGTTCAAGTCATTTTGCTCGCTGTGTGAATTGTTTCCATTGATGTTGGGTTTTCATCACTATGAGGTTTTGATTGTATTCATCTTTTTTATTATCTAACATTGTCCATCCACAAAAGGCATCATTTTGTGATGCCACAGAAAGGCCTTTCAATAGCTTCAAAATGCCCTTTGAAGGGCTCGACAAAGACTGCAAAGATAGGGTTACAATGGCCCGAGCCATAGAGGCTACACCACATTGTAGGCAAAACCACCATATGAGATCCCTAAGAGCCTGTAACACCTCATATGAGGACACGACACATCACAGGCATGAGCTGCATCTATTTCGCACCCTCAATGCCATATTGAGGACCCTCATTCAAGGACTCCTTTGATGGCAGGACACTTGAAATCTACCCCAGTTCGGTTTGTGGGAGAACAGGCTTTTCCAAGACACATTTTTCTCAGCGTTTGACTCCTATAGTTGTAAAAAGAAAACTCCTGTTTCATGTCACTATTCACATGACATAAGAAATTTTTTAATTCTTAACCCTTGGTCACATGGGATATTAAGCTCCTGGTCATGCCCAACCAAAGGGGGATCAATTTTTTGCCTCTCTATCAAGTTTTTTTTTCTCTCATATCAAATTGTATGCAGTTTTTTTAGCACATTCAAAATTTTGTTTAGAAGGTGTTTTTTTTTTGCAAATGCAAAAATTTCAAAGGATTATAACTTTTGCATAACAACTTGAAATCGAGTTGTTCCTTTTACAAAACTGCTTATTTTTTAGTCTTCATTCTATCTAGCCTAATATAACACTAAAATTATAAAGTGCCTGATTAGGCTATTTTAGGATGACCTAAAGCACTCCTTCAATCTGGTGCACAATTTGGGGGGAAAAGCACAAAATCAAAGGAGGATAGTGTTGTATCATAATTTTTCACAATACACTAACTTTATCAAGTGCCACATTAAGGGGGGAATTAAGAAAAATCATGCACTCAACTTATAAAGTGACACTTCACAGAGTTCAATTAGGGATCTAACTAATCTAGGTTGCCTAATAGTGTTGATTTCTATTGTCTAGTTGAACTAACTTGTTCTAATCATGGGATATGAAACTCAATCTGCTATAATCAACCTAAACAAGGAAAACTATAAGTCCTAGTGTGAAGGCATCCTAAACCTCTCAGGATCCATAATCTCATACCCCATCTATATGGACTTGTCCCTAAACCTAGTAAACAATCTCAGAAGGATAAGTGGTTTAATCATCATGATCATATTTGTGGATTAATTAGTTTACATATATTCCAGATGCCACTTTATATGCCATCATGGATATTGACTATCCACATGCATTGTGGATCAAAATTTCGGAGATATATGGAGACACAAATGTTTCTCCATTCCCACATGATCTTGGCTTGATCACAACTCACATCCCTAATAATGATACATAAATAGAATTTTCTAGTGACGTAGCAGAAGTCATCACTTCTACTATTGGTTCATCAAATTCTAGAGTCACTTCTTCAAAAGCTTCCAATGCTTCTTTGCAACAGGCAATCAATCTTCCTAGCATTGCTAATTAGGACACATTTCTACCTGACATCACTTGTCTTTTTGTAGAGTCCCACATTGCTGACATGAAAGCACACATTGAGGACATCAGTCTTCTCTTTGATGATAGTTTTGATGAAGCTGCATCAACATTGTCCACTTCAGATATTCATACTCTACATTGTCCTACACATGGTTATGGATCGTCATCAATCTTTTCTATCACGCATGCACCTAATTTGATTATGGAATCCTTCAGCATCGACATGGGGAAACCTAAGCACTCTTTGAAGACATTGACATGGCCACCATTATCCTTGGATTAGCTTCCACATGATTCAAAATCATACATACATCTTCTCGCATGGGAAGGTATCCTACATCTTCAGGTGGTTTCATTTCTTCCCGAGCACAGGAACATGATTTGGCATTCTTGGATCTACATCTGCATCCTTTGTCGACTATTTAGCATCACTACAATAGGATATGTATTATGGGGGGGTCTCATAGACATGAACTATCATTTTCTATCCTATGGGGGGAATCTTTTGGGGGTGCTTTCTAAGCCTTTACTTCTTTTTCTCTTTTTTTAGGGGTAGTTTTTTCCCACTAGGTTTTCTGTCTTTCTCCATTTTTGAGAGATATATTTGTACATGGGTACCTTATCAAGCTCTTAGATGGGACCCATCTTGCATAAACTCACCTAATCTATGCTTAAGGGGGGTGTTGGTGTATAAACACTTATCCTAAGTCATTTATACTAACTTAATCATAGTTAGGCGAATTTCACACATACTACTTTGACTTTGTCTAAGTGGTTAGACATGTAGGAGAGGTGTCAACTCAATGGACACCTCGCGCTATTCTCATGGATGGTTACTCACCACCTATCCCTATATTGTGGAGAATCAGGTATCCAATCTCTCCTATTTATACTTTCTCATTTGTTTGATTTCACTTGCAATCTCATGCTTGTTTGTTTTTTCACAATCTTGGCAATTTCTACACATTTAATAACAGAAAACACTATTTTCATTATTTATGATTCGTGAGCATAGCCATTGCTAGACAAAATTGTCAAATGATTATGCTATCTTTTGACTTGTCATTATTATTGCATCACATATATTATTGTTGTTGTTACCTTGTTGTCACTTCTACTTATCAATGGATATTGTTATCATTATGTCCTTTGTAAACATATTTGTATTATTGAGGTAATTGTTTGGGAATTTTCATTGTTTCACATAAGTTGCTAATAATGTTGTACCAATTGAGCTTGTTTTCATTATTATTGTCTGTAGACATAACTATCCTTTTGTGATTAGTAATCTTCTTATGGTCATTGATTGTTAGAATTTTTGCATTATTATAATACATATCAAATGTTATTGATTAGTATGGTACTCAATAACATTGTCATTAGTATTGTGATCAATTAATATGGGCATCAATATTGCCATCAACATTATAGGAAATATTGTTGATCAAAATGATTAATTGAAATGTTATTAAGACAGTGTATTTCTTGTCAATATGGTTGTGCTTGAAAGCACATGACTATAGTGAGAGGGGGGTGACTCGGTATAAGATAATATTTTACTTTTTTAGCACTTAACAACCATAACATTATCAATCACATAAGATCTATCAATTATGCAACACAAGAAGAACACAAGGTTTATGTGGAAACCATTTCAGGAGAAAACCACAGAAAAATATTGCTTATATATAAATCTTTCTTATAATCTTTGTAGGCACCAACCTACAAGAGAGACCAATCCCCTTTTATATTATTTGTGGGCACTAACCCACTAGAAACACGAATCCCCACAACTGATCAACAACTCAGCAAGAGACACCAATCTTTTGGTGTGAGGAACCAACCTTCAAGTTCTTCAATGGATGATATTGTCTTCACAAAGATCTATTTGTAGATACACTTTCCTTCATAAATATATGTGTATTTACTTCACAAATCTGCATATACTTTCCCCACAAATTTGCATGTATTTGATGTAACATTTTCACACAATTTTCTTTAAATAATTTTGCTCAAAGTCTACTCCAAATCAGCTCTTAGGTCTGCTCCAAATCAGCTCTTAGGTCTGCTCCAAATAAACTTTTAGGTCTGCTTCAAATATACTCTTAGGTTTGCACTAAATCCATTCTTAAGTTTGCTCCAAATCAGCTCTTAGGTCAGCTCCAAATCTGGTCTTAGGTGTACTCGAAATCAACTCTTAGGTCTATTCTAAATCTCCCATAAATCACTTTGATATTTTTCTCCAAATCTATCATAGATCTACTCCAAATTCACATGAATATCATTGCATCTTCAATGCTAAGTCTGCTCCAACTTCCTTCAATATAAATCTTCAACACCCTTCATATTTCTATTCAAGGACTACTCTAAATGATATGATTTATCATTATATTTCCACTCTTAATGACTAGAATTCATGTGATGTTGCATTGTAGAACTTACTTATATTTACCACACTTCAATCTTCTATTTATATATCCATTATGTCTTATCACCCAATAGGGCTAGCCTTCACAAGGAGGTTGACCCCATCAATAAGTAATTAATTCTATTTCCAAAAGAGGTGATCCAATAATTTTAGGTTGGCCATGTTTAAAATAAATGTATGTAATTTATTTATTTCTCATTCCCTACAGGTGACACTAAGGTAGTGTAGGTCGGCCATTTATAAATTTAGTTTATTTCTCCAATGTGAGGTGTCATAATTTGCAAGTCGGCCAACACATCATCATATATATCAAATGCCTTTTATTCTTCCTTATCTTCCACATGATCATCATCATAGAAGATATTAATAACAATAATATGAACTCCTTCTTTCCTTTGACATCAATGAAAATAGTATGAATTCCTTCCTTTAACATTAATGACAACAATACTTCCAAAAATCTCCCCCTTTGTCATTGATGCCAACCCTACAAATAAATAACCTAAGTACAACATAAACATAATACTTCCTCTTTTTGCACTGCTCCCCCTTTCTGTATCTCTCCCCCTTTTACATCAATGGAAAAGGGATGTAACATACTTCTTTCCTTCATGATGTGATTCTCCCTCCTTTATGTGATTCTCCCCCTATTTATAAAACCCCCCCTTTATGTAATACTTCCTCTTGACATCAACATCATCATTCTACCTTTTCTTGTAACTCTCCCAAATAATCTTTATCAGCTAATCTATCTCTAAATTTTCTTCTCCATGGAGCTAAAACATAATGCAATGATTAGCTCTCCCTGAATTCATACTTCTCCTTATGGACTTAGTGATACCTCTTGTGCATGAAATATAGTTTGTATTATCATATATCTTTCCTTCTCTTGCTCTTGCTTCCTCTTACAAACTTTTGTACATTCTTCCTTTTGCTTGCCAAGGATATCCACCTTCTTGTTTTATCTAGGAGGTTTTATGAAACCACTTCTACAATAATGAGCTATATGACCAAAATTGTTGCACTTATATCATTTAACATCATAATCTGGTAAAGGAGCAAATGAATTCCTATTTAAGAACACACGGGGACTTCTACTCTTGTTCCAAATAAAGTTATTTTTTGTACGTGTTCTAGAATTTCTTTCTCTATGACCAAAATGATTGCATGAAAAGCATTAACCATAAAAAGAATGTTGAAACTTGGTTATGTATGGTCACCTTGGATGAAAGGATTTTTTGAATTTATCCTTGTTGACTTTTGGAGGATTGCTTGATTTTTGTGGAAAACGATTCTCCTTTTTACTACTTTCATTTTTGATAGGACTTTTGAGGGCATTTAAATAACTCTTTGGTTTTTCTACAGTTGTCTCTTTTGGTGGTTCATTGGAAACTTGATCTTCCTTTACTTCATAACCAAGACCTGTAATTATGAAAGGTAACCTTTGCCCATTTATAATATCATCCAAGATTTCGGTACTTTTGTCAAACTTGAGGCTTTGGTTCAACTTAGTAGTTTTCTTTTCTAGTTCCTTTCTCAAGGAAATAATTTTCCATTCTAACCATTCACAATTTTCTTCCTTTTCCTTCAATTTAATTTTTATTTCTTCCTTAGTTCTTTTTCCTTCTTTAATTTAATTTTTTAGGTCTACAATCATCTTCTTAGATTTTTTAATACTTCATAATAACTCTGCATTAGATTTAGTGTCTTCTTGAAGTTCTAGCTTTAGTTTTTTGTTCTTCTTTCTGAGTTTCTTGATTTCTCTTAGAACACTTATGAGTTCTTCTTCAAGGTCCACTTCTCATTAATCCTCATCATATTATTCTCCTTCTAACTGTTCTTCTTTGTCTTTGTCTTCATTTTCAAAGATATCATCTTCCTTTTCCATGAATAGAACCTCTAGATCTTCTTTCAAGTGGTTAGGCTATATTCAAAGGAACTCACTTTGATACCAATTAATGAGCACACTCTTGTACTGATAGGGGGGTGAATAAGTATAAGACAATATTTTACTTTTTAAACACTTAATAACCATAAAAATATCAATCACAAAAGATCTATCAATTATGCAACACAAGAAGAACACAAGGTTTCCTCCCATTGTTCTACAAGTTCTAAACCTCCTTAATATAAAACCACCATGAGTCATTCGAATCATTAGTCATAATAAGGGAGGCACGACTCCTACAGAGTCACTTCATTCCCTACCTCCTCTATGTTTAGTTACCAACTTAATCAAAGCTTAACAATTTATCATGGTTAAATCAAAACTAAAGACTAATATTTAAGCATAAATCCCACGTGTCGGTGGGAGATTATCACTCCAAGACTCGTTAGTTGTGGTGGTTAAAACCACAGTCCTCCTTCTAAGACATGGCCAACACATCAACTAAACATAACTAATCTTAAATGCTGTACAATGAGTGGTTCAATCAACCACTAGCACTATTGAAGACTTTCCTACAAATAAGCCTTCGGCTTACTCAAAAATTCTACCATCGACTCAATATGAGGTATTATCCTCATTCAATTCTAATGCATCTATTTATTGATTACATCAATTATAATGCTCATAAGATCACCTATTACACTAGATAGATATAGTTTATTCAATAAAAATATATTATTAAATCATGGGTTACAGATATTGTGATTGGGTTGAGCTTGTCTCCCCATCATAATCCATCGACATAATTCACATATTCCTAACTTGACTATATCATCTTAATGTTAAGAATCATTTATAATATGTCAAATATCTCAATAATAATAATAAGACAATCATTTTATGAAAATAACATCGTAATATTTATGTTAAACATAAATAGTTTTAAATCAAACTCAAATGACATCATTAATGTTATTAACAACTAAGATGACTTAATACCACTTAGCAAGTTTTGAAAACAATATTGACTACTTATCAAATGGATTCATAAGTAGACTGGCAAGGCAAAGCTTACCTCTTACAACACATTGGTTCACATTATTGTTATACACTTATAACTCGGTTTGGCAAATAAAGTACTCATAACCTGAGGTCTATATCTCTCTCTTGGAAAGATACTCTCTCTCTCTTTTCTCTAAAAGTCATCTGATAACCTGAAATCCTTTTTCACTTGTCATCAAACAATATGTGATTAGTGCATCATTATTCAATTATTTCAACTAATAAATCAAATCTCATAATACAAATATTAAATTGATAATAACATAATCATTTCTATGATTTCAATAAATGACATTCAATAAAATCCATGTTTTTCCTTGTCATTATTCTAAACATCACAACCAATTTACTTATGTCCAAGTGAAAAGTAAAAGTATAGCAAGACAAAAATTGGGGATGTAACACCCTCCCTCCCCACACTTTGATCCAACTAGCCTTTCCTCTTCAACCATTGGTAATACTCATATCCTATTGCTGTATCACTTCCAAGTTCCCCACCAAATAAAAATGAAAACTTTGGATTGCATGGCTATTTTATCTCAAACCATGTTTTCAAACTCATGTCCATTCTTGAGGACAAGATGCACTAGAATTTTGATATTGCAAATAATTTCTTCATCCTTTAGTGTAGGTGACTGGAAAGAAAACTAGGAGTAGTCATGGGTCCTTGAGAAACATGTATAGGAACAACATGAAGAGGAGGGGCATTGATAATAGGAGATTAAGGTAAGTTTAATGTCACTGGAAGCAATGGTTGCTTTAAATTTTTTTTAATGAAGAAACCATAAATTAAAAGCAAGGGTTAAAGCATACAGCCAAATCCTCAAAAAATATGGGCGGCATGGGATGATAGGAACAACCAACCTATCCCCATGAACAGATCCCAAGGGTCTCACCTTTGCATATAATATTGATTGAGTGTTGCCTCAAAAGGGTAAAATTCTGATGTAGATTGACTATGTGAATAGTGTACATGAAATCCAATGGGCATTCAAGTGGTAAGTTTGAAAATTCCCTGACCATGACCTATGTTCAAATTCCCAAAGTGGTGGGTTGGGAGCACTTCTCCTTGTATGGTTGTTTAAGGGGATGAAAGATGTGTACCCCTGAGGGAATACATTGGCATGCACACTCTCTCCTTTCTGACAATTTATGTAACTAGCATGTATTCTCTTAAAAAGACTCAAGATTTTGAAGTAAGCCATTGATTATTAATTTATTCCTTTAAAAAAGAGGATGCTTTAATTAAAAATATACACATTTTTTTAAAAGATAAGAGGGTAGAGGTCCCTCAAACATATATTAATAAAAAATAATACATACGTATAAATAGTTTGAGGCCATCTAGGCCAAGAAAGAGCTAAAAGATCAAAACAACAAAAAAAATGGCATACACAAACCTGAAAATACACATGGCAGCACAAAAACTATCACACAAGCTCATAGAGAAAGACAGTGAAAAAATACCTAAACAAAAAACATCAGGTTATCGAGCACATGATAACTACCAATGGCCAACTCAGGCCACCACCTTAAGCCATGGGACCCACTACTACACTAGCATCCACCACAAGTTCCTCATCATCTTGTTGCATCGAGTCCTCCTCCAGGTCTGAGTCCTCGTATATGACCAATGGCCTCCTCAGGAGATGTTGTACATAATCCAGTGCATGCAGTTAGAGGAATCTAATTGTGATGTAAACCTCCCTACATGTTATCCTCATGGCTTTAGGCACAGTATGACTATGCCCTTTGAGTTCTCTCTCTAGTTCATTGATACTATGGTTACTATGTTATTATGATGAGATATCTTTCATTTTGCTCCAGTGTTTTGATTAGACTATGACTATGGTTACATATTACTTTTGGGATATATGATTTTAGTTTGGATTATGATTAATACACATTTTGTAGATGCACATGTACCTTTATTTGTTCTATATGAAGTTCAAGATGATGATTCATATCATATGTTAGTGAATTATATTCTTCATTAATGAGTAGTACTATTTTACTCCATGAGTTGTGTTGTGTGATTCATATACTACTTCTATAGATTATTTCATTTAATGATATGTAATATTGCATATATTCCATGAAAATGTTGTTAAGAATTTTGATTATCTTGGTTATAGTCATTCATCTACTAGAGAGAGATTTCTACTATTTTGTATATTTAGAAACCTATTGGATTATCTAGTGGATGTAGTATTTTAAATGATTTACTATGTTATATTTAGTTTCCATTATATTGTTTCTTTGACTATTCTATCTTAATCGTAACGGACATTGAAAATAAGTGTGCAGGTTTTAAGCCAGTGGATACGGGGAAAACACTTGGAGACCTATTGTGGCTCCCCAGTAAGCCAACCTATCCTATTTGGAGAGGTTTAGGTCCATTGTATGGTCATGTGTATGTGATGTATACGTCTACATGAAAGTGTCTTGTCTTGGTGATACGTGACATCGATGTGTAAAATTGTGATATTGTAATGTGAAAAATAATACCCTTCTGAAAAAGAATATATATATAAATAAAGCCTAAATTATTAGTCGAGGTGGGACCCTTGAGAAAAGGGTAATAATTTTTTTAAAAAAAAGTTTCTTTTTAAATATTTCTTTTTGGGGCTATTTGTATGTGATGAAAATTCCCTTAATTAAAAGGGAAGAACAATTCGATTAAGTGCCCAGAAAATGGAATGCCAAGTGGATCAGCAAAGCATAGACACATCCTATCGACAATTTGATACATGAAGGAGGATTCATGTTGCACATGGGGACAGGTGTGAGGGGGAAATAAGGAGGAAGAAAGAGATAAAAGATGCTGGGAAAAATTTAGAAGGGGTTCTATTTTGGGGATTGTGAAGTAGGACGGAGGGGAGGAAAAAGAGGAGGGATTTCTGAGAAAGCTGGGGGAGAAAAAAATAGAAGAAAATAAATCTAAACAGAGGCTGTTACACTGGAGGAGAGAGAGATTATAGTGGAGATTAATCAGCTTAAATTTTTTGTTGGAAATTCTAGGTAGGCCCTCATTCAACACTGTGGAAAGGAAAACAGAAATAAAAATATAAAAAAAGAATCTATGTAAAGGAATTTTATAATTATAAATGTCACTATTAATTAAGTAAACAAATCCTCTTTCAATAAAAAATTGATAATACTATGGTTTCTTTTTCCACATTTCAAAATAATCTAAGTCTAGCATGGAGACAAATCATCCTATCAAACCTCTAACGCCCTTTAACTATCATGAGTGGAAACTCAATAAAGAACTCATTTTAAAGGATAAAGGGTTATATAGAGTGACTATGGGGACAAAAAAAGAGCCCAATTCTCTGAAAGATAAAGAAAAATGGTTGAATAAGTGTGATCAAGCCTTTGGGTTCCTATGTCTAAATCTCTCTCCTAAACTTTCGTTTCATGTTTAATCCTTGAAAACACCAAATGAGGTATGGTCATCCTTAGAAACACTCTTTGGGAAGGTTGATGAATTAAAAAGTCATGAGTTGGAAAATGAGCTCATTAGTTTGAGCCCTAGTGATTTTGATACCTTAGAAGACTATTTCACGAAATTTAAATCAATGAAATTAAAGGAATGTGGAATAGATAAAAAAGAAGATCAACTCATACTCTCTCTGCTTTCTAAACTAGGTCCTGAATACTTTGTCTTTGTATCTTCCTTTTATACCACAAAAAGGGCCCTTGGTACTACATGGAAAATGCCTTCTTTGGATGACTTCATTCTTGACTTAACAAGGGAACAAGATAAATTCATACAAATGAGTGCAATGAAGAATCCTAAATCACATGCTCTTATTTCTGGAAATTGGAAAACTAACAAAGGAGAAAGACAAAAGGATACAAAAGCAAAGGGAAAGAAAAAACCACAACAAGACAATCAGAAAGAAAGGAAATGCATGTATTGTAACAAACTAGGGCATCACACCAAACAATGTATGAGGTAAAAGATCAAGAATCTCACTCAACTTCTTGAGGAAAATAACATTGTTATTTTTGAAAACTCATGATCATCATCAAGCATTTTTGAAGACAAAGAATAAACTTTAAAAGGGAAAGCACTTTAGTTTCTACAGTTCTATAAGCATCTTGTTCTTATTCTCTCTTTTCGGAGGATAGTTTTTTCACACAGGGTTTTCTATCTTTATCCACTTTATAGGAGATTCCATTGTATATGGGTACCTGATCAAGCCAAGTTGTTGGGACTCATCCTTCTACCCACCTGAGCTATGCTTAACAGGGGGTGTTAGTGCTAAAACATTATTCTATATTACTTATTCTAAAGTAATATATTTAGCACATGTATTAAGCCACCTCATGTGGCGATGTGTCACTTAGAGAGTTGGTCAAACTCTTCTAAGTCATGTGGCATTCTTCTTTCTCCACTTGGAGAAACACTCTTGCCACTTTGCACTTGAGTGCATGAGTCGACTCCTTCTAAGTTTCAAACTCTCACTCTATTTATGTAACCTTCTTGTGAATAGTTTATTCACTGCATTTTATTATGCTTTCATCACAATCTTTTAATCAGCTTAATCTTATGGGATTCTGAGTTTGAACAGTTATGCTATTTGGTTTAGAAGAATCCTAGAAGAATTAAATCAGGAACAAGAAGATGGTACAACCATATATTATGGTAATGTATTCTCAATAGCCTTTATGAAGAACCCATTTTTCCATAGATGAAGCAAACATATTGAGATTCGTTATAATTTTATAACATTGCAGTGGTCCAAATGACAAGAAACTGAATGTTTTCACTCAAGATGCAAATTCATTTATCAACACAACTCACAACTACTCTTTCCAAGCATATGAAGACTACAAGAGTGGCACAATACTTATCTTTGAAGACAATCATCAAAGACCCATCCAAGCTTTGGCATTTAAGGTATGGAAAGTTAAGTTATTCTAGTTTAAATCTTTTCTCAAAAAATATATGGTTGGGCTCCTAACAATTGTAGAGCCCGATAGAAAAACAACTTAGGCAACCCTTTCAATCAAAGAAAGCCAGGAGAGCAAAAACACCATTATAGTTAGTGTATAAAGATTTACGTAGCCCCATTAAAACTCAAACCATATCCCAGAATACATATTTCATGATCTTCATAGAAGACTATAGTAGAAAGACTTGGGTTTACTTTAAAAATAACCAAATTTCGAGCTTTTAAGAAATTTAAGTTGTTATGGCCTTGGTTGAGAAACAAAGTGGCCACTTCATCAAGATCCTCAAAACTAATAGAGGGGGAGAGTATGTTTCCAAGGAATTTTTAACTTTTTTGAAGAATGAAGGCATTGAGAAACATTCACATTTAGATACACTCCATAGAAAAATAGAACTGCTAAGAGGAAGAATAGAACCATCTAGGTATTGCTTGCAAAGAAATTGAAGGCCCAACAAACTTTCAAATGAATTTTGGGGTGAGGTTGTAGCAACAATAGTATACTTGCTAAATAAATCTGTTGATATTCCCTTTACTACTGTTGCATGCTAACATACTTCTAATCATATTGATTTGTTTTTAACATAGTGGATTTTAATATAATTCCTTTCTTAATTTCTTATCATGATAAATCATTGTTTTGGATAATACTATACTACTGATGAGCTATTTGTGTTGTAGATTCTTCATTTTCTAGGCCACAAAGGACCAAAGACTATAGACCCTAGCAAGTATATTTGTTATATATATATATATATATATATATATATATATATATATATATATATATATACATATATAAGAGTTATCCTTGAAAATGCAACAATTAGGGCAAGTGTTGTGGATGCACTAGCAATGTTTGGTGTGTTGGAAAATTAATAATCTTCTGTCAGTGCATTTACTCTAGCCTACCCCCGCGTCAGACTTGGGGATTTCTAAAATCAGACCCCAACAACCGTCGGCCTGCCTGCATTTATATTAGTAGGTGATTTTGAATTTGAAGTGTGTTTGAGCGCTAGTTTTTTGGCTTGGTAGGAATGAGACAAAAAGATTATAGTTGACGGTGGGATTAGTGGAAGCCTGCAATAGCAGAAGGAATGTAGAGAACAATAGAAGGAAATAGAAGAATATTGCAGCAAAGAATAGAAGGTAATGTGCAGCATCACAGTGGATGTTCAGTAACTCCAGATATAGGGGCAAATCAGAAAAAAGAGCAGCAACTTTGCATTGAGGTTTTGAAAATAATATATATATGTGTGTGTGTGTGTGTGTGTGTGTGTGTGTGTGTGTGTGTGTGTGTGTGTGTGTGTGTGTGTGTGTGTGTGTGTTCTGTGTGTTTCTAGTCTCCTTTTATATTTGTTTTTGATGTCCATATTTCTATAGCAATCTTTTTTTGATAGCCATCTAACCTCCCCTCCCTGCCAACAAGTGGTATTAGAGCCAAATTTTTTTTAGGAAGTTAGAATCCTTTTTTGTGGGTGTTTTATATAAGCCTTAGTTTGTCTAAGCATTATCAGCCTTCTTAGACTTGAGAAGCATGGCAGGTGGGGACAGGAAAGGATGGTAGCAGCCACCAAATCTTGATGGACAAAAGTATGATATCTGGGCTAAGAAAATGAAAATAATACTGGTTGCTAATGACTTATGGGAGTTGGTCATCAATGAGTTCATAGCCACCACAGACCCAACAGTTTATATAGCCCTATCTAATGCTTAATGAAACCAAATGAAGGAAACAAGAATGAAGGATGCAAAAGCCCTCAGTCTAATTGAGGTAGCCTTGATAGAGGCCATTTTCCCTCACATTGCAGTAGTAAACTACTCAAAACAGGCATGGGAAATATTACAGAACAACTATAAGGGAACTAACAAGGTGAGATCAGTGAAACTTTAGTTGTTTAGGAGAGATTTTGAGACCCTACAGATGAAGGATAGTGAGTCTATTTCAGACTTTCACTCTAGGGTTTCTACCAGGATAAATCAGCTAAGGATAAATGGAGAAAACAAGGATAATCAAAGGATTGTTGAGAAAATCCTAAGGAATCTACCTTCTAGATTTGACCCTATTGTCATAACCATTGAAGAGACTAAGGACCTGTCCAAGATGACAGTGGATGAGTTGATGGGTTCACTACAAACCCATGAGTAGCGGTTGAATAGATCCACTCCTTCCCTTGAGAAAGCCTTCAAGGCTCAAACCAATGTGCAAGAGGTAGAAGAAGAGGAAGAAATAACAGAGGTAGAGGTCAAAGAGGTAGAGGAAGAAGCAACTCCAGAAGAGGAGTTTCAAACAGCCAAGAAGAGGCAAGTAGCTCATAGCCAAGCTATCAAGAAAAGATAGATAACAGTTCTAATTAGAGGTATGACAAGAGCAATGTTCAATGTTATTACTGTCATAAGTTTGGTCATTATGCTAGTGAGTGTAAAAAGAAACAATGTGATCATGGAGGCCAAAATGCTAATGTAGCAAATGAGAACAAGGCTGAAAATAAAAAATAGTCAAATGTATTTATTGTTTGCAACCTTGCTAAGAGGATTAGTGATGAAGAATGGTATCTAGACAGTGGTTGTAGAAACCACATGAGTGGAAAAAAAAACTTTTTTGCCTCCATAGATAGCAGCATATAGACTGAAATAAAAATGGGAAACAATGAGCAAGTTCCCATCATGGGAAAAGGTACTCAACATTTAGTCCAAGAATGGTGAAAGGAGAGTGATTTAGGATGTTTATTATGCCCCTGGCATAAAACATAACCTATTGAGCATTGGACAGATCGCCCAAAATGGTTATAAAATCTTGATAGAAAATGGAGATTGCAAAATATTTGACAAAGGAGGTAGTAAGAAAGTGATTAGAACAGTGCAGATGATAAGAAATAGAATGTTTCCTCTTAAGATACATATAGAGTCTCCAGCACTATCTCTGGTTCTCATAGTAGTGGAGCAACAATCTACCTTTAGGAAAATCATCAAAGACCCATCTAAATTGTGGCATTTGAGATATGGACACTTAAGTTTTTCTGGCTCGAGTTTATTGTCCAAGAAAGGCATGGTTAGAGGGATACAAAATATTGTAGAACCCAATGGAAAATGTGAAGCCTATGTTTTAGGAAAGCAGCATAGACAACCCTTTCAATCAAGGTATTCTAGGAGAGTAAAAGCACCATTAGAGTTGGTGCACTCAGATTTGTGTGGTCCCATGAAAACCAACACCTTGGTTGGAAATACTTATTTTATGACATTCATAGATGAGTATAGTAGAAAAATTTAGGTTTATTTTTTGAAGAAAAAATTTGAAGCCTTTGATAAATTCAAGTGGTTTAAGGCATCAGTTGAAAAGTAAAGTGCTCACTATATCAAAGTCCTAAGAACAGATAGAGGGGGAAAGTATATCTCTAAGGAATTTTTGAATTTCTATAGGAATGAAGGCATAGAAAAGTAGTTTACAACTAGGTATACTCCATAGAAAAATGGAGTGATGAAAGGAAAAATAGAACCATTCAAGAGATGGAAACAAGCATGCTGAAAATAAAATGACTATCACATGATTTTTGGGGTGAAGCTGTAGCAATAATGGTTTACCTATTGAATAGGTTTCCTACAAAGGATGTTCATAATAGGATTCCACAAGAGGCATGGACAGACAACAAATGGATTTTTGAACACCTAAGAATCTTCGGGTGTGTGGCATATACATTCGTGCCTAAAGAGAAGAGGCAGAAATTTGATGATAGAGGTGAGAAATGTATCTTCATAGGCTATAGTGAAGAGTCAAAAGCCTACAAACTATATAATCCCATCGCCAAAAAGGTTGTGATCAACAGGGATGTTGAGTTCATTGAGAATGAAGCATGGGATGGAATGGTGGACAACACCATGGGTATTTAAGTTACAATACCCCTTGAAGATGAAGAAGCTCCAGAGGACAGCAACTCGGGGAGAAACTATCGTAGAGCATTGGAGAATAGTAGTTTTAGAGGTGTTTAAGATAACAACAACTCCAAAAGTGGACAACAAAGTAGTAGCTCCAGAGATTAGTAGCTCTAGAGGTATGCAACTCTAGAGATCTACAACTCTAGAGTTCAGCATAGCAGCAACTCCGGAGGTCAACAGTATAGTAGCTCCACAAGTCGGAATAAAAGAAGCTCTAGAGGTTACAATTTAGACCCTACACTTGCATCATTGATGCCACAGAGGACAAGGAGTGTGAAGGAAATTTATGACAACACAACGTATGCTAATATGGATGAGAATTTGGATTTTGCATTATTTTCTTATAGTGATCCAATGCACTTTGAAGAAGCTGTGAAAGAAGAGAAATGGTGTAAGGCCATATATGAAGAGTTGGATTCCATAGAGAGGAATTACAAATGGTAGCTAACTCATTTACCTAAGGTTAAACAAGTGATTATAGTTAAGTGAGTCTATAAGACCAAGTGTACTGCTGAAGGAAAGATTGAAAGACATAAGGCAAGGCTAGTTGTCAAAGGGTACAAACAACAACCTGGAAGAGATTATGATGAGACATATGCACTAGTTGCAAGGATGGAAATAGTTTAGGCAGTCATAGGAATAATAGCCCAACACAAGTGGAAGGTGTTTCAAATATAAGTAAAGTCAGCCTTCTTGAATGGAGTGCTGAAAGAGGAAGTGTATGTGGAGCAACCACCTAGATATGAAGTCCCAAGACAAGAGGACAAAGTATATAGGCTCTGAAAATCCCTCTATGGGCTCAAACAAGCATGTAGGGCATGATACAGTAGAATAGACTCATATTTTGTGAGTAATAGCTTTAGCAAAAGCAACAGTGAGTCACTCTTTACATCAAAATAGCTGAAGGTAATATTTTGATTGTTGTTTTATA
Organism: Cunninghamia lanceolata; assembly: GCA_027924645.1. Classification (NCBI taxonomy): domain Eukaryota; kingdom Viridiplantae; phylum Streptophyta; class Pinopsida; order Cupressales; family Cupressaceae; genus Cunninghamia; species Cunninghamia lanceolata. The sequence continues at coordinate 3,307,842 of BSBN01000098.1, read as the reverse complement.
TGTAGATGATCTAATTTTCACTAGCAATAGTGATCTCTTCATTGTTGATTTCAAAGAGAAAATGAAGAATGAGTTTGAGATGACATACTTAGGTTTGGTAAAGTATTTTGTTGGCATTGAGGTCAAACAAGCAAAGTATGGCATATTTATTTTGCAAACTAACTATGCCAAATAGATTATGAAGAAATTTAAAATGGAGAATAGTAAACATGCCGCTACACCAATAGCTACAGGTCTAAAATTGAGTAAAGAGAACAACAGCAAGGAAGTAAACCCACCCCTCTACAAGAACATGGTTGGAAGCCTCATGTACTTGACAACCATTAGGCCTGATTTGATGTATGCAGTAAGCCTGATTTCTAGGTTCATGGAGTAGTCTAAGGACACACATTGGCAAGCAGGAAAGAGGATTCTGAGATATGTCAATGGCACAATAGGTTATGGCATCTTGTATGGTGTTTCTAATGAGTTTAAGTTGGCTAGTTTCTCAGATAGTGATTGGGAAGGTAAGTAGATGATCAGAATAGCACATCCAGCTATGCATTTTAAATGGGTTCAGGCATGATATCATGGGCATCCAAGAAGCAGCCCATTGCCTCTCTCTACAGTAGAAGCTGAGTATATTGTAGCAAATGCAACAACATGTTAGTCAATTTGGTTGAGAAGGATCCTTGCAGACTTGAATGAGCAACAAGAAGATTGTACAACCATTCATTTTGACAATGTTTCATCAATAGCCCTAAAAACGAATCCAGTCTTCCGCGGACAAAGCAAGCACATTAAGATCCATTATCATTTTATAAGGGAGTTGGTAGAATGAGGAGAGATTGAGTTACAGTATTGTAGATCCGAGCAATAGCTCACTGATATTTTTACAAAGGCATTGCTAAAAAATTCTTTTGAATGCTTAAGAGATAGGCTTGGCATTGTTGACAATCTGGAGGTGTATAGCCCCGGAAAGAAGAGAGCTCCGGAGATGCAGGGAGTCAACTCTAGAGATGGAGACAGAGTGCTCTAGAGGTGATCCAGAATGACAGAAATAGCTCCAGAGATCTGCTATGAAAAGGCAAATGCAAAGGTATAACTCCAGAGATCAGTTCCAGAAAGAAAATTGTTGAATGACATCTAACTTCAGATTAAGGGAGAATGTTGGAAAATTAATAATCTTCCATCAGTGCATTTACTCTAGCCTATCCCCATGTCAGACTTCAGGATTTCCAAAACCAAACCCCAACAACTGTTGGCCTACCTGCATTTATATTGGTAGGTGATTTTGAATTTGAAGTGTGTTTGAGTGCTAATTTTTTGGCTTGGTAGGAATGAGACAAAAAGATTAGAGTTGACCATGGGATTAGTGGAAGCCTGCAACAATAGTAGCAACAGAAGAAATCTAGAGAACATTAGAAGGAAATAGAAGAATATTGCAGCAAAAAATAGAAGGGAATGTGCAGCATCACAGTGGATGTTTAGTAGCTCCAGATATAGGGGCAAATTAGAAAACAAAGTAGTAGCTCTGCATTGAAGTGTGTATGAAATTTTGGATGTAATTTTGAATGTAAAATATATATAAATATTTTTGTTCTATGTGTTTCTGGTCTCTCTTCTTTTATATTTGTTTCTGCTATCCATATTGTTGTAGCAATCTTTTCTGGATAGCCATCTAACCTCCCCTGCCTGCCAACATGGTGCCTTGGTTGAGTCCTTAAAGGTGTGCATTCTTTATTCATATTTTCTATGACAAGATATTGAAGGGTGGCCATTCTGATGACACTGAGCTAATAATTTGACAGAAGATACATGCTAACATATCATTTCTAATATATTGTACAGCCTTGCATATTTGTTTGATGCCTTTTTGAAAATGATGAAGAGGTAAAGATTTATATTTTTTTGGACTAGAGATAGTTCCAAGTTTGCGGTTGACTTTTATCTTTCATCTCTTCTGTTTTGCAGTAAAGCTTGTCTTTGCAGCTGTGGTTGCCTATTTCTCTTGCTATATCCATAATTGAATGTGCTGGCTTCTACGATTGTGGTAGAATTTGGTAGTTAAGATGATTATACAAATCCTTTTCTTTAATGTCCGCCTTCAAATTTCCATCTTTTTATGCAATTTATGACAGTTTTTGCTGATAATTTTATCTATGTTGCATGGGTTAGTTATTTTAGAGGATGCAAGCCCGCTGTAAACATATATATATATATATATATATATATATATATATATTTTGTATATAAAGAGAAACTTGAACTCTTATTTGGTTCCCCAGGTGTGGGATCGAGCAACATGCTACCTAAATGCTCTTTGTGGAGATGTTTCTTCAGATGAGATTGGTGAGGATGCGAGGAAATTTATTTTTGGCACCTTGGACTTTCCACTGGCAGATCTTGAAGTAAGATTACAGGATTATGTAAGTAAAATGATTATTAAGATTTCTTCAAGGCATTTCTAAACATTGGGTAGAGGCTGACTTGTTTCCTCATATCTTTATAATGATATAGGAAGCTAGTGAAGAACCTTTCAGCTTGGCTTCTATTCCAAAGAAGGTAAAATCACAGCCATTAGTAGAGAAGAAGTGTTTTGGTGAAAAAGTAGCTGCAACAAATGTTGAGTCCACTGGTGTTAGATCTGATGCAGAGACATATGAAAACTTACTTGCCTCCATTCTGGAGTTTTGGGGCATTGGCAAAGTGTTCAAGGTTATTTTCCTATTTGATTTTGTATTTATGTTGGTTAAATTAGCCAAAATTACTATGTCAAGTCACTAGCCATTTTTGTTTTTCATTTAGTTTCTCAAATGTCATATATATTTTAACTACTCCCTTTCTTGTCTTTGTATTCTTTGCCACCTGTGGAGCTGACTGAATCAGTGACAGATTGCACAGTGAATGTTGTGAAACATATTTATTCTAATCATGTGGTGTTTTAGTACAACTATACAAATACCATACTAGAACTAGTGTTTTAAAATCTGGGTATCTTAATGGATTGATTCTGTATACTTTTTTGATACATTCCACTCAATTTCTTATGTTTAGGCTTTACATAAATGTTTCTTGCATGCATTTAGTGTTGAAATTCTTTAATATTTAATTTTTGGATTGACATTTTGGTCTGCATTTATAGGTACTCGTTGAAGTTGATCCATCTTATCCTGACAAATTCATAAAAGTGGTATACAAACCTCTGAGGTCATTGCCTTATGATTCACCCAGGTAGGTTTTTGAGGCTTTTCAAATACTAGAAGGAGCTCATCCTACTAGAAATTTTAAGAACAAGTTGAAATTCATATTGAAAAAGGTACTTGAATTGAAACCTGATGTTTTGCAACAAGGCTGTGAAGATTTAGCATATTCTCTCTTAAGTAATGTACTTTGGTAGGAGTAGTAGAAGGAAAGACTGAACTATTAAAAAGTTGTATTTTTATCAACACATTTATCTGTCCCTATGTCCCACCAAGTGCTCTTTTGGGGTGGAGAGTGAAACACGGGAATGCCTAGAAGTACCCTAGAATCCTAGAGATGATGTTTGAGTAGGAAAATAGCATGGAGATGTGAACCGGGGAGTGGGGATGTTTTTCATTTGTATTCGTTTGAAACAAATGTAAGAGAAGGTTTTCCCTAGAGGACTCTACCACAAACGGCCTTCCGTTACAATCTATTCTACATCATCTTAGAGTGAGAGGGAGTAGTGGTGACGGTTTGAATAACTTTAGTCAGAAAAGTATTTAAAGATAAGAAAAATGACTAGCAGCGATAACCGAAAAGTAGTTCAATCCTAAAAATTATGACCTAAATACAAATGGTAGAGATGTTTTACTCATTGGTGCTTGTTGGGTGGAGATGGGTAAATTTGGTGGGATCTTACTATACTTATATAATTTTCCTCTTCATTTTTTGGGTCAATGCTCTATCTAATTCCAAATGAGTATTTAAACTTTTATGTAGTCACCAAATTTACTGACTTAAATGGGTAAATATTTTAGTCATATACTGTGAATTTGAAAGTGTTATTATATATAGATCTGATATATATTTTAATAGCTAATTGACGCAATGTGTCCTATCTAAGGGACTTTTCACTATACATGAAATTGATATGGAGACTTCTAATCTTCTAAGAGAAATTAAATGTAACATATAGTCTTCAAAGATAATATAAAAATATTAATACCAATAGGCCTTTTCTCACTATGCTTATGCAAACAAAAATAACATGGATTATTGAGGGAACTCTTCCTAATTGTTTCCATTTCCATCTCAAGAGAGAACTAGTCATGCTGGGAAAATGATTTGTCAAAGGGGATTGCACACGGAAAAATGCCAATTAGATCATTTATATTTATGCATAACACTGACTAGATCGATATGCCCATTTATTGTAAAGAATTGAAGAAAGCCATTTACATTCTATTATTTTTTATGCTATTTATCTGGTTTGTCTTGCCCTTGCTATTATGGAAATTGACAATATGTGAGACAACTAGTTATTTTGAGAGGAAAACCTAATCAAAAGATTATGTTTCAAGTTGATCCTATCATAGGAGGAGTAAAGAAGAGGAAGATGATTGCCCACTGGAAGACTTGAAGGTTGTACTCACTGATGATAATTCTATGTACATGTACAGAAATACTCATAATTTATAATTTGCCATTTTTTTGTATTATTAGGTGAATCTAGTAGATTACATGTTGAAGTTTGCGGTTTCAAATACCCACTAAATAAATGGGAGGTTGCACCTTCTGATGATAATTGTAAATACATGTAAAAAATATGCATAATTTATGATTTGCTTCTTTTTTTCTATGTTCAGGTGAATCTTTCAGATTTCATGTTCAAGGTTGGTGTTTGAAATTTGAGAAATGCATAGGAGTCATTAGGGGTAGATGATGAACTATAGAAGTGTCAATAAGTGATGCTTGCATGTAATGTGCATGCAGAAGTGCAAGAGTTTTTTAGAAGACTTATTGTATGAAGAATTTTATTTTTAATTTAAGAATGCATGTTAATGTATGATAAACTATATTTTTAGCACAACTATTTTTATGGAGATCATGCATAGTTTAGTTTTCTTGTAGACTATTATTTTTTAGTTTAATTTGCTTTTAGACTATTTTTTTTAAAAGTTTGGCATGGGTTATGAATTCTATTTAATAGAGAGGCTCTTTGTTGTTTGTAATAAGTTAGTAATCAGAAGACAATTTCAGTGCATTCAATTCTAATCAGTGATGGTTGTGAAAATTTCATAATTATTTTTGAGAAGGCTGCTTTGTGTGGTATTTTTTCTTATAATTATAATTATTTATTACACTAAAAAATTATATGCTGCATGTGGTATTGTCTTTTCTCTTTATTCTCTTTTTAGATTGGAATTAAAGGAACATGATTGTTTTCAAAATCTTCATTTCATATTAGAGTAGGTTTTTTTTTGGTTATAGATTTTGTGGTTGAGAATTGATCATGGCAAACTTTAATTCTTTGTCCATTCCTAAATTTAATGGAAATGATTATGATTATTGATACATCAAGATGATGACTTTTATGATAGGGAAATATTTATGGGAGATTGTACAAACAAGATATGAAGAGCTAACTAATTGGAACACTCTTGCAGCCAATGATAGAATAGCTATGAAGGAGACCGAAAAGAATTATGCTCAAGCTTTATTCCATATTCAAATAGCTCTAGATAAGAGCCTATCTTTTTAGAATTATAGGTGCAAAGACAACCAAGGATGCTTGGAAGACTCTAAAATTAGCTTACTAAGGTAGTGATCAAGTCAAAGTTGTCAATCTACAAACATTGAAAAGAGAATTTGATAATTTAAAGATGGAGGAAACTAAAAGTGTGAATGATCATTATGTAGGAGTAAAGGATGTCGTCAATAAGATGGCAACTCTTGGAGAAATTATGGACAAAGAGGTTGTGATTAAAAAGGTGTTGAGGTCTCTAACATCACAGTGGAATCATGTTGTAATAATCATTAAGGAGAGTAAAAATTTGTTTACTCTTTAATTTGATCACTTAGTTAGCTCTCATAGGACTCATGAAGAGATACTTAGAGACACATTTGGAGAAAGTGATGAGAAGGCTTTTCCTCAAAATTGTAGATCATAAAAACTAAAGATACCAATAGTAAAAGCAACTAAGGAAAAAGCAAAGAAAGAAAAAGGAATTATTCAAGAGGAAATAGAGGAAGAGGTAGAGGCATATTTGATTAGAGAAATATTTAGTGTTATCATTGCAATAGGTATCGTCACTTTGAAAGGGAATGTAGATTAAAATAGGTAATAAAAGAAAAAGTTTTAATTATGTTGATGAGGACGAAGAAGCTTCTAGTAATTTATTCTTATCATATTACAAATCTAAAATAGTCTTAAAGAGGTTTGGTATTTAGATTCAAGCAGTTTTAATTGCATGTCAAGGAATAGTGAGTTTTTTTCTATAATGGATGAAAATTTCAAATCCAAGGTCAAGCTTGGTAATGATTGTAAGCACTAAAAACATGCATGACTTGTATGAGGAACCTATGAGGATGTATAATCCTAATCACATGCAAAGAAGAATGAATATAACACCCTCTTAGCAGTACTTCTCCTGATGACATGTCGACATTGATTTCCTGCTTCATCGATTCTTCTCAATCTTAACTTTTCTTCACTTTCACCATTGTCAACCATTCTTTTTCTGCATCCTTGACCTTGCCTACATAGCCAATTTTTATATTATTGAGCTAATTTCAATTTTCCCATATTCATTTCATCTCACTCCACCCTTTAGAGACCTTAAAATGACCTCCTAGATCAAACCTAACTATTAGAATTGACTTAAATTTTGTCAATTCTGGATCCCCCTATTATATCTAGATCGCCACTAAGTGACTCTACTAGTGAAAGAGGGATCCTATTTAACTTGTCTATTTTTCTTAGCTCTAGTGACAGTTGCATCCTTATTCCTCCAAATTTATTCTCCAACTTCCAATTCTTACCCAAAACCCTTCCTCTATGGGTCGCCCATGGATCCCCTCAAGTGACCCAGCGTCACCCTTAGGCGACTTGACCTCGTGAAATGGGTGACTAATGGGTGACCCTATCATGTTTTCATCCGTAGATTCTCTTTCAGTTTGGGCCCCAAAAATCTCTATTTTTCTCCAGTTTTTATAAGGATTTGACCTAAACATAGAGTGAACTATTTTTAGCTCATCTACCACCTCTAATCATGCATAATTATCTCGTATGATCTATACTTGTCACCTCTCTAACTCATGCTAACTCTATGTTTGTAGTCTGTGATAAGTTATCCTAGCTTCATCAGTCCTCTTTTAGCCCAATCTTCTCTTCAATCTAATTAGTTAACTGTCCAATCAAGGGAGTTAAATCCCCAATCATCCCCACCCTTCATGTGCTCCTCCAAGCTATAAATACCCCCCTCCCTCAATCAATAAGGGAGGCAAATCCATTGTTACAGTCAATTTTCAAGCTTTTATTTTTCTCTCCATTTAGCATTGTCATGCTCTTTGCAAGATTTATGTGCCTTTTTATTTAGTATTTTGTTGCCAAAATCTTCAAAGGCTTCATACAACATTGTTATGCCAGTGAATTTCCCAAGCCCAAGTGCTTCAAAGCTTTCAAAAGCTCTTCTAACTCATAGCTTTCTCAAGCTCATCCATTTGTTCTCTTCCCAATTACCCCCAAGAGGAGGATCCCGCTGTTGCAAGAGGATGAAGAGGTTGTTGAAACAAGGATTCTTAAGGGTAGTGCAAAGACTCATGCATCAATCACAATCTAGGTTTTTTATGCTTTATTAGATAATTAAATGACAATCTGCTCTTGGGATTAGTAATCTTGTGTTGCAATTTCCTTGATAGATTCATTGCAAATTTGATTAGATTAGCTTGCTTAAGGTATTTTGAATTGTAATTCTAGATTAAATTTTATATTTAAGACTTTTAATTCTTAGATTAGCACAAAAAATCTCTTCAAAAATACCAAAAACATAGTATAATTTGCATTGGGTAATCTCATTCTAGATTGCATTTATCTTTCAAAATTCTGAGCTAATTAGTTCATTTTAAATTTCAATTATAGAAAACAATAAAAAAGTCATTTGCATACATACTAGTTGCATACATATCAAAAACCCAAAAAAATACAAAAAATATTAGAACTTAGAAAAATCAAACCCTCAATTCGATCACGAGGTAGGATTTAACAAAAAAAAGCATTCACAAACTTGAATTTGTCATGAGGTCAAAATGTCAAGAGAATTAACACAAAGCCTTAGATAACATCCATCTCTAAGTCAAAAGTGAACTCTTGGTCAACTCAACTCTATTCTCTCTATCCAAGCATATGAATGTGCCCTAGAATTAGAGATAAATGGGTGAGGTGTAATGCCACATATAACCCCACTCAAAATTCCCTAGTAATATTGTTATGGTAAGACTTGTTTTAAGAACATTTACAATAAATTTCTTAATATCTATGTGATTACACCTACGGAAGGTTACATGATAGTAATGCATGTCAATTATTTTCATTCAATCCATGTTATATGTTTGAGCTTTCTCTAGAGTATGCTTGTTGAATTATAACTGTATGATGAGAAACCCACCCCTTAGTGACTACTACCCACATTATTATGTGTTGTTTAAGATTGTATGAGTCAACTTTGGTATATTTTCCTCATAGGACTTATTATATGATGTGGATTTTACAATTCCAGCTTATGAATCATTTGAAGTGGTTTCAACTGAAGTGGCTTCATATGGTTACTATGTTATTATGATGAGATATCTTTCATTTTGCTCCAGTGTTTTGATTAGACTACGACTATGGTTACATATTACTTTTGGGACATGTGAATTTAGTTTGGATTATGATTGATACACATTTTGTATATGCACATGTACCTTTATTTGTTCTATATGAAGTTCAAGATGATGATTCATATCATATCTTAGTGAATTATATTCTTCATTAATGAGTAGTACTATTTTACTCCATGAGTTGTGTTGTGTGATTCATATACTACTCCTATAGATTATTTCATTTAATGATATGTAACATCGCATATATTCCATGAAAATGTTGTTAAGAATTTCGATTATCTTGGTTATAGTCATTCATCTACTAGAGAGAGATTTCTACTATTTTGTACATTTAGAAACCTATTGGATTATCTAGTGGATGTAGTATTTTAAATGATTTACTATGTTATAGTTAGTTTCCATTATATTGTTTCTTCGACCATTCTATCTTAATCGTAACGGACATTGAAAATAAGTGTGCAGGTTTTGAGCCAGTGGATACGGGGAAAACATTTGGAGACTTGTTGTGGCTCCCCAGTAAGCCAACCTATCCTATTTGGAGAGGTTTAGGTCCATTGTATGGTCATGTGTATGTGATGTATACATCTACATGAAAGTGTCTTGTCTTGGTGATATGTGACATCGATGTGTAAAATTGTGATATTGTAATGTTAAGCATGTGTTGTAATTGTGTGTCGTTTTTTATTGTGTGATAATCTTGTGACGTCATTCTTGGGGTAAAGGGGACCAAATAATTGTTCTAATCACAATATTAATTGAAAAAAAAATAATACCCTTATGAAAAAAGAATATATATATAAATAAAGCCTAAATTATTAGTCTAGGTGGGACCCTTGAGAAAAGGGTAATATTTTTTTTTTAATATTTCTTTTTGGGGCTTATTTTATGTGATGAAAATTCCCTTCATTAAAAGGGAAGAACAATTTGATTAAGTGCCTAGAAAAAGGAATGCCAAGTGGATCAGCAAAGCATAGACACATCCGATTGACAATTTGACACATGGAGGACGATTCATGTTGCACATGGGGATAGGTGTGAGGGGGAAATAAGGAGGAAGAAAGAAATAAAAGATGCTGGAAAATTTTTAGAAGGGGTTCTTTTCTGGAAAATATTTTTTTAGGGATTGTGAAGTAGGAAGGAGGGGAGGAAAAAGAGATGAGAGATTTCTAAGAAAGCTGGGGGAGAAAAAAAATAAAAGAAAATAAATCTAAACAGAGGCTGTTATACTGGAGGAGGAGAGAGAGATTATAGTGGAGCTTAATCACCCCAAAATTTTTGCTGGAAATTCCAGGTAGGCCCTCATTCAACACTGTGGAAAGGAAAACGAAAATAAAAAAATAAAAAAAAAGAAACTATGTAAAGGAATTTTATAATTATAAATGTCACTGTTAATTAAGTAAACAAATCCTCTTTCAATAAAAAATTGATAATACTATGGGTTCTATGTTGTGTTTTGTGCAATGGTTTTCTATGTTGCGCGTTGTGCAAAGATTTTTGTGTTGAGTGTTGTGCAATGGTATCTGATTTATTAGTAGTTGGTTATGGTATCTATAAACTAGTCTCCCAAATAATTGAAGGTGTTCATTGGATATGAGTTGGTAAAAGTCCAAGAGAGTCAGGTACGGAATAATTTTCAATTCCTTTCCCTCACTTTTCATTTGTTGATACCTTACCTAATTAAAAATTTATGAGATAAGATAGATAATTCTTTATTTGGTTAGGTGGTCCCATGTTCCCATCAAATTCTAGCAATATAAATCAATGTCATGGTGGTCAATGTGTGTTGATTTTCTTATCTTTCATTCCTGGCCTTTCTAGCCTTACTTCAATGATCTACAAGATATAAATTAAATAATGATAAAATAAACTTATTGAGCCTAACCTAACCTCCTTAGAAGTAAATAGGGAAAATGCATGATGTCTTTCTATTATTATTGTTCAAAAAAACTGATGTATAATTTTCCAAAAAGAGATCCTTGAACGCTTGACTATTAAGTGGAAATGTAATGAGATTTAAATTAGCTTTCTGGAGGGCTAGGTTCCTCCTAAAGAATAAAAAATTTAGGGTTTTATGTACTCTTATCATGTTGTGTTTTTTGGGGCATTACATTAGGTATCAGAGCGTGGTTGACAACACTGGGAACTTTGGGGAGTGATTTTGGACCCAACCATGTTTGAGCTCATAAGATTCCATGCATGTTCTAAGCTTTTAACTTCACTTCCATGATAATGAATAGTAAATGATTGTTGTATACCCTTGATTCTTATTATCCCCAATGATCACTAGGGTGATGATTTGTCTTCTCATGAGTAGTGATTATGTTACCCAATGGCAATCACATGGGTTGTATGTGAACTTGACCATATGAGAGAAAGAGGTTGTTTCATGCTTTCACCATGTGCATTGTGTTGGAATGAGTAGGTAACTAGATAAGAAAAATTAATTGTAACTATATGTATCTTTTGATGCTTTGCATACTACCGAGAGATTTTCTCCATGGCACTATATTTAGACCTTATAATTCAAGTATTTTATAAAATATTTTTATCCATTATATTGCGAAATTTACTCTACTTAAGTATAGAAAGGATTGCATGTAACAAAAAATTGTTTTCATTATGAAGTAGCTAAAAAAAATATGTTTCTTATACTATGTTGTGAATGTCAGAGGTCACCTGAGAAAATTATCCTAGACTATGTTGTGATGTTGTAAGGCTATGCATGTGTAATGAGGATATGTATTGTGATGTTTTAGTTTCACCCCTAGTGTCAACCCTCCCACTCAAATAAGAAAACACTAGTGTAACCAATAGAATTGGGGGAGGAGTGAAGGCCACCTTGGGACATAACTTGTTTTAGGGTGAGTTATGTGATCCCTATTTGAGGGCATTTCCTCATGGTTGCAATTGGAGTGCAGTCCCTCTTTTCCCTCACAACAAACTCACACTAGTTTGTTTCTAGTGCAAACCTTTTCCTATTCTATTGTTCTAATAGGTTGAGTAAGGACCCTAATGTACCCCAAGCCTATACTAATTTATAGTTACAAAACTTGGTAGTGGATATGACATAGCACTAGCAACACTATTGGTTTTGGGTAATTGATGTTATCTTGGAATTCTAATATTTAGGAAAGAACTATCAGTTATGAAATACTAGCACTAAATTGGGTACACATAGTGTTATAGCCTTTGATTTGGCCATAAGTATAAATATGAGGTGTATTGTTCTCTACTTGGGGTAAATGTAGATGATTGTATATATGCGTGAATATCTCAGACACATGGTACATGATAACCATACAAGCTTGTGGGTTTTCATTTGTGAGGTAGATGTCAAATCCTATGGAAGCCTCCTGTTTTTGGTTTATGGTAGTGGATCTTTGTATGATGGCATGCCCTAGGTTGTGTGGGGAATATGACTATTTGTATGGATTTTTTTTCATGCAGATATATGATTAGGTTGTCCCGAGTTGTGTGGGATATGCTTGTTATGACATGGTGATTTATCATTAATTTTCATGTTCTTTGAGACCACCATAATATTACATATTACATTCTATTATCTTACATAGTTTGAGAATCACTAAATGATATAACTATTATGGTGGTAGAAAGTCCACCCAATTCCCCCTCCTTCCCTTAGGTGGTCTTTTTGCAAAGTTGCATGGTGGTCGTAATGTGCTATTTTTAGAGACTGTTGGATTATTTATATATGCGTTGAATATTGTTTCTTATGTATTTAAGTTAGTAATGTTTTGCTACTTTGGGCTAATTAGCCATTTTTAATGTTGAGATAGTCCTTTTGCCTCAAGGATGTGTTCTTGGATAAACTCAGGATGATGCAGTGATTGTTATTTGATCTGCACTTCTATGATTTATTTTATTTGGATTCTTTTTATCTTAATGAGTTTTGACTTATGAGCTTACTTTACTTCTTTGTATTTCTTTCTTGAGGCACTTAAATGTTGCAACTACTGGTATGTGTGGAGTAGTGTGACTACTATTTACTGTCATATCCTAGAGGGAGCACTGGTAGGTCGTACATGGGAGTAGATGGTCTAGGGAATCTTGTTCATACTAGGGAATGTATGGTGGAATCCTTGAGAGGACCCTGAGACCATCTTTCCTAATCAGTTGTTTGGCACTATCGTATGGATGATATTGGTTTCCATTAGAGGTGAGATTATATCGTGTTATGCTACTTGGATATTGGCACAATGATTTTACATAGCATGGTTATTCATTTATTGATTATTTGGCTTCATGGCACTATGCATTACTAAATTGTATATTAGAGTTTGTCCTCATTGTAATACTCATTCTTGATGAGCCTTGTGGTATGAGTCATGTGATGTCTTTATGATGAGTATAGGTTGATACATGTGAGTATGGTCTTCATCATGCATTTCACTTAGAAAAGTTATGTGATGTGAAAGAGTTCTAATTTGAATAATATGTTATATGTGGGGTTAATTTTATGTGATATTTGTATTGTTGAGTATTGTTGAGAGTAAGGTGTTAGAAAAGTATTGACTAGAATAGGATATGGTGACTTTATTTAAATCCTTAGATATAAATTGATATATTCATAATAGTAGTAATGATTTAATGACATGCTTAGCAATATAAAATGAGGTATGTGAATTATCATGCATCGATGTGATTTGAGATAATATGGTTGCTTCCTGATATATGATATGGTTTGGTAGCTCTCTTCTCTTAAGGACTTCTAGGAGGAAGTCTATCCAAGGGGTGGAGAATGTAGGGCCGCATATAACCCCACTCAAACTTCCCTAGTAATATTGTTATGGTAAGACTTGTTTGAATAACATTTACAATAAATTTCTTATTCTCTATGTGATTACACCTACAAAAGGTTACATGACAACAATGCATGACAATTATTTTCATTTAATCCATCTTATATGTTTGAGCCATCTCTGGAGTACGCTTGTTGAATTATAATTGTATGAAGAGAAACCCACCCCTTAGTGACTACTACCCACATTATTATGTGTTGTTTAAGATTGCATGAGTCGACTTTGGTATAGTTTCCTCGTAGGACTTATTATATGATGTGGATTTTACAATTCTTTCTTATGAATCATTTGAAGTGGTTTCAATTGAAGTGGCTTCATATTGTTACTATGTTATTATGATGAGATATCTTTCATTTGGCTCTGGTGTTTTGATTAGACTATGACTATGGTTACATATGTGTAAAAGCACAAACCTGGGTCACACTTTGGGCCAACAAAATAATTTAGAGTGAGTCATTTTCGCGTGAGTCAATTTGGGGGCGAGATAGTTTCGCTCGAATACACGTAGCCACTATGTGGCACATATGCGACAAGCTATTTTTGGGTGAGTCAATCTAGGGGCAAAATAGTTTCACCTAAAATCATGCTATTAAGAACAAAAAAAATGAAATTGCCACATTTCACGACGACCATTTTTCTGACAGCAACAGTGACCTAGGGTTTGAAAGCTTTTCGTGTGAAGGACATTCCCGCCACCTTTTGCAACAGTCTCCACCATATATGCCATCTTCACCTTGGCATGAATTTTTTGTCAAACATTTTGTATGGCACGATGTATCTAGATCTTCACATTGGCATTTTATGTTAAACATTTTTTATGGCACGATGTATAGTTTAGTGTTTGAAATAAGCTTGCACCTTATATGATTGTATGTGCAAGTAAAATGGGTTTGTAAAATTTCATCCACACAATATAAGATAAAAAAATATATCAAAATTTGAAATCATTCCAGAGAGAATTTGTTCATAAGTTTTTATCAAGGTTGTGGTGATGGGAAATTAATCACAATTTGAAACCATCCAAGAAATAATTTGTGCATAAGTTATTGGAAAGGTTGTGGCATGATCCGAAGTAGTAAGTGGTTGATGGGTGCTAGGTGGGAGTCAGTTGACACATAAAACATGTCAAATTAAGTGCTACAACAATGTAGGATGTGCACTTTTATCCCTTGTAAGGTTATCCATTCAAATTTGCCCATCAAATGCTAGGGAACATGGCTTAAATACTATGATAGTTATCTATTCAATATTGCCTTTAAAATACTATGACATACCTTAGTATAAATAGATTATATAAATAACCCTATATATATCAACATAATCCCATATAAATTTTGACAGTTTGTCTAAAATCTCTCCTTTCATATGATACAGTCTTTTTAAAATTTTGATTGTATTTTATAGTAAAAATGCCTAAATACAACTAAAAATAGGTTAAAACAAGTGGCTGATGGCTGCTGGGTGGGAGTTAGTTCAAACATAAAACAGGTCAAATCAAGTGCTACAACAATGCAGGAGATGCACTTTTATCCCTTATAAGGTGATCCATTCAAATTTGCCCATCAAATGCTAGGGAATAACATGGTTAAAGAAGGAAAAAACATAAACTAGATCTATGTAAGCCTATTTTAGAAATTTTAAAGCAAATGCAATTGGCTGGTGTAAAGCCAAATTCCACAACCTTTGCCAGCATCCTCCCTCATATCCATCAATACATCTATGAATCTGAATGGATATGAGGGAGTTAACAGAGTCACACCTACCCTATACCATGATGCTATAGGAAACTACAAGGAACATCAAATTTCATCCACACAATATAAGCTAAAAAAATATATCAAAATTTGAAATCATTCCAGAGAGAATTTGTGCATAAATTCTTTATTGAATTTTGTGCACAATTTTTTATCAAGGTTGTGGTGATGGAATATTAATCACAATTTGAAACAATTCAAGAAAGAATTTAATGCATAAGTTATTGGAAAGGTTGTGGTGATCAGAAGTAGCAAGTGGCTGATGGCTACTGAATGGGAGTCAATTCACACATAAAATAGGTCAAATCAAGTGCTACAGCAATGCAGGACATGCATTTTTATCCCTTGTAAGGTTACCCATTCAAATTTTCCCATCAAATGCTAGGGAATAACATGGTTAAAGAAGGAAACAACATACACTAGATCTATGTAAGCCTATTTTAGAAATTTTAAAGCAAATGCAATTGGTTGGTGTAAAGCCAAATTCCACAACCTTTGCCAGCATCCTCCCTCATATCCATCAATACATCTATGAATCTGAATGGATATGAGGGAGTTAACAGAGCCACACCTACCCTATATAGGGCTTAAATTTGATAGTTGTATAGCTGTATTTAGCCATTTTTGCTGTAAAATATAATCAAATTTTTAAAAACTGTATCATATGAAAGGAAAGATTTTTGACAAACTGTCAAAATTTACATAGGATTATATATATATATATATATATATATATATATATATATATATATATATATATATATATATATATATATATATATATATATATATATATATATATATATATATATCTAATTTTTATATAATCTACTTATAAGTTAAGATAGGTCATAGTGTTTTAAAGGCATAAGTTTGTGTATAAGTTTTTATCCAGGTTGTGGTGATGGAAAATTAATCACAATTTGAAACCATTCAAGAGAGAATTTATGCATAAGTTATTGGTAAGATTGTGGTGATTAGAAGTAGCAAGTGGCTGATGGTTGTTGGGTGGGAGTCAGTTCACACATAAAACAGGTCAAATCAAGTGCTACAGCAATGCAGAACAACACTTTTATCCCTTGTAAGGTTATCCATTCAAATTTTCCCATCAAATGCTAGGGAATAACATGGTTAAAGAAGGAAACAACATACACTAGATATATATACATATATATTACTCTAGAATGGTAAATAGAGTCCGCCTTTTCTAGATTGTTAAATGTTTTTTTTCTAGATTGGAAATATACCTTCTTATGACTCCAAATACTATAGGATAAAATCTGATTTATATGAATTATGATAAATTCTGATTTATATAAATTCCTATATGGTTGTCATGTCAATATGCTACATGCTACATGTGACTTTAAATTTTGATTTTCTATGCATTCCTAGTTCTGTGTTTTATGGTTAATTCAGATTTGGTTGATAGGCCTATTATTTATGTATTTGCAAGCATCTAAGGTGCAGGTTTATTTGAGAGGCATGCGTGCATTTGTATCATGGATTTTTTAAAGATGTATGTAGTAGTTGGAAAATTTATATGCAAGTTTATTTACATTGTGATATACAATATGTTTGACAGAAAAATTAATTATCATACTACAGATAAATTTAGGTCCACATGGACGACCAATCATCACATCAATCACATCAGTTAGGTCAACCTGGTGATAGTGACAATTCTACATTATATGCTGACACCATTCATAGGTTTCAAAGAGCTTTGGATGAACTAAATAGTTCTATTCACAATACACCAAACCTATTAGGTAGAGACAGTTTGGTTAGGATTAGGGATGAGATCACACGTATGATCTAAGTTGTTCAATCATACAATCCCTATGATGACATTAGTGTTGACAAGTTGTATGCATCATTTTCTTAGAGTGTTGTTGGCCAGGAGAAATGGTCATCTATTTCTAGGCTGGTTTCATTAGATAATGTTCTCAGCATGTTTTGTTCTTATAGGGATAAAGAGAGAGTGAGAGACTATTCTCCCACCAAGTGTGTCGATGTAGTTGTCAGTCCTTTCATCTATCCTAGGTTTTTGGAAGCTCATCACCAATGGCCAAACAATGATGAGTTGCCATTGTATTTTTGTAAAGAATTAAATGTAGAGTTCCATTTAGATGTATTCGTCGATTATACATCTTTCCCTAAACATGCTGGTCAAGGGAAAGGGAGGTTTACAGAGAGACCTAAGTATAGAAGAGAAGATGGGCCACCTCTTCAGAACAAGAGGTCCTTAGTTGGCCTAAATCTTTTGGTTCTTCCAAAAAATGTGGAACTAGCAAATGTCGCCCAACTAGCATTAACCCCCTCGAGACACACATTTTTTGAGAGCATGGTGACTATTGCCACTAAGGTTGATCAGTTGTCATCTGATCATGTTGGTAGGTATTTATTACCCTCGAGGATTGACATTCCATCCGCTGAGGCCACACTGACCAGCTATTCATATCATTACATTCGTGCTGATATACCATTTCCACATGATGTGGCACAAATTAGTGGAGAGAGTGCTTTGTAGAATACGACTAGATGCCTGGCCAGTGATTTATTAGATTCATACTAGTTTATCAATGATCAGTATGGGATCCCACTTGATGTTGTATCCTCATATCTTAAGCGATATTTTGGTAGATATAGGATCCATGGTGAGTTAGGTTAACAGGGTTTGGGGGGACATCAGGATGTTCCAATTGGTCCTATAGGCTCTGCCCCTCTGCTTGTTCTAGTTGGTCTTGAGGTTGAGGTTACTGCACATGATGTTATGGGAGGTGAGTATAGCCACCTTCTTTTCAGCACTGATACTGCACCATCTACATGTGTATTGTTATCTCTCCATGATTCTAACCTCAATAGGATTGGGAGGGCCTTTGCTGGTGCAGTTGAGGTACAATTTATTTAAAAATTATAATCTAAATTCATAAATTATATATTTAAAAATTATAAGTTCAATTTTAAATAAAATCACATACATTGAAGCTCTGACTCTTGATTGCAATCTTAAATGTACATGTGTATTAGACACAAGCTACTATTTTACAACCTAGATATGGAGATTTGCATCATGATGTCGATCCTAGTCATCATCATGAGGTATTTAAAAACTAGGTCTATATATCACATGCACATATAAGTTTGATTTAAGTGTACACATATATATATCAAGTTAACTATCTACATACAAACATCAAGTGTACATGTTTTCTAACTAAATACACATATGCTTATATATTGTATGAATACATGTCATTTATAGGTTGCAGGATCAGGCCATGCTTCTATTGAGACTCCTCTATATGATGCAGACTGTGTATGTCAGGTAATTTAGATTTTTCAAGTATTATTTATTTATTTATTTAGAATCAAAACAAATTATATTAGTACATGTATATATAGAATTTTAAAATTTAATGGTGTTTCATGTGCAAACCCTGGCCCACAACTCAGCACAGCGCTTGGGTCACGAATCAGTCAAGGACTCCAATTAGGGATCAGGATGTCACAGCTTGAGACACAGCTCGAGACAGAGTGAGGCTCAATCCACTCGTAGAGAGAGACATTTATGAGTTGTTATTATGATTCAAATGTTTTGTATTTATAGTACATTTGGACATTATGACTTATATGTTATTATATTTTATCTTAGAGACATTTTTATGAGTCGTGCATGAACTTTTATATCTAGAGACATTGTTATTATGAGTCACATGTTTTATATTTGGATATTATATGTATGTACTTATGTTTTATATCTTAGAGACGTTCTTATTATGAGTCACATGCTTTATATTTACATTTCAAAATTTATATTATGAGTTACATGCTTTATAAGTTAGTGTTATTTTTCTATTTATCTAAATTTTTAAATGTGTCCTAATTAGGCTATATTCCTAATCTAAAATAAGATTAAGTTAGGAAATAAAAAATGAATATAGGAGGATATCTAAGCAAATTAATTAGTACATATTTAAAGCTAGTGAAATTAGAAACTACCTAGAATTTAGCTAAAGTTTCTAGATTTAACAAACTTAAATTATTTTTAAAAACCATAAATCCAACAAAATATATCTATTAATAAATATAAAGTCCACTATCTCATATATTAAATTATAAAAGTGGGCAATATGGTAGTCATCCTTTAAATCATAGGATATATGTGCCACCACTAACAAAATTTATGATTAAGAAAATCAACAAAATTCTAGAGGCTACATGATAGGTCAATATTTAAGTCATAAAAAATACTAATGTTGCAAATATGTGGAAATATCTACCAATCACCCACATTATTAATCACAAATAATATGAGCCACATAAACATAAAAAATCTTAACTAGAGTTGTCTTAAGAAGTTCAAAATGGGAAAATATGGTTTGCATCTATTCATCAACACCTAATAGGAAGAGTATTTGGGGATCCCATCCAATTCCATGTGTTCCTAGTGCCTCTAATCTGCCCATGTTCAAGCTAAGTGTCCTAATATGAAGCTCTACCAATGAATATGTGAATTGTGTATTCAATCTACACTAAAGACTTACATGTTAGTGACTTCAACTAGGATTGTGAATTCTACTTTTTTCATCATTTGAAAGTAATTACCCAATCAAGTTTCCTTAAGCATTCAAGTTTTCATTTGAGGAGGGAATACATGTTTGCTTCTGGTCTTTGAATTCAATTTTGAAATATTTTCTTCTGGTGGGTTAACACCATATTCAAAGACCTTTGGATAACTAGATTCAAGCTTCATTTGTTCACATAACTTGATCTTTTAGAATCTCCTTAAGATAGATGGACCAATCAAAATATAGGATATAGACAACACCAATAGAACATAATGTGGACCCTAAAGATTCTGTAATTGTATTGATCCACCTTGAGTAGATAAGATAAAAATTCTAATGGCATGCCACATTAAGAGGGTCATCCTACTCTCTGGGATATTGTAATGGTTTATGTTTTCGAACCAATATGTGTATAAATATGCATCCCTAGAAGTGCTCTATAAATCATCTCTTGAGTTGTTAAGGTCTACAAGTTTCACAAATTGTACTGGAGACCATTTTGATATGCACTTATTCAGCCCCATACCTTGTTGTATGATTTGGATTTTGATAATCAATCAAGGATGTTTTGTTTCCATCTTATTTTCTATGTAGGTAGGTTTTTTTGGTGTAAAATTTGTATTAGAGACAAGGTTTCTCCTTTGAGTTATGAAGTCTAGTGAAGATCTAAAAGGATCTATGGAGTTCAATCTATGTGTGGTGTGGCCTATAGTCACACTAAATTAATTGTTTGGCCTATAGTCAACAATGCCATCCAAAAGAGTTGTTAGTAGAGAATGAACTTGTAAGCACCCAAATTTACATGGATTAATAGTTTTGTGTCTAATGATGATTAAACAATGTTCCTCTAATAATTCTCATGACACATACTATCAATTGAGTCTTCAAAGTCTTTCTTAACATTCTTTATAACTAGCCTTAACTTTTTCTCTATGCATGTCAATGTGAGTCAAAGGCTATCATTTTCCACCAATTAACTTATGATGTGGTTCAAGATAGTAGCCTATAGTTTAGTTTTTTGGAGACTATTTGATTTTTATCAATCACCAATAGCTGGTAGTTTTACTATGTTGTGGAAATTTTAAAACCACCTATCTACTGAAAGTGATTTCTTCGATTGATTCACTAAATTAGAAATTTGAAGTGGTAATCGTTGCATTTTGTCAACTTATTTCTTCTTAGGTGTTTCATTTTTCTTATTTGAGCATATTTTGTGGTCTTGGATCTCCCTTCCTTAATTTTAAAGGTGAATCATGTTCCACATGTGAATAATTTTTTTTGTAACTTTGATTAATAGAATTTGTCTACTCAATGATCTGGCTGTGGTACTTCTAGCAAAAATAAAAGGTTTCTACTATATCTAAATAGTATCATTTTTACTAATCTTGTATACAAAAATTTACTAAAAAGGGCAAGATTCAACAATTGGATCTAAACCAATTCATCCACTTTTCATTGTGAGTCATCAACTAGGTTTATGAACTATGAGTGTTGAATATTAGGAGTACAAATATAAGTGTGTTCAAGGCTTAATTGATTACTCAAAAATATCTGAGTAATTTGATTTAATCTAGTGTATAGACTGCTATCTTCAAATTCACATTTAATTTTATCTCATTTGATGTATATAGCTATGAAAATATTTAATATACTATCACAACTGTACTAGGTTGCAAATGAAGAACACGAATATAGTTATATATTTTTCACTATTTGTCTACTTAACAATTTAATTTTTATGATACTATAAATTTTTTAAACTAACTAGGATTTACAATTGCAAAGGAGACAATTCTAGGGTTTATTGTTTATTAAGGACTTTAATTTATTCTATATTTCTCTAAAGGAAAATCTAATTGCTAATGTTATGTTTAATTTCAAACAAAATAATTAAACAATTTAAGATTATACAATATCTAACAAGCCTCGTAACACACTATTTCAAAGGTAACAAAAACTAAAAAGGAATAATATTTATTCATGATTAAACATGTAGTAAATGAAGTAAAGTGACCATTGATTATATGAAATTTAAATAACAATATCAAGCCACCTTTCATTTAAAAGAACTTAATAATATAAAAATAATTGTTCCTTTTGTAAACATCCTTATATATTTGCTTTTCCATACAATAATATACAATACAACATAGAGCCTCAAATGTCTTTTATTTGTTATTTTTTTTTTATTTTGTAAGTTGCTTGAACTCCTCTATTTTTACATATCATCCTTTGAAATCAACAATCTTTTTAGTAAAGCACTCATCTACATCCATTGGGAGTATAAGAGTGACACCTTTTTTAATAATACTTGCTTCTAAATAGACATGATAATCATCTTGTCTAAATAAAGGAGCACAATGCACTACCCCAGTACCATTGTCATTTGTCATATAATTGTCTGCAACAACTCTGAAGGCAACATCTGAGAGCTCCAAGAAGAAGTCAACTATTGGTTGGTACCTTTTACCAGCTAGAACAAAGCCCTAAAATGTCTCCATTAATTCATATGAATTAGTATCTAATGCAAGTCTTGTTTTTTCTTCCTGAGAAACGTTTGGCTTGCCTCCTACTTTCGTTCCTGTATCTTTTGATTTTGAAAGAGAATTAAAAAGATCCACCTTTACTTTCTTTGATGGAAACTGAGATAAGAGAGATACTGCAAGAATGTATATGACCCTTGTTGTCTTTCTTCTGACCTTTACATATTCAAAATTTGAATTGACGCATAGAACAAGATTACTAGGAAGAGTCCAAGGTGTAGAGGTCCATGCCAAAAAGCAAATCTTTGCAAAATTTCGATCAGATATTCATACCTCAAACATTTATGCTTGGTGTATCTTCTCAATACTAAAATTGATTTTCATCATAGGGACCTAAATTTTCTATGAAAAATGGTAGGAAATTTTGAGTCCGTATGTCACTTTTGACCTAAACTGGTATGGTTTGAAAAACCACATCACAACTGATGGTTGAAAGCCATCAGAGAAATAAAATCCTACTTTAACCTCTATCATATATCTTATTCTTGATCACTTGAATACTTTTAGACAAATTATACTAATCTTGGGCTTGGGAGTCATTATTGGTTTACTATGATGTCATTCAGACCACATAGTTCAATGTGTTTCAATTTTGTTTACAGTTGAAGATATTGTCCAATGTTAGTGCCATTTGAAGCTATGTAGCCTTGTTAATTGGTCATATCAAGTTGAAAAGAGTTTAGTATGATTGAAAAATGATTGAAATATGTACCTGTTTGTTAAGTTTGAGAGGTTCGTACATGATAAGGATATAAAAAAAAGAGCTTCTCTTAGCTTCGAGAAATATTTATTCTATACTAACAAGGCCAACCACATGAAGGTGGAAGCTCAGTGGCCTCACCTAAGACCTAAGACACCTAAGACCTAGAACACAACTAAGACCTAGAAGACACCTTTAAGACACTTAAGACATACATTAAGACACCTAAGACCTTTAAGACACTTTTAAGACATACACTAAGACACCTAAGACCTTTCAGACACTTAGAAGACATACCTACTTGACACATTTAAGACACCTAGACACCTTTAAGTCTTAAAACACGTAAGAAACCTAAGACCTCTAAGACACCATAGTACACCTCTAAATCACCTAAGAATTAAGACATATCTAAGACACCTAAGGAACTCAAGACATACAATACTTTACACCTAAGATCTTTAAGACACTTACTTGACATATCTACTTGACACATTTAAGACACCTAGACACCTAAAACACCTAAGAAAGGTCTAAGATGCCAAATCTACCTTTAAGACACTTAAGACATATCAAAGACATGTAAGACCTAAGATAGGTCTAGAATCTACATATTTAAGATACATTTAAGGCACCTAGACACCTAAGACCTAAAACACCTAAGAAACTGTAAGACC
This sequence comes from Cunninghamia lanceolata, assembly GCA_027924645.1. Classification (NCBI taxonomy): domain Eukaryota; kingdom Viridiplantae; phylum Streptophyta; class Pinopsida; order Cupressales; family Cupressaceae; genus Cunninghamia; species Cunninghamia lanceolata. The sequence continues at coordinate 3,283,945 of BSBN01000098.1, read as the reverse complement.
TTTAAGACACCTCTAGACACCTAAGACATCTAAGACTATCTATATATAGTTTAGAAATCATACCTGCACAACATGAAATTCAATTTTATTTAACTTGAAATCCTTATAGGCATAGACCTACATAATTGTAAAAACAAAAAATTGTGTAAATAAATTTATAGACCTATCAAGAATCACATGTACATTTTAAAATAAATCAATAATCAATAGATAATTCAAGTGTGTATATACCTTCATACTATGTATCGATTGGTTCAACACACTCTTCAATAATGTAGTTAGAGCTCTTGGTACATATAATTTGGATCTTTTCTATCTTTTATTATCTCTAAAATCTTTTTGTGATCTTCACTAGACAACCTCCACTTTTGTTGGCCACGTCCTCTTTTTTGTAAAGTTTCCAAACTTAATCTTGTTTCTATAACTAAGTGACTATAATGTAGAACCGTTTCTCTTGGCATATAATCAATAAATATAATACCATTTTTATCTATCTTTACTTGTTGATAATAGGTGCCTTCAACAACAATTGAGACAATGGGATAGGATTGTCCATCACCATCTGTCATTGATTATAACAATTTTGATTTTGCTTGTATGCATCTTAGTAGATAGTAATCTACACCTTTTGTATTGTCAGGATCTACAACCACAACAAAAATATCACCTGTACACGTGCCACCAGTAAACATGTTTGTACATTTGAGTTGAACAAAGTAAATCAAATGTTCAAAACTTTATTACAATCTACAATATAAATTTCAATTCTGTAACTTACTTATACCAACTAAATCTGATACACATTCATAATCAGCGGAATATATATGATCATATACATCTACAATGTAAATATCTTCAAAAGGAGGGATTTATACTATTTGTTTTCTTTCCTATTGTGAAACATATCCATCCCTTACATTTGGACATTATAGAATACTTGCATTGTTTTCAATGCAATCAACACAGAAACAAGATTTTTCTCTCACTTAAATAGTAAGAGGCTTGCTATGTCCTGTAGTCATGACTTGATGCAAACTTCTAACACCATTAATTGCTTGACAATTATATGGATTTGATCGATCAATATGTGCACGTATGAACAAATTCTTGAGCATCTCAATTAAAACTAAAATCCAATTAAATGACATGTGTACTTAAATTTAAATATTAATGTTTTCAAATAATATAAATTCAATTAACATACCTTTAACTTCCCAAAAATAGCATTTGTTGTATATTGAGTCATGGGCATGAAAATGGCTTTCGCACCATTCAACAATTTGATTTGCATTTTGTATGGTGTTACTTGCAATTTCATGTTGGTGAAGTGCCTAGGTAAGAGGTAAGAATTAAAAAAAGTTCACATGTACATCCAACTATTACAATACATGTAGATCAATTACATAAATCAATGTAGACTTGTATTCAACAATTTTAAATTTTTACAAGTAAATTCCATATCTAGTGTACATTACTTGGAAGTTCATATTGGCGAAGTGCATGCTTTACACATGCTCTTGCTCCATCATGCTCTCCTTTTCCATGTCCACTCTCAAAAAATTTACAAAAAAACTTTATGTTAGATTTAGCATGTTGTTGCATTAACCAATTAAATGCTTTTGCAGACTTAAATTGTCTTGTATAAATAGTTATATATAAATGTAATGATTTGAAAACCAAAATTAGTTAAAAATTTAAGTCTTAAAATTTTATAAATTTTTAAATTAAAAATTAAAAATTAAAAAATAATAATAAAATCAACACTTACCAGCACATCCATCAGACCAAATCTAGTGTTGTAATGCATTAATGCCACGTTGTCTCAAATCTTCAAAAAACATTTGAAAGTGATGTGCTACATAGCTTTTATGATGACCCATATCATCACTAATATAAAAGTGAACCTCCTTGATGATAATTCAATTATCTTCGGTACTCTCTACCTCATCTACAAATAACTCAGCATGTCTATAGCAAACTTGCACAAATCTTGTGAATTGCTCTGAATGATAATATTGACTTTGAATCTCAGTTTGAGAACTAAATACATAATTTTTAGAAAAATCTACAATAGAGAGAATACAACCCAGTGGAAAACAATCCTTTGAGTCACGAAATTGCTTAGCCTGCTATCTTGCACCATGACAATGTTTGATATGTAGATATACAATGTTACAAAATTTGTTCATAAACTTGTTGCAGGGCAATTCACTCTCTCTTAAAATAATTGTCTGGATTCAGCTCCTGACTTCGTTGAGTATTTCTCATATTCAAATCTCTTCCAAACAACTAACATTGAATGATCAATATTCTCAAATAGTAAAAATTTCATCAAATTTACACAATCTACACATATATTTCTTATACACTGTACATTGAATTCATCTAAATCTTCTGATTTTTCACATAAGATAGACTTCACGAATTGTGTTGTAGTTCTAGAGATGGCTACATTTGGATTAACTATTACCATAAGATTTTTTATATGACTGTAGGTGTAGATAAAATTTAACATGATTTCAACAACAACAAGTTTCACGTACTTTATTTATACATACAAAACTTGGTCGTAAATTCTCAAACATCTTCACCTGTGAAAATTCTTGCTTAAATGCTTGAAAAAATTCACTTTGTATTGTATCCATAAAATGCTTTGGATGAGCAATTTGTTTTCCCATCTTCATCTTTTATTTGTATAGTGTCCCTTCTATTGGAAGAAACACAGGAGTGATCAGTCCAATATCTAATTACTTTTTGTTTTACATCTTCTAAAATTCTATCTCTCTGAGGGACTCGACAAATATTTACCCAATCATTTTTAATGTTTTCATCTAATCTATTTCTCTTCTTGATATATCTTTGAATAGTTCTCCTAGATACATTTACTAATTGGACAATTGCTTTAACTTGTCTTGTATGTGATAATTTCTTACTAGAAATTACAGTCATCAATGATCTACGTGCATCACTTAAATCAAAACTTCAACTCTTGGTTTGAATAGAATCTAATATTGTTTGCAAGTTTTCAATTACTATCTGATTTACTAAATTTAAATTTTTTTTCTTGTTATCAACTCCTAAGAACTCCAAAATAAGGGTCATTTCTTTTCTCCTAAATAACTTTGCGCATAATTGTGCTCTTCCAATTAGGGATTTATCTTCAAAAAATTCTTCCCAAATTCTTTTAGAGTGCAATTTTATTGTGCTTTTAGGTAACATATGTTCAAGTGAAATGTTTTTGAAAAGAGCATCCTCATCGATCTCCATAAGATTTTTCATTCCATGCAAAAAATTTCTATCACTACTACCAATTTCATCTTGTACTTGTTCATTAACGTACCCTTCAACTTGTTCATCAACAATTTAAATGGGTTGTTCTTGACCAGATGTTCCTAGGGTTTTTTCATCTCTTTTTTAGTCATACAACCTTAATGTAGTTCTTTTATTCCCCATCACAAATTTCTTATTTTAATTCACCTATACACACATATACATCCTAATAAAAAAATCATAAAGTTTAATTTCTACATGGTAAAATGAGTAAATAAGTTGGGAATCATGTTACATAGCTTCAAAATTTGTAGCCTCTCTTGCCAAAAAAACTCCTTTTGTGTGGTTTCTCCAAATGCTTGAATTGAAAAAAAAAATAAAAAATAATTTTTAGCCTCTATTGTGAAAATTTTTTCTTCTTCTATTTTCTCCTTGATGCTTGAATTGAGAAAAAAATATGAAATATGAAGCTATATATATATATATATATATATATATATATATATATATATATATATATAATTTTTAAAAAAAAAATTGCTAGCCAGTGGTGGTATTTAATTTTGGGCAAGTCAATTTTGACCCCAAATTATTTTGCCCCCAAATGGATTCACTTGAAATCATCTATGTGGCATCTTACATGGCAACCACCTCGTCATTTTCTAGGGTTTTCTAAAATTCTCAACTTAAACTAAATATTTCTTTAATTAGAATGGATTATTTCAAAAATAAAAAGTACCCTTTTGTAGAGTTGAGTCTAGAATCCAAATAAGATTTTTTTTTTTAATATTTTGATTAGTTTTAATTTTTTTTAATTATTGCAAGTAGGTTATTAAAATCAAAGATGACACTAATTAGAAATTTAAAAAACATATATCAAACCACATCTAAATTTATTCAAAATTATATGGTGCACTAGAGGAAAGAGTCCTCTCCAAAAGGGTATAATTGGTTTTGTGAAAATGATAAAAAACAATTATACAAAAATTGACGTGGAATGAAAACTATCAGATTCTATAAAGTCTGACTTTAAAATGATATTATGAAGAAAATATGCATTGAAAACTGATTTTTTTCTCCATGCACTAGATATTGAACTCCTCTATTTGGGAAAAAAAACTAGGGAAAAATAAGATTGATTTCTCTTTCTTTTGTGACGTGGACTCAAAGTCACTTTTCCTAAAATTTTCAGCAATTCAAAATTTGCACTTAAATTTAAAAAAAAATTATCAAAATAATTTTCTAAAATTTTAAAAAATTTACAAGCATAAAATTCATCAAGAGATCTACATTTAATTAGTTTACATCATTTTGAAATTCAAACATAAATGCCACTTTTATGAGGTTGAAGTTCAGGAATTTTTTGTTGTTTCCTGATTCCTTTATAAAGTCTGACACAGGTTTGTGCTTTTACCCATATTACTTTTGGGACATGATTTTAGTTTGGATAATGATTGATACACATTCTGTATATGCACATGTACCTTTGTTTGTTCTGCATGAAGTTTAGGATGATGATTTGTATCGTATGTTAGTGGATTATATTCTTCATTTATGAGTAGTATTATTTTACTCCATGTGTTGCATTGTGTGATTCATATAATACTTCTATATATTATGTCATTTAATGATATGTAACATCACATATATATTACATGAAAATGTTGTTACACATTTTGATTATCTTGATTATATCATTCATCTACTAGAGAGAGATTTCTACTATATTGTATGCTTAGAAACCTATTGGATTATCTAGTCAATGTAGTATTTTAAATGATTTACTATGTTATAGTTAGTTTCCATTATATTGTTTCTTCAGCTATTCTATCTTAATTGTAACTGACTTTGAAAATAAGTGTGTAGGTTTTGAGCCAGTGGATACGGGGAAAACACTTGGAGACTAGTTATGGTTCCCCAGTAAGCCAACCTAGCCTATTTGGAGAGGCTTAGATCCATTGTATGGTCATGTGTATGTGATTTATATGTCTATGTGAAAGTTTCTTGTCCTGGTGATATGTGACATCGATCTGTAAAATTCTACTATTGTAATGTGTAAAGTTGTGATATTGTAATGTGAAACATGTGTTGTAATTGTGTGTTGTGTTTTATTGCATGATAATATTGTGAAGTCATTCTTGGGGTAAAGGGGATCAAATAATTGTTCTAATCACAGTATTAATTGAAAAAAAATTAATACCCTTCTCAAGAAGAATATATATAATATAAAAATAAAGCATAATTTATTAGTCTAGATGGGACCCTTGAGAAAAGGGCAATAAATTTTGAAAAAGAAAATGTTTTTTTGAAACATTTCTTTTTGGGGCTATTTGTATGTGATGAAAATTCACTTAATTAAAAGGGAAGAACAATTTGATTAAGTGCCCAGAAAAAGGAATGCCAAGTGGATCAGCAAAGCACAAACACATGTTGTCCACAATTTGACACATGGAGGAGGATTCATGTTGCACATGGGGACAGGTGTGAGGAGGAAATAAGAAGGAAGAAAGAAATAAAAGATGCTGGAAAAATTTTAGAAGGGGTTCTTCTCTAGAAATTTTTTTGGGGGATTGTGAAGTAGGAAGGAGGGGAGGAAAAAGAGAGGAGGGAGTTCTAAGAAAGTTGGGGGAGAAAAAAAATAGAAGAAAATAAATCTATACAGAGGCTGTTACACTGGAGGAGGAGAGAGAGATTATAGTGGAGCTTTATCACCCCAAAATTTCTACTAGAAATTCCAGGTAGGCCCTCATTCAACATTGTGGAAAGGAAAACAAAAAAGAAAAAAAGAAAAAAAGAAACTAAGTAACTAGGTGAAGGAATTTTCTAATTATAAATGTCACTATTAATTAAGTAAACAAATCCTCTTTCAATAAAAATTTGATAATACTATGGGTTCTATGTTGTGTTTTCTGCAATGGTTTTCTATGTTGTGCATTGTGCAAAGATTTCTCTGTTGAGTGTTGTGCAATGGTATCTGATTTATTAGTAGTTGGTTATGGTATCTATAAACTAGTCTCCCAAATAATTGAAGGCATTCATTGGATAGGAGTTAGTAAAAGTTCAAGAGAGTCAGGTAGGGAATAATTTTCAATTCCTTTCCCTCGCATTTCATTTGTTGATACCTTACCTAATTAGAATTTTATGAGATAAGATGGATAATTCTTGATTTGGTTAGGTGGTCCCATGTTCCCATCAAATTATAGCAATATAAATCAATGTCATGGTGGTCGACGTGTGTTGATTTTCTTATGTTTCATTCCTGACCTTTCCAGCCTTGCTTCAATGATCTACAAGATATAAATTAAATAATGATAAAATAAACTTATTGAGCTTAACCTAACCTCCTTAGAAGTAAATAGGGAAAAGGCATGATGTCTTTCTATTAGTATTGTTCACATAAACCAATGTATACTTTCCCAAAAAAGAGATCCTTGAATGCTCGACTATTGAGTGGATATGTAATGAGATTTAGATTAGATTTTTGGAGGGCTAGGTTCCTCTTAAAGAAAAAAAAAGGGTTTTATGTACTCTTATCATGTTATGTTTTTTGGAGCACTACACGAGGGCTATCCTTTAAGAAATTGAAGAATTACATCCTATGCCACAACTAGCACAATGAACACAAGAAGAACAAGAACACGTACTTAGGTTAATTCAACACAAAGAACAAATACAAATGATTGAAGAAAGGTTACAACAAACTAGGCTCATCAATGACTGTACAACTGACATCCATCTAGATATTGGAATGCAAGAAACCCAAATAGGGGATTGAGAACTAGTGACCCTTCAGGTCATATTATTATCTTGACCACAATGGTCATAGAACAACACATAGCAAACCAAGACAAGCCCCAAGACTGGTCGAACATGCTTCACGATTTTCTACTCCCAGGAGAATAAAACCACCCTTGGATCTCACCTCCAGTCGATTGGCTTTCACCATGAAAGCAAGAGTGACTTGGAGGTTTCCCAAGGCAAGGAGATGATCCATGTGCTTGTGTTGAAGCTAACTCATCTGCACTTGTGCATTGAGTCACATTTCGAAGAGTACATATTTTGGTGAACTCGACGTGAACTACAAATCCTTCTCTAGAATGAGTTGTTTGCAATTCTACTTTCAAAATTCTTTCATAATCACTTTAACATATTTTCACATTCATTGTCATTATCATATCCACTTTCACTTCACTCATCTTCTCTTTTGCTATCTTTTGTTTATTCCCTTTATTCTAAGGTGTCTATGGCACCCCTAAGTATGATAGAACCTAAATTCAACCTAGGGAACCTTCCCTCTGAGGATACCTAAAACACCATCCTTCGATAGGTATGTTCCTCCTAACTTGATGGTACCCATCTCAAATTGTTACGACTTTGAGGATGCAAGCTATGCAAATGATAAAAGAGAACCTAGGTGTTCTCTAACATTCAACAATCTTGTATGGGAGAAAAACTCAACTATTCAACCCATGCATCATAGGGCATGAAGAATACAAGTAAGATCATATCCATCAACTAGGTCAACATTCAAAAAGCAACCAAAACACACATCTATGTGATGATGTGGGATGATTAGAGAGGCATTTGCAAGAGGCCAAAGATGCTCAAGAGGCCTTGTGTGTTGCTCTTCAAGAAGAACAACATGAACACAAACAAATAGGAGGGTCAAGTCATGAAAACACCCAAAATGAAATTCCATGAAGTGAGGAAACACAAAGAGGTCCTACGCTGATGGACAAATTATTGAAAAAAAAATAGAAAAGTTACATGGCAACAATAGGGTAGAACATGACCATAGAACATCTCAAAACCCCCTACTCCAACTTCTATTTGTGAAATGGAAGTAATTAAGTCTTCCGAAATGGGAATCAAATAACACAAAATCCTTAGACAATGCAGAATAGTTAACCAAACCAAGCCACTACACTAGGATATCAAAATCTACCTATGGGGTTATTGCTTTTGACCCCACAATCTTAGAGCACATTCCTAGGAAAATGCCTTGATTAATTAAATGAACCACTAGACCATACCATAAGAATCATGATGTTACCATGGCATCTTCTACATCTACCTAAGTTTTAAGGGGAAGGAGATCTCATACTGCACATTAAAGTGTACATAACTGCCATAAAGGAACTTCTCCCTTGGGATGGAGTCATCGCTATAAGTTGCCCAAAGACTTTAGAAAATATTGCCTTGAATTGGTACTATCACCTTCCTTAAGCCTCTATCCATTCATTTTGACAACTTATAGGGTATTTTTTCATGGCTTTTGACATGAACAAACTTGTTAAAATAGGGATTTGCAAATTCCTTACAATGAAATAAGAACCAGATGAATCAATGACACACAAGAGGCCCTAATATGGATCATAGGGAGTTGTGTGACCTCTTCTTGCATGCCCTTAATAGGGACACTCAAGAGGAAGTGCAAAAGCCTCCCTATAAATTGTATGAAGAAGCCCTAGAAAGTGCCCTTTGAATCGATCAAGCTATCGTCAATAGCGAATGAAGAACTTATGGTGTAGATGGGTGAATAGTAAATGATCATAGTGGAAATAATATATATACCATAAGGATACTAAAAAAAAATTGAAACACAACTAAAAATGGGGTAACAAATCAACCCCCGATCAAAAATGAAGGGATGACTACAATAGGAGGGTTTATTGCCCTCCGAACGTCAACACAATAGATCAACCTCGAAATGGCATCTATCATCCAAGAGATAATTGTCCAATGTGATATCAAAATTGGAATGACAATAGGTAGGAGCAACCTCCTTACGATTATCATCAATTTTTTCATCCTAATCATGTTTTCATCAATCTCACCGTTCATTTTTGCAACCTATCCATCATTTATCGTAGGTGGAAATCTCATTTTCTAGACCCTTTGCATTAATGATCATCTTTGTCCATAGACAAGTGTTGGTGTGACCTGCAATATTACCTTTGTAAAATATACCCTCAAATAATCATTTTCATCACATTTTGAAATTTGAGCATTCTATTTTTTATCAGATATTACTTTTGTAAGGTGTCATAATGTCAATTTTTTATCAACTCATTTTCTTTTTATATATTTGACCCTTGCGTTTGCATGTTTTTGGTCAAAACCATCTATCCACAAGTCTATTTTCATACTTGGGAACCTCTATACATAGACAAGTACCTATATGAAATAAACATGGATTTCCATAGAGAAGCATCTGTGTAGGGTAAACACTCATTTCTGTAAAGCATTTCTATTCACAATTAAGCATCTATAGGACTATTTGAGCATATCCATATTTACAAAATAATTTATCAATTTTTCTTGGGATTTGAATCGATATAACCCCTAAAATAATCATTTTCTTGGTGTGCCTTGTCACTTAACATCATTTTTTGGAAGAATCTCTTGTCCAAGACAATTATCAAGCTTTAACACTTTGTTGTAGCATCATTTGCTGAAGGATGTATTTTTATCATTAATCATTAGGCACATTTAATTTTTTAGGGGTAATTAATCATTGTATGAGGTATTTGTGTTCAAGTCATAAGTGTATGCCCTCTCCTCATGGCTTCAGATGACCTTGGAGATCAAAATCTTTGACTTGATTTTTTAAATCATTTTCAATCACCAAAACCTAGTGTACATATACTCTCCCTTCATGTTGAAAGGTGATATTAGGGATAAAAAGAACATAGGACTCTTTCTCCTTAGTATTCCTACATAAGGATTTAATCATGTTAGGGGATGACCTAAACCCATGTGTTTTGATGGGGTATAGAAATTTTGAAGAGTCAAAATAATCCCCCATTGGGGGAGACTTGTCACTTTTGGCTTAGCTTGAAAGAACTTTATACCTTTCAAAGTGAAGGAGGAGAGTGGGTTACCCTCTGAAACCATGCTATTAGACATATCCCTCACTATATGGATATCATCCTCACATCCCTTACAAATATCAAGGATGCCCCTAGAAGCCTTGCTCATCCTGGCTTAAGACCAATCTACCATATGTACTTGTAATTCATTGGTGAACGATTAGCCTTGGGAAATTACCACACACAAGTATTTATACCTTCAAAAAATGGATGTGCATGCCATGATCAATTGCACACTTGTGGAAATGAGTGAGTACATGAGAATGGTAAAATCAAAATAAAAAAATTATGAGAATATGTATGTAGATAGATATAAATAATCTTAATGAATACACTAAAATGTATATATGTACAAATAAAATAGAGGATATATATAAAAATATTTCAATGGATAAATAAACAAGAGCTGCACTCCAACTAAAGTCCCTATCAGTGCTATTAAAATAGTTTGCAAAAAACAAGTTAGAAAATAAAGCTACACAAGCCACCATCTGATATTCAGTGCAAATAAACCTAGGTCCTTGAGTATGAATTGCATGTTATGCACTAAGTCTGAGTTAGTTACAAAACAAATTTACCTCTCTCTAAGTTAGGCCATTAGAAATTTAGCACAAAGAAACCTAGGTCCTTAAGAGTAACTTTGACACCTTTGATTAGTCATGTTTGAGAGTTTAGAATTTGAACGGATAAACTTTAAGTGATTAGGTGATATCTATTTGCTAGAATTTAATATTTTCAAACAAAGTAGGTCTCTAGTTACAAATATCAAACTATTAACTATTTGTATCATTATGCAATGTGGAATAATTTAACCAATTCTTGAGGCAATCTATTTCCTGATAAAAAACTTGTAAACAAAAAAGCATGAAAGAGGATCAAATCTAGATTTCAATAGAATGTGTCAAGATGGTATATTAAAAATTCTAAACCTCAAATTTTTTGAGAAGCAAAACAAAGTTAAGATTTGTTTTTAAGATGATTCATATATAATTACAAGATTTGAACATTCAAAGATGATATGGAAGTTGTTTTAGAATATTTTCTTTATCATTTGTTTAAGGCAGTAAGAAGATTTCGTTGATAAAGTTATTTTGGAATAAGTTTTGGTTATATTGGTTCACCCCCTCTGTTAATATATCTTCATGTTCTAATAGTTCCTCGATTGAAAATGTCATGGCCTAATAGCTCTATATCTCTCTATTTCAAAATAAATATACTATTTCATTTGAAATCAAATGAGTTTTCCCTCCTCACATTACACAAGAATTTTATTATTTTAGGGATCCTCAATTCAAATCAAATCCAATGGATATTTGTGGAAAAAAGTTTAAATAAGTTGTTACAGTTGATTCTACTAATTTACCAACATCCCTAGTTACCATAAAACTATTTGATGTCATATTTTTAGTTTTGATCAATCTAACACTGGCCACACTTGACACTATATTCCATCTGATGCTTGATTCTTATTTAATCGAATCGATTTAGATAACAATAATGTCTTAGTGCATGTATTTTAGTGCTCAAATACACACAAAAAGTTATTAATGACCTATTTAAATTAAAAGATTAAATAATATAAAATTATCTAGCTACATTAAAAATATAGTGAAAATAATAATAATAATTAAATTATTTATTTTAAAGTTTTAAAACAAAATAATAATAATAATTCAAAGTTTTAAATAAATAAAATAAAAATAAAAGAGAAAAGTACATTTATAGAAACAACATTTATAAAGGATCAACCCCCATCTTCCAAGGCAACTATTCAAGAATCACATGGCAGAATTCTTTTCAACAAGAATTAATGGCAACTTGGAATTGGAAAATAAACATTTATTGAGTAGACTTGACTCCAAAGACTTAAATTTTCCTCCATGTTCTAGATGAGGGTCAAATTTCTCTATAAATAGGATGGATTGATGAAGGGAGGGACACACACTTGGAGAGTTCTTACACTGGATTGTTAGAGCAATCTGTAAGAAAAATCCTCCTTAATTTTGTTTCTTTCCTTTTGGAAATATTTTCCATAGTTCATTTTTGGTGCAGGGCACCTAGGAGCACCTTGGTTCCTAAAGTCACTTTGTTTGCATTTTTTTTTTAAGTTGTGGTTTTGATTGTAATAAGGCTTTAGCCATGAGTATATGGTCCTTTTTGTGTGGTCAAGATGATTGAGGTGACCATATAAACCTCAATCATGCTTAGTCCACTTGGATCCTTGTTATGCCACTTAGGCCTAGAAGGTCTAAGGATTGGTTTTTGAGGTTTTTTTGATTGTTTGTGTGTTTTAGCATGTTTTGGGAGTATGGAGGATGTTTTGATTCCATTGGACAAGAAAAACAAATCGCCATCCTTTGGAAAATGAAAAAACTCCATAATGTCAAGTGTTGTCAATGGTGTCAATGACACATTGACCGGTTGCAACTTCATTTTGGTTATTAAAACTATTTGGAGAAGTTGTAAAGTGACTTGGATAGGTTGATATGGAGGACATCTTGCTCCAGTACGGAGGAGAAACTTTTTGTACGGAATTTGGGAACAAAAATCAAGAAAACTGACTATTTTTTGCTATTTTTCTTGTTGTGTACAACCTGTACGGATTGTCTAGGGGTGCAAATGTACTTTTTATGAAATTTCTTGGAGTCAAGGTTCCAATGCAACTAGTTTGAGGTCCTGAAGTGGTCAGGATCAAAAGTTATAGATTTTTCTTTCAAAACAAGTGTAGAAACCCTGTTTTCTAGGGCAGCCATAGAAATCCAGCTGTAGAATGCATTCCCACTGTTGAAAATTCACAAAAACTGGTGAAATGCAGGCTAGGGGTATGTACTATAAGATTCCAAAAGTTTTTTGTTTGAAAATGCAGTCTTCTATTTTTAATTTGATTCCCTAGGTCAAGTATTACCATGTATTTGGCCTATTTTATGCTATTTGCTATTGTAGGTGACAAAATCCAGACAAGGTGAATGAAAGGATGGTGGTTTTGTGTTGTAGGGACCTGGTAGAGACATTCTAAATTCTTGCCTCTAACCTATGAACCCAATTTGAACCCTTTGCTTTGTAACCTAGGCCTAAAGTGATCAATTAGGCCTAGAGACCTAGTGGGGGTTTTGAACTGCTGGAGTAGAGTTGGGATTAGAGATTAGGAGGTTTGTTAGGGTCCCCTAAAGGGTGTTCAATTCCATCATTTGTTTGCCTAGTCCTTTGGGATTTTGTCATTTGGTGTGAAGAAAACTAGTAGAAGAGGGCTAGTAGCCTCACTAGGCCTAGTCAAGGTTAGAGGGTTGTGTGAAGTTGGGAACCAAACCAACTATCAAAAAAGGTGTTTGTAGACTTGCCTTAAGGTGTGAAAGAAGCCTTGGAGGCTAGACAATAGCCTAGACCACAAATCCATAATTTGCACTTGATGAGTGACTTAGCTTGGTTGAAGGCTAGGTGAGTGGGTGAGTGGGTAGTAAACCATTGTGTTGTTGCTTCCCTTGTGCCACTCTGCATCAGGTGGTATTAGAGCCATCAAAGAGATGGGAGGTAGAGAAGAAGAGGAGGAAGTCCCTTCAAGAGTGACTAATGCTGTGTTGGCAAAGATAGTGAGAGAGCAAGCAACCAAGAACAAAAGGATGGAGGCTGAGATAGAAAAGTTGAAGAAAGACAAAGACAAGAAGAAGAAGCCAAAGGTCATCTTGGATTCAGATGAAGAGGATCAAGATGAGGAAGAAGAAGTGCCAATGGAAGAGCCACCAGGAGGCATGTTAGAGAGACAATTCCTAGATGCACTTGGAAAGTTGAGTAAGAAGGACACTAAGGCAGACTTACCTATGTTTCCTGGTAAGATGAATCCAGAGGAGTGCCTTGATTGGATTGAGGCAATGGAGAACTATTTTGAATGTGAGGAAGTGGCAGAAAATTAGAAAGTGAAGATTGCCAAATCAAGAATGAAAGGGCCAGCCTTGAGTTGGTGGAATTTTATTCCAAATGAGAGGATAGAAGATGATAGGAATCCTATCTCTACATGGAGGAAGATGGTACTTGAAATCAAGAAGCAATTTGTCCCTGAGGATTATGAGGTCAACTTGAACAAGAAGTTGCACAACTTGAGAGAAAAGGACATGGACGTGAGCACCTACACAGAGGAGTTTCACAAGATGACATTGAAAGCCAAGATGCCTAAGAATGAAAAACAGAAGCTTGCAAGGTATCTCAATGGCCTTAAGTTCTCCATTCAAGATGAATTAACTCTCTTTAACCTGGAGATAGTCCATAAGTGCTTTCAAATGGCACTGAGGATTGAGGATAAACAGAGAAGAAAAGGGGATTTTGGCAGCAGCAGCAGAGGCAGAGGAAATCAGAACTTTAGGGGCAGGGGCAGATTCCAAAACAGAGATAATTTCTCTACACTCCAAGGTGGCAAATCACAAGAAGGCAACCAAGGGCAGGCTGCTAAAAATAGTGCTAATAAGGGTCAGTTTAGAGGGAGAGGAAATGGCAGAGGAAGAAGTGGGGGCAGAGGTCCCAATGTGTTTACTGGAAGGTGTTTCTCTTGCAATCAGATTGGACATCAGTCCTTTAGGTGCCCGGAGAAGATGGGAAACACTGCTACAAATTAGCAAGAAAGAAGAGTACAACTCCTTCAAGAAGAGGACTGTCAAAGCACCACAAGTTACCAAATAGCCTCTTCCAAGTCTGCACCACCTGAGAGTGGAGAATGCATCATGTTTAATAGATCCCTCATCATGCCAACCACCAAGGAGCAGCCCCAAAGAAACAACTTGTTTAGAACCACTTGCAAGGTGAAAGGAAAAGTTTGCAAGGTAATAGTAGATTCAGGTTCCTCTGAAAATTTGGCTTCTAATGAAATGGTGACTAAGTTAGGATTGGAAAGAATGCCTCATCCTAACCCCTATAGAGTCTTTTGGCTAACCAAGGAACAACAAATTGTGGTGAAAGAGCAATGTTAGGTTGAATTCAAGATAGGTGAATATCATGATAAGGTTTTTTGTGAGATAGTGGATATGGATGCATGCCACCTTCTTCTTGGAAGGCCTTGGCAACATGACACAAGTGCCCAACATGATGGTAAGAACAATGTGATTCATTTGTCCAAGAATGGTGAAAAGTTTACAATGACTCCTTTGATTGATGATTGCAAAGAGAAAGTCATTTCTAGTTCAGTTATGTTGGTAGGTGAAAAAGAGTTTTTGGCTAACCTCAAGGAAGAGAAAGTGCCATGTTTTGCAGTAGTCATCAAGCCCAAGGATGTGAATCCCAAGAAGGTCAAAGTGCAGCAACCTCTTAGGAGGATTGGACCAAAGGAAGTGGAAGAACTATTGGAGAGGTTTCAGGATGTGATAGCCGATGAAGGCAAGGATGCCCTTCCACCAAAGAGGGAGATTAGTCATTGCATTGATCTCATCCCAGGATCCACCCTACCAAAACAAGCAGCATACAAGTTGACCCCAGAGCAAAATGCTGAAGTGGCAAGACAAATCCAAGACTTATTAGATAGAGGACTTATCAGGAGGAGTATTAGCCCATGTGCAGTACCTGTAGTACTTGCACCCAAGAAGGAAGGAACCTGGAGACTATGCACTGATTCCAGAGCCATCAACAAGATTACTATCAGGTATAGATTTCCAATGCCTAGAATAGAAGATTTAATGGATTGCTTGGGTAGGGCTAAGTATTTTACCAAGATAGATCTAAAAAGTGGTTATCACCAAATTAGGATAAGGGAGGGGGATGAGTGGAAAACCGCCTTCAAAACCAATGAAGGACTATTTGAATGGGTTCTCATGCCTTTTGGCTTGTCAAATGCACCAAGCACCTTCATGAGATTGATGAGTGAAGTGCTAAAACCTTTCCTTAACAAGTTTATTGTTGTAGATTTGGATGATATACTGATTTTTAGTGACAATAAGGAAGATCACATAAGGCATATCCATCAAGTGTTCAGGAGGCTTCAAGAGGAGAAGTTGAGAATCAATCTTGACAAATGTGTCTTCCTACAAGAAGAGTTGATATTTTTGGGGTTTGTCATCTCCAAGGGCAGCCTAAAAATGGATCCAAGTAAGTTTGCAGCCATTCTTAATTGGCCAACACCTACAACAGCCTCGGAGGTAAGGAGTTTCCATGGTTTATGCAACTTTTATAGAAATTTCATTAGAGGGTTTAGTGGCATTTGTGCTCCACTTGTTGACACCATAAAAGGGGGCAAGAAATGTGTGTTTGTATGGACAAATGAGGCCACTCAAGCCTTTGAACTGTTAAAGAAATTTTTTTTAGAAAAACCAGTCCTAGTGCTACCTAATTTTGACAAGGTCTTTGTGGTAGAGTGTGATGCAAGTAACAGGGCTGTTGGAGGAGTCCTAAGTCAAGATGGGAGGCCTGTAGCATTCTTTAGTGAGAAGTTAAATGAGGCAAAACAAAACTACTCCACCTATGATCTAGAGCTATATGCCATGGTTTAGTCATTAAGGAAATGGAGACACTACTTATTGCCAAAGGAATTTATAGTTTTTACTGACAACCATGCATTAAGCTTCTTGAACAGGCAGCAAAAGTTGAATCACAGACATGTCAAGTGGATGGAGTACATCCAAGCATACACCTTCTCCATAAAACACAAGAAAGGAGTGGCCAATAAGGTAGCCGATGCCTTAAGTAGGAGGAATCTTGTTGTGCAGACCATACAGCTAGACAGTACAGGTATTTAAGCCATCAAAGATTAGTATGCAGTAGATGAGGACTTCAAAGAATCATACCTCTCTTGCAAGGCCATGACAGGAAGGTATAATACTAATTTTTCTGATTTTTTGTTGCAAGATGGATATCTTTTCAAGGGTAGCATGTTGTGTATCCCAAGAAGGTCTGTTAGAGAGAATATAATCAGGGAAAAGCATTATGGCAGCATGTCAAGTCACTTTGGTATTGATAAGACCCTAGAATTGGTTAGGAGGTACTATTTTTGGCCAAAATTGCCAACCGATGTAAGGAAGTTTGTTGAAACTTGTCAAATTTGCCAAAGAGCAAAGAGGCATACATCCAATGCAGGTTTATACACTCCTCTACCTATTCCTTCAAAGCCTTGGGATTCCATAAGCATGGACTTTGTACTTGGTTTGCCTAGGACAAAGAATGGGTATGACAGCATTTTTGTGGTTGTAGATAGGTTCTCAAAAATGGCTCACTTCATCCCATGTAAAACCACACATGATGCCTCACACATAGTAGGTCTTTTCTTCAAAGAAATAGTCAGGTTACATGGTTTACCTTTGTCCATAATCTCAGATAGAGACCCCAAGTTCATAGGACACTTCTGGAGGACACTGTGGAAGAGACTAGGTACAAACTTGTCATTATCATCTGCCTATCACCCTCAGTCTGATGGACAAATAGAGGTGATTAATAGGTCACTTGGCAACCTCTTAAGATGCCTAACAAAGGAGCAGGGTGCTAGTTGGGATTCAATTTTGGCTCAGGCAGAGTTCTCATACAATGACACTGTCAATAGAAGCACCGGCCTGTCTCCTTTCCAAATTGTTTATGGCACTCACCCAAGGGGTATTTTGGAACTTAGGGAGGTTAAAGGACTAGAAAACAATAGTGCCTTGGCTGAAGACTTTGTTTAAGTCATGAAAGATGTCCATGAACAAGTACAACAGAAATTGTTGTCCACTTCACAGAAGTACAAACAGTTTGCTGACAGTAAAAGAAGGGATTTGCAGTTCAAGGAAGGTGATTTGGTAATGGTCCATCTGAAGAAGGAGAGGCTCCCTGTAGGTAAACATACCAAGCTACTCATGAAGAAGATTGGGCCTTGTGAAGTGCTCAAGAAATGTGGAGAAAATGCATATAAAATCAGACTTCTGGATGGCATTGCTTTGTCTCCAATTTTTAATGTTTCAGACCTTTATCCCTATAAAGGATCTAATCCTTAGACTACTGTTGTAGCAGATCAAACTGATCAGACACTCCAGGAACTCATTCCTTCATCTCCAAATCAGATTGAGTGCATTTTGGACAAGAAGATTGCAAAACAAACTAGAAGGCACACCTATCATGACTATTTGGTGAAGTGGCTAAACAAACCTCAGGAGGATGCCACTTGGATGAGCAGGGTAGACATTGAGAAGTCAGGTTTCACATTTGACAACATTCCAACACAAGAGACTTGAGTTCTCTTTGACAGTGGGTGTATGGTGTAGGGCACCTAGGAGCACCTTGGTTCCTAAAAACACTTTGTTTGCATTTTTTTTCGAAAGTTGTGGTTTTGATTGTAATAAGGCTTTAGCCATGAGTATATGGTCCTTTTTGTGTGGTCAAGATGATTGAGGTGACCATATAAACCTCAATCATGCTTAGTCCACTTGGATCCTTATTATGCCACTTAGGCCTAAAAGGTCTAAGGATTGGTTTTTGAGTTTTTTTTTATTTTTTGTGTGTTTTAGCATGTTTTGGGAGTATGGAGGATGTTTTGATTCCATTGGACAAGAAAAACAAATCGCCATCCTTTGGAAAATGAAAAAACTCCATAGTGTCAAGTGTTGTCAATGGTGTCAATGACACATTGACCGGTTGCAACTTCATTTTGGTTATTAAAACTATTTGGAGAAGTTGTAAAGTGACTTGTATAGGTTTATATGGAGGACATCTTGCTCCAGTACGGAGGAGAAAGTTTTTGTACAGAATTTGGGCACAAAAATCAAGAAAACTGACTATTTTTCGTTGTTTTTCTTGCTGTGTACGACCTGTACGGATTTTCCAGGGGCGCAAATGTACTTTTTCTAAAATTTATTGGATTCAACATTCTAATGCAACTAGTTTGAGGTCATGAAGTGGTCGGGATCAAAAGTTATAGATTTTTCTTTCAAAATAGGTCTAGAAACCCTGTTTTCTAGGGCAGCCATAGAAATCCGGCCCTAGAATGCATTCCCACTGTTGAAAATTCACAAAAACTGGTGAAATGTAGGCTACGGGTATGTACTATAAGATTCCAAAATCTTTTTTTTTGAAAATGTAGTTTTCTATTTTTAATTTGATGCCCTAGGTCAAGTATTACCATGTATTTGGCCTGTTTTATGCTGTTTGCTGTTGTAGGTGACAAAATCCAGACAAGGTGAATGAAAGGATGGTGGTTTTATGTTGTAGGGACCTGGTAGAGACATTCTAAATTCCTTCCCCTGACCTATGAACCCAATTTGAACCCTTTTCTTTGTAGCCCAGGCCTAAAGTGATCAATTAGGCCTAGAGACCTAGTGGGGGTTTTGAACTGCTGGAGTAGAGTTGGGATTGGAGATTAGGAGGTTTGTTAAGGTCCCCTAAAGGGTGTTCAATTCCATCATTTTTTTGCCTAGTCCTTTGGGATTTTATCATTTGGTGTGAAGAAAACTAGTAGAAGAGGGCTAGTAGCCTCACTAGGCCTAGTCAAGGTTAGAGGGTTGTGTGAAGTTGGGAACCAAACCAACTGTCAAAAAGGTGTTTGCAGACCTGCCTTGAGGTGTGAAAGAAGCCTTGGAGGCTATACAATAGCCTAGACCACAAATCCATAATTTGCACTTGGTGAGTGACTTAGCTTGGTTGAAGGCTAGGTGAGTGGGTGAGTGGGTAGTAAACCATTGTGTTGTTGCTTCCCTTATGCCACTCTACATCAATTTCCAATATTTTATGCATTCATGAATTTTACATTTCTATTTAGTTTTGGGCTCATTTTGATGGAATTTCTTGAATTATTATTGTGCTAGGTTTGGTTCATATTGACACAGATAGTTTAAAGAATATGCTTGTTGATTTCATTGTTTAACTAGCCTAGATTTATATAAAAGAGAATTGTATTCCCTTACTATATATATATAGTCTAAAGTTGCTCAAATTTCTTGTCAAACATATTTCCAAGCTCTCTGAAATGAATCTGTGAATTTCATTCATACATTAGAGGCTATAAATAATTAATTAAAATTTGAAATCAGTCAAGAAAGAAATAATTTCAATTTGGAATCATTCAAGAGAGGATTTACGCTTAAGTCTTTTGTGAAGGCTTTGGTGATTGGAAGTGGCACTTGCAATTACAACATCTGAAAATTCCTTTGTCTGCACCTTGCTCCAACTCCCATGCACAAGCAATGGGGATGCTGTCAAAGGTTGTGGAATTTAGCTTTATGCCTGCCAATTGCATTTGCTTGAAAGTTTCTAAAGCCTTTTCAACAAATCCATTTTTTGAAATCCTGCAATCATTACATTCCATGAAATGACATCTCCTTTAGGCATTCTATAAAACAGTTCACATGCCTTGTCTATTCTTCAACATTTTACATGCATGTCTACCAGGTCACTTGTAATTAGAACATCTGACAAAAAATCACCTTTTGTTATGTTTGATGGATGTCGATACCCCGTGCCGAAGCTCCCATTTTGGCATACCCGAGAGGACATTGACAAAGGGTGTGAATTTTGGCCTTACATCTACCAATTGCATTTAAGTTTCTTAAGCCTCTTTAATAAATCCATTTTGTGTGTATCATGCAATCATTGTATTATGCTAGATGAAATCTCTTTGAGGCACTCTATCATATAGTTCACGTGCTTGGTCTATGATTCCACATTGACATACATGTCTACCAGAGCATTTCCAATCAAATTATTTGACAAAAATCCCCTTGCCTTTATGCTTTGATGGAGGACCATACCTTGTTCCTAAGCACCCATTTAGGGAGAACGTTGGCAAACGTTGCGAAATTTGTATTCACACCTACCAATTGCATTTACTTTAAAGTTTCAAAAATCTTTTCAACAAATCCATTTTGTGCATATCCTGCAATCATTAGATGACATCTCTCAGGTATTTTGTCAATTAGTTCACGTGCCTTGATTGTTCTTCCACATTTTGTATATATGCCTACCAGAGCTTTTTCAACTATAATATCTGATAATATTCCCCTTCCATTCTACATTAATGGATATCCCTTCATTATTACTAAGATGAGATAATGTGCATTATTATAGTGCAAGCCTATTTTTATATTTGCTTCATTTAGTGTCGCCAATAATCCACAAAAAATTGTCCCTGTTTAGAATAATGGAAAGAGTTCACATCTCTCAAAACAATTTCTCTTGCAAACAATTTTGGAGATAAATTTCATTGTAGTGTGGCAATCAGCACATACTCGAAGGTTCTTAACAACTTTTCTATACTCTAATCTCTATAAGGTTTGTGAGGTTGTTCTCTTAAATTATTCCAAGATATTTTATTTAAATGACAAAAAAAAAACACAATTATGAAAGACTAAACCTTAATGGCATGGTTTTGATCCAATCATCTATCATAGACTACTTTTCATGCTAAACTTTGTGATTTTCTTGCTAAAGTTCTTTTTAAACATATTTAAATTCTAACCCACCAATGTAATCATGTAAGTAATATTAGAATGATATTCATATATTTTGATTCTTTATACCTTTAAGAGAAATTTGTAGATTTTGACAACATATTAATATAATACCTAAAATCTTCTTTAAGCTATACTTTGACTAGTTACATCATAAGGTTAGTATGCTCTTTCATGGGTGATAGAGTCACACTGTAGAGTTAATACATAATGAAAATGTGAAGTCTTATAATGTAGGTGGACACATATCAATCATTATTCTACTTAAGTGGTTATGACCTTAAAAGAGGCAATTAATGCTTTGCATAAAGATTCCTTAACAATTCATTATTGATCCAAAACATCACATATGTTGTGTTAAAGAATTACGTATTCAACTTTTAGCTAAAGATAAATTAATGATAAAATAATGGCAAATGTTAACTTAGATACATAGACCTCCTAAATTACTGTGCTTATAAATGGAGAACTATATGTAAAACAAGATGTCATATATTAACTTTAAAAAATATATAATAATATTTCACACTCTTCAAATGGTCCAAAAATTTATTGTTGAAACTTATTAATTATGTTTAGGTGACAAATACCTTGATTAGATGCCCTTTTTGGTAATCACTAAAATCTCCCATTTTCTAGTGGAGTTATTATAACTTGGAAAGGTTTAAACACATGGTTAAATGCACCTAGCTAACCACAAGGGCTCCTTGATTATCTAGGGAAAAATTTTCTTACTACCAAAAACTAGTTTATAATAAGGGTATTTTTCTATGGAGTTTTACGACTTATTAGTTCGTTGGTATTTGTGTACAAACAATAAATGAGTTTCAAAATAAGAAGGTAAGTGATCAATATTGCATAATTGTATACTCTTTCTTTTTCCTAGAATACAAGTGAGTAGAATGGATTGCTTAAATTTCAATTATCTTAAATAGTGATATAAATATTGGTCACTAGAGGTTCTTTGAACAACCATGGAATATGTGTATAGGAACTTTCTATATTGATATTTGATCAATTGTACCCTATTGAAATAGATCTTGGAATTCAATTAACTATTACTTTTTATATGAGTTGTGTTAATATTTGAGTAGAATTTAATTTAATAAGTTAGGAGTACCTTATTTATTATAAGACTAACTGTCCATAAGTGTTCATATAATGAGTATAAGTCAATTTTATTTTAATTTGTTTGAATCCTTTAGAAGTAGAGCTGTACGCAGATTGTTATATTATATCATTGTTTAAAACAACTACTATCATTAAAAGAATAGATGAAATTGGTCTTTAACTAGGGTATTTATAAGGTTAAATCTATATCGATTAGAAATTTTGATATGGTATATGCTTAAGAGAATTAATTTGATTATGATAAAATAAAATTGAAAACATTTTATATTGATTCAATCAATTTGGAATGTTCAACTAGCTATCAAGGATTCATTATCTAGACATAGACTAAATATTACGCATATATTGATAATATATCTTCTCTAGTTTATGATTACATACTCTATAAATTGATTAAGTTATATTTTGGGTCCATGCTTTATGAATTGTTGAATACTAGACTTATTCCTTATGTACAATTGAATTGATCAAGTAATTTTATTCTTTGCATGAATTATGATCATAGCAAGCAAAGAAGTATCTTTTCATGATCAATTTCCTTATGAATTATTTTGTAAGTTTATTTTCATCTAGATAGGTAAAATTTATAAATCAACGTCCAAAAATCTCAAATAAATCATAGTATTCAGTTTTTACAATACCTTTGTGTCACGTTTATGGGTAATGCCATCACTTCGAACCATGTACCTCATGCCTAACATAGCTCTAACAATGACATCTGGACACCATCCCTCTAAATCATCAGGGAGTAATAAGGGATATGTTGAAGCCAAATCCGCAGGAAGGGAAAATCTCCTCGGATATCTTGTTAAAAAGATTAACTAAAGGATCAGTCTATTGAAATAGTTGTAAGATGATTACCATGTGAATTTCTAAGTATTGAAGCTAAAATTATCATTTAGAAAACCCTTCAAAACTGTCAACAGAAAATGGGGCTTATTGACAACATGGGTCTAAATCGGAGATGACTTGTAAAATGTTAGATAGGGAAAATTGTCTGATCTAGAAATTCTATCTTCCATATGCTCTTACCTCACCTTCATGGATCTTGGTGATCAAAAAATACTAGGGAATTAGGAACGGACTTAGTCACAAAATTAGCTAATTTGGCTTGAGGAAGTAAACTAGATTTCATGAGTAGACACTTGATAGGGATTCATTCACACTAAGACTAATTAAGAAATACCCCTTTAGGTGTTTATGGTAGTGGACTAATTTTTGTCCCTGTTTCACTTGAGTAGGTGGCAGTCGACAAAGAAATGTCTGGTGTTGGGAATAACGGTAGAAAGAGCTGGATACTTGCTTATACTTTCATCAAACAGAGTGCAAGATAGAAATACACATTCACATACTCTAGTGTCAGTCGCATTTGAAGGGGTCCTTGATCCTATGGGTATAGGGTATGTAGGCTGTCTAGATGGTGAAGGATGCCCTGAGTACTCAGGTCCCCCATATATAGGGTGTCTTAAATTATAATTAACATTGTAATCTCAAAAACATAACAAATCAAGATAGATAATAAGAAATCTCCAATACTTAGGAATGATGTGGCATTTGACCTTTACTTTTTTGTATAATGATTTTGAATCTGATTAATATAAGATTGTCTAGGTAAGCTTTGTGTAGATGAAAAGAATACAAGATGCTAGAGAAAAAGCAAGTTGTCATAAATGAATGTAGGATGTAACGAAGGACTTAAGGTATGTGTAATCAGTTATTTTTATATGTTACCTTGCATAATATACCTTCTCTCATAATGGACTTTCTCTCTTCACCAAAATTGAAATTGGTGATCATTTCTGAACTTGATGATTTCAGAAAACTAGCTTTAGTTCATCTATCCTCTATAGCATTATTGAGCATTTCCTTGAGTAAAATTTTAGGAATCTATATTTCTGCATTTGTTAGATCAAAAAATTTCTATCCTTGGTATTTTTTAAATTCAGAGTTAGTAGTATTTTGTTAATAAGGAGTTAGATCCTTACATGTGGTATTAGAGTCGAGGCTCAAACACTAGGCCTAGAGGTTCGCTAACTTAAAGCATGGTAAGAATTAAGATATAGGGTTAATAATACTCCCCCTCTTGTGATCGAATGATCATTTAGATACTGGTGAACATGGAGAGAAACATGTAAAGAAAATGAAATGTTAAGGCTGTAGATAAATCCTCCCTAGAGAGTGAGGTGGATAGCTTGATGTCAGTGATAGTATGTGTAATGAGACAATAGTAGCTTGGTACATGATAGTTGTGCAGACTTGTGGATTCTCTTTTTTGAGGTGGATATCATATTCTATGGCTAATTCCTTTTGTGTCATATCGCAATGGCTCTTTTCATGATGGCATGCCTTGGGTTGTGTGGGGCATGTGACTATTCATGTGGATTTTCTATACAAATATATGATAAGGTTGTTTGAGGTTGTGTGGCAGGGTGTTTATTGTGACATGGTGAATTATCATTAATTGCTATGTGGTTTGAGATCACTATACGATTTATCTCTTTTAGTGGTACTAAGCCACCCAATTCCCCTACTCCTCTTAGGTGGTCTTGTTGTAAGGTTACATGGGGATTGTTATGTACAAATTTTATGAGATTGTTGGATTATTTATTCTTGTGTTAAAGGTTTTACTTAAGTGTTAAGTCAACAGTGTTTTGTTTCTTGGACTAATTAGTTGTTTCATTTTTAAGATGGTCCTTTTGCCTCAAGGACTTGTTCTTGGTTAAATTTGGGATGTTACAAAGGTTGTTATCTTTGATCTTCACTTCTTCAATGGATTGTTTTATTTTAATGTATTTTAATTGAGGATTTAACTTATAGACTTGTTTTACTTAATCCTTCTTGATTTGAGGCATTTTTATTGTTACAACTACTAGCATGTGTGGAGTAATGTGACTTTTGTAAACTACCATATATAGGTGGGGCCCTGGCAGATTATATGGGGGAGTAGGTGGTTCGGGGAATTCTATTGTGAGGATGGGGTTTGCAAGTGGCATGAATACTAGAGGTAGCTATTGACTTTTGGGAAAATTGATGTCAATGTGTGTGCCTGAGCATGTATTCCTTTTTTAAGTGTAATGTTTATATGATATTGGAATTGTGAAAGTCATTGATACTTAGAAGAGTCCTTAGGAGGATTGACCTTGTATCTCATCAGTTGCCTAGAACTTGAGGGACGCTACAAGGTCCTCAGAACATTCTTATCGAATGATCTTACAGAAATTCCTCGGTATAATATATGGGCCTATTGCATAATTTCTTGTATGTGACTTAGGATCTGGATTGGTCCCAACAAGTCTAAGTCTTTGGTAGAGCAATTTATTGATCCCTGTCCATGTTATCTTGTATGGTTGTTGTGTTTACCTATTGGATAGAGTTTTGATCTATTTGACCAGTATAGGCCCGTTTGGCCATTATTTTATCTACCCTGTATTGGGTAGAGATAGAGTCCATTAGACCCAGTTCGATATGAACCAGTTTGGCCAAAGGACATAAGAGCTCAGTTGGCTTTATCTAAGTATGTCCTATTTTGGACACTTTAGCCTGAATTGTCTACTTAAAAATTCTTGAATACTCAGATTAACTAAGAGAATATAATTCTTCTAATCTATAGAGGTGTATCATTTCGCTTGGATTCTAACACAGGTTGGAGTGAACTTCTAACATAACTTGAAATTTTGGATAATGAATTTCAGTACTTAACTTTTGGAGTCAATGCATAACAAGTAAGGATGTATAATTAGATATGAAAATCTCACATTTACTCAACCCCATCTTAATGCAAGACAAAGAAGGCATCTAAAATTTCTAAGTGAGTATGATTTTGAGATTGAATATATCGAGGGCAAGGAGAATAGAGTGGCTGATGCATTAAGTAAAAGAAGACACATTTTATTAACATAAACACTTCAAACCAATCTTAGGAAAACAAAAGAATGATCCATGGTGTAATCAAGTGGGGGAAGCTCTTGAAGTATGTTTGATAGATCAAAAATATTTAGGGTATACCTTTGATAATGATGGATTACCAAGGGAGAATCTATGAAGCTAATTTTTTTTACCAAACTTAGAAAGTTGATTATGAGGTTTTATTATCTTTGATGATGGAATGTTAAAGTGAATTGCAAGCATGAATGATCAAGTTCATGACATTATAATAGCATCAAAGGAGGTTTTAAAATGAGAGAAAATTAAGGATATGAGCAATAAGATCAGATAGTTGGACTTTGCGTTCAGTGAGATTTTTATTATGATCAAGTATGGTCGAAGGAAAAGGAGAACAATAATTGTGACCCTCTTATGAAAGAGAGAAACTAACTTAAAGGTGGATTTAGAAAGATAACTCGGTATAAATTATGATATATCTTGGAAAAGGGAATAATTAGTAAAGGAAAAAAATTATTTAATGACATTTTGGATATGTTGACTTTGGATAGGATCAATTATATCTATGAATATTTTATTCTCTATGAAGGCGAATAGTTGGAAACCAAAGTGAGGAGCAAGTGTACTTAGCTTTATTATGAATGGACTAAGATAAGAGCCTTGTTATATGGAAATGAATCCCTGAAGAGATGTTAGAAAATAATAATATTTTGATCCTTGCATTTGATATGATAATAATTTAGCCTCTTGACATTGAAATTTGTTTTGGAATACTATCATTTGCTCTTGAGTATACCACTCTCATAATGAATCCATGAGCATGGGGATGTTTTACTTTAATCAGTTCACATGTGGAGTTCATGATAATGACACATGTTTGAATTGATGGCTCCATCCTATGATATAAATTGTGGAGAAGTTTTATTAGCTAGTTATGATAATAATGTGCTTAGTGATGACACTCTTGCAAGTTGGATCTCTTCTTGAATATTTAGACACTTATTCACTATTGTTGTATTTCACAAGACTCCTATAGATAATTATGAGGAAGTTACTTACATGATGAAGTAAATATTTGAAAAAAGCATCTTTTCTAACTTATAATCACTACATGGTTAATCTTAATGATTCATTACTTTAATTTGCTTTGATAAATTAAAATACCTTGTGATGATGTTCTGCACACCAACATGACAATCTTAGAGAAGCATCATTGAACACCACGATATGTCTGACAACTTCTGCAAGTGTTTACTCCAAACACTGTAAGAAAATTTGAATGGACAAGTATACTAGAATAATCAACATTCTTGACTAGAGAACAAGCTGCAAGGATATCCTGAATCAGGTTTTAAAGGTTAAAGTAATTTCTTAAACTCACATTGTTATGATAATACATATTTACAATATCATGATAGAAGTTTTAATCTATGACACCTTAATTCATGAACTAAAGTTAGTGATGTTTTGCATCAGGATAATTCAAAGTTTTAGGGTGGAAGTATGTCACAACCTAATAGATCTCTATCTCTCTATTTAAAATAAATATAATATTTCATTTGAATTCAAATGAGTTTTTCCTCCTCACATTACACAAGAATTTAATTTTATTTAGGGATCTTCAATTCAAACTAACTCCAATGGATATTTGTGGAAAAAAGTTTAAATAATTTGTTATAGTTGATTCTACTAATTTACCAACATCCCTAGTTAACATAAAAGTATTTGACGTTATATGCTTAGTTTTCATCACTCTAATACTAGCCACACTTGACACTATATTCCATGTGATGCTTGATTCTTATTTAATTGAATCAATTTAGATAACTATAATGTCTTAGTGCGTGTATTTTAGTACTCAAATACACACAAAAGTTATTAATGACCTATTTAAATTAAAAGATTAAATAATATGAAATTATCTAGTTACATTAAAAATATAGTGGAAATAACAATAATAATTAAATTATTTATTTTAAAGTTTTGAAAGAAAATAATAATAATACTTCAAAGTTTTAAATAAATAAAACAAAAATAAAAGAGAAAATTACATTTCTAGAAACCACATTTATGAAGGTTCAACCCCCATCTTCCAAGGCAACTTTTCAAGAATCACATGGGAGAATTCATTTCCACAAGAATTAATGGCAATTTAGAAAATTGGAAAAGAAACATTTATTGAGTAGACTTGACTCCAAAGACTTAAATTTTACTCCATGTGCTAGATAAGGGTAGAATTTCTCTATAAATAGGATGGATTGATGAAGGGTGGGACACAAACTTGGAGAGTTCTTGGGCTGGATTGCTGGAGCAATCTGTAAGAACAATCCTCCTTACTTTCATTTCTTTCCTTTTGGAAATATTGTCCATAGTTCATTTTCAAGATGATTTTATGTATTCATGAATTTTACATTTGTACTTAGTTTTGGGCTCATTTTGATGGAATTTATTGAATTATTATTGTGCTAAGTTTGGTTCATATTGGCATAGCTATCCTAATCTAAGATTGTTTAATGAATATGCTTGTTGATTTCATTATTTAACCATGCACAGGCAATGGGGACGCTATCAAAGGTTGTGGAATTTAGCTTTATGCCTGCCAATTCCATTTTCTTGAAAGTTTCTAAAGCCTTTTCAACAAATCCATTTTTTTGAAATCCTGCAATCATTGCATTCCACAAAATGACATCTCCTTGAGGCATTCTATCAAACAATTCACATGTCTTGTCTATGCTTCCACATCTTGCATGCATGTCTACCCGGTCACTTGCAATTACAACATCTGACAAAAATTCACCTTTTGTTACGTTGATGGATGTCCATACCCTGCGTCGAAGCTTCCATTTTGGCACAAATGAGAGGACACTACCAAAGGGTGTGAATTTTGTCTTTACATCTGCCAATTACATTTATGTTTCTTAAGCCTCTTTAACAAATCCATTTTGTGTGTATCCTGCAATCATTATATTCGGTTAGATGAAATCTCTTTGAGGCATTCTGTTGTACATTTCATGCACTTAGTCTATGATTCCACATTGGCATACATGTCTATTGGAGTATTTCCAATTATAATATCTGACAAAAATCCCCTTGCCTTTATGCTTTGATGGACAGTCATACCATTTTCCTGAGCACCCATTTAGGGATAACACTAGCAAAGGTTGCAAAATTTGGCTTTATGCCTGCCAATTGCATTTGCTTGAAAGTTTCAAAAGCCTTTTTAATAGATCCATTTTGTGCATATCCTACAATCATTAGATGACATCTCTTAGGCATTCTATCAAACAATTTGCGTGCCTTGACTGTGCTTCCACATTTTGCATATATGCCTACCAGAGCTTTTCCAAATATAATATCTGATAAAATTCCCCTTCCATTCTGTGTTAATGGATATCCTTTTAGTATTACTAAGATTTGATACTGGGCATTATTAAAGTGCAAGCCTATTTTCAGATTTACTTTATTTAGTGTCGCCAATAATCCACAAAAAATGTCCCTATTTAGAATAATTGAAAGAGTTCACATCTCTCACAACAATTTCTCTTGCAAACAATTTTGGAGATAAATTTCATTATAGTGTGGCAATCAATACATACTCAAAGGTTCTTAACAACTCTTCTATACTCTAATCTCTACAAGGTTTGTGAGGTTGTTCTCTTAAATTATTCCAAGATATTTTATTTAAATGACAAAAATACACAGTTATGAAAGACTAAACCTTAATGGCATGGTTTTGATCCAATCATTTGTCATATAATACTTTCCATGCTAATCTTTGTGATTTTCTTGCTAAAGATCTTTTTAAACATATTTAAATTATAACCCACCAATGTAATCATGTAAATAATATTAGAATGATATCCATATTTTTTGATTCTTTATACCTTTAAGAGAAATTTGTAGATTTTGACAACATATTAATATAATACCTAAAATCTTCTTTAAGCTATACTTTGACTAGTTGCTTCATAAGGTTAGTGAGCTCTTTCATGGGTGATAGAGTCAGACTGTAGAGTTAATACATAATGAAAATGTAAATTCTTATAACGTAGGTGGACATATATGAATAATTATTCTATCTAAGTGGTTATGACCTCAAAAGAGGCAATTAATGCTTTGCATAAAGATTCCTCAACAATTCATTATTGATCCAAAACATCACATATGTTGTGTTAAAGAATTGTGTATTCAACTTTTAGCTAAAGATAAATTAATGATGGAATAATGGCAAATGTTAACTTAGATACATAGACCTCCTAAATTACTGTGCTTATAAATGGAGAACTATATGTAAAACAAGATGTCATATATTAACTTTAAAAAAAATCACACTCTTCAAATGGTCCAAAAATTTATTGTTCAAACTTATTAATTATGTTTAGGTGACAAATACTTTGATTAGATGCCCCTTTTTGTAATCACAAAAATCTCATCTTTTCTAGTGGAGTTATTATAACTTGGAAAGCTTTAAACACATGGTTGAAGGCACCTAGCTGATCACAAGGGCTCCTTGATTATCTAGGGAATAATTTTCTTACTACCAAAAACTAGTTTATAATAAGGGCATTTTTCTATGGAGTTTTATGACTTGTTAGTTCATTGGTATTTGTTTACAAACCACAAATCGGTTTCGAAATTAGAAGGCAAGTGATCAATCTTGCATAATTGTATACTCTTTCTTTTTCCTAGAATACAAGTGAGTTGAATGGATTGTTTAAATTTCAATTATCTTAAATATTGATATAAATATTGGTCACTAGAGGTTCTTTGAACAACCATGGAATATGTGTATAGGAACTTTATAAATTTTGATATTTAGTCAATTGTACCCTATTGAAATAGATCTTGGAATTTGATTAACTATTAATTTTTATATGGGTTGTGTTAATATTTGAGTAGAATTTAATTTAATAAGGTAGGAGTACATTATTTAGTATAAGACTAATTGTCAACAAGTGTATGTATAATAAGTCAATTTTATTTTAAGTTGTTTGAATCCTTTAGAAGTAGAGTTGTACATAGATTGTTATATTATATCATTGTTTAAAATGGTTACTACCATTAAAAGAATAGCTAAAATTGATCTTTAACTAGGGTATTTATAAGGTTAAATCATTATCGATTAGATAATTTGATATGGCAACTACTTAAGAGAATTAATTTTATTATGATAAAATAAAATTGAAAACATTTTATATTGATTTAGTAGATTTGGAATGTTGAACTAGCTATCAAGGATTCCTTATCTAGACATAGACTAAATATTACACGTATTATTGATAATATATCTTCTCTAGTTTATGATTACATACTTTATGAATTTATTAAGCAATATTTTGGGTCCATGCTTTATGAATTGTTTAGTACTAGACTTATTTGTTATGTACAATTGAAGTGATCAAGTAATTTTATTCTTTACATCCATTATAATCCTAGCAAGAAAATAAGTATCTTTTCGTCATCAATTTCCTTATGAATTATTTAGTAAGTTTATTTTCATCTAGATAGGTAAACTTTATAAATCAACGTCCAAAAAACTCAAACAAATCGTAGTGTTCAATTTTAATGGTACCTCCATGTCACGTTTATGGGTAATGCCACCATGTTCAACCACGTACCTCATGCCTAACATAGCTGTAACAATGACGTCTGAGCACCATCCCTCTAAATTGTTGGAAAGTAATAAGGGACATGTTGAAGATAAATCCACAAGAAGGGAAACTCTCCATAGATATTTCATAAAAAAATTAACTAAAGGACGAGTCTACTGAAATAGTTGTATAATGATTACCATGTGAATTTCTAAGTATTGAGGATAAAATGCTCATTTAGAAAACCTTTCAAAACTATCAATAGAAAATAGGGCTTATTGACAATACGAGTCTAAATCAGAGATGATTTGTAAAATGTTAGATAGGGAAACTAGTTTGATCAAGAAACCCTATTTTCCATGTGCTCTCACCTCGCTTTCAAGGACCTTGGTGATCAAAAAGCACTAGGGAATCAGGAATATACTTAGTAACGAAATTACCTAATTTTGCTTGAGGAAGTAAACTAGATTTCATGAGTAGACACCTGATAGGGATTCTTCCAAACTTGGACTAATTGACAAACACCCCTTTAGGTGTTTATAGTAGTAGACTAATTTTTATCCCTATTTCTCCTAAGTGGGTGGCAGCCAACAAAGAAATGTCTGAGGCAGGGAATAACCTTAGAAAGGGTTGGATACCCGCTCACAGTTGTACCAAACATAGTGTAAGATAGAACTATATATTCACATACCCTAGTGTTAGTTGCATCCAAAGGGGGCCTTGATCCTATGGATATAGGGTATGTAGGCAGTCTGGATAGTGAAGGATGCCCCCAGTAGTTAGGTCCCCCGGATATAGGGTGTCTTTTATAATTAACATCATAATCTCAAAAACATAACAGATCAAGGCAGATAATAAGAAGTCTCCAATATTTAGTAATGATGAGGTATTTGAAGTTAATTTTTTTGTATAATGATTCTGAATCTAATTAATATAAGATTGTCTAGCTAAGCTTTGTGTAGATTAAAAGAAAACAAGATGCTAGAGAAAAAACAAGTTGTCAGAAATGAATGCAGGATGTAATGAAGGACTTAAGGTATGTGTGATCAGATATTTTTATATTTTACATTGCATAATGTACCTTCTATTGTAATGTACTTTTTCTCTTCACCAGAATTGAAATTGGTGATCTTTTCTAAACTTGATGATTTTAAAAAACTAGCTCTAGTTTGTCTACCCTCTATAACATTATTAAGCATTTCCTTGAGTAAAATTTTAGGAATCTAGATTTCTGCATCTGTTAGATCAAAATTTTTCATTCCTTGGTATTTTTTGAATTCAGAGTTAGTAGTATTTTGTTAATAAGGAGTCGGTTCCTTATAGAAAATCAAGACTTGTGAAAACTAATGGCATTATTGGAATTTTGGTTCAACCAAAAATACTATTAAAATGCTCAAGTTAAATGGAACATATCTGATTTCTTATTGAACATCAATTACCAAATCTAGCCATCATCAAGTGCCTTAAAATGATCCCCTACAAATGTTATCTAAAAATTGTCATTGAATGCCTAATCAACACCTAATTTTGCAAAGTGAGCGTCAAGAGTTTTGATATTGTGCATATGCTGCACACTCACTTGGAGAGGGCTCTATAGTTTCTTCAATTAAATAAGAATGATTTGTGGGTCTTTATGAAGACACCATTCTACTATTACCCAAGCAATAACTATACTATATCACTTTCATTGAAGTACCACTACCTTCAAAACCTTTCGCTCCTTCCATGTTATTGTTGCTTTTACTAACCTTTGTTGGATACATAGGACAATTGAGAGGGGGGTGAAGTAGTTGTACGTTAAAACATCAAGCCATCAATACTATTCTAAGATTTATTAACCTTAAAACTTTTCATAAACAAAATGTGTCAGGAATTAAAATAGTTTAGAAGGTGAAAAATGGCAACAAAAAAGGAAAAAACGACGCGAGAAATATTGAAATCCTAGAAAATGTCCACACAATATAGCCTATCGACTAATAAATAACCCATCAATCACACTGTGAAACCATGCAATGAGTAAGCTCATAGAT
The DNA here is from genome assembly GCA_027924645.1 of Cunninghamia lanceolata. Taxonomy (NCBI): domain Eukaryota; kingdom Viridiplantae; phylum Streptophyta; class Pinopsida; order Cupressales; family Cupressaceae; genus Cunninghamia; species Cunninghamia lanceolata. The sequence continues at coordinate 3,249,791 of BSBN01000098.1, read as the reverse complement.
ATTTGTAAGTTTCATTAGTATTTTAGTGTGATAAATATTTAGTTGAGTTTATTGAAGTATATATCTGCAATGGTGAGGTCATTCATTACGTTGTGTAACTAGTAAATAGATTTTATACAATAATATTGGAGGGAACAAACAACTATATTTTTATGTTTTGCATCTCTACTGCTAATTTATTGATTTGCGGAATAGAACTAATAATATTAGATCACCAACAATTGTTTTAAGCTGATTTTTTCATGAATTAAAAAATGCTCCTTTACATAATAGATATACATATACACTAAAATCATTTAACACTTACAAGTGCAATTTTTGACTTCCTATTGTAAACATATCTCTTAAACTAGAAGAGAGAAAAGTAATAAGAATTTATTAAAATTAGCAAGTTATTATATGTTATAAAATAAATGGATTAATAAGTTCTCTCGAATATCATTAGTCCTATACATCAAGAAGCTTCTACAATATATCTTCTTGAAAGGATGTGAATCTATTATGCATGTACAGTGAAGTAAGCTTGCTTAAAAACAAACTGGTGGAAATAAGAGAACTGGCATAATTTTCGCTTATTATAGAATAAAAAATCATAAGATTTGATTCAATAATGCAAAGTAATAATATATTCCCTTAATATGGTTCTCAAAATATCATATTAACACACAAAAAAAAAACAATCAAATCAACTAGAATTTGGTTCCATTGAAAGAAGAATTATAGAGGCTTGCTCCTAATAGAGAGAGCTAAAACTGAGGGTTTCCCTCCAAACACAACCGACCAACTCAAATAAATAAGAGAGTGTGTTATTTCATGCAAAATCCATTGTAACAAGGCAACCAAACAAGCCAACAATTGGCCTACTAGGAAAGATGTCAATACAATGATACAAATATGCACTATAAAAATTAGAATTTCTACATATTTGGTATACAAAACCTTCTTACAGACAACCCAAATAATAAATTATAAATGCAAAATAAGTTTGTATAGAAGACTATTCATAACAACCCAAATTAAATCTGGTTATGCAGTACTAAAATGATAAAAATGAAGACAAGAAAGCTTAGGTAGTAACACATACCTATAACCCTGTGCTAGTAATTGGTTCTATCTCGAGCCTCCATGTATGTTGGTGTGCTTATTTGGTGTACAACTCTTTGAAAAATACTCCTTCCAACTTTATCACTTCCTCAAAAGCGAACTTGATGTTCAATGCAATTGTTTGTACATGCAAAAAAGCCCCAAACTATTTGAGATCTTCAAAATAACAACTCAATTGAATTTAAACATATGCTAAAACCACCAAACATCGGCTCAAAGGTCTTAAATTTCTTTATCTTCTGTGGCAGAGAAGGCGGAGACAGGTGCAGATCTAAGATCAACGTTGCATTTAATTTTCTCTGCATCAGCCCACTCTTCACATTCTCTGTTCTCTATGACAACCCAAAAGCTCCACTGCTGCCTTGCTCTATATTATTATGTAGAAATGGACAGCCAAATTTTGGGAGTGACAAGTCAAGAGACTGCAACACATGGCATGCAAAAACCCTAGCCATGACACATGTCTTGGAAAAACATCACCTGCATGCACAGTTGTCCACGACCAAGACTCCAAACAGATCTTCAATCCCGCTGAAGACACATTGACATCTCTCAAACATTAGAAACCCTTGAAATTTTTTTGTGCCCAGTTTTCTTATTGGCCTTGGTATTTTCCTTGTATTTTACAAATAAAAAAAACCTTGCAAAAATAGCCCCGTCCAATCAGAAAAAAACTAGAAACACAACAAAATAATCATGAAAAATATTTGTTCTGCAAAACATAGGAGAAACATGCAATTTTCCAGTTCAACATGGTTTCGAATGTGTAACTAATAGCATTCTGGTATGGTGAAAACATTAGTCACCGATTTAGGCAGAGACTAATAAATAAAGGTATATAGAAAGAAGCCAAGTACACATTGGTTGGTTGATCTCTAAATGTAAATCCATTGTATTAAAATAGGAAAAAAATAAATGTATGAAGCCATTGTTATGTTAAGAGGCCTTTCTACATTCACAACAAGAATGGAGAACAAGAGAGTTGAAAGATTCATAAATAAATTAAGATTCAATGAAACTTTATAAGGTTCTGATTAAAAAAATACAAAAAAGAGAAGGTAAAAGGAAGAAAAATAAAATGCAAGTAGGATGGAAAGGAAGGTGGATGTTAGTTTCAAAGAAGCCATTAATATCCACTAAGATCAAACAAAGAAATGTTACAAGGAATCATATTAAAAGATGCACATTCGTCTCTATTTGCGTTGCCTCTTTAACATGTAAAAATTAGGTGAACATATCAAATTACTTGGTAGTTACTAATCTCTTTGTCCCTCTTTCTGGGTTTTATTATTTCCATTGCAGTGGTGTGTCTTGAGATTTTAATTGTTTTTATGATTGCAGGACTAAAAATGGGGAGAGGCACAAAGAAAAAGAGGAAAAGATCGATCCGTGGCAACAAATTGAGTATTTAGAAATTACATAGAAACACTAGAGCTCCATCTATGCTCATATTTATTTAGTTGCCACACAAACCACCATAAGGATAGGGTGTGTGTATATTTTTAGAACAACACTGGACATTGGTTTTATGGTTCCATTATTTTTCTTCAATATAATCAATCCCCTTCATTTCTACAAGAATAAATGTTAATTTTCTTTTAAATTTATGAATGCCTATGGTTGTCTAGACATAGGCTTATCCAAGCCAAGATATGAGATTGATTTTCCACTCCATTAAAACCCTCTGCATGCATTTGCATTCTCCCTAAGCTCCTTGAGCTCTCACATTGATCTTGCCCATCCATTCTTCTATGGCAATATATTTTTTCTTTGCAATATTTAAAGGATTAAAAGAAATTGATTCATAAAATTCTGTCTTAAAAATCTCTTTTATCTCTCTTAACCTCTAACACAAAAAACACTCACAATTAAATTTATAAAGCTGATAATTAGAATAAGTAATTAAATCTCTTCATGCAAATCCACTATACTCAGTTTCCATTTTTTTCCATTATTTAGTTACTTGGCTAAATGGAGATCTTTATATAGTGAATAAAAAGAAAATAATAAAAACAAACAATTTTAAAAAAAAAACACTCTATAAAAAAATTTAAAGAGTAAAGTAAAGAGAAAAACAATGACTATGTCAACCAAGTCATAATTGAAAATTAAAAATCATAAAAAAAAATTAAATATGAAAAACAAGAAATAAAAATTCATAAATTTTTGAAAATAAAAAAGATGAAAAAAAGAATAATATATATATTTTTTAAAAAGTGGAAAACTACAAAATAAAAAGTGAAACATCAATATTTTAATTTTTAGTAAAAAAGAAAATCTGCATATCTTTTTTTTTTATTCATAATAGAAAATCTACATTAAAATGTATGCCAAAAAGATACATTTCCTCAGCCCTTTCATGGCTAGCAGTATGTTCAGACCTAACACCCTTCCCAAACTAAGAACTTATATAAGAAGACCACGCATGGTCAATACTGCTAATAACCATAGGAGACTATAGACATACTAGGACTGGCTAGTTTTTGGCTTCTACTATACAAAATGAAGCCACAATGATACACTGAATCCACTTAATTATCATATTCACCTAGCTTCAGACTGAAATCCTCCACCCACTGGAAACCTTGAACCATGACCAAGCCCAGCACCCTTTTGATGTAATCCACCGCAACCATCACCTGCTCCTTCATCACCACAAGATTGAACCCTTTAACGTCCAAAATAAATGGATACAGTTTAATCAGTACTCTGGGATCGTCGAGAAGACTCCAATCCTTTGGTCAAGGGGTTCTAATACCAGTGTTGGCTACTTGCAAGGTCATTTCCAATTCACCTAAGTGTTCTAGATTGAAAATGCCTCTCATAATGGATTCTGGCTATGTCTTTTCCGTATCTAATTCCAATAGCATTGCTAAGACCCTCAAAGAGATGTTTGTATCCACTCAGTATCTTTCATCATTCTCCATAAAGTCTTTGCCCAGGATCATTCTAATAGCCCCCACCATTAGATCATCTGACCTGCGAAGCATCCTCTGAAGTCTGAGGTCAGTGATACTGCCAATGAAGGCCATTTGCCTCTTGTTGCTGACTAGTCTAATTGGGGTATCCATCCCCCCACAGCGGATGGACTCTGCCAAGATTATCGCAACTAAGTGAGAAGGCATTTGATAGTGGACAGAGAAAGAAACTACAAAATGGAGAAACCACCTTCTATAATATCCTTCTCCTAGTCTATCCACCAAAGTTTCTCGAAGGCATTCCTTGGAATGATTACCAGCTAGTGCCAAGGCTTGGCACTTAAGGAAATTAATGTCAACCTCCCCTCTACCCATGCCATCTTGAAGCAATTACAAACAATGATTCCCTTAGTCCTCTACCTCAACCTTACCACCCGTGCTAATGCGGCAATTCTCCCTCCCAACCTCCCACACAAGCCTTACTTAAGCTAGAACAGGTCCTTCTACAGAAAAGATTTCTTTGACTAAGACCCCATCTGCCCCAATGTTGGACAACCTATCTACTTCTTGGTTTCCTTCACTCAAAATATGATTAAATGTGACTCTGTCAAAGCCTTCTAACAAGGAAAGAGCCTAATCCAATTTAGCTTGAAGTCTCTAGTTTACTAATCTCTTACTTCTTAACCCATTGATGACAATCATTGAATCCCCTTCTATCTCTAGATTTCTAATTTTGAGATCCTTACACAACCTAACACTTAGGATTAAAGCCTGAATCTCTGCCTCATTGTTGGTACCAATTCTAAGAGGAATAGCTAGCTTTCCCACCGCTTCTCCCTCTGAATTCCTAATAATACACCCTGCCTTGGAATGACCTAGATTACCTCATGAAGCTCCATCAAAATTTAGTTTCAGCCAACCAACCTCTGGGAGGGACCATTAAATATTTTTCCTTGCTTCCCTAGTTTTGATACCTACTTCTCCTACCTGAAGAGCTGGAGAGAGCCCCTTCCATCTTTTCATCATCTTTGCATCCCAACCTATAAAGAAGAGATGAGCTGGATCTCTATCTGCTAATCTAGAATTTACTACTTCCACTATGCTCGTTTCAACTTTGCTAAGAAGAGATTGCCATGGCATTTCTTTTTCCTAAAAAATTCTCCTATTGCGTTCTTTCCAAATCTCCCAAATCAAAATGGAGGGTGCTGAGAGCCACAAACCCCCAAACATCACTTTTTGATACAAGAGGGGTGACTATCAACCATTCCAATAGATTTCTAGGAGGTGTTGTACTCCACTGAAACTTATTACAAAGCCACTGCCAACCTTTAACGGTGAAGGGGCAATGAAGGAATAAGTGATCTCTGTCTTCATCCACTTCTCTATAGAGCATGCATCTCGAAGGACCCTCAAATCCCATCCTTCTCAATCTATCCACTGTTAAAGCCTTACCTTGGGTAGTCACCCCAAAAAAACACCTGCCTTAGTAAGACATTGTTTGTTCCAATAGAGCTTACAAGGGATCAAGCCTGGGGAACCATTTGTGTCAACTAGAACCCTGTATCCTTCTTTGACTGAGTACTCCCCGGACGCTGAGGCATTCCATCTTAGCCTATCCCTGGCCCTCCTAAAACTGATGGTACACTTGGCCATCTCTTCGTCAAAACTTACTACCAAGCCAAAATCAAAACCCATACCCCACATGCTTTTCCAAGTGGGAAGGTCACTAACTTCTGAAGGAAAGGAGAGGTAATTGTAAACCTTGTCTCCCCACTCAATCTAGGTGACATTCATAAAGGGATCCAAGTCTTCAATTCTCTCTAGAGCTGGCAACCCCTCCCAAGAATCCTCTCAGAACCTGGCTTCCCAACCTTCCTTGACCTCCCAGGTAAGGTGGTTGAATATTAAATTTATGCTCTTCTTGATAAAGTTCCAAATCCTAGATCCATCTGGTAGCTATCTAGAAGTGAAGATACTATGTTCTTCCCTATCTAAATATTTGTTCTTTAATAACCTTACCCATTTGAGATTTGGCTTATCATGAATCAAACAAACCAACTTAGTGCCAAGAGCTTGATTCTGTCTGAGTAGGTCTTTAACCCCAACCCCATCCTTTTCCTTCTGTTCACAAACGTGTTTCCATTTGACAAATGGGAATTTAAATTGTTCCAAAGATCCTTCCAAAAAAATTTTCTCATCAACTAAATTAACTCCTTATTGATTTTACTTGCCAAAGGTAAACAAGACATCATATAGATGGGAATAGTTGCTAAAACTTCTTTGATAAGAGTCAGTCTCCTTGCCCACGAAAACCACTTGCTCTTCTAGGACTCTAATCTAGTCTTTATCTTTTCAAGAAGAGGATCCCAAGAATTACTAGGGAGGAGACCTTTGACCAAGGGCAACCCAAGGTATTTGTAGGGGAGTGATCCCTTCCCAAAGGACAGAATGTTTAAAATTCTTTCCTCTCTACCGGGAGGGGTATTAAAAAAGAACACTTCCAATTTCACTTTGTTGACTTCCTATCTTGAAGCTTTCAAGTATAAATCCAAGATCCTTTTAAACCTTAGAGCCTCCCCTTCTTGGGCAGCCCCCAAAAGAAGAGTATCATCCACGAATTGTTGATGAGAGAACCCTGGCATATTTCTTGTGATTTGAATGCCCGTAATTTGCCCCTCCTGACAAGATTTTGAAATGAATCTTCCCAAGGCATCAGCCATGATAATAAAAAGAAAGGGAGAAATGGGATCTCCCTGCCTTAATCCCCTTGAAATGTTGAAAAAACCTTCCAGAGAGTCGTTAAGAAGAACTAAAAACCTTGGGCTTGAAATCCACTCAAACATCCAATTTAGCCACTCATGTTGGAAACCAAATGCCTCTAGAATTTTCAACAAAAATCTCCAATTCACTTTGTCATATGCCTCACGGATGTCTAATTTAACCAGCATAGAGGGGAATTTGTTTTTTTGCACCGAATGAATAGCCTCCTGGGCTATTATACTCCATCCAAAATAAACCTCTCTGGAACAAAACTAGTCTATTCCTCAACTATGATATTTGGAATAATTCTTTTGACTCTATTCGCTACTGCTTTAGCCAGGATTTTGTAAACCACATTACACAAAGAGATTGGTCTGAAGTCTTCAAAAGACTCTAGCTTAGCTTTCTTGGGGATCAATGCTATAAAAGGATTACTAATTTCTTTGAGAACCTTACTCTCCCTTCTGGAATCCTCATAGGCCGCCCTTAGATCTTTACCAATAATACTCTAGCATTTCTAGAAGAAAGTAGCTAGGAACCCATCAGGACCAGGGGCCTTATCTAGACCAAGTTGAAAAAGAGCTTCTTTAATTTACTCTTCTGAGAACTTACTATTCAACATAAGATTTTGATCTTCTGTTACTAACTTCAGAATGTATCCTAAAAATTCATGTTGGTCCTATAAGTCTGAACTTTCTTCTTCATTCAGGAGATCCTAAAAGTATTCAACCACTGCTTGGCCAATTTCTTCCAGAATCTCAGTGACCCTACCCTCCCTTGTCTTAATGGAATAAATTTTGTTAACCTCTCTACAAACCTTAGTTGAATTGTGGAAAAACTTAGTATTAGAATCACCAGCCTTCAGCCACACCTCCCGAGATTTCTTCCTCCAAAAAACTTCTTTGGCCAAAATGTCCTCTAACTTACCCATCAATTCTTTTTTCTTATTATATGAATCATTATCCATTCCTTCTTTTATGACTTTTTCATTTAGAATATGCATATCTGCCTCTTAGTTTCGAAGATATTCTTAAAATGGTCTTTGTTCCACTATCTTAAATTTAATTTAATGAGTTTTAGCTTTGTAACAATATTGAACAAGCCTACTCCCTCAGGATTACAATTTTTCCACCAATCCTCTATTAGTGCCAGAAAGGAGGGATCCTTAAACCAAATATTTTTAAATTTAAAGGGACATCTTACTTGTCTCCTTTCACCCTGGATATCTAGACTGATTGGGAAATGATTAGACCCAGATTCCAATAAAATCTTGCTATCCAAACTAAAGGGAAATTTACTTAAGTCCCCTTTTACTAAAAACCTGTCTAATTTTTCTGTAATATTGTAGAAACCAAGTCTTCTGTTGTTCCAAGTATAATTCTCATTGCCGAACTATATTTCAATCAAATCATTCCGATCAACAAAGTCTTCAAAATCCTTCTGAGATTGGAGTTTCCTACCCACCCCTCCCAACTTATCTTCAGCTCTCAAGATAGCATTGAAATCTCCCCCCAAAATGATGAAATCTCAGATACTCTTGTCACACAAATGGTCTAGTTCGGCCCATAGCTCCTTTTTTTGAGTTTGAGAATTAGGACCATAAACATTTATTAGAAGAAAACTCAAGCTTGAAGTCAAACTCCTAACCTTACTAGTAATCCACCCCTTGTTGGAAGCTACTTCTTCTAACAGAACAGTCAGCGGTCTCCATAGAGTCATCAGTCCCCCAGAGAGACCTATAGAGTTAATCTTAATCATTTTCCATTGGTTAAAATTTTTGGCAAAGGCTTGATTTTAACTTTCCTCTAATTTAGTTTCCTAGATCATACAAATATCCAGTTGAATTGACTTCAGTTTGTGCCTTAAGAGGCACTTCTTGTTAGGGGCGTTCATGCCCCTAACATTCCACAATAGAATCCTCATTGTTGTTCAGGAAGGGAGATCCCCTTCCCTACTTTCAACAGGTCGAGTAGCTTCAGTTGTCCACTTGCCTCTCCATCCCACTTCAATTTTTCCCTATTTGGGATACGGCCCCTAGATTTATGATCTCCACAGTCTAGGGAGGTTTTAATAGTTTCTCTTTGGCCAATCCCTAAGATTACCAAGGATTTGGGAGAGTTATTTTCTCCAGTGGCTTTAAGAGGTAGAGAATTAACTTCATCTTCAAGCCTGAAATCTTCCAACCCTTTTCCTGTATGAGTCATCCACTCTTCTTCCAACACTTCTTCTGTTGATCTGATTGAACCCTTCTTAACGACCCTGGATAATTGTACTAATTCACTGCCTACCTCAAACAAAGATTTGAAATCTTCCATTTGCATATTGGGTTTGATCACCTCGATTGTTTTTGTGACCTTATTGTTAATGTTCTGGGAAAAATTAACGAATTCTTCCACCCTTGAAAGAATTCATAACCCATCTTTGAGAGTATCTTCACCCTTTTCAATTTCTTCATTTTTTCTAAGAACCTCTTCAAAATCCTTCCTATGATTATTCTCGACCTCCACCAAACTAGAGATCTGATCCGTCTGAAGATTATTTTCCTCTTTCCTTCCATTTTCCTTTTTCTCCACATCTATTCCAAATTCTTCACCCTGAGCTTCTTCTTCCTCCAAAGTCTTCCCTTTGTCTTTGACTTAATCTAGCTCCCAGGATCTCCAACCTAATGTGCTTACCCAATTTCCTTGAGGCTTAGGTTCATAAATAAGAGTTTGGCTAAGGACACCCCAATCTATGAAGATTTCAATTTCTCTCTAGCGCTGCTCAAGGAAACGATTTTCTACATAGATTCTGACATGTGAATCTTCTTCTATTGAGTCCTTCCACTCCTCTACATAGATATATCTGCCCAAGTAGTTCCCAATTTCTTCTAGAATCTTATGATTCCAAAATTCTAACGGTAGATTAGGCATTCTATACCAATTCTGAATTTGATCCAATTTATGCTTCTTTGGATCAAAACCCACAAACCAATCACATAAATAGAAACCAAATCCATTCAAAAGCCAAATCCCTTCTAAAATTTCCATTTTAATCTTCATAGAGGGGCATAAAACAAAGAAGAAGCCATTCACTAGGGCTTTCAAGGATAACTCCTTTCCCCATCTTTCCTGCCACCATTTTTTTAAGTCTTCTAGATTTGAGTTGAATCCATATCATTTTCCAATAACCCAAAACTTTTTCATATGTTCAATGGAAGGATTTAGCAAATTAGATCCTAACACCATAGTTTTTTTGTTTCCATACCCGAATTCTTAGATCTCTTACCAATGCCTCCTTCTCCAAAAATGGGTTGTCCCCATCGATGATGCCCCTATCCTCTATTATTTCACCCTCGATTCGTCCATTGTGCATGTTTATCCCATCTTCTCCATGGATGACTCGGAGGAATTTCTCTATCCTGAAACCACAAAAACTGTTGTGTTCCATTCTATCTCCAAGGTTCTAGAGATGTTCTGTCCTAGAATTTACTCATCAGAATTTCTTTTTCTGCTTCTTCGGCCCATGATTGAGAATGCCCAGACTCCTTGCCTTCTATTTTCTCCTCCCTCCCTTTGCCTCTTCCTTCTACCTCCCTTTCGCTTGAATTATGATCTACTTCCTACTTTTTTTTGCTCTTTCGCTCCATCCTTAAATAGATTAATAATATTATATATTTGAAGAACTCAAAAATCTACATATCTTTAACTACATAAAAATAGAGAAATAAAAATTTATAATTAAAAAAATGAAAAAATAATAATATATGGTTTTAAAAATATTATAAAAAGCAAACCAAAACTTTAAAATATAAAGGAAAACATCAATATTTTTAATAAAGCAACAAAGAAAAACAATGGTTAAAAAATGTAAAAATAAAAAAATAATATCCTTAAAATTCTTTAAAAAACAAGAAAAAATGCAAAATAATCAAATAATTTTTTAATAACACAAGAAAAATTACATATCATTAACTATATAAATATTCAATGATTGAATAGATGAATTAATCCTATGATCTTTTATAGCATGTAGTTATTTCTTTTGTCATAACTAAGAAATAACTATTCTTATGAGATAATCATTTAATCATTTAAAAGGAAATATTTAAATACATTATTAAATATTAAAAGAAAAACAATGGTTAAAAAAATGTAAAAATGAAAAAATAATATCCTTAAAATTCTTGAATATATGAATGAATCCTATGATCTTTTATAGCATGTAGTTATTTCTTTTGTTATAGTTACAATTTAATTAGGGTTAGAATCAGGGATAAAATTAGGATTAATCAAATGTATGGTAGAATTAGGGTTAGACTTATGGTTATCCTTTAGGTTAGAATTATGGTTGGAATTAGGTTAGGGTTAGGGTTAGCATTATTGTTAGGATTAAGGTTAGGGTTAGAGTTACAGTTAAATTTTGGATTCAATTTAGAAGTTAGGGCTACAATTAGGGTTAACGTTAGGCTTCAGGTTCAACTTAGAGTTAGGCGCCTTGAGAAGGATATGTCTTAGCATACTTTAAATATATTCTTTAAATATGGGTATGATAGTATTAATATAGGGAAATAAGAAAAACTAAATTAAAACTCGCATGGGTATACAAATTTCACCATTAAAATCTTTTACATAAAGGAAATTATAATTAGCCAATAATTAGCTAATAGGCTTATATGTGAGAGATTTCTCCCATTAAATTGTCAGATGCTGACTTTTTTTTTGTCCATTTTATTTTTTGGTCTATTTTGTTTTTCGGTCATTTTTCATTATTACAGAAATTTGGTGGATTCTCAAAACATGTTTGACCACATGAAAGAATGAGATAGCATCTCATTGAATATGATTACTATAGCATACTAAAGATGTGGATATCCTCATGAGGTAGTCACATTGTTTCACCAAATGTAACAAATAGGTCTCCAACCTGATCAGTTCAAATTTGCCAACATACTCCCAGCCTATGCTAAAATGGTAGTTTTGGAATAGGGTTTGGACATCCATCAAAGTATAAAAGAGAGATGAATTTTGACAGATGTTGTAGTTGCAATAGCCCTAGTAGACATGTATGAAAAATTTGGAAGCAAAGATGAGGAACATGAATTGTTTGACAAAATGCCTTAAAGAACTGTGGTTTCATGAAATGCAATGGCTGTAAGATATGCACAAGATGGATTTGTTGAAAAAGCTTTAGAAATTTTTAACCAAATGCAAATCGCATGTGTAAAGCCAGACTCCACAAATCTTTGAGAGCATCCTCCCCTAAAGTGCCAAAATGAGAACATTGGAACATGATATGGACCTCTATCAAAGCATAGTGAAACAGGTATTTGTGTCTGATACTATAGTTGGAAATACTCTGGTTGACATGTATGCAAAATTTGGAAGCATAGAAAAAGCTCATGAACTGTTTGACAGAATGTCTCAAAGAGATGTAATCTCATGGAATGCAATGATTGCAGGATATTCACAAAATGGATTTGTAGAAAGGACTTTCAAAACTTTCAAGCAATTGTAATTGGCAGGTCTAAAGCCCAATTCTGTAGCCTAGAGAAATTTTGTCATATGTTGTAGTGGCAACTGCCCTCATAGACATGTATGCAAAAGGTGGAAACATAGACAAAGCACATGAACTGTTTGACAAAATTCCTCAAAGAAATGTGGTCTCATGGACTACAATGATTACAGGATATGCACAAATTGAACTTTTTGAAATGACTTTAGAAACTTTCAAGAAAAAGTAAGTGGCATGTGTAAAGCTAGACTCCACAACCTTTGTTAGCATCCTGCTTGCCTATGCCAAAATGGGAGCTTTGGAAAAGGGTATGGACATCCATCAAAGCATGAAGGATAGATGAATTTTGTTATATGTTCTAGTTGTAACTGCCATGTTAGACATGCATGCAAAATGTGGAATCATGGACAAGGCACATGAACTGTTTGATAGAATGCATTGAAAAATGTAGTTTCATGTATTGCAATGATTGCAGGATACACACAAATTGGATTTTTTGAAAAATCTCTACAAACTTTCAAGAAAATGCAATTGGTAGGTGTAAAGGAAGATTACACAACCTTTGCCAACATTCTCCTTGCTTGTTCCAAAATGGAAGGTTTGGAATAGGGAATGGGCATGCATCAAAGCATAATGGAAAGGGGTTTTTTGTTGGATATTATAGTTGGATAGAATGCCTCAAAGAGATGTCATCTCTTGGACTACAATTATTGTTGGATATACACAAAATGGATTTGTTGAAAAGTATTTACAAACTTTCAAGCAAATGCAATTGGCAAGTGTAAAGCTAAATTCCACAACCTTTGCTAGCATCCTTCCTACCTGTGCCAAAATGGGATCATTGGAACAAGGTATAGACATCCATCAAAAAGTAATGGATAGAGGAATTTTGTCAAATGTTGTAGTTTCAACTACCCTATTATATATGTATGCAAAATGTGGAAGCATTGACAAGGCACATCAGCTATTGAACAAAATGCCTCAAAGAGATGTCATCTCATGGAATGAAATGACTGTGAGATATGCACAAAATGGATTTGTTGAAAAGTCTTTAGAAACTTTCAAGCAAATGCAATTAGTAGGTGTAAAGTCAAATTTGATGACCTTTGCTAGCATCCTCCTTGCTTGTGTAAAAATGGGAGCTTTCGAATAGGGTATGGACATCCATCATATTATAATGGAAGGGGGATTTTTGTCAGGTCTTATAGTTGAAAATGCTCTTTAGACATGTATACAAAATGTGGAAGTATAGATAAGGCATGTGAACTATTTGATAGAATGGCTCAAAGAGATGTAATCTCTTAGAATGAAATGATTGTAGTATATGCACAAAATGGATTTTGCAAGCATTATGTCATAAAATGTCCCCCTAGGACTTTTACCTCTTAAGTTTAGCTCCCAAGTTTCCTAGATCTAATCATGCATGTTAAAAATGAAGCCCAAAGTAAAACCCCTGAAACCCATGTCAAATGGGACCTAGGGGTGAACCTTAAGCATAATCTGGACCCAAAATAGGCCCTTGGGCTTGGGCGTGCATACCCTTATCCTGCCCTATTTTTTCAAGGTCCCAAATTCATATGTCAGCCTGTGACCGTTAAAAAGGTGTCCCTTGTCGGCATCTCAAGTTTGAATTATGAAATTATAGCAGGAATGCATATATAATCATGTTTAGGACTTTATTTTACAACTAGATGGATAAGACAAACTTATGATCTTATGCTAAGGATACTCAAGGTTTTCATTGTGTTGTAGAGCAGTATTGTGTTGTGTTTGTACTTGTTTGTTACAGATTTGTCTTCATCAATCCATCTCCTCATGGTTTGAAAGCTCTTCATCTCCCTATGAGAACTTCACCTCTGATGTGACATCTACTTTGTGTTTCAATCATTTTATCATATCATTTTCTATTTCCTCTGTCCACCAAGGACACAAAATCTCTATCTAACAATGGTGTTGGAAGGCTTGAATGCCATTCTGGGGTTTGACCAAGGCAAGCTCCGAAACACCACTACTCCCAACCCCTCTCTTGTGATTGCAGGTGACAGGTGTCGGATCTTGCAATGAGGAGTTGTAGGATATCATTACTGAGCATAAGGATTCTAGATGTAAAGAAAACAATAGAAAATATCCCTAATTGGACAAGGGCAATCCCTCTTTTGTCCTCCATTTTATAACTATCAAAAATCTTTGAGTAGGGTACAGTTTATAGCATATTTGGCTCCTGACCTCTAGAAAAAGTCACCTTGCACAAGGACAATCCCTCTTTTTTTCCTAAAGTTTCCACTTTCTAAAACTAAAATTATGGTATGTTTCTAATCTATTTTTAGTGTCTTCCTTTACAAGCATTTGTCAAGATTTGTCCATTTGTTTACGATTTTGTAGAATTAGGGTTTTAGGACTAATCAGATTAGGGTTTTGACAAAAATATAAATCTATTCTATATTTACAAGCATCTGATAGTGACATCAGACCTATATCTGAGTCATCTATCATAGTTGTAACTTATCTCGATCTATTTCCTTGAATGTATGTGTGAAAGAAAGGTTTGATTGAATCTAATTTACATAAAACTTGATCAATCCCATTTTTCACCATAAATTTTGGTGAACCTATGTTTTTTTGAACATTGCATGTTATTGAGTGTTGTAAATTATATTTACATTTATACATATCATATTCATCATTCTACATTCAAAAATATTTCAAAAAAATTGAAAATTTTGAAAAAATCAAGCATCCTTGGCTTGCATTAAGGCATAGTTTGCACTATTTTCATTGAATTTCATCTAAATCATTTAAGTCTCTAATATTTATATTAGAACTGAGATAAATTACAGAAATTAATCATTTACCTTGCACTCACAAACTTTATTTTCTAGGGTTTGCTTCAAATTTTGCATTTTTCATATAACCTAGTAATTTCAATAGCTAGGGTTTGTAGCTAAAATCTTGTTTAAAGTTTTACTATTCATTTTAACACTCTTTAAAATCTAATTTTTGAATGTAGTGTTTCATCATTGTGTGTTTTTTGCATTTAGATTTCAAATTTTGCATTTATACATTGTGTATTTTAACCAAAAACAATAGCATATTCATTCTTTTTTCCTTAATTTTTACTTTGCATTGAGCATTGTAAGATTTTGGCATCATTTTTAAATCTTCTCTGAGTTATTTTACACATTAAATCTGATTAGATTCCATTCATTCATCATTTTACATATTTTCATGGCTTAATTTCACTATTAGGATTTCAAAAATCCTTGCATTTTTACTACATTTTGCCTAATCTTTCATCGAGCATTCCAAGATTGGTATAATGTAATAAATTTTGCTGCATTATTGGACTGCCTAAAAGGTTTTAATTTTCTGTCCCTCATCATCCTCTTTGTTTCATTATATATTTTGCACATTGGCATTGAAAAAAGTGAAAACAATTACACATTTTAGGCACATAAACAAGCATAGATTGGTGTTGTTTCATTGCATTCATCTTAGATATCTTGTGTTTAAATATTGCATTTATATATTCAGTTATCATTTGAAAATTTTGCATAATTTCATATCATTCGGCGAAAATTGGCATATTTTTATAAAATTACATAGTATGTATTTCAATACTATGTGTTTGCATCTTTTTCATCAAAATATTTAAAATCCTCAACTTCGCCTTGTTGTGTAGTACTCTTTCCTCCTATCCACTCTGTGTGTTGTGGAATCTGTGTGTCTTTTAGTACCCATTTCCCTCAAACAATACTGCTTGGGTGTGAAATAGTCTCACATCTATGGTGACTTAAATATCATAAAACTTTGCATGTCTTGTCTTACTAGATCTTATTGGACATTGATGTTTCAATACATTTCATTATGGCATCTTCATCTCATTTCTCTTTGGTATCTTTACATGCATATATCAACAACTTTGAGAATTTCTACAAATTTTTTAATATGAATCGTCATGTTCTCACTTATATACAAGCTATGTATCATAAGGATATATTTAAATTCTCTTCATTTGAAATCCTTGATTATGTATCTAATTTTGACAACTTCATAGCTCTCATGAATACATACCCTTCGGTAGTAGAAGATCTAACAAAGTACATTTCCATGAATACTCTTGAGAATGATGAGTGTGACAGTTATTCTAATGTTAATGATTTGGAACTAATAGCTAAAATATATGATGATGATGATGATGATGATGATTCCATAAGTTATCCTATCGCTCCTATAGTTGAACATTCAAGAACCTTGGATGAGAAGACCATGGATAGCTCTACTTTGGTTGTAAATTCATGTCCCTTAGACATCTCTAATGATACAATCACCACTAATCTCCTGAACAACATTGTACCTTCCCTTACCCCTGATGCTCTCCCTTCAAAAGTAGAAGCATTGGTGGATGAGAAAATGTCTCTCACATTAAATCCTTTAGGGATAGATGCTAAGTATAATCAAGAGGAAAGCAATGTTAATTGAATCTTCATTAATAGACTTATTCCACCCACTAAGGGGTTACTAGATAAATGTAACAATGTTCCTAAGATGATTGTGTAAGGGGCACATAATGCACCTTCTTGCTTAAAACCAGTGATTATGGTTCAAGGTGATAAAAAACCATCTCGGCCCCTTGATTACATTCTAAACTATGCAAGACAAATCACTCAAAGAAATAAAGGTGTTCAAAATGTGCTGTAGCATCCCATGATCACCCACATATACAACACCTATAATAATAAGAGAAGTAAGCAAGCACCACATGTGCATTTCTCTCTTCCATCTTCTCAACCTATGCTCCCTCCACCACCTCATCTTACTCATAAAAGTGGTCAAGATTATGATGTTTTTGAGTAGCTTCGCGCTACTCCTGCTAAAATTTCTCATGTAGTGGCCATGTCAGATTGTTTGAATGTAAAAAAAATGGATATTCTATTTGAACAACATGAAATACTATCAATTAAAGATGCATATGATCCACTTATAATATTTGTGACAATAGATAAAAATTTGATAAAGCATGTTATGATTGACAATGGATCAACTCTTAGTGTTTGTGGCATGGACTTACTACACAAAATCAAGATCAACAAATCTTTAATCAAACCAGATAGGCTTAGCATCCATGGCTTTGATAATGTTTGTAGACAATTCTTGGGTCCTATAACTTTACCCGTAAAGGTTGGACCTATGACTTTATCTACCATTTTTCATGTCATGCTTGGATCAATTTCATATAATATGATTCATGGTAGACTGTGGATTCATGCCATGGGGGTAGTTCCATCTACCCTTCATCGATCAATAAACTTTATTTATCAAAACAAGCTCTACACGGTTGAAGCTGATCTTGAACCGAATAGTTGTTTACATTTTGAACTACAAAAAAAAGATAACAATCATATGAGTCTAAATAACTTACAAGTCTATTCATCAACACCTCTTGCCATAGATAATGTTACATGCAAGATTCTAAACCATTGAATGCACTTTTGGTAATGATTGGGGTTCATTAGATTTTACTCCTTCCTATGTGGGAGAATATAAACTCAATAACTCTGACACATCAAAAGTCACATTGACCTCATCAAAGCAATTTTTGGAAATACCTAAGAAACACAGAGTCTCTTTGGTAGAAAATAAAGACAATACCCTTACCTATACTACAAATTATGAGACCTATAAGGCTTCTCCATCTTCGAAAGAAATTAACTCTCTCTATGGTCGTGGATTTCAAATTTTGTACAAAAATCACAACTACATAGGCAATTGTTGTGTCATGAATCAACAAGGAATCAGAGTACCTCTACAAGTTATTGGAATTAACTACACAGCCAGTATTGGATACCATTCTTTAAAGCCCACCAAATCCCCTCATCATCCTAAACTTAATGTTAATACAATATCAACAAGACTAAAACTACATGCGAGATATCCTGAGCTGATAGACAAGAATTGTCTCTCAAGAAATATCCCACAAAATTAGATAAGTATTTCTCCATCCCTAAGCCACACTTCTTGTAGCACCTATTTTAGTTTCTCTCAAGGGTGGCCTCCTCTTATGTATATATAGTTAGAATTGTTTTGTGTTCCCCCGTGATGTGTTCTGTATTGTTTAGGTCTCTTGTGATGACCCTTGATACTCTTGTAAGGTCAAGAATATTGGGAGATAGTCTCTGTTGTGACCCTTCTTCTATTTGTCTCATCATTCTTCTCTCTGGCTTCTCCTCTATTTTTATTATTCTGTGTTGTGTCTTAGGGACGTAGCATTGTGGTTGATGACCTAGGGGCATCCTCCTACATGGTGTTCCTAAATCACTTGTTTTCCTCTCTCTTTTTATTGTTTACCTTCTTCTAGTGATTCTACCTAGTCGGTGGATGATGAAGACACAAATATGAAAGGAAGCAAGGTATGCAGAACACACTTCCTACACCAACCTAATGACGGGAATAGTATGCAAATTCTTTTAAATTATTACATTTTCAGCAATGTTAAACACATAACATTAAGATTACAGCAGCAACACAACACATAGAAAGAGAGATTGAGACAAGATATATTGTGGGGAAAACCTTTTTAGGTAAAATACCCCACACTCCAAAACCTGCACAATGTATTAATAAATCTGTAAAGGACTACAATACACTTGCAATGTAAGTTCTTCTAGGAGTTTACAAATATCATTTCTAGAGTAATTTCACTAGCATAACAGTACCTATACAAACACTATGCAACTACTACTCCAAAAAAATACATTATATAGAGTTACAAGGCATAAACAAGAAGCTTCTAGAGATGTGCGTCAATCTTGACCACATGGCCATTTTCCCACATCAATGGACACTTGTCCAAGATACAAATACCTCTCTTACATCTGTCATACATGGCATATTTGACTTCCCAAGAATGGAGTGCTCCAGGATAAAAATAGCTATGACAAATGCTCTTACGCATCTTACAGCTGTCATAAAATCTGCCCAATATAACAAGCTTAATGTTGTAAGAGTATCCATCATAAATGACTAAAAAAAGCATATTCCTCTTACAACATGTCATAGCCAAACTTGGGCACCGAAAGATGCCTTCTCCACATGCAAAGATGCTTTTCAACACTTGTCTTCACTTGTCATAGGAATCTCTATACTTGGCTCTTATGCATCATAGATTCTGTCATACAAAATAACTCCTCCATCATATTCCAAGATGTTGACACATGACATATTATTGCCACCTCAAAAGGGACACCCAAATCCACATGTGTTTGACTTGACCATTTAAAGCATATTCCAAGTAGGATGACATGTCACAATACCACCTCAAACTAAATGCCAAAACTGAATGTGCAAGTAAATACAAAATTGAGCAAATAAATAAATAAATAATCAAATAACCAATGATAGGAAATGCAAGGTTGAGACATCTTAATTCCCAACATTATCCCACTTGTCAAACACCTTGCAGGAGCTAATATAATGACAAGATTTAACTTCTAGGAGCAAAGAGGCCCAAAGACTCTGAACACCATCTAAACTTATCTGTGCCCATAGGTTTTGTCAATGCATCTACAACATTCTTCAAAGTGTCGACCTTCTCCAATATCACCTTCCCATCCTCTACCATATCTCAAACAAAATGATGCTAAACATCAATTTGCTTTGTTTTGGCATGGAAGGTAGGATTCTTTGCTAAGAAAATTGCACTCTGACCATCACAATAGATAGTAATATATCTTGCATCAAAACTAACATCTGAACACAACCTCTTAAGCCAAATGGATTCCTTACAAGCATGAGTTTCTTCCATGTACTCTACTTCTGTCATGGACAAAGAAACCATAGGTTGTTGCTTACTCATCCAACTAATAGCACCACTGAACATTGTAAACACATAAGCACTGGTGGATATCCTATTGTCAATGTCACCTGCCAAATTAGAATCCACAAATCCATGAATACTCATAGAATGTTGACGTCTGATAGGATAACCATGATAACATAAGGAATACTCAAAAGTACCCCTCAAATTTCTAAACTCTTTTCATTGCATCCTAATGTACCTGTCCAGGATTAGCCATAAATTGTCAAAGGATTCCCACTACTTGGGCAATGTCTTGTCTTGTACAAACCATAGCATACATCAAGATGCCAACTATACTAGCATAATGTACTCTACTCATATCCTCCATCTCAGAAGGAGACTTTTGACAATCATTAACAAATAAATTTGTGCCTAATGAAACATGAACACACAATGGTCTACAATCTGCCATGTTGAATCTCTCCCACACGGTCTTCACATACTTACTATGGCTTAACCAAAGTTTTTTTTTTCTTTGTCTCTTCTAATCTCCATCCCCAGAATGTACCTGGCTACCCCTAAGTTTTTCATCTCAAACTATGCTGACAACTAAGACTTCAAATCAAAAATCATATTCATACCATTCCCAATCAACAACATATAATCAACATACAGTGCAATAATGAGAATACGATCATTGTCAAACCTGTAATACACACAATAATCTTATTTCAATCTCAAAAATCCAATGGATAATACAAGGGCGTCAAACTTCAAGTACCACATCCTAGGAGATTGCTTCAAACCATACAAAGACTTCTTTAACATACAAACCAAATTTTCTCTACCTTTCACCACATAGTGCTCAGGCTGTGACATATAAATTTCCTCCTCCAAGTCACCATGAAGGAAAGTTGTCTTCACATCCATTTGTTCCACTTCTAAATCATAAACTGTTGCAAGAGATATTAGGAACCAAATAGATGTCATCTTTGCAATGGGAGAGAAAATCTCACCATAATCAATTCCTTCCACTTGTGAATACCCCTTCCCAACCAATTTGGCCTTGTACTTATTAACACTACCATCTACTCCAAATTTCTTCTTGAACACCCATTTACATCTAACAAGTTTCCGTCCATCAGACAAAGACACCAAGTCCCAAGTTTTATACTTTTCCAAAGAAGCCATCTCATCCTCCATTTCCTCCTTCTAGGAACCATACAGTGCAATAATGAGAATACGATCATTTTCAAACTTGTAATACACACAATGATCTGATTTCAATGTCAAAAATCTAATGGACAACACAAAGGCATCAAACTTCAAGTACCACATCCTAGGAGATTGCTTCAAACCACACAAAGACTTCTTTATCTTACAAATTGATTTTTTTTACCTTTCACCACGTAGTGCTCAAGCTGTGACATAAATTTCTTCCTCAAAGTCACCATGAAGGAAAAATGTCTTTACATCCATTTGTTCCACTTCTAAATCATAACCTACTGCAAGAGATAACAAGAACCGAATAGATGTTAGCTTTGTAACAGGAGAGAAAATCTCACCATAACCAATTCCCTCCACTTGTGAATACCCCTTCACAACCAATTTGGCCTTGTACTTCTCAACACTGCCATCTACTCTAAATTTCTTCTTAACCACCCATGTACATCTAACAGGTTTACATCCATTAGGCAAAGGCACTAAGTCCCAAGTTTTATTATTTTCCAAAGAAGCCATCTCATCATCCATGGCCTCCCTCCAGGAA
Source organism: Cunninghamia lanceolata (assembly GCA_027924645.1). Classification (NCBI taxonomy): domain Eukaryota; kingdom Viridiplantae; phylum Streptophyta; class Pinopsida; order Cupressales; family Cupressaceae; genus Cunninghamia; species Cunninghamia lanceolata. The sequence continues at coordinate 3,227,953 of BSBN01000098.1, read as the reverse complement.
CTTGCATCTTTCATGTCCATAGCCTCTATCATAGTTCTAGGTTCATTAGTGTTAGTAATCAAGGCATAAGCACAACTAGAATCTAACAATGTATAACCAAACCTATCAGGTTGCTTCCTGTTTTGTGTGCACCTCCTCAAAGGTTGAGCTAGAAGTTCTACTTCCTCTTATAAACTTTCAGAGTTGCTAGATCTCTCCTCATCATCAGGTGCAACAAGGTCTTTCGATTCAATCTTCTTAAGGGTAGTAGGAAACTAAACCACATCCTCTTTCTTTTCTTTTTCTTCTAGTTGTAAAATAATAGGAGAAGGAGATATCTCTCTAAAAATAACACTTCTACTATACAACACTTTCTTGGCCATAGGATCTCAAAGCTTGCACCCTGTCACACCAACACCATAGCCAATGAAGATACACTTAACTTCCTTGTTCTCCAATTTTGACCTCTTCTCCTTAGGCACATGTGCATATGCCTCATAACTAAAAACATTAAGATGTCTCTATTATCTCTGAAAGTTGCACCCTACCAATTTATAGAAAATTGGTACTTTAGAGGAACATGGAAACACTCCTATGGATGTGGGTCACCTAGAAATTGGAGTGAATCTCTAGAGAAGGTTATCTTCCTAATTTTATATCACCTAAGACTAACTATTCTACAGCCTTGACAAGGAAAAGGGTAAGAAACATATGCATTAAAACTGAAACTAAACTCTAATTGGTGATACACCTAACCAAATGAGGAACATGAAAATACCAGATTCAAACACTTGTTATAATGACTCAAAATTCTTGCACAACCTATGGGTAAGTGCAAGAAGATGGGGGGCCAAAAAGTGGCCAAAATAATTTCAAAAAAATTTAAGTCATAACGCGAGCACGTTATAATGTGCTCACGTTATGGCTGAGTATAAATGAAAAAAAAAGAAAGTGAATTTTATTTCACTCCCATTTTCTCCTCTGCTCGCAGCCTCCAAACCCTCAAAAACACACTTGTGTTCTGCAAAATGCCAATCAACACAAAAAGCTTGTCAATTCATTGCCAAAATGCTGCCACGACGTCGAGCACGCCAAAGGGGTGAGTTATCTTTGTTTTTTTGTTTTAATTTCTTTCTAAATAGGTAGGTTTTTGTTGATTTTTGATGTATATTTTGTTAATTGTCAGAAAATGTTAATGCACCTCCTCCTCCTCCTCCTCCTCAAAATCCACAAAATCTTGAGGATGAAATACCTGCAGAACAACAACCTCCTCCATTCATTCCTCGACATGCCCCTGGAACACAAGATAATATAACAGGGCAAATTGAAAACAACAAAAAACAAATTGAAGATATAATTTCAAGGTTGAAAGATCCTTCCACTTCAACCTTGCATAGGTCCACGCTTGCCGAATCTCTTGAGTCTATGTTATCAAATGTAAATTCAATTAGCAAGCAAATAACTAGTTGGACCGATAAAAAGAGAGAGTTTAGAGATTACTATGCAGATAAATTGTCATACCAAGATGTTAAAAAATTACAAATTACAAACTTAGACTTGTGTTCAATTTTCACAAACCCACAAACAAATCAACCTCCGCCCATTACATGCAAGAGGTTCCCTATCCATTGGTGGAACAACCAAGCGATAAGGGACAATTTCGGGCAGAGGTGGTGGATGGTTTTTGACCATCCTCCATGCAATAATAATGAGGTCCTGCAATACTTTTTGAGGAAACTCTACTGTGAGTTTGTCCTCAATAAAGTGCCAAACTATTTTGATATGTGGGACTTCAAGGGTAGAGGTGGGGGCTCAGCATAGGATAGACCAGGGGCACGTCTTGACCCACAGCGGGTAGTGAGACGAGTAATCAGCAGACCAGCCCACTAGCATGTTTCTATCCCTTCCATTGTGAAGGAGAGTGTTGAGGTCGATACACTGAGGTTGATTAGTGCCTTGACCCAGAGCATCATAGAGAATGTCGATCCTGCAACACAGAGTGGGTTGGGAGATAGTGCGAGAGGTAGGGTCCCACCGTATACTTTCCAGGCTTGCGGGTCACCATGTGGTTATGACCCCATGGACAGTCAAGACGCAGGTGCACAGGCTACATCTGCAGCTGAGCAGATGGTGATGAAAGATACCCTCCTGAGTGAGACTTTCAGCCTTGATACTCAGGTAAATATTAGCAAGTTTATTGAATTTAATTTATTAAATTTCATTTTTGAAATACAAGATTAACTAATTTAAATTGATGATTTTAATGAAATTTCAGGGTCATAGCGTCGATGCAGTTTTGAGTGGTTCTCCACCTACATTTTTCACTAAATCATCTACTGTCGAGTATGTAACTAGTAAACAATTATAAATATTACATGTGAATAGCATCGTTATATGAATGGTATTCTAATTTCTGATTTTGGATGTTGAATAGGTTAATACTATAGATTTCATGGCAACACCTGCCAGCGGTGGTGGACTTCAAAGCTTTACGGAGGTAATAAAATAAATAATTTAATGAATGAATTGTACTTACTAAATTTTTGTATGTGATTTGTGTGTTTTATTGTGTGTACTTCCATGTTTAGATGAACGTGTGTGTATGTTAGGAGCCATGATTTGCATCACTATTATAGTTTTCGTAATTGAATAATGTTGTTTTATTTCTAGATGATGCAGGTTACAGAGACACCTCCCCATGTTCATAGGGCAATGGAGCAGGGTGTGGCCTCTGTGATTCATAGCTCTATGGCATTGACAGGGGTATGAGGCTGATTAGTAAATTTCAATTTACATTCATTGTTATAGTTGTCTATTTTTGAAAAATCAAAAGATTATTGATTTGAAGTTTAATTTCTATCTGGATGGTTTCTATAGGACATGACATCACCAGGGCCTATTCCTGCTACTGAGGCAAGCGAGGAGATAGATTATATGTTAGCGGTAAGTGATTATTTTGTTAAATGTTTCATTTTTTTATAACATGTAATTTCTATATATTAATGTCTATACTTTTTTTTGTAACAGGTAAAGGTGCAGGAAGAACTAAATAGGAGGAGTAGCCCTCAGGTTCGTAGTAGACCACCCACATGCATGTCTCCATCCCCTAGAAGATCAAAGGCTACTCGTGATTTATTCTCTTCACCAGCCAGAGGGGAATGACTTTTTATTGTGTTCCTTTGTTGTATGCCTATATGGCATTTGTGGACATATATTTTGTATTGTACATAGTTGACATTGTATGTCTATATGGCATTCCTGTAAGCCTATATGGCTATTTTGTATATATGTTATACTTATATCGACAGATATTGATGTATGCCTATATGGATATTTGGTTAATACAAATCTTTTTTATTGATGGCGTCCATACTTGCATTATAAATCCACTTTTGAGTGGATATTTGTAGATGGCTACTTCAAATATTTAAAGTCCGATTGTATTACATAGGATGTTTGCATTTTATTTGATAGGCTTGATAGGCCATGGATTACATGATGGTGTTTGATGGAAAAGTATGGTACTAGAAGACTCTAGTTCATTCTTAATAGGCTTGTGATTGATAATATCTTTGCATGATTGCACTTGATCTTGGATCATGGGCATGTTGTTAGGATTTTGATTGCATTGTGATGTTTGATGGATAGGCATGGTGTAAGATACCCAACTAGTTCTACGAAAATTTTTCCTTACTTAAACAATTTTACTTGGTATCAATTCATCAACTACTTCAACAACACAAAGATATACATCAAAGATAACTACTTGAATGAATCAACCTTAGAGTTGGGTACTTGTCTAGTTATTTGACTAAATAAACTTGCAATGTCTTATTACATGGATAATGCTTTCAATAGCATGAAGTTACAACTTATTCAATGGAGATACAAAAGAAAGGCCTTGAAGCCTTGATGTTTACAATGGCGTCTACACTTGATCAACTCAATCAAACTCAATGATGTCAACTGAATGTCAACACCTCACAATATCACAAGGGAGCATCACCTTGCTTGTTGCATGGATGAACGTCATAGTTGCAAGACTCTTAGGGTTAGGCACCAACTAAAGGTAGTAGAGACCAGACTAGGCGCCATCCTAAGCTGGGCGCTTCCTTGAGGTGGTAGAGACATGGATGAATGTCTGGTGGGGTTTGATGACTCTATATTGACACTCAAATTCGCTTAGGCGCAATATTAGTGTTCTTCTAACTAGGTGCTAGATAGGAGGATTCTCAGGGGTTTTGGCGCCTAGGTTACAACTTGTCAATTTCTCAAAGAATCTTTGAAACACTTGACTTCTAAGGATTATCATCTTACCCTCTGATGGAGCGCCTTGTTCCAAAATTGGTCTTGGGGACTTGCATCTCTCTTAGGCGCATGTTTGGAGTAATGTCAACTGGTATCAGCGCCTATTATCTCAATTCACACTTGACATCAAACTTTTGAAGCTCTTTTACCCTAGCGCCTTTATCTTCTATCAAGCGCCTAACATTCTGGAGGTGAATTCCATCTTAATCCAAGTCTTCAAGGTACTTCCAAGTTTAGGCACCAAAACAGGGTTATGGAGGAGCAGAACCACGCCTTAGGAGGATGACTGAACCCTAGGCACCAATTTGAGGTTGCAAGAGCATAGGTATGCGCCAAGTAGAGTTTGATGCTCAAAACATTAACATTATTCAGTGAAATCCTTTTTTGACTCTAGGCGCCATTTGGAGGCTAGAAAGAGGGAAGTTGACACCAACTGCATTAGGCACATTTCTGAGGTGATGGAGACCAATAAGTGTGCCTTGTCCTCTGGCTCTATTCCTTATTAACTTTACAACTTAGATTATCTAAACAACACTGAGAATGCTTCCCTTCTTCCTGATACAAGTTGAAAGATCCACTGGGCGCCATTTCAAGTGTCTGGAGAGATCATCAACCAAGGGCGCTAATAGAGCCTTTGGCAAATGGAAAGAGTGCCTTACTTAGATTTGATTTCTAGATGCCAGAATTGAGGAATTTTGCACCTTGGCTAGGAGTTTCTCATTTCAATCTTGATTATTCATCTAAGTGACTTTCCTTAGCTCCCAAGCCTTCAATCTATCCATTACCCCCTGCTAGGTGCTCAAAATAGAGTGTTATCACCTTATAAAGGTTAGGCGCATTCGGAGGGTGGGGTAGGCAAGTGAGGGTACCAGACCAGGCCTTGAGACTTCTCTCCTCATCAAAGGCTTTCAATCCTAGGTGCCAGATCCAAGGAGTTCCAACCAACACATGTGCCTAGTGCTGTGAGTTCACCCAAAGGACATCTTTAACTTGAAAACTTTCAATCTTCATCCATCTATGCTAGGGGCTCAATTGGAGGATCCCTAGAAACATGTAAAGGTGCCTTGAGGTTCTTAGGTGCTTAATTTGGATGATCCTTGTGCTAGGTGCTTAGTAAGGAAAACTGGAGTGAAATGGGCGCCTAGGCTCCCAAGCTTCCATACTTAGTCAAATTTTAGGGTTCTGACCTTGTTCCTACAAAACAAATAGATAGAGTTAGTCCAAAACCAATGCATTCCCTCATCATTTGGAATTAGCCTCCAGGAATGAGGAATAGGCTAATCCATTATACACTTGATGATCAAGCCGGGAACGGGGACATGACACATGGTACTAGGCTAATCATTTTGGGTTTTGCATGAGCCTCGGACAAGGTAATAGGCATAGGGTTTTTATCTTGCATAATGATTTTTGCAAACCAAGGGTCCATGATGGAAATGATTAAGGATGATAGAATGTTTGGATTTTGGACTTTGAGATGTTTATTGTTTGGACTCAAATTTTGTTAAATGGTTGTTTGAAAGAGGACACATCAAACACAACAATAAGATTGGTTTAAGTATGGATGCAAATGATGTTTACTAATGTGATGATGATTACTAATGTGATGATGATTTTGCATGTTTTCAATGGTTGGGATCTACAAGTTATGCATTTTTTTGGGATGCACACCTCATTGATTGTAGTGGGATGACTTGAATACATATTGCCTATATCCACGGGATGACTTTGTTATTTTTCCTTGTCTATGCTCATTTGCGCATTGGTATGTTGCATTGGGATGAGAGGATGGATGTTGCTTTGATAGTGATGTGTATTCATCACCTAGTGATGGATGATCTTATATATTGGTTGGGTGTAATGGTTATCTTCATGTGGTTGTAGAAGTTGATCCTTGGTTTAGAGGTGTTTGGTAGTGTGTCTTGGTGGACTCTTGATTCTAGATTAGAGTATTAGCATGATACAAGTTCTCTTGAGACTAGGATATCTGTATTGGTGCATGTGATCTTCTAGGAGGAGATGCTAGATCATGATGTCATGTTTGGATACCTAATTTTGTAGTTGGATTTTTGACAGTGGTCTTGTTGGTTCTCTTGGTATTGAGTACATTGGTCATGTTCTTGGGAGCTTCATGATAATGTGGTGTTGCATTTGGAGCTTAACATGGATTGATTGGTTGTAGGTTCTCATACATACTTTGAGACTTGGGTGAGGCTAGAGTTCTCTTGGGATTAGAGACACTTGTTGAGATGGTTACCCTTTAGAGGTTTTAGCAGGAAGACCAAGGAGACTTTCACTTGGATATAGGCGTGAGTTAATTATGGACCTAGAGAAGATTCTTATTGGTTCTAGAGGGTTCATTCGAGGGGTGTCTCTAAACATGCTTTTTCTCAGGCGCTAAACTGGAGTTGTCTAGATGCACAAGTGCGCCTCCCTCAATGAAGTTCCCTTTGTTAACTTAGTTCATCCTAGTGACTCAAGGGGTTGTTATATTCTTTAGGTGCAATCTTTCATAGACTAAAACATTCACTCCATGTTAGGGCGCTCAAAGGAGGCTCTGGAGATGGAAAATGGTGCCTTAACTCACTTATGTAAATTTTGGACTTTTAGGCAATTGCAAGATGTCTTGGAGGGCTCAATTCTTCAAGGCGCCCATTTTGTTCACCACTTGTAGCATCACTTGTTCAAGGTGCATGTGTGATTTGGTCAAAAATAGGTGCCTAGAGTGAATAGGCTTTCATCCTGACTTAATACACTGCCTCCTTCTGATGATTTTTGGGGCAGTAGAAAACTTTTCACCATGGGCAAATACCTCAGAGCTATAAAAAATTGAGATAGGTTATTGTAGAGGCACTCTACATGATCGCGTTGCCTCAGACAGAATGTTTCTAAGTGACACAATTTTTGAGTAACATCTCATCAAAGATTGTTACCTTTTTGCACTTTGGACTCTTCAGGGATATCGTCAGTATAATGTAGCTCCGACTGTTTCGACATATTTGGGTGAAAAATAGGACCACGCCTAGCGTAAATGTACCCATTTGGATGTGTTGGAATAGTTAGTTTGGTCACATCAGGAGTAGGACAAAAGTTACACCCCTTTGCAACTTTACGCTGCCTCCTTTTGATATTTTTGGGGCAACAGAAAACCTTTCACCATGAGCAAATGCCTCAGAGCTATAAAAAACTGAGAGAGGTTATTGTAGAGGCACTCTATGTGATCCCGTTACCTTAGATAGAATGTTTCTAAGTGACACAATTTTCAAGTAACATCTTGTCAAAGATTGCTGCCTTTTTGCACTTTAGACTCTTTAGGGATATCGTCGGTACAATGTAGCTCCGACTGTTTTGACATGTTTGGGTGAAAAATAGGACCATGCCTAGCATAAATGTACCCATTCAAACACATTGGAATAGTTAGTTTGGTCGCATTAGGAGTAGAATGAAAGTTACACCCCTTTGCAACTTTACACTGCCTCCTTCTGACAATTTTTGGGGCAGCAGAAAACCTTTCACCACGGGCAAATGCCTCAGAGCTATAAAAAACTAAGATATATTATTGTAGAGGCACTCTACATGATTGCATTGCCTCAAACAAAATGTTTCTAAGTGACATAGTTTTCGAGTAACATCTCGTCAAAGATTGCTGCCTTTTTGCACTTTGGACTTTTCAGGGATATAATCAGTACAATGTAGCTCCGACTGTTTTGACATATTTGGGTGAAAAATAGGACCATGCCTAGTGTAAATGTACCCATTTAGATGTGTTGGAATAGTTAATTTGGTCGCATTAGGAGCAGGATGAAAGTTACACCCCTTTGCAACTTTACACTGCCTCCTTCTGACAATTTTTGGGGCAGCAGAAAACCTTTCACCATAGGCAAATACCTCAGAGCTATAAAAAACTAAGAGAGGTTATTGTAGAGGCACTCTACATGATCGCATTGCCTCAAATGGAATGTTTCTAAGTGACACAATTTTTGAGTAACATCTCATCAAAGATTTCTGCCTTTTTGCACTTTGGACTCTTCAGGGATATCGTCGGTACAATGTAGCTCCGACTGTTTCGACATGTTTGGGTGAAAAATAGGACTATGCCTAATGTAAATGTACCCATTCAGATGCGTTGGAATAGTCAGTTTATTGCATCAAGAGCAGGATGAAAGTTACACCCCTTTGGAACTTTACACTGCCTCCTTCTGACGATTTTTGGGGCAGCAGAAAACCTTTCACCACGGGCAAATGCCTTAGAGCTATAAAAAACTGAGAGAGGTTATTGCAGAGGCACTCTACATGATCATGTTGCCTCAGATGGAATGTTTCTAAGTGACACAATTTTTGAGTAACATCTTGTCAAAGATTGTTACCTTTTTGCACTTTGGACTCTTCAGGGATATCATCGGTACAATGTAGCTCCAACTGTTTCAACATGTTTGGGTGAAAAATAGGACCATGCCTAACGTAAATGTACCCATTCAGATGCGTTAGAATAGTTAGTTTGGTCACGTCAGGAGCAGGACGAAAGTTACACCCCTTTGCAACTTTACACTGCCTCCTTCTGACGATTTTTGGGGCAGCAGAAAACCTTTCACTACGGGCGAATGCCTCAGAGCTATAAAAATTTGAGAGAGGTTATTGTAGAGGCACTCTACGTGATAGCGTTGCCTTAGACAAAATGTTTCTAAGTGACACAGTTTTTGAGTAACATCTCGTCAAAGATTGCTGCCTTTTTGCACTTTGGACTCTTCAAGAATATCGTCAGTACAATGTAGCTCCGACTGTTTCAACATGTTTGGGTGAAAAATAGGACCATGCCTAGTGTAAATGTACCCATTCGGATGCATTGGAATAGTCAGTTTGGTCGCATCAGGAGTAGGATGAAAGTTAAACCCCTTTGCAACTTTACACTGCCTCTTTCTGACAATTTTTGGGGCAGCAAAAAACCTTTCACCACGGGCAAATGCCTCAGAGCTATAAAAAATTGAGAGAGGTTATTGTAGAGGCACTCTACGTGATAGCGTTGCCTTTGACAAAATGTTTCTAAGTGACACAGTTTTTGAGTAACATCTCGTCAAAGATTGCAGCCTTTTTGCACTTTAGACTCTTCAGGGATATCGTTGGTACAATGTAGCTCAGACTGTTTTGACATGTTTGGGTGAAAAACAAGACCATGCCTAGCGTAAATGTACCCATCCGGATGTATTGGAATAGTCAGTTTGGTCACATCACGAGCAGGACACCAAAAATACAAAAGTTGCTTTGTGCAACTTGAGAACATTGACACTTTTTTGCAACATGACTCAAAGTGACTTAAAATCACCTTGATTTGGTGCCCAATGTACATTATAGAGGTCAAGGCACTCCTTATCATTCAAACATCTTAGATGAGTGCATAGGAAAGGAAAAAGCTCTAAGTTTCATCATCATGAGCGCCTAATACTAAGAGACTTTAATGGCTCAAACCTTAGCATGGAGTCCTAAGGCGCATTTCATGTCTCCTTTCATCCAGTTTGGCACCCTTATGTAGATTTTTCAACTTGATTTGGCACCCTATATGTGAAGGAAGATCTAAAGGCATGAAAGTGGATGTCATATTGCAAGAGTTTGGATCATCAAAATTGAAAGAAATAAGTCTATTAAGCTTGGGCGCCCTTGGTCTTCTTTTCATTTATTATGAGCGCTTTTGGGAGAATGGTATATAGGTCATCATCATGATTGGGCGCCTTGGATCCAGAGTGTTGGAGAGATCATCAAATGGTGTCTAGTAGGGTGAGTTATGAGTTTGGTCGCATCAAGAGAAAGACACCAAAAATGTATAACATGATGATGTAAAAATGTGTACATATGTGTAAAAATGCAGGAGGAAATAAAAAAAGACAAACCTTACAAATTAATGTGCATACTTACAACTCAATGTAACATAACTTGACAAAATCAATGTGAATACTTACAAATTAATCCAATGAACCATTCGGGTCTACTCTACTCTTTATTGTGTCAAGTATTGCTTCATGGTCAGACTCACGCACCTTCCACAATATTTTGTTCAAAGGTCTACCCGGATACTTTATCAAATGAACATTGGATGCCACAACAAGGTTCGAGTAATGAAGAATCTTCTGATGCATGTCAAAGTCCTGAAATAGCCAAATATTAACACTCTTATGTGGGTACCTTCTAAGCCATGTTCCAATAATAACCACTGATCCTATAGGGTATTCGATGTTTTCTCCATCTATAACAGGGGCCTCCAATTTCTTTTTGGCCTCAACACAACGACATAAGTAATAATTTGTTCCCTCTTCATTATCTTCATCTGTAATAACTACATATACATGCCCTACATTGATATGTGTAGAAAATTAGATGAAATTAGTCAACATTACAAAAACACTACAAAGTAAGATGACATTACCTGGTTGAACTAGATGAAATTAGATGCATATACGTGCCCTATATTACCTAGTTGAACTAAATCTGATATGTGGTCAAAGTCAACTGACGATTCCATCTATGTTAGTTCCAGTGCCGTCGGGGTTCGATACGTGTCAAGTGGGCTAAGATAACTTAACTGCCATTTGTCAACCCACTCCTTTGACTCGCACTCATCCCAGACTTGAATTGTACAGGAAGAACAAAAGCATGACATCTTTCATGTATGGATACTCCATGAACCTGAAATTGAGCTTCTGAAAGAGTGCATCTCATTTGATCCTGTCAGTGTACAACAATCCTCATATTTTGCAATGTTAGTATCATCTATCAACCAAAAAAATCTACGAACTAAAGACTTACCTTCATTACCTAGACCCATGGAAGCATTACACCACTCGACAATCAATTTTGCATCTGTCAACTTTGCATGGTCTTTATACTTTAACTCTTCTCATGCTATGGCTCTTTTGATACATGCTCCTGCACCATCATTCTCCCCCTTTCCATGCCCGGCCTCACAAAAGTTTCACATATGTTGAATACCTATAAAATTATGCCTCCTACTCAGCTAATAGAAATTCTGCGAGTTCTTAAATTGTGACGCACAATTATCTGACCATATGATATGTTGACTGAACGATATGCCCCTTCTAGCCAAATCATTATAGAACACCTAAAAGCAATCTTGTACGAACTCCGTAGAATGCGTGCGATCATCACTAATATAGAAATTATACTTCCTTATGATCTTTCTGTCATCCTCTGTACTATCATTCGCATGAATGAATGCGATGTGCACAAATACAGAAACCTGTGTGGAGTTGTAATATTGTGATTGCACCTCACGCTATGGCTGTAGACTGTAGTTCTCTGCAAAATCGACGACTGAAACAATGCTACCAACTAGAAATGTGTCCTTGCATAACTTAAATTGCAAGTCCAACCATCGAGCTCTATGGGCATGTCTTGCATACTCATACACTATGCTGTCATGAAATATAGGCATAAACTGATACACTAGAATCTTTTCAATAACTAATTAACACCTCTTTGCTTCTTTACCATCTTTTGTATTGTATGCCACTATTTTATACTTGCCAAACTCTACTAGTTCGTTTCCAACTGCATGTGTTATTTCCATATGTTCACATATTGGCAAATGTTGCAAGCCACTGCAACGATGACATGTGCCATCCAAGCATAATTTCTTGTAGAATATTTGACCTTCCTCTCTTTCAAATAAAATTCTTGATATGAAGTCTCTTGAAGATGTTGGTGGGGCACATATGGCACAACCCTGCAAATCATTGTTAGTATGCATATCTAAACATATAGACCTATAAGCATCAAAATGGTTAGAAAATTTAATATGTAATCTACAACAACAAGTAGTGCATGTGTGATTTATCTTAACATAGAAAGGTTTTAGCATTTCAAAATATCTTTGACCAATTTTAATTTGAGGATACTTCTCTAGAAATTTACCATAAAACTGTGTTTGAGTCTCATCCAAAAAATGCTTTGGATGTGGCTCGTGGTTCTGACTACCAATTCTCCTTCTTACCACATCCCTTTGATTCGGAGATACCCTTGTGTAATTCTTCCAAAAGTCTTCAATTAGTGATCTCAATGCTTTAACAATTGGTTTATCTTTTCGTGGTAGTCTCCCCAAGAACGCCCATAATTCATTGGCATTAGTGTTCTCAATTCTTTGGCGTCTTCCAACGGCTCTTGATAAAGTTTTCCTATTAATTCTAAATTCTTGACTTGTCTTTCTAATGAGACGAGCTTTCCTCATTTGACTGCTTACTATAGTTGATGTAATCACACGCCGTGTTGCATTGCTATCTTTTGTGCGTGAGGTGTTACCCACACTCTCATACGCACTCATTAGATTCTTGACAATAGATTTTTCACTTGAAGCCTCTGATGTTCTCAACCCAAGAATCTTCATGATAGACCTATACTTTATACTTTACATCATTTCAATGAATAGTTGACATCATGCAGTCTCATTTAACTTTTCAAAGAACAATCTCTAAATCTTATTAGCATATCTTCTACAAGTGCATTTTGGAATCTTACCTTCCATTGGCTGCAAAATATTCTCATCAATATCAATCAAATACTTTGGCTTTCTATGCAAAATTCTAGGTGGTGTCAAGTTAGGTAAATTCATCTCAACATTAGGAATTTCATCAATATTTAAATGAGATGGGTTAGATGGCATACCTTCAATCGAAGATGGAATAGATGGCATACCTTGAGGTTGAGGTGGGAACGATGGCGTACCTCCTTCATCACATGTGAATGATGATGTACTCTCAACTTGAGATGTGGTAGATGGTGTCCCTACATGTTGACTTGCGGTAAAGGACGTGTCTCCAACTATGGTATTCAAATCTCTCGTAACATGAAGTTTTTGCATTCGTTCTCTTTGTGCCGCCAATACCATATCTCTTTGTGATGGTTGTGGTTCCTCTTCAATTGGTATGTCTTCATTTATCGTGTCCAATTTCCTCTTCTCATGAAGTTCCCTCATAGCCATTGCTTTCTTTGCATTCTTAGCTTCTATCTCTTCCTGTGTTGGTTTATTTCTTGATCGTTTCCTCGGCATGACAGAGAATTTGTCTGTAGCATGATAAAGAGACCAATATTAGTTCCTAAGAAATGAATACATGATAATAGTGGGTTTGTATTTTTTTTATGTTGTAAGGATTTATTCTTGTATAGTTTGACATCATGGTATGAACTAAGGTTTGTTTATTACACATAATTATTAAAGAGCCCAAGTCTAGAAAATATACATGGCATCATGTGAGATTGTAGGTTGCTTTCTTGATTGGGAATGTGTCTATTTTAAACATGTATGATAAAGCATGATAAAGTAATTCAATCCAAAATAAGGAAAATGTAAAGAACATGCATGTAAAGACTTGACATACCTAAAAAATAAAGATTTGAATGGAGAGAGTACCCAATTATGTAGTGTTTTTATCTTCTTGCATCAAACTCCTCAACAATTTGAGTTTTTCACCACTTGCTTCCTTTTCAATGTTAAATTCCTAAAATTGAATCACAATTAACATTGCAACACTACAAAAATTGAAACTTGAATAGATATATATCAAACTTGGTGTGAAAACTATGTTATTTCCTCCTTCTCAAGTTGGCAAAGCAGAAAAGGTGGTGGAAAGATCATGCAAAGGTGGTACAATGTGTCAAATGTGCATGTGAACTTCCCAATAGCATGAAAGCACTTCTTTTTTGTCAGAGCACGCGTAGAATCAGTAAGAAAATAGAGCATGTGGGCCTGGATCATAGGGGTAACCACTTTTTTACCGTTTCAATAGAAATACAAAATGTGAGCGCATTATAACGTGCTCACGTTTTGTCCTGCTATAGATTCATCACATCCTTTGCATTGATCACATCTTTTTCCTGCAAGGGCTTGCCAGATGCTCCGCCATATGATAGGCATAACAATGAAGGGGCAAGCCCTCATAATCAAGTTTGTGATAGAAAATGCTCTCAACCCTCAACGTTAAACCCTAATCCCTAAACCCTCAACTCTGATCCCTCGACCCTCAACCCTCAATGTCAAATCCTAATCCCTCAACCCTATCCCTAATCCCTCAACCCTCAACGTCAAATCCTAATCCCTCAACTCTATCCCTAAACCCTCAACCCTCAACGTCAAATCCTAATCCCTCAACCCTAATCTGTCATCCCTCAACTCTAATCTCTCATCCCTAAACCCTAAATGCTATCCCTAATCCTACACCCTCAACAGACTCGATACTATACCTTAAACTCTAATCCCTTATCCCTAAACCCTCCAACCCTATCCCTAATCCTTACAACCCTCAAACCTAATCCCTCAACCCTTAACTCTGATCCATCAACCCTCAACACTATACCTTAAACCCTAATCCCTTCAACCTCAACCCTATCCCTAAACCCTTGACCCTCGAACCTCAACCCTCAACCCTCGACGTCAAACCCTAATCCCTCAACCCTTAACTCTGATCCCTCATCTCTCAACCCTAACCCTAAACCCTTAACCCTCAACATCAAATCCTAATCCCTCAACCCTTCACTCTAATCGCTCAACCCTAAACCCTCAACACTATACCTTAAACCCTAATCCCTCAGCCCTCAACCCTAAAACTTATCCCTAAACCCTAATCCCTCAACCCTCAACCCTAATCTGTCATCCCTCAACTCTAATCCCTCATCCCTAAACCCTAAATGCTATCCCTATTCCTACACCCTCAACAGAATCGATACTATACCTTAAACCCTAATCCCTTATCCCTAAACCCTCCAACCCTATCCCTAATCCCTAAATGCTATCCCTAATCCTACACCCTCAACAGACTCAATACTATACCTTAAACCCTAATCCCTATCCCTCAACCCTTAACCCTTAAAACTTAAACACTATCCCTACACCCTCAACACTTGACACTATATCTTAAGCCTTAAACCCTCATCCCTAAAGCCTCAACCCTCAATCCTTAAACCTTCAACCCTAAACCCTATCCCTAATCACTCTAACCTCAACACTCTAACCGTAAGGTCGACATTAAATGCTAATCTGTCAACCCTAAACCCTAATCCTAAACCCTCAACCCTCAACCCTCAACACTATACCTTAAACCCTAATCCCTCAACCCTCAACCCGAAACCTTATCCCTAAACCCTAATCCCTCAACCCTCAACCCTAATCCATCATCCCTCAACTCTAATCCATCATCCCTAAATCCTAAATTCTATCCCTATTCCTAAACCCTCAACAGACTCGATACTATACCTTAAACTCTAATCCCTTATTCCTGAACCCTCCAACCCTATCCCTAATCCTTATACCCTCCACACTCTACTTTAACCCTAATTCCTCGACCCTCAACCCTATCCCTAAACCCTTGACCCTCGAACCTCAACCCTCAACCCTCAACATCAAACCCTAATCCCTCAACCCTTAACTCTGATCCCTCGACCTTCAACCCTAACCCTGAACCCTAAACCCTCAACGTCAAATTCTAATCCCTCAACCCTTCCCTCTAATCCCTCTACCCTAAACCCTATCCCTAAACCCTCAACACTATACCTTAAACCCTAATCCCTCAACCCTAACCCTAAACCTTGTCCCTAAACCCTAATCCCTCAACCCTCAACCCTAATCTGTCATCTATCATCCCTCAACTCTAATCCCTCATTCCTAAACCCTAAACACTATACCTATTCCTAGACCCTCAACAGGCTTGATACTATACCTTAAACCCTAATCCCTCTACCCTCAACACTCTTATTTAACCCTAATCCTTGGACCATTAACCCTATCCCTCAACCTCAACCCTCAACCCTCAACCCTCAACTCTCAACATTAAACCCTAATTCATCAACCCTAAACCCTAATCCCTCAAACCTAAACCCTATCCCTAAACCATCAACCCTCAACACTATGCCTTAAACCCTAATCCCTCAACCCTCAACCCTAAACCTTATCCGTAAACCCTAATCCCTCAACCCTCAACCTAATCCCTCATCCCTCAACTCTAATCCCTCATCCCTAAACCCTAAATGCTATCCCTATTCCTAAACCCTCAACAGACTCGATACTATACCTTAAACTCTAATCCCTTATCCCTAAACCCTCCAACCCTATCCCTAATCCTTATACCCTCCACACACTACTTTGACCCTAATTCCTCGACCCTCAACCCTATCCCTAAACCCTTGACCCTCAAACCTCAACCCTCAACCCTCAACATCAAACCCTAATCCGTCAACCCTTAACTCTGATCCCTCGACCTTCAACCCCAATCCTAAACCCTAAACCCTCAACGTCAAATTCTAATCCCTCAACCCTTCACTCTAATCCCTCAACCCTAAACCCTATCCCTAAACCCTCAACACTATACCTTAAACCCTAATCCCTCAACCCTAACCCTAAACCTTGTCCCTAAACCCTAATCCTCAACCCTCAACCCTAATCTGTCATCCATCATCCCTCAACTCTAATCCCTCATTCCTAAACCCTAAATGCTATCCCTATTCCTAGACCCTCAACAGGCTCGATACTATACCTTAAACCCTAATCCCTCTACCCTCGACACTCTTATTTAACCCTAATCCCTTAACCATTAACCCTATCCCTCAACCTCAACCCTCAACCCTCAACCCTCAACTCTCAACATTAAACCCTAATTCATCAACCCTAAACCCTAATCCCTCAAACCTAAACCCTATCCCTAAACCATCAACCCTCAACACTATACCTTAAACCCTAATCCCTCAACTCTCAACCCTAAACCTTATCCCTAAACCCTAATCCCTCAACCCTCAACCCTAATCCATCATCCCTCAACTCTAATCCCTCATCCCTAAACCCTAAATGCTATCCCTATTCCTAAACCCTCAACAGACTCGATACTATACCTTAAACTCTAATCCCTTATCCCTAAACCCTCCAACCCTATCCCTAATCCTTATACCCTCCACACTCTACTTTAACCCTAATTCCTCAACCCTCAACCCTATCCCAAAACCCTTGACCCTCGAACCTCAACCCTCAACCCTATCCCAAAACCCTTGACCCTCGAACCTCAACCCTCAACCCTATCCCAAAACCCTTGACCCTCGAACCTCAACCCTCAACCCTCAACATCAAACCCTAATCCCTCAACCCTTAACTCTGATCCCTCAACCTTCAACCCTAACCCTAAACCCTAAACCCTCAACGTCAAATTCTAATCCCTCAACCCTTCACTCTAATCCCTCAACCCTAAACCCTATCCCTAAACCCTCAACACTATACCTTAAACCCTAATCCCTCAACCCTAACCCTAAACCTTGTCCCTAAACCCTAATGCCTCAACCCTCATCCCTAATCTGTCATCCGTCATCCCTCAACTCTAATCCCTCATTCCTAAACCCTAAATGCTATCCCTATTCCTAGACCCTCAATAGGCTCGATACTATACCTTAAACCCTAATCCCTCTACCCTCGACACTCTTATTTAACCCTAATCCCTTGACCATTAACCTTATCCCTCAACCTCAATCCTCAACCGTTAACCCTCAACTCTCAACATTAAACCCTAATTCATCAACCCTAAACCCTAATCCCTCAAACCTAAACCCTATCCCTAAACCATCAACCCTCAACACTATACCTTAAACCCTAATCCCTCAACCCTCAACCCTAAACCTTATCCCTAAACCCTAATCCCTCAACCCTCAACCCTAATCCCTCATCCCTCAACTCTAATCCCTCATCCCTAAACCCTAAATGCTATCCCTATTCCTAAACCCTCAACAAACTCAATACTATACCTTAAACTCTAATCCCTTATCCCTAATCCTTACACCCTCCACACTCTACTTTGACCCTAATCCCTTCAACCTCAACCTTATCCCTAAACCCTTGACCCTCAAACCTCAACCCTCAACCCTCGACATCAAACCCTATTCCCTCATCTCTCAACCCTAACCCTAAACCCTCAACCCTTAACGTCAAATCCTAATCCTTCAACCCTAAACCCTATCCCTAAAACCTCAACACTATACCTTAAACCCTAATCCCTCAGCCCTCAAGACTAAACCTTATCCCTAAACCCTAATCCCTCAACCCTCAACCCTAATCTGTCATCCCTCAACTCTAATCCCTCATCCCTAAACCCTAAATGATATCCCTATTCCTACACCCTCAACAGAATCGATACTATACCTTAAACCCTAATCCCTTATCCCTAAACCCTCCAACCCTATCCCTAATCCTCATACCCTCTACACTCTACTTTAACCCTAATTCCTCGACCCTCAACCCTATCCCTAAACCCTTGACCCTCGAACCTCAACCCTCAACCCTCAACGTCAAACCCTAATCCCTCAACCCTCAACACTATACCTTAAACCCTTATCCCTATCCCTCAACCCTTAACCCTTAAAACTTAAACCCTATCCCTACACCCTCAACACTTGACACTATATCTTAAGTCTTAAACCCTCATCCCTAAAGCCTCAACCCTCAATCCTTAAACCTTCAACCCTAAACCCTATCCGTAATCCCTCTACCCTCGACACTCTAACCCTAACCTCGACATTAAATGCTAATCCGTCAACCCTAAACCCTAATCCTAAACCCTCAACCCTCAACACTATACCTTAAACCCTAATCCCTCAACCCTCAACCCTAAACCTTATCCCTAAACCCTAATCCCTCAACCCTCAACCCTAATCCATCATCCCTCAACTATAATCCCTCATCCCTAATCCCTAAATGCTATCCCTATTCCTAAACCCTCAATAGACTCGATACTATACCTTAAACCCTAATCCCTTATCCCTAAACCCTCCAACCCTATCCCTAATCCTTACACCCTCCACACTCTACTTTAACCCTAATCGCTCGACCCTAAACCCTATCCCTAAACCCTTGACCCTTGAACCTCAACCCTCAACCCTCAATGTCAAACCCTAATCCCTCAACCCTTAACTTTGATCCCTCGACCCTCAACCCTATCCCTAAACCCTAAACCCTCAACTGTAATCTGTCATCCCTCATCCCTAAACCTTAAATGCTATCCCTATTCCTAGACCCTCAATGGGCTCGATACTATACCTTAAACGCTAATCCCTTATCCCTAAACCCTCCAACTCTATCCCTTATCCCTTAACTCTCATGATTAATAGCCTTGAATGTAAAAAAAATTGAGTGGGACATAACGCGAGTGCGTTATAACGCGCTCGCGTTATGTCAAACATGACAAAAGATAGACTTGCGGGGAAAAAAATGCAAGGCAAAACATAAGACGAGCGCATTATAACACGCTTGCGTTATTTCTTCCTTTGGGAATCCCAAGCCTTGGGCTTGGGATTTGCTTTGGATTTCCAACCCAAAGGCTTGGAGTGCCTTATGAACAGTCACAGACGTGTTTTTCTATATTCTTCAAAATTTCACATAATTTCGTTCGTGCTAACCCTCAGATTTGTACGTGTTTCAAGGTTGAACAAATCGAACACATGGGTAATGTTAGGCTTTCTCTTAGCTATTTGACAATGTGATTTTTTTCACATTTTAACAATGTTAAGCCTTTCATCTTTAATTTCTTTTGTTTGTGTGTCCGTTTTTAGGCAAAAACCACTGTTTGGTCTTTTTTTCATTGTAAAATAACTATTCATTCAAATTTCAAAAAAATTACATATTTAGAAACTAGACTCCATTCTACAAATATTAAAAAAATAAAAAAATGATTTTCGATTAGTTTTCAAAATTTATAGGGGTAGCACGGCCAAAATTCTATTTTTTAGGATGTGTCCACTTTAAAAATTAGTAAAAAATCAAATATTCATCAAACAATTATCAGAAAAATCAGGCATAAACTACATGCTATTAGATAATTTCTCACTGAAGCGATTTTAAAAATACCAAAAAAAGTTGACCTTTTGAGGGAGCCACAAAACATGCTATGTTATGTTTTTTTGACAGAAACAACACCAATTTCTGTGGCTCCCTCTTTTGAACCCCTTAATCTATGCCATTTTCAAAACAAAATAGTAGTTTAGAAAGTAGACTCGGAGCACTACGAACATTGTTTTGGTTGCATCTCCAAATTTTGAGTGTAACTATGCTCAATTTCTCATCGAAGGCCAGTATTTCCTGATTTCAGAAAAAAAGTGGCCACTTAAGACCCCTTTTTGGCCCACCATCTTCCTGCACTTACCCCTATCACTTATACTTCTGCATAAATATTTCACAAATAGGTTTATGTATGCAGATTTCTTAAGAGGAAAAATTGATTTCACATTTAAAAGTAATACACACTTCTAACACAACTTGCAACCCGGATTAGTATTTTTTGCACAAAAGGCCCTAAATTCTAAGACAAAAGATAAGAGGAAATAGAACTTACTTCACAGATAACTCTATCAAATCAGTTGCTAACCACAATGATCCAAAGGACAAGTAGGCACAATCTTCAATCAATATAATTCAAGGTCTCAACTATATTCCATATCAAGTAAAATGAGTTACAAAAGTATGTCAAGATCTGAGAAAGGATTGTAAAATCACAAGTCTCCAAAAATTGCATAATTAGAACTAGTTACAAATGAGTCAACAAAGTGACTATATCCATCTCCAAGGTAGTTGCATCAAAATAGGGTCTCTAACTATTTTTGGGTCGGATGCCCTCAAAAAGCCTAAAATATAACACCTAAATCTCCTCCAAAAGAGCTCATAATGAGAGAAAAAGTCAATCATGACTTGGTCTAATATGATGACACATAAAACTGCCCACAAAAAGCTCCTATCTACTCTCCAAAGTCATAAAAACCCAATCAATCATGTTGGAAAACTCTCACAACTTCCTCCTATATGCTTGGCATGTGTTTGCAACCCTCTTTCTACTCCCCTATATGCTTGCAAAAGCATGAAGACTCAATCAATATCCCCCTTTGACTAGGCTTGAAAACTAACGCCTCTTATCTTGCACTACATAACATGTATTGAAATGATTTATAATTTACCACTTTAATAATATTTTACATTTCAAGTTTGTTTCAAGAGATAAGGCATGACCATGCTTAGAAAAGAATATACAAAATTCAAAGATATTATTAAAGGGAAAACTCCTAGTCATTTGACATATATAATGCAACGTATAAGTTCACAAGGTGAGGCAATTAGTTTATAAAGGAAAAGAAAATTAAAATAAAGGAAAAAATGCCTTATGTTTATGATGACTTTCCTTAGGGTTTCAAAACTCTAACACAAAAAAGAGAAAAACATCAGCCATACTTTCATCTTTTTGTATTTTCACTTTACTGCATTTGGAGTGGCACCCTACTAGGGTTTCTATGTGGCCCCCTTCGAGGTTTCTCTGTGCATTTGAAGGCATCTTCCATCTCACCACATGTTGCTATACTCGGGTAGTGACAGGTAACTATACTTCTAATCTTTCAATATGATTTACAAAACACATGCAGTCAAAAACTTAGTTTTTCTTTAATGATTTTGTGAATAGTCTCTTTCAGCCAGGTGTAATCTTGTTTCTATATCTGTTAACTTAGCAATTTTGTTGCATCTTGAGCATAGTTTACCATGTGATTTATGATTAATACTCTGTTTGATTTATTTCTATGGACTACTCCATACACAGTGCTACTATGATCATCTTCTCATATCTCTTGGTCCTCCAATGCATGGTCTTACCTAGTGTACAATCTATATGATTGTAAAAAATGTAGTCATCTCTCATTTATGAGGCTTTATACAGAGTTTAAAACCCTTTGATATCAACATAGAACCTCTTAACCTAGCTTACAAGGTCCTGTGGTTACATGTTGCTCCTTCACTGTCAGATCTTACAAACACATCCAAGCACCAATATTTAATACTATTCCTTGCTTTTTTTAGGATCACTGTGCCTCGTCGATGGTTGTTCATGTCTGTTAGACACTTGAGTACCCTCAAACAAGTTTGTCTTTACTATTCAATGCTGCTCCTTTATCTTTAGACTGTTATCTAACCTCATTTCTTCTGACAAAGCCCTAAATGATAACTTATTTATATACTGTGGACTATTCTCCAAGCTATATGTAGGATCCTTTATCATATCAGTTGAAGCTCTCAAAAAGATCTATTGTTGTCCTATGAAGGCCTTTGCATACTATGTATCCTTTCTGTGTATTGTATGCTAGTACTACTGCTGCCACAGTCAAAATGACCCTTGTTATCAAATTTGATCTAGCCCCTAAAATGGACTATCATACCCTCTTGTATTTGTCACAGTCATATCATAAGAGTCTTTTGAAACCTTTTCAATGATCCAAAGCAGTTCCATAGGATTTTCTTACTTAGTTTCTATCAACACCCTTCTCGATCATTGTCCTAATCTACTTCATAAAAACTGTGACTGCCCTGTCTCTCTTGACTGACACATATTGCCTTGTCCACTGGTTGCACTGTCATTGTTTTTGTGATTGTCTACTTCTTCTAGCCACCATTTGACATGCCTTTCAACATTGTCTCTACTATATATCTCCATCTATATCTATCCATTGCTCCATAGATCTTCATACCTGACCTCTCAAACTATGCTTCCTTGTAGGGATATTAAACATCTTCTCAAACCATCCATTGTCTTTTCTTATACAACATATCTTTGACTGAGATCTTTAACCATTGATAGCTCGTTAGATGAGAAACTTGAAAACTATGCAAAATACCATCCTTTTGTGACTACTATAGGTCTCTATATGCTAAGATCTCTATTCTTTGCACTTTTGTATCTTGACCTTGTTTGTTACACTGTTGTACTATTGTGCTTAGTGTGTTTACTGTACTTTTATCCTTTATATTCTGATGCTCAACATTAGAAATGACTATTCCTCTAACTATGCATAGAGACCTTCTTTGACAAGGTGACTGCTCCTTGTCTGAGATTCATGCCTATTGTCAAGAAAACCTTCATTATAAATGAAACAAACCCATTCAAAACTAAGCAATGGACTACAACATGACTTGACTTCTTATATCCTTCTTGAGATTCAAAAGGCTTTGATTGCTAACTATCAACTTACCCTTCCTGACTATTCTATCTCATCTTTATGAGTTTCCTTATCACTATCCTTATTTTAGTTATCTACTGACATACCACAATCACATGTCAAAACTCCTTGAAGAAATAAAAACACATAATAGTAATTTTTACCAGATTTTCCTTCTTTTATGGCACCACTATCTACTAATGACCATTGTCTTCTAAACTGAGATGGTCTCTTTTCCTTAGCAATTCTCATGATTATCCTATTATTTGGAGTGCACCTGCCACTATCTTGATTGTTATCTTCATAGTATCATTTGCAGGCTACCGTAATATTCCCCGTAAAACCAACACTTGACCCTCATTATCTTGAAAATGATTGCATCTTTGCACTATTACAATAATGTAGGGTGACTTGGACATATTATGTTGATTTATGAGCATTCAAACCCTTGTAGGGTTCTTGTTTGAGGAATCTACCTTTTAACATCTTTGTAACAATATTCCTCATTGATGTCATTTAAGAATGTTAGTCCCTGAGCATTGGAAAAAGATGCCAAACTAAATGCTTGTCTCTCTTCCATAAACTACTGACTGTCATAGTAAAAATGCCGACTATCATCCTCTTGCACACTATCTTGTAGCTTTCAAGACTCCTTTCTTCACTTTTTTGTTGACTGAAACTTGAAAAGTCACATGATTGCTCATCTCTATATTAAGCTTCAATTGAGTAGGTATTTCACCATTTATGACAATGATATCAGTCAAATCATTCTTATAGGTGATGAAATATATACTCAAAATTGGTAAAGAGAATGCCTTTACACTCTTATCCCTCTTAAAACACAAAAGGGCAGCATGCTGGTCTCGACCCTTATGGGAACCCATTTCACTCCACATGCTGAAATCAGATAAATAAGTCAATAACATAACTTGCTCTATACCTGCACAGGAAACAAATATGTTAGGAAAATATGTGCACGTGATTGATGTTCTTGATAATCCTATTGCTTTCTTGAAGGTCCATGTGATACTGATGGGTTTATTGCATCTAAATATTAGGCTATATATTTGTAGATATGTCACATGTTATATAATGCCTCGTCATTTCTCTAACATCAGTTTCCAACCTCTAATGCGGATAACTAAAGGCAACAAGGAGATAACAACTAGATGCGGGACATGCGGACAACACAGGATGATGTAAGACAACACAAGTAAGACCAAGACTCATCATTCAGGCAATGATAGTCACCCTATAACATTTGAACATTTATTTCTATAATTTTCTATAAATGTATAGTCTTTATTTTCATTTGTAATGAGTCAGTTAGTCTCACGGCTTCTGTGGGACCTTATACATTTATATTATCAATAAAGATTAATCTTTCTAAAAAGATTTGTGCAATCCTTTCTATGTTATCTACATTTGCATAAATGCAATCTAGTGTAATGTAACCTTTTGATTCTATTTATGCACATGCATGTAATATAGCAAAGAATAAAAATGTACCTTTCTTTTTTCCATTTAAGGCACAAAAGATCTACCTGATTTAGCTGTTAGTGAAAATAGGTAACATTTTTGGCGACATCTAATATATGTTTTCCTGCTAAACATCAGACAATTTGCCTAGACCTTATCCATTGGGCATGGGGTCACTCAGAGACTTCTAAAACACTTGGACAAACAGACTTCTAACTTCTGCAACTCAGTAGAACAATAGTGAAAGATACCTGAAAAACTAAGCAAAAGCAACAGGAAGAAAGATAACTATCTACCTATGTTGGACAACACTTAGGGAATTGAAAACTATAACTGGAAACCTATTCTAACCTACCCTAACCGGCAAAGAAGTTGGTCAAACAAAACCATCGACTAGCTTTGAAAAATAACACACCTTTCTAATAAATAACTGATGCAATACAGGGTTGTATATTATTGAAAGAACATGAAACACATGCAAATATTCAACAGACTGTTTCAATGTTTCATGAAAGATGCAAATAAACTCACTTACACCTTGATTTTGATCATGCCTATTGATGTCTTGTACTAGACAAGTGAGCTGAATTTGATCACTTTCAGCTGCAATTCCAAAATCAATTTCTTCTTCAATTGCATCCTCATACTTGGGTGCAAGCAAGACCTATGGTACTTTAGTGGCCTCCATACTAGCTAAATATCTAATTGGACAACCCCTAGAATGGATAAAACTTGGACTTCCATTGTTGGCTGCTTCACATTCTTCCTACTTTTCATGGTTGTCCTACTTCATGGCTAAGTTTGGACTATAGAGGAAATAATCTGGATGCTTAGAAAAAATAGCATTCCCTTCACCTTGCATAATAAGTTTCCATGTTGATTCCTCCTCCATGGTCAATGGACAATCCTCTTCCACTAGGGTGTCTAACAACTCATCAAAGCTATCAGCTCTTGGAAGGCTCTTAGGGAAAACTAGTTCAAGCTCAAAATCTTCATTATCACTCAAGGGGGTACACCTCAAATCAGGGCTTTCTTCTTCAATGAAGGCAAAATCTCAAACATTGAAGTAGCCTCTTGAAGTAACCTTTTAATTGGTATATCAGCCTCAAGCTTTTCAGTACAACATAAAGGAAGCTCCTCCAACTAGCTAAGACCTTTCAAATCAGATTCATGAGAAGTTTCTTGACTTGAGAGAATGAACTCCTCTCTATCATGACCATATTCCTCATGTTGCTTTAGCACTTGTTCAAGCTTGTGAACTTGCTACTCTAGTTCATCATGATTGTCAACTTCTCCTAAAAGGTCTGACTCCTTGTCATCCAACATTGAACAAAATTGTTCAATTATGTCTATGCACATCTCTCCAAAAAGCTCAACATTAGCTTTCTCATGCATAACATGCTCAAATATATCAAAGCTCATAACTTGGAAAATGGTGTCAGGTTCAGATTTATGCTCTTCTTCATGATTCAAGGTTCCATTTTCATACTGATTATTGTCAATCAGCAACTCCTTAGATTACTTGATGTCCTCTTATTGTTCTGAAACTATTGTTAGAGTAGAAAAACTCACACCTTCTTCATTCCAAACTATAAATTGCTCTTCCCGATCAGCCTCCTTTACCATTTCACCTTGTTGTCTTATTGGAACATTTTCACCATCTTGTATGAAACAAGGAAGCTGATAAGTTAGAGCATTCAAAGACAATTCTTGAAAGGTCTTTTCCAGTCTGATATTCTTCTATTCTAATCTATATTCCTCCCTAGTTAAATGCAACAAGTTTATATTTCTATTTTCCTCCATGTTGAGTGAGCTATGCTGGTCAAGAGTCTGCTCTTCTTTTGCTCTCTAGATGTTAGAGCATGGTTCCATTTACATGATAGGTGGAGGAACCTCACAGGGTGAAAAAGATGACCCTTCCCAACTTGGAATCTCAAGGGTAGAAGGCTCATTGGTAGGCTCTCTAAAGGGCTCAAAAGATTTCTCTTGTTTAAAATTGGGGAACTTGTACTTGGAAGACTCTTCATTCACAGGATGATTCAACTTTACAGGAAGAGTTGAGCTAAAACTAGGAATGGAAAGGGTTGCCTAGGATTCACACCTTTGTTGGCATTGATAATCTGAGTAAGCTCGACTACTTTGCACCTAAGCAGACAAAAACTTCATTTTCTTCTTTTTAGTAGCTATCTCTCCTTCAAAACTTCCTTCAAACTGTATTCTTTTTGTCACCCACTCTTGATCATCAACAAAGGATTGATCAGCCAACTCTTTCTATTGCAAGATAATCTCTTTCTTCTTCTTGATGTCAAGCAACATCCAATACATGTGTGAGAACTCCTTACTAAGGTCACTAATCTTCATATGTTCCAGCTTTTGGCTCAAAACCCACAAAACATAGTCAAACCTTTGGATCAGATCCAACACATTCTGTTAAGGGTGTTCTTGAGGTTGATTATATGAATAATCATGCTAGTTGGCATCAAAGGCCTCTTCTTGGGGTTGAATTTGATCATATATCAACTGATATTGAGATTGAGCAGGGGTACGAGGGTGGAAAACATGAGAGGTCTACTAGTAATTTGTTGTTACAGGATCATTTGGAATAAAACAAGCAAGTTGTTCTATGTGATATGGTTGGTAAGAGGGCACATATGCATTCTTTTCATGGAATGGAGGTGAAAAACCATCACAGTGCTGATAACTAGACATTGTAAGAGTAAAACATGAAACATAGGCAAGTCTAGATAACTGATTTGGAATGAATATAGCTAAAATAGTCTTCAAACACTAGGATATGAGTTAGAACACCAAATAGAGTCACCAGGTGCTAGGAAAATACTTTCAAATGGTAGAAAACTAACAAGTAGTACCAACCTCGTTAGTTGCATGTACCTAGACTGCTAAAACTAGTTGATTCTTCACTTGTAGAGTCACCAGGTGTGTGACTATTACCTCCAAAGGCTTATGTTGTTGACATACACACCAAATATCAACAATGAATTGAGGACTTGTGGACTATGATAGTCCAATCGGTCCCATCGCGTGTGCCAAAAACTATTATCTCTAAAAGTTGTACCCCACCAATTTAGAGAAAATTGGTACTCTAGAGGAACATGGAAACACTCCTATGGCTGTGGGCACCTAGAAATTGGAGTGTCTCTCTGGAGAAGGCTGACTTCCTAACTTTATATCACCTAAGACTAACTATTCTTCAGCCTTGACAAGGAAAAGGGTAAGAAACATATGCATTAAAATCGAAACTAAACTCTAATGGGTGATACACCTAACCGGATGACAAACATGAAAATACCAGATTCAAACACTTGTTATAATGACTAAAAATTCTTGCACAACCTATCACTTATACTTCTACATAAATATTTCACAAATAGGTTTATGTATGTAGAGTTCTTAAGAGGAAAAAATGATTTCACAATTAAAAACAATACAAACTTCTAACACAACTTGCAACCTGCATTAGTATTTTCTACATAAAAGGCTCTAAATTCTGAGACAAAAGCTAAAAGGAAATAAAACTTACTTCATAGATAACTCTATCAAATTAGTTGCTAAGCACAATGATGCAAAGGATAAGTAGGCATAATCTTCAATCTGTAGAATTCAAGGTCTCCATTGTATTCCATATCAAGTAACAACAGTTAAAAAAATATGTCAAAATATGAGCAAGGATTGTAAAATCACAAGTCTCCAAAAATTGCATAATCAGAACTAGTTACAAATGAGTCAACAAAGTGACTATATCCATCTCTAAGGTAGTTGCATCAAAATAGGGTCTCTAACTATTTTTGGGTCAGATGCCCTCAAAAAGCCTAAAATATAGCACATAAATCTCCTCCAAAAGAGCTCATAATGAGAGAAAAAGTCAATCATGACTTGGTCTAACATGATGACACATAAAATTGCCCATCAAAAGCTCCTATCTACTCTCCAAAGTCATAAAAACCTAATCAATCATGTTGGACAACTCTCACAACTTTCTCCTATATGCTTGGCATGTGTTTGCAAACCTCTTTCAACTCCCCTATATGCTTGCAAAAGCATGAAGGCTCAATCAATATCCCCCTTTTACTCGGCTTGAAAACCAATGCCTCTTCTCTTGCACTACATAACATGTATTGAAGTGATTTATAAATCACCACTTTAATAATGTTTTACATTTCAAATTTAAGATATAAGTTCACAAGGTGAGGGTATTAGTTTATGAAGGAGAAGAAAAGTAAAATAAAGGCAAAAATGCCTTTTGTATATGTTGACTTTCCTTAGGGTTTCAAAACCCTAACACAAAAAAGAGCAAAACATTAGCCATACTTTCATCTTTTTGTATTTTCACTTTACTGCATTTGGAGCACCTCCCTTAGAGGTTTCTCTAAGTATTTGAAGGCAACTCCATCTCACAACATGCTGCTATACTCAGGCAGTGACAGGTAACTATACGTCTTATCTTTCTATATGATTGACAAAACACATGTAGTCAAAAAATTAGTTTTTCTTTAATGATTTTTTGAATAGTCTCTTTCAACTAGGTGTAATCTTGTTTCTGTATCTTTTAACTTAGCAATTTTGTTGCATCTTGAGCATAGTTTACCATGTGGATTATGATTAATACTCTGTCTAATTTATTTGTGTGGACTACTCCATACACATTGCTACTATGATCAGCTTCTCATATCTCTTGGTCCTCCTGTGCATGGTCTTATCTAGTGTACAATCTATATGACTGTCAAAAATGTAGTCATCTCTCATTTATGAGGATTTATATAGAGTTTAAAACCCTTTGATATCAATATAGACCCTCTTAACCTAGCATAAGGGCTCCTGGGGTTGCATGTTGCTCCTTCACTTTCAGATCTTACAAACACATCCAAGCAACAATATTTAAGACTATTCCATTCTCTATTTAGGATTAATGTGCCTCATTGATGGTTGTTCAGGTCTATTAGACACTTGAGTACCCTCAAACAAGTTTGTCTTCATTGTTCAATGCTGCTCCTTTGTCTTTAGACTATTAGCTAACCTCATTTCTTGTGACAAAGCCTTAAATGATAACTTATTTGTATACTATTGACTGTTCTCCAGGTTATATGCAGAATCCTTTATCATATTAGTTGAAGCTCTCAAAAAGATCTATTGCTATCCTATGTAGGCCTCTGCATACTATGTATCCTTTATGTGTATTGTATGCTAGTACTACTACTCCCACAGTCAAAATGACCCTTGTTTTCAAATTTGATCTAGCCCCTAAAATGGACTATCATACCCTCTTGTATTTGTCACAATCATATCATAAGAGTATCTAGAAACCTTTTCAATGATCCAAAGTAGTTCCATAGGATTTTATTACTTAGTTTCTATCAATACCCTTCTTGATCATTGTCCTAATCTGCTTCATAAAAAATGTGACTACCTTGTATCTCTTAACTGAGACATATTCGCTTGTCCATTGGTTGTACTTTCATTGTTTTTGTGATTGTCTACTTCTTCTATCCACCATCTGACATGCCTTTCAACATTGTCTCTGCTATATATCTCCATCCATATCTATCCATTGCTCCATAGATCTTCATACTTGACCTCTCAAACTGTGCTTCCTTGTAGGGATATTAAACATCTTCTCAAATACAACATATCTTTCACTGAGCTCTTAAATCATTTAGAGTTAGATGAGAAACTTGATAACTATGCAAAATACCATCCCTCTGTGACTGCTATATGTCTCTATATACTGAGATCTCTATTCTTTTCACTTTTGGATCTTGAACTTGTTTGTGAGATTGTTGTACTGCTGTGCTTACTATGTTTACTGCACTTTTTATCCTTTATATTCTCCTACTCAGCATTAGAAATGACTATTCCTCTGATTGTACATGGAGACCTTCTTTGACAAGGTGACTGTTCCTTGTCTGAGATTCATGCCTATTGTCAAGAAAACCTTCATTATAAATGAATTAAACCCATTCAAAACTAAGAAATGGTCTGCAACATGACTTTCCTTCTTATATCTTTCTTGAGCTTCAAAAGGCTTTAATTGCTAATTGTCAACTTACCCTTCATGACTATTCTATCTCATCTTTATGAGTTTCCTTATCAATATCTTTATTTTAGTTATCTACTGACATACCATAATCACATGTCAAAACTCCTTGATGAAAGAAAAACACATAACAATAATCTTTACCAAATTTTCCTTCTTTTATGGCACCACTGTCTACTGATGACCATTGTCTTCTAAACTGAGACAATCCCTTTTCCTTAGCAATTCTCATGACTATCCTAATACTTGGAGTGCACTTGCCACTATCTTGATTGTTATCTTCATAGTATCATATGGAGGCTACTGTGATATTCCCCATAAAACCAACACTTGACCCTCATTATCTTGAAAATGACTGTGTCTTTGCACTATTACAATAATGTTGGGTGACTTGGAGATATTAAGTTGATTTATGAGCATTCAAACCCTTGCAGGGCTCTTGTTTGAGGACTCTACCTTTTAAGATCTTTGTAGCAATCTTCCTCATTGATGTCATTTAAGAAGTTCAGTCCCTGAGCATTGGAAAAAGGTGCCAAACTAAATGCTTGTCTCTCTTCCATAACCTAGTGACTATCGTAGTAAAAATGTTGACTATCATTCTCTTGCACACTGTCCTATACTTTCAAGACTCCTTTCTTCACTTTTCTATTGATTGAAACTTGAAAAGTCACATGATTTCTCATCTCTATATTAAGCTTCAATTGAGTAGGTATTTCACCATTTATGACAATGATATCAGTCAAATCATTCTTATAGGTGATGAAATATATACTCAAAACTAATAAAGAGAATGCCTTTACACTCTCATCACTCTTAAAACACAAAAGGGCAACATGGTGGGCTCGACCCTTATGGGAGCCCATTTTACTCCACATGCTAAAATCAGATAAACAAGTCAATAACATAACTTACTCTATACCTGCACATGAAACAAATATGTTAGGAAAATATGTGCATGTGATTGATGTTCTTGTTAATCGTGTTTCTTTCTTAAAGGTCCATGTGATACTGACGGGTTTATTGCATCCAAAAATCAAGCTGTATATTTGTAGATATATGTCACATGTTATATGATGCCTCGTGATTACACTAACATCAGTTTCCAACCTCTAATATAGATAACTAAAGGCAGCAAGGAGATAACAGCTGGATGCGGGACATGCGAACAACATGGGATGATGCAAGACAACACAAGCAGGACCAAGACTCGTTATTCAGGCAATGATGAGTCACCCTATAACATTTGCACATTTATTTTTTAAATTTTCTATAAATGTATAGTCTTTATTTTCATTTGCAATGAATCAGTTAGTCTCATGGCTTGTGTGAGACCTTATACATTTATATTATCAATAAAAATTACTCTTTTTGAAAAGATTTGTGCAATCCTTTCTATGTTATCTGTATTTACATAAATGCAATCTAGTGTAATGTAACCTTCTGATTCTATTTATGCACATGCATGTAATGTAGTAAAGAATAAAAATGTACCTTTCTTTTTTCCATTTAAGACACAAAAGCTCTACCTAATTGAGCTATTAGTGAAAATAGGTAATAGTCTCAATGAGGCATTCTTACCAGACCACACCTCCATGGGTGTCTTATCAATGAGCGCTGAAGTAGGAGACCTATTAACCAAGTAGCAGGTAGTGGCTATAGCTTGAGCCCAAAACTTTTGTTGTTCGAGGCTAGCACCACTAAGAATACTCCTAGCCCTCTCCATCAATGTTCTATACATCCTCTCTACAACTCCATTTTGTTGCGAGGTGTATGGAGTTGTCTTATAACTTTCAATCCCATGTTCTCTATAGAACTTGTCGAACTCTACAGAACAAAACTCACCACTATTATCAGTTCTCAGACACTTAGATTTTTTACCAGTCTAATTCTCTACAAAAGATTTAAACTCTTTGAACTGACTAAAGACTTCAGATTTGCTTCTGAGAAAATAAACCCATGTCCTTCTATTGTAATCACCAATGAATGATACAAAATATAATGATTTGGAAATCAAAGGAACATTCATAGGACCAAACACATCAGAATGAATAAGATCTAAAACACCAAAAGACTTGTGAGAACTAGAGTAAAACTAAACACATTTTTGTTTTCCATATATACAATGTTCGTAAAAGTTAAACTCGAGATTACAATGATTTAAACCCTCAATGATTTTTTTATTTTTCAGGGCTCTAAGAGTTTTCTCACCAATGTGAACAAGTCTCTTATGCCACAACATTGTCTCCTCAACAAGAAGTTTCATTTCCAAAGCATGAGCACCCTCAGGTACCTAGAAAGCACTACCATCAGAAGTTGAAGCAACACATTTCTTTACTGTTGGTTCCAATGGTGAGGATGAAGAATGTAAAGCTCTTTTCTTTGAAATAGAAGAACTATTGCACTAAGTAGTGCATGGATCGACCTGAAACAAAGTACCTCTCTGAGTACCCTTAGTAAGCATAATAGCTCCTCTTGTCATCTTGCATCCTCCACCTGAGAAAACAACCTGCACACCTGCATCATTCAATTTAATTATAGAGAGCAGGTTCTGTACTAAACCAGGGATGTGCATCACCCCATTGATCTCCTTAACTCATCCATTAGGGAATTGGATCAAGACTCTTCCACATCCAACTATCTTTAGATGAGAGTGATCACCCAGGTACACTTTCCAACAATCAAACTCTTCATAGTGAACCAACCTCGATGTGAGGGCATGTGGAAAGAAGCATCAGAGTCAATCAACCACACATCTTCTAATGCATGGGTGGCTAGGGAAGAAATAAAAGCATCACCATCATCTTTAGATTTGTTAGAATCTAAGGCAGAGGTGTTCTTCTTTTTCTTGTTTTACTCCTTGCACTCCTTTTGGAAGTGCCCAATTTTGCCACAATTCCAACACACTGCCTTGGACTTTCTGGGAGATTTGGATCTCCAATGGGTTTTGGATTTTCCCTTTTCATCTTTCTTGTCCTTCTTTTTCACTTTCTCTTTGGGTCTACCACGAACCGTAAGAGCCTCCTTAGCTATTTCAAAAGACTTTATTTGCATTTGTTCAGATAACAACAAAGATGCCACTTCATCCATATTGAAGGTGGTTGTAGTACTCCTAATTGCCATAACAAAGAAAGGTCATGCAACGATCGTCCTCCTCCATCTTAACACCAGCGGAAACCAACTGTGCAACTAACATGTTGAAGGAATTCAAGTGATCTACAACTGATCCTCAATCTTCCATCCTTAGAGAATATAGCTTATTCCTTAGGAATAACTTGTTTACCAAGGATTTGGCCTGATAAACGTCACCAAGTTTCTTCCATAGGTCTTTCATGGTCTTCTCTTCATGAACATTTAATAGGACAAAATCAACTAAACAGAGTCTCACAAGACCCTTATCTTTACAATCTTTGAGATCCCAATCTACCTGTACCATTTCCATTGGTTTTGTTCTGGAAATTATTTCCCACAAGTCTCTGTCAACAAGCATGTATTTCATTCTAAGTTTTCACAACTTAAAATTGCTACCATTAAACCTTTCCAAATCTATCCTTCTAGATGTACCTACCATCTTTGTCCTGTAACAAGATTATAGAATACTCTGTATAGACTCCCACTCAATTGAAGATTAGCTCATAAAACCCCTACCCAACAACTAGGATCAAAGGTGATCAAGCTCTGATACTAACTGAAAGGAAGCAAGGTATGCAGAACACACTTCCTACACCAACCTAATGAGGGGAATAGTGTGTAAATTCTTTTAAATCCTTACGATTTCAGCAATGTTAAACACATAACATTAAGATTACAACAACAACACAACACATAGAAAGAGAGATTGACACAAGATATATCATGGGGAAAACCTTTTCAGGTATAAAGTCCACACTCAAAAACCTATACAATGTATTGACAAATCTGTAAAGGATTACAATACACTTGCAATGCAAGTTCTTCCAAGAGTCTACAAATGTCATTTCTGGAGTAATTCTAGTAGCATAACAGTACATGTACAAACACTATGCATCTACTACTCCAAAACAATGCATTATATAGAGTTACAAGGCATAAATCAGAAGCTTCTAGAGATGGGCATCTATCTTAAATGTTGTAACATAATCTATTATAAATGACTAAAAATAGTATATTCCTCTTACAAGATTTCATTTCCCAATTTGGGTGCCCTAGGATGCCTTCTCTACATGCAAAGATGTTTTTCGACACTTGTCATAGGAATCTCTATACTTGGCTCTTACGTGTCATAGATTTTGTCATACAAAATAACTTCTCTGTCATATTCCAAGATGCCGACACATGGCATATTATTGCCTCCTCAAATGGGACACCCAAATCCACATGTGTTTGACTTGACCATTCAAAGCATATTCCAAGTAGGATGACATGTCACAATGCCACCTCAAACTAGATGCCAAAACTGAATGTGCAAGTAAATACAAAATAGAGCAAATAAATAAATAAATAATCAAATAAACAATGCTAGGAATTACAAGGTTGAGACACCTTAATCACAACAAAATACTTATACAGACCATCTATCCCTTTAATTAGAAAGAAAAAATGGACCTAGTCCATATATAATGATGGGGTTGATTTATATATATCTGATGCTTGACAAGTAGAATCATTCCATGTGATGTATCATCTTATGACATTTCTTGTGACTAACATTTTATAATAAACTCAATTTACTCTTGCACACTTTGACTGGTATCTCACCTTGTTGCTACACTTTTTTCTGAGGTATCTGCAGTATAGCCTAGCAATTATACTCAGTTCTAAACCCACAGTATAGCCCTACTCCATGATGTGATTGTTTTCATGGATAGATTTAATGAGTTCCTTTGGTTATTATCTTAGAGTGAGATTTCTAACCTCTCTTGTCATTTATCTTAGCATATCTTATCAATGTGTTTGTGGGAACATTCGGTAATTATGAGCACATGTCACCTTTGGAGTATGGGCTTTATGATAGCTCTTGCTCCCTCGTGCATTTTCACTCTACCTTAATGTGATTGATATCGGTACACAACATCAACTGCCTTAAGGTGGGGGCATATATAATGATATCTATCTGATAATTTTTGTACTAACAAAGCATGTTTTTTAAGCCCTCTTTGTGAGGTGGGATGTTGTATCTTTGGCTTGATGACACATCTTTATCTATATTCCAATCAAAGAAGCCCTCTGCGTGAGGTGGGATAACATATCTCTTGAGCTAGTGCATATCCTTTTATTCAAAAGCCCTTCTGCAGAAGGTGGGATGGTGTATCTCTTGAGCTAGTGCACATGCTTTTATTTAAAAATTCCTCTATGGATGGTGCAGGAGCACCTTGAGACTTGAGAATCTGGAGGATTTCATGCATATTCTTTTTTGTCAAAAGTGTCATTTTGTAAGGCCTTAACGCCATATTAAATCATGCTTAGCTGAGTAAAACTAAGTCTGTATATGTGTCATAAAAAATTGTAACTGAATGGCAGAGGTGGTTATAGGGCAGTTCGCCTTCCATCTTATGTAACTGCCGATATGAGAGTCTATATAGTTAGTCTATGTTCATAGAGAGAAATAGAGACACTATGAGGAAGAGAAAATCAATTGGTATGTATATTCTCAGAGGAATAAAAAGTTCTATTTTGATCTAATCACAAAGATCTAGATCGGAAGCATTCCACTAGTTGAGATTTCTTTGAAATCAATGGAATGACTTCATTAGGAGTAGATTATTTTCCCTTCTGTTGAGTTGTTGTTATTTCTATGTGAGTTCTTCAGTTACGGAGTTGTAGAAGATTGTAGACCCTACCGTTCTGTTGAGTTTCTGGTTCTGTTCATTTATTTACTGTCTACGTGAGCTGCAGAGTAAATGAAGTGTCATCGATGTAACAAGCCTCTTGGAGGAGCTTTTGAAACCTACACCGATCAATGGTGTTAGGCCGATCAAAGGTGTATCAGGGAAAAGTGAAGGGAGTCTCCCCAAAAGATAATCACATCGGCAGGTCGGGAGAGTTGTTGAGAGCTTCGCCAATATGGGAAGTCACATTGACGGTTGAGTTAGAAGGTGTCATCAGTCTATCGACCAATGGATCTTTGAGCTTGCCGATAAACATTCTCTCACCAATAGTTGAATGGTTCATGTGGTTCAATAGTTCAACAAGGTGCAATGGGTTCAACGGTACAATGGGTTCAACAGTTCAATAGGTTCAATGATACAAAGGGTAGATGAGTTCAACAGTTCAAGACCATTTGAAGATTCAAACTAGTTCGACCAGTGGAGAATTCAATGGTTCAAAGGTTCGGTGGTTCAGTGAATTCAAGTGTTTGATATGTTTTTTTTTTTTTTTCTGATAAGTTTTGAAGCTTCCTCTGTGTGCTCTACATCATTTTGGTATCAAAGCCTAGAGAAAGCTCCGGGCAAAGATGTTATGTGTTTGATTTCTATCACTAAGATGAAGAGTTGAAACAAAATGTTTGGTTGCTGACCATTTTGACAACAGAGATCATAGAAGGTATTTTTGAAGGCTGACAGTAGTTGCTAAACTATTGCAGATGCTCATGCCATCTAGTTGCAAGAAGGAATAGGATTCTTGTGGGCAGACGATGCTGAGGACTATCAAGACCATTCACCAATAGAGATTTGGCTGGAAGAGGGTGTAGAGTGAGGCCACTGAGAGAGAGAGAGTGGTAGTGCATCTCCAGGATCTGTTGTTGGATGAGAGGAATGGGTCTGTGAAGCAGCGTGTAGGATGGACATCTGATTGAGCATTGTGTTGTAGTCGTTGCAGTTTTGACCAGTCTGAGAAGTACTCCATTACTAGGAATAGGAGCCTGAAGATGCTCTGAAATGTGGATGGTAGTTTACCATTGTTAGTTGGTTGGTCACTATTCCATGGATGTAAAGATTTGAAGCCTGAAGCTGAAGAGACAGAGTGAAAGATGATGATAGATAGAGATGTACGAAAAGGTAGTTTTGTTTTTGCAAATACATTTCCAAGGGACTTGGATATCTTTGTTGGTTGGTTGTATGGTGCAGGAGCACCTTGAGACTTGAGAATCTGGAGGATTCCATGCATATTATGTTCTATCCAAAGTGTCATGTTGTAAGGCCTTAGCGCCATATTAAATCATGCTTAGCTGAGTAAAACTAAGTATGTATATGTGTCATACAAGATTGTAATCGAATTGAAAAGATTGTAACCGAATGGTAGAGGTGGTTATAGGACGGTTCGCCTTCCATCTTATGTAACTGTCGATATCAGAGTCTATATTGTTTGTCTGTATTCGTAGAGAGAAATAGAGACACTGTGAGGAAGAGAAAATTGATTTG
This sequence comes from Cunninghamia lanceolata, assembly GCA_027924645.1. Lineage (NCBI taxonomy): Eukaryota > Viridiplantae > Streptophyta > Pinopsida > Cupressales > Cupressaceae > Cunninghamia > Cunninghamia lanceolata. Next base: position 3,189,805 of record BSBN01000098.1, on the reverse strand, counting down.
TATGTATATTCTTAGAGGAATAAAAAGTTTTGTTTTGATCTAATCGTAGAGATGTAGATCAGAAGCATTCCACTGGTTGAGATTTCTTCAAAATCAGTGGAATGACTTCCTTAGGAGTAGATTGTTTTCCCTTCTATTGAGTTGTTATTTCTGTGTGAGTTGTTTGGTTACAAAGTTGCAGAAGATTATAGACCCTACCATTCTGTTGAGTTTCTGGTTCTATTTATTTGTTTAGTGTCTGCGTGAGTTGCAGAGTAAATGAAGTGTCATCGGCATAACAAGCCTCTCGAAGGAGCTTTTGAAACCTACACTGATCAACGGTGTTAGGCCGATCAATGGTGTATTGGGGAAAAGTGAAGGGAGTCTCCCCGAAAGATAATCACATTGGTAGGTCAGGAGAGCTGTTGAGAGCTTTGCTAATACGGGAAGTCACACTGATGGTTGAGTTAGAAGGTGTCATTAGTCTATTGGCCAACGGATCTTTGAGCTTGCTGATAAACATTCTCTCACCGATAGTGGAATGGTTTGTGTGGTTCAACAAGTTCAACAGTTCAACAAGGTTCAATGGGTTCAACAGTACAATGGGTTCAACAGTTCAATAGGTTCAATGGTACAAAGGGTCAATGAGTTCAACAGTTCAAGACCGTTCAAAGATTCAAACTAGTTCAACCAGTGGAGAATTCAATGGTTCAAAGGTTTGGTGGTTCAATGAATTCAAGTGTTCGATATGTTCTTTTTTTTTTGATAAGTTTTGAAGCTTCCTCTATGTGCTCTGCATCAATGGAGGTGGGGTTGGATCTTGAGACTATTCTCCCTTAAGCATTTCTTTAGTGGTTTTTGTGGCATAAGCCCTACCATCAGGTGTGCTTGTAGCCTATTTGAGATGATGGGACTTAGTAATAAGCTTCTTCCATCACCCTTGTTTTCTATGTTTAAAATGTATAGTATATCTATGGCATGCTATATGGCACTTGTATATTCCATGTGTCTCCCATGTGTTTTCCCCCTTGTGTGGTTAACCTCATCTTGGGCTTTGTATGGCATGTTTTCCCCTCTTGTGTGTGTTTAGCGATGAGCTCCACCCACATTCAAGGTTTGTTTGGCACATTTTCCCACCTTGTGTGGTCTCCACCCACACTTAGGGTTTTATTTTGCAATTTTATTTCCATGCCTAAAACGTTATGAATATGTTATGGAAATGCTTTCCATGTCTTCAATACTATCTTCTCTATGTTTTATGTGTCTGCAATGTGTTTTCTAGTGCTTAACTCAGACTGGGGGCTAGAAATAGTGCCCCAATCTTTGTGTATGCCTTAGCTTCATATGCTTGGCGTGTTTGATATGTTTTCAACCATACTTTAATGCAAGTATGGTTCATGAGATCATACATACATTAAAGGGTGGGCTAAATGTTGTGTCAAAAAATATCCCTCTAGGACTTTTACCTTCTAAGTTTAGCTCCCAAGTCCCCTAGATCTAATCATGCATGTTAAAAATGAATCCTGAAGCAAAATCACCTAAAACCCAGGTCAAATAGGACCTAGGGATAAACCTTAAGCATAATTTGGACCCAAAATAGGCTCCTGAACTTGGGCACCTGTGCCCTTGTCTTTCCCTATTTTATTGGGGTCCCAAATTCATATGTTGGCTTGTGACCATTAAAAAGGTTTCCCTTGTTGGCATCTCATGTTTGAATTATGAAATTATAGCAGGAATGCATATATAATCATGTTTAGGACTTAATTTTACAACTAGATGGATAAGGCAAACTTATGATCTTATGCTAAGGATACTCAAGGCTTTTATTATGTTGTAGAGTAGTATTGTGTTGTGTTTGTACTTGTTTGTTTTAGATTTGTCTTCATCAATCCATCTTCACATGGCATGAAGAACATTACCTTTGAGGTGACATCCACTTTGTGTTTAAACCATTTTATAATATCATTTACTTTTTCCTCTATCCACCAAGGACACACACTCTCTATCTAACAATGGTGTTAGAAGGATTGAATGCCATTTCGGGGCTTGATCGAGGCAATCTCCTAAACACCACAACCCCCAACCCCTCTCTTGTGATTGTGTTGACAGGTGTCAGATCTTGCAGAGAGGAGTTGCAAGAGATTATTGTAGAGCATAAGGATTCCATATATGAAGAAAGAAGCATAAAATATATCTCTAATTGGACAAGGGTGATCCCTCTTTTGTCCTCTATTTTACCACTATTGCAAATCTCTGAGCAAGGTATAGTCTATAGCATATTTGGCTCTCAACCTCCAGAAAAAGTGCCACCTTGGACAAGTGCGATCTATCTTTTATCCCCAAAGTTTTTTCTTTCTGAAACGAAAATCCTAGTATGTTTCTAATCTATGTTTAGTGTCTTTGTGTGTGAGCATCTATCGAGATTCATCCATTTGTTTATGATTTTGCATAATTAGGGTTTTGACAAAAATATCAAACTATTGTATATTTCTAAGCATCTCATAGTTACATCTGACCTATAGCTGAGTCCTCTATCATAGTTGAGACTTAGGTTAATCTATGTTCTTGAGTGTATGTGTGAAAGAAGGGTTTGATTGAATCTAATTTACATAAAACTTGATCAATCCCATTTTTCACCATAACAACAAGGATGCTCTCAAAATATATGAATTAATGAAGCACTCTACAACATATCTTAACATTGTATTCTTTGCTTGTGTTCTATGTGCATTCAACCATGCATGTTTAGTGGATAAGGGTTGTACACACTTCAATCAGATTAGTAACCCTTATTACATAATCACATTACACCTACAATTGATCATTATGCATGCATGGTTGACCTTCTTGCTCATGCTGGCTATCTTGAGGACACTCTAAACTATATCATTAAGATGTCATTTAAGCCTATCATGGTTGTGTGGATGTGTTTTCTTGGTACCTATAGATCACATATGAATGTAGGGTTAGGAGTATTTATAGCAATGTTCCTTTTTTATTTAGATCCTAAAAATGCTGGAAGTTATGTTCTCTCAAACATCTATGCAGAAGTGGGCAGGTGGGGCAACATACAAATGTTAAGAAGATTGATGAAAGGTAGAGGAGTTAAAAAGATTCCTGCATGTAGTTGGATTGAAGGCTATAAAACAGTAAATTATTTTTGTGTGAGAGATAGATCACATCCACAGACACGGGATCTATGCAAAGTTGATGAAATTGGCTTGGGAGATGAAAGCAAGGTCGGCCATTTTCTAGATTTAGGACATTTACTAAATGATGTGGAAGAGCAGGAAAAATAATTATATCTACCACAATATGAAAATTTGGAAGTTACATTTGGCTTGCTAAACACACCCCTTAGAACAACTACTAGAGTTGTAAAAGCTTTCAAGTATGTGTCGATCGCCACAGTACATAATTTATCTCCAAGTTTGTTGCAAGAGAAATTGTTGTGATAGATGCAAACTATTTCTATCATTTTAAACAGTGACAATGATTTTGAGGAGATGATTGGTGATGCTAAATGAAGCAATCTAAAAATAGGCTTGCAATATAATAATGTGCTTGAAGGGACAATGTTTTATTTTCAGTTTCTAGAAAGTTTTATCTATTTTTTTATTTTGTGAGTATTTGGAAATCTATACCATGTTGTTGGTTTTGTAAAATTAGATGCATAGGGTGCAATGGAGGTCATTGCTTATATACATTGTTGGGATATTTGTCAAAGACCTGTTTTATGATAACAAGGACATTTCATTTAATTGTTTTCAGGAAGCCTATATATGTATGAAATGAAAAGTTGTAAGAGGTGGAAAATGGGGAAAAAATAAAAGGTGAGGAGCACTACAAGTAAATGGAAAGTCCCGTGATCAGAAAAAAAATAGGAGAGGTCTCACAATCTACCCTAGCCATGTTGCATTTTTTTTTTGGATTAATTATATTATCTTTTGCCTATGTTAGCTTGATCTTTTGAGATTAACTTACACATGGCATATTAGGAATGTAGTTTTATGTAAGTGGATGTAGATCTTGCTTCATTTATAGATAGATATTTCTAATGTTGCTTCACATGCCCTGCTTAGTGAGATGGTTAATAGATTTGTAAATTCACATATAATTTTTAATGCAATTGGATTTCTCTATTTGATTTTACTTAGACAAGGTCTCATGGAGTACACAAAAAGATGTAGGTATCCTCATGAGGCAGTCGTGCACTATTTCACCAAATGCAACAAATAGGTCTCGAACCTGATGACTTCATATTTGCTAGTGTACTCCTAGCCTATGCTAAAATGGTATTTTTAGAAGAGGGTTTGGACATCCAACAAAGCATAAAAGAAAGGAATTTTGGTAGATATTGTATTTACAACAACCCTAGTAGACATGTATGTAAAATGTTGAAGCATAGAGAATGCACATGAACTATTTGACAAAATACCTCAAAGAACTCTAGTTTCATTTTATACAATGGCTGTACGATATGCATAAAATCGATTTGTTGAAAAAGCTTCAAAAATTTTCAAACAAATGCAAATGGAAGATGTAAAGACAAACTCCACAAACCTTTGCCAACATCCTCCCTGTCTATGCCAAAATGGGAACATTGGAACATGGTATGGACCTCTATCAAAGCATAATGAAATGAGGTTTTTTATCTACTAGTGTAGTTGGAAATAATCTGGTAGACATGTATGCAAAATCTTGAAGCATAGAAAAAGCTCATGAACCTGTTGATAAAATGCCTCAGAGAGATGTAATCTCATGGAATGCAATAATTGTAGGATATTCACAAAATGGATTTCTTGAAAGGGCTTTCAAAACTTTCAAGCAAATGCAATTGGCAGGTCTAAAGCCAAATTCTAGAACCTTTTCTAGCATCCTCCCAGCCTATGCTAAAATTTTGTCAGATGTTGTGGTGGAAATTGCCCTGGTAGACATGTATGCAAAATGTGGAAACACAAACAAAGTACACGAACTGTTTGACAAAATGCCTCAATGAAATGTGGTCTCATGGACCGCAATGATTGTAGGATATGCACAAATTGAAATTTTTGAAAAGACTTTAGGAAATTTCAAGTAGGTATAATTTGTAGGTGTACAAAAAGAATCCACAACCTTTACTACAATCCTCTTTGCTTATGCCAAAATGGGGGCTTTGGAATAGGGTATGGACATCCATCAAAAAATGAAGGATAGAGGAATTTTGTTAGATGTAGTTGTAACTACCCTAGTAGACATGTATGCAAAATGTCGAAGCATGGACAAGGCGCATGAACTCTTTGATAGAATGCCTAAAAAAATGTGGTCTCATGGACTACAATGATTTCAAGATACATAAAAATTGGATTTTTTTAAAAAGCTCTACAAAATTTCAAGCAAATGCAATTGGCAGGTGTAAAACTAGACTGCACAACCTTTGCCAACATCATCCCAACCCGTTCCAAAATGGAAGCTTTGGAACAAGGAATAGGCAGCCATCAAAGCATAATGGAAGGAGGATTTTTGTTAGATATTATAGTTGGATAAAATGCCTCAAAGAGATGTCACCTCGTGGACTATAATTATTATTGGATATGTACAAAAATGGATTTGTTGAAAAGGCTTTATAAACTTCCAAACAAATCTAATTGGCAAGTGTAAAGCCAAATTCTACAATGTTTGCCAACATCCTTCCTACCTACGCCAAAATAGGAGCATTGGAACAAGGTATGGACATCCATCGAAAAGTAATGGATAAAGGAATTTTTTCAAATGTTGTAGTTTCAACTACCCTGGTATACATGTATGCAAAATGTGGAAGCATTGACAAGGCATGCGAACTGTTTGGAAGAATGCCTCAAAGAGATTTCATCTCGTGGAATGCAATGATTGTCGGATATGCATAAAATGGATTTGTTGAAAAGGATTTAGAAACTTTCAATAAAATGCAATTAGCAGGTGTAAATCCAAATTTGACAACCTTTTCCAGCTTCCTCCTTGCCTATGCCAAGATGGGAGCTTTGGAATAGGTTATGGACATCCATCATAAAATAATGGAAGGGATTTTTGTCAGATATTATAGTTGGAAATGCTTTAGTAGACATGTATGCAAAATGTGGAAGTATAGATAAGGCACATGAACTATTTAATGGAATGGCTCAAAGAGATGTCATCTCTTGGAATGCAATGGTTGCAGGACATGTACAAAATGGATTTTGCAAGGATGCTCTCAAAATATTTGAATTAATGAAGCACTCTAGAACATATCCTAATATTATAAGCTTTACTTGTGTTCTATGTGCATGCAGCTACTGAGGTTAAGTGGATGAGGGATTGATGTTTTTTCTTGGTGCCTATAGATGACATATGAATGTAGGGTTAGGAGTATTTACAATGACACTGCTTATTTATTTGGATCCTAAAAAAGATCTAACTTATGTTCTTCTCTCAAACATCTATGCAGAAGTGGGTAGGTGGGGTGAGGTTCAAATCTTAAGAAGATTGATGAAAGATAGAAGAGTTAAAAAGATTCATGGATGTAGTTTGATTGAAGGCCATAAAATGGTAAATTATTTTTTATGGGAGATAGATCACATCCACAAACATGGGATCTATGCAAAGTTGAAGAAATTGGCTTGGGAGATGAAGGCAGGAGGGTATTTTCTAGATTTAGGACATTTACTAAATGATGTGGAAGAGGAGGATAAATAATTATCTCTGCTACCATAGTGAAAAGTTGATAGTTGCATTTGTCTTGTTAAACACACCCCCTAGAACAACTACTAGAGTTGTAAGAACTTTCAAGTGTGTGTTGATTGCCATAGTACAAAATTTATCTCCAAGTTTGTTGCAAGAGAAATTGTTGTCGTAGATGCAAATTGTTTCCATCATTTTAAACAGGGACAATGTTCTTGAGTAGATGACTAGTGATGCTAAATGATGCAATCTGGAAAATAGACTTACAATATAATAATGTGATAGAGAGACAATTTTTTATTTTGAGTTTCTAGAAAGTTTTATTTATTTATTTATTTGTGAGTATTTGGAAACCTATACCATGTTGTTGGCTTTGTATAATTAGATGCATATAGTGCAATGGAGATCATTTCCTATACGCATTGTTGGGATATTTGTCAAAGACCTATTTTATGATAACAAGGACATTTCATTGAATTGTTTTCAGGGAACCTATATATGTATGAAAAAAAAAGTTGTAGGAGGTAGAAAATGTAGAAAAAATAAAAGGCAAGGAGCACTACAAATAAATGGAAAGTCCCATGATCAGCAAAAAATGGGAGAGGATGTCTCACAATCTACCCTAGTCATGTTGTATAGTTATTTTGTTTGGATAAATTGTTTTTTTTTTTTGCTCCTCTCCCAATCAACCCTAGCCATGTTATATAGTTCTTTTGTTTGGATTACTTGTATTTTTTTTTTCCTATGTTAGCTTGATCATTTGAGATTAAATTACGCATGCCATATTGGGTATGCAGTTTTATGTAAGTGGATGTAGAATTTGTTTCATTTATGGTTGATATTTATAATGTTGTTGCACATACCTTAGTGAGATGGTTAATAGATTTGTAAATTCCCAAATACTTTTTAATGTAATTGGCTTTCACTCTATTTGATTTTGCTTAGAAATGAACCATTATTATTTATATATGAAGAAGTAAAAAAGTTAAAATTATATTTATGTTGTAATTAGTAGATATCTATGGCACTTGAAAAACTTAGAACGAGGATTGTAAATTGATGTTAGAAAGAAGAGAATAATATTCTTATATGTAAACATAAAATCATAGTTTATATTGCATTATAATTGCAAACTATTTTTATTATGAAATTATGCATGATGAGATTTATAAGTTGATATGAATGAGATGAGGGTTTGAAAATTTTAGGGAGAGAGCTAAAAAGGGTGTTTCATAAGTTTTTGGAGTGACAATAGGTTTAAAACAATTGAAACTCAAAAGGATTAGGTCTATAAGAATTTTAAAGAAACATAATGGGAGACATTCATAGGATTACAAAGAGTATTACATTTATATTCATAATATGGTCGAGTAGACCACTTTATCTACATGAGACAAACCAAACAAATATAAGTAAAGATTACATTCCATTTGGTAAGATAGGAATTGAATAATTTTTTATTAGTTGCACAGCTAGCAAATGCTAGTGAAAACTAAATTTCATATCTCACATCTATGGTTTGTTTACAATCCTTAATCACAACTATATTAAGAATTTTGAATGTTTTTATTTCTTTCATGTCAAAATTTTATAATAGGGGATTCAAATTCATAATGTTTAAACACTTATGAGTCATGTGTGTTGGGACTTGGGTGATATTTACCTATAAAGAGTTTTTATAGGAATAGCTTCTAGAATACAATGCAATGAAATTACATGAGTTACAGATGTTATAGTACATACATGTTGATTCACATGTGGTGATGTTGTGGTAATAAAATGCAATATAGCATACACGTTGGCTTAGATGTGGTAATGTTGTGTTAGTAAGATGTGGTGCAACAAACATGTTAGTCTACATGTGGTTACGTTGTCATAGTAAGCATAAGTCATTTGAAGAAGAACTCACAACCACATATGAAAAAAATGTACGTAGAAGCATGAATAGGGATGCAAGAGCACTTGTGGTAGAGCTATATTTCATGCAACATAATCTTAGAGTAGTATACTATTTTGTAAGATGGTACAAGGTGCTACAAGTAGTCAAAAAGTGATGTTATGTTTATATTTGCTATGACAAGCATGGAAAATCCAAAGAAGTACCAAAGCCCATGTCACCAAAACAAAAAAATCAGTTTTAAAAAAATGGTATGGGTACCTAAACAAAAAGCAATGCATCCAAATGAAGCATATAAATCACAAAGCAACCTCAAATCCCAGACATCCCACTCCCCGTTTAAAAATCCCATAACTCCTAAGTCTATTTGGGTCCCTTAATCCTCAAATCAACAATCCCCATTACTACCCACATCCCCATCCCAATCAAAAGCTTCAAAATATAATTTAGTGTGTGCAACCATTGGTCATGGTTCCCCTCCACCCCATGGCATTCCCTCATGCACCCATCTTCCTATCATCTATCCCTTATCACACATATCTCCCCCACCACATCTATATGGTCCATGCTTTTGCATAATCCACATAATAATCAATGTCATAATCCATCTCATAATCCACATCATAATCCATTATCCTCCATTTCCATCTCGTGCAATCATCTACCAACATCCATGAACATAATGACACTCGACATGCTCCATGTGCAACAAATATCCAACATGGGGCATTATCCTCCTTGCTATGGAAATAGACACTCGAGTCCCCATCCCATCCAAAAAGGAAAAAAACAAAACAAAAAAAATGAAAAAAAAATGAAAAAAATAGTAAAGAAAAGAATCAATCCAATGGTGAAAAACCACTCCTTGTGGCACCTTGGGAAAGTGCCATGATGAAAACCTCTTGTGGGTGTCTGCGTAGTCCCATTTTCATCCATTCGTATACTATATTTGGGGGCAAATCACGCCTTTCCTCCATCCATCCATAACCTCTTTTTATCCAATCAATTATGTATCCTTATCTTATCATATTCCTATCCACCATCTCCCTATCTATCATAGCATCTCCCATCCATCCTATCTATTGTATCTTCCTCCTGATCCTATTGCAATTCCCTAAAGTATGCTTTAGACACCTCTTGACATACTACGAAGTCCACGCATCCCTTCCAATAATTCTCAATATCATGCATCCTCCTAAGCATCACCTCGCCTTATCATCACATTTTAAACCCCTCCACCCATCCGTCACAAACCTCTCATCCATTGCATTCATTATTGCCTATCCTTTTATCCTTTCAGGTTAGTCTCCTCACAATGTAGTGCAATATTTTCATGGATTCTTGGGCATACGTGGGGAGATAGAGGTGTGGTTAGGAGAGGTATGATAGGGTGGGTCAAGGGAGCTAATAGGAATCTAGGGAGAAAAAACATTATCAAAAATCTGAAATGAGAGGATGATGGTATCTGTAGGGCATCAAGCCTGTCCCACATGGATGACAGATCTTATATTTTAGGACCTAGATGGCCAAGAGAGTTGATTCCATACATTTGGCTGCGCTTCAATGTATAGAATTTCTATCTATTATTTTCATGCCCTCTTAGTGTCATGTTTTTAAATTTTTTTATAGAAATTGGAGCTAACATTTACATAAGTATCCTTGTTTGTTTGGTTCATAGTTTATCATCATCATGAAAGAAGTCTACCAAGATACAACAAATCTAGAAGAAGTATGCCCATGGTTTTGCTTACAAAGTGGCAATACCTTAATGATGATAAAGAAGCCATTCAATTTCTTCATGAGGTTTATGGTAATGATGTAGAAAATCTAGACTTGCTGGTTGAATTAATGGCAGAAAAAAGGTTTATCAAGAATTAGAAATGAGCGGATGATGGTATCTATGGTGTATCAAGCCCATCCCACGTGGATGAAAAATCTTATATTTCAGGACCAAGATGGCCAAGAGAGAGTTGATCCCATAGATTTGGCTGCACTTGAAACTAAGGAATTTCTATCTATTGTTGTCATGCCCTCATGCCCTCTTAGTGTCCTATTTTTAAAAAAATATATACAAATTGGTGCTAACATTTTCATAAGTATCCTTGTTCATTTGGTTCATAGTTTATCATGATCGTGAAAGGAGTGTACCAAGATACAACAAATTTAGAAGAAATATGCTCATGGTTCCAATTACAAAGTGGCAAGACCTTACTAATGATAATGAAGCCATTAAATTTCTTCATGAGGTTTATGGTAATGATGTTGAAAATATTGATTTGTTGGTTGAACAAATGGCAACAAGGTTAATTACTAATCTTGGCTCTTTAGCTTTTTGGTCATGTGATATTTCATATTTTGTGCTTGATATATTTATATTAATGCAGGTATGAGTGTAAGATAGAACTAATTCAACTTAATTTTATTTTTACTAATCTAACTTGTTTATGATCTATTTATATTGCATTCTTAATGAGTCAATATCTATTTCGCATATTGTTGAACAGATCTTGTGTTTTTCAAACATGCCTTTTTATGGTTATTTGTGTTTCAAGGAAATTTTGTCAATCCATAAGATTTCTTCTCTGTATGCATTCCCAAACAATAATTGAATAGAGATTATATTGTTCCCAATATATTTGAGGTATGACACCAATTGAAATTTGAGCAGCAAGCCCAATGTTAGTTTTCCATAATTCTAGTTCCATGTTACCATTTTTACGCACAAGTTAATAGAATAAAGATTTACAGTCTCAAATGCTTTGTTTGGAAGTTCTAAAAATTTGTTCACAATCCATTCAGTGAATCCAATTTTGTGTCAAAGTTTGTCATAGTAGTAGTATGTAGTCACTCAAACTATTACATAGTTATTTATTACACAACAATATGTAGTTAAAAAATGATACTTTTGCATTGCAAAACATAGCATGATAGTTGGGACCAATTGAAATCGGAGCTGTTTTTAAATGACATTTGTGGAGCAAACCCAATGTTAGCTTTCCATAATTTTGGTTCCATGTTACCATTATTATGGAGGGCAAGTTAATAGAATAAGGATTTACAGTCTCGAATGCTTTGTTTGGAAGTTCCAAAAATTTATTCAATAATCTGCTCAGTGCGTCCAATTTTTTGTCAAAGTTTGTCATAGTAGTAGTATGTAGTCACTCAAACTATTACATAGCTATTTATTACACAACAAAATGTAGTTGTTAAAACCATATTTCTAAATTACAAAACATAGCATGGCAAATGATGCCATAGACAATTTCAAGAAGGATGCCACAAAAAACTGGCTACATAAATATACACAAGAGGAGCCACTATATTATGAGAATTGATACTCCCAGGCAATACCTATATCACAAATTACACTACCTTCCTCAAACAATGCAATTCCAACAAGTCATAAAACACAAACACTTCTCAAAAACATTTACTTTACAAACAGATACTCCCTTGAAATGCCTATAAATCACAAATTACACTACCTTCCTCAAAAAATGCAATGCCAACAAGTCATGAAACACAAACACTTCTCAAAAAATATTTACTTTACAAATAACCTATCGGCAAAACCGTTGTGCACAATGCTAGTTATATTAAAACATTAAAATATACGAGTGGTCAACATAAGTTAAAAATTAACTAAAAGGAAATCCTCCCCGACACATAAGTTAAAAGCACTTTGAATCTACAATAACTCTTGTAATCTACTTAATACGTAAATACCTATTGTACTCTACTTAAATACTATCTATTTCAATGGTCAAACGATCAATAGCAATTTTACATCTCATTCATAACAAAAATTATTTAATATTTATCCTATTTTTATTGGCCAAAATTGACCTGTATAATATTTAAGAATAGAAACCTTTCTGCAATGAATCTACCCCTTCAGTTGTCGGGTCATTTGAACTTCTTTACCGGATGCCTTTATGAGTGGTCTTTCAGTTTCTTTAGTGAACGATATTTGCCAGTGGTCTGACCATGTCAGCAATTGAGCGCCATTTGTCAGTGACTTCTGATGTGAACGCTTCTTTAGCGAACGCCGTTTGGGCTTCATATCCTTATGTCTGCTTTTGTGAGCAGATGAGGAGTCAAATTGCGCCAAAACAAAGATACTGAGATGGTAGAACTAGAGGGTTGAATTGTTCCAGCCATGGCATTGCCTACAGATTTGACTGAACTGCCAACTGATGTCATGGTAAAAATACTTTCCTTCCTACGTACGAGAGATGCAATTAGATTCTCAATAGTGTGTAAGAAATGGTTCTTTCTTTGGAAGAAGATTTCGAATATTACCATACTTGCAAGTGATTTCACCAGGGTTCGCGAGGATGAGCTTCCTGCTGCCATTGAAAACGTGATTTTCGCCCATGATGAGAACATCAATGCATTAGAATTGGAGTTAGGGTTGAAATCGAACGTGATTCCCAAAGTTCGTGAATGGATTGTATTTTGTGGGCATAAAGATGTAAAAAATGTTATGATTCGTATTGGTGAGGCCAGTGAAGGGAGCGATAGAGACATTGGAGATTCTTTAATGGAATGTCTATCTGTTGAAAATCTTGATATTTCTGGAGTTTCTTTACGAAGTATACAAACTCATGTCGTTTTTCACCATCTCACAAGTTGTAGACTCTCTAATATCTTGCTCAATGATCAAGTGCTCCACAATTTTGTTGGATTGTGCCCCAGATTGCACAAACTTGAAATTCAACAGTGCTTAGGACTTAGAAATTTCACTGTAGTTTCTTCAAGTATTGAGAATTTGTATGTCGAATATCTTAGAGGGGTGGGGCCTAAATTTTCCATCTTGTGTGAAAATCTCAAGTGCCTAAAACTGAGTCGATGCGCATTAAGTCTTGTGAACGGTGCTATAGGTCCACAGAGTATAACAAAGTTGGGATTCATGGATCTTCGTATTTGGTGGGATCTACCTCTCACTAATTCAGTTTTCTGCACGGTGATATCTCTTACAAAATTTCAGGATCTTCAAACTCTGATTATCCATGGAGATTGCTTTCTGGTAAGAATCTTATTATTTCAAATTATAACTGGTTAAAGTTTTAGGTTAGAAATATCAATTTACCTAACATTTTTCTTTCAGAATTGTAAATTGCCTGACAGGGAACAAAATACAATCGGGCTTCCAAAACTTAAAAAAGCTTATATCCACTTTTCAGGTCTTTTCTTCCAAAGATCAAAGAATACATTAAAATTTATTTTGAACAACTGTCCTGAAAGTTCCAAGATACACGTGTTTATGCCCCTTCGACATTTTCAAATTGAAGTAATGCAATTGGTAGCAGAATACTCTGCTTTGTTATTTATTCACTGCAAGTGGGTCACAGAGGCAACGCTGAGTACAGTATGTGAGAATTTATTTGCTGGTAAACATAAAATTACTGAGGAAGAGTTTTCATTTGAAAATCAAAGGAAGAAAATCGATCGAGATGAAATGGCAAAGGTGGAATGCATTGAAGCTAAATGTAAAGCGCAGTTGGATGAATCAAAACTCAGAGTTGTGCAGATTGCAGCAGATGGAAATTGTATGTTCAGAGCTTTGGCAGATCAGCTGTGTGGTGACCAAGAACAGCATCAAAGTTATCGTCAGATGGTGGTGGACTACATGATCGCACATCCTCAAGATTTTACAGGTTTCATTGAAGACGTCAATCCAAATATTCAAAAATACTGTCAAAATATGGCAAAAGATGGAACATGGGGTGGTCATTTGGAGCTTCAGGCAGCTGCACGGCGATTTGTTACCAATATTCATATCCATGAGTTCAAAGAAAAGGGCATAAATGTCGTTCCAATAAAGCCTTTTGAAGGTGCAAATGAACATACGATCCATTTGTCATATCATTATGGCAGCCACTACAACAGCCTGCACTCAAAGACTGATGATGATTAGAATACTTTGAGGTTGGCTTTCCAAAAAGATCAGGAGGCCCGGCCTGATATTTTCAAACAAAATGTATTGATGAAGAGGATAACAGGGCGTCAAGCTAATGCCAAACATGCATGCATGTCCAGTATGTACCATATGCAGCACAACTATGTAACGAAGGAAGCACAGAAAGATACTGGACTACATGATGTGACAAGTTCATAAATTTTAGATGATAGTTAAAAGAATAGCTGTTTCCTTATAGCCATGAATAATTTATAAGATACTCGAGTACTTTTCAGACATATGTGACAATAAAACAAAACTTATTTTTCCATGGTTGTTGCAGCCTAATTTTGAGGTCTTACCCATTTAATTAGACCTACACTGATTATCATCCGCAATAGGGCAAAAGCCCAAATATATGTGTAATATGCCTGCTGGACAAACTATATACTTTTCTTCAGAACTAATTATTTCAGCAATATTCTTAGAACCCCCTCTTAGTATTAAGATGTGTGTTTTTTCAATTCCTTTTAGATTTTTTGTTCGATAAATTTTTTAAGTGTATAGCCTATGAAATATCTGAATGCTCTTTGACTAGAGATTGACTGTTTCAGGTAGGGCAGAGCTCCTAATTTTTCTTTAAAAAGGAGACTTTTAATGGTTTTCATAGAAGAGTGGTCCAATACCCTAAAAAATATGGAGAGAAAAGAAAACATGTATGAATATGTCCTTATGTCTATAGAATCATCATCAAATCTTTTCATAAGAATACATGTAACAATCAGACCGAGAATTTCTTGCAGATTCCCATCAACTTTTATAGATTTTGTTGTTATATTAGTAGAAGAGGTTTACATATAAAGTTGATAAATTAGATAGAAGAATGTAATATATAAATTGTGTTTATTCTTTGAGAAATAGAAGGTTAATAACAAAGAATATATATCATTTGATATGTCCAATTTTTGTTCAGCTAATTTAATATAGCTTATACACTTTTATTTTATTTTTCATTTCGTCTAATTTATATTTAATTATATAGTTTATATATAATTTTTCCTTGTTTCTATTTCTTATTTATTGGTTTATTTTATTTTGATCCAATCTAATTTGGTTGATTTCATAATTATATGACTAGTATAATGATTGAGTCTAACATTGCATTTTAATTGACACCCTAATTTTGGCTTTAGATGTATGTGTAATGTATGAAATTCAATCTAGAAGTATGTTTTCTCTTACCCAATGATTTCAATGACTACAGTAGGATCAACTAGCCCATCTAAATGACTTTAATCTGCTACTATCTTAATAGAAGAGTAGATTATTACTAGCTGAACTTATGTGGTTTACCCATGACCAAATTATGTTTTCTAATCAAGTTAAAACACTATGCTAATTGATAGAAATTGAATTTTAATTGAAACAAAACATTAAATTCAACTTGAAATAAAAAGAACTAGAAAGAGGAAGTTAGGAAGAACCTATGAGAGAAGTTTGAAGCCTACTAGTGCATATGTCAATGCACCACATTGTGGTCTGGACAACACAAAAAATTGACAAACGAAAGTCTGCTTTTATTTATCACTCCCATCCTGCACAAAGGATAATAACATCAAACCTAACAAGTCTCTAGCTGACAAATAAAAGATAAAATCAAAAGACATTATCTATAAGCTCACAAGAAGTACATTAAATGACCAAAAATAAAATGGGAAAATCTACAAAACCAACATGCAGTTGAGATATTCTCTCTAAAATTTGTATACATTGCAAATAAATAAGAAAATGTTGGGGTTGTTTAGGGGATTGACTTTAGGTCAAGCACAAGGTTATGTTGGCCTTTCGACCTCCACACACAGTTAAAAATGAAGAATATCAAAAAATAGTGTCTAGTCTTATTTTCTAAGTGTATCTAGAACTATAACAATAATGATAATGAAAATATATGTGAATGCTAAAGATAAATCTACTATAGTTAAAGCAAACTAGTGTGCAATGAATAGAGTGAAGGATAATGATGGAACCCATAACATGCAATACATACACAAAGTGGATTACACAAGAATAATAACTAAAAGAGAGTAAATAGAACATAATCACCTTGAAAATGAAGATGAGAGCTACCTAGATAACAACAAGGCACAAGGAAGAACCTAATAGTGGATAATGGTTCCATAAAACCTACAAAGATGCCAAAACTTGAAAGATGATCACATAAGATTGAAAAACACAAAAACAAATCGCTATACACTATGGAAGCCAAGGAAGATTGCCAAGAATGCTTAAAGGTGTGTAGAATGTTGGAATGAATAATGAAGTTTCCAAAAAGCTTCACACAATTAGAAAGAATTAATTCGAGAAGGTAACTTGGAGAGAGAAAAGAGAAGGTAGGTCAAAACAAATTTTTGAGGATCACATAGGCATTATACAAGATCCTGCATGCCGCGGAAGGTGGCAAGGAATGCTCAGAAATAGTCACTAGGAACTAGATAGACATGGGACTTTAACACATCATGCAGATGTCTAGACATAGCACTAGTGTTTAAGTGACATCAGATCCTAAGCCTTTAGAACACCTTAGGGCATACACAAGAACATAACATTTAAACAAAATTTTACAAGAACAAGCACAAAAGAAAACACATAACACAAACACAACATTCATGAGTTGGAAGAAGGCCAAGGCAAGCTAAAAATGAACCTAAAACATGGTAAGGGAGTGAGGACTAAAATGAGTGAAAAACATAACATGAAATTGCAAGAGCATGTAATGTTTGATGTTACATTTAGCCCTCACTTCAATAGGCTTATGCCTTTAAGTGATATGCTACTCTAAACTACATGAAAGAAATAACATAGTAAAAGTTACCTAAAAAGGATACTACAGATGCTGCAAAGGATTCTTCAAGCGAAAGAATCAAGCCCCTAGAGTGGAAATCTATAAGACCACAATATTAGTCAACAAAAACCTACACAAAAGGCAATGTCAGAACCACACACACACACACAAATATATATATATAAGGATTAGATTAAATATAATTTGTCAAAACAAGAATGTTAGCTAGTCATATAATCTAATGCACATTAAATATGAATATAAACGAACACATGAAACAAATAAGAAAAGAGAAAGAGAAGATAGAGGGAAGGCATTTCTAGTGTTAAATAGTGACAGAGAAAGCTAGTGTTTGTGTCATGTTCTCTTTATGATTATTTTTCTTTCCTTACTCATATATATGATGGGTTACTTGACTTACATGCTATTGTATTATTAGTGTCTTCTTCATGCATATACTTGGATGTCTTTGTGTTTCTACTTCATGTATGATGTGTATGTTTCATCTTTCATGTGTATTTATTTTTTTATGCTTTTTGAATACTCCATGTATGTGTGAATTATGTTGGATATCTGATGCCCGTATGTAATCAATTCTTTCCATGCTTTGTAGAACTTTAGAATCCTAAGCTTGGGGGCTTTCATAGTTCTCAACTTGGTGTCATTCTAAATGGCTTCAACATTCTAGCAAGGAAGTTTTCTTTTCTCCATGCTTTAGTGTGCGTATGAACGTAAGATCATACCCACTCTAAAGTGGGAGCGAAATGTTATGTCAAATTATCGACACCCATGATTTACACTAAGTTTAACACCCTTCTAGACTGATATACAAACTCCTGTTGGGAGAAGAATAGATTCTGAAGCACAAACTAGTTCTAGGTGTCATTATCTGGGTATAGGTCTTGAAAGGGCCTTAACCACCTAGAAACTAGCGCCCAAGTGCTAGTGTCGTTGACATTTGCAAAAATAAAGTTTGTGTGGCCTTGGATATTAGTCTTGTTATTCCAAGTATTGCTCTTTGTTATCTTTGCTCAAAAGTTTTTTTTTCTGAAAATGACTTGATATGCATTTATAAAGAAGTTTATTCCTCCCATTTGAACTAGATGAAAGAATTTAAGGAATTGATATGACCATAAGTGTTATGCAAATGATGAAAGCTCTATTGTGAAGATTATACAGACTATATGATGCTCTCCATTGTAGGTCTCTAACATTCATTACAAATTTTAAGGGAAGCTCCTTCCTTCATCTCCAACCTTGTGGTAATCTTGAGTCATCCTACTAG
This sequence comes from Cunninghamia lanceolata, assembly GCA_027924645.1. NCBI lineage: Eukaryota > Viridiplantae > Streptophyta > Pinopsida > Cupressales > Cupressaceae > Cunninghamia > Cunninghamia lanceolata. The sequence continues at coordinate 3,171,225 of BSBN01000098.1, read as the reverse complement.
GGTTTGTGTTGTGGTAAAAATACTTTATGAAAGCATTTCTTTTATTATTGATTTTGCCTTTGTCGACCAAGGACATGCACTCTCTCATCATCATCTTGGTTGTTGTCAAGATGAAACACTATTCACAGGGTTTGACTAAGACAAGCCCATAAAACAGTCCAAACCTTCTACATATTCTAGAAGATCAGGAGTAGTTATGCAAGATCCAAAAGCACATTAAGGAATATGAACCTCGACTCTTGGAGACCCCTTTCAGAGGGCCTAAAACCCTAGGACGTCTGTACTCGGTCAATATTTTCCTCTTGAATTTACCCTAAATTTTTGTACTGGCATCTAACAGCTACACTTTGCTCATTCCATATCAAATTTCCTGGGTCTTCAGAGCTATATGGTACAATTTCTCTATTTTGGTATATTTTCATCATAAAAACCCTATATCCAAGTCATCTTAATTCAATCCTTCATAAATATAACAAAAAGGAGAGAACCCTTGTAGCTTGGCTCTCCTATTATTACTATAGCTAATCTTAGTTTATGTCCCAATGTTCATGTAGAAGGAAGTTAGATCTAGTTTTGGGTATATTAGACTAGACTAGATAAACCTTCATTTTACATAAAACAATTTCAACCTCGCCACCAAAGGAGAAATTTGTGTTTAGATTATTTCTGGCCCATACCTTCAAAACCACTTTAACCTCACATAGAATTCTATTTTAAATCTTACCCAAAGTTTAGGAAATTCAATATGGTTCTAGTACGTCTCTTGTTGCTGAGCCCACACCACTTATGATTAAAACTACTATTCTCTCCACTTCTCCCTCCTAGGAACTCCTAGCCTACTATGGTTGTTTATGTTCCTTCTTCTCCTACCCTTGCAATGGTGAAGGAGAAGCATCATGTGTTGGGAGATCCTCCCTGTCCTTCTCATTAGTATTCAACAACTCCACCCCCTATTTATTAAGCATCATCTAGGGGGAAATCACCTATATTTTAGAGATCTCCAACTCCCCCTAGGGATACCCAACCTTTTGTGGCCACTTCTGAGCCTCCCACCATCATTGTGATGGTTGGGGAGAAGTCTATCTAGTTAGACCCTACCAATCGTTTAACCTACACTAGATGAAATTGAATTGCATGAGAGCATAAGAATCATTGATGTGCTATGGCTAGAGCTCAAGCTAGTGACTCCACTTATTATGAATCAGCCCAAGGCTTTGAATAATCTAGTACTAAGAAATTTCAAGTTGTCTTGGCTCCTTCTAGTGATCTGCTACTCATTTCCATCACACTCGATAGACCATCCTTTTCGAAACCCCTAAACATGTCCAATGTCTCTGTTATTTCCAAGGAGACCCTAGACTCTTTAGTGCCCTTCCAACATACCTATCATCACATTTTCATGGATGATATCTACCCTACCACTATAGACATAGACATCCCACATCCTCCACTGAAGCACAAGCATGACCACTACCCAACACCTCCCTATCGTTGATCTAAGGCTAATATCCCTCCATCTTCTACCGCTCATTACAACACCCTTTTACTACTCCCTCAATCATTTTGTTTTGTTTTACTCATTTCCATCCCCTAAGACATCTTTTATTTTTATTTTTGTATGTATATGTATTATACTTTCTCTCATTGTGCATCAAATCGTATGATTTCTTAGCATTCTTATATTATATCAAATCCTTTCTCTTACTATCTTGCAACATTATATATTTTTTGACATCATGGTTTTGTAGGAATTGTAGCTCTAATGCTATGGTTTAATAGGTTCTAGACTGGGGGCATCTTTCCTTCCACTTGAAGGAACTTTACAATTCTACAATATCCTTTTCATAAGTATATTTTCTTTCATTTCATGTATTTCATTTTGTCCATTAGCATGCTTTGTCTAGCACCTCTAGTCTACTAAAGTGGGGGCAAAATGTAATGTCATAAATTTGATACCCTATAATTTTACATTGTCTTGTATCCCTTCTCCAAGTCCATTCATGTAGCTTGATTTACAATAATCTCCCCTTAATCATGTCATCTCTAGAAATTGTTTTGGAGAGTTGTTGTAATTGTCATTCTGAGCTTCCATGGCAATTTTGGACATGTTTCCCTCATATGTGGTCATGACATGCAGGTATTTATGTGATGCACCAGTATCCCATTCCATATGGTACCACATTATATACATTTCCTTTACATGCAACTACCATCATCATGATAACTAGTTGTTTTAATGCCTCACACAAATAAACCAATTTATTCTTAGCAACATTCCTAAAATTGAATTTGGAAGGGGAAATTAAGGAGATCTTCTGAACAATCTTGTAGAGGAACGAATATTTCTAGAGAGAGTAGTGCAGAGCATGATAGACATAAGAAAATATAGAGTTCTACGCATTCTTTCATGGTTGATAGCATATGTGAAATCTTGCACCATTGAGAGTGTAGTGCATACACTATTTTAGTTATCTTTGCATTGCCATTTCTGACTCCCATTTCCATATCCCATTTAGTAGGTTTCAACATAGTAGAGAATAACATGTTTGATAAACTTAAAGCTAGGAGTTTCTCCCAAAGATTCCTCTAAGATTCTTACCTTCATATGAAAAGAATCACAATCATAGGTAAAAGTATTTTAGTAGGTAGCATATACTTTTATGCTCTCTGAAATCTTTCTTTTATGCATTGTAGAAAATCAAGCTTTCTAAAAATATTTTTGCATTCTCGAATCCATTTCTTTGAAATCTCTAGAAGTGAATCCATGGAGAAACTCTATTCCTCCACCAAGCATTCCCTTGGCTACACAATCACTACAATATCCCTCTTTTCCCTTTTTATCCCAATCTTGATTCCTATTATTCCCCTTACTATCTACAAAATCTAAGCGTAAAATCCTCTTCATAGACCAGAGAGGCACTCTTAGAAAAGTTATTTGTCACTGCATCCTAGACACACTTAGGTGCACACACTCCTTTATCATATGACTGCTTATGGAAGTAGAAATTCCAAAGCAAGGACTCGACCATTCCTACCAAGCTCCTTAGAACTCCCAATATTCTTTTATTTTCCCTCAACTATAGGTATCTAGAAAGCACTCGATCACACAGAGGTTTGATTGTGTTCTCTTGTCATCTTTTTAGGATCCAATTGTCTTATTTCCTTTCTAATTTTATCTTTATCTTTGGGATATTACACTTATTTTCATGTATTTCTATTGGGCAAGTTTTGCTAGAAGATGTACAAGTTACACTTGAAATTGTTGGGAACACTTAAAATATTTTGGACTATCCCTATTGTTATACCCTACCATATAGACAATAGCATTTAGCGTAGACATCTATGTGTGCACTATCATCATTGACAAAGAGCTCCACACTTCAACATCAGGTTCTATTTCATGTTTTATTCTACTTCCTAAATTCTATTTCTAAAATTCATCTTTATAAATCTATATTTATAGGATTCAGATTGATAAGTGTGGAATAGGAATTAATTAGAGTACTTTTTGCCCATTCTACAATAGTGTTCCCCAATGTTACTTGAAATATGTATCAATGCAATATCATAGTTTATAAAATATAATAATCAAATGGAATAGCCATAAATGAGCTTATTAAAGTAGATAATAAGAAATTGTGTGTATCATATTATTAGTATGTGTCAAAACATTGTTGTGAATAAGATATTATCAATAAAAATTATGTAAATTTGAATCTATATTTTTCAAGAAAAATTTTAGGAAAGGTGTCTCATATTGCTTCTAATGTTCATGTCGAAAATCAAGGTGAAACTGTTGCTATAAACTTTTAAATATATGATTATAAATCTAAAAATAAGATTAATTTGTAGTAATTATGTGTAACTAATGTTGTACTTTCAATCCAATGTAGAAGAGAAGAAAAAAACTTTCAAAATATGTGCCTAAGTGGTGTTGTCATTGATGTCAACATATCCTTCTTGCCATTGGTGTCAACTGTATCCTATATAGAAGACTGGATTGTTGACGATATTGAGAAAATTAATGAGGATCAATGTATGCGGACCATATGGCTGAGTAGAGGATTGTCTAAAGAAGCTCCAGTTAAGTTTTAAAGGGTTCGCATGAAGATTTGAAGAAACTATGGCCATCTAAGTTGAACTGATTTTGCAGTGTTCAAAAGAGATAGAGTGACAGGAAAGAGCTCTGAATTATTCTGGATATGTCAAATGATGATCTGCGGATCTAGAGGCATGTTTGGGAAGTCGGTGTGTATCATCCATTTAAGTAGTTCATGGTTTGGAGGTCCACAAGGAATTTTTCTAATGTGATAGTCATGGCAGATATTGTTCTTGAGGTTCTGGTGGAATATACAAGTGATTCTAATAATTTGGAGGAGTGTGGATGTTTTTGTTGAATTCAATGTGCTTGTGGAAGTCTCTAGATCATGTGACTACTATGTTGGAGGTCCGAATTGAAATTCTGAGCTTGTTAAAGAAGATTTCCCTCGTGGTGTTGTTGTTCTTCCCAGTATTGGCCGACCGGATGATTCAAGCATGTTGCAGATGTTCTAAAAGTAATTCTATGGAGAGTGGCATGTTGATCAAGGAAGATTTGATTCCCAGTTATGTTTGATGGATAGCTTATTGATTCACATTAAGTTAATTGTTTGTAGTGTCGACCTTGATCTTCATTCCAAGCTTGATGAAGTGTATAAATACTTGTTGATGAGTTGTGGAAGATTATCCTTGAGAAAAAATATAAATCTGAAGAAAGGATCAGAAGTAGAGTAGAGAAAAGGAGCAAAAGAATAAAAGTAGAGTGGAGTGAAGAGTTAGTGAAGAAGACTTTGGAGGCAGAGAAAATTTTTATGAGCATTTATTGAAATTGAACTAGGCATGAAGAAGATGCTATTTCTCAGTTAAATCTTTTTGTATTAAACTTAAATTTCTTGTAGGTAGTGAGCCTCTCTTTTGAGCAGTGAACTCTGGGCAGTGAGCCCAAAGGCAAGTGCCTTCTCATTCTTTTTAACTACTTTTAATAGGGTACAAATCTTGTCGGCTATCACCCACTATGGTTTTTCCCTTAACCAAGTTTCCATGTCAAAAAGCTTGGTGTCAAATGTGTTGATTATGTTTCTTCTTATGTGATGTTGTTTCATTCTTTAATGTTTACATCATTAATCAATTTACAAATTGGGAAATAAGATTAAAGGAAAGAGATTGTTAGAATTTTGGGACAACTGATTCACCCCCCCTCTCAGTTGTCTGGTCTAATCCCAACAATTGGTATCAGAGCCAAGTACCTATAAAAGAATCTTGACCGCTTGAGGAGATCTAAGATGTCATCTTACAAGAAGGAAAGTCCAAGATTTGATGGAACAAATTACTCCCTCTAGAAGGTATGCATGCAGTGTCATATGGAATGTATGGGTGGTGTATTTTGGCTAATAACTAAGAATGAGTATAAGATTCTAAAGAATGGACCTTTAGCTATAGATGAACTCAGAGATGTTGAACACAACATTCGAGCCAAAGAAACATTGTTGAGTGCCCTTTCTGATACTGAATTGGCAAATGTCCTAGATTTGAAAACTACTCATGAAATCTAGAAAAAGTTAGAAAATCTATATGAAAGTGACAAATATGTTAAATGCGCCAAGCTACAAAGCCTAAAGGGTAAATATGAAAGATTTGTAATGAGTGAAGATGAAAACATTACTTCGTACATGCAGGAAGTAAATGAACTTGTGACTGGTATTGGAAATATAGGTGGAGTATTGGAAGAATAAAAAATTGTTGCCAAAGTGCTTAGATCCTTACCTATAGCTTACAAGCATAAAGCTATAGCCATTGAAGAAATCAAGATAGTAACAACTGTCACAAGGGATCAATTAGTTGGTAAGCTTTCAACATTTGAAATGAGTGAGTTTGGTGATTCTCTCCCTAATTCTAAATCTGCATTCAAGGCTAGTTTGTACAGAAAACAAAGATATGATCCGGGTCAAAGTTCTTCAGGGAGATCAAACAAATTTGTGAAGACAAGGAAGGATCTTGAAGATGATGAAATTGAGACTATAGATCTTGAAGCTCTTATTGTTAAAAGAATGCCAAGAGGATCCAGTAAGTATGAAGGAAAGTTGCCACTTAAATGTTTTGCTTGTAATAAGATTGGTCATTTTGCATCAAGATTGTCTGGAAACATTTTCAAAACCAAATCCTAATAGATATAAAAGTCAGAAAAAATGTTACTATGTCCAAGAAGTAGGAGAAGGAGTCACAAATGATGAATCTGATCATGGAGGTTCCACTGAAGGTGATTGGGTGTTCATTGCTATCAAGGAAGAATATCTAATGTCTACTAAATCTTCTAGCTGTGCAAATATGGAAAGTGCCTTGGCTATTCAAGTTGTTGAAAAAGATGAATGGGTGATCGATAGTGGATGTTCTCATCATATGACTGGTGATAAAAGCAAGTTTGTGAGATTCAAAAAATATGAAGGTGGGTTTGTAAAATTTGGAGACAACTCAACTGGTAGAATCCATGGCAGAGGATCCATCTCTTTTGATGGTAAGAATAACACCAATGATGTTTTGTATGTGGAAGGACTGAAGCATAATCTTCTTAGTGTTGGATAGTTGGTTGACAAGGGTTATGATGTTTGATTCAACGATGGAAAATGTAGAATCTTGGAAAGCTCCAGAATTGAAATTGCATTTGGTACTAAAACTAGAGGTAACATCTTTCATTTAAGTAGTTCTAGCAAAATTTGTTTGATTGCTCAGTCAGATTAAAGTTGGCTATGGCATAGGAGGATGTGTCATGTAATTTTTTATAACATTGTCAAGATAAGTTCTACGTAGGCTGTAAGAGATCTCCCAAAACTTATGAAACTTGATTACATGTGTAGAAAATGTCAATTGGGAAAACAAAACAAAATTTCATTCAAAAGTAAAGAACAATTTTCAAGTGAACGATTGGAACTTGTGCATATTGATCTATGTGGTCCTGCTAGAATTAGGAGTGTGCAAGGAGAGAGATATTTTATGTTACTGATTGATGATTACTCTTAGATGATGTGGGTAACCTTCTTAAAAGAAAAATCAGAAGCTCTTGACAAATTCAAGGTATTCAAGGGTATGGTGGAAAATGAGATTGGTATGAAGATAAAGTGTCTCAAATCTGACAGAGGTGGAGAATTTACCTCCTTTTAGTTTAATTTATTCTATGCAAAACATGGAATAAAAGGATAGTTATCTGCTCCTAGGACTCCTCAACAAAATGGAGTTATGGAAAGAAAGAACCATACTATTCAAGAAGCTTCGAGGACCATGATGTTGGAAGAAAATGTTCCTCAAGTCTATTGGAGAGAAGTTGTAAGTTTTGATGTCTACACTCTTAACCAGGGGCAGATCAAAGGTAATTCTTGTAAGACACCTTATGAACTATGGTTTGGTCATCCTCCTACTACAAGCTACTTTAGAGTTTTTGGTAGTAAGTGCTATATCAAAAGAGATGAGGATCTAGGCAAGTTTGAAGCAAGAAGTGATGAAGGAATTTTTCTAGGTTACTCTACTCAAAGCAAAGCATACTAATGCTTTAATAAAAGGTTGAAGAAGATTTTTGAATGTGCTAATGTCAAAGTTGATGAGAGCCAAGAAGGATAGTCCAGGACTTGTAGATATGATTCAGATGACCAAGATGAAAATCCAAGTCAAGAAAGGCAAGTGCAATCTCAAATTCAAATCCACATTGATCCGGATAATCTAGTAATTCAAGAAGATAGTGCATAAGTTGAGGAACATGCTCAAGAAATAGAAGCTCAAGCAATTCTCAAAACTCCCAGGTATATAAGGATGAATAAACCTAAAGATCAAATCATAGGAGATAGAAATAAAGGTGTTCGAACTAGGAGAAGAGTTGCTGAAGATCAAGAAGAGATTCGTTTAATTTCAAAGATTGAACCAAAATTAGTAAGTGAAGCCTATGATGATGAAAACTGGGTAAAAGAAATGGAGGAAGAACTAATGCAAATTGAAAAGAATCACACTTGGGATCTTGTCTCTAGACCTGAGGACAAAAATGTCATTGGAAGTAAATGGGTCTTCCGAAATAAACTAAATGAAGATGGTGAAGTTGTAAGAAATAAAGCAAGGTTGGTATACAAAGGATATTCTCAAGTGGAAGGAATTGATTTTGAAGAAACTTTTGCTCCAGTGGCAAGAATAGATGCAGTCAGATTGTTTCTTGCTTTTGCTTCTTATAAAGATTTCAAAGTCTATCAAATGGATGTCCAGTTAGCATTTCTAAACGAAGAGTTAGAAGAAGTCCGCATTGAGCAACCGGAAGGATTTTAGATGTTTGATTAGAAAGACATGGTATGTAGATTGAGGAAAGCATTATATGGACTCAAGCAAGCCCCAAGAGCCCGGTATGCAAGATTAGATAAGTATCTACTAAAACTAGGGTATAGCAAAGGCATTGCTAACAACAATCTTTACTTCAAGATTGATCATGAGAATATTTTGATTGTTGAGGTATTTGTTGATGATATCATTTTTGGTGTAAATGAGAGCATGTACAAAACATTTGCTGATCACATGCAAAGAGAATTTGAGATGTCCATGTTTGGCGAGATGAATTTCTTCTTAGGGCTACAAATCACTCAGTCGGATAAAGGTATCTTTATATCTCAATCTAAATATGTGAAAGAATTGTTGAAGAACTTTGGAATGGAAGATTCAAAGCCAGTAGGTACACCTATGGTAATTGGATGTAATTTGAGTAAAGATGATGACTCCCCTAAGGAAAATTAGAAAAGGTATAGATCAATGATTGGAGGACTACTCTATTTGACTCAAACCAGACCTAATATCATGAATGTAATTGGGCTTGTTACTAGATTTCAAGCTGATCCTAAGGAATCCCCTGTTGTAGTAGTGAAAATAATTTTTAGATATCTCAAAGGGACAATTGATTATGGATTATGGTATCCAAAGGATAATGACTTCACCCTTCATGCATATACAGATGCTGATTGGGCAGGAGATGTGGATGACAGAAAAAGCACTACTAGTGGTGCATTCTTCTTGGGAAGTAGATTGGTTTCTTTGTTGAGTAAAAATCATGAGGCAATTTCCCTATCTACAGTACACGCTGAGTATATAGCAGCAGGAAATAATTATACTCAAGTCTTATGGATGAAGCAAATGTTGAAGGACATTAAAATTGTGTTTGAGGAGCCTATCACAATCTTCTGTGTTAATTCAAGTGCAATAAGTATCCCAAAGAATCTAGTGTTGCATTCAAAGACAAAGCATATATCCATCAAGTTTCATTTCTTGAGAGAGAAGGTAAATGAGAATGAAGTCAAGTTGTAGTTTGTATCTTCAAAGGATCAGATTGTAGATATTTTCACTAAGCCTCTTCCCAAGGATACTTTTGAGTATCTTAGAGAGAAGCTAGGGGTTATTACCCCTCCTGATTAGAACTAAGATGCACTAAGGTGCATCAGTTTAGTGGAATTCATAGCCACATCTTGTGATTTGGATTGATGTTAAGAAGATACTACTCAGGAGGAGTAGTTAGTACAAAATTTTGGGATCAGTCTGAAACAAAAAGGGAGAAAAGATTGCAAATATGTGCCCTTTTCCATTGATGTCAAATGAGGAGAGAAGTTCTTGTGAAAAACTAGTTGCTAATGAAAGGGGGAGCAATGAAGAAAGTGATTGCAGAAGTGATAAGAGAAAGGGAGAGAAGGTCTTGTCTTAATGGTCAAATAAGTTTTTCACATCATATGTTGCCATCAATGACAAAAGGGGATATTGTTGCAAATATATGCCTAAGTGGTGTTGTCATTGATGTCAACATATCCTTGTTTCCATTGGTGTCAATTGTATCATATTTTGCTACCTGTCTACAAGACTGGATTGTTGAGGATATTGAGAAAATTAATGAGGATCAATGTATGTGGACAATATGGCTGAGTAGAGGATTGTCTAAAGAAGCTCTAGTTAAGTTTTAAAGGGTTCGCATGAAGATTTGAAGAAACTATGGCCATCTAAGTTGAACTAGTTTTACAATGTTCAGAAGAGATAGAGTGACAGGAAAGAGGTCTAGATTATTCCAGATATGTCAAATGATGATCTGTAGATGTAGAGGCATGTTCGAGAAGTCAGTGTGTATCATCCATTCAAGTAGTTCATGGTTTGGAGGTCCGCAAGCAATTTTTCTAATGTGACAGTCATGGTAGATATTGTTCTTGAGGTTCCGGAGCAAGATACAAGTGATTCTAATAATTTAGAGGAGTGCGGATGTTTTTTTTGAATTCAATGTACTTGTGAAGGTCTCTAGATTGTGTGACTACTATGTTGGAGGTTTGCATTGAAGTCTGAGCTTGTCAAAGAAGATTTCGCTTGTGGTATTGCTATTCTCCAAGTATTGGCTAATCGGATGATTCAATCATGTTATGGATGTTCTAAAAGCAATTCTATGGAGCATGGCATGTTGATCAGGGAAGATTTGAGTCCCAGTTATATTCATCCAATAGCTTAGTGATTCACATTAAATTAATTATTTGTAGTGCTAACCTTGATGTTCATTCCAAGGTTGATGAAGTGTATAAATACCTGTTGATGAGTTGTGGAAGATTATCCTTGAGCAAAAATATAAATCCGAAGAAAGGATCAGAAGCAAAGAAGAGAAAAGGAGTAGAAGAACAAAAGAAGAGTAGAGTGAAGAGTTAGTGAAGAAGACTTTGGAGGCACAGAAGAAGTTTATGAGCATTCAATGAAACTGAACCAGGCATGAAGTAGATGCTATTTCTTAGTTAAATCTTTCTATGTTAAACTTAAATTTCTTGTAGGCAGCGAACCTCTCTTTTGAGCAATGAGCTCTGGCCAGTGAACTCAAAGGAAAGTGCCTTCTCATTCTTTTTAATTACTTTTAATAGGGTACGAATCTTGTGGGATAACACCCACTGTGGTTTTTCCCTTAACCGGGTTTCCACATCAAAAATCTTGGTGTAAAATGTGTTGATTATGTTTCCGCTTATGTGATGTTGTTTCATGCTTTAATGTTTACATCATTAAGCAATTTTCAAATTATGAAAGAAGATTAAAGGAAAGATATTGTTAGAATTTTGGGACAACTAATTCATCCCCCCCTTCTCAGTTATCTGGTCTAATCCCAACAAAAACATGGTAGAAGAAGAGACAAAATTTTTACGTGGAGAAACCCTTACGAGAAAAAAATCCAAACCCAAAGATGTTTATGCTTGCATTAATATCTTAACATCAAGATTACATTCAATACTGAAACTTCTCTGAATTCTGATGCACTCCTTTTACTTCTTCAACCTTCAAAACCTGTTATGCTTTTTTCTACAAACTCAAATCTTAAATATATAGAGTTTGGAACTCAATTTATACTTCAAGAACATGAGTTAAATCCTCATGAAAAAACCAAATGCCTAAAAAAGTGAAATTTAAAGTTACATTGTTGAAACCATTGTTAACTATCATTCTTGACGATGGATGCCCAAGTTGTCGCATCCAACCTTAGTCAACTGAAGTATCATGTCACAAATAAAAGCACAACTAAAAGTCTCATGATTGGGTACCCAAGTTGTCCTAATCTATTTTAGTTAATTCAAGTACATTACCACACATTAATCTCATGCAATTGACATGTATAATTGATGTCCCCAATATTATTCTAAATCAACCTATTCTATAACATGCAAAATATATCCAAACACCTCTAGCACCATGCAAGAGTAATCCAAAACTGATCTCGAGTTAGGGTGTCATGAAAGATACATGTAACACTGTATAATCAACATGCAACAACATGCAAGTCCATATAACTGACATGCAATAAAATGCAAGTACATGAAAGTTCATATAAGTGACATGCAACAACATGCAAGTCCATATAATTGACATGCAACAACATGCAAGTTCATGTAAGCAACATGCAAGAACATTCAAGCACATGCAAGCACATGCAAGCTTTTATGAGTCCATGCAACTGTTGCAAGTATGTGTAATCATTATTAACATTGATGTTAACAAGATTGTGTTGTCATTGGTGTTAACTATGTCATTTGTGTGAGTTTCTTATGGTCCAAGAATATGAGTAGTTAGTGTTGACTGGATACTATCTTTGAGATGAGGTTGTTGCAATGGTATGATCTATTTGGTTGAGATGTTCTACTAATGATGATGTGGTTGCCTTAAAGAGATGCTGAAGTTGTTAGGAATATGTTTCTATTGGTTAGCTTCCAAGTGCTTTTGAGAAAAATTGATTAATAAAGGAAATGGTGTATTGAAGTAGGATTATTCTTTTGCTCCACATTTCTTCTATGTTGAAGATCTATCTTTGTAGTTTGGATATGTTGTTAAGAGGTTCTAAGATCTGTTATATTCTAAATTCTGTGCTCTAATTTCTTGTGTAGAGAAAATGGTGTTCACCAATGTGTGGACTATGTTTCTAAGTTCTATAGAGGTGTTTGAGAGAAATATCTTTGCTCTGCATTTCTCTGCAAAGAAGTTTTAGATATTGTGGTTCTGAATATGTGTTTATAAGGTTTATAGCCTTCTTCTGTTGAATTTGTTCATGGTTTGGTGATCTGAAAGTTGATTTCTAGAGATGCAATGAATGACAGAGATAGTTGAGCATACTGGATAAACAAGATAAGGTTGTACGGCAGGTGAAAGTTGTTGCAGAGGAATTTATTGTTTTTTAGGATGTTTCAGGATGTTCATTGAATACTCTAGATTATGGTGAAGCCTTGCATGTGGTGTACAAGGCATTTTTGGGTTTGAGTAAGCATGTACTTAAAAGTTTATTGTGCTAACACAGGTTTGGCCGACCTTGGGTGTTTACACTATTGTGGAGTTGCTTTAGTGATTGTAAAAGTGTGGAGTAGTGTGCTTGGATGAACTTAGGTCCAAGCTAAGATGTGTTTTGGTCTTCCTTCATTCCTTTCCACCACGGGAGTGTTTAGGTCTAGACCTAAATTGAATCTTTTGTGTTAAGGTGTAATGCCGACCTTAGAGAATGTTCTCAAGGTTGAAGATAGTATAAATAAGTGATAAGGGATCATGATTGGATGGGTTTGCAATGAAGGTGATGATAATAGTTTTGTGGTTGAATGTGTGATGTAACAACTGCCTGTGGAAGCAAATTGAATGAAACTAGAGTAGTAAAGTCTAGTACATCAGAACGGTGTGATGAATAATGTCTTGATACTTTGAGCTTCATTGGAACTGTACTCCATGCATATTTTAGATGCAATTGTAATAGTTCAACTATGGCAGTGAGCCACCTCTTCTATATCTTTCTTTAGCATAGTGAGTCTTTGGGTAGTGAGCCTTCCAATAGTGAGCCTTTTTTTAATTCGGTGTTCATACTACTTTATTGTGAGCTAATCCTCACCATGGTTTTTTCCTTCTTGGGTTTCCATGTAAATTTAGTATTCATGTGTTATAAGTTGTGGTTGTTTTCTTTTTTCTTAATTTCCTTTACTACAATTACATATGTTGAATGGATTAAATATTTGATATGTAAATGGTTTAATAGAATACTAATTCATCCCCCCCTCTTAGTATTCTGGGTGTTCAACAATTGATATCAGAGCCATGTCCTTTGGAAGAACCTTAACCACTCAAGGGAGATCTTCGGGAGATTGAACACATGGGTACTAGAAGATTACCTAGTCCTCTGGAAGAAATTCCTGCTGCTAAATAGATTAGAGAAGACTGCATACTTGACAAAGCTGGAGAACTTAATGCTTCTCTTGAAGATTTTGAAAGGACTGAAGGTGAAATCAAAGATTTGAAGGAAAATGTCAGAGAAGTAGATGATTGCATCAAAAAATTGAGAGAGCAATTTAAAATGTTTAAGAGAAATGCATAAGGAAGTCAGTGAATAATTAAAGAAAGCAAATGAATCCATCAATGGTCTGAAAGGGCAAGCTAAGGAGAAGACAAGATTTGAGGAATGTCTTAATACTATAGTGGAAAGAAAATTAGAAGAATGTGCAAGGCTTGAACAGGAAGTTGTAAATCTGAAATATGATCTAGAGAAGGCAAGGATGCTTGAAGACATGTTTAAGATGAGTTCTGCAAAGATAGATGAAATGATTGCAAGTCAGAAAGGTCCAAATGATAAAGAGGGTTTAGGATTTTAAAAGGTGAAAGTTTAAAATTAGATCAAACTTCAAATCAAAGGTACAATGGCAAGCAGATCTAGAACTAAAAGAATAAATTTAGAAGACCTCTGGTCAGACAACCAAATGCTTAGAGGTACCCATCTTTCAATGGTTTTTGTCATTTTTGCAATAAGTATGGACACAAAGCAATAGAATGTAGTAGAAGGAATCAAAATATTCCATCTTTCTATGGTCACTATTTTACATGTAATAAAGTTCATCATAGAGCTGTTGAATGCAAAAGTAATGTGAGTTAGAATTCTATTAGGTGTTATGCATGCAATAAGAGGGGACATAGAGATAGTGAGTGTAGAAGTCAAATGAGGAATGGTTATAACAAGGATAGAATAGTTCAATCTTTCAATGGATACTGTGATACATGCAATAGATTTGGGCATAAAGATAGGTAGTGTATATCTAGAATGAATGGAAGGAACACAAGTTAGAGGAATGTTGTATGCCAGAATTGCAATAGAACTGGACACATTTCCACATTTTGTAGAAGAAAAAACATGAAGAAGGGTAATCTGGTAGAGAAGAATAAACCAGTACAAAAGGTTGATCTAGCAGAGACCAAGAAGGAAATGAATAAGATTTGAGTAAAGAAGGAAGTACCAAAGGTTAATGGTAAGCCTGTACTAGCATTTGGTGTAGATGTTTCCTCTAGAAACTAAGATGAGAGCTTTGGCTCAGGAGGAGATTTAATGGAAATATTTTTTCCCTTGCCAAAGGAATAGTGTTGATGCCTCAGCACAAAGATATGAGATGAAGGTTGACATGCTTAATCATTTGGTGAAGTCTGCGGTAGAATATCTCCTAATGCCAAAGTTTGCAGAGAATTTGAAGATGTCTGTGTGTACAGTGAAAGGTTTGACAACCTTATTAGACAAGGCATTTATGGAAAAATTAGGAGTTATAATAGAGAAAAACTTTTTTCAGAATATTTGACATATAGACCAGTGCTAACATGAGAATGATAGGATCAAGGAATTAAAGAAGTCTGATGGAAATTCCAAAAAAAAAAATCCAAATGCGGTAAATTGTGGAGGACATTAGGGTTCACAGAAACAAGAGGGATTGAGAAGCAGTGGAAGTGAATATTTCTAGTCCATCATAGATTGGGAATTATGAAGGTAGGCTGTCAATGTGCATGACAAGAGCAGTATGGAATATCAACAAATAAATTTCAATGGGTTAGTGAACAAAGGGTTTCAAAGTGAGTGGCCTTCAAATGTTTGATTTAGGCTCCTCTTGTACAGCCATTCTAACTATTAAACTTAAAAGTATGAGAACCAATGAAAGACATGGTAGAAGATAATCATCTAGGAAATAGTTTTAGGAAAGGGAAATTGACAAATGAGTACAATTTTGATTGAAGGCCTTTTTGCAAATCACAATTTTGAGGGTTATCTAGTTGTGCATGCCGAATTAGACCTCGTAGAGCAAGAAGATTGGTTAACACATGAACTTGATCAAGAAGATGATCCTAAATTCTTAGATCCTGAGATGATATCTTTGAAGCAGAAGGGGATGATGATTCAGATTCAGAGAGTGAAACTAACAATGAGAGGAGGAAGAAGTGATCAAGTAAGAAAAGCAATTCAAAGCATGACCATGACAAGAAGAAAGAAAAGGACTAGGACATTTGATTCTAAGAATGAAAGTGACAGTGACAAAATCTCTTAGATGTATTTGATGATTTCTGGAAGAGTGGTGCAGGAGCACCTTGGAAAATTAATATTGCCCTGGACAAATCTTTGAGTTTGATTAAATTTGTATGCTTCCACATTGTAATGAGGTTTATCAAGTCATTTTTATGTGTTTAGGTCATTAGGAGTTTCAAAAATGTAAAATATTGCAAACCATGTAAAGGTTGTCAATGTAAAATTAGAAAAAAGATGCAAACTTGGAAGATGAAGAGTCATTTGGCTTTTGGTTCACTCTAAATCAGTTATGAACTGAAGAGACATTTTTTAATGCCTTTAAAAGGCCTTGTAACCATGAATAATTCATGGGTGGTTGAAGATTTGAGCATGGAATGAGAAAAAACAATGTTTTCCTGTATTTTCCTTTAGACATTTGCTATCTTTTGCTATTGTATGGACCTATATGGAATTGAATAGACACCTAATGGATTGTAAATGTTATATCCTTCAACCACCTTCCATTTTCTTCTTGTCCCATGCATTTTTATTTATTTTTGTAAAAGATATGAGTGTTTTATGGACTGTAATTTTCTGATTTTCCCTGCAACAGTCCTGTTGCAGCGTTTGGTACAGTTTTCTATGGACATATACAAGAGCAAGCCATATCTGGTTGGAAATAGTATTGAGTTTACTTTCTATTTCTTTTTGTTGCATCAAATTTCATTAATATTTGAATAAGTTATGGCATTTTTATTGAGGGTAGGTCTGCAGAGTTTAATTTTATGAAAATACAGTCTGAAAATATGCATGGTACGACTTGGTACGGCCTCACATTGATGCATATAATAGATGAATGGAAATATATGTGTTTCTAGTTTACAATTATTTTGTTTTGGTATAATTTCATTAAGTTTTATGAGAGATATTGCAATTTTGGTGAGGGCAGGTCTGAACGCTGCCTAGGGTTTGTAGTTTTGGGAAAAGAGTCATAACTTTCTCTCCTACCTTTGGATCTTCATGAAAATTGGAGGAAAAGTATGTATTAATGTTATCTTAAACCTGACCAAAGAAATTAGATTATTTCTTTTATTTGTTAATTTTATTGAGGATAGTTTTGGTCCTCCTACCTCTGCATCAAAGAGGTTAGGGGTAATTGCTAAAGATGCATGGTCATACATCTATCGAGGGGAGTTCTCACCTCATCTTTAACCTAGCCTAATGATGGTACCTATTGTTAGGGGGATCTTACAAGAGAAAAGTTATAGACATTTGAGTGTTGATCAAAGGGGGAGAATAGGTAAGTGTTTAATCTCTTTGTCCTTGATGTTTAAAGAAGAGAGAATCTAAAAGGGATATTTTTGGCCATATGTGTTGTCCTTGATGTCAACATAGTATGTATTGATGTCACAAGGTGAGAAAGGTTGTTGAGGTTGTCAAAATATGAGATGTTATGTTCCTAAAGAAGAAGAAAAGTTCATGGTTGGATGCCACGCCCTGATCAGTGCAGAGCTAAGTTTGAATTCTTAAAAGGACAAGATGTGTTAATATAAAGAAGATGCATGGGTTGATATAAAGAAGATTTGACCTCTAGGAGTTGGTATTTGTCTCAATTTTAGGATGACTACTCTTTTTAAGACTATCTGGATGATTGCTCCACACTTCCATTATACTAATGTTTAGCTATTGTGGTTTGGAACATAGATTTATAAAGTGCCATATTATGTATGTTCAAAGTTTCATGAGGATCTAATCACCAGAAAGTTGTTTTTAAGTTGATAAACTTATAGACTTTTTGTAAAGGTATTCCTAGCAGGGTGATGGAATGCTGCGCATTCCTCTGCAGTTACATATTTGGCCATGCAGTTCTAATGGTAGATTGTCATATGAAGTCACATTATATATTGAAGGTTTCAGCCTCTCACTCACTCAACATGAGAAGTTACAAGGGTTTGTATATCAGCAATTACCCAGATAGACAAGAATGCTAAGACCTACTAATAGAAAAATAAATGATGTGTCGCTCTTTTCCATTGATGTCAATGGGGGAGAGAAAGCAATGTGAAAAAGAAAAGAGTCAGTGGTCAGAGAATAGAGTATGAGTTGTAAAAGAAAGAAAGAAAGGGGGAGAGTAAGAAAGAAAATAAGTTTGGTGCAGTGTTGTGTCTTGATGGTTTTTCACATTATGTGTTGCCATAAATGACAAAGGGGGAGATTGTTGTATGTGTAATCGGTGTTGTCATTGATGTTAACAAGCTTGTGTTGTCATTGGTGTCAACTGTATGATTTGTGTGAGTTGCTTATGGAGCAAGAATATGAGTAGTTAGTGTTGAGTGGATACTATCTCTAAGATGAGCTTGTTGCAATGGTATGAGCTATTTGGTTGAGATGATTTTCTGATGATGATGTGGTTTCCTTGAAGAGATGCTGAAGTTGTTAGGAACATGTTTCTGTTGGTTAGCTTCCAAGTTCTTTTGAGAAAATTTGATTAATAAAGGAAATGATGTGTTGAAGTTGCATTATTCTTTTGCTCTGCATTTCCTTTATGTTGAAAATTTGTCTTTGTAGTTTGGATATGTTCTTTAGAGGTACTAAGAGCTGTTATATTCCAAATTTGGTGTTCTAGTTTGTTGTGCAGAGAAAATGTTGTTCACCAGTGTGTGGACTATGTTTTTGAGTTGTACAGAGGTGTCTCAGAGAAATATATTTTCTTCACATTTCTCTGCAAAGAAGTTTTAGATCTTGCGGTTTTGATTTTTTTCTTATAAGGTTTATATCCTTCTTCTGTTGAAGTTGTTCATGGTTTGGTGCTCTGGAAGTTGATTTGTAGAGATACAATGTATGATAGAGATAGTTGAGCATACTGGATAAACGTGATAAGATTGTACGGTAGGTGAAAGATGTTGTGGAGGAATTTGTATGTTTTCAGGATGTTTGTGGAATACTCTAGATTGTGGTGAAGCCTTGCATGTTTTTCGCAAGTCATTTTTGTGTTTGAGGAAGTGTGTACTTAAAAGTTTATTGTGTTAACACAGATTTGGCCAACCTTGGGTGTTTACACGATTGCAAAGTTGCTTTGGTGATTGTAAAAGTGTGGATTATCATGCTTGGATGAATTTAGGTCTAAGCTAAGATGTGTTGTGGTCAACTTTCATTCCTTTCCACCACAGGAGTGTTTAGGTCCAAACCTAATTTGAATCTTTTGTGTTAAGGTGTAATTCTGACCTTGGAGAATGTTCTCAAGGTTGAAGGTAGTATAAATAAGTGACAAGGGATCATGATCAGATGGGTGTGTGATGAACGTGATGGCAATAGCTATGTGGTTGAATGTGTGATGTGACAAGTGCATGTAGAAGAAAATTTAATGAATGCAGAGTAGTAGAGATTGGTTCATCAGAACAGTGTGATGAATAATGTTTCAGTAATTTGAGTTTCATTGGAACTATACTCCATGCATATGTTAGATGCAATTATAATAGTTCAACTATGGAAATGAGCCACCTCTTCTATCTCTTTCTTTTAGGACAGTGAGTCCTTGGGCAGTGAGCCCTCTGGACAGTGAGCCCTCTGGATAGTGAGCCCTCTGACAGTGAGCCTTTTTTTACTTTGGTATTGATACTACTTGATTAGGGGAAATTTTGGATTTTTTAGTTTAGTGCTAAAATCCTCCTTTCACCCATTACATTTAAGGACCTCAGGATCGAGTGACAAAGCACTATCAGGTCCTTGGTTAGTTACAAATCTAGGAAAGCTTGGATTAGGGTATTTGATTATCAATTTTCTCTTTCTTATGCTCAATAATCCATCCAAACCCTAATTATCCAAATATGATAATAAATGGATGAATTACATACAATGCTTCTGTAGAAAGATGTAAAATATCAAATAACTGTGCACTTGTTTTCAAGGTTCTGAGGCGGAAAAGTTGGGGACTAAAGAGCAAGTGCCCAAGTCCAAGGCCCTGCCTTTTGTTGGGATCTAGAAACTCAGTCAGTAACTTGTTTCTACTATTTCAAAGAGTTTCCTGTCATAGAACTTTTCTTCCCTGATCTACAATTCTGCCACTCCAATATGCCCTCCTCCAACTTCAGTTTGTTTGCATCATCAACCTATAACTTGCAACCATGAAAACTTTGGGATGAGGTTGTGGTGTTTAGGAGCTTTCCTCAGTCAAGCCCCGGAAGGACACTTAAGTCTTCCAAACACCTTGGTCAGATAGAGAGTGCATGCCCTTATGAGGTAGAGGCAAAATCCAAATGAAATAATGATCACAAACACAATGAATGTCACCTTGTAGTGAAGATCTCATGAGAGGATGATGTTCTTCATTCCATGAGGAAATGGATGCTCAAATATGCAAACACATACACATAAACAACACAAATCTCCTCTTGTAATACAATGAAAGCCTTGAATCACCTTGAGAGTGCATAAACATAACAATTGCTATCTAGTTGAAATCTAGTTTACAAGTGAATGCCTGAAAATGCTTTTATATGCAACTACAAACATTCTCGCCAAGATTTCATAAATTCAAACTTACCATGTCGGCCTAGGGACCAAATAACGGTCATAAACTAACACTTAAAATTTGGGCCTGACCTAAAATAGGGCAGGACTAGGGCGCGGGTGCCCAAGTCCCCCCCCTATTTTGGGCAGGGTTAATCTCAAGGGGTCCCCCTAGGCCCCATTTGCCATGATACCTATGGTTCATTCCACCAGGATACCAAATTATGATGTACAAGATGTCCTAAATGCACACAAAAGACTTGGGAGCTAAACCTTAAAAGGGAAAAGCCCCCAAGGGGACATTTTTTGACATTACATTTAGCCCCAACTTTAATGTATGCATAAACGTGAGACTAATACATGCATTAAAGTACGGTCACAAACACAGCAAACATGCGAAGCATGGAGAAGACATGCCAATCACATAGAAGACAGTAAAAGGGATGCAAAACACAGAGAAGATAGTTACAGTCACATAGAAAATGAAGAATACAACAGATGCATAGAAGACACATTAATGCATAGAAGACATGCATGATTTCTTTTCTTTTATTTTTCTCATATATATGAAATGCAGATGCAAGTATTGGAAAGTAAACAAACCTCCCATAATGCAGGAAGCACTCATCATGCTGGTCTTTAAACTGCATATATGGGGTAACACACGCAAGACATGCAAAACCTTCCAAAATCCAGGAAGCACTCATCGCACTAGTCTTTAGACTACATATGGACCAACAAACATGCCACACAAAGCAAGCATGCCAAACACACATTTTGAAGACATGGATAAAACATGACAGACAAGAGATGTAGTGTCCCTATTTCTAAGGTCAACACCATCTCAGGCACATTAAAAGCACACACTGATGACTAGGCTTCGCCACAACAATCATCGAAAACATGCTTAAGGGTTGAGTTAGTCACAAAACCTCTCCCTGCCTCCGTAGAGGACTTTTGAAAATGACAGGATGATGCAATCTGCTATGAGAAATACACCATCCCTACCTCTACAGAGGTCTTAAGAAAAAGGATATGCTTGATATCCCACCTCTACAGAAGGCTTCATGATTGATTGCAAATAAACTTAGGATGTAGGATGCACTCATCACGCAGGTCTTTAAACTGCATCTGAGGACAAACACATAGCTAACATATACAACAGACAACTTACCTTATATATGCCCCCACCTTAAGGTGGTCGATATTAGGTATCGATATCAAGCACGTTAAGGTAGGAAGAAAACACACAAGGAAACACAAGCTTTCGCAAAGCCCATGCCCCCCGAAGGTGACATGTACTTTATGATCACCAAATGTTCCCACAAACACATCCCTACAAGAAACATGTTAGTGTCTACAACATCGTGATAAACAAAAACATCAATGCATATGATTAACCACACAAAGAGCCATGGTTATACAATGAATTCAGAGTTCGAGGATAACCGTGGGGCTATATCACGAAGCTCTCCAAATCAAGTACCACCAAGGCTAGATACAAAGACAAACAAAGGTGCACAGAGTAGAAGTATCATTAAGGTTTGTAAATGAGATAGCATACCATCAAAATCACTACACAAAAAGTGTGAGTGCTTCTACTAGCCAAGCCTCAGATAATTTATTACAACCCCATCATCATATTAGGAACTAAGTTTATTTTTTTATTTCTCTTGAAAGGGACACTAGGTCCGCATCAGTATAAATGTTTGTCATCATCAGCCTACTAGATAGAAACACAAGAGTAAGGGAAACAATAAATAAGAGAGGAGAAACAAGTGACTTAGGGACATTCACGTAGGAGGGTGCCCCCAAGTCACCAACCACAACACTATGTCTGTAAGGCACAACACACAACAATGAAATCAGAGAGAGGTAATATAGAAGAATGATGATACAAAGAGAAGAAGGTCACAACAGAGGTGGTCTCCTGGTATCCCAGAACTTACAAGAGAATCTGAGGTCATCCCAGGAGGCCTAAATAACACATAACACATCATGGGGGAAGCACATCATGATAGAGGTAAAGGGTTAGAAATACTTGCCTGTAGGGTCTTCATGCTAAGTCTCATCATCAAGTAAATCATCGTCACCTCCCACTCCTAGGTTTTAGAGGAAATTGGGACATAAGGTACCATAGCCCAATTCATGTCTTGCTCATCATGCTGTTCAGTGTTAGGATCATGTTTGTTTGGTTCAATGTTAGAATCAATGTTTTCTTGTTGAGAGGCAAGGTTTATAGCATAAGCTTATCTTCTTCTTCTTCTTTCTCTTGCTTTTCTATTTCATTTTCTTTTACCACTTATGTCTTGTAAGATAGGGCTTTTCTCTTTCATAGGTTTGTGCAATTTAGAAGATGAAGCATGGGGATCAAATCTCATTTGTTGTGGTGGAATATTTTGTTATTGACAATGACTCCTGATCCTTGTAAGATTTTTAGGGGAGGAACCTTAGCATAGGGACCTTGTCCTTTTGGTCTAAGGTTCTCTTCACATGTGGGTTGTTTATCTTTTGTCATTTCTTGCATAGAAGGACCGAGCATTGGGTGTAAAATTTTTGCTTTATAGTTTCTATAGCTCAAAAAGGTAAAGTCTATACATAACTCTGATTCTTGTTTAGATTTGTTCCAAAAGTAATCCAATGTAAAGTGTTGTTGTGTACTTAAATGATTCTATGTATTTCAAGGAATGACATGCACTTGTTCGTTCAAAGGAAATTTTACACATTTATAGATAGTTTTTGATAATATAAGGTGGCTAAACAAGGGGCTGAACCATTACGAAAAGCAAAAAGAGCCACAGAGGCAAACAACACAAAAGTGCCTCAAAATAGATACATCAAACTCTATTTTCCCAGCAAAAACAACATAAACAGCAACTACAGACTAAGATAGTTAATACGGAGTAGCAGAGTATCATCAATATAGAAACAAAAACTAAGGAGGAAGATTCTCTCCTTACTTAACCATGGATTTAATAAGGTCATCCAATTTCGTAGAGTTCTCATCAATATCAGCAGTAACAATAGCCCCAAGGTTCTGCAGCACAGAAATATTGAGTAAGATAGAACTCCTGAGCACAGTGGAAAGATTTTGTTCCAACTTCTCAATGCAGCCCCTCAGAACCGCAATTTTAGACCCAAAGCCAGCATCAGTTTATGTTTCATCATCGGCTTCTTCCATGAACATCTTTCTTGCTTTACTAGCATTTCCTGCAGAATCATCAGCATCCCTAGCAGTAGCCCCCATCTCTTTATTCTACTGGTTACCATTAGCATCCTCAGAGATCTCTTGAACATCCATATCCTTAGCCTCATCACCCTGGATGGATTCATCAAATGCACTCTCAGAATAATCAATAAGTTTGGCCTTGGGAGTAGGTTTTCTAGAAATTTGTTCAGACTGCCTAACTCCTAAGGAGAAGCCCTCCTTAATATTCTTTGCAGATGGATGAGACTTGCTACCTTGTCCCACAGGGCTCCTACAGGGATTTTTAGGGGTCTCCACAGCAGTCCCCACAGTGCCAGCTTCACCAGCTTGTGTCTTCCTCTTCTTACACTTCATACTAATAGTAGAACCCAGAGTATCTATGGGAATCTCCTCAAGAGTAGAAAAAGAAACCTCTTTCATCTTAGTAGAAGCAGGGGAAGGGTATGGTTCTTCAACAACAGCAGTATCATCAGGGTTTTAAGATATTTCCCCACTATTAGTCTGAATTAACTTAGAAGGCTCTAGGGCAATATGGAAGTTGTAAAGACAGAGGATGAGGCCATGATGAAGGGAGATGGGTTTCTTAGCAGGTTTCTTGGCTAGTTTAGCTCTAACCCTAAGAACAGAATGCTCAAGGGAAGATAAAAGATAAAAAGGAAAGCTAATATGTGCATTGCATCTAAAGTGATTCAGAAGGGGAAGATGATAGTTATAGAACCTGGTGAAGCACCCCTCCAAAGTGAAATACTTCATAAGGAGAAAACACACACCGTCCCAAGGCTCAGGCAGCTTGGCTCATTCGAATCCCCCCTGATAGGGAATGCGTTCTTCACCGTCTCCAAGAAAGAGCTTTTGGCTTGAGTGGTCCACAATTTTGGTTTTCCTTTGTAGTTTAATCCCCTGAGTTGGCATGCCAGTTGCCATAGCAATAACACTTTCATAAATCTTGAAACTAATTCCCCCCATAGAGACACACCAGTTTTGCCAAGACCTAGCAAACTTTTCAGACAAGTTTTCATCATACCCATTGAGCCGCTCCAAATAGGGACTGATCCCAACCTCTTTACAATAATGCCAGACCACTAGGTTGTCTTTAAACTCGCAACAAGAAACGGGTTCCGTTCGGATTCTATCGCCACCCATGTTGGACTTACAGAGCAAATCATAAAAACCCCAAATTTCCACAGAGTTCATATGCAGGGTAATATTAACCCCTTGATCAAGGATAATGATAATGGTAATAAAATAACACGTATTATCATTAATAAGGAACGCCTTACAAAGATGACGCTTACTCTTTCCATGCTTAGTCATAATTTCATGGCATACGCTATAATGAGCAAGTAAGCCACTTGCCTTACCAGAAGGGCATAATAAGGTAGAAATAACAATAATCAAGAAAGTAAAAAAAATCTCGTACTCCAAGATGCACGTCAGCATCCTCCAATAGAATTGATGAAGTGAGCTGTCTTTCCAATAAATCTGACTCATCCTTAACACATCACTTCTTATTGAATAAAATCCCTAATGTTGAAAAGGATGTAATCGATTTGGTGCCAGCATCGCCAATTTGAATACTGTTGGCCAAGTTCAGCACAGGCATTTGCAACCCTGTTACCCTCTTGATAAATATGAGAGATGTCCACCCTAGGAATCTTCTGTAGGAGAATCTGAATATCCATAATAACATCTTTCAGCTTAATACCAATGGTCGACACATTGTTAACTACATCAATAACCATTTTGGAGTCCCCCTAAATATTCAGATTTCTAATACCAAGGGAGATAGCCAATTTAATCCCCCATAGAAGAGTAGTTGCTTTAGTATAATTATTGCTTTGACAGCCTAACCCGCCAGCATAGACAGCAACCATCCACCCTTTGTCATCCCTTATAATCCCTCCACCACTAGCTTTGCCATCCGCCTTAGAAGCCCCATCAAAGTTTAGTTTTAGCCAGTTTGGCTTCGGGGGACTCCATCTAGTGTTAAGCCTCTGCAACCTTTTGGAATTACTATGAACAAGAATATGATTTAGGATCTTCCAATTAGCCGCAATTTGTTCCTCTTCATGAGTCAGAGGTTTCTCCGCAATACAAATATGGGCATTAGTGACACTTTCCATTAAAGTCTTAACAAAAGAGTGAAGAACCTAAGAGGCATCTCTAGCAGTATCCCTAAAAATTCTGTGATTACGTTCTTTCCATAAAGTCTAGCCTAGATAGGGCAGAGTTTGGTTCCATAACTCAATAAGCTAGGGATCAGAAAAGGTAGGATATGAACTGGTAATAACTTCCTTAATATCAGAATTACAGACCCACTGAATGCCAAAATTTCTTAAGATTATGTTCCAGATTTCCCTGGCAAAATCACAGTGTATGAATAAATGAGAAATAGTTTCCTCCTTTACACATTTATAGATAGTTGAAGGGATAGCTTTCATAGCCTTTAACCAAGGGATTCCATGTTTGATTTCAAAGGTATCAAAAGCAGGGGAAACATTGAACCATTGTTCAACATGTTTCTCAAATATAGTTACCAACAATGATATCTTACCCAAAGGTTTTTCAAAGGATCTCGTATGTGTCTTGATCATCATGTTTGAAGGGTCATAAGAACCTTGCATTAATTGATGTGAAAAGAGGAACTCATCAGTGGTGACATTAGTCATGCAATTAGGATCAATAAGAGTTCCATCCACAGGATTTCCCATTATTTTCATAGTGATGTAAACAGGCCCTTTAGAGTCTCCAATTGTTCTATCATGAGGTGTAAACACAATTTCAGGTTCAAGGACCTTTCTTTTCATGTAAGGTCTAGGAGGGGACCCATTGTTGTTGTTATGATTATAGGCCATGTTTATATGCTCAAATCAATGCAAAATCATATTTTTAAAGCTTTTCAAAATTGGTGCAAAAGACAAGTGCAAAACTATATGTAAAAATGGCCTTAAATGCTTGATTTTTTCGTACTTTCTCAATGTAAATGAATGAAACAAAGGGTGTTGTAAGGATTTTGATCAAGGGAAGAAAATTATATGTCTAATATTAGTCCAAAATAGTGATAAGATCCTTCACAATACACTCTTGATGCAAATCTAAGATGACAATAAGTCAAAATATAGCGAAAATATGTCAAAGTATGCAATTTTTTCACCAAATCTCGATGCAAAAGAGCATGACAAAGGGTGTCGTGAGGAAAATTATGATGGACAGAAAATTATATCAGTAATAATAGCCACTTAATGTCAAAATATATGTTACAACATGCTTTTAGCGCCACTTAAGGTCAAACTCTAGTGAAAATATAGCAAACATAGGTTTTTCAACTCCAAGACCTAAAAAAAGGGGTGTTGTAATGAATTTTAGGAGGTGAAGAAAATAAAAGCAATAATATCAGTCACCTCAATCCATAAAATGTGTCACAACACAATTGGAGTGCAAACTAGGCCAAACCCTAGGGCAAAATAGCAAAAATGTGTAGTTTTTCACCAAATTTTCAATACAAGAGCCTGATAAGAAGGTGTTGTGAAGATTTTTAGGAGGGAAATAAAATAATTACCCTAATAAAAACTAATTAGTGCAAAAATACTCTTCACAACATGCCTATGGTGCAAATTTAGAGAGTCGATAAGGCCAAATCTTGTGAAAATTGATGTTTTTCAAGCCCTAGGTTTGAGATCTTGACACAAAATGCTATATTAATGATTTGAAGTCTGATTTATGATGCAAATGAAATATACTCAGATCTAAAAATAACTTCCAATCTCTAAGATGCAAAATGCAAGTGCAAATCTAATGAAAATGCATGAAAATTGCTAGCTTTTTGTTGAAATTTTCTATGCAAAAATGTAAATATTTGAAATCTAAATGCAAATTCACACTAAAATAAAAGACTAAATCCAAATCCAAGTTTTAATTAGTCTCTCAAATCAGTAGAAAATCTGAAAGAAGATTTTGCCTACTAACCCTATATTTTGGAATTACTAGGTTATATGAAAATTGTCAAAATTTCTACAAAACCCTAGCAATTATATGATGAAAATGCAATGAAAATTATTGTATTTTTATAATTTTCTATAGTTTATATCAGATCTGATGCAAAAATCATAAATTAAGAAAAATTGGAATGAATTGATGCAAATTAGAAACCCTAGAATGCAATTTTTTTCAATTTTTTCAAAATTTTCAATTTCTTTTTAGAAATTTTCTCAATGCAATAAGATGAATGACTATGCAAATGAATGAAATAAACCCAAACCTAAAGACAAACAATCACCAAGTTTCAATTAAGTCCATAAACACGGGTTCACCAAAAAGTTTAGGGTAAATTTTGGATTGTTTAGTTTAGTGTTTAAATCCTCCTTTCACCCATTACATTCAAGGACCTTAGGATCAAGTGGCAGAGCACTATCAAGTCCTTGCTCACTTAAAAATGTAGGAAATATTGGATTAGTCTATTTGATTATCAATTTTCTTTCTTTTATGCTCAATTATCCATCAAAACCCTAATTATGCAAATACGACATTAAATAGATGAATTATGAAAAATGCTTCTGTAGAAAGATGTAAAATATCAAATAACTGTGCACCTATTTTTAGGGTTCTAAGGTAGATAAGTCAGGGACTAAAGAGAGGGTGCCCAAGTCCAAGGCCCTGGTTTTTGTCAAGATCTAGAAACTCAATTTGTAACTTGTTTCTGCTATTTCAGAGATTTTCCCGTCACTGAACTTTGAAGACTAATGAATGGTCACCCAAGTCTAGGGTGCTCTTTTCTTCTCTGATATGCAATTCTGACACTCCAATATGCCCTCCTGCAACTTCACTTTGTCTGCATCATCAACATGTAACATGCAACCATGAAAACTTTGGGAGGGGGTTGTGGTGTTTAGGAGCTTACCTCAGTCAAGCCCTGGAAGGACACTTAAGTCTTCCAAACACCTTTATTAGATAGAGAGTGTGTGCCCTTGTGAGGCAGAGGCAAAATCCAAATGAAATAATTATCACAAACACAATGAATGTCACCTTGTAGTGAAAATCTCATGAGAGGAAGATGCTCTTCATTCCATGAGGAAATGGATGCTAAAATCTGCAAACACAAACACATAGACAACACAAATCTGCTCTTGCAACACAATGAAAGCCTTGAATCACCTTGAAAATGCATAAACATAACAATTGCCATCATGTTGAAATCTAGTTTACAAATGAATGCCTAAACATGCTTTTATATGCAACTACATACATTCCTGCCAAGATTTCGTAAATTCAAACTTGTCGTGTTGGCCTAGGGACCAAATAATGATCATAAACCGACACTTAAAATTTGGGCCTGACCCAAAATAGGGAAGGACTAGGGTGTGGGTGCCCAAGTCCTCCCCCCTATTTTGTGCAGGGTTAAGCTCAAGGGATACCCTTAGGCCCCATTTGCCATGATACTTAGGGTTCATTCCATCGGAATGCCAAATTATGATGTAAGATGCCCTAAATGCACAGAAAATACCTGGGAGCTAAACCTTAAGAGGGAAAAGCCCCCAAGGGGACATTTTCTAACGTTACAGTACTTTAAATTGTGAGCTAATCCTCACCATTTTTTTCCCTTATTGGATTTTCCACGTAAATCTAGTGTTCATGTGTTATGAATTGTGGCTATTTTCTTTATGCTTAATTTCCTTTACTACAATTAAATATGTTGAATGGATTAAATTTTTGATATGTAAATGGTTTAACAAAATATTGATTCACCCCCCCTCTTAGTATTTTGGGTGTTCAACAGAAACCACATACAATAATATGCAAGTCCATGAAATCTTTTATGTGCGCATGCAACCACATGCAAGCATTTATGAGCTCATGCAACCACATGCAAAAATATGTAATTCCATGTAAGATTTTATGAACTCATGTAAGCAATATTCCAATATCATGCATCTCTGACACAATAGATAACTCCCACATTATAATCATGCAAAGTGTACAAAACATATCCACCCATGCACACAAAAAAGAAAACTCCTAGTCTACTATAAGACACCTGCAAAGTGGGTGCCCAAGTTAACTCCCACTTCCTAGGAGGTATCATCAAGTCAAGATAGAGTTTTGAGAGTTAGCTACAAGTCTTCATGGACCCCACTCCAAAAGCGGATGCCCAAGTTTTCTCTACCTTTTAGGAATTAATTACAACATGCCAAGTGATATAATTAAATAATATTTTATCTCTCTAGTCCTTTTGTGTTGAGAAACACATTCCAAGAACTTTGGAGATACATGAAGTTGGTTAGGGTTACAAAGTTAATGGAAACTTATCCCAAATTTCTCCCACTTGACATTATACATTGCAATTACTCTTATGAGGTAATAAAAGTATTTAATCAAGTATAGTGATCAAGCCAATGGCCTTCCTACACTAAGAGAACTTATTCATAGTAATTGGATTCATAAGGGAATTTGCAGCATTAACCAAAGTATTAATTTTTTCAATCAAAACCTTACCATTCTCAACCACTTATCACACAAAGTGATACTGAACATCAAGGTGTTTAGTACGAGCATGATACATAGGATATTTGGCTAAACAAATGACACTCTAACTGTCACATGCAATCAAAACAAATACCTTTTCCAAGTCTCTATAACCATACTACCTCTTTGTATGCATTTGTAGCTGTCATATACTCTACTTCTGTGGTGGACAAAGTAACCATGGGCTACCTTTTACTCATCCAACTTACGGCAGCTCCAAACAAAGTAAAAACATAGCCACTTGTGGACCTTCAACTATCAAAGTCGTCTTCCAATTTTGAATATAAAAACCCTATATGTCTAATGAATTATCCACATTATCAGCATCATGATAAACCAAACAATAATTAGAAGTTCCTTGCAAATATATAAACACCATCTTAACATAAGTCCAATGTTCTTTACCAGGGTTAGACATAAACCTACTTAAAGCTCCCACTACTTGTGCAACATTTGGTCTAGTGCAAACCATTGCATACATCAAACTACCAATAACACTAGAATAGGGAACCTTAGACATCTCTTTAAAATCATCACCAAAAGTAGGACACATGTCTAATCTAATCTTAGTACCAACCGGAAAAGGAATGCTTTTTGGTTTACAAGCATGTATATTAAATCTTTGCAAAATGGTATGAACATACTTACTTTGACTTAACCATAGCTTTCTGTGAACCCGATCCCTATTGATCTCCATCCCATGAATATATCTAGACGCCCCCAAGTCCTTCAGATCAAATTTACCAGAAAAATGAGCTTTAATCTCTCTAATCATCACCTTGTTACCAATAAACAACATGTCATCACCATACATGACAATAATAAATACCTAATCATCAATAATCTTAATATAAACACAATGATCCTCTTTGCTTCTACCAAAACCAAAATTTAATGCAAAAGCATCAAACTTCTGATACCACATCCTAGGTGACTATTTCAAACCATACAAAGATCATTTTAACCTGCAAACCAAGTCTTCTTTTCCTTTTACAACAAAACCATTAAGCTATCGCATATAAATCTCCTCTTCAAGATTCCCATGCAAGAAAGTAGTTTTAACATACATTTTCTCAATCTCAAAATCATAAGTAACAGTAATAGATAAAAGGAATCTAATAGAAGTTAATTTAGAAACTATAATGTCAGAAAATGTCCCCTTGGGGGCATTTCCCTCAAAAGGTTTAGCTCCTGGGTCTCTAGTGTGCATTTAGAACATCTTGCATCATATTTCAACATCCTGATGGAATGAACCCTGGGTGTCATGACAAGTGGGGCCTAGGGGGACCCCTTTAACCTAACCCTACCCAAAATAGGGAGGACAACTTGGGCACCCATGCCCTAGTCCTTCCCTATTTTGGGTCAGGCCCAAATTTCTAGTGTCAGTTTATGACCATTATTTCGTCCCTAGGCTGACACGGTAAGTTTGAATTTATGAAATCTTGGCAGGAATGTTTGTAGTTGCATATAAAAGCATGTTTAGGCATTCATTTGTAAACAAGATGGCTATTGTGAACTTTATACATTCTAAAGGTGAGTAAAGGTTGTCATTGTGTTGCAAGAAAAGATTTGTGTTGTCTATGTGTTTGTGTTTGCATATTTGAGGATCCATCTCCTCATGGAATGAAGAACTTCTTCCTCCCAAGAGATCTTCACTACAAGTTGACATCTATTATGATTATTGAGCATTTATCATTTGTTTTTTGCCTCTACCTCCCAAGGCATGCACTCTCTATCTAACAATAGTGTTCGAAAGACTTGAATGTCTCTATGGGGCTTGATTGAGGCAAGCCTCTAAACAACACAACCCCCTCCCAAAGTTTTCATGATTACAGGTTATGGGTTGGAGTTGCAGAAAAAGTGAAGTTGTAGGAAGGTACAACAGACTGTTGGAATGATAGATTAGAGAAAGAAACAAATCCCTGGACTAGGGCACCCACTCATTAGTCCTCGAAGTTCCACAATGGGAAAATCTCTGGTACAAAAGATACAGATTGTAGACCTTGTTTCCAAATCTTGACAAAAAGTAGGGCCTTGGACTTGGGCACCTGCTCTTTAGTCCATGACTTTTTTGCCTTTGGGCCTCAAAAATAGGTGCATAATTATTTGTTATTTTACATCTTTCTGTAGAACCCTTTTCCGTAATTCATCTATTTACTGCTGTATTTACACAATTAGGGTTTTAAGCTACAATTGAGCATAAGAGAAGGAAATTGTCAATCAAATCATAAAAATACAAGTTTCCCTACATCTCAATAGTGACCTAGGGTATGATAGTACATTGCAACTCAACCCTAGGTCCTTGAATGTAAGGGTGAAAGGAGGATATACACACAAAACTACCAAAAACCTAATTATCCAAATTTTACCCATTACATTTTGGTGAACTCATGTTATTGGACTTGTTTGCACCTTGCTAAATGTTTTTTTTCATATTTTCATTGATTTCATTCATTCATAGTATCATTCATCTTATTGCATTCAAAAATTTACAAAAAAATTGAAAAATTGGAAAATTTGGAAAAATTTGAAAAAAATTGCATGCTAGGGTTTGCATGCTACATTAATTAATTTGAATTTCATAAAATTCTAATTTTTACATTATATCTGATGTAAATTACATAAAATTTCAAAAAATCATTAATTTGCATTGCATTTTCATTATAAAATTGCTAGGGTTTTGTTGAAAATTGTGAATTTTGCATTTAATCTAGTGATTCCAAAATCTAGGGTTTGTAGGTAAAATTTTGTTTCAGATTTTTCTATTTATTTTAGAGACTCATTCAAATTTTCATTTGGATGTAGTCTTTCATTTTGGAAGAAATTTCCATTTAGATTTTAAAAATTTGCATTTTTGCATAGAAAAAGTTAACAAAAACTAACATTTTCATTGATTTTTCATTAGATTTGCACTTGGATTTTACATGTTGGAGCTTGGAAATAATTTTTAGATCTGAGAGCATGTAATTTTTATCATATATCAGCTTGCAAAACATACATATAACATTTTTTGTCAAGATCTTAAACCTAGGGATTCAAAAACATTGATTTTCACTAGATTTAGCCTTATCGACTCTCTAAATTTGTACCATAGGCATGTTGTGAAGGATATTTTTGCACTAATTGGTTTTTATTAGAGTAATAATTTGCTTCCCCTCCTAAAAATCTTCACAACACCTTTTTATCTAGCTCTAGTATTCAAAATTTGGTGAAAATCCACACATTTTTGCTATTTTTGCCCTAGGATTTGGCCTAGCTTGCACTCCAAGTGTGTTATAACAAATTTTATGGATTTAAGTGACTGATATAATAAATATTATTTTCTGCACCTAAAATTATTTACCACACCCCTTTTCCTAGGTCTTGGAATTGAAAAACCGTGAAATATTACTTATTTTTGCTATATTTTCACTAGGGGTTGACCTTGAGTGGCACTGAAAGCATGTTGTGATGGATATTTTGGAATTAAAAGGCTGTTATTACTGATATAATTTTCTTTACATTATCATTTTTCTCAAAACACCCTTTGTCATGCTCTTTTGCATTGAGATTTGGTAAAATTTTGCATGTTTTATTGTATTTTCACTATATTTTGACCTGACATCATCTTAGATTTGCATTAAGAGTGTGTTGTGAAGGATCTTATTGCTGTATTGGATAGATATCAGACATGTAATTTTTTGCCCCTGATCAAAATCCTTATGTACAACACATTTGCTTTCATATATTTGTTGGCAAAAGACACTACGTGGCTTCATCATTGTTGTCATTGATGGCAACAAAGATTATCCCACACATCTGCAACACATAGTATGTCTATACCAGAAGTCATATTGAAGAGTGTTTTGGTCTGGTGAACAAGAATAGAGCATGTAGCAAGATCCAACAATCAGGTCTGGATCTCTCAGATGATGTATCTCAGCAAAGTGCGGACTTGGGGAAGTCAAGAGGAGTACCATGACTGCTACATTCTAGAGATTGAGCCTCTGGTGATGAAAGAGTGAAAAGAGATGAGCATCTAAGTGTTGGGTTCCTAACAGGTAGAGCAGATTGAGGAAGAACTGACCGGTAGAGCATCAGACTTTAATCTGGATGAAGAATTGATGGTGGTTAAGCTAATTGAGAGATCATACATGGTTGGCCGACTTGATTGATGACTTCTAACTCTATGTCTTGGATACACATCACATATTGAGCATGGATCCAACTAATAGATCAGTGTCTAGTAAATATCTTTAGTATTCCAATTGCTGACTAGAAAGATGTTGAAATCCTTGATGTGGATATATATACCAGATAGATTTCGGTATGAAGGAGTGTGTCGATTGTGATAGTGTACGAGGAAAGGAAGAGAGTAGAGTGGAAGCAGGAATACAAGTCTGGTATGTGGTAGAACAACAAAACTAAAGCAGAGGAAGAATGAAGGGCAGTAGATTAGTATATTGAGCCTAACTAGAATTGAACCTCAGCATATGTGGATGCCTCTCATTAGCTCAAACACTTGGTTACCTTGCATAAACATTGTAGATAGTGAGTCTCTTGTAGGCAGTGTGCCTCTTGTGAGCAATGTGCTCGGGCAGTGAGCCCTAATTGGCAAGTGCCATTTTGTACTTCTATTCTTTTAACAAAGAATACAATCTTGGGTTAGTCACCCCGTGGTTTTTCCCTTAACCAGGTTTTCCATGTAAAAATCCTTGTGTTATGTGTGTTGATTTCTTTTCTTCTCTCATGATCATGTATGCTTATATGTTTTGATACTGCACTAATTGTTAAAGAAGAAAAGAAAGTTAAGTAATTAAGATAACTGATTCACCCCCCTCTTAGTTAGCCACTTTGTTTCCAACAATTGGTGTCAGAGCTAAGTTCCTCTAAACAGAGCCTAACATCTTGACGAAGATCTAGGAATCTCAATGGATATGTATGGTATGAAGGAACAACTTCAGTCTACCCTAGATGATCTTGAGAAATCTCCCTCTGAAATCAATAACCTAAGGGAAAGACTCAAAGAAAAATTGAGTATCTCTGTGAAAAAGAGAAAGGAACTACTTCAACAATTAGCAAGTCAAAGTGAAGCCAATGATACTAATGAAGATGTGAATGAGAAAAATAAGTTATGTGAGAAGTTATCAAAAGAGGTCATTGTGGTAATACATGAAATGGAATCAGGGGTTATGAAATTCACCCAAGAAATTGAAGAGAAAAGAAAAATTGAAGATAATCTAAAACAATCTCTCAAGGAGAAGTCAGAAGATTGCCACAAAATGGATAGAATAATCAGGGATCTCGAATCTAATCTTGAAGAAGCTAGAGATAATGAAGAATAACTTGAGAATTAGATAGACACTCTAAAAAGGGATCTTCAAACAGTGAATGAATACAAAGAAAAATTCAAGATAAGCTCTGCTCAACTTGAAGTTCTTCTTGAAAGCCAAAAGAGGGTAGATGACAAGCATGGCTTGGGGTATGAGAAAGGTGAAAGCTTTGGATCCGGTCAGAAGAACTCTGGATTAGGAAATCCAAGGAACAAACCTAGAAGACCTCTGGTAAGGCAACCAAATGCTCAAAGATATCCATCCTTCAATGGATACTGCTACAATTGCAACAACTTCGGCCATAAAGAAAATCAATGCAAAAGAAAAATGAATCAGACTAATTGATTCTTCTCCGAATAGTGTTTTAACTACAAAAGGTATGGTCACAAATCTCATGAATGTAGAAATATGCAAATAAACAATTCATTCAATGGTAGATGCTTTGCATGCAATAGAATGGGACATATGGCTAATCAATGCAGATTAAGAGGATATTAGTCAAATATGCAAAGAAATGTTGTTTGCTACAATTGCACTAGATCTGATCATATTGCCAAATTCTGTAGAAGTAAGAATCAAGGTAACAAGAGGTGCATCATAATCAAAATCAAGACAAAGGAAAAGAAAAAGTGAATGTAGATGAAGTTCAAAGGGAGATGAAAAAGATTATAGTTTGATAGATTTTGATTATGATGCACCAAATTGACAACCAAAGTAGGATTTTGATAGCCAAAGTAGGATTTTGATTATGATGCACCAAATCTAACTATAATCATACCAGTTTGATAGCCATCCAGCAAAAGTAGGATTTTTATAGTTAGATCCGGTATGATTATAAATTGAAATATCTTGATCTGCAGATAAATGGGATGACTCGAGGAAAGAAGATACATTGCTAATTATCACTAAGAATAACTCCAAGTGCATCTCAGTGATCCAGAAAGATCTCTCTCAGAACAAGGCAAAAGAAATGACTTAAGTTGTGCATTGATTGTAATATAAAATTAGGGTTTGCACGGAGATAAAAGGGTTCCTTTACTCATCATTTACACATTTAGATTCAAGAAGAAGGAAGAAAGAGCTCTGCAAACAAGATTGCATCAACTATCTCAAAGATCAACTGCAGAATCCGATTCAACTAGTGATCTATTCTAGCTCATATCATGAACCCTAGAAGCGTAAAAAGGTATTTCCATTCTTGAATATCTCTCTCTAAATCTTTTGCAAGATGACTACTCCAAATGTTGTTAAGATCACTGATAGGCTTTGCCCAAAGTTCAAGAAACATCCTTACAAATCCCTAGAAGTTGATCCTTTAGGCACATTTTCTAGCATTCCGCATGGGGTTCTACATGTAGAAGATGTTAGGGTATACATCCATGCAAATATTCAGGAATTTGGACAATCAAAGTTGATGGATATGTACCATAAACAACTAATAGATGAAACCTTTGAACTCAAACCTCAATACAAGGCCATCTAGGATAAGCATTTTGGACATTGCATCCTCTTTCCTTATTTCACAGAAGATGAATGGGTCAGGTATGTCCTTAGTAGAATACATGATAACTTCATATGGTTGATGAGGCCATTCAAGATAACAAAAGATTCCATTAGGGTAGTAACCGGATTGCACTGATTTGGTGGGTTGCCTGCTCTCAAATCTATCAAGAATCAGACAGTGAGTGAGGCTACCAGATCAAAGTTTGACAAGAGAGCAATGACAATAAAAGATATCATTGATCCGGATATCAATTTTTCCTCTATGATAATTAGCTACAAAATATATCATTCTAGCAGGGAAAACTCTGTATCCGAAACTACAATATACACTGCATATCAGATGCTAAGGGAAAATGTAGACTATGATCTATGTGAGCTTCTCCTAAGCTAATTGTTAGAAAACTTGCAAAAGATCAAAAAGGACAAGAAGAACTCATTCAAGTATGGTGGGCTAATACTATGTTTATTCTTTTACTATATGAATGAGCTACCCAGATCAAGTGGTTGGGTATGGCAAAATGACAGAGTAGTTGCCATACAAATCAAAGATTATATGTATGGGCTTGGTGATGCCAAGGCACAAAGTACAGCACTCTAGGGATACTTCAAAAACTTTCAAGGCATGATGCAGGCTAGAGAGAGAATTCCCCAATCTCTAGTTGAAAAATACAAGGATACAGTGTGCTTCATGGTAGACACTGATCAATGCCTAATGGAGGCAGTGGAACCCAGAACAATCTGGATTATGCCAATGGGCTATGAGGTAGATGAGAAAATTCTGGAGCTACATGTTCAACACCTGCTAAGTCAGCCAAAGGACCCTGAGGCAGAAAGGTTTGGAACCTTTCAAGAATTAAGTGTGAAAATATATGTTAAATTGAGACAACCAGAGATAAAAAGGAAGGTGAGAAGGGAAGTGGAGGAAATTGCCAAGAAATATGGCATATCAAACGAGGCAGTTGATGCCAATAGAGAGAAACTAGAAAGAGTAGAGAAAGACAGACAAGATGTAGGAAAAGAAAGTGTTTCAGTGCAAGTCCCCTCCAGGACCAGATCCTCTAAGAGTTCTGCACCTACAACCTCTAAGAGCTCAAAATCCTCCAAAGTGGAAGCCAAGAAATTTGGAAAGAGAGAAAAGAGAACCAAAACCAAGGCCACGAGGTCTTAAATAAGCCAAAAGGATGATGAAGAAGTTAAGAAAATGAGGAAGAAGAAGAAAACATCAGGGGAATCCTCTACTGGTACAAACAAAGAAGAAGGGACAGAAGAGTTTGTTGAAAGGCGTACTCTCTCCATTGACGATTTCATCAAAGTAGTCACTCTGGATGGAAATCTACAACCAATGACAGAATTTTATGATGAGTATAGTGACACCGACAAAAGGATATTGGAAGAACCTATAGTTAAGTACCTAAACATTTATAATAAAGCATTCATGGAAATCATCTCTCTAATTCCCAAAAGTTTAGGGAAGGTACTTGAACTCAGAAAAGACAATGCCAAGGCTAAGGACCTAGAGATCCAAGAGCAGATTGCTATTCAACTCTATCCTTCTATTACTCCAAAACAAATGAACATGATCTTTAAGGACTGCAAGGATGAGTTCTAGAGAAAACCAAGAATGAACAAACTAATGCTTGGAGAGACTGATCATGTAGCAAAAGAGACTGAAGACATCCTCTGAAATGCATTTAAAAGATTCAATCTTCCTATTATACAGGACATAGATGATGAACCTTCTGCCATGGATGACGAAGGACTAAGTACATCAAAAGAAGAATCTACTGAGAAAAATGTAGAAGAGTCAAAGGAGATAGGTGAGGAGAGGACCAAGGACTTGGATTCCTCTATTCTAGAAGAGGAAGTCCATGAAGAAGTAAACATCTCTCTTCTAAATCCCCTAGCAGATGCTGGAACTAAAGGAGAAGAAATAAAATAAGAGAAAATTAGTCAAGGAGAAGAGGTAAAGGGAAGAGAAGAAGATCAAACAGAGAAGATCCCAGATGACTATTCTAAAGTGGGAAAAGGAAAGAAGACTCTGTCTCTGGAAAGAGACACTACTGAGGCAGTAAAGAGCTTCTTAAACAAAGAAATGTTAGAGATAGATGAACTAAAATTATTTCAAGGACCACTCAATTTTAACTCCCTCTCTCCGGTCCAGACAATGAGGGTAGCATCTTTTTCTCAAGCTAAAGCAAAAGAGAAGCTTCTGAAGTCTCACATGGAAGACTATGATCTAATAGAGATTGCATCCAGTGTGCTAGAGAAAATCATGCCATCCTTCCAAAAGGATCTTTCAGCCTCTTGATCCAGTAATTTGAAATCTCTTGTTAATTCTGTTAGCACACATTTTGATTCTTTGGAGAAATCAGCAGAAGAGAAAGTCTGGAAAGAGTTTTTGGGAAAGAGATTCTCTAAAGTGTAGGGACTCATAGAAAATGATAAGAGAAATATAAATATTGGGATAAAGAGCGTAGAAAATGCTCTTAAAGATGGCAGAGAATTATACAAATTTTGTTTATCTTGGTCCACAGTGACAGCAGACATTGCAAATAAGATGGAAGAACAAGAGGGTAAACTATCAAGTTTATCTTAGAATTTTGATCCTCTCACCTCATCCATAATGAATCAAGAGTGCCAGGCTATTGCCACTATAAATGAGATAAAGAAGCTTGAGAAGGAGAAGAAGAATAGAATAAGCAAAATTAGTGAACTAAGAGGGATAATTATCCCTAAGTTAGAGGCAATGCATGAGGCCCTAACTGATGCTCAGACCACAACCCAGACCAATGATCTGGAAGACTTAGAGAGGGCAGAAGCTTTTGCATTTTTGATGAGTGTTCACATCTCAATTTTGGATAGGATGAAGCAGAGTTGGGTGATAGAAGGTATATAGTTGAAGACTACCTTTACGGATATACTTAAGTATATGTAAGTATAACATGTATATATACTTATGCGGCTATGTATAGGTTGGTTTTTGCAAATTTTGGTGTGCAGATTCCACCCTTTTCCATTGATGTCAAAGGGGGAGTGAGGAGTAGTCAAAAACA
The DNA here is from genome assembly GCA_027924645.1 of Cunninghamia lanceolata. Taxonomy (NCBI): domain Eukaryota; kingdom Viridiplantae; phylum Streptophyta; class Pinopsida; order Cupressales; family Cupressaceae; genus Cunninghamia; species Cunninghamia lanceolata. The sequence continues at coordinate 3,131,283 of BSBN01000098.1, read as the reverse complement.
TGGAATCCAGCTAAGGGGGAGCTCTAGTAAAAGTGTACATAAGATAGAGCATTAGCCAAGGGGGAGTTTTCTATGACACTTAGTCATTTTTCACTAAGTGTTGCCCTCAATACCAAAGGGGGAGATTGTTGGAAAAAGACACTATGTGGCTTCATCATTTTTGTCATTGATGGCAACAAAGATTATCCCACACATCTGCAACACATAGTATGTCTATACCAGAAGTCAGATTGAAGAGTGTTTTGGTCTGGTGAACAAGAACAGAGCATGCATGAAGGTCTAACAATTAGGTCCAGATCTCTCAGAGGATGTATCTCAGCAAAGTGCAGACTTGGGGAAGTCAAGAGGAGTACCATGACTAGTACATTCAAGAGATTGAGCCTCCAATGATGAAAGAGTGAAAATAGATGAGCATCTAAGTGTTGGGTTCCTGACAGGTAGAGTAGACTGAGGAAGAATTGACCGGCAGAGCATCAGACTTTAATCTGGATGAAGAATTAATGGTGGTCAAGCTAATTGAGAGATCATACATGGTTGGCTGACTTGATTGATGACTGCTAACTCTATGTCTTGGATACGAATCACATATTGAGCATGGATCTAGCTGACAGATTAGTGTTTAGTAAATATCTTGAGTATTTTGGTTTCTGACTAGAAAGATGTTGAAATCCTTGATGCGGATATATATACCAGATTGATTTCGGTATGAAGGAGTGTGTGGATTGTGATAGTGTGTGGGGAAAGGTAGAGAGCAAATTGGAAGCAAGAATACAAGTCTTGTATGTGACAGAACAGCAACACTAAAGCAGAGGAAGAATGAAGTGTAGTAGATCAGTATATTGAGCCTAATAGAAACTAAGCCTCATCATATGTGGATGCCTCTCATCAGTTCAAACACTTGGTTACCTTCCATAAACATTGTAGGTAGTGAGTCTCTTGTAGGAAGTGTGCCTCTTGTGAGTAGTGTGCTTAGGCAGTGAGCCCTAATTGGGAAGTGCCAGTTTGTACTTCTATTCTTTTAATAGAGAATACAATCTTGGGTTAGTCACCCCGTGGTTTTTCCCTTAACTAGTTTTTCCACGTAAAAATCCTTGAGTTATGTGTTGATTTCTTTTCTTCTCTCATGATCATGTATGCTTATATGTTTTGATACTGCACTAATTGTTAAAGAAGAAAATAAAGTTAAGTAATTAAGATAACTGATTCACCCCTCCCCCCTCTTAGTTATCCACCTTGTTTCCAACAATAGTTGCATTGAAAAAGTATAAAAAATCAAGTATTTAAGTCATTATTGTGTATAGCTTTGCACTTGTCTTTTGCATCAATTTTGACAAGCTTTAAAAAACTAATTTTTCATTGATTTGAGCATATACACATGGCCTATAATCGCAATAACAACAATAGGTTCCCCCTAGACCTTACATGAAGAGAAAGGTCCCTGAACCTGAAATTGTGTTTACACCACATGATAGAATAATCAGAGACACTAAAGGACCTCTCTACATCACTGTGAAAATAATGGGAAACCCCATAGAAGGAACCCTTATTGATCCTAATTGCATGACTAATGTTGCCACAGAAGAGTTCCTCTATTTACATAATTTGATGCAAGGATCTTATGACAATATCATAATTGGGTAAGATATCATTGTTGGTAACTATATTTGAGAAACATGTAGAACAATGGTTTGATATTGTCCCCATTTCTGACCACTTTCACATAAAATTGGGACACCCTTGGTTAAAGGAAATGAAATTTGTCCCTTCAACAATTCATAATTGTCTAAAATTTCCTTTTGAGAGACATATGATTACCATCTACTGGAATAAATATAAACCTTTGGTTGAAATAAAGCATTACACAATGGATTACTTTTGGGACAAAAATGAAGAGAAACCTGAACCATGAATATACTTTAACTTCTTGAGCTATAGAAATTACAAAGCAAAACTATTACATCTAATGTCCGGTCCCTCTATGCAAGAAATACCGAAAGACAAACTACCCACATTTGAAGAGAACCACAGACTGAAAGGACAAGGTCCCTATTCTAAGGTTCCTCCCCTGTCATCCTTATAAGGATCGAGAGGTAATAAAAGACAATTAAAATATGCCACCTAGACAAATGAGATTTGATCCCGGTGCTTCCTCTTCTAAAACATAAAAATATATGAAAGCGCAAAGCTCTGTCTTACAAGAGATAATTGGTAAAAGAAAGAGAAATAGAAAAGCAAGAGAAAGAAGATGAAGAAGACAAGCTTATGCCATAAACCTTGCCTCTCAACAAGAAAACATTAATCCAAACATTGCAACAAGCAAAGATGATCCTAACAATGAACAATCTTGGGCTATGGTACCTTATATCCTACTTTCCTCTAAAATCTGGGAGTGGGAGGATGACGATGATTTACTTGATTATGAGACATAGCACAAAGACCCTACCAGGTAAGTATCTCTAGTTCCCTTTATCTCTCTCATGATGTGCTTCCCCTATGATGTGTTATGTGTTGTTTAGGCCTACTGGGATGACCCATGATTCTCTCATAAGGTTCAGGATACTAGGAGACCACCTCTATTGTGACCTTATTCTATTTGTATCATCATTCTTCTATATTGCCTCTCTCTTTGATTTCATTGTTGTGTGTTGTTTCTTACGGACATAGTGTTGTGGTTGGTGACTTGGGGGCACCCTCCTAGGTGATTGTCCCTAAGACACTTGTTTCTCCTCTCTTATTTATTGTTTCCCTTCCTCTAGTGTTTCCATCTAGCGGGCGGATGATGAAAAACATTTATACTGATCTGGACCTAGCATCCCTTTCACGAGAAATCAAAAATTGGACTTAGTTCCTAATATGGTGATGGGATTGTATATCTTATCCGATGCTTGGCTAGTGGAAGCACTTGTGCTTTTCGCGTAGTGATTTTGATGATGTTTTATCTTGTTTACAAACCTTAACAATACTGATGCTCTGTGCACTTTGTTTGTCTTTGAGTCTATCCTTGTTGGTACTCAATTTGGACATATTCGTGATATAGCCCCACAGTTATCCTCAAACTCTAAATTCGTAGTATAACCTTGGCTCCTTGTGTGGTTAATCATATGCATTGATGTTGTTGTTTATCATGATTTTGTAAACACTAACATGTTTCTTATAGGGATGTGTTTGTGGGAATATTTTGCAATTGTAAAGTACATGTGACCTCCAGGGGGCATACGCTTTGTGAAAGTCTGTGTTCCCTTGTGTGTTTTCTTCCTACCTTAATGTTCTTGATATCGATGCATGATATCAACCACCTTATAGTGGGGGCATATATAAGGTAAGTTATCTATTCTAAATGCTAGTAAAGTGTGTTTAAGCAATCTTGAAATCTGTTTCGTGTACCTCCTTTTCACTGTAAGGCATCTCTGTGATGTGGGTGGGGTTGTATACTTTTGAGCTCATACCTCCTTTTCACTATAAGGCATCTCCATGATGCGGGTGGGGTTGTATGCCATGATTCCTTTTCATTGTAAGGTGTCTCTGTGATGTAGGTGGGGTTGCATTTTCAAAAGTCCTATGTGGAGGTGGGGAGAGGTTATATGACTAACTCAACCCTTAAGCATGTCTTTGGTGATTGTTGTGGCGAAGCCCAATTGTTGGTGTGTGCCTATAATGTGCCTAAGATGATGTTGAACCTAGAAATAGGGACACTTCATCACTTGTCTAATGTGTTTTCTTCGTGTATTTAAAGTGTGTGTGATTGGCATGCTTTCTTTGTTTGGCATGTTTTTTACCCCATATGCAGTCTAAAGACCTGTACGATGAGTGCATCCTGCATTTTGGGAGGTTTTGTGTGTCTTGCATGTGTGTTTCCCCATATATACAATACAGCCTGGATTATGGGAGGTTTGTTTACTTTCATGTACTTGCATTTGCATTTCATATATATGAGAAAAAGAAAAGAAAAGAAATCATTCCTGTCTTCTATGCATTAATGTGTCTTCGATACATTTACTATATTCTCCATATTTTACATGACTGTAACTGTCTTCTCCATGTTTTGCGTACTTGTCATTGTCTTGAATGTGCTTAGTGTGTCTTCCCCGTGCTTGGTGTGTTTGTTGTGCTTGTTGACCAAACTTTAATGTATGTATTGGCCTCATGTCTATACATACATTAAAGTGGGGCCTAAATGTAATGTTGGAAAATGTCTCCTTGGGGGCTTTTCCCTCAAAAGGTTTAGCTCCTGAGTCTCTAGTGTGCATTTAGGACATCTTGCATCATAATTCAACATCCCGATGGAATGAACCCTGGGTATCATGACAAGTGGGGCCTAGCGGGACCCCTTGAACCTAACCCTGCCCAAAATAGGGTGGAGGACTTGGGCGCTCGTGCCCTAGTCCTACCATATTTTGAGTCAGGCTTAAATTTCTAGTGTCATTTTATGTCTATTATTTGGTCCCTAGGCTGACACAATAAGTTTGAATTTATGAAATCTTGGTAGGAATGTTTTTAGTTGCATATAAAAGCATGTTTAGGCATTCATTTGTAAACTTGATGGTTATTGTGAACTTTATGCATTCTAAAGGTGATTCAAGGCTTTCATTGTGTTGCAAGAGTAGATTTGTGCAACTACCTATGTGTTTGTGTTTCTAGATTTGAGCATCCATCTCCTCATGGAATGAAGAGCTTTTTCCTCCCATGAGATCTTCACTACAAGGTGACATCTATTGTGATTATTGAGCATTTATCATTTGGTTTTTACCTCTGCCTCCCAAGGCATGCACTCTCTATCTAAAAATGGTGTTTAGAAAACTTGAATGTCCCTCAAGGGCTTGACTGAGGCAAGCCTCTAAACATGACAACCCCTTCCTAAAGTTTTCATGATTGCAGGTTACGGGTTGGCGTTGTAGACAAAGTGAAGTTGCAAGATGGTACAACAGAGTGTCAGAATTGTAGATTAGAGAAAGAAATAGCTCCTTGGACTAAGGCACCCGCTTAATAGTCCTTGAAGTTCTGCAATGGGAAAATCTCTGGTACAGTAGATACAAGTTGCAGACCTTGTTTCTAGATCTCAACAAAAAATAGGGCCTTGGACTTGGGCGCCAGCTCTTTAGTCCCTGACTTTTCTACCTTTGGGCCCTGAAAATAGGTGCATAGTTATTTGTTATTTTACATCTTTCTAAAGAAGCATTTTTCGTAATTCATCTGTTTACTACCATATTTACACAATTAGGGTTTTAAGGTACAATTGAGCATAAGAGAAGGAAATTGTTAATCAAATCATAAAAATCCAAGTTTCCCTACATCTCAATAGTGACCTAGGGTATGATAGTACATTGCAACTTAACCCTAGGTCCTTGAATGTAAGGGTGAAAGGAGGATATACACACAAAACTACCAAAAACAAAACTATCCAAATTTTACCCATTATAGAAACAGGAGAGAAAAATCCATTAAAATTAACTCCCTCTCTCTAGGAGTAGCCCTTGGCCACCAATCTGGCCTTATACCATTCTAACTTACCATCTGCACCAATTTTCTTTTTGTATACCCACTTGCAACCAATAGGATTTCTTCATTTGAGAAAACTAACAAGATCCCAAGTGTCATAAGTATCCAAGGACATCATTTACTCATGCATAGCCTACAACCAAGACTCACTATCTTATGAAGATAGTGCCTCCCTAGAAGATCTAGGTTCATCATCAATACTTAACAAAGCAAATACACAACAGAAATCAGGTGGACTATACATGTTAACAGGATTTTGTTATCTTTTGGATCTTCTCAAGGTGGGAGTAAGGGGCTCTACATGTTTTGTTGTATGCTCATCTTTCACATCATTATTTGAACCCTCTTAACTCTCTTCTAATTCTCCATCCTAAAATATATCTAATTGTTCTTCCACATGTGCATCTTCTTGCTTTTCTGTATGTCTCAAAGCACATTCTCTTAGTCTTTTCTTTCCCCTTTGGTTTTTCTTCACCTGCATAAGCTCTAAACTCCATGAAAATCACATCTCTAGATAAAATAATTTTATGGGTTAGAGGATTCCAAAGTTTGTAACCTTTTACATTCTCACCATATCCTACAAAGATGCATTTCTAAGCTTTTAGATCCAGTTTAGTATGCTTTTCTTTAGGCACATGAACATAGGTCTTACAACCAAAGATCCTTAAATGTGAAATAAAAGGCTTTCTACCTACCCACATTTTATAATGAGTTTTATTTTCAAGAGTTGAACAAGGAGATCTATTAATCAAATAATAAGAAGTACTTACAGCCTCAACCCAAAAGCACTGATCTAGTTTAGCACTACTCAACATGCTCCTAGCTCTTTCCATTAAGGTTCAATTCATTCTTTCTGCTACCCTATTTTGTTGGGAAGTGTAAGGAGTAGTCTTCTATCAAACAATACTTGCATGCTTACAAAATTCATCAAATTCATTAGAATAATATTCACCACCATTATCTAATCTCAACACCCTTATCTTATAATCTTTTTGTTTCTCAACTAAGGCTTTAAATTCCTTAAACTTAGTGAGCACTTCATATTTAGCATTCATAAAATAAATCCAAGTGTATCATGAGACATCATCAATGAATATAGCATAATATCGAGATTTTCCAAAAGAGTCAACATCCACTGGTTCAAAAACATCCAAATGAATAATCTCTAATAAACTCTTTGATTTATTAGTTCCAATAGGAAATGATGATCTACTCTATTTGTCAAATACACAATGTTCATAGAAATATTTTTTTCCAAAATAATAATCAGAAATACCATGAACCAATTTTTTATTAATAATGGTCCTAAGACATTTTTCACTTATGTTACCCAATTTTTGGTGCCACAACATGCATGCATTTTCAGTGTCAGTTACATTGGCTATATTATTCAAAGTAGATGCATTAAGTTTAAACAAAGTCCCAATCTAAGATCCTTTAGTATCACCTAATTCCCTAATACCAACCTGCAACTAGACTTATCATATGTCACATGCATTCCAGAATCATTTAACTTGGAGACAAGAAGTAAATTTCTTGCAAGTCTTAGAGCATTTAAAACATCATTAAGGGTTTTAACCCTTCCATCACTGAAACAAAACTTTACCTTTCCTTTGCCATTAATCTGTTTGGTACTATTATCACCACTGTAAACTTCTCCTCCATCATAGGCTAAGTATTTAAACCATTCCTTTTTGGGAGTCATATGATAAGAGCAACTTGAATCAATAAGCCAAGCACCGGTACTTATAATGTTAGCTGAGATAATCAAATCATCATTGTCACCATCATCTAAGGATTTTTCTGTGAAGGAACCTGAGCTCTTTTTCTTTCTTTTACAATCCTTCTTCACATGTCCCCTTTTCGCACAGTTCCAACACTTTACTCTGCTCTTACTAGGGGGTTTAGAATGTCCTCTATACTTACCCTTCTTCTTATCTCATTTAGGTTATTTTTCTTTAGACATGCCCCTTACATGCAAGGCATCTTGGGATCCACCATTTTTGGACTTTCTTCTCATTTCTTCTGAAAGAAGAGTAGCAATGATATTGTCCATCTTTAGATCTGCACCACTACCACTAATAGAAACAATTATATTTTCTCAAAATTTTGGTAAAGAACAAAGTAACAAGATGCATTTATCTTCATCTTCTATCTTAACATATACATATGCAAGTTGACTTAAAATCAAAATAAAAGCATTCAAAATGATTTGCAACATAATCACCATCCTTCATCTTTAAACAATATAGCTGTGTTTTGAGATATAACTTATTAGTTAGAGTGTTGATTTGATAAATATCACCTATCCTCTTCCAAAATTTGTATGTGATAGGCCCATCATAAACATTCAAGAGAACAGCATCTTTAAGACACAACCTTATGGTTCCTTGTGCTTTTTTATCAAGCTTCGACCAATCTTCATCAAACATAGTTGTGGATGGCTTCTTTTCATTGGAAACAGCTAACCATTGATCTCTTTCTTCTAAGAGATCTTCTATCTTCAATTTCCACATCTTATATCCAAATCCATTGAACTTCTCAATGTCTAGACAAGAGGTAGAACCCATTGCAAATAATCTTCTTCACAAATCTGCAAAACCCACAAAGCAAAAGGTCCCACTGTAGCCAAGAAACCTTCAAAAATTTAAGAGAAAGGTATCCCTCACTCAATAGAAGTGATATCTCTAACACCAAATGTTGAAAATCAAGGTGAAATTTCTTCTATAAACTTTTAAATATGTGATCACAAATCTGAAAATAAGACTAATTTGTAACAATTATGTGTAAGTGATGTTGCACTTTCAATCTAATGTAGAAGAGAAGAAAAAACATGATAGAAGAAGAGATAGAATTTTTATGTGGAGAAACCCTTATGGGACAAAGCTCCACACCCAAAGATGTTTATACTTATATTAATATCTTAAGATTGAGATTAAATTCATTACTGGAACTTCTCTGAATTCTGATGCATTCCTTTTGCTTCTTCAATCTTCAAAACCTATTATGCTTTTTTGTACAAACTCAAAGCTTCAATATATAGAGTTTAGAACTCAAATTACAATTAAAGAACATGAGTTAAATCGTCATGCAAAAAACAAATGCATCCCAAAATAGTGAAATTCAAAGTTTCATTGTAGAAACCACTCTGTTAACTGCCAGTCTTGACCATGGGTGCCCAAGTTGTCCCATTCAACCTTAATCAACTGAAGTATCATGTCACAAATAAAAGCACAACTAAAAGTCTCAAGATTGGGTACCCAAGTTGTCCCAATTTATTTCAGTTAACTAAAGTATGTCACCACGCATCAATCTCATGCAAACAACATGCATGATTGATGTCCCCAATATTACTTAGAATCAACCTATTCTGTAACATGCAAGAAACATGCAAACACCTATAGCACCATGCAAGAGTAATCCAAAACTGATGTTGAGTTAGAGTGTAATGTAAGATACATGCAACACCATATAATGGACATGAAAAAACATGCAAGTCCATATAATTGACATGCAAGATCATGCAAGTACATGCAATTTCATATAAGTGACATGCAACAATATGCAAGTCCATATAACTGACATGCAACAACATGTAAGCACATGCAAGTTCATATAAGTGGCATTCAACAACATGCAAGCACATTCAAGTGACATGCAAAAACATGCAAGTGACATGTAAGAACATGCAAGTGACATATAACAAGATGCAAGAACATACAATATTTTATGAGTCCATGCAACCACACATAGAAATATGCAATTCCATGCAAGCTTCTATGAGCTAATGCAACCACATGCGAAAGTATGCTTGTCCATGCAAGCTTTTATGAGCTCATTTAACCACATGCAAGAATATGCAAGTCCATGCAAGCTTTTATGAACTCATGCAAGAAATATTCCAATATCATGCATCTCTAACACAATTGATAACTCCCACATTATAATCATGCAAAGTGTACAACCAATATCCACCCATGCACACAAAAAAACAAACTCCTAGTCTAAATATAAGACACCTCCAAAGTGAGCACCCAAGTTAACTCCCACTTCCTAGGATGTATCAACAAGTCAAGATATACTTTTAGGAGTAAGCTACAAGTCTTCATGGACCCCACTCCAAAAGAGGATGCCCAAGTTTGGTCCTACCTTTTAAGAGTTAATTACAACATGTCAAGTGATATAATTAAATACTATTTTATCTTTCAAGTCCTTATGTGTTGAGGAACACATTCCAAGAACTTTGGAGACACATGAAATTTGTTAGGATTCCGAAGTTAATTGCAACATATCCCAACAATTTAGAATGTTTAAAAATGTAATTTTTAGGCTATAAAATAAAAAACTCAATTTATGAGATATAAAGGTCATTTTTTTACCAAAATATGTATTCCAATTTATTTAGCATCAATTCCCTAATTCCTAGCACATATATCTCTTCAAGCTCTATAATGTTTAAAAATGAGCCCAAAGGATCTCCCAAATAAAAAGTTATGGCCTCCACAAGATGGGCCTCCCACATTGGAAATGTAAAAACATCTAACACATAAAAGACTTGTAAGAGGGATTTACACTTGTTAACAAACTTATGATGTATGCTATGACATGTCATAAGGCATCTTTGAATGGAGATAATTGATTAAAAATGGAGTGCCCAAGTTGGTGAGTAGATTATGACAAGCTTATGGCAAGTGGAAAGAATATGTTACTTTTAGCTTGTGGACTCATCTTGGGATTTGGGTGTTGGATTTCTAAATAGGGATTTAGGAAACATATTTTGGGTGGCTTTAACTTATGGTTTCCTAATTACCATTTTATAGTTTAATTTATTTTGTGTTCTATTTATTGGGTACTTGAGATGGAGGTTTTGATAGCGAGTTTTGTAGGTATTGTTATGTCACCAAAATTACTCCAAATATTTAGCTGATTATACTCATGTAAATAGTTAAACTTTACAAGTGTATTGTAACCTTTTATTACTAAATAATACATTGATTTGCATTGAGTGTGGGTTTTTTCTCCTAAATGGTTTTTTTCCATGTAAGTTATTGTTGGCAAGAAATGGGGAGGGCTACCAGTCCAGAGATCTAATCCTCGACCAAGTCTTTGTAGTTAGTTTATACCTCGATAAAGTAGTTAGAGATTAATAGAAAAATACAAAGAATACATTAGTAGAGTATCACAGATAGATCATAACAATAAGACATGAAAGAATAATTTGGTACCAACAGAGCTCCATATATATATAATAGTAACCAAACACCATACATCCATTATCTGACAAGACTAAGTCTATGCCTCATCATCCTACATACATACTAGATCAGACTTCTATGTCATCTTCATATCATCAATTATTCTATCTTACTTATCCTATCCTACATATATAATGTATCTATTACATATAGGGATGTGTCCTTTAGCATCTTAGTTTAGCTTCCAGCCTCCACATGATGTGAGCACCATCTTTCGGTCATCTCTGATCCATGCCTTGTATCTTGCAAACATCAACCCCTTCAAAACTATGTGTTTTCCTCAAGACATGGTCTACTCTGGTTGAAAGTATTTCTTGAATCTAGCACCATTGACATAACCAGCTGATATTTGGCCCTCCATATTTTTCAATTTGACTTCTCTAGAATCTACAATTTCTTTAATGTAGAACAGTCCTAACCACCTTGTTTTCAGATTTCCCTACTTCTTAAATTTTCTATCATATAGGAGTACTAGGTCACCTTCCTTGAATGTCGTGTTCCTCAGGTTCCTATCATGCCAGGCTTTCTATCTTTTCCTTTCCAGGTTCATATTATAGGCTGCTATCAATCTTTTCTCATCCATTTTCTCTAATTCTTCAATCCTTTTTGGAAGAGAGTCTTCTTCACCCAGCTTGATAGTCTGTATTGTGCAGAAGTTCAACTATATGAAGTGTATCGGTATTGTAGCATCTATTCCATACACTAGATCATAGGGAGTGAACTTAGTGGTTCTTTTGTAAGTTGTTCTATATGCCTAGAGTACTGTAGGTACTTTTAGATCCTAGTCCATCTTGTTCTCATTACACATCTTTTGTAATGCTACCCCAATGATCTTATTCAAGGATTCTCTTACTTTGTTTTCTTGAGGATGATATGGTGAACTCTTGTTGTGTGTAATCATGAAGTTGTCTAATAGTATTGAAATCATCTTGTTTAGAAAATGTTTACCTTGACCACTGGTAATACTCAATGGGCAACCAAATCTGATAATTATGTTCTCATAGATAAATCTAGTGGTATTTTTTGTAGTTCAATCTTTAGTTGGTTGTGCTTCAGCCCACTTAGTCAAATATTCCACTCCAGTAATGATGAATCTAGCATTTGACTTCTTTGCCAGTGGGTCTATAGGTTCAATGAAATCAATAGCCCATTTCTGAAAAGGTAATTGCGCTGATATTGGTCTTAATAGAATTTCATCTTTTGTAGTAGGCCTTCCAGTTCTTTGACATACATCATAATTTTTAACATATCTCTTTGCATATTTGAAAAGTGTCAGCCACCATAACCTAGCTAGTTTGATTTTTCTTGTTCTCATATGTCCAACATTGTGCCCTCCTACTATTCCTTCATGTGCTTCTCTTAGAATTTCCTCTCTTTTATGTTCATATACTATTCTTCTGATAATATCATCCTTTCCTCGGATATGCAGCTCTCCTTTAATCAATGTATACATAAAAGACTTCCACATTAGGTTTTGTCTTTCTTGTGCTGGAATCTCTGCTGGAGCTTCGCTTGTAGCCAATAGGTATGCTATATCTTTCATTATTTCTAGTACCACATGTACTTTGAAAAGATTTATGCCGGGTAGTTCTTCTTCATGTACCTTTGAATCTTCCCCTATCTCAATTCCAAGTAGTGTAGTCTCTAATCGTGCTTTCCTAGTTTCAACATGATTGAAGATTCAAATTCCTAAAACAAGAGTAGCCATTGACAAATTCTTCCTTGAATGATTGGTTTGTTGAGTAGATACTTCAATGGTTCATGATTAGTGTAGAATATAAAAGGTGTTAATAAGAGGCAATGTCTAAAATTCTATAATGCATATTGTTATCACTTAATAATGTGCCCCTACTAACTTGTAGAACTTAGCATATTGGTGAAACATTGTAACTTTTCTACGTTGTGGGTTACCTAAGGATAAAAGAACCACCCGAGTAAGATGGCCCTTATGGTACTCACCTAAAACTATTTCTTGTTGGTAAAAGGGTAAGAAAGATTGCATAAAATAAAGCCTATGACTAATGGTAATGCACCAAATTTGATATCTAAAACTTGCACAGCTGATTTGCAACATAGTTTAAATCAACAACAAAACATAACTTGCACAACTCAATACTCATATGCCTTTTGCATCAATATTTCATAAGGAGGAAACAATGCACATAATCCTAGAAGGAAAAAATACCTTTCACAACTTGAATTATTTGCTGTGAGGCCTACCTTTTTCATTTCCGTTCATGTGACTATTTACCTTACTATTGCTAATACTTTTATACTTGTGGGACTGTTGATCCCAGATTCCTGAACTATTAGACATTATTATGTTAAAGGAAAACTAATTGGGTGATAGATAGATGCTTGTATTGAGAGAAAACAAATTGGGTGATGTTAGATAGATGTTTATATTATAGGAAAACTAATTGGGTGATGTTAGATAGATGCTTGTATTAAGAGAAAACAAACTGGGTGATGTTAGATAGATGCTTGTATTAAGAGAAAACAAATTGGGTGATGTTAGATAGATGTTTATATTATAGGAAAACTAATTGGGTCATGTTAGATAGATATTTATATTAAAGGAAAACTAATTCGGTGATGTTAGTTAGAAAATTGTAATGTGATTTCCTTTATGATTAGGAGAACTTGTGATATCTTATGCGACTCGTGCAAGTTTTAATTTGCTTCGGCTATGTTATTGATATGTGGAATTAACTTTGCAACTGAGTGCACAGGTATTTCGAACCAACCACAGATATTGGAGATCATCCCACACTTGATGTTGTAATTCCTTGTGAAGCCGATCTAGTTCCATGAGAAACCAAGATCAACTCTGTGTATGATGAAATGTTGTAATGTTAACTTGCATGAGGTTAATTTGGTTAAATCTACCCTCTTTTAATTTGAATTATGATATGTGTTCTAAGAATTGTCTTTGAATTACATTTATAAATTTTAAATTCTTGGAGACCCTTTTCATGTCTTTTAACTTGACCCTGGGTTATACCCCATGGGTCTAGGGTCCCCTTTGACTTGGGTAACCCTTGGTAAACCTCCATATGGTCACCTTAACTTCACACTGAAGTTAAGTGACAAATTTGGAGGCATGGGAGGGATAGGATGAGCGGTACCAACACTCAAACCCATCCCTTTTCACTTCCCAAGGTTAGAGATGACTCCAAGACCCACCAATTGTGGAGGACTTGACTTCAAGTCTCTCTCACAATTGGTGAGAGTATCCATGGAGTTGTGTGTTCCTTCATGAGAGGAAAGGAAGGGGACACATGTGTCACCCTTTCCCTCTTTAACTCCCCTTTTCTCTCCCATGTGTTGGAGAGAGGACATGTGGTAAGGGGTGAGGGAGACTTTGGGGATGGGTGAGTGACATGTGTCAACACCCATCCCTTGGGACATGCTTGTAGTGGGGAGGAAGAGTGAGGAGGTGACAAGTGTCACCTCCCTATTCCTCTAAACTCATGGATTGGGCTTATTTTAATCCCACTTGGGATAAGGTAAGGGGTTGTTGAATTTTTGAGAATTTTAATTTTTTGAAATTGTTTTTGGGAGAAAAGATAGAGGGAGTTTGGTGGCTTATGTTGGAGGAGATTTTGGAGGAGCTCTACATCAACTTCTTCCATAATAGGGCTTTTAAAGGTTGGTTTTCAAGGCTAAGGCCTCCCCTTTGTATTTTAGTTGCTTGCATGATGCATATGTGTGTGAGGTATTTTCTTGTGTTGTGTTTTGTTATGGTGGGAAAATTTGGTTGGGTGTTGTAAGAGCCTCTACCACTTGGGAGAAAATGCTCAACAAGTGTGTGGTAGGGGAGGAGTGATCCTCCTCGGGGTCATTACCTTGTTTTGGGGTGTTGTAAGCCTTGAGGGCAAATTTATGTGATTTTGAGCAATTTGATACATGGCTTGAGAGCCAAAATATGAATACTGTTGGAAATTTTGTTAAACATGTTGGCTTGAGGCCATAAGAGAAATTGTGTTGAGATATTTTGAAGGAGTGGCACTCTTGAGTTGAGTGTGTCCACTATCCAACCCCTTTGAACTCACCTTGCTTGAGTTCGTGTGTTGTTAATATCCATGGCTGTAATATTGTGTTTTGGGATGTTTGTTGCCTTATTGTGAAGTGGAATTGAGTTCCCTAGGTGTGTGGATGACCTCCCTAGCTCGGGGATGACCCTCTTGCGGGTCTACGGTAGGAAGGAGAGCAAGATGTGTGGTGTTTCTTTCCATTTTGTGATATCCAGGTTCCTTGGAGCTTAGTGTGAAGTTAAAGAAATTCCTTGTCTTAGAAAAAAATATTTTATTTTCCTTTACTCTTAAAGCTCATGAGAGAGAGAGCTTGGTCTTCTTAGGAGATCTTACCATTGTTAGTTGTCAAGATGAGAACTTGGTTCTCTCTTTCGATTGTAAAATTATATTCTTGAAGTTGTGTTTGTTGGACATTTCTCATTGAATTGAAAGTTAGAAATTGTTAGTTTAAATGTATATTATTCAAAGGTTGATTGAAGAAAATTTTGATTTATAAGTTATTTCATTGTATGTCATAATGAATTGTCAATTGTTAAGTTGTGAATTTGTTGCCATGACAAATAGGAAAGTTAATTGTTATTTTGAAAGAGAGAAATTAGTTGTTGTCAATTTTTAGGAGTATCTAATTAAGTGTTTTTGTTCCTTCTTTGCAAGTGTGTTTAATAATGATTCAATGAATAAACTTGTTAGAAAAAATAAAAAATAAAAATAAAAATGAGGTCTTTCCTTGTATTAGGAATGATAAAAGAAAAATATGTTAGGTATTTTACAATTTGTTTAAAATAGAAAATCTAAGAGTATTTAGAAGGAAAGTTAAGGTTAAAAATATATATAGTTTTAATGAGCTCCTTGCCTTATAAAGAAAATTTGAATTAAATAAAGTACATATCTTGCTTATTATTTAGAAAGAAATTTACAAGTAGATTGAGGGAAAAATCATAGTTATAAAAAATATATATATTTATATATGTTTATTTAATATGTGTGTTTTTAAATAAATGCGTTCACATGATTGTGTAAAAGAAAACTAAGTTATTATTTTTGCTTAGTACCCTTGAGATATATATATATATATATATATATATATATATATATATATATATATATATATATATATATAAATACTGTTAATGTTCTTATAATAATCAAATTGTATTTTAAATGGGACTATGAGAATGTTCTATGTATATATATATATATATATATATTAAATTCATTGAATAACCTATTAAAAAAATGTAAATTAAATAAAATAAAACAAAATAAAAATTTCATTGATGAGTTTAGAATGGACTGTGTTTTACTCACAGTCAATTTTTTTGTTAGATTTCGAAGATTACAAAATAGAAGATAGTGGGGGGGGGTTCGAACCCCCACACCATTGGATAATGTGTGTTGGGTTTGGGGAGGGGTCAGAGCCCCCACCCACACCCCATTACATGCGATGTGGGTGGGGGCTCCGTCCCCCTCCCCACACTCCCCTCTGCGTTTTAAACCCCTGTGACCTCCACTATGTTCCCTATGGTCCATCCTTTGAACCCGCCATCGGACTCCACCGCTTCGTCCACTCTCTGTCGTCTGAACACCACTGTCCTCCCCACTGCAGATCGCCACTCCCTTGTCTGCAGCTTCCCTCCACTCAACACTCTGCCATCCCCAACCACAGTGACCTCCCCTCTGTGCAGACCTTCCCCTTTGCAGCTCCCCTTATCTCTGCGACCACCACTCTGTGGTTCCCTCCAATGCGCCGCCGCCACTTCCTCAACCCTACCAATCAAAACAAACAAACAAGAATTTTTTTTAGGGTTCTGCAAATAGGTCATAAAATAAAAATATGGTAGGGTGTTGACATCTTTTTAAATGAAAACAAAAAAAAAACTATTTACATATAATTATTAAAAAGAAAACCTAGTGTTGTAAATACAAATAGCATATATGTGTGTGTGTGTGTGTGTGTGTGTGTGTGTGTGTGTGTGTGTGTGCTTACACTTTCATAATTATTTGAAGCCATCATATGCATTTCATATTTGGCCATTTAAACTCAACCTGTAATTTGAGAAAATGACAAATTGAGAAAATGAGAGAGAAATGAGAGAAAAAGAGAAAGAAAGATAAAAGTGAAAACAAAGAGGAGATAATGCATGACTTTTCTAGAATAGGGCTAAGAGTACTAATTAAGATTTAATAATCCATTAATCATGATTGGAGCAATATAATTAACAAAATTAATTCAAACGTTGAATTAAACCTAGCGCGGAAACCTAGTGGACTTCATCAAACGAAGTTAGTAAGTCATGTTTATGTGATCTGATCTACCAAGAAATTAGGAATAATGTAAATGATGCAGAGATAACTCTAATTGATAGAGAACGTGAAGGAGAACAAATTTATATTAAATTTTAGAAAACATGAAGGAGAACAAATGTTCAGGCTTTGTTGAAAAATGTTTAAAAATAGAAAACGCGAAGGAGAACAAATTAATATTAAATTTCAGAAAATGTGAAGGAGAACAAATTTATATTAAAAAAATTAGAAAACGCGAAGGAGAACAGATGATCAGACTTTGCTGAAAAATGTTCAATTAAACTTAATCAATTATGTTCCAATGTAATTAGTGAGATGTAATAATTTTATTAACCTAAGTCAGGAAACCTCTTGATCAGATTTAGTATTAGCACAGTAAACCCTACTCATGCCCATGAGGTGTTTTGCTGCTAGAATTTCCTGGAATTTAGGGTTTAGTTAGGTTAGGGAAGTCTAACCCTATTAGCGACATTAACCACGTTGCGATGACCCCCTTGTTGGCCTTCTTGCGATTGGTATGTGCACATGTGCGTATTACCCTGCTTTTAATTGTTTTGTTTGCACTTTAAGTGCATGCCACCGAGCATGCCTACGCATGCGAGGGGGTTTCTAGGGAAGTATGGGAAATTTTTTGATATTTTATGTCATGACCACATGACAAATGTGGACATGACATGTGTGATGCATGTTGTGACCGCATGGGAAATGTGGGTATGACATTTGGTAAATGTGGGCATGACATTTGGTATTAGAGCCCAAGTTTAAATACTGGGCATATTTGGGCACATTATTTATTCCACAACTTTGATTAATTAGTGCCTACCTTATTTTGTAGGATGCCTCCCTGATGTGTTCGACAAGCGCGATCGTGCAACACTGTGTCTGCGGAGGTGCACAGTGATTCTATACAGGGACATGGACCCGTAGTCATAGCAGATCAACTAGTACCACAGGCACCACCAGTATTAGACATAGGTCCTTAGATTTTACAGACATTGCAGGCCATGTTAGAGAGGTTATCGCTAGCTATTCCAGAGCCACATGATGAGCCTCACGTCGATCCACGAGAGGAGCCACGTAAGGATCCGTGTGCTGAGTCGCTTTGCAGAGCCACGTGTGGAGCCCCGCGTCGATCTGCGAGAGGTGCCATGTATTGAGCCTTTCATAGAGATACCTGATACTATAGTGGAGGAGGTAGTGTCAGCCTACCGAGCATAAAGTAGGAGTCCTCAGATACTTTTGAGATGAGATGAGACCATGAGAGTAGAGATGATACATCATGGACCATATGAGTATGGTATGGATAAGCTGGTTATAGGACTTAGAGATAGAAGAGACCCCATCAGAGACTTGGTTAGGCTCAATCCACCTACCTTCGCAAGAGCTATAGAGGGAGCTACGGTTGAGGCTTAGCTCATCAATTTAGATAGGTGCTTCACATTGCAACCTTATGGGAGCAACACAAAATCATGAGTGGTAGTACACCTTTTGATAGATGCAGCAACTACCTAGTGGCGCACTGAGGAGTGCAAGCGCTGGTTATCTTTAGATACACTCACATGGGACATATTCATAGAGTGCTTTAATGCGTGTTACTTGTCAGATCACTATAGACAGTGCCAGATAGATGAGTTCCATGATTTACAGTAGAGGGGAATCATGGTTGCTCAGTATGAGAGCCGGTTTATTGAGCTTTCTCGTTACGCAGAGTATCTCCACGATGAGAAACTCCTAGTGTACAAATTCATCAGAGGTTTGAATCATGGGATAGCAGGACTAGTACATATGGCAGACCCCCAGACTATGCATGAGGTTGTCGAAAAGGCTTACATTGTAGAGGAAATTTAGGGACGAGGGAAGAATTCACGCCTGCAGTTTCAAGACCGTAATCACCAGCAACAACAAAACATTCGAAGACCACAATCCATACCACAGAGAGGAGGAATAAATTCTTCACCATTACCTCCTAGGCCTCTATAGCAATAGCAGTAGAGGTCTAGACCCCAGTAGAGGGTTCAGGGAGGATAGAACCATGGTTAGCCATAGTAGGGCCCGTGTAGAGATCAGAGACAACAGGGATCATCTGCGGGACCCGCGAGGTCTCAACAGTCTTACAGAGGTTCACAGGGGTCCATAAGACAGACTAGACAATAGCAGTCGGGTAGGACTCAGTCAGGAAAGATACAGGCTAGGGGCCCATGTTATGTTTGTTTTGGGGCAAGGCATTTGGCTAGAGAGTGTCCATAGGGATTTACAGCAGGCAGACAACCCCATTCAGGAGGATCTGAGCAGACTGTAGGTGACGTGGGCAAGTCCCACCACATGTTTGCAGTGATTGACAACCGCCAGGCTAACTTCCAGGCCTCAGTTATTGAGACAACAGGTATGATTGGGGATTTCCCCATCTCTATTCTCTTTGACTCTGGAGCTATCGATTCTTTTCTGTCTACATCATTAGTGGAACATTACAGGCTAGTGGCTTTTAGGTAGGACAGTAGGTGGGAGGTTGAGTTGGCCTTTGGGGCCAGGATGTCAATAGATACCTTGGTTAGAGATTATGAGATCTCCTTGGGTTCCTTCACTACATCATGTGACCTTAGGGTTATGCCATTAGGATCCTACGGTGTAGTTTTGGGTATGGACTAGCTTGCGGCTCATAGAGCCAAGCTAGATTGTCGCCAGAGGACATTTAGCTACTTCGACGATCATGGCCCACTGGTTGAGATAGTTGGCATTTAGAAGCCCACAATTGTTCATATGATATCCGCTCAGCAGCTTAAGCATTGCATGCGGAAGGGATGTCAGATGTTTTCTATCACAATCAGTGACAAATCAGAGGATGAGCCTGAGGCTTCATTAGATGATCACCCTATCCTGAGAGATTTTGCTGACGTGTTTCTACCAGAATTACCAGGTATGCCTCCACACAGAGAGGTTGATTTCCACATCAATCTATTGTTGGGTGCAGAGCCAGTGTCTTGTGCACCCTACAGGATGACTACACATGAACTTATAGAGCTCAAATTGCAATTAGAGGAATTACTTGAGAAGGGGCACATCTGACCCAGCATTTCACCTTGGGGTGAACTGGTTATCTTTGTGAAGAAGAAAGATGGATCTCTTCAATTGTGCATGAACTACAAGCAGTTGAACAAGGTGACGGTGAAGAACCATTATCCTCTGCCTAGGATTGATGACCTCTTTGACTAGATACAGGGACTCAGAGTGTTCTCAAAAATTGATCTAAAATCTGGGTATCACCAATTGCACACCATAGAGGTAGATATTCACAAGACTACTTTTTGAACCAGATATGGCCATTATGAGTTGACAGTGATACCCTTCAGTTTGACGAATGCCCCTACAGTGCTCATGAGTCTCATGAACAGGGTGTTCCGCACTTACTTGGATCGGTTCATGATCATTTTCCTTGATGATATTTTGATCTATTCGCAGACCGAAGAGGAGCATGTCGATCATCTGCGTCAGGTTTTGCAGTGGTTATGAGAGCAGTAGCTTTATGGAAACCTGGCAAAGTGTACCTTTTTCAGGATAGAGGTGAAGTATTTGGGACACATCTTATCAGGCGATGGCATCTTTGTAGATCCATCAAAGATCAGAGCGATTCAGGATTGGCCAGCACCCACCAGTGTGACAGAGGTCAGGAGATTTATGGGATTAGCCAGTTATTACTATAGATTCATTAAGGGATTTTCCATATTAGCGCATCCCATCACTTCCCTTCAGTAAAAAGGGAAGGGTTTCACTTGGACTGAGCAGTGTGAGAGGGCCTTTGGGGTCCTCAAGGAGCATCTTACTAGTGCTCCCATATTAGCAGTTCCAAATCCTGCAGAGGATTTTGTTGTATGCACAAATGCATCACTAGAGGGTTTGGGAGCCATGCTTATGCAGGCTGGTAGAGTGATTGCATACAAATCGCGTAAGCTTAAGACACATGAGCTAAACTACCCTACTCACGATTTAGAGCTCGCAGCAGTTATTCATGCTCTTGTTCATTGGAGACACTTCCTTTTGGGTCGATGCTTTGAGCTCCATTCAGATCACCATAGCTTACAATACATTTTTACATAGCCAAATTTGAATGCCCACCAACGGCATTGGATGGAGTTCTTATGCGAGTATGACTTTGATGTCCACTACATCAAAGGGAAAGAGAACATGGTCACTGACGCCTTAAGTCGAAGGCACCACAAGATCTTGACCTTGACATTGAGGGTGGACTTGAGAGAGCGTATCTTACAGCATCTTCCTGAGGATGAGTGGTTTCTTGAGATGTACTAGAAAATTCAGAAACAGAGGGCCCTTAAGGGAAGATTTGGAGGATATTCCCTTGTGCTTGATGGTTTGCTTAGACATTGGCAATGCATCTATGTGCCCCATGCGAGTGACCTACATGCAGTGATTCTTTCAGAGGCTCATAGAGAACCTTATGTAGTACACCCAAGAGTGAAGAAGATGCATGCTAATTTGCGACAGTTATACCATTGGGCCGGTATGAGACAAGACATTGCAAAATATGTTGCTTGTTGCATTAAGTGCTAGAGGGTCAAGGCCGAGCATCAACATCCAGCAGGACTGTTGTACCCTCACGAGATACCTAAGTGGAAATGGGACACCATTTCCATGGATTTTATTGTTGGTCTACCTATATCATCACATCACTGTGATGCCAACATGGTGACAGTTGACAAGTTGACCAAGGTGGTGCATTTCTCACCTATATGCATGACGTATAATGCACCATCTGTGGCGAGAGTGTTTTTAGATCAAATTGTCAGACTTCATGGAGTACCTCACCGCATCATTTCTGATAGAGACTCAATTTTCACTTCATCTTTTTGGAGAGCTTTACAGCAGGCATTGGGCACTCAACTCAACTTTAGTTCATCCTACCATCCTGAGACTGACAGATAGATAGAGAGAGTTAATCAGGTGTTGGAAGTCATGCTTTGTATGTATGTTATGGACCATCAGTCTAGATGGGAGGAGTATCTGTATCTGGTTGAGTTTTCCTACAATAATGGGCATCACAACTCGTTGGGTATGCCTCCTTTTCAGGCTTTATATGGCAGACCATGCAGGACACCTTTGAGTTGGGATCAGATAGAGGATAGGGTTGCCATTGGTCCAGAGATAGATCAGGATATGGAGCACCAGGTCACACTGATTAGATAGAGAATTCAGGAGGCACAAGATAGATAGAAGAAGTATGCCAATGCTAAGAGAACTGATTGGAGCTTCTCACTGGGTGATAGGGTATTTTTGAGAGTGCAACCGCACAAGAGTCCAATCCCTTACGGAAAGGGCTCTAAGCTTGCACCTCAGTTTGTAGGACCTTTTGAGATCTTGGAGCGGATAGGACCTGTAGCCTATCATCTAGCCTTGCCACCTAGCCTATCGCGTATCCACGATGTCTTTCATGTTTCAGTTTTATGACGATACATCTCTGACTTATCTCACATATTGGATTGGAGTGCTCTTCAGGTAGAGGTAGATGGACAGTTGGATTTGGAGCCAATTCACATATTGGCTCGTCGGATGTTGGGCCTTCGAGGTCGAGAACAGGACCAGGTTAGAGTCCAGTGGGACATGTACGATGAGGTCACTACGACATAGGAGGATGCATCGAGATTGAGGACTCTTTATTCTCACCTCTTTGACGACTTCCAGGAGGAAGTACGGTCTTAGGGGGGGAGGATGTGAGGCCTACCTTTTTCATTTCCATTCATGTGACTATTTATCTTACTGTTGCTGATACTTTTATACTTGTGGGACTATTCATCCTGGATTCTTAAACTATTAGACTTTATTATGTTAAAGGAAAACTAATTGGGTGATATTAGATAGATGCTTGTATTAAGAGAAAACAAATTGGGTGATGTTAGATAGATGTTCATATTATAGGAAAACTAATTGGGTGATGTTAGATAGATGTTTATATTATAGGAAAACTAATTCAGTGATGTTAGATAGATGCTTGTATTAAGAGAACTAATTGGGTGATGTTAGATAGATGCTTGTATTAAGAGAAAACAAATTGGGTGATGTTAGATAGATGCTTGTATTAGGAGAAAACAAATTGGGTGATGTTAGATAGATGTTTATATTATAGGAAAACTAATTGGGTGATGTTATTTAGATGTTTATATTAAAGGAAAACTAATTGGGTGATGTTAGTTAGAAAATTGTAATGTGATTTCCTTTATGCTTAAGAGAACTTGTGATATCTTATGCGAGTGCAAGTTTTAATTTGCTTTGGCTATGTTATTGATATGTTGAATTAACTTTGCAACTAAGTGTGCAGGTATTTCTAACCGACCACATATACTAGAGATCATCCCACACTTGATGTTGTAATTCCTTGTGAAGCCGATCTAGTTCCACGAGGAACTAGGATCAACTCTGTGTATGATGAAATGTCATAACGTTAATTTGCATGAGGTTAATTGGGTTAATTCTACCCTCTTTTAATTTGAATTATGATATGTGTTGTAAGAATTGTCTTTGAATTACATTTTTAAATTTTAAATTTTTGGAGACCCTTTTCATGTGTTTTAACTTGACCCTGGGTGCTCTAACTAGGATAAACTTGACCCTGGGTTATACCCCATGGGTCTAGAGTCCCTTTTGACTTGGGTAACCCTTGGTAAACCTCCATATGGTCACCTTAACTTCACACTGAAGTTAAGTGACGAATTTGGAGGCATGGGAGGGATATAATGAGTGGTTCTAACACTCAAACCCATGCCTTTTCACTTCTCAAGGTTAGAGATGACTCCCAGACCCACCAATTATGAAGGACTTGACTTCAAGTCTTTCTCACAATTGGTGAGAGTACCCATAGAATTGTGTGGTCCTTCATGAGAGGAAAGGAAGGGGACATATGTGTCACCCTTTCCCTCTTTAACTCCCCTTTTCTCTCCCATGTGTTGAAGAGAGGACATGTGGTAAGGGGTGAGGGAGACTTTGGGGATGGGTGAGTGACATGTGTCAACACCCATCCCTTGGGACATGCTTGTAGTGGGGACAAAGAGTGAGGAGGTGACAAGTGTCACCTCCCCATTCCTCTAAACTCATGGATTGAGCTTATTTTAATCCTACTTGGGATAAGGTGACGGGTTGTTGAATTTTTGAGAATTTTAATTCTTTGAAATTGTTTTTTGGAGAAACGATAGAGGGAGTTTGGTATTTTATTTTGAAGGAGATTTTGGAGGAGCTCTACATAAACTTCTTACATAATAGGGCTTTTAAAGGTTGGTTTTCAAGGCTAAGGCCTCCCCTTTGTATTTTAGTTTCTTGCATGATGCATATGTGTGTGAGGTATTTTCTTGTGTTGTGTTTTGTTATGGTGGGAAAATTCGGTTGGGTGTTGTAAGAGCCTCTCCCACTTGGGAGAAAATGCTCAACAAGTGTGCGGTAGGGGAGGAGTGATCCTCCTCGGGGTCATTACCTTGTTTTGGGGTGTTGTAAGCCTTGAGGGTAAATTTATGTGATTTTGAGTAATCTGATACATGGCTTAAGAGCCAAAATATGAATACTGTTTGAAATTTTGTTAAACATGTTGGCTTGAGTCTGTAAGAAAAATTGTGTTGAGATATTTTGAAGGAGCGGCACTCTTGAGTTGAGTGTGTCCACTCTCCTACCCCTTTGAACTCACCTTGGTTGAGTTCATGTGTTGTTAATATCCATGGGTGTAATATTCTATTTTGGGATGTTTGTTGCCTTATTATGAAGTGGAATTGAGTTCCCTAGGTGTGCAGATGACCTCCCTAGCTCGGTGGTGACCCTCTTGCAGGTCTACGGTAGGGAGGAGAGCAAGATGTGTGGTGTTTCTTTCCATTTTGTGATATGCAGGTTCCTTGGAGCTTAGTGTGAAGTTGAAGAAATTCCTTGTCTTGGAAAAAAATATTTTATTTTCCTTTACTCTTAAAGCTCATGGGAGAGAGAGCTTGGTCTCCTTAGGAGATCTTACCATTGTTAGTTGTCAAGATGAGAACTTGGTTCTCTCTTTCGATTGTAAAATTATATTCTTGAAGTTGTGTGTGTTGGACATTTCTCATTGAATTAAAAGTTAGAAATTGTTAGTTTAAATGTATATTATTCAAAGGTTGATTGAAGAAAATTTTGATTTATAGGTTATTTCATTGTATGTCATAATGAATTGTCAATTGTTAAGTTGTGAATTTATTGCCATGACAAATAAGAAAGTTATAAATTGTTATTTTGAAAGAGAGAAAATTAGTTGTCAATTTTTAGGAGTATCTAATTAAGTGTTTTTGTTCATTCTTTGCAAGTGTGTTTAATTATGATTCAATGAATAAACTCATTTAAAAAATAAAAATGAGTTCTTTCCTTGTATTAGGAATGATAAAAGAAAATATGTTGCGTATTTTACAATTTGTTTAAAATAGAAAATCTAAGATTATTTAGAAGGAAAGTTAAGGTTAAAAATACATATAGTTTTAATGAGATTCTTGCCTTATAAAGAAAATTTGAATTAAACAAAGTACATATCTTGCTTATTATTTAGAAAGAAAATTTACAAGTAGATTGAAGGAAAAATCATAGTTATAAAAAATATATATATTTATATAATTTTATTTAATATGTGTGTTTTTAAATAAATGTGTTCACATGATTGTGAAAAAGAAAACTATGTTATTATTTTTCCTTAATACCCTTGAGATTTCACTATATGTATATATATATATATATATATATATATATATATGAATGATATATACAGAGAACATTCTCACAATCCCATTTAAAATACAATTTGATTATTATAAGAAAATTAATAGTATATATATATATATATATATATTAAATTCATTGAATAACTTATAAAAAAAATGTAAATAAAATAAAAATTTCATTGTTGAGTTTAGAACGGACTGTGTTTTACTCAGTCATTTTTTTGGTTAGATTTCGAAGATTACAAAATAGAAAATAGTGGGGGGGAGGGGTTTGAAACCCCCCCACCATTGGATAATGTGTTTTGGGTATGGGGAGGGGGGCAGAGCCCCCACCCACACCCCATTACATGGGATGTGGGTGGGGGCTCCATCCCCCTCCCCACACTCCCCTCTGTATTTTAAACCCTCGCGACCTCCGCTATGTTCCCTGCGGTCCATCCTCCGAACCTGCCACTGGACTCCGCCGCTACCACCACTCCATCCACTCTCCTCTACCGTCCGAACACCACCATCCTCCCCACTATGGATCACCACTCCCTTCTCTACGGCTTCCCTCTACTCAACACTCCACCATCCCCGACCACAGCGGCCTCCCCTCTATGCCGACCTTCCCCTCCGTAGCTCCCCTTATCTCTACGACCACCACTCTATGGTTCCCTCCAATGCGCCACTGCCACTTCCTCAACCCTGCCAATCAAAACAAATAAACAAGAATTTTTTTTTAGGGTTCTGCCAATTGGTGATAAAATAAAAATATGGTAGGGTGTTGACTTCTTTTTAAAAGAAAAAAAACCTATTTACATATAATTATTAAAAGAAAACCTAATGTTGTAAATACAAATTATGTGTGTATGTGTGTATTTACACTTTCATAACTATTTGAAGCCATCATATGCATTTCATATGTGGTCATTTAAACTCAACCTGTAATTTGAGAAAACGACAAATTAAGAAAATGAGAGAAAAATGAGAGAAAAAAAGAAAGAAAGATAAAAGTGAAAACAAAGAGGAGAAAATGTATGACTTTTCCAGAATAGGGCTAAGAGTACTAATTAAGATTTAATAATCCATTAATCATGATTGGAGGAATATAATTGACAAAATTAATTCAAACGTTGAATTAAACCCAGAGCGGAAACCTAGTGGACTTCATCAAATGAAGTTAGTAAGTCCTGTTTATGTGATCTGATCTACCAAGAAATTAGGAATAATGTAAATGATGTAGAGATAACTTTGATTGATAGAGAACGTGAAGGAGAACAAATTTATATTAATTTTTAGAAAATGTGAAGGAGAACAAATATTCAGGCTTTGTTGAAAAATGTTTAAAAATAGAAAACGTGAAGGAGAACAGATGATCAAACTTTGTTGAAAAATGTTTAATTAAACTTAATCAATTGTATTCCAATGTAATTAGTGAGATGTAAGAAATTTATTAACCTAAGTTAGGAAACCTCTTGATCAGATTTAGTATTAGCACAGTAAACCCTACTCACGCCCGTGAGGCGTTATGCTACTGGAATTTCTTGGAATTTAGGGTTTAGTTAGGTTAGGGAAGTCTAACCCTATTAGCGACGTTAACCACGTCATGATGACCCCCTTGTTGGCCTTCTTGCGATTAGTATGCGCACATGTGTGTATTACCCCACTTTCAACTATTTTGTTTGCACTTTAAGTGTACACCACTGAGCACGTTTACGCGTGCGAGGGGGTTTCTAGGGAAGCGTGGGAATTTTTTTGATATTTCGTGTCATGACCACATGACAAATGTGGACATGACATGTGTGATGTGTGTTGCAACCGCATGGGAAATGTGGGCATGACATTTGGTAAATGTGGGCATGACATTTGCTTTCCAACACAATTCACAACTTGCAAAAATACATATACTTTATGCACAAAGGTGCTACTAATGAGACACAAAGACAAGGAATGAGATAACTTCACAAGTAATTGCATCAATCATTCAAATGTCCACAATAGAACAAAAAAATAAGAAGGCAAAATTGCTTATCTTCATTAATCTCCAAGGTGTAAACTGCTCTACATGTTTGTAAAAAGAGAGTTACAAATACAATCTTTTGCTAAAAGAACTCCAAAATGAGTTACAATGAAGCATGAGAATGAAAAGAACTCACTCCCAAAATGATGTTTGAAGTTACTATATGCTTTTCCAAATGGTTGCACAAAGATAGGGAATACAAACCCCTTTGTTCGTGCATAACCAAAAAGCCTAAATTCTAGGCCCTAAAACCCCTCCAAAAAGGGTCAAAGGTGAAGAAAAGGTCAAGGCATGACCTCACCTATCATAAAGGCATCAAAAACTACCCCTAAATGCTCTCATTTCCCTCCAAAACCAAGTCAAAACCACTCCTATATTCACTCCACATGTTGGTCAACTTCCTCCAACCTCCCCTATATGCTTGGTACTTGCATATTAATACTCAACTATATCCCCTAAATGCTTGTACTTGGACACATTTATCGTTATTTTACATATACACAACAATAACTAAGTGATTTATATTGACATAACTTAAATAATGTTTTACATTTTATAACCTATGCAAAATAAAGGCCATGATTCGACCTATGTCTTGAAGACAATGTAAAATATATATAAGTCTTGAGCGGACACATCTTAATTGCTAGGCATATGAATACAAGGTGAAGGTATTAATCTTTTATTGCAACTGTTAAAATAAAGGTAAAAATGCCTTTAGGTTTGTCGGCCAAAGTTAGGGTTGAAACCCTAACTCAAAATGCTCTGCCAAACTCTCATTTCACATTTCACTTTGCATTTTGCATTCTAAAAAAACTTGTAGGCCACTGACAAAGAGTTTCAATTGGTGCTTTCATGGATGCTTGGACTGGAGTTAGCATGCTAAAAACTTGTAGGCCACTGACAAAGAGTTTCAATTGGTGCTTTCATGGATGTTTGGACTGGAGTTAGCATGCATTTTCCATGATAAATTGACACAACAAGCTTGGGTAAGCTATCTGTCTATATAAAATCTGCTTTTCTTTTCAATATATCTGGGAAATATGTTGTCTTGAGCTCCTTTTTGTGTAGAAATGACTGTGTTTTTTCATTCCATCTCAGTTTCTTTGAAAGGAATAAAGAGAACATATGTATCTTCTTCAGCTAGAAGTGGTGAAACTTCCTTGTCTTCTATAAGCTATTCTATGCCTTGTGCTACATCGTGCATGACTATAAACTGACTATGTCATCTTGCAATTCTGCATTTGATGAAATCTGTCTTGAAACATGATGATCTGATTAATCTTGTCAAAGATCTGTCAATGTAATGAATATTGTGTTGATGTTTGTGTAGCTATGGGAGGTTAAGATCTATATAGGCATTGGATGAAGGGGTGCGACCCTACCACAAAGGCACCTCCTCCCATAATACATATGCAAGATCAAATCAAGGATGAGGGATGAATAATAGATCAAGAAAGAGAGAAATATACAATAGTATATTTGATCTGGGAAAACTAACATGGTATTAGAGAAAAAAAAATCTTGGGGGCTGTGAGGTATGTTGTTGAATGCGCATGGCCTGTGAGAATATTGACCTGAGTTTCGTGATCGGCTATTGGTAGGATCGTGCAATGCATTTCATATAGATTGACACTCTTTTGCAGTGTTTGGGGTGCATCCTTTGAAGTTTCAAGTTATCGTATATAGGGTTGGATCATTGTATATCTTCATTGATCAGCTCATACAACTATATGAGAAGATAAGCATCGTACATCAGTTAAGTACATTTCGGAATAACACAGGAGTCTCGCCAAATTTCAAAATCATAACATGCAAATCTACTATTGCTAAGGGTCATTGTATTGTTAAAGATCTATGTGCTTTACACTAAGAAGTGTCTGAAGATCAGTGTATGAATGCAATACAATCCACAGAAAGGTTCCCATATGCTGCAAGAATAGAGGTTTGTGGATCTAAACAACAGGCAGTGATAAGTAAATTGATCCCATGCTATGAAAATCAATGGAATCGACTTGGTGCTACTCATGAGAGAGTCTTGTGATAATTGTTGATTTGATGAATGGAAAGACTGATCCTTGTGTGGCAATGAAGATGGCTGGAGATGTTAGTTTTCATGTGATGAAAACTAGAGCACTGGTTATGTTCTTAAATAAGGCAAACAAGATATTTTTTAATGAAGTGAAATCACACGAATGGGCAGTGAAGCAGTATGCTTGCAAGGTTGACATTCTTAGCAATGTTGGATGCTTCAAGGAAGCCCTTTACTTTATCATAAAGATGCAAGTAGAAGATCTTGCTTCTGTGTGGGGGATTTTGCTTGGTGCTTGCAAAATTCACTGCAACACTGAAACTAAAGAAAGTATGCCTAAATGTTTGAACTCGTAGAGGAGTCACAAATAGATCTTCTAAGAGAATTGGAGTCTGGATCAAGTGGTTTAGTAAGAAATATATCTTTGACAAAGATAAGTCAAGGCAAGGATCTTACAAGGGGTTGTGAAGTCTAGGACTCACAACTAAGAGGGAGTCTGATAAACCAACAGAGGCAACCTTGGATGAGGAGGTCAAGAGGTTGATGCTAGTACTTGGAGCTTCAGAGGGAGTCAATCATCATGAAGATTCCTTGTTAGTGCATTTCTCTCTGAGAGAGGTTTGAGGTGCAAGCCCTTGTTAATGATTTCTTCTTTGTGAGAGAAGTTCGAGGTGAAATCCCTTGATAATGAGTTCTTCTCTGTGAGAGAAGTTTGAGGTGAAATCCCTTGTTAATGAGTTCTTCTCTGTGAGAGAAGTTTGAGGTGAAATCCCTTGATAATGAGTTCGTCTCTGTAAGAGAAGTTTGAGGTGAAATCCCTTGACAATGAGTTCTTCTTTGTGAGAGAAGTTTGAGGTGAAATCCCTCGATAATGTGTTCTTCTCTATGAGAGAAGTTTGAGGTGAAATCCCTTCACAATGAGTTCTTCTCTATGAGAGAAGTTTGAGGTGAAATCCCTTGGTAATGAGTTCTTCTTTGTAAGAGAAGTTTGAGGTGAAATCTCTTGATTCCCCCCTTTGGGAGAGCCATGGTGGATGTCATGAGTGTGACTCCATGACAACATCACGTGAGAGAGTTCGTGATGATTTTCTTGTACTTGTGCTTTTTCACCCTCTGGGAGTAGCCATGGTGAATGTCACAATGAGGTGACTACATCACGTTGAGTGACTCCAAGATGGACATTTGTGCACTTGTTTTCTTCCACTCATGGGAGTAGCCATGGTGGACATCATATTGAGTGACTCCATGATGATATCATGTTGAGTGACTCTTTGATGAACTCTTTTCTACACATGGGAACAGCCATGGTGGACATCATGTTGAGATAATTCATGACAAGACATGATAACCCTGAGTAAGACTCAAGGAAGACTTTGCTATACCTCCCTAGTTAAGAGGGAGTGTTGATGTTTGTGTAGCTATGGGAGGTTAAGATCTGTATAGGCATTGGATGAAGGGGTGTGACCCTAGCACAAAGGCACCTCCTCTCATAATACATATGCAAGATCAAATCAAGGATGAGGGATGAATAAAAGATCAAGCAAGAGAGAAATATACAATAGTATATTTGATCTAGGAAAACTAACATATTGAAACCTTCTTGTTGTGTAATGATGAACATACACTCTCACTCTATAGTCATTCACTTGGCATGAAAGGAAATGTTTTGTTGCATTCTAAGCATTATTTATACATTGGCTTCTATGTGATGTCCCTTATCACTGCTATATGCATCACCTCATTCACTGCCATCTCTATTATGAACTATGACAGCCCCTTCTATTATCCACTGTCCTCTGAAGACTTTCACTAATAGTTGCAAAGTGTTGATGGACTACTTTTTGACAAGGATTGTTGTTTTGCAAGGATAGTGTTGTCTTTTCTATTCTTTTGTTGACTGTCCCAAGTCTATAACATGATCCTCTTTGAAATACAATGAAAGTGTTAAACCCTCAAATGCACTCCACAATAACATTGTTGTGTAGACTGCCCCTTGAGCATTGATGCCTTTGGTGTTGATGTCTTGTCTCCATGTTCTACCCACAGTCGATTTGATAAATGACCATTGAGCCATCCAATCCTGAGAAACCTTCTTAAAAACTTACCTAAATGATGAAGATTATCCATGTTTATGACTTTGTAGACCCTTATTTATAAAGTGCAGATCCTCTTTTTAAAATGTAGACCTTATTTGTCTAGTGCAGACTATTTTCTTGTCTTCTCTAAATCTATATGTTCTTCATGTTGTTTCCATCCTGCACACTTATAGATGTCTACACCTTCATGGTCTCTATTTTGTCATTGCTTCTAAGGGTTTTTAACATTTTTGGTCACTAATGCATGGAAAAGTTCTCCAACACTTGACAAGTTTATCACATAGTTAACAACTCCTGATTTTTTCTGTGTGATCTCTTCATCTCTATTCTAAAATGGAAAACATACAGTGTTCCTTTTCTCTTTATAAGGCTTGTCTTAGTTGTCCCTCATGATTCTCTATTAGACTGTAGTATAGGCCTCTTGCATGGTTTGCATGTGGCTTGGGTCTCTGTGCCCTGTCTATCTCCTTGTAAACATGAAACTTCACTGTTCTTTATGACTTGAACCTTATGCTATCCTCCATGTCTTAGTTTTGTTGCATAGTCTGCACCTTATATTTCATATGTAGGTCTTTCCATTCTCAAGGGTTTTCATTCATGCACATGGTAACCTGCTCCTCCTCTTGACCATTCCTTTCACCTGCTATTTTTGTAGTTGTGACTACTCTTTGTCACATTGTGGACTGCCCATTTAAACTGTGGACTATTCTTTCATGATTGTAACAGTCTTCATCCTTTTCATCATAGCTGACTATCTCTGTTGCTTCTTCGATAGTCCCTTTGGAATCTAGTGATTATTGAAAAAACTAGACTGTCGCTGTCCCCTTAATAGTCCTTGTGATTGTTTCTATGCCTAGAACCACTACTTCTTTACTCATTGTAGTTCCATTGAGTAGATATTTGTCATTTAGGAAAGTGATCTACCAACTCACTCTCATGAGTGATGAATACATGCTCAATGATAACAAGTATAATGTTTTTACACTCTTATACCTCTTAAAACACAAGAGGGCAGGATGCTGGGCTCAACCCTTGTGGGAACCCATTTTACTCCACATGCTATGATGTCAAATGAAAGATGGTCTAGCAATGAAAATTTCACCTACACCTGCACAGTGAACAAACATGATAGATAAAACAATGAAGCCAAAAGATTTCAATGATGCTCATGATGATTGATGATACCCCTCTGCTTTTCCTAATATCTATGATGTTGCAAAACTATTTCAATGCCTTATGAGAATAAACTATATATTTGTTGATATAGTATATGCAGAGAATACGGGTCCTGAGCTCTAACACAACTTTTCTCATCCCTTGCAAGCATTTCAAGCAGCAGCAGGTCAACTTCTGGAGCAACCAAGCAGGAGGAATTGAAGCAAGGATGCAACAGTTCAACACAAGGTTTGTCATTTAGGCAATGATGGTTCCCTAATCTTTCTATATGCTTTTTCTTTTCTATTTTCTTCAAATGTATAGTTTATTCTTCTATTGTATTGAAATAGTTATTCCCATGGCTTGTGTGGGACACCATACATTTATGATTGTCAATAAAAGACAACATCTGCACAAAATATGTGTAATCTTTCTCTTGTGTATATTTGCATAATGAATTACAATTTATTTGATAACACTTCTGTGCATATGAATAGAACTTAATAGCTTAGCTCTACCTGATTGAGCTGAAAGCTAAATTAGGTAACACATACACCATTGCTAGGGATTCCCTTTCAGTTGTGGTATAATTCTTCTCTACTTTTGATAGATTCTTTCTTACAAATTATATAGGGTGATCCTTAGAACCTTTGGGTTGCATCAATTTTGCTCCCACTACAATCCCTAATGCACTGACATGAACGTGGGATGTGTTGTCCCAATCAAGAAATATGAGTATCGGTGCTTTTGCTATCTTTTGTTTCAATATGTCAAATGGCTTTTAGTGCTACTCATTCTAAGTAATAATTTTCCCCTATTTTTTCTTCAATAGTTCTTCTATAGGTGCTGAGATGGCTGCATAACTCTTGATAAAATTGCGATGGTAAATGGTACATCCTAGGACTGTTTGGATGTCAGATGCATTTTTTGGTGGTGGTTACTTTTGAATAATTGTAATTTTTAGGGGATTAACCATGAATCCTTCTTTGCATATCATATGACCTAGTAGTGTTCCAAATGGTACCAAAAAAGTACATTTCTTCAAGTTCAAGGAGATTTGCAAGCTTCTGCACTTATTCAACATCAACATTAATGTTTGTGTGTGATCTTTTACTAGTCCAAATACCATTCAATCATCCAAATAGACTTCCAAGAAATCATGTATAAACTCCTTGAATGCATTTACCATAATTCTACTAAATATTGCAGGTGCATTTTTCAATCCAAATGGCATAACAATATACATGAAAGATCCTAGTTTAGAGGCAAATGTTGTTTTAAGTTGGTCCTCTTCTCTAATTTTTACCTAGTGGTATCTAAAGAATCCATCAATTAAGGAGTAAATCTCCCTATCGGCAATTGATTCCAACATTTCTTCTATGAATGATGTAGGGAAAGGATCATGAATACAAGCTTTATTCAACTCTCTATAGTCTCCACAGATCATAATTTCTCTTGTTTTCTTATTCTGTACTACCATTGGATTGATCCACTCTACTTCCTCTACTAGTTTTATGATCCCTAGTTCGAGCATCTTATCAATTTCTACTTTTACTTTTATCTTCATGTTTGGATTCAATCTATATGGCCTTTCCTTGATCGGTTTACTACCTTTTTTTAACTGAATTTTCATTGTTCTGGCTTCCTCTTTGATTCCCTTCATATATGTGAATTTTCTAGGAAACAAATCCTCATGCTCACACACAATTTCTACTACTTGTACCACTACCTTCTCATCCCAATAGTCTCCTATTTTGGCTATCTTAGGATCTCCTTCTTTGGAAATGTTCTCTTCTCTTAGTTGGATGGGCTTATTGTAGTATTTTTTCCTTGATAGCTCTTGTTTCCACCATCTTTCTTTCTCCTTGCTCAATCTTTATTTCGGGTTCCCTACTCTCTTCATCCTCTAGTTGTGTTGTTTTGTAGCATTTGTGTCTCTCTGAATATGATTCTTTATCCATCCATTCTATGATTTTCCATATGCCTTATATTCTTTTTGGTGGTGAGCTTTCTTCCATTTTTTCTTCTTCTTCCGCATCATATTGAAAAATGATCTCCTTGATTATGAGAAGTGATGTGTATATTTTCTTTCCTCAACTAAAGAATGAGAATGTGTGAATGAAATACTTTTGTAGTTCTTCCAAATATTTAGTTTCTTTCCTTCATTCCTGATTTATGTACCATGTCTGTGCAATTGGTGATAGTGTGCAATAAAAGAAATGGTTATACAATATCTCATTATATTCATTTATTTCTCTCCATACCAATGTACACATGGATAGATGTTCTTGTGGTGAGATCTGACCTAAATATCTGGTTATTATGTCATATTCGCCTTCCTTCGGTAAATATCTTATCTTGATGAGTATTTTGAATGTTGGCCATCAATTGATTATGTATTTGTGTGTGTTCCACCAATTTACAGCATTGCATAGCAATGTGTCTTGTACAACTTGTAATCTTATGTCTTCATCTGAAAACACTATCTCCATTTTTGCTAGATATATATGTAGGTTATGTACTCTTGAAAACCTAGACAACTTTATATGTAAAATACCTTTCAAAATGTGACTTACCCAGTGAGGTCCTTGATCCATATGTTTTGTATCCTCCATAGATGTGCCATATGTGATCTCCGATGAGTTTTGATGAAGTGTAGAGGATTATGATACATCTTCTTCTCCAATCCTGACCATTAATATTCTCTGCTAACAAACAATTTTTTGTGTTTTTAGTTCTAATTCTTCTCTCAACCAAGCTTATATAACTTCCTCACTAGCTGTGCTATAGTGATCATCTTCTATCTTCAATTATCTCTTAGATTTAGGCTCTTTTGTTGTTTCTTCAACTTCCAACTATGAAATTATGTAGGTATTCATTGATTCCTTCTCACGGTCATTTGTCTGATTGACTTCTTCTATGTATGCTTCCTCCATTGATGATCCCAAAGGAATTTTGATAATTTTGTTATCATTAGAAAATGATAGCTCCTCTTTCTGGGCATCTACAATACCATTTGCATCTACAAACCATCTCAAACCCAAAAGTGCAATGAAAGCTTCCCCTTGATCCTTCATGGCTACCACAATAAAGTCTAAGACTTGTTTGACCCCCATTAGGTTAACTTGAAATTGGTTCCATGTTCCCATTGTTCGCATCTAAGATCCATCTGCCAAGATTATATTGTAATTTGTCTCTATTAGTTTAGGTCTTCCCAACTGTTCACACAACCTTTTTGTCAGCATGTTGACATCTACTCCC
The DNA here is from genome assembly GCA_027924645.1 of Cunninghamia lanceolata. Lineage (NCBI taxonomy): Eukaryota > Viridiplantae > Streptophyta > Pinopsida > Cupressales > Cupressaceae > Cunninghamia > Cunninghamia lanceolata. The sequence goes on along the minus strand of BSBN01000098.1, from coordinate 3,094,925 downwards.
AGATCTATCATGATATTCTAGACTTTTTTGTGATTGATATGAACATCCACCATAAGTATCTTTCTCTTCCATTCTCTGTGTCCTTCGCATCCTCTATAGTTGACTCTTTTTGACCTTGCTCCTTATTCCAATATTTAGAAGATTTCTTAAGTTTCTCAATGAGTCTGTGTTGTTGTGTCAATTGGGCTAACTGCTTAAGAGCTTCTACTTATTCTTCAGTGAAAAACTAATTATATTGTTTCTCCTTTTCTTACTCCTTCCTTATTCTTTATTTAGATTTTTGCAAAACATCCTCATGTTATTTCTTAGTAGGAACAAATTTTTTCCTCCTCACTATCTTCCTCTTCTGTCTCAATGGTGTAATATTTTTTGATATTCGTTCCCTATCTTGTGAGTACCACAACTTTCTCCTTCAGTCTTCTTCTATCTTTTCTAGTATGTTTTGACTTGCTTCTCCTGTAATACTCTTCCTCTTCTGTAGATTATGTTGAAGATGTGTCTATTTTCTCCCTGTTTTTCTTCTAGTAAGTTCTTTATCCTTGACCCTTACATTCCCTTCTTATGATCCTAGCCCCTTTTTGTGTATTCAGGTTCTATAACTGATCACTCTTAGATTATGGAGGTGCATTCTAGAAGTACTGTTGTTATTTATCAAAAGAAAACAGGTCATGCTCTATATAGCTACCAAATGAACATTGCATTTTTATTTTGCCCCAACATTCATTAGAAAAATGTCTTAGCTTATTTCATTTGAAACATGCGGCATCCTCTCTCCTTTGACCTATTCCACGGCTTCAGCCTTCTCTATAGCATCCAAACTACTCTCAGTCATCATTATTGTATCTATTCCCAAAGGATGGATCGCTAGAGTTTGAATTTTGCATTGCATTGACATTCCTCTAGTTTCTCCAATTTGGTTTCTTGTAGCCTTTATCATATGATTCTCTTTCTGCTATGAATTTCACATATCTCATGTTGTTGCTCTCTATCAAATTGTTTCCACTTTACCATGTTTCATCTTCTTCACCATCAATATCTCTTTTCCTCTGGAAGTTTTGTGAAGGACAATCTACAGTTTCATGGTCATCCCATTCTCTGTACAATCCACAATATACTGCATTTACTCTTTTTGTTGTTGTTTTGATGTCTACCTTCATTCCAAAAGCTTTCCCTTCACCTTTTATTCTAGGGACAAGTGACCTTCCCTTTTACAGTATGAGCACCAAATATTAGGTCTTTGCTTATGCACATTATCCTCCTTGGCCAAAATATCATGTCTTAGCTTTAATTTCTCTAATTCCAATTTCAAGTTCTCCATTTCTAGGTTTGCCTTCATCTTATCTTGTTTGCACAAGGATTGAGACCCGATCTGGCAAGATAGTGTCACTACTTTTGCATATGTTGCAAATTCTCTTCCATCTAAGGAAAATCTTATTTTAGGGCTTATTCTAGATATGAACCATTCTATCCTTTTCTTCTTAGTTAGTGGTTCCTCCAAATTCCTAGTTGTCTCCTTGAATCTTTTATCAAACTCTTTTATTGATTCTCTATCCAATTGCATCAAATCTGTCATCTTACTGACCCCTTCTATATGAATATCTGGAACTACAAAATTCTCTAAGAATTCTTGCTTGATTTCATCCCATTCCTTATCACTTTATGGACATGTTTTCATATACCACTTCAAAGCTTCATTCTGCAAGGTGCCTATGAAGTCAAACAACTTGATTTCATTCTTTGTTACTCCATTCTGGTTCCAAATAGACTCCAAAACACAAATGTGCTCTACTACTTTAGTATTATCATTCTCAAATACTAGTAACTTGATAGGAATATCCATGATTGGTCTTCTTAAAGTCTGTGGTACATTGCAATAGGTTTCCTCCAGTCTACTATTCTGATTAATCTATCTTCTATCAACTCAGATTGTTCTTTCTCTTCTTTTGCCTCTATGTAGTTAGATATCAAAGTACTTTTCTCCTAAAACTTCTATGAAATTACTCTAGATCTCTTCTATTTTGCCTACTTCCTTGTTTTCTCAAATATTTTCCACCTTAATCAAACTTCTCCTTACTTTATATGGCACTCGGGGTGACTTATGGTCTAGGGGTTGTGTCTCTTTGCAGTGTCTCTTCAAATTAGGGATACTCTTCTATTTGTGAATGACATCATGTCAGCATCAAGTGATGTTTGAAATAACCTTCTAAAATCCTTGGAACTCCTTTCAATGTTTACCAGTGCATCTTCTCCTCTTCCTCTTATCTTCTCTATGCTTTGGAAAATTAGCTCCTCTATTTATTCCTCATCCAAATTCAAAAATTTTGATGTTGATTCCAAATTTTTGGTAGTCTACAGTATGAACCCTAGTTCACCTCTTTCTTCCTTTACCCTTTTGCTTTCTTCTTCAGCGGCACCCATAGTGGTGCACTCAGCAGCATCCTCCATGATGCGCTCTATTTCTTCACCATCTAATTTCCTTTCTCTAGAAGCACCCCAAGGGCACACTCAACAATATCCTCCATGATGTGCTTGTCTTCTTCCCTTCTGGCAGCACCTCCAATGGTGCACTCTACAAATTTTTCTTTACCTTCCACAAGTTTTGTTGTCATTTATTTTCTACTCTCTTGTGCCCTTTCCATCCTCCTATGGTAATATTCCTATCATTCCTGATTTTGCTTCAATCTTTCTTTCCTGCTTATTTGCATTTTGGTTATGATGTCTTTGTTGATTTCTCTTTTCTTTTGTTTCTCCTTGTTTGCCATGGGTTTTCTTGATTTGGTGTTCCATTAGTCCTTTTATATCCCATGGTATCCTTGTTTGAAGAGTCACATCATTTGAAATATCCTTGCAGATCATACCCCCTCTCCATTTGCCATCCCCTTAAGTGTCTGCCCCCTCTCACAAAGGTAGGAACTTAAAGAGATCCAAATTTCTCCACAAATTAAAACTTTTCTCCACCAACATAGCCTTCTCTTGTTTCTAGAATTTTGCGCTACTCCTTTGAATTTTTTGCCCCTTAAATATTTAACTACGCTCTTCTAGGGTCCCAATAATGGAACCAAATGTTGGCAAGAAATGGGGAGGGCTACCAATTTAGAGATCCGGTCCTCAGCTAAGTCTTTGTAGTCAGTTTATACCCCAGTCAAGTAGTTAGAGATTGATAGAAAAATACAAAGAATAACATAAGTAGAGTATAATAGACATATCATAACAATAAGACACCAAAGAATAATCTGGTGCCAATTATTTGATAGGTCTAAGTCTTTGCCTCATCATCCTACATACATATTGGATTAGACTTCTATGTCATCTTCATATCATCATGTATTCTATCTTACTTATCATATCATACATATATAGTGTATCTATTACATATAGGGATGTGTCCTTTAGCATCTTATGTCAGCTTCTAGCCTCTGCATGATGTATGCACCAGCTTTGGTTGGCTCTACTCCATGCCCTGTATCCTGCTAATAGTCACTATGTTATGGCATGTTGCTTATGTGTTTATTTCCTTGTAACTATGTGAATAGTTTAATTTTTTCACATATCTCCTCTCATTGATTAGTTTAGGAAGCATGTTTTACACATCTACTTCCTTTCATTTGGTGTAAGAATCAAAATCTTCTATCAATTTCCACACCCCGTTGAGATAATGAGATAGTTGTTTATCATCACATCTATATACATTGTGAATCTACCTAACAACAAGCTATAAATTATTGAAAACCTACACATTCTTTACCTTCATCTTTATGGCTAGTTGGACTTCATGAATCAACACTTTATATTTAGCTACATTGTGTGAGAAAGTGAATTGTAGTTGATAGGATACAAAAAATAACCTTCCATTAGGATTTACCAATTCCACTCTAGCTCCATATCCTTTCTTAGATTTGGAACCATCAAATCCGAGAGTCCATATGCATTGATCGTCCATCTTTTTCTAGGTTTTGGCATCTTCTATTTTGAGTCTTCATTGTTACTTCAAAACTATATACTCACAACTCTTGTTGCACATATGTTATTTCATTGGTAGTGTTGTATTAAGTGATGAATTTCTTGAGTCACACATCCATTTCAATCCAAATTTGATTGGCTACACCTCACCATGGAAACTACACATGAGAGGAATCGGTGACAATGTAACCATTGAGGATTTTTAGCCAATCTCTACTCAGAAGCATCCCATTAATTTCTAGCATGTTCACCACCTAAATGTTAATGGTTTTATGGATCATTAGATCTAAAGCTATCTCAATCAAAGTATTCTTAATCTCTCTTATCATGTTGACCTATGACTATTCCAATTACACAACTGTTTTACTAGTCTTCATTGGGGTCATTCTAAGATTTTGATAAATTGAATATGTCATGATGTTCTTGGATGCACTTGAGACCAAAAGGAAATTTCATAAGTTCTTGATGTAGGGTCATTAGGGGCCTCATAAGCATAATTTTTGTCATGTTTGGTTTTTAGGTTGTTTGAGTGTTTTGGAGTCTAATAAGGTCATTTATGACCATGTCATGTTGATCCATTTTTGGAGTGTTAATAGGGTCTTTGGTTAAAATATTGTAAAAGTTGTCATATTGCTAAAAAATGTATAGTTACAAATCAAAAAAATTAAGAAATAGGTACAAAAAAATCAAGAAATTGGTTCTAAATAGTTGGAATTGATTGGAAATGTATAAAGGCACCCTCCAAACTTGAATAGAGGATTGGAGACATTGTTTCTGAAGTTTTGGTGAATGAAAGCAATCATTTTCTGTGCATTTCTAATGTTGCAGACATGTTTCTTCACTTTGTATAGACTATACGGTACATATATTGGTCTGAAATTGATTGGCTTGAGTTGACATGTGAATCTTCTTTCATTTGCTTCTGGTAGCATCAAATTTCATTGATTTATTAGAAAGTTATTTCATTTTCTTTAAAAACTGTCAAAACCCTACCTAGGGTAACCAGTGATGAAAAAAAAAATGTAGTTTGACCTTCCACCTATGGGAAATCTCCAAAATGGATGGAAAGGTCTATATGTATGTACTTTACCTTGTTTCATGTTTACAGGTGCCTAAGGAAAGGTTTGGCATGTGCTTGGTTCACCAGTAGGTCTGATATTTGCATGTATCATACTATGTAGCAGTAGAGCAAGGACGAATATGCAAAACAAGGTCTGAAACTTGTTTCTTAGTCATTGGAAATAGTATAGGAACATAGGGAGAGGTCATGCAAACCTAAACCAATAATCTTGAACATATTTGAAGGATTGATTCGAGTTATAGTTGACTATCTCAGGAGCACTGTTTATACAGTCATAGGTATGATGTTAGTCTCCAAACCAGACAGGGTTGTGTAGGAGTCTTGGCATTGAATACTTGATGGAATCACCTTTGAAACATTGGAAAGAGGTCTCTAAGTCAATGGTGAGGGTTTGAATTAGTCTATGTTGGTGTTGCCTTAGTACATTGAAGTTGTCTCTCCTAGGTTGATAAATACAAGGGTTGTGAGTCCCATAACTTGTCGCATTGTTGAGTCGTACATGGAAGTTATCCTTGATCAATTAAGCTTCAAGAAAAGTTTTCCCTTGATGTTTGTATTATCCCAATTAAGTTGGATCAACCCTCTAAGGGAGTTCAATGCTAGGGTCTAGAAAGGTGCACCTAGGAGCAGCAATAGAGAAGGTGTAAGAATACTTTGTCATATTGTGTTGTTGTCCTAAAGAAGGTCCTTCCTCTACATCAAATTGGTATCAGAGCAAGGAGGATCAGTAAGAGGTTACAAATAAGTTGAGTTTGATGACCGGCCAAGATACCTCTAAGGGTAAATGTGGAGAGAATAATTAGAGAGGTGAGAGACTCTCTTGCCCTATAATTGAGAGCCATAAAGGAAAGCCTTGATGCAAGACTCACATCAGTTGAGACCAACTAGAGAAGAGGAGTGGTCACGGGAGATTTGAGTGACCAAGAAGAAGAAGAAGTGGGTGAAAATATACCACAAGAACTTGAAGAAGAAAGAGATATTGAAGAGAAGAGGTTGGAGAAATTTCTAAAGCAGTTAAGAATGATGGTTCCAAGGTAAAAATAGAACTTCTAGTATATTCAAGAAGTTTGAATGGAGAAGAACTCCTAGATTGGATAGGAGAATTAGACAATTATTTTGAGTTTGAGGAGATACTGAAGGGGTAGCAATTGAAATTGGGAAGAACAAAACTAAAAGGACATGCATCCCTATGGTGGGATTATGTACAAGAAGAGAGGAAGAAGAAAGGAAAAGAAAAGATTACATCTTGGGATAGAATGGTTACAAAATTGAAAGGTAAATTCCTACCTAGTGATTACGCCATTCAGTTATATAGAAGGCTACAAAATTTAAAGAAAAAAGACAGGGATGTAAAAACATACACAAAAGAGTTCTACAAAATAAGCATAAGATTAGGTCACATGGAAGAAAATGTTGACAAAGTTGTAAGGTATTTGAATGGGCTAAAGTATAGCCTACAAGATGAACTAAGTCTCACAAGTTCAAGAACCATAGAAGAGTGCTATCAGTTGGCCATAAAGGTTGAAGACAAGTTGAGAAGGAGACAAGAAAAGTAAAGTAGAGGTAGGGCAAGGACAACTATTAGAGGAAGAGGGGCTTTTGTTGGTAGAGGATGGTCTCGAAGGTCTCAAGGAGAAACAAGTATCTCACGAGAATAAACATCATATTTAAGGGGCAGCTTTAGAGGAAGAAGACCAAATTTTAGAGGTAGATTTGGCAATAGAGGAGGCTCAAGTGGATTCACTAGAAAGTGCTACAACCCTGAGGAGTAGTCATCTACTTCTTTTAAAGGTGAGAGGAGAAATCAGATTGCACAAGGTGGAGATGGTGCTAAAAGTGTTAATTCCCCATCACAAAATGCAAAACTAGAAGTTGGAGAGTTCTTATTGATGAGAAGAACCTTGATCAAAGTGCCCATGGAGAAGGAACCACCTCAAAGAAAGTCACTCTTTAGGAGTACATGCAAATGCCAAGGTAAATGTTGTAAATTTGTCATTGATTTGGGAAGTACTGATAATTTGGTTTTAGTTGAAATGGTAGAGGAGTTAAAGTTGAAAAGATTGCGTCATACCACTCCACATAAGATTTCTTGGTTAAATAAAGGGTAGCAAGTGTTAGTTAATGAACAAAGTTGGGTAGAATTCCATATAGGGGGTTATAAGGACAAGGTCTTGTGTGACATCATCCCTATGGATGTTTGTCATGTGCTTCTTGGTAGACCATGGTAGTATGATAGAAATGCCAAACATGATGGTAGAAAGAACACATATGTCATAGAGAAGGATGGAGTCTCATATACTCTAACACCATTGAAAGATGAAGATAAAACACCAAAAGTGGAATCCAATGTGATGTTGGTAGGAGAGAAAAAATTCATAAAGGCCATATAAGATGATAATATGGGTTTTTCCATATAGCCAAGCCTAGGTCTGTTGAGATAGCAACAAAGAATTAAGAGTTGCCTTTGGAAATTCAAATCTTGCTAAAGAAGTATGCTAATATAGTAGTGGATGAAATCCCAAACAACTTGCCTCCTTTGAGGGATATTAGTCACCACATTGATTTCATACCAATGGCTAGTTTGCCTAATAAGGCAGCATATGGGATGACACCATAGCAGAATGAGGAGATTAAAATACAAGTCCAAGAATTTCTTGATAAGGGGCTAATCAAAGAAAGCCTTAGTCCTTGTTTGGTTCCCATTGTCCTAGCACCAGAGAAGAGAGGTGAATGGAGGATGTGCATTGATTCTAGGTCCATTAATAAGATTACAATCAAATATAGGTTCCCCATTCGATGGATAGAAGACTTGATGGACTGTGTAGGTGGAGCATGCTACTTTTCCAAAATAGACCTCAAGAGTGGGTATCACCAAATCAAGATCAGACTAGGGGATGAACGGAAGACAACATTTAAGATAAATGAAGGGCTTTATGAGTGGCTTGTGATGCCTTTTGGTCTCTCAAATGCACCAAGCACCTTCATGAGGTTGATGATTGAAGTTCTCAAGCCTTTATTGGTAAGTTTGTAGTAGTTTATTTTGATGACATTCTTGTTTTCAGAAAAACTAAGGAAGAGCATTTGCACCATTTGGATTTGGTTTTAAAAATATTGAATGAAGAGAAACTAATGATTAATTTGAAGAAATATGAGTTTATGAAGACAGAGTTGGTACATCTTGGTTTTTTATTACAAAAGGCACCTTGAAAATGGATCCAAGCAAGGTTGAAGCTATTCTAAGTTGGCCTCAACCCAAATTAGTTGCTGAAGTAAGAAGTTTCCATGGTTTGGCAAGTTTTTATAGGAAGTTTATTAAGGGTTTCAGTCATGTTTGTGCTCCAATCATTGATACCATAAAGGGGGATAAGAGAAAGAAGTTTGTTTGGACTAGTGAGGCTAAAAAAAGTTTTGAGTATTTGAAACAGAGGGTACCAGAGAAACCCATATTAGCCTTACCAAATTTCAATAAGGTGTTTACTATTGAGTGTGATGCAAGTGGCTATTCCATAGGGGCAGTGTTGAGTCAATGATAAAGGGGGTAAATCACAAAACACACAACAACAGAAATTGAATATAGAAAATAGAACTTTCTTTTATTGATTTGGACAACTTATTACATTATAGAATCTCAATTACAATAAGAGGAATCAACCCTCCACATGCTGCAACACATTACAGCTTCCTCTTGCAAGACTCTTGAATCATCCACCTTTTGTAACCCCAAATTAGCTAGGGTTTATGTTTTCCCACCTATTCTTGACTCTATGCTTCCCCCCGTTAACTCTCTACTACTTTCCAGGGTTCAAAAAAATGGTTATTAATAGCCTTTTTGGTGGCCAACAACCTAATTTTGAAATTTGCATCTCCCTCCAAAAATAGGTCAACTTATGGGGCCATAACTTTTGATCCGAGTGTCCGATTAACGAATGGTTTTATGCATTAGAAATCTCACAGAGTGGTCTACATGCTAAGAACCAGATCTGCCAATTTTGGCCATGTTCAGGCCCGTACTGGGCCGTTTAGTGCCTCAAACTTGAGTTTGAATAATTTTCAGGCATTTTTTGAGAAACAAAAACTTTAATATCTTTCAGCTCACAAATGATCTTTGCGTGATTCCTTCACCAAAGGTCTTATATTTCTGTTATGTAACTTCCTGTAAATTTTTACTTCAATCCATGCCCAAATGCAAACTTTCTAAAAATAGCAGGTTACTATTTTTAGCAGTTTGGAAAAACTAAAAGTTCTACATCGTTATTCAAGCGATTATGGAACCAAAACCATAAATTTTGGAAAGAAATGGAAAGAACATCAATACTTTTGAAACACATCTTTTTTTGGGAGATGCAAGATTACCCTTACACCACTGGATGCTCCTGCATCAGACACCTAGGTTAATTTGAGAAGTGACCCTGTCACGTCTCAGGTGTTTGTGTGAGGAAAACCCAAATGGTCAACCTCTGCCTTAGACAACCAAGAATAATCTTCAACAGGTCTTCCTTTCCATTTCACTAGATATTCTTCATATTGCCTGTTTCAAGTATTTCTTCCCACATGGCTATCCAAGATCTCTTCTATCTCCTATGTTGAAGTAGATGCCAGAATACTCCACTATTCTTCTATTGGTCCATCCTCTATTCCACCTTCATGATATTTTGATAAATCAACAATGTTGAAAATAGGGGAAATATTGATCCCACTCAGTAGCTCTACCTCATATGCATTTCCTAAATCATGCTTCTTTAGGATTCTGCATGGTCCAAATTTCTTCATTTTCAACTTATTGTATGTTCCAATTGGGAACCTTTCTTTTCTCAAGTGAACCATGACTTCATCTCCTACCTAGAATTCCTTATACCTCCTCTTCTGATCTGCCTTAGCCTTGTATTGAATATTCATCTTATTAATGTACTTTCTCACCTCTTAATGGAAATTATTCAGATGTTCTACAAAGTCTTCAGCTTCAGCACTTTTCTTTTCTCCTTTGTCCAGCGTCCTTAACTCAGAAGCATTTCTCAGGCTATTGCCATATACAATCTGGAATGGTAATTTACCAGTACTAATATTGACAGAATTTTTGTAAGCAAATTCTACCTATGGTAAAATCAAATCCCATCCATTGGGCTTATCTCCTACGAAGCATTGTAGCAGGTTACCCAAACTCCTATTCGCCACTTCAATCTGTCCATCAGTCTGTGGATGGTGTGTAGAACTGAACTTCAAATCTATCTCCAACTTCTTCCATAATGTCCTCTAGAAATAACCAACAAATTTGGTATCTCAATCTGAAACTATGCTCTTTGGTAGATGATGTAATCTCACCACCTCTCTGAAAAATAATTTAGCAATATGAACAGCATCATTACTCTTCTTGCAAGGAATAAAATGTCCCATCTTTGAGAATCTGTCCACCACCACAAAAATGGAGTCATGTCCTCTCTGTGTCCTTGGTAAACCAAGAACAAAATCCATACTAATATCATCCCATGGCTTCTCTGATATAGGTAATGGCTGATATAGTCCTGTATTCTGACTTGTTCCTTTTGCCATCTGACACACTCTACAACTTTGCACAAATTTCCTCACATCTTGCTATAACTGTGGCCAATAATAATTTCACCAACAATAGCAATGGTCTTATTTTGACCAAAGTGTCCAGCTAATCCCCCATTATGCTTCTCCTTAATCAGGTTCTCTCTCATGGAACTCCTCGGAATGCACAATTGGCTTCCTCTAAACAACATGCCATCTTGGATTATGAAATCCAACCATTTTCTTCTGTCCAAAGTAGCAGGTTCCAAACAATCTTTCCAAGCCTCTACAAAATTTGGATCTTCTGGATACAAACTTTTGAGTTTATTGAACGCAACAACCTCTATCTTCATTTCTGTGAACAAATTTTTCCTTATGCTCAAGGCATCTGCAACTCTATTGGACTTCCCACTTCGGTGCTTCAATACAAAAGTATAGCTCTGCAAAAACTCAACCCATTTTAAATTACTTTAGTTTAACTTTCCTTAACTATTAAGATATTGTAAGGCCTGATGATCAGTATATAAAACAAACTCCTTTGGTAACAAATAATGTCTCCATTTCTTCAAAGATGGAACTATTGCATAAAACTCCTGATCATAAACAAAATACTTTTTCTTGGCATCATTAAGCTTCTCACTAAAATAGGCAATGGGCTTACCTTCTTGATTCAAAACAGCTCCTATACCACTACCACTAGCATCATAATCTACCTGAAATACCTTATTGAAATTTGGAAGTGCCAAAATAGGTTGTTCTACGACTTTCTACTTTAATGTATCAAAGCTTTTGTTTGCTCCTTTAGTCCATCTAAACTCTTTTCTATCCCCTCTCATTGTCTCAGTTAGGGGTGCACAAATGCTACTAAAATTCTTGATAAACTTTCTGTAAAAACTTGCCAAACCATGAAAAGATCTTACCTCTGTTGCACTCCTTCGTGTAGGCCATTCAATGATAGCCCTTACTTTTTCTGGGTTCATCTAAAGACCTTCCTCTGAGACAACAAATCCCAGGTATACCAACTCCTTTGCAAAACTACATTTCTTCAGATTAATCAGCAACTTCTACTCCCTCAGCTTCTCTAGAACTCTTTTGATATGCATCAGATGCTCATCCCAAGTCTTACTAAAAATCAAAATATCATCCAAATAAACAATAACAAAACTTTCCAAAAATTCTTTCAGTACCTCATTCATGAGCTGCATGAATGTGCTCGGTGTGTTGGTTAGCCCAAATGGCATGACTAACCACTCATACAAACCTTCCTTTGTCTTGAAGAATGTCTTCCATTCATCTCCTTTGATACGGATCTGGTGATACCCACTCTTCAAGTGAATTTTTATTGAGTACTTGGCTCCACTCAAACAATCCATGATGTCATCCATTCTTGGCAATGGAAATCTATATTTGATCATTATCTTATTGATGGCTCGAGAGTCTGTACACATCCTCCATTCTCTATCCTTCTTTGGTACTAGTACTGCAGGTACCACACATGGACTTAGGCTCTCCCTTATCAGTCCCTTCCTCAACAACTCCTGAACTTGTCTGTTCAACTCTTCATTCTCTGCAAGGGTCATTCTGTGGGCTGCCTTGTTTGGCAAATTGGGTCCTGGTATCAAATCCATTTGATGACTTATCTTCCATACTGGTGGTAAACCTTCTGGTACATTATTAGAGATAATGTCCTGGAACTCTTCCAACATATATGAAACTTTTGCTAGTACATCTTCACAGTTCTCTTGGCTAATCTTTGGAATCAATGCAATGCAATGATGCTCATGCTTCATACCCTCCAAAAATTTTCTACCATCTACCAAGCAAATTCTGGCAGTACTACATACCTTTTCTTCCACCTCCTTCAAGGGCTTCAACTTATGATAAATTCCATTTTTTGTTAAGGAATATGTGTTTGCACGACCATCATGGACAATGCTCCTATCATACTGCCACGGCCTCCCCAATAGCATATGACATGCATCCATCGGTATGATATCACAAAACACCTCATCATGGTAGTCACCAATCATGAACTTCACTAAACACTACTCATTGACCAAAGCTCTATGGTCCTTCTACAACCATGCAATCCGATATGGATGTGGATGCTTTCTTCTTGTCAACTTCAACTTGTCAACCATCTCCTCTGAAACAAGATTATTAATGCTTCCATTGTCAATAATAATATCACAACACTTACCTTCACATTTGCACCTTGTGCAGAATAAACTCTTCCTCTGATTGGGTTCTTTCTCCTCATTCAGCAAGGTTCTTCTGACAACTAGGGTTTCTCCCCTTTTAGCATCTTCAGAATGCTCAAAATGTACATCTTCATCTACATGTACAACTCGTACATTACCTTCAGGTCTTCTATTTGTCCTTCCTTGATGTTACGAACATTCATGTGCTTGATGTCCTTCTTCTCAACATTAGAAATAGGTTCCTCTGAAACCTCCTCTTCTGGGTCCTTGCCCAGGTCGGCCTCTTTCTCTTCCTCTTTGCTCACCATTGTTCTGGTCACGAGGGCAATAGGTATTATCCCCTATTTGATTTCAACTGGTGCTGGCTTCTTCAATTTTATTTGAATCTTCATTTTGGCCCCCATAGGTTATTCCACCAGTCCTTCCTCCTTGACCTCTTCCCCTTTGCTTTCTATCAAATCTTTTATTTAGCTTCTCTTCCACCTTCAAGGAAAACCGGTATGCATCTTCTATGGTGGTCATTCTTACTAGGTTCAGCTCCTCTTGAATACTTGGTCTGAACCCATTAATGTAACAGGATACCTTCTCCTTATTGGGCTCTACATGACTTGTCCCGATAGTAATTTTATAAAACTCTTCTGTATACTCCTTAACAGACTTGTTACCTTGCTTCAATCCTTGCAGCTTCTTCAACAGCTCCATCTCATAGTCCACAAGAATGAACTGCTTCTTCAATTTCTCCACCATCTGATACCATCTGGTGATCTTTCCTTTTCCTCTTATGTTCCTCTCTAATTGGACCTCCTTCCACCAAATATTGGCATGGCCCTTCAATTTTGTTTTTGCAAACTTGACCTGATCTGAGTCTTCTACATCTTCATACTCAAAATATTCCTCCATGTCATTGATGTAATTAATAAGCTGTTCCAGATTCAAATCTCCAGAATATGTAGAAAATTCGATCCTAGGCCTCTTTCTAATTTTTCAAATTGCCCTCAACAACCTAACTTCTGCAGGATCTCCTACAGCTTCTTGTTCATCCTCAAAGAGCTCTTCTTCAACTTCATCTTCACTTTCTTCTCTTGTTCTTGGCTCAAACCCTCTTCGTAGCTCCTCTTGCAATGCATCAATTTGCCTTTGTAGGGCTCTAAAACCCTCTTCCATCAAAGCATTCCTCCCAATGTGGTTTCTTCATGGAGGCATCTTGATCTCCGCAACAAACCCACAACCTTAGGGCCTAGTGCAAACTGGCCTCACAGTTGGTGATCTGTCTACACACTCAAGAACCCTTACTCTGATACCACTTGATGAAGGGGAAAAATCACAAAACACATAACAACAAAAATTGAATATAGAAAATAGAACATTCTTTTATTGATTTGGACAACTTATTACATTACAGAAGCTCAATTACAATCAGAGGAATTAACCCTCCACATGCAGCAACACATTACAACGTCCTCTCGCAAGACTCTGGAATCATCCACCTTCTGTAACCCCAAATTAGCTAGGGTTTCTATTTTCCCACCTATTCTTGGCTCTACGCTTCCCCCCTTAACTCTCTACTACTGCCCAGGGTTCTGAAAAATGGTTATTAATAGCCTTTTTGGCGGCCAACAACCTAATTTTGAAATTTGCATCTCCCTCCAAAAATATGTCAACTTCCGGGAGCCATAACTTTTGATCTGGGTGTCCGATTGACAAACTGTTTTATGCATCAAAAATCTCATGTAGTGCTCTACGCGCTAAGAACTCACTCTGTCGGTTTCAGCCATTTTTGGGCCCGTACGTGGCCATTTACTGCCTCAAACCTGAGTTTGAATAATTTTCAGGTGTTTTTCAGGAAACGAAAACTTTAATATCTTTTAGCTCATAAATGATCTTTGCATGATTCCTTCACCAAAGGTCTTATATTTCTGTTATGTAACTTCCTGTAAATTTTCACTTCAATCCATGTCCAAATGCAAACTTTCTAAAAATAGCAGGTTACACTATTTTTAGCAGTTTGGAAAAACTGAAAGTTGTTCATCATTATTCAAGTGATTATGGAACCAGAACCACAAATTTTGGAAAGAAATGGAAAGAACATCAAATATTTTGAAACACATCTTTTTTTGGGTGATGTAAGATTGCCCTTACACCATTGGATGCTCCTACATCAGTCAAGAAGGCAGGCCTATTGCCTTCTTTAGTGAAAAATTTAATGAGGCTAAGAAGAAATACTCTTCCTATGATCTAGAGATGTACGCTTTGGTTCAGTACTTGAAAAAGTGGAGACATTATCTACTTCCAAAGGATTTTATAGTCTTTACTGATAACCATGCTCTCCAATTCTTAAACACTTAAGAGAAACTCAGTCATAGGCATGTCAAATGGGTGGAATATTTGCAAGGTTACACATTCACCATCAAACATAAGAAGGGGTAATCAAACAAAGTGGCTGATGCATTGAGTAGGACACTAATGGTGCAAGAGATCCAATTACAAAGTGTAGGGGTTGAAGCACTAAAAGGTATGTATATAGATGATGTTGATTTCAAGGATATTTATGCATCTTGTAACCAATCTAATGGTGTTCCTCATGATATAAGTTCTAATTTTATGATTCAAGAGGGTTTGTTATTCAAAGGGGTCCAAGTTTATGTGCCTAAGTGTTCAATGAGAGATAATTTGATAAAAGTGAAGCATAGTGGTAGCCTTGCAGGTCATTTTGGTCTTGATAAGGCCTTGGAGCAGTCGAGAAGGCATTTTTTTTGGCCTAAGATGCAAAGTAATGTAAGGAAATTTGTTGAGAAATGTGTTATTTGTCAAAAGACAAAAGGGAGAAGTACAACTATTCCAAATAGGCCTTGGGAGTCTATAAGTATGGATTTCATAATGGGCTTATCAAAAACACCTAGAGGTTTTGATTCCATCTATGTTGTAGTGGACTGGTTCTCCAAGATGGCACATTTCATCCCATGCAAGAGCACCAATGATGCCTCTTTTATTGTAGGTTTGTTATTTAGAGAAGTGGTAGGGATTCATGGCTTACCTTTGAGTATTGTTTTAGACAAAGATAGTATGTTTGTTGGGCATTTTTGGAGAGCTTTGTGGAAGAAACTTAGCACTAACCTTAGTTTTAGTTCTACCTATCACCCTCAAACTGATGGGCAGACCAAGGTGGTTATTAGGAGCCTTGGTAACCACTTAAGATGTCTCACCAAAGAGCATTCTACTCAATGGGATCTAATCTTGTCTCAGGTAGAATTTGCATATAATGATTCGGTGAATAGAAGTGTGGGTAAGAGTCGTTTTGAAGTTGTTCATGGTTTGCAGCCTAGAGGAGTCTTTTAATTAAGGGATACTAGTGGAATGGAAAGGATGAGTGCTAAGGGTGAGCAATTTGTTGTGGCTATGAAAGAGATTCACCAACAAGTCAAGGATCACCTACAAAGAAGTGTTGACAAATATAAGAAAAGGGTTGATGCATACCGAAGAGAAGTCAATTTCAAGGTTAGAGATTTGGTTCTTGCCAATCTTAGAAAGAAGATATATCCCAAGGGACAATACTCTATAAATTTTAGATGAAGAAGATTGGACCTTATAGGGTTGGCATATGAGATTGAATTACCAAGTGGGATTGGCATTTCACCTATATTTAATGTATCTGACTTGTACCCTTTCAAAAGGGATGTTGTTGTAGGTAATGAAGTAGGTTCCCAAGAATTTGTAGATGATGAATGGGTCCAAGACCTCCCACCCAACAAACCTTTAGAGTTGGAGTGCATTTGTGATACTAAGGAGCTCAAGAAGACAAGAAACACAACATATCTTCAATATTTGGTGAAGTGGAGGGGTCGTCCTATGGAATATGCTACTTGGATGTCTGAAGATGATATTATCAAGCATGGATATACTATTACAGACATGCACTCAAGTGGGACTTGAGTTTTTCTTCCCCTTAGGTGTATGATGCAGGGGCATCAAGGGCCTCATAAGCATAATTTTTTTCATATTTGGTTTTTAGGTCGTTTGAGTGTTTTAGAGTCTACTAAGGTCATTTATGACCATGTGTGGTCATGTTGATCCATTTTTGGAGTGTTAATAGGGTGTTTGGTTAAAAATTTGTAAAAGTTGTCATGTTGCTCAAAAAGGCATAGTTACAAACAAATTAAGAAACCGGTCCTAAACAGTTGGAATTGATTAGAAATTATGCATAAAGGCACCCTCAAAACTCAAATAGAGGATTGGAGACATTGTTTCTAAAGTTTTGGTGAATGAAAGCAATCATTTTCTATGCAATTCCAACATTACAAACCTATTCCTTCACTTTGTATAGACTGTGCTATCCATATATTGGTCTAAAATTGATTGGCTTGATTTGACATGTGAATCTTCTTTCATTTTCTTCTAGTGGCATCAAATTTAATTAAGTTATTAGAAAGTTATTGTATTTTATTTAAAAACTATCAAAACCCTACCTAAGGTAACTAGTGAGTAGAAAAAATAATGTAGTTCGACCTTCCACCTCTGGGAAATCTCCAAAATTGGTGGAAAGGTTTGCATGTATGTACTTTACCTTGTTTCAAGTTTGTAGGGGCCCAAGGAAAGGTTTGGCATGTGCTTGGTTCACCAGTAGGTCTGATATTTGCATGTATCAGACTGTGTAGCAGTAGAGAAAGGAAGAATATGCAAAACAATGTCTAAAACTTGTTTGTTAGTCATTGGAAATAGTATAGGAACGTAGGGAGAGGTCATGTAGACCTAAACCAAGGATCTTGAACATTTTTGAAGGATTTATTTGAGCTATATAAGTTGACTGTCCCAAGAGGACTAGTTATACAGTCATAGGTATGATGTTAGTGTCCAAATAAGATAGGGTTGTGTAGCAGCCTTGGCCCATTGAATACTTGATGGAATCACATTTGAAATATTGGAAAGAGTTCTCTAAGTCAGTGGTTGAGAGTTTGAATTAGTCTATGTTGGTGTTGCCTTAGTACATTGAAGTTGTCTCTCCTAGGTTGATAAATACAAGGGTTGTGAGTCCCATAAACTATTACATTGTTTAGTCATACATGGAAGTTGTCCCTGCTCATTTAATCTTCAAGACAACTTTTCCCTTGATGTTTGTATTGTCCCAAATAAGTTGGATCAAGCCTTAAGGGAGTTCAATGCTAGGGTCTAGAAAGGTGCACCTAGGAGCAACAATGGAGAAGGTGTAATAATACTTTTTCATTTTGTGCTGTTGTCCTATAGAAGGTCCTTCCTCTACATCAATTCATTCCATAAATTTTTATTGAAAGAAAAAATAGGGGATTTTCAAGCATTTCCTTATACATTAAAATATCTACATTAGTGACTTTTATTTCATCGTTAAGAGTCAAGGAAGTAAAATATTTAACAAGAAAATCATATTGGCCACTAATCTTAATCTCATCAAACATTAACATATTGGCCTTTGTACTCTTGAGATCTTCAATCAAATTATAGCTTGATTTGGTTAAATCCAAAGGTTTTATCCTTCCTAAAGGATTTTAAGTGATACTTAATGAGGATGATCCTCCATTCCCTTGAGGTGGATATGGGTTATTGATTATATTAGGTTCAAGAGGAGTGTGAGTGTTATTTCCAGAGGAATTGACAAACTGAAAGGTCTTTTAGCATTAATCCTCAAAAAATATGGACTCCCTTTGGTTATTGAATCAGCCGCATTAATTTCCTCTAGAGTTAGATTGATCTTATTTTCTTCCTGATGAGGAATTTCATATACTTGTAAAGTAAAAGTAGCACATGGGTTTTAGTTGACATTCATTGGATTTTTGAGAGTAGCTACAAATTCCATGTTAATTTTATTTTACACAATATTAATCATAATAGAAAACTTAGGATAATTTATTTTCCCATGATTAGTAATTTCATGATTCCTACACTGATTAGTAAGTGATAAATCTACCAAATTAACTATGTTCATTTGACTAGTGTGAGATTTATCATTCATATGTATTGGCACATTACCATTGTTTGGTCTAGTATTCCACAACCTATTAGATCTTTGCAAGTTGAATGTTCTTCCTTGACCACTACTACCTGTTTTTTGATTTTACAATATTTGTTGGCAGAGTGACATCATCTCATTTTCTAACTTTATGATCAAACTTTCAAGTTTTGTATTATTATTCATTATTTGGGGCTTCCCTTGTTATCCTATAGTTGAATGTGGTGAGGGTACATGTCTAACTAAATTATTGAGAAAAGCGGGACTGACTTGTTGATTTTTCACATGGGCAACCTAGTTGAGGGTGTTGTTGTCCACCATGTTGTTGATAAAATATGGTCCCCATTTACCCAATGACAAATTATTCTTACTTACATTACTACCCAAAGTGGTGATATTGATTTGGGTGCGACTAAACTATTGAGAGTTAAATGTGGTGTTGTTTGGACTACTAAAAACCATATTTGCATAACACGTATGATTTTTTTGTTGATTTCTCAATTGTGGGTATACCTAGCCCATTGGCACCATATTCATTTGTTGATTTGGGGAGTAAACACTAGGCACAACGTTGAATAGTGGGGTTCCTTACATAAAATCTTAGCTAATCGATAGAATTCGATTATTCATAACCGGCTACCCAAATGAAAGGAATGGAACAAGGTTGCAAATTTGAGGTGTTATGTTTTGCTCCACCATAGAATATCATGTGTATAATTGAGAAAGTGTAAGAGGATTATTTTGAGGCATGGGATTTGGAATAATATGCCTCAAAATATGCAAGTCAATGGGTCAAGTGCTTTCAAGTATGTCTTAATGGCCATTTATTTAGGAATATTGTGAGGTTCCAATATGGTGTAGAAATTGTGAAATCTAACACTAAATTAGCTTACTAGCTCATTTGGCTTCCTATGAGTAGTAGAAAATGTATGGTAAAGGAAAATTAGATCAATAGGAACAATGAAATGATTAAGGGTAAGTGCAGGAAGATGGGGGGCCAAAAAGGGGTCTTAAGTGGCCACTTTTTTTCTGAAATCAGGAAATACTGGCCTTGGATGAGAAATTGAGCATAGTTACACTCAAAATTTGGAGATGCAACCAAAACAATGTTCGTAGTGCTCCGAGTCTACTTTCTAAACTACTATTATTTTTTGAAAATGGCATAGATTAAGGGGTTCAAAAGAGGGAGCCACATAAATTGGTGTTGTTTCTGTCAAAAAAACATAACATAGCATGTTTTGTAGCTCCCTCAAAAGGTCAACTTTTTTTTGGTATTTTTAAAATCGCTTCGGTGAGAAATTAGCTAATAGCATGTAGTTTATGCCCGATTTTTTTGATAATTATTTGATGAATATTTGATTTTTTACTAATTTTCAAAGTGGACACATCCTAAAAAATAGAATTTTGGCCGTGCTACCCCTATAAATTTTGAAAACTAATCAAAAATCTTTTTTTTCTTTTTTTAATATTTGTAGAATGGAGTCTAGTTTCTAAATATGTAATTTTTTTGAAATTTCATTGAATAGTTAATTTACAATGAAAAAAAGACCAAACAGTGGTTTTTGCCCAAAAACGGACACACAAACAAAAAAAATTAAAGATGAAAGGCTTAACATTGTTAAAATGTGAAAAAAATTACATCGTCAGATAGCTAAGAGAAAGCCTAACATTACCCAGGTGTTTGATTTGTTTGACCTTGAAACACGTGCAAATCTGAGGGTGAGCACGAACAAAATTATCTAAAATCTTGAAGAATATGGAAAAACACGTCTGTTACTGTTCATAAGGCACTCCAAGCCTTTGGGTTGGAAATCCAAAGGAAATCCCAAGCCCAAGGCTTGGGATTCCCAAAGAAAGACATAACGCGAGCACGTTATAACGTGCTCTCGTTATAACGCGCTCGCGTTATTATTTTCTTTGCATTTTTCCTTTACAACAAAAGTTTGTGCTGTTTTTCATGTTTTAAATAACGCGAGCGCGTTATGTTAAACTTAAATTTTTTTATGTTTAAGGCTTTTAATCATGTATGTAGGTATGCATGTATGTATGTATGTATGTATGTATGTATGCCTATATGTATGTATGTATCTATGTATGCCTATATGTATGTATGTATCTAAGTATGCCTATATGTATGTATGTATAGTGTTGACAGTAGAGGAGGGTAGAGATGGGAGTGAGCCAAATAGGGGAGGAGAGGGGTGGATAAGGATTGAGTGATTAAGGTTTAAGGTTAAGGGTTGAGCATTTAGGGATAGGATTTGGAGCTTAGGGATAAGGGATTAGAGTTTAGGACCTTGACGGATTAGGGTTTAGGGTTGAGGCTTTAGGGATAGCATTTAGGGTTAAGGGCCGAGGGATTAGAGTTAAGGTAGACTATTGAGGGTAGAGGGATTAGGGATAGGGTTTAGGGTTGAAAGTTTAGGGTTGAGGGATTAGGGTTTAAGGTATAGTTTAGTAGTTCTTGTGGATAGAGCCAGTAAACAATGGGAGATTATTTGCTTATTCCATAACAATATACCTCCCCTAAGTGCGGGGTGCACAGCAAGAAACATAGATGTACCCCAATGCAAAGCTTTTCTCATAATGATCATCCTTCTGATTTCAACTGTTAATTACTCACTGTGGATGTACCATATGCAAAGCTTTTCTCATAGTGTGTACACCTATTGGCATAATGAACCCCAAATGGGCCAGAAAAACATGCCATATAACATTACTAACATTAAAAAAGTTCATAGCCATTTTTCTAACATATTCTTGCAACTCAAATATCTTTAAGAGAAGAGTGTCAAAAATGATGGGTTTAACAACCTAACATAAGGCAAAGTAGTTTTGTTGGGTTTAGGGATAGGGTTTAGGGTTTAGGGTTTAGGGATTAGGGTTTAGGGATTATGGTTTAAGGTATAGTGTTGAGGGTTGAGGGTTTAGGGATATGATTTAGGGTTGAGGGATTAGGGTTTAGGGTTGACGGATTAGGGTTTAGGGTTGACGGATTAGGGTTTAATGTTGAGAGTTGAGGGTTGAGGGTTTAGGGATAGGGTTGATGGTCAAGGGATTAGGGTTAAAGTAGAGTGTTGAGGGTAGAGGGATTAGGGATAGGGTTTAGGGTTGAAGGTTTAACGATTGAGGGTTGACGCTTTAGGGCTGAGGGTTAAGGGATTGGGGTTTAAAATATAGTGTTGAGCATCGAGGGTTTATGGATAGGTTTTAGGGTTTAATTTTTAAGGGTTAAGGGTTGAGGGATAGTGTTTAGGGTTTAGGGATAAGGGATTAGGGTTTAAGGTATAGTGTCGAGGGTTGAGGGTTTAGGAATAGGGATAGAGTTTAGGGTTTAGGGATGAGGGATTAGGGTTGAGGGTTGAGGTATTAGGGTTGAGGGTTGAGGGATTAGGGTTTAAGGTATAGTTTCAAGGGTTGAGGGTTTATTAATAGTATTTAGGGTTGAGGGTTGATGGATTAGGTTTTAGGGTTGATGGATTAGGGTTTAAGGTATAGTGTTGAGTGTTGAGGGTTTAGGGTTGACAAATTAGGGTTTAGGGTTGGCGGATTAGTGTTTAATGTCAAGGTTAGGGTTAGAGTGTCAAGGGTAAAGGGATTAGGGATAGGGTTTAGGGTTGAAGGTTTAAGAATTGAGGGTTGAGGCTTTAGGGATGAGGGTTTAAGGCTTAAGATATAGTGTCAAGTGTTGAGGGTATAGGGATAGGGTTTAAGTTTTAAGGGTTAAGGGATAGGGATTAGGGTTTAAGGTATAGTGTTGAGGGTTGATGATTTAGGGATAAGGTTTAGGTTTGAGGGATTAGGGTTTACGGTTGATGAATTAGGGTTTAATGTTTAGAGTTGAGTGTTTAGGGTTGACAGTTGACGGTTGAGGGTTGAGGTTGAGGGATAGGGTTAATGGTCAAGGGATTAGGGTTAAATAAGAGTGTCGAGGGTAGAGGGATTAGGGTTTAAGGTATAGTATTGAGCCTATTGAGGGTCTAGGAATAGGGATAGCGTTTAGGGTTTAGGGATGAGGGATTCAAGTTGAGGGATGATAGATGACGAATTAGGGTAGAGGGTTGAGGGATAAGGGTTTAGGGACAAGGTTTAGGGTTAGGGTTGAGGGATTAGGGTTTAAGGTATAGTGTTGAGGGTTTAGGGATAGGGTTTAGGGTTGAGGGTTTAGGGTTTAGGGTCGAGGGATTATGGTTTAAGGTATAGTGTTGAGGGTTGAGGGTTTAGGGATAGGATTTAGGGTTGAGGGATTAGGGTTTAGGGTTGACGGATTAGGGTTTAGGGTTGACAGATTAGGGTTTAATGTTGAGAGTTGAGGGTTGAGGGTTGAGGGTTTAGGGATAGGGTTGATGGTCAAGGGATTAGGGTTAAAGTAGAGTGTTGAGGGTAGAGGGATTAGGGATAGGGTTTAGGGTTGAAGGTTTAACGATTGAGGGTTGAGGCTTTAGGGCTGAGGGTTAAGGGATTGGGGTTTAAAATATAGTGTTGAGCATCAAGGGTTTATGGATAGGTTTCAGGGTTTAATTTTTAAGGGTTAAGGGTTGAGGGATAGTGTTTAGGGTTTAGGGATAAGGGATTAGGGTTTAAGGTATAGTATCGAGGGTTGAGGGTTTAGGAATAGGGATAGAGTTTAGGGTTTAGGAATGAGGGATTAGGGTTGAGGGTTGAGGTATTAGGGTTGAGGGTTGAGGGATTAGGGTTTAAAGTATAGTGTCAAGGGTTGAGGGTTTATTAATAGTGTTTAGGGTTGAGGGTTGATGGATTAGGGTTTAAGGTATAGTGTTGAGGGTTGAGGGTTTGGGGTTGACAGATTAGGGTTTAGGGTTGACAGATTAGTGTTTAATGTCAAGGTTAGGGTTAGAGTGTCGAGGGTAGAGGGATTAGGGATAGGGTTTAGGGTTGAAGGTTTAAGAATTGAGGGTTGAGGCTTTGGGAATGAGGGTTTAAGGCTTAAGATATAGTGTCAAGTGTTGAGGGTATAGGGATAGGGTTTAAGTTTTAAGGGTTAAGGGATAGGGATTAGGGTTTAAGGTATAGTGTTGAGGGTTGATGATTTAGGGATAGGGTTTAGGTTTGAGGGATTAGGGTTTACGGTTGATGAATTAGGGTTTACTGTTTAGAGTTGAGTGTTGAGGGTTGACAGTTGACGGTTGAGGGTTGAGGTTGAGGGATAGGGTTAATGGTCAAGGGATTAGGGTTAAATAAGAGTGTCGAGGGTAGAGGGATTAGGGTTTAAGGTATAGTATCAAGCCTGTTGAGGGTCTAGGAATAGGGATAGCATTTAGGGTTTAGGGATGAGGGATTAGAGTTGAGGGATGACGGATGACGGATTAGGGTTGAGGGTTGAGGGATTAGGGTTTAGGGACAAGGTTTAGGGTTAGGGTTGATGGATTAGGGTTTAAGGTATAGTGTTGAGGGTTTAGGGATAGGGTTTAGGGTTTAGGGTTGAGGGATTATGGTTTAAGGTATAGTGTTGAGGGTTTAGGGTTTAGGGATATGATTTAGGGTTGAGGGATTAGGGTTTAGGGTTGACGGATTAGGGTTTAGGGTTGACAGATTAGGGTTTAATGTTGAGAGTTGAGGGTTGAGGGTTGAGGGTTTAGGGATAGGGTTGATGGTCAAGGGATTAGGGTTAAAGTAGAGTGTTGAGGGTAGAGGGATTAGGGATAGGGTTTAGAGTTGAAGGTTTAACGATTGAGGGTTGAGGTTTTATGGCTGAGGGTTAAGGGATTGGGGTTTAAAATATAGGGTTGAGCATCGAGGGTTTATGGATAGGTTTTAGGGTTTAATTATTAAGGGTTAAGGGTTGAGGGATAGTGTTTAGGGTTTAGGGATAAGGGATTAGGGTTTAAGGTATAATATCAAGGGTTGAGGTTTTAGGAATAGGGATAGAGTTTAGGGTTTGGGGATGAGGGATTAGGGTTGAGGGTTGAGGTATTAGGGTTGAGGGTTGAGGGATTAGGGTTTAAGGTATAGTGTCAAGGGTTGAGGGTTTATTAATAGTGTTTAGGGTTGAGGGTTGATGGATTAGGTTTTAGGGTTGATGGATTAGGGTTTAAGGTATAGTGTTGAGGGTTGAGGGTTTAGGGTTGACAGATTAGGGTTTAGGGTTGACAGATTAGTGTTTAATGTCAAGGTTAGGGTTAGAGTGTCGAGGGTAGAGGGATTAGGGATAGGGTTTAGGGTTGAAGGTTTAAGAATTGAGGGTTGAGGCCTTAGGGATGAGGGTTTAAGGCTTAAGATATAGTGTCAAGTGTTGAGGGTATAGGGATAGGGTTTAAGTTTTAAGGGTTAAGGGATAGGGATTAGGGTTTAAGGTATAGTGTTGAGGGTTGATGATTTAGGGATAGGGTTTAGGTTTGAGGGATTAGGGTTTACGGTTGATGAATTTGGGTTTAATGTTTAGAGTTGAGTGTTGAGGGTTGAGGGTTGACAGTTGAGGGTTGAGGTTGAAGGATAGGGTTAATGGTCAAGGGATTAGGGTTAAATAAGAGTGTCGAGGGTAGAGGGATTAGGGTTTAAGGTATATTATTGAGCCTGGTGAGGGTCTAGGAATAGGGATAGCATTTAGGGTTTAGGGATGAGGGATTAGAGTTGAGGGATGATGGATGACAGATTAGGGTTGAGGGTTGAGGGATTAGGGTTTAGGGATAAGGTTTAGGGTTCAGGTTGAGGGATTAGGGTTTAAGGTATAGTGTTGAGGGTTTAGGGATAGGGTTTTTATTGTTGAGGGATTAGAGTGAAGGGTTGAGGGATTAGGATTTGATGTTGAGGGTTGAGGGTTTAGGGATAAGGGTTAGGGTTTAGGGTTGAGGGATGATGGTTTAAGGTATAGTGTTGAGGGTTTAGGGTTTAGGGATAGGATTTAGGGTTGAGGGATTAGGGTTTAGGGTTGACGGATTAGGGTTTAGGGTTGACAGATTAGGGTTTAATGTTGAGAGTTGAGGGTTGAGGGTTTAGGGATAGGGTTGATGGTCAAGGAATTAGGGTTAAAGTAGAATGTTGAGGGTAGAGGGATTAGGGATAGGGTTTAGGGTTGAAGGTTTAACAATTGAGGGTTGAGGCTTTTATGGCTGAGGGTTAAGGGATTGGGTTTTAAAATATAGTGTTGAGCATCGAGGATTTATGGATAGGTTTTAGGGTTTAATTTTTAAGGGTTAAGGGTTGACGGATAGTGTTTAGGGTTTAGGGATAAGGGATTAGGGTTTAAGGTATAGTATCGAGGGTTGAGGGTTTAGGAATAGGGATAGAGTTTAGGGTTTGGGGATGAGGGATTAGGGTTGAGGGTTGAGGTATTAGGGTTGAGGGTTGAGGGATTAGGGTTTAAGGTATAGTGTCAAGGGTTGAGGGTTTATTAATAGTGTTTAGGGTTAAGGGTTGATGGATTAGGTTTTAGGGTTGATGGATTAGGGTTTAAGGTATAGTGTTGAGGGTTGAGGGTTTAGGGTTGACAGATTAGTGTTTAATGTCAAGGTTAGGGTTAGAGTGTCGAGGGTAGAGGGATTAGGGATAGGGTTTAGGGTTGAAGGTTTAAGAATTGAGGGTTGAGGCTTTAGGGATGAGGGTTTAAGGCTTAAGATATAGTGTCAAGTGTTGAGGGTATAGGGATAGGGTTTAAGTTTTAAGGGTTAAGGGATAGGGGTTAGGGTTTAAGGTATAGTGTTGAGGGTTGATGATTTAGGGATAGGGTTTAGGTTTGAGGGATTAGGGTTTACGGTTGATGAATTAGGGTTTAATGTTTAGAGTTGAGTGTTGAGGGTTGAGGGTTGACGGTTGAGGGTTGAGGTTGAGGGATAGGGTTAATGGTCAAGGGATTAGGGTTAAATAAGAGTGTCGAGGGTAGAGGGATTAGGGTTTAAGGTATAGTATTGAGCATGTTGAGGGTCTAGGAATAGGGATAGCATTTAGGGTTTAGGGATGAGGGATTAGAGTTGAGGGATGACGGATGACGGATTAGGGTAGAGGGTTGAGGGATTAGGGTTTAGGGACAAGGTTTAGGGTTCAGGTTGAGGGATTAGGGTTTAAAGTATAGTGTTGAGGGTTTAGGGATAGGGTTTAGGGTTGAGGGATTAGAGTGAAGGGTTGAGGGATTAGGATTTGATGTTGAGGGTTGAGGGTTTAGGGTTTAGGGTTTAGGGTTAGGGTTGAGAGTTGAGGGATCAGAGTTAAGGGTTGAGGGATTAGGGTTTGACGTCGAGGGTTGAGGGTTGAGGTTTGAGGGTCAAGGGTTTAGGGATAGGGTTGAGGTTCAAGGGATTAGGGTTAAAGTAGAGTGTGGAGGGTGTAAGGATTAGGGATAGGGTTGGAGGGTTTAGGGATGAGGGATTAGGGTTTAAGGTATAGTATCGAGTCTGTTGAGGGTTTAGGAATAGGGATAGCATTTAGGGTTTAGGGATGAGGGATTAGAGTTGAGGGATGATGGATTAGGGTTGAGGGTTGAGGGATTAAGGTTTAAGCTATAGTTTTGAGGGTTGAGGGTTTAGGATTAGAGTTTAGGGTTGATAGATTAGCATTTAATGTCAAGGTTAGGGTTAGAGTGTCAAGGGTAGAGGGACTAGGGATAGGGTTTAGGGTTGAAGGTTTAAGGATTAAGGGTTGCGGCTTTAAGGATGAGGGTTTAAGGCTTAAGATATAGTGTCAAGTGTTGAGGGTGTAGGGATAGGGTTTAAGTTTTAAGGGTTAAGGGTTGAGGGATAGGGATTAGGGTTTAAGGTATAGTGTTGAGGGTTGATGGTTTAGGGATAGGGTTTAGGTTTGAGGGATTAGGGTTTAGGGTTGATGAATTAGGGTTTAATGTTGAGAGTTGAGGGTTGAGGGTTGAGGGTTGAGGTTGAGGGATAGGGTTAATGGTCAACGGATTAGGGTTAAATAAGAGTGTCAAGGGTAGAGGGATTAGGGTTTAAGGTATAGTATCGAGCCTGTTGAGGGTCTAGGAATAGGGATAGCGTTTAGGGTTTAGGGATGAGGGATTAGAGTTAAGGCATGACACATGATGGATTAGGGTTGAGGGTTGACGGATTAGGGTTTAGGGACAAGGTTTAGGGTTAGGGTTGAGGGATTAGGGTTTAAGGTATAGTGTTGAGGGTTTAGGGATAGGGTTTAGGGTTGAGGGATTAGAGTGAAGGGTTGAGGGATTAGGATTTGACGTTGAGGGTTGAGGGTTTAGTGTTTAGGGTTTAGGGTTAGGGTTGAGAGTTGAGGGATCAGAGTTAAGGGTTGAGGGATTAGGGTTTGATGTCGAGGGTTGAGGGTTGAGGTTCGAGGGTTAAGGGTTTAGGGATAGGGTTGAGGTTCAAGGGATTAGGGTTAAAGTAGAGTGTGGAGGGTGTAAGGATTAGGGATAGGGTTGGAGGGTTTAGGGATAAGGGATTAGGGTTTAAGGTATAGTATCAAGTCTGTTGAGGGTTTAGGAATAGGGATAGCATTTAGGGTTTAGGGATGAGGGATTAGAGTTGAGGGATGATGGATTAGGGTTGAGGGTTGAGGGATTAGGGTTCAGGGTTTAAGGGGGAGGTATATTGTTATGAAATAGGTAAATAATCTCCCATTGTTTACTGGCTCTATCCACAAGAACTACTAAACTATACCTTAAACCCTAATCCCTCAACCCTAAACTTTCAACCCTAAACCCTATCCCTAATCCCTCTACCCTCAACACTCTACCTTAACCCTAATCCCTCGACCCTTAACCCTAAACGCTATCCCTAAAGCTTCAACCCTAAACCCTAATCCCTCAAGGTCCTAAACTCTAATCCCTTATCCCTAAACTCTAAATCCTATCCCTAAATGCTCAACCCTTAACCTTAAACCTTAATCACTCAATCCTTATCCACCCCTCTCCTCCCCTATCTGGCTCACTCCCATCTCTACCCTCCTCTACCCTCGACACTATACATACATACATATAGGCATACATAGATACATACATACATATAGGCATACATACATACATACATACATACATACATATAGGCATACATACATACATGATAAATAGCCTTAAACATAAAAAAATTTAAGTTTAACATAACGCGCTCGCGTTATTTAAAACATGAAAAACAACACAAACTTTTGTGGAGAAGGAAAAATGCAAAGAAAATAATAACGTGAGCGCGTTATAACGCGCTCGCGTTATAACGCGCTCACGTTATGGCTTGTTTTTGACGAGCCTAAGGCTCGTCATTACCAAGCCATAACGCGCTCGCATTTTGACCTTTTTTTTTTAAAATTAATTTGGCCACTTTTTGGCCCCCCATCTTCTTGCACTTACCCTTAAGAAAAGTACTTTCCAATTGATGCCAACCTCTAATGGATCCATTTTGAAGTCCTAAATACCATCTATATGTTGCCTCATCTAAATTATATGGAAAAAGGTGGCAAGCCACATCGTCATGTTGAATTTGGGCTCTTATAATAGCATATTTAAAAGCTCCAATATGTTCTTTTGTTGTGTGAGATCCTCCATGGATATATACCTTGAAAAAAACTTCTTAGGATTCTTATGTAAGTTATGAAGGGAATATATAAAAGTTAATGGGAAATTTCCCACTCCCAACCATGTGTGTCCTACCATTGGTGCTTGGTTGATGTTGTGGATAGGTATAGAAGTTGAAGATGTTAGGTTAGATGAAGAAGACGAAACTTCTAGGATTGATGGACTAGTGCTAACTTGTGTAATATGGCTATTGGGTGTTGTTGAATGTGATAATATATCTTGGTATTTAAATGAAAAAATATTTGAGGTTGAAGGAATCACTTTAGTTGAAGTTACCACCAATCTCACCATCTTTTTTCTTTTCTATCTTTTGTCAATAAATTTGTGCCACTCTTGCTTTTATTGACCTAACTTGAATAGGTTTGATATCTTTTAGCCTCCAATTTTTATCCCTCCTTCTAGTGCTAGTACTATTGATGTGTGTTTTAGCACACCAACACATTGGAACAATGAAAGTTCCCCTACTTGAAAGGAAAAATGCCCCAAGAGTCTTCTTTTAATATTCCCTTAATAAAAAGACCAAAATATCTTAGTACAAAAGATTCAATTTATCCCATTCAAAGGGCTGTAGTGAAGGTTTTAAAGTTTCCAAACCTAGAGGAGAAAATCCAAAGTTTTAGAACAAAATTTGCTATAATCCAAATTTTAGATTTTAAAGACAATTTCCAATAGTAATCAACCACAAAGGATTCCCATTATTTAATGATAACCACATTAATTAGTTTTATGAATGAACATCATATCAAAAGTTCACTAGAATACTAAGATTCATAGTAAGAATATGAAAAGTCATAAAGAAAAATGTTAGGATGCAAAAACAATTTCCTTGAATTTATACAACAATTGATTTAAGAGTTTTCTTAAATTAATTTGCATAAAACTAACAAAATAAATCTGAAAATTTATACAACTTATTTGCAATGCATGAAATTTGAAGATACTAACATTTATGCTCTTCAAAATAACAATGGCCTTATCTATACAAAACCTAAAGCAAAAAAATGCAAGGATACAAAATCTAAACTTCTACTCTAACTACAGTTTTTTTAAAGGAAAAGAGAGGGGAGGAAGAAAATAAGGATAAAATCCAAGCATGAAATCCCTATCCTTCACACATCTTTCTGTGAATGAACAAATTAAAGTAAAACCTTTCCTCAATGACCCATCACCATAATCACCATGTAAGAAGGTGTAATCTTCAAAAGAAAAATTTGTATGTGAAATAAAAATCTGGAAACTTGGCACAATCATATGTTTCAAATTACCACATAGAATGCCTCAGAATAGACCAAGCATTAATGGATCTAGAACATCTAAACCTAATCAAACATTTGGTGAACTAAGAACATGAAAGATACGTGCATGCTCAGAGTTTGAAAACTTAAACTAAAAGGAAAAAGAACTACAAAGAAGTCGAAAAGAAAAATTGTATTACAAACAAATGTGTTTCCAACCCTTTACAATGTTGAGTATAAATTTATTTATAGACCAAAGGAGGGAGGAAAGCAAAAAGTGTTTTCCTCCAAAATTTAGAAAAATACAAAAATTTCAAGAGACACTTTTGTCTTGTAGCACTTTTGGACCCTTTCGCACTATTAATTCCAAGAAAACAATTGCCATCAAAATGACCATCACAATGCACAATCTAATTAGTTTCTCTTAGCAACTTCATTCTCCAACTCTTGCAAATAAATAGCATAATTATCCAATGCTACTTTCACCAATCTCATATTAGGTCCATTTGAATGGGTGAATTTGACTTCAATCTTTATAAAAATATTCTAGAGTTTCTTTGGAATATTCTTGAATTCCACAATTTTCAGCTCAAAACTCTCACATGTGCCCTTTATTTTATCAAATTCTTGATAGAATTTGTAGCAAAGACTGGGTCCTTGGGAGACTCCTTTCTCACTAATTCTTGAAATTGATCTTTTAGAACCTATGGTAAATAGAAATTTTCATCCTTATATCATATAAAGACCATCCCAATTTTTCTATGAATTCATTCAAAGAATTATTCACACTTTGAACCAAGGACTACGTTGTTTATAATGTGACCCAAGCACAATGTGAATAAGTTAAACCTCGATGCAGCACATGGGACCATAACCCTTATAGAGGTGACCTCCCAATCGCTCCTCTCATAGAAAAAGTTAGTTGAGCAGTGCCGACACTGAGGGGTTGTTGTGTTCCCTTTGGAGAAATACTTCATAGATCATTGTTAGGTTTATCATACATCTTTGTTGAACATGCATGTTATTGTTGTGGTGATCATTTTCATTGAGTTGTTGTCATTGATCTCATTGCATTGGTGTTTTTGTTCTATTTAACTTGCATAGTTGAGAGGCTAATTTGTGAAGTAAGTTAAGGTTATCATTACCTTCCTCTCTTATGGTTTGTAATTTGTGTGTGACTTCTTGATGAAATATATTGAATATTGGGTCTTGGATTTGAAATATTCTAAGGATATAAGTTCTAATCATTTCTTTTTTGATTTGATCCAATATTTTGGTTTTCTCTTGAATATATTTTTCAATTGGGTTTTCTTTCTCTGATAGGTTCACTCTAATTTATTTCAAGACTTTTTTTATCTAGTCTTCTATCACACTAGGGCACATCAAGTGCTTAGTGGAGAAGATATGGATTTTTAAATGTTTACAAATTTATGCTAATATTTTGAGTGTTTTGTGCTTTAGGATGAAACTGAGGGCTTGTTTTGAAATGTTTAAATTTGAATGTCTCATTGTGAAACTGGGGGCTTCAGAGTTGTATGTGTTCAACTGTTGAAGATGAATTTTCTAGTGTAGCTAAAACTATATGAATGCATGCACTTTTAGTTCTTTTTCTAATTTTTGATGACTTTTTTACTCTGAAATGGAAATATGTATGCAACTATATGGTTTTCCTAAATGCATTATTCTATGTTTTTGTGTTTTTTGAAATATTTTAATATTGTAATGATTTAATCTAAGTATAGACACCTAAAATTTACCATGTCTTACGACATTACCTTCCAACATCACTTGCAACAAATCTTGCTCTATGACCCCTTCCATTATCCAATTAGTTATTTATAAATTATATTTATTTAACTAATCCATTTTATCTATTTATCCCCCTTTTAGACCAAGTTAAATAAATTTTATTTATTTAATTTTACCCCATATTACTCCAATTAATTTAAATAAATTAAATATTTATTTAAATTATCTCTCACATGCCACATGTCTCTCATAATTTAAATAATTTTATTATTTAAATGATTTATCCCACTCACATCCTTATTTTAACCTCATTAATTGTGTGTCATAAGAACTTCCTTTCTAGAAATTGATTAAATAATTGTGTTTCCCCACTCACATTCTTATTTTAGCCACCTATCATCCTCATTAAATGTGTATCATAACCACTAATTTTAACTCTTCATCCTAGCCATCCACCTCATACTGCATTGTTCTAATCTTAGTCATCCATTTTATTCCCTCACAATCTAATTGAACCTCTCAATTCAAATCAAAAACCCAACAATCTTTCACATGCACATTTATGCTATATTTTTAATATCTTTTGCTTCCATTATGGCCAAGTTATGCTAGTTTTGTGAGAAACCCACAATGCATCATCTATAGAACAAAGTTGGAGGAGCTTGGGTGCACTCTACCCTATTCTATTAGAAGTATGAATTTGTGCAAGACAAAAAGGGTAGTATTGTTATTTCTTATCTTTCATGTTTCTATCTTGCATTATTTTCATAGCTTCAGTAAGAAATAAAACTTGCAATTTAA
Organism: Cunninghamia lanceolata; assembly: GCA_027924645.1. Lineage (NCBI taxonomy): Eukaryota > Viridiplantae > Streptophyta > Pinopsida > Cupressales > Cupressaceae > Cunninghamia > Cunninghamia lanceolata. The sequence goes on along the minus strand of BSBN01000098.1, from coordinate 3,061,900 downwards.
TCTAAGAAATGCAATGATCTTTTACCTAGTACTAGAAAAAGTAATTAAAAATCAAGAGAAAATAAAGATGATGTTTTACTTTTTCAAGAGAAATAGTTTTCACTAATTACTAATTCTATTATAAAAAGTTAAAAATAACCTATAATACATCAATGGTGCTAGTGTCAGGAATACATCCTCAAAGGTCCAACTATTTGGCAACCTTGTTTGTAGAGATCAGGGCCTCCACTTGATGATGGGAAAAGGCTAATATATTTGAGGAGATTCACAAGGTAAAATCAAGGACAAGGGATTATGGTGATTAAAAATAAAAAGGTTCTAAGACCTATTTGAGAATCTTGGAAGTTTCTATACTAAATCTCGGTGTAGAAAAAACTAAATCTTTTGTGAGATGTCTAATATATGGATATCTAATCCAAAATTTGAAAGAAAAAGGATCAAGGATTATAAATAATCTTAAATAAGATTTCATATGAGAGTGATAACAAAATTATGTGTGTCAAATAATGAAGATTGAAGAGGTATTTATAGGTAGAAATGAGAGCAAAGGGAAGAAGATATAAGATCACAAGAAGTAGTTAATTGATAAAAAATAGAAACAATGCCAAGAATGGGCAAAGAGATAAGAATAAAAATAGAGAATACTAATAGAAAACAAGAGTGAACTTAAAGAGAAAATGGAAACAATTGAGAAGAGATAAAATTTGATCATGATTTCACAAAGGAAAGAAAGTGAAAAGAGGATGAGATGACATGGAAAAATGTGAGCTAAAACAAGATAAAAATCAAGAAAAGATAAAACAAAGAGTTATTTTGCATGAAAAATGATATGGTCACCCCTTTCGGATCCAAGGTTGCATGTTTGATCAAGAATGGTTTACTAGGTGACCCTAGAAAATGAAGGAAGGTCACTTGAGTGACCCTACAAAGGAGGTTTGATAGGGTTAGCTAGGAAAAACATTACACAAGGAAAGTTAGCTAGGAGGTTAAATCAGGGGGACAAAAAGATGAAAGGCTAATTTATCATGACATGAAATTACTGGGAGAAGTATAATCACTCATTCAAAATTTGTGATCTAGGATCACCACATCATCATCAAACTACCATGTAGGCTTGACGCAATTATAGTGCTTACATATTCTCCCCCTCAAGGATGGCAGTCTACACATGGAAGGTAGGTACCATTCTTAAAGCATGGCCTCACCTATTGTTGTTGTCCCACATTTGAACCTACAAAATAAAAATTATTCAAGTGTAAGTCCAACATATGGTTGGTTAAAATTATAAGTACTTAAAAAGACAAGAGGACATACATTTGATGTGAGAGTTTGAATTTACCTGTGTCACCTAGTCTTTGTCATGAATACGTATGGTCATGATGAGAGAAACATGTATAATGAGGAAAAATAAAATACATAAAATAAACTAAGCTTCTCAAACACACTTATAAATATAAACTAAGTTGACAAAACAAAGGTGAAACTTACAATGGGAGTAGTTGAAGAAAATATTGCAATGAGGAGATCAAGATTATGACTATAACTCAACTTCCCATGGACCCTCGGGTATGAGAAATGAGAAAAACTCCTCTCTAAACCCTGGGTTTTCCTTTTCTCATTTCTTTCAAAAATATCTATTAAATTCAAAATTGTTTGTCACATTTAACTAAGTATTAGGCTTGTGCTAATTTCATGTTTTAATTTTTCTATTTGTTGTTCAATTTCTTGGTTTCTTGGCCAATTAGGATTCACCTGGGAATCACCCAAGGTCACCTCTTTTTATAAGGAAGGTCACTCAATTGACCTTGCCATCTCATCTTGGCTAACCCAAGAAACTAGTAAGATCACCTAAGTGACCCTCCCAAATCTTTCAATGGCAACATTAGAGGACAAAGCTAGCATTTTTAACACATAGGGATGATTGTTTTCTCAATTTCACACTAGCTTATTTCTTATTACATGTTTCATAGGAATTTGTTTAGTATTTAGGGGTTTTTGAAAGTTTTACAATTTTTAGGCTTTTTTCAAATTTTACTAAGATCTAACTTGGTGTTTCTTTCTTTCAAGACACCTACATGTATCTGTTTTAATGCTACATAAGAGTAGGCCTATTACTTGAAGTCTCTAGATGGACTATCTAATTTTGATTACACTACTCTTTAGAGGACATGACTTGCCAGAGTTGTATGGATTCTTCTTGTTTGTCCTTCCCCACATATCTTCTATGACATTCTCACTTATTGGGATTTAAATTACAACACATTCCCAGTTCCATTGGTTTCAGTAGAGTGAACTATCATTTTTCATGATGTATATCACATCCTTGGGGTTCCTATTAGAGAGGAAACACTTATTCTACCTAAGAGGGAGTTAGAGAAATAGAGACACATTTGGGCTATGTCAATGGGAGTGACCCATCCTAGAGATTATCTCAGAGTACAACTCACCTCTATTCCTAGACTTGATATTCCACCCTTAATGAAGGTCCTAATAGGATTGATTACTTCAATTTTTTTGGGATGAAAGAAGTATCGTATACTTCAGTGGTGTTGGGCACCAATCATTTAGTGTCTCGAGCAAGACATAATCTTCAAATGGGGCATTGACATGTACTAGCCTTAATCTATCAATATTTGTACCAAATTACGTGATGAGGGGCCTTATAATTAAACCACCCTTTACCTATCATGTCATGGATCTTTGAGTACACTATTCATTTTCAACATGATATGCCCCCTTTAGATCTAACACTTTTGAGAGCTATGTGATGGGGTAGACTTGCTCAAGTTTTGATGTGACTACAAGAGTAGTGGCCGCCTTGATAGATGAGGAATTCATTGTAGATCCCTATGGAGAGATGGAGGGATTGCGGCCAAGTGATAGAATTATTTGGTCCTACTATTGATAGGTTTATTTGTTCACCTAATATATAGGAATGGTATGATAGAGATGAAACTTAAAACATAAATGCCTTAATAGTTTGATGGAGAGATTCAAGAAGACTTTCCCCTATACCCTCTTATTATAGATCCAATTAGGAGATGATTAATGGAAAGTGTGGGACACTTCAGTGGGTCACACTTATTCCAAGGTTTTTGATTACATGACCACTTGAAGATAGTAAAAAGCTAGATAAGTTGAGGGAGTTATTGTTGAGGTGGCTAACAAGCTTGAGGATGAGTTTAACGAGGACTAAAATCTTGAGGAGGAGATAGATTAGTTAGCATCAAAGGACTTATCTCATGAGGATGAGGAGGCATCAACAATAGAGGTCACTCCTAGACAACAAATTTATTTACTTATATGACTGATAGAGGAAGAGATAAGGACAGTTGATCCATCATGGAAGCTTGGTGATCCTCCTAAGTAACTAATCTACTCCTACATTTTACACTTCCTTTTTAAATGATTAGTATGCTCTAATGTTGACTGACACTCTCTTTCACTTTCTCTTCCCTTATTGTAGGCACCATTGGTGACTAGAGGAGCTTCATTAGAGATGCTTCATTAGATGTCTTGGTTCTTACCAGTTGATGCACATACTATTGAGGCTCTTTTGATTTATTTTAGGTATCCTACCCTTGAAATTTGTCATAATGGAACTCTTTCCCCAACTTATCAAGTTGGAAAAGACTTACTTCTCAGTGAACTAGGATTGCTACATTAGAGGCCAAGAATGCCTTGCCTCAATAGATGGCCAACCTTGACATCCAAAGATGGTCATGTTGGAGCCCAAAATTACCAATTCCAAAATGCCATTATTATGCCCCCAAAACCTAGAAAAGTCCATCAAATTTTCCCATTTTTCCTTTGAATTTCCTCTAAGTACATGCTCCGGGAAGGGCTTTTGTTTTTCTCCCTTAGTGAAATTCTGTCCATTTTTGCCTTTTGTCAGAAAATTGACAAAATCATAAACTTGCGAACTAGTTCTCTAGTTTGAAGTTTTGTCAGTTTGTTGACAACAGGCTTCACCGAAAAAAGCAAGGGAAGACCCATGGAGTAAGGAAGAAATTTCTAAGTATAGGTAGAAGGAAGGAAGAAAAGTGATGTAGCGTGGAGTCTTTATCAGTGAATTTTTGAGTTCATGAACTCAAAAGGTCACTACTGGTATATTTCGCTGACGGAAGGAAACAAAAGATGTTGCAACATGATAAAATTTTCTAAAGCAATGAGAAGGAAAATTTCCTAAGGAAAAGTGAAGAAGGAGTTTTATCAGCGAACCGAGAAAAAGTTGAACTCAACAAATTGTTCAAGTTTTTCATAGTTCATTGACTAGGTGATTTGCCAACAAGGGAGTGGTCAGGGCCTAGTTCAAAAAGGGAATTATTCATTGATAAGGAAAAGAAAGGAAAAGTAAGAGAGGCATGACAATGATAAAGTTTGAAAAAATGTGGATTCACTGAAAAAGGGGCCAAGTATTTGGAAAGGTCAAAGTTCTTAAAAAGTCATATTTACCGATAAGGAAAATAAAAGGGCAGAAAATGGCTAAGTCAAGAAATGAAGAAGGAAAAGAAAGTGTTTGGTTAGGGAATCTACTAGATATGAAACTAAATGAAGAGTTTAGAAAATGAATGATTTGTCAATAAATGGAGAATTGGTCAATAGATAAAGAGTATGGTAAATTAAAGATTTGTTGATTAAAGAAAATGGCTTGCTCATTCCAAAAAGGTAAGGTTCACTGATATAGTGGATAGTGAAGAGAAAGAAGGGGGTGAGAAATAGTTTAAGGAAAGAAAAATTTTCTAACTAGGGGCAAAATAGGCCTGATTCAAAAAAAGTCAAATTCATCGATAAAGGAGAAAATGAAGAAAAGGCATGGAGAAAGGAAAGAGATAGAGAAGTTCAGCAAATTGAAGATTTGTTGAGAAAAAAGGAAATGTGGTCTTGGTTCTTGAAAGGTGAAATTCGTCGATTAGATGAAACTAGGTGCAAAAGAGGTGAGTTCTCATTGGAAGATTTTTGCTGATAAGGTGAAATTAAAGTGCAAAGATCAAATGTAAAGCATGAGTTTATAAAGTGTAAAAGATTTTAAAATTTAAAGTGTTGTAAAAGATTTACATACACTTTGGGCAGGCTCTTATTTTGAACAGCTTTCGGTTCCTTGGCCACCATGAGTGCAAAATCACTGATGTCAGGATAGTTGTTTGAATAGTGTCTCATGTATATGCACAGGTACCCAAATTTAATCATAGGATGCAGTGTCCCAGTGGCTATATTTTTGATAGGTTCTCTCAAGAATGCAAGATCAATATGCAGGGCATGGATGCCTAAAATATCTGTCAATTGTTTTGACAAGTGGTCATGTGCCTCATTCATTGGCACACAGTTACTTGTTGACCAGTTTTCTAGCATACAAGAACAGATTACTATATATGCATGTTTGAAAGATATTCTCAGGGCTGGTCACTGAGCTAATTGTCTAGTCTGGGAGAGCCTAAGGAGTTTCTTTGGCATAAACACACAATTTGTCTAGTCTGTTAGTGAAGGAATTTATTCAGTATAGTGTAGGAAGTCTATGTAATGCATATTGTATTGTAATGGTATGTCTTCACGGGAGTTTGTAGTGATTTTGGTAAATATATAATTACAGTTATGTATTCCCTTTCCACATTTGCTGGTATGATTGTAACATATGTTTGGAGATATGTGATAGCATCCAAGTTAATACAAGGCTTTGTATTTCCCAATCTTTTGTTGCATAGGTTGTAGTTCTCTTTTGGATTATTAAGTACGTCCATTGTATGAAGATCTATCTAAAGTCATATATGTTAATGTATGTCTAGTTTTATTGATCCTTTGATGTGTATTTACTTTTCTCCTTGCATTCTTTGACTTTGTGCCCAATGGAGTAGGCACCGATCCATATTGGAGATGGATCAAATACCTTTTAATATCAAACAAATCATTTAGCTATGGTTTAGGGGGAAAAACTATCTTGTGCATGTACATTCGCATAGTTGAATCAGCTTAATATAGAGGCTTGTGCAGCTAGTTTGTCTTGATCTAGTGATAGCTTTAGGGGTCAAATGTACATTGGATATGGATGTGTATGTTTATTTGTATTTCATTTCATGTCTCTAGGAATATCCCTCCTAGGTCTAGCTAAGCCTGAAGTGCAAAGGAGTATACCCACTCCTGTAGTTGGCCAAAATCACCCATTACTTATTGATAAACCTCTTCCTATCATGCTGATGACAATCCCTGGCCTAGGTGATTTAGGAAAGTTTTAGATTTTTGGGTTGCTTCTATTTTGGGCACCAACATTTTGGCACCATTGCTAGGGATGTGTTATCTTGGTTCGGATTTTGAAAACCTTTGCAACATAGCTATTATAGAAAGTTTGTAGTGGTGCAATTTGTTGTTGTGTGTAAGTTTCGTAGCCCATCAACTTACGCCAACATTTTGGTGTCGTTGCCGGGGACATAATACATTGGTTCAGATTTGAGGACCCCAGTAACACAGTTGTTGAAGTAGCTTGTAGTTATTGCCGTGTGTAGTCTATTTTTGTGGTTAAGTTGGCATCCCTTCAACTTATGCCAACAGACTGGCACTAATGTAGTGCTAGGTTATAAATATTCAAAGACTCTGCTGGTGTGAGCAACATATAATTAGTTCAAGGCCTTGAAGATTGTCATGCTTTAAGGAATTTCCTCATTCAGTGAGGTGGCAACTTTGTTGTTAAAAGAGAAACAATGTTTTGTTGTTGTGTGCACACTTCAAAGAGATTGTAGTTGGTTAAGGTACACATTTTTTTCTACCTTGACAATGGTTTCTTTTTAATTAAAGGAACATGTTGTTTGCTTTCCTTTGTCTTGCACATGTGGTTTGTTGTTGGTCATGGCCAACTAGTATGAATATGGATACCCTAGGGTGGATCCTTCCTGTGCATCTTCTTATGTTGTAGTCCCTATGAATTATATGGCTTTTGACCATCTAGATAATGCATTTTCCAATCATAGTCATGGCAATTTTACAAACCCAATTTTTTTTTAGCCCTTGCATAATAGAAATGAGTCATCTAGCCTGTAGTATGAAATAAAAAAAAATAAAATCAACTGTTAGAAGCTCTGTTGCGGTAGGAAAGAGAGTTAGTAAGCTAAATCAGACTACGTCAATCAAATCTCTCTTCCCCTATTCCTAGTTGATATGTTCCTCATCCTCCCCCTATTGCAAATGAAATCACATACAGATAGCTAGGCCTCTCATAGGTTAGTTATGAGCATCAACCCATGCCCAAAAAGATTTACAATCAGAAGTCGTTATTTGATGGGTGTGAAGTTTATAATGGGAAGACACACATTGAGGCATTTTCAGAGTTCATGGATAGATTTCATTTTGAATATGAGGATATTTGGATGAGATATTTCATAAGATCTCTATGTGGTATAGCACGAAAGTGGCTGCTTAGTTTCCCTAACTAGCATTTTACTTCTTGGGATCAGTTGGTGGCTACATTGATGACTATTCAAATAGCCTAGACCATGTTTCTCTTCTCTAAGAACTAGAAATATTAGAAGGCAAGAAGGATAGTCTAGTGTTGGGAAAAACTAAGGATCAGAGTTGGGGTAAAAACTATCCTTATGATTGTTTTAAATCAATCTTTGGAAAATTGCATTGACTTCCTCAGATTGTTCCTTAATGTGAATCTGGGGGATTGTAAACTTCATAAAGGTGAAGTGGCTATATACATAAGTGCTAAGGATAGCAATATGAGTGTCATGAAATGCATTACTAATCTGAAAGTTTAAGAGTTCTACTAAAGATCACTTTAAGTTATTGAAATCCTATTTTGAATAACACATTCCTTAAATTCTTTAAGTCCTTAATTAATGCACTCTTTCAATTCTACTTCACACTTAGGGTTCTATTTTAATTGAACACCATTAAATCACTAAAGCATTTCCAATCAAACAGTAACACAGAAAAGGTGTAATACATAAATTGTAACTAAATAAGTTTGGTGATAGGAGCTATTGTATCCTGGTGACAAGAGTTGTTATATCTTGGTGACAGGATGGAAAAAACTATGTTGACAACTTCTCTTCAAACGTAATGTAACCTTATCTATATGCCTAAAGAACTACAATACTGGTATACTGTAATGAATTTTAATAAAAAAAATTCCACACTTAACAAATTAACATCACACCAATAAAATCACTGAGTAATTTGGAAATCATAACTCACACAAAGTAACAAGAAAATAAATCTAAGCAGTGGCTGAGTGGACCCTACCTTTTGTTGTGTGGTTACACAACACACCCCATTTTGCCTCAGCCAAAACATGGACCCACTTTTTGCTTGGTTGTTTGTCCTTGTTTTGGATGGTATGGTAAAATTATCTTTAGGTACATATCAGAGTGTTACCCTCTACACATTAAGACCTCAAGATCCTGGTTAAAATCCAAAAATTAGAATTTGTTGTCATGAACATTTCTAGCTGAAAGAGTGCAAAATTTTAAGCAAGTTCACCTTTTGGATCACCTCAAAATCCCTTAGGAATAAAAAGTTATGGTCGATCAAAGATCAGTCCATGGGTTGACCAGATATTTGCATTGCATAGTATCCAGACCTTAACTTAATATATGGACATGTATTAGTATCCAGACGTCAAATTAAAGAAGGCTCAGTGAGCTCAATGTCAACATCAAGATGTTAGTTAGCATCTTGATCTTAAGTTAGTATCCTGATGCTCACTAATGTCTAGATGTCAAATTTAAGTGAATTAATAGTTTAAGAGTTAAAATACAAGGATATTAGTTAATATCCCGATCTTCTATAATAACCTGACTCTCGATAGTATCCTGACGTCAAATTTAAGAGACCTACCTAGTTACACATCATATGCAGGATGTTAGTTTGTACCTTCATCTTAATGAGTATCTGGATCTTAACTTAGTGTCTGGATCTTTTAAAGCATCCTGGCCTCGATGACATCATCTTATTATACCCGATGAACGGGAACCATATCATATGGTAACACATCCCCGTGGGAGAATCTTGTCATTAAGAAAGATTCTCTATGTTTCTGTGAAGTAATGACACATTTCCACATTGACATACTGACACATAGTGTCATCTGGATATCCCCAGAATATTCTTTAACTAGATATCCCCATACTAATGCTTTTTGCATTTAATGCAATAAAGCGACCATTGGTGTTTAAATTCAAAAGTGTGCCAATGGACACTTGTAGAAATCTCATTCCATCTTACTGAAAGAGGGTGTCAAATCATATTTCTGCCATTAATGTACCCTAAAATCACAAATTGCCTAAGTTAAAAGGGCATTTTCATGATCATAATTGATAACATTGCATTAGAAAACCCCAATTCCATTGTTTAGAGCTTACGGTGAACTAGATCTGAAATAGAGAATGGGAAGTTAGGAGAACGCTTGTAGAATGGTAATTTAGTTGCTACTATAGAAATTACAGGTTAAGGAAGCACACCAGGTACATATAAATCCCATCCCTTTGATCATGTTACGAGTCATGCCCTAGTCAAGTCAAAAAATAGTAAAAGGGAATATATATCAATAGTAAATATGCAATGTGTAATTCAATTCTCGATATTCAGATAAAGATGTTATTATGCTAACCATGGACCAGGATATTCTATTGATTAAGATTGGTACATTTGAATTGCAAGAAAAAATGTCTCAACCACGGATTGAAAAGCGAGACGCCAAATTCAAAACCCCAATGTTCCCTAGAATGGGCAGTGTGTATTATAAGTTGGACAATTAGGAGGATACTCATGCAGGTGGTACAAACATAGAGGAATTCAGAATGAGAATTGAGGCAAGAGAAGATAACATTGTTTTACGTAATGTAGTAGCATTTCGTTTGTTCCATGCAGCTGGCTTTCCATATTCCACTGAAGCTTTTTAGCTCATGGTGAAATGTGCACAGAATTATGACATCAACACTAGAAAGGTGGAGAAATAGGAAATGCTATATGTCAATCTTTCAGTGGATGGTACTGTAGAAATGCTTCATTTGCCAGTAACACAGAACATGTATGTATCTGATTTGGATGCCTTGGCCAAGGAATTTGAGGCCAATGATAAGAATTTTAGAAAGGTCATCTATCAAGGATGGAGAAGCTGAGATAATATAGTCAAGGAAGTTGCCAAAACAGTAGTGCATTTGTACAAGTTAGACTTCAATGAGGAAGTCCAATATATAATGTGTATGCTCAACCAGATGAATGGCTTGATCAATTATGGAACATTCAAACCATGGATGTTCAGGCTAATAAGGATGGTGGTGGAGTATAAGCTAGAGAATGCAAAGGTCCAGTGGGCCAAGATTATCAGCAACACCATACATGGTCAAATGATCAAATGGAAGAAAAATAAGATCTCTATTTTTAGAATTACTTCATTCTTGTGTATGTCTATGCAACAAAAGGCACATTCGACGAGTTGCAGACTATAGGAAAGTTGGGAAAGTTTCCTAATGAGAAGACTCCTTGGGAGTATTATCCCCAGCTGGAAAGGAGATTATCCATATAGAATTACAAACTTGTAAATGACGCTTTCATAATGCATATAGTTAGATTGATGGATGGAGATAGAGCTAAGAGATTCTCAATTGGTGCCACAGAAGAAATCAAGCAATATGGCTCATGGTTCATCCAAGCCAAGACTTATCCATATATCAAGATGGAGGGTTTCAATAGAAATCCTTATATGCTACCAAGATATCCTTCAGATAAAGTGGTGCTACTAGAAATGATGAGGCAACAACTACCTATATTTGAATTGTGCAAAGTTAAAGAAGGAAGCCCTTATAGAAAATTCCCCCTTGATATCAACTAGGTCCTTGTTGGATCCATGGAAAACACAAAGAAGGCAGAGACAAATTTGAAAAGATTGAATTTAAAGTTGGTCCTTCTTGCCAGAGATTATGATCCATATCATAGGATAGAGAAAAGGTTCAACAAGAAATATAAGCACAGTGTCCACCTTGAGGACTAATGGGCAGATTGTGATGGTGATCATGAGGGATGAAGAAGAGATTACCAAAGATTAACTCTAGATCAGATGAGGACCATAGGAAAACCTAAAGTGGCTCCACAAATTGAAAAGGATGATGATGACCTCGTAGATCTTGAATATTAAGAAAAAAAGGTATATAATGACATAATATCATCTCCAGATTTGAAACAAAAGGAGGACACATCCATTGATGTCCTCACAGTGAAAGTCATGGTGAGGACAAAGAACTGGGTTGATAAGAAAATTAATGAATTGAAAAGGAAAGGTATCCTAATTACCTCTGAGAAGAAGAAGATGAAAGAAAGAGAAGAACTAAGCTTTGATGATTTTCTGATAAGGAAAAGACAAGTCCATGAAGCAAAGACAGTAAAGCCTAGTTCATTTGGAGCTGTAGAACAACTCACTACTGAAGGAATTTCATTAGCATATGCACCACCCTCATCTCCTAAAGATCCCCCACCAAAATCTATTGTTATATCTATACCCAAAATAGTTACAACACAAGGGGAGGCTTCAAAAGGTGCAGAACAAAGTCTAGTGAGGACTATTGTTGATGAGGAGGACATTGAAGAAGAAGGCTCGAAGAGATGCATATTAAAACATTGAAGAGAAAGAGGGATGATTTATTGCAAGGTGTAAAGGTCCCTAGGCACTCCAGATATCAGAGTCCACACGTGAGAGGTACCCTTTCACTAGAGAAGGTAGTGACATCTAGATCATCTAACCCAATTGAAAGCATAGTTAAGGGGTTATGGTATGATGTGCCCTTGGAGACTATAATAAAAGTAAAGATTGAAATGGTAGAAGAGTTGAAGAATAAAGCTCAAACAGAGCATGTAGCTAGAGCTCTTCCATTAAGTGCCACCATTGACATAACTGAAGAGGATGAGCTAGTCAATGATATCACCAATCACCCCATTGAAACCCTGCTATAGCATACTGAAATAAAAGATAAAGGTGATATAGCAGGGGAAACACATGATGGAAGAAAAGAAAGGGAAGAAACTCTTGAGGTAGAAGTGCATTTGGGATCCCTGGACACATTGATTGAGAATTTGACTAATCCAGATGTGGTGGACCTGACATATGTTCCTGAAGAAGGGGATAAATAAGAAGAGGTCACCAAAATTGACCAATCTAAGGAAGAAAGTGTCCCCATGGAGATAGACAATAAAGGTGATTATGTGTAGGAACAAATGGAACAATAGGATATTCTAGTGGATAAGCCTAAATAGAAGAAGGTAGTTGAACCACCTACAACTATAAGAGCAAAAGAGGATGAACATAAGGAAGATACCCATCAGGATGGTCAAGAGAACAATGCCCAAGAGCTTAAAATCGATGAGACTCCAAAGGAACATGATGGTTCAGTACTAGATAATCAACCTCCTCTAGAACAAAGGCAAGAGGAGCAATTTCATGAGGAGGAAGATATGGATGCCAAGGATGGACATGAAGAAAAGATGGCAGATCCAGGTGATCAAGAGAAAGAGCAAGATAAAGGGATTCAAGATTCTCAAATTGAGCAACCAGTTCAGGAGAAATGATCACAATCTGATGCTTTGGCTTTGATTTCCTCAGACGTAAGCCAAGAAGAAGTACAACAGGTACACTTTGACTTTAAGTCATTGTTTACTATTGATTCTACTAAAGCAAAATGGAGAGCTAGGACAATCTCTAGTATTAAAAGAGATTCAAAAACTAGAAAGAGGACAGCTCAAATTGATGTACCTCTAGTTGATAAGGCCAAAAGAAAAATTAGGCCAGAGGAATTCTAGGTGACCCAGGTTGACTTGGGCCATGCTACCATAGGACAAGAAATACAAGAACACCTAGAGAGCACTGATGCAATAGTGACTAAGTTGAAAAAGCTCAAGGCTAGAAAGAAACAACTTAAGGAGTACAGTATACAATTGTAGCAGTTTATACAATGATTGGTGAAGCTAGACACCTTGGCATCCACCTTATAGGCTACTGAGAGGCCAGCTGGATTAACTTTAATAAGTGAAGCAGAGATAATTGGTTTGGATATCTAGAAACACCAAGCTCACATAATCGATAAAAGATTTTCTAAATTCATGGACTCTGGAGAAGAGTTAATTAGGATATCCATATCCAATTGGGACACATTGTCCAAACTAAAGAAAACATTGATTCTTTGAAGGGTGAATTCCCTCAGTAGATTCAAAAGTGCAATTATGCAATGGTGAGACTTAGAAGAGCCAAGGCCATGACATATGAACTACTAAAAAATAAGGTTGTTACTAATGTAACTTTGCCACTTATGGGGACCTGGATGAAAGAGATGGATTATGAATTGAATGTATTAAAAGATAACATGAATAAAGTGAAGGACATTCAGACTAAGGTTCATGATTTGTTAGCTAAAGAATAAAGGGTAATGGAAGAATTAGTAGATGATGCTATAACAAGGGAGGCAGTGCCAAAACTAGATGAAGCCATCCAGATATTCAAGGATAAGTTTAAAGAAATGGCTAAAGATTCTAGGGAACTCTTCATTGTAGACATTATGGATGAAATGGCTAAACTAAATGTGAAAATGAAGACATATAGTAAGGAAGTGGATAAAAGGACATCCATGCCAGGACCCTTGGATGAACAAATAGGAGCATCTAAATATGCTAAATTGAGAGCTACCACAATAAGAAAATTCCAAGTAGACACTTTTGTGCAAGCATATGATGCTTATAAGAAAATAGACACAGGGATGTAGGTACATGAAGAAGATCCATTTACATGAAGAGAGAATAGCATTAAGTGTTTTCCAGGGCATTTTGGTTATATCATCAGCTATAGTCTAACTAGATGAAATGGAATATCATAGAATATTTGAGAATGACAATTGTCCCCACTAGAGGATTACCAACTGGCAATCTGTCCCACATGTCTTGTATGTTGACTTTGTCAAAGGAGTGTGAACCATTGATGATAATAGATAAATCTTGATCATAGGATCTTTCGTAACCACCTCTTATCCTTGATCTATAAAAGGAGATAGAGTGCACGTTGTAAAATCATTAAGAGTTTAATAGAGATAGGACTGTTGAATATCATGGTACTTTGTAATGTCCCCTTCTAGACACAGGGTTAGTCCATCATGGAGTTCCCGTGGGCTAGTAGTTTGGTTAGGGAACTATGGTTAGTTGGCTTTGGAGGTGCTTGTCAGTGAGGGAGTTATGGTTCGCATTCAGTGGATCCTGTTGGCACCCTCGTGGTTGGTTCAATGGGCTCCTAGTCATTACTTACTATTTTTAGTAAGTTTAGGTGCTATGTCAGTTCATGATTTTCAAAGTTGGATCAGATGTGTTTCATTGAGACCTTTCCGGCGAGCTAAAGATCAGTGATTTCTGACACCAACTTCATACTTATTTTAAAGTCCAAAGATTTATTAATTTAAATTAATATGGACTTTATTATATTTGTGGGAAAAAGTGAAATTAATGAAATAAAGACTTAAGCTTATGTCTTGACCTTGGGCACCCATTCCTAAGAGACATAAAGTGAAATTAAAATGTTAATTTCCCTCCTAATTGCCCAACGCCTATCTTGGAGGAAGATAAAAGGTCACTTGGAGCTCATTTTGGTTTTTATGCTATGTTTTGATATTTGCTTGTGAGAGCTCTGCTAGGGTTTTTGGAGTTTGAGAATTTGCATCAGGCTATTGGAGACGGAAACCTCCATTAGTGACTGTATCCCATAGGTGTGAAAGACCACCCAATGGTGCCATTGACGGTGGATGTATTCGGCATTCACATATGTGATGAAATGGAGACATTTGAGGTTGTTTCTTGTGATGAGTGAAAGATCTTTTTCTGTTGCTGTTATAAGTTGATAATGGATGGTATAGAAGGTAGAAATCAGAGTGTTTGAAGTAGTTCCTTGCTGCTATACCTTTCCATATTGCTGGCCGTACTATCCAAGCTTGGCCATACTGCATAAAGAGGAGTTTTGGAGTGTTATTTGGGGCTGAAACCATTGGATAGCTAGTCACCTAGCTGTAGCAATTACTTCCCATCAGTTTTGCAGAGGATTTAAAGTAGTTTCAGTGTTGTTTGCAAGCACACACAACAGCCATGGCCGTACCATGTCAAGGAGGGACGTGGGTATTGTAGGGAATTTTTCCTCCTTGCTTCTACTACTCATTCATGGTCTTTGGGAGGTGTTTAGTGCTTTAGTTGTTGCTCTTATATTTTGTATGATTCATTTGTGACATTCTATGGAGATTTGATGCATTTCCAACCATACCCACTTGCTGGTCCATTTCCGGTGCCCGTACCAAGTTGCATATTTTCATATGGGTATGTGAGTAATTGTTTCCTGGCTATTTTACTATCTGGGTTGTCATTAGTTTCTTCAAATTTATTTTTATATTTTCTAGGTTTCTATTATATGCAATACATTGTGTGCTCCGGCACATCTCTAGGAAAACATAAAACCCCCTTCTGCATCTTCTATCTATCTGAAAGAACACACAAAAATCTAATAAAAATCACACAATAAAGACTTTTAAAAAATACAAACAGGTACGACACATTATAGTGGTATCAGAGCTAAAGATCTTTCCATCCTGTGAGTTCAGTATTGACATACAAAAGTAAAAATGAGACATGCGATCTACAGATAGATATCCTTTCAGAAGTATAAGGACAAGCCAAGTAACACAAGTTCCACAGTTAGTTATTCCAGAGAATCTAGTACCTATAATAGATCCTTTTGAGCCAGAACCAGAAATAGCGGTAGTAGCTACTAAGGATGATTCTCAGGTATCACGAATGGACCCATTTTCTGGAGAGCTTCCACTAGTTACAGATCCTACATGAGAAATGGATGACAAGGAGGAATCGGAGCCTAGTGCTCATGATATTTTGATCGCACTCACTCAAGAGATGAGGGAGTCTTGATGAGAGATGGTAGAGGCACATGCCATCAAACGGATGGGTAATGACTTGGACAATCACTGTGACAGGAACAGGTATAATGGAGGTGACAGGAATAGGTACCATGGAGGTGACAGGAACAAATACAACGGAGGTGACTAAAACAGGTACCACGATGGTGATAGAAATAGACATGATGGAGGAGAGAGGAACAAGAATGATTGGAATGATAGGCATAATGGTGACAGGAACCAGGAAGAATGGAATAATGGGGACAGGAATCATGATGATAGACATAGGGATAGAGATGATGATGATGATGATGAGGCTTTGATTAACCACCATAGGGCTTCGCAGTTCACTATGGGAGATAGACCTGGCATTCTGATATTTGCTCCCAGGAATCAAGTTCCTGATCATGATCCTACTCAGGTAGAGTTTCAGTAGGAGATTCTGAGGGACTGGAGAGCATCTAGTGAAGGTTTCAGAAATGAGATGACATTTACCGAATATTTTGAAATGAGGACTAGGTGTAAACCTCAGAGGGGAGGTAGATCATAGAACTAAGAACTATAGAGGAAAGTAAGCAAGATGACACTTCCTTACTTTGATGGATCGGGTAAGACCACCACGAGAGCTTGGGTCCAGAAATTGGATAGCTACTTGCAGATTAGTCCCATCCCAGAGGAGGATGCTATTACTTATGCAGCTTTACACTTGGAGGGGACTGCTCACAAATGGTGGAGTAACAGGAAGGTCACACTAGGTCATGATCAGGTCACTTCGTATGTGGAGTTTACAGCTAGACTGATCGACAGGTTTGATAAAAAGGACCCAGATTTACAATTCAAGGAGTTGACTCAGTTGAGACAGAGTGGATCAGTACACTCCTACATTGCTGATTTCTAGGATATATCCATTATGGTTCCAGATATTACTGAGCACAGATTGGTTGTTCTTTTCATTGACGGTTTGTCAGATCAACTTCACGGTTGGGTGAAGGGTTTTGACCCTACTACACTCCAAGAGGCCATGAAGAAGGCCTGGGACATGGATTCATCAGTTTGGAGGAATAAGTTTCAATCCAAAGGATTCCCACCAAGGAAAGATAAGGAGAGGGATAGAAGACCATTTTAGAGAGATGCAGGACAGCAGCATAAGAGTTCTTCTAGATTGGACAGCGATTAGCTGAATGACTTGAGGAGGAAGAAGCTCTATTTTCAGTGTCGGGAGCCTTGGGATCCTAAGCACAAGTGTGCTGCCCAAGGAAAGGCCAAACAATTAGAGTACTTTCCAGCTGACGGTGCAAAATCAGAGGGCTCAGGGGAAGCATCAGATAGAGAGGATGATCTAGCTCTACCTACAGCATGTATCACAAGTATCCATAAGGAAGGGTCATTCAAGATACGAGGAGTACTGAGCAAGCAACGAAGTATTGCTTTTCTTGACACAGGTGCCACTCATAACTTCATAGACGAGGGCTTGGTCGCCAAGAGAGGGATGAAAACCAAGGAGTTTGAGGGCTTTAAGGTGAAGGTTGCAAATGGTTTTGTACTCACCTGCACTAGGAGGATACCCAATCTATTAATCCAGCTAAACAGGTACACTTGCCAATTGGAGTTTTATGTTGTCAGCATGGGTGAGATGGATGTTGTGTTGGGTATGAAGTGGTTGAATGATATTGAGGAGTTCACTCTCAACTTGCAGATGATGGAAATGAAGTTTGAGGTGGATGGAGTTAGACATGTGCTCAGAGGCATTTCAGATGGCAGGTTGAGAGTTGTTTCTCTCAAGCGGATGGAGTGATTGATTCGACATGATTAGGTGAAGTGGGCAGCTGAGGATATGATGATGCCAACAGTAGATCAGTAGAAGCATGCATATCCTCCTGACATACAGTCTATACTTACTAAACACACCAAAGTGTTTAGTGATATTCCACCAAGTAAACCTCCTGATAGAGGTTTTGAGCATGTGATCGAGTTGGAGGAGGGTGCTAAGCCAGTAATCATGACACCTTACAGGCACCCAAGGAGGTATAAGGATGAGATCGATAAGGCTATCAAAGAGCTTCTTGAGATGGGTCACATCAGGCCTAGTAAGAGTATGTTTGCATCATCCGTGGTATTGGTAAAGAAGAAGGATGGGACTCTCAAAATGTGTATCAATTACAGGGAACTCAATAAGAAAATAATCAAGAATAGGTACCCGATTCCTAGAATCGATGAACTGATTGACGAGTTGCACGGGGCTTGTTACTTCTCTAAGATTTATTTGAGATCCGATTACCATCAGATACGGGTCAGAGATGAGGATGTGGAGAAGACAACATTCAGGTGTCACTATGGGCACTTTGATTTCCTGGTCATGCCATTCAGTTTGACCAATGTACCGGCTACCTTCTAGTCTTGTATGAATAGGGTATTCAGAGAGCAGTTGAGGAGATTTGTGCTAATTTTCTTTAATGATATATTGATTTATAGCAGGACATGGGAAGAGCATTTGAAACACATTGACGTTGTTTTGAGCATCTTGGAGAGTGAGTCGATGTATGCCAAAATGTCAAAGTGTGAGTTTGGGATGACCGAGTTGCTATACTTGGGTCATATCATCAGTGCTGGTAGTGTGAAGGTAGACCCTGAAAAGATTCGAGCAATTGTGGACTGGCCACCGCTAAAAAATCTCTCATATCTTAAGGGATTTCTTGGCCTCTATGGATATTACCACCAATTTGTGAAGGGGTTCTCTCCATCAGTAGTTCCCCTTACTAATTTGACTCGTAAGGATGCTTTCAGTTGGTCAGATAAGGCACAGGAGTACTTTGATAGGTTCAAACACATCATGAGTACTTGCCCTGTGTTAGCCATCCTAGATTTCAGCAAGCCCTTCAAGCTACAATGTGATGCCTCGAGTGTAGGCATTGGTGTGGTAATCACGCATGATAAACACCCCATTGCATTTGAGAGTAGGAAGTTGAGGGGTGTGGAGAGGAGTTACAACATATATGATAAGGAGATGTTAGCCATCATGCATGCATTGGCTAAGTTCAGATAGTATCTAGTGGGTAGCAAATTTGTGGTTAAGATGGATCACAATAGTCTGAAGCATTTCCTTGGGCAGAAGGATTTGAATGAGAGGCAACATAAGTGGGTCAGCAAGTTACAGGCCTACAAATTTGACATTGTTTATGTCAAGGGAAAGAAGAATGTTGTTGCCGATGCGTTATCTAGGAGACCTCATTTGTGTGCACTAGGTGCTATAGCTAATGATTGGAGAGAGTTGATTTCAGAAGAATATGCCAAGGATGAGTGGGCTACTAGAGTGATTGATGGCACCATCAAAGATGACAGGTACATAGTGGTAAATGACTTGATCATTTACAAGGACAGGATCTTCTTAGTGTCAGTTTCACAGATGAAGCAAAAATTTTTGAGGGCATTTCATGACTTCCCTATGGCAGGGCATCTAGGATACTTCAAAACTTATAGACAAGTTAGAGAGAGGTTCACCTGGAAGGGCCTCAAGACTGAGATGATGTAGTATGTGAGAGAGTGCCCAATATGTTAGCAGAACAAGCAAGAGCACTCACTTCCAGGAGGTTTATTGCAGCCCCTACCCATTCCTGATAGGAAGTGTGATGCAGAGGTGTTAGGTCTTAGCGATAATTTAACAAGAACAAAAGGTTTAAACCAAATGTGGGCTTCAATCAGCAAGACTTCACTAGTCTTCCCTTTACCTTAAACTCTACCAAAGGACTCAAATTTTGATTCCAACTTCTCAGATGAATTCTTGTACCTTCTAGGGTCTCAACCTACCCCAACCAACAAGGTTCAAAAGGTTTCACAAACCAATTTGATAGATTCTTAACAGTTTCCCTTAAACATGCCTAATCCTTATAGCCTCGTTCAGTGACTAATTTGCAGTTTTCTCCAAACTTTCCAAAAACACTTCCAGATCTAATGACTGATCTAAGTACCCTCTATTGATTTATTTAACATATCTCAAACTCACCTACTATTGTTTTGGACGAAATATGACTGTCCTAACACCCTGTTGTCTTCCTACAAGGCCTAAATTGACCATTTTACAAAGGAACCCTATGACAAACTTGTCCCACACAATTCAAACCTAAAAACAATCTTAGGAAAGGGTTCAAAACAAAGGATTTTCTAGGTTTGATCATGTGGTTTACACATTCAGATGTTCAAATACAAAACCCCCCTTTCTAGGCCTCAAAACCTACGGCTTGCTAGATCTCCCACTTCCAATCACTTCCAGACCTCATTCAATGGTCTAACACCATGTCCTTTACCATATTAGACAATAGAAAACATAAAACCATCACATTATTAAGGCCAATCTCCTGCTGCTATAACTGAGCCACCATTTCAGTGCTCTTTCCACATGCAATCTCAGACTTTCAACGGTGATCACCTGCCTATTTTCATTCCTCCTGTTTTACCAAGCTAGAAAACATATAGTACATGTTAAATAGGACCTATACCATGAGAATTAGGATCCTACATCCATGAAAAGGTCCTATGAGGGATTAAAACCTCTCAAGATGCACAGGACAGCCTGTTGTTCTTTATGACAGTCAACACAGATAGCAATAAAACTATCTACAAACACCTTCTCAGAGCATGGAAAGTGATCTACTATTGTTATATGAGAGTCTAAAACATTTTCTAAACACCAATATTCAAAGAATCAACAAAAAATGAGAAGAAAATGCAAGAAAACTAGAAATTGTTGTTATTCCTTTGGCTGCCGTACAAAACAGTCCTTCAAAAGATTTATTACCGTACATCCAATGCCTTGGGAAGGTTTATATAACATTTGTCCTAACTCCCACAACAAATTCCCAAAGGTTGGAGATGCTTAGACTTCCAAAACTGTCCATTCTTGATTTTCCCGCCCAAATGCATTATTTAAAATTTGAAAACTAAACTTTGTTTTAAGTGACTTTTACTCTACCAAATTATCATGGTTCATCATGGTTGATCTTCTTAGGATCATTATTCCTTATTCCTAGCCTTAGAAACTTCTATTTGACTCTTATTTGACTCTAGAGGCACTATTGGCCTACTTACATCATTTATTTGGTCCTAGGGTCCTTACCAGGACCCTCAAGACATTTGATCACTACATCATTTTGCCCATTACAATATGCTATAATTAGTTCTAGGATGTTCCAATTGATTTGATTTGATCCATGGGCTCCTCCTTTGATCATTTGTGTCTTCTTGCTCCAGGGTGTTCTCTTAGGTGCTCCTGCACCATATTCCCCAGCATGATAAAAAATCTTGTCCCAAGAGTATTGTGATCTGCTCCAAACCTCTTGCAGTCTTTTGGAAATGTTCCTCTGATTTGTGAAAGGGAACATGAACTCTCCAAGGGTTATCTTCCTCCTTCTCCCACCTGCATGATTCTTACAAAAAATGTTAGCATCATAAAACATGTTTTAATGTCCTTGCCTAGGACCTTGCTGTTGTATTGCTTTTGCACTTTCTATCTTAGAATTCTGATTTATTCCTCCCTGTACTATCTGTTGTTTTCTTTTTGTCTTCTACCTTCTTATAGGGCAATCAATGTCCCCAATCTTGATATGACTTAAGTCCCAAACCTGCTATTCTTTAGGACTATTATAAACCTCCTTCTACTGCAACTGTTCCTGTTGTTCAACCTGCACATCCAACTTTAGTTTCTCTCCAAAATAGATAGTAGTATGTTCTTTCTTGTCTTCATATGGTAAAGGCATTAGTTTATACTTTCTACCATCTTTGTGCACCAAATGACTATTTGTATAACCATCATGAACTATCCTTCTCAAACACTGCAATGGTCTTCCCAAAAGTATATGCCCAAATGTCATTGAAATAACATCACATAAAATAGAATCATGATATGGACCAATTGAAAAATCAATATATGTCCTTTGATTAACCCTTACTTGCTATTCTTGACTTACCCAAGTGGCATTGTAAGGACTAGGATGATCAAATGTTTTCAATCCCAATTTATGTACCATATCCCAAGAGACTAAATTATCATGTGAACTT
Organism: Cunninghamia lanceolata; assembly: GCA_027924645.1. Classification (NCBI taxonomy): domain Eukaryota; kingdom Viridiplantae; phylum Streptophyta; class Pinopsida; order Cupressales; family Cupressaceae; genus Cunninghamia; species Cunninghamia lanceolata. The sequence continues at coordinate 3,039,935 of BSBN01000098.1, read as the reverse complement.
GAATATATAATCAATTTGCATATTTTCCCATGGCTTAAACAGTTAGTTTTTAAAATGGATACCTGTGGTGCTTGCTGCATTTTGCCTTTTTCTATCATGAGCATTTCTCCAACCATTACTAGAGAGGCTAATGACATTTCTTGGTCTTCTTTCTTCTCCTCCTCTTGTGTGAAGTGAACTCTTCTATCCTTTCTCTTATCAGCATCATCCTTCTTAGGACATTTGAAAGATGTGTGTCCCACTTCATTGCAATGATAACATCTTCCTGTGAATACTCCTCTACCTGATCCAAACCTACCTCCACCTCTATATCCACCTCTCTAATCTACAGAAAACTCTTTTCTCTTCTCATTACTGCTCTATCCTTCATTAGTAGGTTTGCCCCTACCTCTATATCCTCTACCAGTACCTTATCTTTCTTGTTTCCTCTTTACTCTCTCTTCAGCCCTGATGGCTAATTGAAAACATTCTCCAAGTGATTTTGGTATGGTCAAGCCAATCTCATCTTGCAAGTTATACCTAAGTGCATTAAAGCATCTTGCCACTCTATCTTCTTCATCTTCTAATCCTCCTCTAATACTAAGCTTATGAAATTGCTCAATATAGGACATAACATCCATGTCTTTTTGTTTCAAATTCTGCCTCATCCTATTTGTTTGAATGGAGTAATCAGATGGAAGAAATTGATCCTTCATCGTATCCTTCATCCTACCCCAAGAAGTGATTCTTGTTCCACCTCTGGCCACTCTTTCTATTTGCACACTACTCCACCATGTAAGTGTTGTCCCTCTCAACTTTGTTTTTGCAAATTTAATCTTCTTCTCATCACTCATCTCCTCATACTCAAAAACTTTTTCAAGGGCATCTATCCACTCTAATAGCTCTTTAGTATCCATCTTCCCTTGATAGATAGGTAACTCTATATTTGCCTTTGTTCCACTACCTTGAACTGCCTTCAGTAATCTCACAAATTTCTTTTCTTGAGGATCAAATTCATCCTTAGGAGGATTCTTATCTGCCTCCTCATCTCCTTCTGAATCATTTTGTTCATCCCTTCAAGGATTCTTCTCCAATGCTTCCAACCTTGCCAAGATTGATGCATTCTCCCTTCTCACTTGTCTTAACTCTCTTTCTCTTGCAGTATCCTGTTCTCTTCTCTCCCTCAACTCTTTTTCTCTAGCCTCTAAGGCTTCTCTCAACTCATTATTCTCCCTAGCCATCTGATTCTTAGGGGGCATCTTCACAACTTTCACCAACCCTTACTCTTTCACAAGAACTTACTACTCCCTCAAGGACCTACTTGCTGCTCTGATGCCAATATGATATAGAGGTGTTAGGTCTTAGAGATAATTTAACAAGAACAAAAGGTTTAAACCAAATGTGGGCTTCAATTAGCAAGACTTCACTAGTCTTCCCTTTACCTTAAACTCCACCAAAGGACTCAAATTTGGATTCCAACTTCTCAGATGAATTCTTGTACCTTCTAGGGTCTCAACCTACCCCAACCAACAACGTTCAAAAGGTTTCACAAACCAATTTGATAGATTCTTGACAGTTTCCCTTAAACAGGCCTAATCCTTGTAGCCTTGTTCAGCGACTAATTTGCACTTTTCTCCAAACTTTCCCAAAATGCTTCCAGATCTAATGACTTATCTGAGTACCCTATATTAAGTTTTTTAACATACCCCAAACTCACCTACTATTGTTTTGGACAAAATATGACTGTCCTAACACCCTGCTGTCTTCCTACAAGACCTAAATTGACCATTTTACAAAGGAACCCTATGACAAACTTGTCCCACACACTTCAAACCTAAAAAAAGTCTTAGGAAAGGGTTTAAAACAAAGGATTTTCTAGCTTTGATCAGGTGGTTTGCACATTTAGATGTTCAAATACAAAACCCCCCTTTCTAGGCCTCAAAACCTAGGGCTTGCTAGATCTCCCACTTCCATTCACTTCTAGACCTCATTCAAGGGTCTAACACCATGTCCTTGACCATATTAGACAACAAAAAACATAAAACCATCACCTTATTAAGGCCAATCTCCTGCTGCTATAACTAAGCCACAATTTCAATGCTCTTTCCACATGCAATCTCAGACTTTCAACGGTGATCACCTACCTATTTTCATTCCTCCTTATTTCCCAAGTTAGAAAACATATAGTACATGTTAAATAGGACCTATTCCATGAGAATCAAGATCCTACATCCATGGAAAGGTCCTATGAGGCATTAAAACCTCTCAAGATGCACAGGACAGCCTATTGTTTTTTATGACAGTCAACACAAACAACAATAAAACTATCTACAAACACCTTCTCAGAGCATGGAAAGTGATCTACTATTGTTAGATGAGAGTCTAAAACATTTTCTAAACACCAATACTCAAAGAATCAATAGAAAATGAGAAGAAAATGCAAGAAAACTGGAAATTGTTGTTATTCCTTTGGCTGCCGTACAAAACAGTCCTTCAAAAGATTTATTGCCATACATCCAATGCCTTGGGAAGGTTTATATAACATTTGTCCTAACTCCCACAACAAATTCCCAAAGGTTGGAGATGCTTAGACTTCCAAAAATGTCCATTCTTGATTTTCCCGCCCAAATGCATTATTTAAAATTTGAAAATTAAACTTTGTTTTAAGTGAATTTTACTCTACCAAATTATCATGGTTCATCATGGTTGATCTTCTTAGGGTCATTATTCCTTACTCCTAGCCTTAGACATGTCTATTTGACTCTTATTTGACTCTAGAGGCACTATTGGCCTACTTACATCATTTATTTGGTCCTAGGTCCTTACCAGGACCCTCAGGACATTTGATCACTACATCATTTTGCCCATTACAATATGCCATAATTGGTTCTAGGATGTTCCAATTGGTTAGATTTGATCCACGGGCTCCTCCTTTGATCATTTGTGTCTTCTTGCTCCAAGGTGTTCTCTTAGGTGCTCCTGCACCAAAGTACGACAGCATTTCTATGGACTTTATCACAGGGTTACCTAGAGTCCAAGGCAGGGATTTCATTTATGTGGTAGTGGACAGATTGACGAAGTATGCATACTTCTTTGTGATTCCTACCACTTATACTACAGCTTAGGTTGCAGAGTTGTTCTTTCTTGAGGTATTTCGACTTCATGGGTTGCCTAGGAGTATCATCAATGACAGGGATAACGAGTTCCTCAGTAATTTTTGGCATGAGCTCTTTAGGTTGTCAGGGATAGAGCTCACACCCAGTACAAGTTATCATCCCCAGATTGATGGTCAGATGGAGATAGTGAACAAGTGGGTGGAAGGATACCTCAGGAACTATGTGTTAGGGCGGCATAAGGCATGGGTTAGGTGGCTCCACATGGGGGAGTATTGCTATAATTCCACTTACCACATGTCCATTCAGATGTCACCCTTCATGGTGTTATATGGTTATGAGGCACCGAGCTTTATTGATTTACTATTTGGTGATAGCAGGGTGGCGAAGGCCAAAGACTTCCTACAGGAGAGTCAAGATATCATGAGGGCATTAAAGGAAAACATACAGAAGACTCAAAATCAACAGAAGCAGTATGCAAATCAGCAAAGGACTGAGCGATCATTTGAGGTCGGTGACATGGTTTACCTCATGCTGCAGCCTTATAGGAAATCTACTCTCAAGAAGAGTGGAGTAGAGAAGTTGAAGCCACAGTATTATGGACCCTTCAGGGTCACCAGGAGGATTGGTGTGGTGGCTTATGAGTTGGAGTTACCAGCAGGGAGTAGGGTACATAATGTGTTCCATGTTTCTCACCTCAAGAAGGCATTGGGGCACAATATGACACCTCCAGTTGAGTTTCATCCTCTTGACGAAGAGGGGAAGTTGATATTGGTACCTGAGGCAATCATTGACACCAGGGATAGCAATTTGAGGAGGATTATCAAAGAGTACCTGGTCAAATGGAAAAATCTACTAGTTGAGGATGCTACATGGGAGAACAAGGGGATACTAGAGCATCCTAAGCTAAGATTGCTTGAGGCAAGCAATCTTATGGAAGGCGGATTGTAATGTCCCCTTCTAGACACAGGGTTAGTCCATCATGGAGTTCCTGTGGGCTAGCAGTTTGGTTAGGGAGCTGTGGTTAGTTGGCTCTAGAGGTCCTTGTCAGTGAGGGAGTTATGGTTCGCATTCAGTGGATCCAGTTGGCACCCTTGTGGTTGGTTCAGTGGGCACTTGGTTGTTACTTACTATTTTTAGTAAGTTTAGGTACTATGTCAGTTCATGATTTTCAGAGTTGGATCTGTAGACACCCAAATTTGTCCCAACTTTGTCTATGTCTTGCAACACCTTGATAAATCATTATTCATTAAGCCAATTAATTAAATAAATTTTATTTATTTAATTAATTTCCACATCATATCTTATCCCATTTTATTCATTTATTCTATTAATTAAATAAATATTATTTATTTAATCAATATCCAACTCATATTACAACTAATTCAAATATCTTATTTGAATTAAGCCCTCATCATTTATCACATTCCAACACTTGTCCAGTCAATCATGTGTTGTAAGACAACTTTCATTTACAATCCTTCACATGCACAATTAATGGAATCTAAATTTAGTAACTTTCAATCATAGCCATTCACATAGCCTCTGAATCTCCACCGTTGATTGATCTTGGCTAAGTCCTATATAAACACCCTCTCACTCCATATGAGACATCCAGCAATCATATCCAGCCATCATATAGCACCTACATTATCATCTTGAGCATTTGAGCATTCACTTGAGCTTTTATCATCCATCATGGCAGCTTTCAACTTTGCAATTGTTCATTGTTGAAGAAGCAGTCCACATCCCTCAAACAAGGAATCGCACGGTCTAGGTGATGTTATGCTTGAATTGCATTGTTCTTTGATTTCATTTAGATTAGATTCCTTGATGATGGTAGGGTTAGGGTTTTATGACTATGTCCGATCTGCTACTCCTGACTTTCACTTATCACATTTTGGCACACCCGGTGGGACTCACGTCCTTGATTGACTTCATTTTTTCAGAGTTGTTTTCTTTGAAGATCAGATTTTGCAGGTGCTTGCAGTAAATTCTAGTCACTTCTGAAGGAACATCCGCTGCTTTCAGATCTCTGCGCCGCTTTTACGCTGGAACTGGCCGCATTTATCTCTCTGGATCACCTTTAAACAGACAGTTGTCGCCTACGGTAAAATCGTATCACTTTTGTTTTTAAAAGGCTCGTCTGTGATTTTAGCACTGATTGCGGTTGCTTTGGACTGTATTTATCACTTTTGACCTAACAGTGGCCGCGTTTGCACAAGTTAGCATCGCTTTTGATCTGACAGTGCTCGCTTTTACACTGATCTGAATCGCTTATGAACTGAGAATGATCACCTGTGCAGGATAGTGTTTAGACTTTTTTTGCAGATACAGGTCGCTTTTGTCTTGCAACAGGTCACTTATGGGTGTATCTGGATCGCATATGAGTCGACAGAGGTCGCGTTTGACTTCATTAGAATCGCTTTTGAATTGACAGTGATCACCTGTTATACTAGGGTTTTGTCTGTTTGCTGTGTTTTGCAGATACTGTTCACATTTAGCCCTCAATTGATCGCCTTTGGATAACACGCATCGCTTATGAGCTGACAGGTGTCACATATTGTATTTTTGGTGTCGCATATGATCTGCAGTCTTTCGCCTCTGGTGAAATAAAGATTGCTTTTGATCAGCAGTGAATCGCATCTGGTAAGTTTTGTTATTTTCAAATCTGTTTCAGTCCCAGTTTGATTTTTGGCTATTAACGAGGTATTTGCGTAGCATCTCATTGATTTGTCCAAGAAAGGAGGTTATCAAACTACTGACATATCTGTTGCAGGTTCGATTGGTCCAAGATTTGTGGTTTTTCACTAAATTAGGCATATTTGGGCTTGGTGCTTAAAATGAATCATTGTTTGCTCCGTGCTTGATTTATCTTTTTTGATTGCTTGCATGTGCCTGCTTGTAACCCAAATTTAATGACAAAAGTATCCTCTCCCCTTGCCTATCAAATGGATCTTGGGTGTATGAGAACTTGTCATTATCTTTAGAGGGCCTGCCTTCCCGATGTGAGAAGGGATACGACCCAAGCAGTAACGGGCAAAAGCCAAGTCCTTCTGAACCGCTATATAAGAAAAGTGTTTGTGTCGAAAGCCACAAACAACGGGTGTTGTTGCGTTATACCGACAGCCAACCTCCCCCAAAACCCTCCAAGGCATAACCCTTGGAGGCTGGGAGACTCCATAACAGAGAGTAGCGCTGCCGCATGTATAGCCACCCGAATGGATGCCCATATTAGCAACTTTGTGTAGTAGCCAAAAACCTTCTATCTGTTGACGCAGAGGGCAAAACCCTTGAAGCAGCCCTGATTCATGCAGTTCTTAGCTGAGGTAGCAGGGACAATCTAAAGGTTTGGAGAGGGTCAAGCCTTATAAGAAACCCAGATCTTGGTATGTGTGAGAAGTGTGTGCAAATGTAAGGAGGAGTCGGTGCTACCAAGATCCTGGAGCTACCCGCTTTGAATAGGCGCAGCTAGGGGATTCAACAGATACTGTCCTATCCTAGCCTAGGTTGTATCAGTTTGTGCTTGTTATGAGTGTGAGTGACTGTTATCACTATTTTCTTGCTGAAAAACTACAAAATCAGACAACTTTTAGACAAACATAGTCGCTTTTGAACCTAAACTGCTCACACAGATCGCAGACATCGCTTCTAAACTGTAGTAATTCGCTTTTAGTCTGAACTGTGTCACCTTTAAACAACAGCTGATCGCATATTGTCTAAACTGTGTCAGTTTTAAACAACAGCTACCTGCATATTGCCTGAACAGAGTCACTTTTAAACCATAGTTGATCACCTTTTACCTGAACAAAATCGCATTTGAACAACAGTTGATCGCATATTGGCTGAACCAGGTCACCTTTAAGCCGCAGTTAGTCACCTTATGCCTGAATGAGCTCGCCTTTGAACAACAGACTGTCGCCTTTAGGGATATTTGAGTCACCTCTGATCAACAGGAAATCGCCTTTGAACCAACAGTCGTCGCCTCTGGCATAGCATTCACTTCTGGTTAACACTGTCATTCTCTGTTGAGCCTAAACCAGATCGCATCTAAGCTATCATTGATCGCCTTTAGCATCCTTTGAGTCACATTTGAGCTATCATTAGTCGCCTGTAGCTAAAATACCTGCAAATCTCCGTCCATCAGCTAAATTAGCCATAGGTCCAGCTTGCTTGAGTCTTAAACATCAGCTTTCAGACTTCTCTTTGATCAACAACAAATACCTGGACTTTGTTTCCTGTTTTTGAGCTTATCAATCAATCACAACTCATGAGCTTTCCATCTTTTTGAGACCCCAACCAGTAAATCAAACATCAACCCAATCATTTCAATCAGCAAACAGCCTTCAGTTTTAGCTTCAACCAACGTCATCCTTCAGCTTTAGCTTCAGCAAACAACATCCTTTAGCTTTAGCTCAAACAAACATCAACAGCAAACAATCTTTCCCTTGAGTGTTTGAGCTATCCTCTAGGGACAACCAACAACAACTGAACAACAACAACTCAGCCAAAACAAATCAACCAAGCAAATTAGCCAAACCAGCCAACCAAAATAACAACCAATCAACCAACCAACCAACTATCATCTTTTGGGTCTCAAAACTTTGACAAGCTCAACTTCATCATCAACATCATGCCTCAAACTAGGAGTCAATATCGAGCTGAAATAGAAGCCAAATTGAAAGCTGAAATGGAAGCCAAATTGCAAGCTGAGATGAAACAATTCACAACACCTCTTAAGGACGTAACTCAATTCACAACTGGTATGCCTTCTCATATGTTTATACCTCAAGGATACACTATTGGTGAGTCATCTTCACAATGAATGCAACCTCCACCATCCTTGGAAACTTTCGAAGAACAATCTCAAGACGACTCATCAGAATTCCAAGATACCTATCTATGGGACCAAGTTGAGAAACTCATGATATCTGAGCCTGATCGTTGCTTTCTCCAACTTGCTCGCATGGGTGCTAAACTACCAAAGGACTTTGACATATCTGCTATTAGAGAGCAAGATCCCAACACTACTGCTGTTGTTGTGAATGGACCATCTACTATAGTCACATCATCTCCTACTACATTGCAAACATCGTCCTCATTGCCTATTGTTGCTTCATTTGAGCCACCACGATCAGAGCATACTTTAGAACCATTGATAGTGCCCACCAATATGCTCCCTCTCATGTCACAAAATCTCAACATTCCACCTTTCCATGTTCCTCAACATATCTCCCCTTCTACCATGACTGTTTCCATGCCTCAAGTAACACAAGCTGTCCATGTAACACAAGCGCAAATACTTCGAGCATCACAAGCTATTCCCATGTCTTATAGTGTGCAAACCTCTCAAACCAAACAACACATGTTGTCCATGCTTGACACCCATTACAATCTACTACATCTCATACAAATACCATATCCCACATACCAACTGCTAATACCTCCATGTTATCATATAATCCCAACGTTAGTCTCATTGACATGAGTGATCCCCCTGTTTCTCAAGCCAATCCGAACAATAAGATTGCCTATGTTGATCAACTTACCTCCATGTCGTCATATTCTTCCAATCCTTCACGCACCCTCAATCCATCCTATGCTACCCAAAGCGTTCCTATTGTTACCCAACCTATGACACATACCCATCCTCATATCATCCAAAATACAAATCCAAATGTTTCTGTCATATCTACCAATCCCTCCATTACTTACCATGTCACGAATCAAATCCCAACTTCCCAACCATTCGCTACTATCAATCGACTATCCACTTCCCATGTGATGCACACCCAATTGCCGCTTGTGTCTCAAGGACAACAATCCTCCAACACATATGTGTCACATACCAATCCTTTGACATACATTGTGGGTACACAACCGCAACAAACAGTCACAACTCCATATATCCCACAACCGCAACCACAATACATCTCCTACCATACTCCACCCCCTTCGCAACAACAGCAATTATCTTCAGCAGATGTTCAATAGATGATCGATGAAAGGGTAGGACAAGGCAAGAAACCTTTTTCTCTCGAAAACATATGCGCTTGTCCATTTGACAAGTCTCTTAATATGATACCTTTTCCACCACATTTTGAAATCCCACAATTCGATAAATACAAAGGGAAAGGGAATCCGGAAGACCATCTTCGAGCCTTTTTTGTAGCATGTCTTGATGTCTCTTATGACGATACATATCTTTTGAGACTATTTCCTCAAAGCTTAGCAGGACAAGCTCTTGAATGGTTTTCTCATTTACCCCCGGGCATCAGATCTTTTGCGGAATTAGCAAACAAATTTTGATCACACTTTGCCTTCAACATTGAACATGAGGTAAACATGAATGACCTTGTCAATACCAAACAGCGCAATGGTGAACCCTTTTCTGCTTTTACCCAATGATGGCATAATATGGCTAGCAAATTATCATGGGAAATACCTGAGAAACAACAGCTTGACATCTTTGTTCAAAATCTTCATCCTGAGCTATCATTCCAACTACAATTGCAGAGTGCTAGCACCTTTGACGAACTAGTTTCCAAAGGAGTTATTATTGAACGAGCCTTAATTGCCAAGGGCACTATCAATATCTTTCGTGACAACAAAGATTCTCCCCAAAATTCCAATGATAAGTCTCGCTTTTGGAACAAGAACAAGAATGTTGTAAATGACAGTATTGTAGACGTGAAGAATATTCAAACTATGAGAGCTCCCATCAACATTCAAGCAGCCTCCACACAAAGACAGCCTTTTCCACAACGAAGAAATCAACACCAAACTTCCAATCTACGCCGACAATTTACACCATTAGTGGAACCCATGGAAATTATTCTTCAAAAGCTACTTCAAGTAGGAGATATTATTCTACCCGATGCACCACCAAATGGCAAACCACTCTTTCGAGCTCCTTGGTACAAAGAAAATGAGTATTGTGATTACCATCGAGTTAAAGGGCACAAAACAAACGGTTGTATGTGCTTAAAACATGTTATCCAAGACTGCATTGATCAAGGTTTAATCAACGTCATACCTTCAACAACTCAACCTGCCCAACAATCAACATCAAACTATGATCTAGAGACTTTCAAGAATCCACTTCCATCTCATGATCAGACAAATAACCTTTAGGCTGGAAATGCTATTCTATATAACTATGCATCATCTACCATTGGCCGCATTGACCATGCTCATATTTCTACCATTACTGTCTAAGGGAGAGCACCTAATTATGCCGTGACCATGCGAAGAGGTCGAGTTACTATTCAAGGAGCACCTCCTCACTCTCCTCGATCTCTCTCTGACTATAACCTCTTGGATCACCTTGGTAAAACACCCACACACATATCTATTCTTGAGCTGCTCTGCATATCCCCTGCACATAAAGCTATTCTTGATAAAGCCTTACAAGAGTCTTCGGTGCCTAATAATATTAATATCACACAATTCCAATATATGGTCGCTAGCATTGCAGCCCCTTGTCATTTGACCTTTTCCGACAAAGATCTTCAGCCCTCCATTCATCAGTCACATAACGAAGCCCTCCATATTGAAGTATTTGTTAAACAATGATGTATCAAACGAGTCTTGATAGATGGGGGAGCTGGTCTTAATATATGTTCTTTGAAACTTATCAAGCAATTGGGATATTCTAAGAAAGATGTTGATACCTCCAAGGTTATTACCATCAGAGCATATGATGACGCTGAAAGAGATACCGAAGGGATTATCTTATTGCCTATTCAAGTTGGGCCGGTGATTACCGAAACTCGCTGTCAAGTCCTTGATATTGATCTTCCTTACAACATCATCCTTGGACGCCCTTGGATCCATACCCTTAAAGTAGTTCCCTCTACATACCACCAATGCCTTAAATTTCCACATAAGGGTGTTGAGGTTACCATTCAAGCTGATCCCAATCCATTTGAGTTTTGCCGTGCCTTTCAAGCTAAATATCAGAGTCTGAATTGCATTCCTATCAACACCGAGGCATATCTGTCTTCATCATATATAAACCCATCTGATCTTCTCAAGCCCTCATCTAGCAAAGCCGCTTCCAACCTCCATATCAAATATACCGAACATGGCCCTGGTGAATACAAATTACAAGAGTCCTATTGCGTTGGTACCCTTCCATTATCTCCTAAATCCCGTGGTAAGCCCTCTATATCCAAGCCAACTTCATCCTCCGCTGTTATCAAAGCTCCCCCTATAGTATTCATTAAAGGTGGTTTCTTGGATGATGAAGACATTGAGGACATCAACTCTTGGATATTCTTTGATGAAAATGACCAAGTCCAACTTGAAGTAGAGCGCTACAACAATGGGTTTCGTATCATAAAGGACATGGCGGCTTGGGATCACAGGAACAAGGACCTACTGAGCCCATTATTGTGTCTAAGAAGTTTAATAAGCAAGGCCTTGGTTACCAATCAGAGGTACCGCAACCCAAAGACATTAAGTGTATTTCTGATATTGACGTTGGACCTTCTTCGGTAGGAGAGACTTCTAATTCGGATACTATCGATGACTCCTCCCTTCATATCAGTGACCTTTTTCAAGAACATTCCATCTTCATGTTTTCCGCAACCTCTTCTAGTCATCACGATTCCTCCATTAGCCTTTCACTCGTATATCCTGACCTCATCGATTGGGACCAACAGGGGGCACCGATATTAGATACATTTGAAAATAAAGAAGCCATTGCAGAATTCATGGGTTTGAGACAAGGTATTCCATTGGGTGATCATAAAGCAGGTTTCATGATGGATTTACCTAAACTAGCATATTTTGGCAGAAGTATCAAATCCTTCAGTCGCAAAAGTGAAATAAACAAAATTCAACAAAATAGGTCACTAGGTGAAAACCGAAAGGCGCCTCTTGACCATGAAAAATTAAAAATAAAGGACGTATCCGAAGGTGAAAACCTCTCTGAGGCGCCTGAGGATGAGGGATTTGATCTTCCTGTTGCCACTAATTACCATGAAAAATCACAAGACATGAACTTGGGAACAGAACAGAATCCGAAGATTACTTTTTTGGCAGCATCACTATCAAAGCAAGAGCGAAGAAACTTCACAGCATTTTTTCTGAGAAGAGCTATAAATTTTGCATGGACTTATGCAGATATGTTAGGTCTAGATCCTTCACTTGTGGTACATCATTTAGCAGTATCTCCTGATGCAAAGCCTGTCAAACAAAAATTGCGTAAAATGCATCCACAAGTTGCCTTAATAGTCAAAGCAGAAATTTAGAAACTGTTAGAAGCAAAATTTATAAAGCCTATTGATTATCCAGAATGGGTTTCAAATTTGGTACCTGTAGCAAAACCAGATGGACGTGTTCGTTGCTGCACAGACTTTAGAGATCTTAACAAAGCTTGTCCTAAGGATGATTTCCCACTACCAAGCATAGACAACATTGTCGATCTTACAGCAGGACATGAAATGCTATCTTTGATGGATGGATTTTCAGGTTATAATCAAATCTGAATAGCAGAGGAAGACCAAGATAAAACATCCTTTATCTGTCCATGGGGCACATATTGCTAGGTTGTAATGCCTTTTGGTCTTAAAAACGCTGGAGCTACCTATCAACGAGCCATGATAGTTATTTTTCATGACCTTTTTCATACTATCATGGAAGACTATGTTGATGACATCCTAGGAAAATCTAAGACAAGAGAAGGACATCTACAAGTATTGGCACAAATCTTTGATCGATTAGAAAAATACCAAGTCAGACTAAACCCAAAGAAGTGTATATTTGGTGTAACATTAGGAAAACTGTTGGGATATATTGTGTCTCGACGAGGGATAGAAGTGGATCCAGCTAAGGTAAAAGCTATCATAGAAATGCCTCCACCAACGAATCTCAAACAGCTCCGCAGTTTACAAGGTAGGCTACAATCTATCCGCAGATTTATCTCACAACTAGCAGATAAATGTCATCCTTTTCAACATCTTCTTCGTAAGGGTGAACCTTTTAAGTGGGATGAAAAGTGTCAACATGCTTTTGATAAGATAAAGGAATACTTGGCAACACCTCCTGTGTTAGTACCTCCGATACCTGATCGTCCATTACTGCTCTATATATCATCAACAACCGCAGCATTGGGTGCCCTTCTAGCTCAACATGATGACTCAGGAAAAGAACAAGCCATTTACTACATCAGCAGAACCCTTGTGGGCTATGAACTCAATTACTCATTCATGGAAAAAGCTTGTTTAGCACTAGTGTTTGCTTCCCAAAAGTTGCGACACTATATGCTGAACCAAACAACAAAGCTCATCTCTAATGTGGATCCCCTCAAGTATCTCCTTTCAAAAGCCCTTCTCACAGGGAGATTAGCAAAATGGGTTATGATCTTAAGTGAATTTGACATACAATATGTGAACCGCAAAGCTATCAAAGGACAAGTTATTGCTGATCAATTAGCTGCAGCACCCATCACATATATTCAGCTGATATATCCAGAATTCCTTGATGAAGGATGGTTTAATTTGAATTCTCCAGCACGATGGCAACTATACTTTGATGGATCATACACACAACATGGTTCTGGAGTAGGTATCTTGTTTGTCACCCCTCAAGGGGATTGCATACCTAAATCATACAGAATAACATTCCCATGTACCAACAACATAGCAAAGTATGAAGATTTAATCACAGGCTTGCGCATGGTAGTACAATGGACTATCAAACAGTTACGAGTCTTTGGTGATTCTCAGCTAGTTATCAAACAGGTCTTAGATGAATATCAAATGAAAGACGAGAAGCTTCTCCCATACAAGTTAATGGTGGATGATTTCAAGAAATATTTTGAGGATATTACCTTTGAGCAAATTCCCAAACTACAAAATAGAGTAGCAGATGCCATGGCTATGATTGGATCTCTTTTAGACATGCCATCTAACACCTATAAATGTGAGTTCTTGGTTGGACAGCTTTTGATCCCAGCATTTGAAGTTCCACAGTCTGAGCTTATATGTGAAATTGTTGGTCCCAACTCATCGTGGTACAAGGATATATACGAGTATCTTCACCATCAAACCTTTCCACTTCAACTATCCAACACCCAGTGCAAAACCTTTATCCGTCGAGCTTCTCGTTACACTATCTTAGGAGACACTCTTTATCGCCAGAGTCTTGATGGTATCCTCCTTAGATGTCTTGATTCCGAGGAAGCAAAAATGGCCTTACGTGAAGTACATGAAGGTGTCTGCGGTTCGCATTCCGCTGGCCCTAGCCTTGTTAAAAAACTTCTACGAGTAGGATACTATTGGCCAACTATGGAAAAAGATGCCTAGCAATTTGCAAGGAGATGTCTACAATGTCAGAAACATGGAGATCTAATACATGCACCAGCACATGAGCTTCAACCTATTGTCACTCCATGGCCTTTTTCACAATGGGGACTTGACCTCGTAGGTAAAATCCATCCTACTTCTTCCAACGGTCATAAGTTTATTATTACTACCACTGAGTATTTTACGAAGTGGGTAGAAGCCATACCAATGACCTATATCATAGGTAAACAAATAGCCAAATTCATCTTACATTATATTATCTGCCGTTATGGAGTTCCTCAAGCTATTGTCACAGACAATGGTCGGCCTTTCAAGAACCAAGAGGTTAGAGATCTTTGCAACAAGTTCCATATTCAACATAGATTCTCTACGCCTTATTATCCTCAGAGCAATGGTCAAGCTGAAGCCTCTAATAAGACAATCATCAAGATCCTTAAAAAGACTGTTAATGAAGCTGGTCGAGATTGGCATCTACAACTACATCCTACATTATGGGCATATAGAACAAGCATCAGAACTCCCACTGGAGCCACTTCCTATGCTCTAGTCTATGGCACTGAAGCTATTTTGCCTATCAAGGTTGAGATCCCCTCTTTGCGCATATCCTTGCAACATACTATCTCAGATGAAGAGTATCGAGTATCCAGACTCCATGATCTTGAGCTATTAGATGAACGCCGCCTTACAGCATTGAACCATCTTCAAGTCTATCAAAACCGGCTACGCCGCAGCTATAACAAAAAGATCAGAGAATGCAGATTTCAAGTTGGCGATCTTGTCCTTAAAGAAAACCAAAGGAATCAACAACGTCGAGAGAAATAAGGCAAGTTTGAACCCAATTGGCTTGGTCCTTTCATTATCACAACAGTCTATGGATCTGGTGCGTACACTCTGTCAACACCTGAAGGCATTCCCTTGGATGAACTAGTCAACAGCGTTCATCTCAAGAAGTTTTATCCATAAATCTCAGCTATTCCCCCAAAAAAATTAAAAAAAAACATAAAAACAAAAAAACAAAAAAATATATATACGATAAATAATCTGTCCTCTGGTGAAAACCTGGTAAATAGGCACCTTGGATAAGTACTATAGTGAAAACCTGGCAAACAGGCGCTATGTGTAGTGACCAGCTTCCCTCATCTGTTTGGTTTGTTTGATCATATTTCCCCACTTCATCTTGTATAAGCCATAATCAAAAGGCATATCGCCATCCCACACATAGCCTTTCGTCTTCATCCTTGTCTTTGCCAATGCTAGCTATCATATTTGAGACATTGTCATGATATCTATATCTTTTGGCACCTTAGCATCTTGGCCACATCTTTTCTGCATTGTCGCTTCTGCCTAATAAATCTCGTCCCACACTGGGGGCATTTGTCGAGTCTTATTTGGAAGTGGATCCTGTTATCTCTGGCTCATAACACCTCAAACAACTCAGGTCACAACACAACAAACCTTATCAACTTCAGCCATGGCACATATCCAACAACAAATGTGACTTAACGACTTGCAACCAGGACCCATATCTTCGCAATCTATCCCCATTCATCCAACAATTATAACAAACGTCGCCTGATCAAACATCCAATCAATTAGCGACATCCATAAGAACTACATATAGCTCTATCGTTGACGCCTTGATCCCGTGGATACAGGGTATGTAGGCAATCTGAGATGCCAAGGAAGCACTCTGATTTAGGCTAAGATGATAGCCCCTTTCATCATTCATCTTTCATCTTTCTTCTAAACATCCATCAATCTTTCAGCTCAAATTCTATCTTTCATCACTTACAACATCAATAAAACCTAGAACTACATATTCATCATGTCTCATCTTCATCGTAAATGTGCTTTGATCCCGTGGATACAGGGTATGTAGGTAGTCTAGAATACGAAGGAAGTTTCCAGTACTCAAGCATAGATGATCCACCCCATCTTCTTCATCTTCTTTCCTCATCCCTCTTCTTCTCTTTGATTAGCTCAAACAAGACGCAAACCATGTGTATATTGAAAGCTCAAGCACTTTAACTAATCAAAAGTACGCCAGAAGCTATTTGTCTGCATGCCTTAAGCCAACATTTGCTATAACAGTTTATCAACAACTTTAGCCTTCAACAGGATGTAGCTTTCCTCTTAACAAGGCGCCAGCTTGATCTATCCAAGAGCACCCAAAATTTGGTAAGAGAACGTGATGACAGTATCTTTTGTTTTATCTTTTGATTTATCTTTTGTCCCTTTTCTATGCCTAATCAAGACTGCCTTGATCCATTTATATCTTGGTATGTTGCGATGAAGTAAGGACTGGGGCATGGTCATATAGCTTTCATATGCCGTGTTTGCGGGATGATCTTATTCTCTTCCTATGCATATTGGTATCTTGTACGTGTTGGGATTAGCATCTTACATATCAATATCTCTAGCATCTAAGAAGCTAAACAGTCTCTTATGCATTTGAGACTATTCTATGTTAAGACTAACTCCATACATATAACCAGCAAGTTATCATTATGTGTAGTGGAGATAAGCTCAAACCATTGCTTGTAGCGTCAAAGTCCAACACTAGCTGTTATTCATATCTTGTGTATGTTGGCTCAACATCTTGACCACATGCGTTCAGACAAGATTGTAACATGCTAGTTGCGCATTGGATACCTCAACACCTTGGTCTCTTATACCCTGGTGCATAACATCCATATGCTATATCAAACATAAGGACTGCATTTCTTTTCATTTTGAGCAATTACTTGAAAGCTGCCCATCATCATCCTACCTATTCATTCTATCTATCCATTCCATCATACTCAGCCAAGATCAATCATTTCCATCATCCTTTGTCCATGTTCCTGCTCCTGCAAAAACAAGTGTGTTAGCCATACATAAGTCCATCATATATATATTTCATTACCATCTACCTATATGCATACATATATCCATATCCTTACCATTTACATATTCATACATTTTCTATTCATTACCATTTGCATAAACATCCATCCATAATCCATATATAATCCATACACATAACATGCATAGCCATCATAATATCAACATCATAACCATTACAACATCATATAGGTCACCAAAATTGCTATATATATATACATGTGTGTCAAAATACAAGTGTCTACAATACAAGCTGAGCCCTGAAAGAATGAATGTACAACATCAGCTCTAGGCCTCATCATAATACAATGTAAACAAGGTATGCCCTAGTGACTACTGCTAGCTCCCTCGCCCTGACCACCACCGCCACTAGGTCCTGTACCTGGTCCTCCATCTCTCGGTGGCCCCATCACTGAGGCTACTGATCGAGATCCACCTGACCTCCGTGAACTCGAAGCCCCTGACCTGCTCCTGAAGCTAGGCTGCCTCTGTTCTGCCGGCATAGCTCCATAGTATAAGCCTCTGTAATACTCAGCCTCACCCTGCACTCTCCAAAGCTCTGCCTGTACCGCTGTCAACTGTGTGGCCAAGTACATCGTAGCTCCATCCATCCCCAAGGCAACCACTACTCTATCTCGCTCACTAGTCATCCCCTGCAGCTGCTGCACTGCCCTATCTCTCTCAGCTCGTAGACCATCCCTCTCTGCTCTCATAGCCTGCTCCTACTGTATCGCAGTGTCTCGCTCAAGTCTCATCATCTGCTCATGCTGTCTAGCTGTATCCCTCTCTCCTGTCACTCTAGCTAGAGCACCATCATCCTGTCCATCTCCTCCCTGTGCTCTCAACTGTAGCTGCGCCTGATAGGTCTGTGCCTGTGCTCTCGCATGCCGCAAACTAATCACAGCCTGATGCCTATCCATCTCCACTCTCCTCAGCCTCATCTATGCCCACTGCCTCCATCTCCTCTCCTCTCTGATCCGTCTCCGCAGCTGCTGAATACCAACATCATCTCCTGCTCCAATCTGTGCCTGAGGCTGTGCTAATATAGCAGGTTGACCTGGCAACTACCCTGGCATCTGTATCCCTGGTGTAGCTGGCACAACAGCCTGTGCTGGTGGAGCCCGTCGTCGTCTCCTCCAAACTGGCCTCTCCATCCCAATCTCTCCTATCTCCCCATCCTGTGTCAACCGAGTCGGCCTCGTTGTCGCCCAGTATACATCATACTCTGGCAATGTGCCTGGATCTGCAGGACCCTGTCCCCACTGCCATGCTACTGGCTGCAATCCATCTCTCTCTGCCAAAGCTGTGTCCACCACAACCTCTGGACCCCAATCAAACACCTCCTGCCTCGTCCTCCCAAAAATGACATCACCTACTAGTACTGCCTGTGCCTCTCCAAACTGTCTCAGGGCTCTCTCTGGCAAATAGCACTCTATAATATACTTGCCGCATCCCAAAATATATCTCGCCTATCTAGCATAGACAAGCTCCGCATCCTCCTCCTCCCATTGCTCACATCCCAGCCATGGCCTCCATACAAACCTATCTACCTCATCCAATCTCCGCCGCCAGTATACCACACCTCAGCGCTGTCAACGCTCCTCTATACATCCGTGTAAATGGCTCTCCTGCTACTCTAGCCACCCATCCCTTTGGTCTCGTCACCGGAATGTGCTCATATGCCCATACATGCAACACTGTCACTCCTGCTGACATACTAGCTCCAAACATATACGCACAATCATGCAGATAATGATAGAGCTGTCCCAACACGCACTCTACCCATGCATATCTCGTGCCATATGAAAACATGCCCTCCATCACTGTCCCCCATCCTATGGGAAACCCTCTAGCTCTCCTATCACCCACTAGCCATCTAATGATAGCCACTACCACCCACTGTAATCTGTCACAGATCTCCTCCATCCTCCCCATCAGAATCTCTGAACCCTCTGCTCCGATGTCTGGTGTCCCAAACAATCTCCTGAATGCAGCTGGACCCATCTCCGGATCATAATCCACACGATCTCCATCTATCAGAATCCTCAAAATCTAGAATACATCCTCTAAGGTGATGGTCGCCTCTCCTGTCAGTAACAAGAATGAACTGTGCTCGCTCATCCATCGCTCCACCATCACTGTCATAAGCCCTCGATGTGCCTGCACTGGCTCTAATCGGGATACATCCTCTAAGCCCGGGATCTCTAACACCAGTAGCTCCTCTGCATCTAACCGTCTCACCAGCCGTAAATATCTTGGATGGGGCTCTCACGATAACAATGGTGGTAGTACATCCTGCATCATCCATTTACCCTTGTCAGTCCATTCCGTTAGTCATCCATCTCAAAATTTGCTTCTCTATTGGCTATTTTACCCTACATCTACCATAAGCGGTCCACTTTACCATATGCGCTTCTTCCTAGCTTATTAGCGACAAGCTTTTCCCTATGCGCTACTGTTTTGCCCAAAAGCAAGCTCTTTTACACATGCACCCCTATTTTAACTACATGCGAGCTATTTTATCCTATGCGCTTACTGTTTGACCATAAGTGAGCTTTACCTCTATAAGCGCTTATTCTTACTGCATATGCGCGCTATATTCTACATGCGCCTAATTTTACACCTTAAGCGAGCTACATTACCATGCGCGACCCTTCTAGCCTTATACGCGCGCTTTCCACCCTATGCGAGCCATCTCTATCCATAAGTGAGCCAAACTACTTCGCGCGACCGCTATTTGCTTATAAGCGAGCCCTTTCTAGCCATAAGCGACACATTTTGCAATTTACGTGCTTTTCGACTGCATTTTTCCCACCGACGGGATGCGACCCGTTTTCCCCTATGTGACCTACCTGCACCCATAAGCGACCCAAACTACCATAGGCGTTCTATCCTCCTACATAAGCGACTTAAATGTGCTATTTCCTAACCTCGTCGCTTTTGGTGACGTGTGTGAATTAATTACGCTTTTAGGCTATTAATTACATGCTTTTGGGAAAAGTTTTGAAACATACCGGTGCGCCTACTCCCTCTGGTCGTCCATGTGTCCTCACTCGCTCCGCACGATGATCCCTGCATGGAATAACCATCCTGCTAGCTCTGCCACTCTCACTCTCAGGCACTCTGGATTTCTCTAGTTTTTGAGCACAAATGAGCACAAATGAGCCTATTTGCCATTGAAGTACCTACTTATAGCCCTTCTCAAAACCCTAATTCTTCCATACCACAGCCTATTTTCTTCCATGCAACCCCCATTTCCTTCGTGTCAGCCTTCTTTTTAGCCTTTTTCTATCGCGAGCCAACCCAGCCCTTCCTGGTTAGCCTGGCTTACCTCTCGAGGGGGCATCACCTGCCAGTTACACTGGGGCATAACTTGTTTATCGAACGCATATCATATCTTCTTTGACACAACGTTCTACCGAACATTGTATCAAAGAGGGGCAAAATGTAGACACCCAAATTTGTCCCAACTTTGTCTATGTCTTGCAACACCTTGATAAATCATTATTCATTAAGCCAATTAATTAAATAATTTTTATTTATTTAATTAAAATCCCATTCTCATCCACTTAGCCAATTAATTAAATAAATTTTATTTATTTAATTAATTTCCACATCATATCTTATCCCATTTTATTCATTTATTCTATTAATTAAATAAATATTATTTATTTAATCAATATCCAACTCATATTACAACTAATTCAAATATCTTATTTGAATTAAGCCCTCATCATTTATCACATTCCAACACTTGTCCAGTCAATCATGTGTTGTAAGACAACTTTCATTTACAATCCTTCACATGCACAATTAATGGAATCTAAATTTAGTAACTTTCAATCATAGCCATTCACATAGCCTCTGAATCTCCACCGTTGATTGATCTTGTCTAAGTCCTATATAAACACCCTCTCACTCCATATGAGACATCCAGCAATCATATCCAGCCATCATATAGCACCTACATTATCATCTTGAGCATTTGAGCATTCACTTGAGCTTTTATCATCCATCATGGCAGCTTTCAGCTTTGCAATTGTTCATTGTTGAAGAAGCAGTCCACATCCCTCAAACAAAGAATCGCACGATCTAGGTGATGTTATGCTTGAATTGCATTGTTCTTTGATTTCATTTAGATTAGATTCCTTGATGATGGTAGGGTTAGGGTTTTATGACTATGTCTGATCTGCTACACCTGACTTTCACCTATCACAGGATCAGATGCATTTCATTGAGACCTTTCCAGCGAGCTAAAGATCAGTGATTTTCGACACCGTCTTCATACTTATTTTAAAGTCCAAAGATTTATTAATTTATATTAATATGGACTTTATTATATTTGCGGGAAAAAGTAAAATTAATGAAATAAAGACTTAAGCTTATGTCTTGACCTTGGGTGCCCATTTGTAGGAGACATAAAGTGAAATTAAAATGTTAATTTCCCTCCTAATTGCCCAATGCCTATCTCGGAGGAAGATAAAATGTCACTTGGAGCTCATTTTGGTTTTTATGCTATGTTTTGATATTTGCTTGTGAGAGCTCTGCTAGGGTTTCTAGATTTTGAAAATTTGCATCAGGCTATTGGAGATGGAAACCTCCATTAGTGATGGTATCCCACAAGTGTGAAAGACCACCCAACGGTGCCATTGATGGTGGATGTATTTGACATTCACATATGTGCTAAAATGGAGACATTTGAGGTTGTTTCTTATGCTGAGTGAAAGATTTTTTTCTGTTGTTGTTATAAGTTGATAATGGATGGTATAGAATGCAGAAATCAGAGTGTTTGAAGTAGTTCCTTGTTGTTGTACCTTTCCATATTGCTGGCCGTACTATCCAAGCTTGGCCATACTACATAAAGAGGAGTTTTGGAGTGTTATTTGGGGCTAAAACCATTGGATAGCTAGTTGCCTAGCTGTAGCAATTACTTCTCATAAGTTTTGTAGAGGATTTAGAGTAGTTTTAGTGTTGTTTGCAAGCACACACAACAGCCATGGTCGTACCATGTCAAGGAGGGATGTGGGTATTGTAGGGAAGCTTTCCTCCTTGCTTCTACTACTCATTCATGGTCTTTGGGAGGTGTTTAGTGCTTCAGTTGTTGCTCTTATATTTTGTATGAGTCATTTGTGACATTCTTTAGAGATTTGATGCATTTCCATCCATACCCACTTGCTGGTCCATTTCCGGCAGCTGTACCAAGTTGCATATTTTCATATTGGTATGTGATAGTAATCGTTTCCTGGCTATTTTACTATCTGGGTTGTATTTAGTTTATTCAGATTCATTGTATAGTTTCTAGGTTTCTATTATATGCAATACATTATGTGCTCTGGCACTACATCTGCAAGAAAACATAAAACCCCCTTCTGCATCTTTTGTCTATCTGAAAGAACACACAAAAATCTAATAAAAATCACACAATAAAGATTTTAAAAAAATACAAACAGGTACGGCACATTACATACTTTCTCAAGACTAATTGTATATATGTTCACATTTTGAATACTTAATGCAATAGAGATACAAATTACAACTACATTGTAAATCTTGAGTAATCTTCTAGATATCATCTAGACTTGTCACTATGATATGTTGTGTCCCTTGGAGTGTATTTTAACTAGTTTAGGTTGTTGATTTCCTATTCCTTAGAAGATTAGCATCGACTGTGTGAAGCTGTGGAATGTCCTGACATAGCATGGTTTGGTTTTCATCCCTATTTCATGGAGTATTGGAATGCACATATACAACAATGCTTGAAACTCATTTTAGTAAAATTAGAAAGCATCCGTTCAAATTTATTTAAAATCATTTGAATCACCACCATAATTGCAAATGCACGTAAAATAATAAGCAAATATATATAAATATGTTGATATCCCATAGGTAACTGAATATGTCTAGCATATTTGAGCAAATAGCATGTCAATCTAAAAATATCCTGCAAATGAAAAATAATAATAACAATAATCATGGAAATACATGTTTATAGGCACATCATCTGAACAAATTTACATTGCAAAAGTAAAATCAAGGAAAATTGTTCCAACTTCCTGCACATCAAGTGATACACAGAAGAATTGATCAAACTTACATAAATATCCACATGATTAGGTTAAATACAATAGGATTTAACCTTATTTGTTAAGAATTCACAAAAATCAGGCGAGACAGAGCATATCTAGATACAAAGAATTTCAAATCAAAAACTTAAGACCCATGAATGGAAAACAAAAATGCACATCAAACCACTGAGTAATGTTAGATGATTATGAACTAATCTATGAAGACTTGGGATTACGAATTCTTTAAATTCATCATATTTTTCAAGATGATAAAGGTTTGAGTTGCATTTATTTATCTATATTTGTTTATGGCTAGCATCATGATCAACATAAATTGGCACTAGAAGGAGGGCCTAAGGCATTCTGATTTGAAGAATTACTACATGGATATCATTTCACATGCTCAAGTAAGGTGACATTTTCAAAATTTTGTAAGATTACTTGAAATATCTTCATTTGGGCAAAGTTTTTACCTATTTTCAATTATTTGAAGAATTTGTTTGCAAATATCCTATAGTCATAGGTAGTTGACCTAATATTTAAAGTCAGTTGTTTAAATTTCCATAATTCCAGTCAATATTTGCATTTTATGCAAATATAGTGCAAGTATCCCATTGTTTTAGACATTTGATTATAAATATCCACCTTAGAGGAGTAAAGACACCAATCTTTATAGCTAGTTACCCAAATTTCATAGATTTGAGACAATATTTGCACTTCCTACAAATATCTAGCAAATATCCCATCACTTTGAACAATTGATCATAAATATTTACTTCAGGAGAGTAAATACCTTGATCTTTGCAAAAATCTAGTCAAAATATCCATATCTAGTTATAAGTTGTGAAGCTCTAGCTCACCAACCTAATACTAGGTTGAGATCCACCAGACCTTTGGAAGAATTATTCATCTTTAGACTTAGATCCTGTACAACTAATCCTCATCATAATTCAGGTCCTAGTTCACCAGCATCCCTAGTTATACCCGTTGTAACACCTCCAGTATCCCTAGTAGTGCCTCAAATACCTCAGGCACCTCCTGTAATGTCATTCTTTATAGTGGAATCGACACTTATCTTTGTAGCTTATCATCCTTTGTTCAATAATCCAGACAAGATTTGTCCTAAGTATCATCCTTATTAGGATGCAGAAGATCACATTCGAACCTATAAAGAAGCATGCTTCTGGGCTCGAATAGACCATGAGGATGTTGTGTGTAGATTGTTCCCTTACTCATTAGGAGAAGAAGTGTACGCTTGGTACATTAGTCTTACCAGGTCTTATATAGCTAATTGGGCCACCTTGGACCAAGCTTTCTTAGGAAGATTCAAAATACCAGTAGATCCATCTATTGCATATCATATGTTTACCGCAATTAAAAGAGCCAAAGGGGAGCTAGTCTCCAACTTTAATGCTAGGTTCCAGAATATGTATTCCAAGTTAGTTTCTCCCTATAATGTAGGTGATGAGGTAGGCAGATCAATATACTACACCGGCTTAGATCCCTTGACATCCATGTTTATAAGGAGAACACATCCTGCAATTACTACTCTTGCAGGTGCTTATGAAGAATCCATTAAGGTCAATCAATAGCTAATACCTATCTTTACTCCTAACTCAGGATATCCTACATATCCTGGCTAGCCACAAGTTAATGGAGTCATGATACCTCCAGCCATGATGCCTAGTCCATTACAGGTACCTCCACTTAGTATCATGCCCCCTTCAAATGGAAATGGCCAGATAATACCTCATCCTAGACAAGCATCTCAGGATGTTGTACAAAATAATAGCACTGGTAGCTCTTTCTTTAAGACTCAACAAGATAATGTAGTTGCCAAAGCCTAGGAGGAGAAAGATGACATCAAGGAAATATTTGCACAACTGAGAAAATTAACTATCAAAATCACACACATGAGGAGTCACAATTTTTACTCTCAGTCAAATTAGAATAGAAGCTATCTTGATAGAGGATATGGAAACAACAATCATAGGTCTGGATATCCCAACATGGGGTACAATAATGATAGAAACTTCAACAATGGTAATAACAATCTTGCCCCTAGACCACCTAGGACTTGGAACACATGACCTAACAATGGCTCGTTGCCTTCACCATTAGATGGTCAACCTCCTACTGAGCCCAAATAGACTACCAAAGTCAATTTAGTAGACACCACACTTACAAATTGGTGTAGAATGCATAATACCAATGCACATGCTAAACTGGATTGCCCTCAATTTAAAATAGAAGCTAGTATTTTTCAAGCTGAAGTATCAAATATTGTTGGAGATCCACCTTTCCCTAAAGGAAATGAAATTGTCCCCCTTGGATATGAGTCTACCCTTGTACTTGAAAGTTTTAACAGTCATCAACATCATCAGATGACCTCAACTCATGAAAATTACACTCTAGCCTATGAGGAGTTTGAATTAGAATTTTAGTCCAACTATGCTTTCCCTTTTGAAGATCAAAATGAACCTAAGTAGGAACCTGAAGAGGTTCATGCTTACAAACAACAATATCACTCCATTTGGATAGAGAATTGAGAATGAGAATGCTTTCAGTGGACAGAGGAATAACACTCCATTTGTTCACCAAAACCCTAGTTTTTGGGTTTTCAGAACAATCTCTGCAAAAAGAACAAAAACTTACAAACTACAATACTTCTAGACACCAGGCTATTTCCAAATGAGTGCTACTCCATACATGAACACTTCCAGTTAGTTTCTGACAATCAACTATCCATATAAAATGACAGTTATAGAGAAATACTCAGAAAGAACAAAGTTTTCAACACACCCAAAAATCCAATTCTTCATTGCTTCATGCTCTTCCCTCCAATTACATCCAATTCCTTCGCCTATAGAAGGCTTGGAACACCAGTTGCATTCCTCCAACCGTACAAACTAATTTGAAAGTTAGTTAACCATTGGTTTTCTCCTAGCACAAGAAAACTACGTGTTTTCCTTGTGTTATTACATCAAACTTTGACCAAACATGGTCTACATAGGTCTAGTGACCAAATTGACACAAAAACCTTATTACAAACATGAAGTGGCTTAAAAAGCCTTATTGAAAACAAAACAAAACATGACTCCTACACCATACAGAAGGTGCTCCTACACCAGAGTGATAGAAGGACATAGTTTTATCATTATCTTCTCCCGTATCTCCAAGTCTTTTTCTTTTGCATTCTCTTTTCTCAACTCTAGTACTTATTCGAGGCTTTTAGGAATTAATGAAATTATTTCAATGAAGGCTTTGTTATAGATGTTCAAATACCTGACAGTTGACTCCTCAAGTATTCTCTTGTCTGCATCATTTTATTCATCATAAAATTCTATCACGAGCTGTAGGTTTCCATCCACAATGATTTCTTTGATGATATCTTCAATTGAGAGAGTTGGTTTTTCAACAAATTCCTCTATTTTCTCTTCCTCACTTCTACTGCTAGAGGACTTCCCAGAAGTTCTTTTCTTCTTCATTTTCCTAATTTCTTCATCTGATTCTATCTCTTCATCATCCTTTTGGCTCACATATGTTCTTGTGGCCTTTGACTTCTTTCTCTTTTCTCCTTTCCTAGATGGTTTGACTTCCAGTTTGGTAGTCTCTAAACTTTTAGGAGGGACAGGAATAGAACTCTTGGAAGATCTAGTCCAGGAGGAGGCTTGCACCAAAATGCTTTCTTTCCTTTCTTCGTGTCTTTCTTTTTCTAACTTTTCTATTTTCTCTCTATTTACATCAACTACTTCTTTAGATATGCCAAATCTTTTGGCAACTTCTTCAACTTTCTTTCTTACTTTTCTTTTCATCTTAGGCTACCTTAACATGTATTTTTATGCTTAGCTCTTCAAAGGTGCCAAACCTTTCTGCTTCAGGGTCTTTAGGTTGGATCAGTAAGTGTTGAACATGTACCTCCAAAATGTTTTCATCTACCTTATATCCCATGGGCATTATCCACACAGTTCTTGGCTCAACTGCCTCCATTAGGAATTGATCAGTGTCAACCATGAAGCAGACTGTGTCTTTGTATTTCTCAACTAATGACTATGGTATTCTTTCTTTGGCTTGCATCATGCTATGGATGTTCTTGAAGTAACCCCAGAGAGCAGAGTTTTGGGCTTGTGCATTACCAAGTCCATACATGTAATCTCTTATTTGAATTGCAACTAGTTTATCATTTTTCCAGACCCAACCCTTTGATCTAGTCAGCTCATTCAAATAGCAGAAAAATAGACACAATATTAGACTGCCATATTTGAAAGAGCTTTTCTTATCTTTCTTGATCATTTGCAGGTTTTCCATCAATTGACTCAGTAGAAGCTCACACAAGTCATAATCTGCATCTTTCTTTAGCATTTGATATGCAGCATAGATTGTTGTACCAGACATAGAGTTTTCCCTACTTGAGTGATAGATTTTGTATCTGATTATTATTGAGGCAAACTTGACATCCAGATCTATGATGTCATCTATAGTCATTGCTCTTTTGTCAGATTTGGATCTGGTAGCTTCAACTACCATTTGGTTCTTTACATATTTAAGTGTGGCTAACCTACCAGTTGAATGTAGTCTAGTCATAGCCCTGATGGCATCTTTGGTTATCTTGAATGGCCTCATCAGCCACATAAAATTTTCATTCATCCTACTTAGAACATATGAGACCCATTCGTCTTCTGCAAAAGACAACAAATGTATGCAATGTTTGAAGTGTTTATCTCTTAGGGTCTTGAATTTAGGTTTGAGTTCAAAATTCTCGTCCATTAACTGATTTTGATAGATGTTGATCAATTTTGAGTCTCCAAAATATTGGATGTTTGCATGGATATAAACCCTAACATCTTCTACATGCAAGACACTGTGAGCAATGCTTGAAAATGCGCCTAAGGGATCAACTTCTAGTGACTTGTAAGGGTGTTTCTTGAATTTTTGTTTTAGTCTTTCAAAGATTTTAACAACAATTGGAGTAGCCATTCTAGCAAGAAAATCTAGAGAGAATTTGTAGAAGAAAAATACGTTTTCATGTGGTAGGGTTTGAAGCAAATGTCAAAGTGATTTTCTGTTTGGATTCGATCTTTAGCTTGAACTTGAGTAAGTTGTAGAATCTCTTCTTCATTTTGAATGCAAAGTGTGATAAATGATGAGTGAAGGCCCTTTTATTCTTCCACTAAACCTAATTTGTCATTGTAATAAATGTACAACCTTTTATGTCAACCGGTTACCCTATTTCTCAAGAGAGATTTTCATAAATCCCCTTGTGGATCTTCAAAATTGTGCCTTAGTGTGTTGATAAAGCCCATGTGTCTTAAAGACTTTCTTCTGGATCACCGGATCTGAATATTGTGTTTCCAAATTATATCGATCAATTTGCATTGCTCTGTTAACATTGAATGGTTGCCTGAACCAGATCTAGTGGTCATAAACCTTTTAAATCTTCATGTAGACCCCTCACAATCTAGCTGAAGGCTCTTTGGAGGAATCTCTAAGAACCTTTTAATCCACAACATTAGATGTTTACTTAATGTGCCAAATTTAGGCACTTCCTAACTGGCTGGGGGAATTTGATCTTCTCTATAGCTCCCCCTGAGCCAAAGCTCACCTTTTAAGTTCTAGAGGGATTATCAGCACCGGATTTCGATGCAGACCCATCACCAATGTTCATCACATTCTTCTTTACTCAAGTCTTGCTCATCTCCTTTTGAATTTCATCTGCATTCACTTTACCCTTGCCTTTGTCTTATTTCTAATCATGTCTCACTAGACCTTTTCCATCAAGATTTCTACTTCTGTAGAATCTAACTATATGACCAGATTTAATGCAATTGTAACACACAACAATTCCTTGCTTATTTGATTGATATCCTCTTGATCTGCACTAATTTTCCATATGCCCCATTCTATTGCATGTAAAACATCTACCATTGAAAGAATTTCCCATTTGCATATTTCTGCATTCATGAGATTTGTGACCATACCTTTTGCAATTAAAACATTGACCAGTCAAGGATGGATTGTTCTGATTCATTCTGTTCCTGCACTGAGTTGCTTTATGACTAAAATTGTTGCAATTGAATTAGTATCCATTGAAGGATGGATATCTTTGGGCATTTGGTTGTCTTACCGAAGGTCTTCTAGGCCTATTTCTTTGACTTCCTGATCCAAAGTTCTTTTGACCAGATCTAGAGCTTTCACCTTTCTCATATCCCAAGCCACACATATCATCTACCCTCTTTTGGTTTTCCAGAAGAACTTCAAGTTGGGCTGAGCTTATCTTGAATTTTTCTTTGTATTCATTTCCAAATTGAAGATCTTGTTTAAGAGTGTCAATCTGGCTCTCAAGTTGTTCTTCATTGTATCTGGCTTCTTCAAGATTAGATTCAAGATGTCTGATTATTCTATCCATTTTGTGGCAGTCCTCTATTTTCTCCTTGAGGGATTGTTTTAGGTTATCTTTTATCTTTCTCTTTTCTTCAATTTCTTGGGTGAATTTCATAACCCCTGATTCCATTTCATGTCTTATCGTAATGACTTCTTTTGATAGCTTCTCACATAGCTTAGTTTTCTCATTCAGATCCTCATCAGTATTATTGGTTTCATATTGTTCAGCCAATTTTTGAAGAAGTTCCTTTCTCTTTTTTATGGAGATATTGACTTTTTCTTTCAGTTCATTGATGAAATCATTAGCCTCCGTAAGTCGTTCTCTCAAAGTATTGAATTTAGACTGGGATTGTTGAAGATCATCTAAGGCAGACTGTAGTTGTTCTTTCATACCATATTCATCCATTGAGATTCTTGAATCTTCCTCAAGTTGTTAGAATTTTCAGAGGAACTTGGCTCTAATACCAATTGTTCAAAACAAGGCAGATAACTGAGAGGGGGGGTGAATCAGTTATCTAAAAATTTACTTATTTTTCTTTTCTTGTGTTATCTCTATATTCAGTGATATATCAAAACATGAGAGCACATGCAACCATAAGAACAAAAATAAAATTAACACACAACACAAGGATTTTTACGTGGAAACCCTGTTAAGGTAAAAACCATGGGGTGACTAACCCAAGATTGTATTCTCTATTATAAGAATAAAGGAGTACAAAATGGCACTTGCCAATTAGGGCTCACTGCCTGAGCACACTGCTCACAAGAGGCACACTGCCTACAAGAGACTCATTGTCTACAGAACTTACAGATGATATCCAAGTGTTTGAACTCATGAGAAGCATCTACATATGCAAGAGTTTAGTTCTGGTTAGGCACAATATACTGATCTAACGCACTTCATTCTTCCTCTGCTCAGTGTTGCTATTGTGTCACATTCCAAACTTGAATTTATGTTCACACACCTATTCTTGCTTTTCTTCACACCTTCTATCTTGACATGTTTCTTACACACAATCACAAGCTTGAATTTATCAGATATATATATATATATATATCTGCATTAAGAATTTCCTTCAACTTCTTAGTTAGCAACAAGAATACTTGAGATATTTGCAAGTTGTTGATCTATCGAATGAATCCAAGCTTGATTAATGATGCACATCAAAGACTTAGGCATAGAAGTCATTAATCATGTTAGCCAATAATGTATAATCTGACAAATTACTTGATGAACACCTTTTACACATCTGGATTGAAGTCTGATACTCTGTCCATGAGTTCTTCCTTTGTCTGCTCTGCCTGATTGGAACCCAGCACTCAAATGCTCATATCTTTTCCATGCTTTATCACTGGAGGCTAAATCTCTAGAATATAATAGTAATGATATCCGTCTTGACATGTCCAAGTCCATAACTTACTAAGTTACACCATCTAAGAGATCCAAACCTGATTGTTAGACCACGTTACATACTCTGTTCTTGTCCACTGGACCAAAATAATCTTCAATCTAACTTCTGATATAGGCATATTATGTACTATAGATGTGTGGGATAGATTTTATTGCCATCAATGATGACACTAAGGAGTCCTTGTAGTGTCTCTTGCCAACATGTTCAACAGCTCCAGATATAAGGGCAAATCAGAAAATAGAACAATAACTCTACATTAAAGTATGTATGGAATTTTGGATGTAATTTTGAAAGTAAAATATATACAAATATTTCTATTCTTTGTGTTTCTCGTCTCTCTTATTTTATATTTGTTTTTGATGTCCATATTGTTGTAGCAATCTTTTTTGGACAGCCATCTAACCTCCCCTACCTGCCAACAAGTGGTATCAGAGCCAAGTTTTTTTGGGTGTTTTATATAAGCCTTAGTTTGTCTAGGCATTATCAGTCTTCTCAGGTTTGAGAAGCATGGCAAGTAGGGACATAAAAGGATGGTAGCAACCACCAAATTTTGATGGTCAAAATTATGATGTCTGGGCTAAGAAAATGAAAATAATATTGGTTGCTAATGAATTATGGGAGTTGGTCATTAATGAAGGAAACAAGAATGAAGGATGTAAAATCCCTCAGTCTAATTGAGGTAGCCTTGATAGAGGTCATTTTCCCTACATTGCAGCAACAAACTACTCAAAATGGGCATGGGAAATAGTGTAGAACAACTATAAGGTAACTGACAAGGTGAGATTAGTGAAACTTTAGCTATTTAGGAGAGATTTTGAGACCCTACAGATGAAGGATAGTGAGTCTATTTCAAACTTTCACTCTAGGGTTTCTACCTTGATAAATCAACTAAGGATAAATGGAGATACCAAGGATAATCAAAGGATTGTTGAGAAAATCTGAAGGAGTCTACTTTCTAGATTTGAGCCTATTGTCATAACCATTGAAGAGACTAAGGACCTATCCAAGATGACAGTGGATGAGTGGATGGGTTCACCACAAACCCATCAGTAGCAGTTGAATAGATCCACTCCTTCCCTTGAGCAAGCCTTCAAGGCTCAAACCAATACAAGAGGTAGGGGAAGAGGAAGAAATAGCAGAGGTAGAGGAAGAATCAACTCCAAAAGAGGAGTTTCAAATAGCCAAGAAGAGGCAAGCAACTCACAGTGAAGCTATCAAGAAAAGAAGAATAACAGTTCTAATCAGAGGTATGACAAAAGCAATGTTTAATGTTATTATTGTCATAAGTTTGGTCATTATGCTAGTGAGTGTAGAAATAAACAACGTGATTATGGAGGCTAAAATGCTAATGTAGCAAATGAGAACAAGGCTAAAAATGAGAAATAGTCAAATGTATTTATTGTTTGCAGCCTTGCTGAGAGGAGTAGTGATGAAGTATGGTATCTAGACAAAAGTTGTAGCAACCACATGAGTGGAAATAAAAACTTCTTTGCCTCCATAGATAGTAGCATATAGACTGAAATAAAAATGGGAAACAATGAGCAAGTTCCCATCATGGGAAAATGTACAATTAAAATTTAGTCCAATAATGGTGAAAGGAGGGTGATCCGGGATGTTTATTATGCCCCTGACATAAAACATAACCTATTGAGCATTAGATAGATGGTCCAAAATGGTTATAAAATCCTGATGGAAAATGAAGAGTGCAAAATATTTGATAAAGGAGGCAGTAAGAAAGTGATTGCAACAGTGCAAATGATAAGAAACTGAATGTTTCCTCTTAATATACATATAGAGTCTCTAGCACTATCTCCGGCGCTCATAGCAGTTGAGCAACAATCTTCCTTTAGAACAGTCATCAAAGACCCATCCAAATTGCGGCATTTGAGGTATGGACACTTCAGTTTTTCTAGCTTGAGTTTATTGTCCAAGAATGGAAAATGTGAAGCCTGCATTTTAGGAAAGTAGCATAGACAACCCTTTCAATCAGGGTATTCTAGGAGAGTAAAAGCCTTATTCGAGTTGGTGCACTTAGATTTGTGTGGTCCCATGAAAACCCACACCTTGGCTGGAAATACATATTTTATGACATTCATAGATGATTACTGCAGAAAATTTGAGGTTTATTTTTTCAATAAAAAATCAAAAGCCTTCGAGAAATTCAAGTGGTTTAAGGCATCAGTTGAAAAGAAAAGTGGCCACTATATCAAAGCCCTAAGAACAGATAGAGGGGGAGAGTATATCGCTAAGGAATTTCTAAATTTCTGTAGGAATGAAGGCATAGAAAAGTTGTTTACAACTAGGTATACTCTGAAGCAAAATGGAGTGGCTGAAAGCAAAAATAGAACCATTCAAGAGATGGCAGCAAGCATGCTGAAAACAAAAGGACTATCACATGATTTTAGGGTTTACCTATTGAATATGTGTCCTACAAAAGATGTTCATGATGGGATTCCACCAGAGGTGTGGATAAACAACAAATGGAGTGTTGAACACTTAAGAATCTTCGGGTGTGTGGCATATGCATTCGTCCCTAAAGAGAAGAGGCAAAAATTTGATGATAGAGGTGAGAAATTCATCTTCATAGTCTATAGCAAAGACTCAAAATCCATTCTCTTGTACTTGTGTTTATCCACCCTCTTGGAATAGCCATGGTGGATGTCATGTTGAGAGACTCCATGACAACATCATGTTGAGTGACTCCATGATAGGCACTTGTGCACTTGTTTTCTTCCACTCATGGGAGTAGCCATGGTGGACTTCATGATGATATCATGTTGAGAGACTCCATGATAAAATTTTCTCACTAATGGGTGGAGCCATTGTGGGTGTCATGTTTAGAGACTCCATGGCATGGATATCTAGAAAGATATCTCCCTAGCTAATAGGGAGTGTTAATGTTTGTAGCTTCAGGAGGTTATAGATTTCATGGCTGAATGGTTCTAGTGCTAGATAAAACAATACATCCATTGGCCGACTCCCTCCTTATGCACTCCAATGACAATAGTTAGTGATAATGACTATTATTGATTATGGAAAACCAATTTGAGAAAGTAATCGGTTAAATAAACTAAAGATAAACAAATTGATTCCATGAAATGGTGCATTTTGAAAGGGTAGTGGCTAATGGTTAGAAAGCAACCCTTCAAGGCACATAAGAACTCAAGGAAGACTTTGATATACCTCCCTAGCTAAGAGGGAGTGTTGATGTTTTTGGTACCTTTTAGAGGTAAGCCTAATGTCAAGTCGGCTAAGAAGAACAAATAGGCCGACCTCCTTTTGTGAATAGTCACCTCTCC
Organism: Cunninghamia lanceolata; assembly: GCA_027924645.1. Classification (NCBI taxonomy): domain Eukaryota; kingdom Viridiplantae; phylum Streptophyta; class Pinopsida; order Cupressales; family Cupressaceae; genus Cunninghamia; species Cunninghamia lanceolata. The sequence continues at coordinate 3,005,491 of BSBN01000098.1, read as the reverse complement.
TTGGAGGATCGCCTCTCTTGGGTGAAGAGACATTTGAAGAAATATAAAAAGGAGATGGAATGCGAGTTAAAAGGATAAGTAAGAAAACAATATACAATAGCATATCTGATCTAAAAAACTTAACAATGAGGTCTGTGAAGAGGCTGTTAGAGGCTTGGAATGACCCGTGCAATGTGTTTTTTTAATAGTATATAATGCTCTTGCATTATATAGGATGATCACACTATATAATGCGAGTGCATTATAAAACATGATCATGTTTTATAACACCCTTGCATTATATAATGCGATCACATTTTATAATGCACTCGCATTATATAACTTTATCACATTTTATAACATGCTCGCATTATATAACATGCTCACATTATATAACGTGAACAAATTTTAGAACATGCTTGTGTTATATAATGTGATCACATTTTATAATGCACTCACACTATATAATACGATCACATTTTATAATGCACTCACCTTATATAATGCGATCAAGTTATATAAGGCAATCACATTAGATAACGTGAGAACATTGTGCAAAACTCTACATAACACACTCACGTTTTCTTCAATTTTTTTGATTTGGTCACTTTTTTGTTTACCATTTCCATGAACTTATCCATAATTCTAATGCCACTACTTATGCTGAAAATCTGGTTTAGTAGATCATGTAAGGGGTGATCTCACAATAGTGTGTCCCACGTTTTGCCCAAAGTGGGACATTGAAATCAATATTTTTAACTAAATTTTTACTTTTTGACACCTATAGAAACTAAACCATTAAGAAATTGAAGATGATGTGAACTAGTGATTTTTAAGATTTCATGTGTAGATTCTAAATATATATATTTTTAAAAATTTTAAAAAAATAATTTGTGAAATTTTTTATGTAACATTTAATAACTTATTTTTTATAGTTAACATTATTTTTAAAAAGCGACATTTATAACATATAGCATAAATTTTTATGTATATATCCAAATTAACTATTTTTTGTTGAAATGAGCACATTAATACCTAGTGCACAAATATTTTTAGAATTTTTTTTCTCTATTTTATTATTTTTCCACATGTGTAGAATAGATACCTTGATGTTCAGTGAAAAACCTACGTTCACTAGAAAATATAAAATAAATAAAATAATCAAATTAAATATATTCAATATTATACTTGTTGGAAATCTTGTTTCAAGGGATACGATCCTACAAATTATCTTGTCATGTTGATTTCATTTGTTGGTCCAAACCAAGGATGGAAACAAAAATTTGAGGGAAATCTAAAGAGCAAAGGAGAAAAGGCCATCCAAGGGCCTTTGTTTTAAGGTAACTTTGAATGAAGGTATGAAGGGACCTTTGTTCAAATATCTCTTTGTTTGAAGGTCCTTTTTGGCTGACAATAACAGATTAAAAAATTATTGACAAACAACCTTTGAATGAAGGTCATGTTAATTATAAAAAATATTAAAAGTCTTTGATAAAAGACCTTTGAATGGAGTTTTTTAAGTTGACATTTACACAAATTTGAAATTTTTTTGAATTGTATATAAATACTAGAAATAATAAATTATTGAAATTTAAAAAAATATTTGAATTTTTGGGATTATTTGTTAGCAAAATATTTGGCAAAAAATTGCAGAAATTATGTTTGTAGTTTTGGGATTTTTTGCAAGGAAGAATATTTTGTAAAGGAATTCTGGGCACATATTTTGCAAAGGAGGAGATGGGAAATAAAAGAACAAGGAAAAATAAATCTATGCATTCATATTCAACAGGAAAGGAACATAAATTAAGTGAAGAAAGGGCTCAAAGATATTTTACAAAAACAAAAGTTATGTATATTCTAAATTTGTATAAAACATATTTCAAATATATTAGATTTGTATTTATCCCTACTTCCTCAACTCTAGGGTTTGAATATAGTTTCTAATTTTATATTTCATTTTAATACAAATTATAATCCTACATGTTCTACATTCATCTAAATTTCAAATTCTACATAGATTCCAAATAAATTCTCTAGGTTAAATTCTATAGATTCACTAGTTTCTCTCTAGGGTTTGTATCTATTTCACCTACTTCCTCAACTCTAACTTGGTTTGAGTAGTTTCTAGTTTTATATTTAATTTTAATATAAATTAGATCTAGGTTAAAGTCCCTAGTTTCTCTCTTTAGAATAGATACCAATTTTCTAATTTCAATCAACGTAATTCTAATAAAAATCTAGGCTCATATACTTCAAGTCTAATTGAAAACATGTTTATATATAAGAATTTCATGGACAAGATCAAAATTTCAATTAGATGACAAGAGAAAAATAGTTGTGGTAACTTAAGAAAACCTCCAAAAGAAAAATATGCAAAAAAAATAGTTTTGGTTAATAAAATATTGTTCTTACACTTGGGATGCTCTTGCATCACATACATATAACCTAACCTTGACACCCACCTTAAAGTTGTGATTGTTGTGATGTTGAGCATTCTTCTACTTGTATCTCTTTTGACTTGATTTCAACTTATATTACAATTGAAGATATATTTGTTAGATAGTCTTGGGTGAGTGCACAAAGATGAGTACACATTTCGTGGAAGTTTTCCACGCAAGGAAAAACATAATTGAGATAGTCACCCATTTTGAAAATAATAGGTGCCCATTTAAAAATGGGAGCCCAAGCCTAAACGAGTGCCCATTAAGGAATGAGCTCTCATTTAGGATAGGGCACCTGAAGCCAAATGGGCACCCATTATGAAATGGACACCTGTTATGAAACAAGTACTTGTTTCTAAGTAGTTACCCATTTTTGAAAAGTATTTAATTTTTTTAAACTTGCCTATGGCTTCATTTTTGGAAAGTATTTTATTTTTAGAAAGGGTGCCCATTATTTTTATAATGGGTACCCGTTTAAAACGGGCACCCATTTCTAAAAATTTGAAATTGCAAGCCTATAGATTTGCATTGGTTTTAGGCTTGGAAACCCAAGCCTTAGCCTTGGACCTGCAACTAGGAGACCATGAAAACAACAAGAGAAAAAATGAGTTTCACCACTATGGCTAACGACATTTTTTTTAGAATCTTTTAATGAGATTTAAACCCATTGTAGATATAAAAATCTAGTTTTTAAAAATGTAATTTTTTATATTGTTGGACATAATTTTCTATTTACTAATTATTTTTAATCAAAGAGACTCATAAAATTGAAATAACATTTGTTACAATTTTTTTTTTAAAACAAAAATGCACCTGGTAAACTTTTTAACGTGACCAATGACGCTAGTGCAACACGCCCTCTAGCTCCAAGCTAATGCTTTTTCCCAAAGCAGTGAACTGGTGAGGTTACAACATGGGGGACCTCATCCCCTAGCAAGAACACTTTAAACCTGTGAACTCGTTGGTCATTGAAGGCATAAAGCCTGTGATCTTGTTGACCCAACAGGGGTTTGAACTCTGGTGGCCGTCACTACAACCGAGTGATATAACCATCGAACCACACCCTTATCGATAGTATATGTTACTATTTTTTAATAGCATTTGATTTTGAAAGTTTTTTGACAAAACATTATGTCTGATGAATCTAGACATCATTCTCTACAAGATCCAAATTTTTTTTTTAGTGAATTGATTAATTTAGCTCAAATTATGTTGGTCGTACACAAGGGGTTTTAAGAAACACTAATTAGGGCCATTCAAAAATTAATTAAAAAAATTTATGTATAAAAAAATTACAAAAAAGTATCCTAACCAAAATCCAACATCTTGTACATCTTTCCACAAAATAAATTAGAAAAATACATTCATTTAGGTCAAATTATTTTGGTCATACACATTCATGCTTTGGCAAAAAACATGAGACTTTTAAAAAGCCACTTTTTGCACATACTATAAAAACCAAATTTCATCATCTGGGTATTAGAACAAATTACATATTTGAAAAATAGAAACAAAATCCTACATTTCATATTTTTACATCATATTAATATTTTATGTGCAAGTGCTTTAAATTTTCACTCCAATTATGATAAAATTTGAAAAACCAGAAAAATACTTCCACTTTTTGGCAAAAAAGTGAATTCATCTTCTTGCGCTTACCCTCTTTATGAATTTCTTGTCCTTCTCAACCTCTAAGTCATTTTTCCCCCTTTCTTATGACTATCACACAACATCAAGTAAATAAACTTGGCTTAATAACATGTCACCTCTTACAATGTCAAACAATAGTAGCATCATCAATTTGCATATATGGGTAATTAATGTAGTACTACAAATTCGATATGGTTTAGTGGCCCCAATGTTCCCATCCACCTTAGGAGTGTGCACCTCAATAAGACTAATCTCTTCCATTCTAAAATTCACAATAAATCCAACTTGAAGAGAAAACCATTCGTCACATGAAAATTAACTCTTAGGAACAAATTCATCTTTTTTACCTTCTTTTTAATCTATTGATATGGCTCTCCAAAATCCTTTTTATAGACATAATCCTCGACATATAATTAGCTTACAAAGGGTTCAAGAAGAGAAAAAGTACTAACTACCAACAACAATTGTGGTCTCAAAGAAAAATCAATAAGCTTATTATTTACATCTTTTTTGTATTTTACCCATGACTAAGTGGAATTGTTCAAGAAACAATGTCCCCTTGTAAGTAAATTTTAATGTTTGATGGTCCATTTAAACAATGGTCTCTTTAACCAACAAATAGTTCTTCTAATTTTTTACCACTTACAGCAAAGCAAAATATCTTTGTCATACCCTAGGTGAAATACCCAAGGATAAAACCATGAAACATTTCTAAATGGTTCAATACACAAGCTTACCTCCATGCATTAGAAAAAATCCCATAACAAAGTGATTAACATCTATCTTCAGCTCAAATAGTTTTTTAAATTTTAAAGAGCCAACATGAGTGTATTTCTTAGTTTATTTTTTAAATCCTTAAATGATTTTTGTTTCATATTACCTTTCTTGATTATCTTTCCATGATTTTTTATTGCAATGTAAAGGTTTAGCTATGAAAGAAAAGATAAAAATTTTCCTTAACTATTATGCTACCCGTACAAAGCTCCTTATTTTGATGATGCTTTTAGGATTAGGCCAATTCATTTGACCTCTACTTTTGATGCATGTATATGAACCAATCCATTCCAAACAACATTAACAAGACTAACCATACTTTTCTTATAGAAATCACATTTTTAACCATTCAAATAAAGTTTGTTCTCCATTGAAATCAATAATACCTTCTATAGGTGTGCAACAAGTTCCTCGTATTTCAGCTAAAAATGATAATTTCATTTCAAGTATCCTATCACATACTCTTAAAATGCTCGGGTGTAGCACTTTATTCGTAAGCCTCATTAAGGTTGTCAAAACTAAATTGAATTCCTGGTTTAATTTTTTGCTAAACCTTTGTTCTCTAGATCTCTAGAAAACTTTGTTAGAATTTTGCAACAAAACTCCTTCAAATCTCCTCAAAACTTAATTGTTTGAAAATTGTGTGCAATGATTTCCAAGGTTAGATCTAGATGTTTACATAGTTCTATAATTTAATCATATATATCTCATGTACACCTTTTAAGATTCACTAAAAATACTCTTAACGCATTTAAATTCAATAACACATTTAAATTCATTGAATTTATAATTCAACCTAAATTAATAACAATATATCAAAACTAGCTCTCCTTTAATCCCAAAAACATAACTTTCCATTCACTAGATTCTCTAGTTTCTCTCTCTAGAATAGATCGACAATCATTTATATCAAAACATTATTAAGTCATTAAGTCAAATATTGAAATGTAGTCAAATATATAACATTCATGTCAAATTTATAAGCACAAATATCCATCTCAAACATAAATGTCCATACATGGATGCATAAATGTCCATCTCAAATATAAACATGTGCATACATAGATGCATGAATGTCCATACATGTGTCAAATATAAACATAAATGCCCATATCTCAAACATAAATGTCCATCTCTTAAACATGTAAACTAGTTGGTTTGATCCTCCACTCAGCTCCTAGTCGAGTGACCCTTGGAGTGAATACTACTTTGATAGATGTATAGATCCTGTTGGTTTTTCTTCTGAATCAGCATTAGGGGTTGCCAGTTCTAATGCACAGGCAGATTCAGCCAACTGAATATAGGAGGTTGCGTGAGCTCCTCCCCTTCACTTCTGGTTCTGCCGCACCAAGGGGGGTGTCCCTATTTGATAAAGGTATAACCTTGACTAGCTCAATGACAGAAGGATTTAACTTGACAGCAATAGGCAGAATACTCTCATGTAAGGACCAAGATTTGTATAACAAATCACAAGGTTGGCAACATTCTTGGACATAATGTCTAGTTAGGGATGAAAGCATGCAAGGGTTTCCTACTCCTAATCCTACAACTAACAGATGGAAGGATGAGATGGTTTGAAATGGTGTTTGGAGTGATGGGACTTTCCTAGACCCATTGAACAGACAAATTCCCAAACTAGTGCCTTATCTGGGCAGTAGAGTCATATCTAAGACTATAAATGTCTCCCCATGACAACATAAATTCATATCCAAAGGACCTGAGAATAATGCTACTGCCTGACAGCAACATGTCCAAGAAAGAGTATCATTAATGATCATGCTTAACAGATCCTATGATGCAATCTATTTCCCTTTGTATCTGATCAAAAGCCTATTTAACCACTCCTTGAGCAGACGCAATAAATCAGATACACAGTATGCATACACTGAAAAACTTGGAAGTCCTTGACAACCTTGTTTGAAAGCAAAACAAATGACATACAGGAGACAATCAGAAACAATACACACACAAGTGTTTTTCATTTAAAATCAATTTGCATAGAAGGTCATCACAGAGAAAATCATCATTTACAATCCAAGATAGATTAGTACACCAGACTAAGGACCGAGTCTGTAGCAAAAAATGCCTTTCAAAATGTGAACACCTTATGTTCAGAGTCAGAGCTGAAAGCCCAAAAAACATCCAACAACCCAAAATGTAACACAGCCAGACCATTTATACAGAACCGTGTACATTCAGCAATTAATTACATGGCCAGAAGTCAAAAATTCACCAGATACATTCACTCTGAGGAAAATGGCCTGCAAAGAATAAGCGCAGTAGGGGACAAAACATGGAGAAGCAGGAAAAGGACAAGGCGCAGATGAGCTCGAGCCTTGTGCCACTGTCAGAGAATTTTCTTGCCATAAATTAGATACATGGCCGTTCAACCGTTCGCCCATGCCTCTGCAAATCACCATTGATGGCTCAACCACCCATATCTTCTCCTGGAAATAGTCGCACAACTTAAATGGAAATTTCCCGCTCAAAACGTGCCTGAAGCCACAAAGGAAACTCATACTCCATCTTTAAAACATGGTCGTCGACCCTTCCATCGCTTGAAAATTGATGGCACCAAATCCACGTTGAAAAGTCACTATCCTACGAAAATGTGCCACGTAGGCACCCTAAAAATGCATGTTTTGCCTTGCATATCATGCCATCAGCGTGACTAAGACCATCGGGAAGACCCCCACATCTACATAAATCAATATCCCACATTCATCCTGCAGAGACCATTCTATTACTTTAAAAACGGGGCCGCATGGATACTAAGTGTCGAGCATTTTTCTGCGCTCGACATACGACCCTTCGCCCATAGCCCATCGCCATGACATATACCATCGGCCTTCCTCAAAAATCTCCTGCCGATCACAGCGGTCTCGCCGACGCCTATCGTAATCCCCTGTCAGCCAGACTCCTCGCTCCCATCGGCGAGATCAACACTATCGGAGCAACACCTCAAACCTATGCCAACTCCAAAAATCATGCCGACGCCCACAGGCTAACTACCGCCTATCGGCCAGACCCACGCCATCGGCTCAATCAAAAACTCCCTCGCCGACATCACTTGTTACGCCGATAACCATACCATCGGCCAGAGTACCCCTATCGGCCTAACTCTCCACACTTCGTCCGATGCACCAAGTCACGCCGATAACATACCACAAAAACCACCATCGACCAAACACGACCCCACACTCACCGATGGCAACTCCATCAGCCAACAATATGCCTGTTCACTCCGATAGCCAAAGTCTCACCGACGACCACTGCCTCGCTGATCGCTACTCCAAACATCCGCTGTCGGTGTGACCAACACCATCGGCCAACCCGAAAGTCTCCCCGCCGATACGCCGAGTCTCACCGATGAACACATGACTCACCCCCATCGGCATGACCAACACCGTCGGCGGAACCACAATATCCTTTGCCAATAGGACAAAGTCTTGGCGATAAACAAAGAACACACCATGCTATTGATATGATCGCCAAGACACATACAAGCTCATGCCGATGGAGAAAACATGATGACCCCTTCCTCAAGAAAGATGATGTGGATGCTACAAAACACTGAAGGAGTGCCAAAACTGGAAATTTTTTGGATTTTTTTGGGATGGTGCCTGCATAAAAATTGCTCAATCAACTGACAGTCAATTCAGGCACCAACAGATCCCTACAAAAATGTAAATAAATTAGAATTATATTTATGTTTCTTGTACATATATACACGTCCACACGAGATATTTATATATATGAACTTTAATTTGACAATTAACTTACCTGTCCACTACTATTGAGTGACACATGTATGCATATACACTTTGCCCTCAAACTAGGAGTATCACCTACTACCTTGAGCTACACATTCATGGAAAGAATAATAATTAATTTTAAATATAATTGAATTATATGTAGGACTTCAAGCATATTGATTTAAATTTTACAATATAAATTTAACTTAAAAACTTAAAAATCATATACTTGTGTTATTTTACTAGAAGCCTAAATATCACCATCTCTAGCAATGATGGAATCTATCAACTCTCTCAAATATCTCTCATCTAGTAGCTATAAAAATGATGTGTGCAATGGACTGTGAATGTGAGATGACATTGATCATGAAGAAAGGATTTCTACAAAACCAATACCCCCTGCAAGCTACTCAAATGAATTTGGTGCCATAGACTGAGCCTATGGAGTGACAAAATGATTAGTAGATGGTAGTGCTACTCCAATATGTGACTCATGTGGCCCACTAGATGATCTGACTTTGGGATGTGCATTAGAATGTTACATGTCAACTATTGGAATATTAGAATCTACAAGGATGTGATCCACATATGAACTAACACTTGATAAATGGATCCCCAATTGTGATGATATCATTAGATATGCCCTCATTAGGTCCTCAAACAAAAAACATGCTAACTTTTGAATCTAATCAGCAATTGTAATGTGGCCAAGATCCTCTAGAGATGGGATGCCTGCAACATGATAAGGATTTGAGTGAGCAGATGACCTGGATGATTTCCTCATCAAGTACTATCCCATATGACCTAAAGATATCATTTGAGTCTACATATCAATCTCAACAATACTATCAATTGATTTCTTTTGGCAAGTAATGACCACATGATCACCAATATCACTGAGGAATGGAGAGATTGTAGGCATCTTCTCACCAACCAATCTCCTATAAATAGGAGGATTTTGATCTACATGACAATATGCATCCTTGTCATAGACCCTACCATGCCCTTGACCCAAATGTGGAGGTAAATCTAAATAGTTGACATTGATTCCTAAATGAACCTTAGCATACAACTATTGTACAAAATATAATTAAATTTGGTCATTAATAGGATAACAACCATGGTCAAAAAGAAATATAGGGTAAATCAATGGTTCCATATGAGGGCACATGTACCTAGTCACTTGATATTCCCTAACACTAGTTTTGGGGACATACTGAGGAAAACAATCTCTTTTAATAATTTCTTTTGGCACATTTAGATGAAACATCACCAAAAACCTTTTCCCACAATTTGGCAAGAATAGATGCTAAAGTCTCATCAAGAAAAGCACTAACACCTCCTAATGGATGCCTAATGTGAACCAAACTTTCCAATATCCTCTCATAATTTAAGCTGTAAACCCCTGTGTTTTGTGGGTTCTCTAAAATTAACCATAATCTACCAATCTTCCTATATGTATGTCAAAAAAGATCATCCATATTCATGTTGCACAAATATAAATTATTTAAAATTTAAATTTACACATCCACATACATACTTGTTTTCAATTTTTAGTTTGATTAACTAATAATATTTAGAGATGCATACAATGTATGTGTTGAACAATGCCAATCCTATCAATAATTAAGGGGAAGGACAAATCTCGTCACACAAGATCTCAATATCATAATTATTGACACTTCATTTTAGTTTAATTTGAAAACAACACTAACAATTTTTTCACATTAACAATTGCAACAATAACTATGATGCAATATGCACTAATGTGACCTATTGTTGTCATAATGCTGACAAGACTACACTCAAATACTCTATACATAGATATTGAGAGGTGTCAACACCTTTATCTATGAAATTTAGTGTGCATCATAGTGTGACACACTTATACAAACACAAGTAGAATAATTATAAAGTGGAGAAGTAAAAAAAAGAGTATGGATAAGGATAGTGATGCAAGTCATGCTAAACTCTAAGCTAACAAGACAGGGGAGATATGATCTCACTAGGTAAGCTTAACCTATAAACAATCACTTAACACCAAGTAAATTAAGAAATAGATGTAACTAGAATAAATGATTCATTAACCTTAATTTTAACATATATACTAATAATATAAGTAAACTTAATAAGAAATTAACATGGTTTATCTCTTTTCTACATTAAAAGAAAATACATGAAATTGACACAGTCACTTATTATCACTATCTAAAAATAAGAGACAAGTAACATAACATGATATAACCTATGTTAGTTAATTTTCTCTTTTAAAAGTAAACACATAAATATGAAAATAATAAATAGATAGCTAGTTCACTATAAATCCTATATCATCATATTTTTTAAACTTATAAATAAAATAAAGATTACTACACAAGCAAATTTCAAGTCACAAGTTCTTAAGTAAAAGGCAATATCATAATGAAAAATGAAGCCTATTTTATTATCAAATACTTATTTATGAACTTGAGTGTGATCAACTAGAATAAATTTAATCTTTTTAAACATATAATTGAAAACATAATTAACTTTACATTAAAGACATCCCAAAACCTAGCTAAACCCTTAGGTCAAACATAGGAATAAGTTTCACTTTCAAAATTTGGGGAATCAACTTCATCAACACTCTAAATCCATGCTTTACAAAAGATCACACCTTAATAAATAGTGAAAACTATTATCTCATGAAATATCTATTGAGTTTGTTCAAGTCAAAATGGATACAAGTCTAAGGTTATATGATATTTTACACTTCCCTTGAATGTTGTCACCGATAATGCTACACACTTTTCCACATTTAAAGAATTATTGGAGTATTCTTTTGAATATGGTATTATATTGGTTGAGATTTAGTAAAATCTATGGAAGATCACAAAAGTAGATAAATCTTCTAGAGAAGAGAAGACCTATAGAGATAACTTGGAACCACCATCACCTCTTTGCTACATCATGACCTTCTCATTAAACAATCTTTATTAACTGAGTTAATGATAAGACATCTACCACTATAGTTGCAATGGTAGTTGTTTATTACTAGACTAATAATATAAGTTCTTTAAATTATCAACATAAATTATAAAACTATTTATTAAGATAATAGATATATAATTTATGAAAATTCAAGGAATACAAAGCACTTGCTATTGGCAAGAGACACTGTTTGGCTTCATAAGTATTGTCATTGATGGCAACAAAGTCTATCCCACACATCTGCAATACATAATATATCTATACCGGAAGTCAGATTGAAGATTGTCTTGGTCCAGTAGACAAGAACAAAGCATGCAACATGATCTGACAATCAGGTCCAGATCTCTCAAATGGTGTAACTCAGTGAGTTGTGGATTTGCATAAGTCAAGAGGGGCATCATAACTATTGTATTCTAGAGATTTAGTCTCCATTGACAAAGCATACAAAAGATATGAACATCTGAGTGTTGGGCTTCAGTCAAACAAAGCAGACAAAGGAAGAACTGACTAACAGAGTATCAGACTTCAATTCAGATGTGTAAAAAGTGTTGATCAAGTAATTTGTGACATTGTACATTTTTGTCCAACATGATTAATGATTTATATGCCTAAGTTTTTGATGTGCATCATTAATCAAGTATGGATTTAGCTGACAGAATAGTAACTTGCAAATATCCTAAGTGTTCTTGCTATCAACTAGAAGGTTGTTTGAAATCCTTGATACGGATATATATACCTGATGGATTCAAGATTGTGAAGGTGTGAAAGTGATAGAAATTTTGATGTCGTGGGAAGAAAAGAAGAGAGATGTGCGAAGACAGTAATCCAAGCTCATAATGTGACAAAAGAGTGATACTAAGCAGAGGAAGATTGAAATGTGCTAGATCAGTATATTGAGCCTAATTGGAACTGAATTCTTGCATATGCAGATGTTGTTCATCAGTTCAAACACTTGGATATCTTTTGTAAGTTATGTAGACAGTGAGTGTCTTGTAGGCAGTGAGCCTCTTGTGAGCAGTGTGCTTGGGCAGTGAGCTCCATTGCAAAGTACCATTTTGTACTCTCCTATTTTTTTAATAGAGAATACAATCTTGGGTTAGTCACCCCATGGTTTTTCCCTTAACAGGGTTTCCACATAAAAATCCTTGTGTTATGTGTGTTGATTTCATTTATGTTCTTATGGTTGCTATTACTTTCATGTTTTAATATAGAACTGAATGTTAAGAAAATAATAAAAAAGTTTTAGGATAACTTATTCACCCCCCCTCTTAGTTATTTGCCTTGTTTCCAACAATTGGTATCAGAGCTAATTTCCTCTGAACAAGCCTAATAGCTTGAGGAAGATCTGGGAATCTCAATTGATGCATATGGTATGAAAGAATAACTTTAGTCTACCCTAGATGATCTTGAACAATCCCACTCTAAGGTCAATAATTTGAGAGAGAGACTCAAAGAAGCTGATGATTTCATAAATGAGCTGAAAGAAAAACTTAGTAATTCTTTGAAAAATAGAAAGGAACTACTTCAGAAATTAGCAAATCAGAATGAAGCCAATAATACTGATGAGGATCTGAATGAGAAAACTAAGCTGTGTGAAGCTCTCAAAATAAGTCATTATGATAAGACATGAAATGGAATAAGGGGTTATGAAATTCACCCAAGAAATTGAAGAAAAGAGAAAGACTGAAGATAACCTAAAATAATCCCTCAAGGAGAAAATAGAGGACTACCACAAAATGGACAGAATAATCAGGCATCTTGAATCTAATCTTGAAGAAGCCAAATACAATGAAGAACAACTTGAGAGCCAGATAGACACTCTTAAACAAGATCTTCAACCTGCAAATGAATACAAAGAAAAATTCAAGATAAGCTTAACTCAACTTGAATTTCTTCTTGAAAGTCAAAAGAGGGTAGATGATAAGCATGACTTGTGATATGAGAAAGGTGAAAGCTCTGGATTTGGTCAAAAGAACTTTGGATTAGGAAGTCAAAGAAACAGGCCTAGAAGACCTCCGGTAAGGCAACCAAATGACTAAAGATATCCATCTTTCAATGAAAACTGCTTCAATTGTAACAAATTCAGTCATAAAGTAACTCAGTGCAGGAACAGAATGAATTAGAACAATTCATCCTTCTCTGGTCAATGTTTTAATTGTAAAAGGTATGGTCACAAATCTCATGAATGCAGCAATATGCAAATGAACAATTCTTTCAATGGTAGATGCTTTACATGCAATAGAATGGGGCATATGGCTAATCAGTGTAGATCAAGAGGATATCAACCAAATAAGCAAGGAAATGTTGTGTGTTACAATTGCAATAAATCCAGTCATATAGCTAGATTATGCAGAAGAAAAATTCATGATGGAAAGGGTCTGTAAAACATGATTAGAAACAAGACAAAGGCCAAGGCAAAGTGAATGCGGATGAGATTCAAAAGGAGACAAGAAAGATTTGGATAAAGAAGAGTGTGATGAATACTTGTGATGGATCCGCACCAAAATCTAGTTCTAATAATCCTTGCAGAAATTAAAAGGTGAGCTCTGGTTCAAGGGGAGCTACAGATGAAATCAAATTCCCCCAGCCAGTTAGTAAGTGCTTGAATTTGTCACAATGGATAAGAGTTAGAGGTTGTAAATTAAAGGGGTCTTGAAGGTTCATCAAAATCATTCAGTCAAAAGTTGAGTAATCCACATAAAGATTTGAAGAAGTTATGAGTAGTTCCTACTCCGGTAGCCATCCGATAAAAGAAAAACTACACATACAAATCTTGTATGATCTGAAAATCCATGCTTATGATCTACAAATTTGGAGATATGTTTTGGAAGGTCAAATGTGTGTTTCCAACTCACTTGGATGATGACTTGAAGATCTACATAGTGATTCATGAGAAATTCACTCAAAATAGGGTTATTGGATGACTTTAAAATATGCATTTATTACAAAAGGGAATTAGGTTTTGTGCAAGGATAAAAGGATTTTCACTCATCATTTACAACACTTTTCACTCATGAAGAAGAAAGAAGAAATCTAAGAAGAGATCCGACAGACTACTCAAGTTCAAGCTAAAGATTGAAATCAAGCAGAAATTCACTCTAGCATTTGCTACAAACCCTAAGGCGTAAAAAGGTATTTTCCTTCTACAAATTCTCTCTAAATGTCATTGCTAAAATGGCTACTCCCATGGTTGTTAATATCTCTGAAAGGCCAAGACCAAAATTCAAGAAACACCCTTACAAGTCTCTAGAAGTTGATCCCTTGGGTGCATTTTCCAGTACCCTGCATGGTGTTCTGCATGTAGAAGATGTTAGGGATTAGATTCATACAAACCTAAAGGAACTAGGAGACCTAGAATTGATAGAATTGTATCGCAAAATAGCTAAGTAATGATAACTTTGAACTCAAGATGAAATTCAAGGCCCTAAAGGATAAGCACATTGTACATTGCATACATTCCCCATCATTTGGAGAAGACAAGTGGGTCACGTATGTCTTGAGTAGGATACATGATAACTTTATGTGGTTAATGAGTCCATTTAAGATAACCAAAGATGCCATCAGGTCTATAACCGGATTACACTCAACTAGTGGGCTACCTGCACTCAAAGTTGTGAATAATCAAATAGTAACAGAAGCCACCAGATCAAAATATGACAAGAGGGCAATGACTATAGATGATATTACTGATCTAGATGTCAAGTTTTCATCAATTATAATTGGTTACAAGATGTATCACTCAAGTAGGGAGAATTCTGTATCCTGTACAACAATCTATGATGTATATCAGATGCTAAGAGAAAATGCAGACTATGATTTGTGTGAACTTCTATTGAATCAATTGATTGATAATCTAGAGAAGATCAAGAAAGACAAGAAAAATTTCTTCGAGTATGGTAGTCTGGTATTATGTCTGTTCTTCTACTTCATGAATGAGCTACTAGGATCAAGAGGCCTAATCTGGGCAAATGACAAACTAGTTGCTATTCAAATAAGGGATTATTTGTATGAACTTGGTGATGCACAAGCCTAGAAGGCGGCTCTCTAGGGTTACTTAAAAAACTTCCAAAGTATGATGCATGCAAGAGAGAGAATACCAAAGTTAATAGTTAAAAAATACAAAGACACAGTTTGCTTCATGGTTGATATAGATTAGTGTCTAATGGAGGCAGTTGAGCCAAGGACTGTATGGGTGATGCCCATGGGTTATGAAGTAGACAAAAAACTATTAGAGGCTCATGTTCAACATCTACTAAGTCAACCCAAGGACACTGAAGCAGAGAGGTTTGGCACCTTTGGTGAGCTAAACATAAAATTGCATGTTGAGCTAAGGAAGCCTAAAACAAAAAGGAAAGTGAGAAGGGAGGTTGAAGAACTTGGTGGAATGTTTGGCATAACAAAGGAGGTAGTTTATGCAAATAGAGAAAGAATAGAGAAAATTGAAAGGGAGATAGAAGGTGAAAAGAAAGAAAGAATTCCAGCAAAAGCCTCTACCTAAATGAGATCTACTAGAAGTTCTGCCCCTGTCACTCTTGAAAGCCCAAAAACTACTAAATCAATCAGATATGGAGGTCAAAGATTTAAAAGCCAAGCACAAACTCTCCAAGAATGAAAAGAATGATGAGGAGTAGGAGACAGAAGAGTTTGTTGAGAAACTCACTCTCTCAATTGAAGACATCATCAAAGCAGTCACTGTGGATGGAAACCTGCAGCCGGTGATAGAGTTCTATGATGAATATAATGATGCAGATAAGAGAATACTTGAGGAAGCAACTATCAGGTACTTGAACATCTATAACAAAGCCGTCATTGAAATAATTTCATTAATTCTTAAAAGCCTAGAAGAAGTACTAGAGCTAAGAAAAGATAATGCAATTGCAAAAGACTTGGAGATCTAGGAACAAATAGTGATACAGTTATGTCCGTCTATCACTGCAAAACAAATGAACATGGTTTTCAAGGACAACAAAGAAGATTTCTAGAGCAAATCTAGAATGAATAAACTCATGCTAGGAGAAACTGACAAAATAGCTGATGAAAAAAAAGAAATTCTTCGAAAAGCCTTGAAAAGGTTTAATCTTCCCATTGTAGAGGAAGAAAATGAAGAGCCTTCTACCATGGATGTTGAAGGATTAAAGGAAATCAATGAAGAATTCTCTGACAAGGATGTCAAAGGATTAAATAAAATTGATGAAGAGCCATCTGAGGCATTAGACTCTTCGGTTCTGGAAGAAGAAGTTCATAAGGAAAAGGAAACACTGACAGAAGATACTAGTAATGTCACTCCTCCGGATCCCACTATTGCCAAGACAAATCTTCTAGTCACTGGAGAAGTAGAGGAAGGAAGAAAAGAAGAGAAGGAAAAGCAAGAAAAAGAAAATAATGCAAAAGAGGAAGAATAACAAGAAGAAAAGAATGGTGAGTACACATCCAAACCAACTAGTCCAGACACCTCTAAAGGGAAGAAGTCTAAATCATCAACAAGAGACACTATAGAGACAATGTAGAATTTCTTGGACAAAGAAATGATGGAGTTGGATGAACCTGAGTTGATTCAAGGGCCACTAAATCTGGACTCTCTCTCTCTGGTTTAAATAATGAAGATAGAATCTTTTGCTCAGGCCAAAGAAAAAGAAAAACTTCTAAAATCTCATATGGAGGATAGTGAACTACTGAATATTGCATCTAGAGTACTAGAGAAGATCATGCCCACATTTCAGAAGGATGCATCTATCTCTCCATCTGGTAATTTGAAAAACCTAGTTAATTCTGTCAATACACACTTTGAATCTTTAGAAAAATTAATAGAAACTAAGGTTCGGAAAGAGTTCTTTGGAAAAAGATTTAGTGAGGTCCAAGGACTAATTAACAATGACAGAAAAACCCTAGACATTGGCATAAAGAGCATTGAAAATGCTCTTAAGGATGGAGGAGATACATATAAATTTTGTTTATCTTGGCCTAGAGTTGCAGAGGACATTGAGAAGAAGATGAAAGAACAAGAAAAATTGACAAACCTATCTCAGAATTTTGATCCTCTTACAATCTCTCTAGTAAACCAACAATGTCAAGCAGTTGTTATCATAAATGAAATAAATAAACTGGTTAAGGAGAAGAGGCATCTAATGGATAGAATGGTTGAACCTAGGGGAATAATCCTCCCTAAGTTAGAAGTATTGCATGATGCTTTAACAGATGCTCTAAGTATAGCCCGGACCAGTGATCCAATAGACTTGAAGAGGGCAGAAGAATATGTGTTTTTGTTAAGTGGACACATCTCCATTTTGGATAGAATGAAGAGGAGTTGGGACACAGAGATTGTACAGTTGAAGACAACCTTTGCGAATATTCTTAAGTATATGTAAGTATAACATATGAATTGTATGTACACATGTGGCCATGTATATAATAGTTTTTTGACAATTTTGGTTGCGGATCCCACCCTTTGCCATTGATGTCAAATGGGGAGTGAAGGGCAGTGAAAAATGAGGAATCTAGCAAAGGGGGAGCACCGGTAAAACAATGTAAAGAAACATAGCACAAACAAAGGGGGAGTTACTGCAACACTTAGTCATTTTTCACTAAGTGTTGCCATCAATGCCAAAGGGGGAGATTGTTGGCAAGAGACACTATTTGGCTTCATAAGTATTGTCATTGATGGAAACAAAGTCTGTCCCACACATCCACAGTACATAATATGCCTATATTGGAAGTCAGATTGAAGATTGTCTTGGTCCGATAGACAAGAACAGAGCATGCAAAATGATCCAACAATCAGGTCTGGATCTCTCAGATGGTGTACCTCCATGAGTTGCGGATTTGAACAAGTCAAGAGGGGCATCATAACTATTGTATTCCAGAGATTTATTCTCTGGTGACAAAGCATACAAAAGATATGAACATCTGAGTGTTGGGCTCTAGTCAGACAGAGCAGACAGAGGAAGAACTGACCGACAGAGTATCAAACTTCAATCCGGATGTGTAAAAAGTGTTGATCAAGTAATTTGTGACATTGTACATTTTTGTTTGATGTGATTAATGATTTATATGCCTAAGTTTTTGATGTGCATCATTAATCAAGTATGGATTTAGTCGACAGAACAGTAACTTGCAAATATCCAAAGTGTTCTTGTTGCCGACTAGAAAGTTGTTTGACATCCTTGATGCAGATATATATACCCGATGGATTCAAGCTTGTGAAGGTGTGAAAGTGATAGAGGTTTTGATGAAGTGTGAAGAAAAGTAGAGAGAAGTGCGAAGATAGTAATCCAAGCTCATAATGTGACATAAGAGTGATACTAAGCAGAGGAAGAATGAAATGTGCTAGATCAGTATATTGAGCCTAACTGGAATTGAATTCTTGCATATGTAGATGTTGTTCATTAGTTCAAACACTTGAATATCTTCTGTAAGTTATGTAGATAGTGAGTCTCTTGTAGGCAATGAGCCACTTGTGAGCAGTGTGCTTGGGCAGTGAGCCCCACTGGCAAGTGCCATTTTGTACTCTCCTATTCTTTTAATAGAGAATACAATCTTGGGTTAGTCACCCCATGGTTTTTCCCTTAATAGGGTTTCCACGTAAAAATCCTTGTGTTATATGTGTTGATATCATTTTTGTTCTTATGGTTGGTTATACTTTCAGGTTTTAATATAGAACTAAATGTTAAGAAAATAAAGAAAAAAATTTAATATAACTAATTCACCCCCTCTCTCAGTTATCTACCTTGTTTCCAACACTTGCAAGAGTGTACATGAACTATATTGTTCCCACTCTTTCCATTCCTATGAAGAGTGTTCATTTAAGGGTCCATATTGATTAAATATTTGGTCATTTTATTTATTTATATGCGGAATAATTAAATTGACAATATGTAGTATAAATACGTTGCAAGACTAAATCCTATAACCATGAGTACTATATCAACAATAGGATGGTTTGCTCAACTACTAGCTTCTATTTTGATATATTAGTTTCCATTATTGTTGATATAAAGGTTAGAGATAACAAGATTCATGGTTACCCATCATGAGGTTGCTTCTACCATTATTGCACATGATACATAACTTGATGCTTGACAATTCCTTTCTCAAGGCCATTGTTAATCATAAACACACACACACATATATGATTACTATGAAAACATAACTAACTTAATGTTTGACTCATAAACAAGATACAATAAGGTAAAAATGAACACTAATCAATGTTTCATTTTCTATTTCTAAACATGCATAAGTATATAACATCCTCTTAAGTCATCCATGGATACATACTATCATGGGCATTATACTCTCAACACTCCATCAAAATTTAAAGTGCATTCGCAATAATAAGTGACATGACATGTCATGAAAGTTGATGGTAACTCCTATCAATTTGTCCATGTCATAGAAAAGTCTTAGATATATTGTAGTATCCCCTAATTGATTGACCACACCTTCTTCATTCAAAGAAGAAACTCCTAGATCTCATTCACACCTCATGCTAATCTTGAGAATGATTAGGGATCCTTAGATTTCATGACACAATGTATGAAAGAATATGAACAAGTTAATAGACATTCTACTATTACTCCTTTACACATGGGACTTGCTACACATGAAAAACCACCTTTGGCTTTTATCAAGATACTTCTCACAATGAACTCATGTCTCTACCCATGGTTCCCAAAGTAGTGTTGACTTTATTCCTAATTTATCATCTTCTACACTAACTAGCAAATATGCTAAAGCATTTGCTATCTTATAGAAATTGGGATATAATGGAAAAGGCTTGGATTTAAAACAAGGAATAGTATAACCCATTCAATCAACATAAAATGAAGACACCAAGGGTATATGTTATTTTCCTAAGTCAAAGATAAAGATCCCAAATAATCACTAAAAATCATCTTTCAATCAACATGCATGGTCAATCATGGTGAAAATCTAAACTAATGCATCCCAAATTAATTTATACATTTGCATTGTTTTATGACAATTCTACTAATAACGAGGCATTGATTGATTATTTAGAGTATTTTGTGTTTAACTATTTGGTCATTTGTGTTGGATAAAAAGGTTAGAGATAACAAGATTCATGGTTACCAAAAGGTTTTGAGATCATTAAGGTTGCATATAAGTTAAATATTTTAAATAAAAATATGATGTTGTTCTAACAACAAGTGATATTTTTTGTTTAACTACTAGGGATTTCATGATAATGTTTTGGTCAAACATTTAAAAATTTATTTTAAGGATACTTCTCACTAGACTTGTTGATGTGGAGAATTATGTGATGTGTCACACCTCCAATCCTTATTTGTAGATAGATATGAGTCCATTCTACATTTGTAAAAAAAATGGAGGTCCTATGATATTCCATATAACTACCACATGGTTGCAAACTTAGCTATACTATAGAGATTTTAAAATAGACATTTCTAATTTAGAAATTAGGGTTTCAAATAGATAGTTTAGGGTTTAAATTTTATAGCTTAGGGTTTCACATTGGCGCATTTTAGGGCTCCAAAATAGATCATTTAGGGTTTAATTTTTAGAAATTTTAGGGTACCATATTACAATTTTTTAATTTTATTATAATTTAAGTTAAAATAAATTGAACATAAAGCTTTGGTATTCACAAGTACTTGGTAAAAACTAGCAAAATGATGATTTTCTTTCCTTGCCAGCTCTCCATGTCAATGACAACTCCCTACTATCACACCCCATTTTTGGACAACTTAATTATGTTACTTTAAACTAATTATTAGTTAGATACTTTGATTATGAATTATGCATTATGATTATTATATTGTGTTGGAAAATGAATCTGATAAGATAGACTTATGATTATGCAAAAGAGGATATAATTTTCTAATCAAGATAAAGGAATTACTTTAGGATTATTGATTGATTAAATAGTTATTTCATGTTATTCATGATGTGGTTAATGGACTAACTACTATGATTGTAAATGAGGTGGACGCATGAAATTAGCTTTGTCCCCCTCTTGAACGAGGAGGGAGAGTATCACTAGAGAGGGATTTGGATGAGGTAAATGGATAGGATAACAAGCCTTAAGAACTCACACACACACACACACACAAGTAACACATTATTTCTATGTGTTTGGATACCTTTATGGTGTCATGAGTTAGTAATCCATGTGCCCTAGGTTTTTCCTTAATTTTGTTTTCGCCATATTGTTCAATACTCAGCCTCAAGGGTCTTGAGTCATTGGACCAAGGTTTCTATAAGGTCTATGGGTGAGGCTTTGTCTATTCTTTGAGTTTTTCCACCTTGTGATAGATTTTTTTCTTTAGGATTTGAACAACCTTGTTTGTTCTTTCTGATGACACTTTACATGCCATGGACCTTTTATTTTGATGTACTATGGGGAGTGATTTTTGTACTTCTTGAGCTTCTTGTAAGTTCTTCTTTTGAAAACACAATTCATTGTCCATTTGGGTGGCCATTTTTCTATGGATTGTTATGGGTTGTAAGAGCTAGTTGGGTAGAGGTGGGACCCAGGGGCGATTCTACTCTTGAAGGAGTGAGACGTTACTGAGAGCAATTAGCCTATTCTAGGGCCTTGTGTGGTTTTCTAGTTGTCGATCCCTTTCTATGGTTGTGGTTGTTGAGATAATAGTATGACCCAAAGAGTCACTTGTGATGTTTCTATGATTTGGGTTTCTTAGATTCCAATGCCTACTACGATAAACTATTATGTTCGTTGATGTGCCTAGCACTTTGTACCCTTTCTTTGTGAGCTTGAAGTTGTTTTTGTATTTGATTATCTTCATGTACCACCCTATGTATATGGTGTTGTTCTTGATTAAGTTATTGATTAGGGTTTATTTCTTCTAATTCTTCAAGAACCTCTCTAACCTACTCCCCTCTAACTCCTGGGCACATTTGTATGCTTAGGGGAGAAGTAAAGCATTTGACCAAAGTTGACTTAAAGTTTTGACCTAGGGTTTGACTCGTGACTTTATTTTGTATGTTGAATGTTGGATTTACCTTGTGATGCAACCAAGGGTTTACTTTTGCATGTAAATGTTTAGCAATAGTTTGTGACAAAACCAAGGGTTTTCTTGTTCTAAGTTTCCTAATTTTTTTTGTGTTTTTTAATGTATGCTACTATATGAATGCAAGAAATAGTTTTGTTCTTTTCTCAATAAATAAAGATCATCTAATTACTACAAAAGGAAAATATTAATGCAAGACTAAATGAGTTTTCTTGATGCAAGTTTATCTATGTTTTTTTCTATTTTGAAATTATGTATGGAAGTCTTGACAAGGTGTCATTGTACCTCATCATTTAATCATTTTTTAGATGTCAAAATCTAGGGGCTATGTCCTCAGCTATTTGCAATTAGGAATTCTACAGTTACCAGTTTTCCTAGCTAATCTTAATGACTTCTACTAATTTGAAGAGATTGATCTGTCTACTTACTGAATGAATTTAAGGAATGCTAAAAACAAAATTAAACAGGAAGTTACTTAAAGCAATCTTAAAAACAACATGCATCTATCTATCAAAATTTGGAAATACTTTTCACAGCAAAATCTGAAATAAAAAAATAGTGGTACTAGCCTTTTGCCTTGGTGGTACAAAAGAATAAGATCACAACTAAATTCAGTCCAATTTAATTCACTTTGCATTCATGAAAAATATTGATATCAAAGAACTGAGATTACCAAGAATCGGAATAATCCAAAAATTGTATATCTTTTTTGCTGTTTCTATCAGTATATATAAAATGAGTGATGACATATCACTTATCTTATCTACCAGTTCTTCTATGAAATGGCATCCATCTCTTTATTATACTATTTGTCTAACTATGGAAAAATAACCATGCAATAAAAGTAGATTGAGTGGAACAGAAGTCCACTCTGAATTCTAAGTTTAAGTCTTAATACAATTCAGCAGCGAGGTCCTGAAAATATGGATATTGAATCAGTTTTATCAGTAACTCATGCAAAAACTTTAAAAAGATAAAAACTCCAACAGTTAACTAAAGATGACCCTTCCCCACTCAGGTGATGATTTGAGTGAAATGAGGGGTATCACGATCACTGCTGAAAGTGCCTAATCAGCGGCTTATGCTAGAAATATGCCCTACTTCCAGGAGGTGCTAGAGATATTTGTCCCTGTCTGTAGCTTTGGAGATATGTCTGTAGCTCCGAAGATATGTCTATAGCTCCGAAGATACCATTGTGGCCTTCTTGTTTAGCTCCAGAGATGCTTCAGACTCCTGTCTAGCTCCGGAGAGGCTTTTCCCTTTACGTGGTATTCTGGTATTGTCTCTGGAGATGTACAAAATAGCCATTCTGAGCATCTACACCTGTTGATTCAAAAAGAGAGAAGTTTTTTTGCATTTTTCCATCAATTCCATGCACATTAGTCCTTTAATTAGAAATTATGATCTTAAGTAATTTATCTTCAATTAATCATTATCTAGAACAATCTTGCTAGCCTATTCGGGTGCATACATTAAGAAAGATGGGATCAGGAAGGAGAAAAAGAGAGGTAAAAAGATGTATTTCATGGGTGCTACTTGGGACTCATCATCCCCCCATACCTAAGGTTTGTCAGGTCCTCCTACTTCACACAATCTGAATTTATTCTAGTGAAGTAGCCTGTCAGTTAAGCTATAATCTTGTGCATAGGTGACCAAGTGGTACGGTTGGTATTACCATTGCCTTTGAATTGATCAACCTGCTTCAACTAGTCCTGCAATTTCTCATCTTCCATCTGCTCAGCCCAGATAGGGAGTGGTTAATTATTAGAGGGGGCCTAAACTGTCCACTTATGCGTATCCATCATTTTGGCTATTAACTTTGCTTTTCTCATAAATAATCTTAAGTTTGCAGGGGTGACCACCTCCCTCATTTTCTGCTATGAGGTCAAAACATTCCATCTTTTCTTTGCTATGGCAAGTACTGGATTTCCTAAACTATTCATGAAAAGACCAAAATCGATGGAGCACTCTTGCAAATATTTTAGGTATAATGGAAAAATTTTGTTGTGACTCTGAGGGTGATAGAAATAGGACCTGAATTGGGTCTTAAAAGCATTGGGATTGGGACATTCCTACCCGATGAAGAGATTTGTTTCTATATCTTTCTTGAGATGATCTTCCATTCGTTCATTCTAGATTTGATGATTCCTCATTAGGGACATAAATGCTTTAAGCTGGCACTCCCTCACAAAATAATTAAGAATGAAAGTTATGTCATTTACACAGAAACCATGTAGATATAATTCACATAGGAAAATATTGTCCTCATCATTACTCCTTGTATATGCTATCATGAATCCTTCTATTGTCTCTGTATTCTTAACCAGGTCAAACAGGACTAAAGAGAATTTCCTTTGTAGGACTCTTTCCTATAAGAACATAGAATAGTTGACACTTGGAGGCCTGCAAGATAGAATTTTGAAAGAAAGGGAGGCAATCTCAATGATTTTTCCTTCTAGAGTTTCTATTCCTTTTGTCTTGGCAGTGACTACCCTTTGTAATTGCAACATAGGATTGGAAGCCTCATATTCTCTACATTTCTTCTCCCAATGGAACAGGGCCTTAGGAATGTCAATGGGGATTGGACCCACATATGGATCTGTTTGCATCTCCTGCTCATTAGTTACCCTTGGGCTACCCAACTCTTGAATATAATCCTCTTGACCATCTAGTTTGTTGTTGGCCCAAGTCAGCTATCTATCTTGGCTATGCATTTTCTCAATTAATGCTGCCATTATTATTAGTCCATTGTCTCTAGCCATGGTGAACTCACAAACACTCTGTGCTACCTCTTTCTCCTTTTCTTCCAATAGTTTGACTACCTCAGTTTTTTAGGCCTCCAATTCTGCTTCTTTCTCTTGGATGATCTTGTTTTTGCTCTGGAGCTCTGTTTGTAGATTTTCAATGACTTTTTTTGCTCCATTTCTACCTCCATTCTAACCTTCTTGAGGTCAGTAATAATCTAATTCTTCCCCTAGAGTAGTCTCTTTAGGTTGTCAATTTCTTCTAACATTTGTTGTTCTTTTGAAATCTCAACATCCTCCTAATCAGAGGGGTGAGGAAAAGTTTTTTCTTCTCCTTCTGTTTGCTAAACATTAGGGTTTTCTATGGCCATCTACCCTGCACTGTCAACTGTACCCATTTGCCCTATTTCATCTTTTCCTATAGACTCTTTGTCCTAAGGGTCCTCTTGGGATTCCTCTGCTTCTACTGACACCGATGAAGGCCCAGCCTTATCCTCATATGTTCTAAAACCCAGGAGTACCTCAGCTAGGAGAGCAGTATCTTCCTCAGCCTGTGAGAGCTATCTTTTCCTTTTGCTTCTTCATAGCATAGGTAAGGCAGGAGCCTCCGGAGCAGGTCTCTTAGCCTTAGAATTTGAGGAAATAGTAAGAATTTGTCTGTATTCTATCTTCGGAACATGTGACGGTTCTAAAATTGGTCTTGACCCCAGATGGACAGATGGTGCTAGGGAAACTTCTCTTTGTCTTCTCTTCCTAACTAGAGGGATCTCATCTGAACCATGACATGTTTCTTCAGCCCAAGTTTGCTCTATTTTTTGTCCTGACCTCTCCCCTATTAATTCCTTAGGGAAAGATTCATCAGTGAGAGTCATCTTTCTCCTAACTAATCTAGTCATGTATGGGGTTTGTTTAGGAGCAGGCTCTCTAATTTCTTTGCATTTCTTCTTTTTATTAGGAACAGGGGCTACAGATGAAGTTACCTCCTATGAGGACTTCTTTCCTCTTTGAACAGCTATGGAGGAGGTCGAAGGCTCTATTTCTTCTTCCTGGTGGGTAGAGGAACCCTCACCTTCTATCTGTGCCCTCTCTGTTTCTGTGTCCTAGGGATTTTGTTCAACAATGTTTTTCCATAATTCTTCCCCATTGGCTTGAGATAGGAAGTGGTGTTTAACTACTAGAAAAATGAGGCCATGATGTTTCATGGGACCCTTGTTTTGCTAATATTTTTCTGCAGTTGCCCTGATGGCAAAATATAGGAAATTGGGAATGTTTATGCTAAATTTAGGGTGTCCATTCCCATGCCTTAAAAAAATCAGCATTTTCATTCTTGGTCCTAAAACTAGAGAGAATTGACCATCACAAGTGAAATATTTCATCAGCGAGGTAGCTACAAATTACGAAGGGTTTGGAAGTGTAGACCTAAGAATTCCTTTTACTTCATTTTTATTTGAATGCAGTTGTATTTTAGGTTCAACCTAAATAGAGAAATTCTTAATCAAATCAATATATAAGGTATTTAGATGATAAAACCTCTCACCTTGTTTAGGCAGCCCAGAAATATGACTGATAGTGGTTGAGGAGAGATTGGTTCAGACTCCTCTGACAGCTGTTTGATTGTCCCTTAGATTTCTTAGGAATTCATCCACGATATCTTCTTGAAACCCTTCAAATTTTTCTAGAAAGTCCAACCATCCTGCAATTCTTAGAATGTTTGTTGTAGCTTCATCTTGCAAAAGACCCGTAGCACTCTCTGGTTTAGATTTCTTCTTTACCCCCATTCCCAAATTGGTTCCACCTTCTGTGCTTAATTCCTCACTCTTCTATCTACAGTTTGTCCCTTCTTAACTCCGTAGGCTCCAGAGGACTGTTCAATTTACTTTGTTCTTCAGGGTATTTCAGAAGTTCAAATGAGGATTATTATGTCTCTCAGCTTAGGCTTATGGAATATTTGCATATTAGTTAGCGTACCTAGGTAGTCATAAATGCAATAGAGTGATAGGACACTCTGGAGGCAAGGTGACAATATAGCACAGATGGCAGCATGCATGAATTTGGAAAAGAAAATGATGGCAAGAGAATGTTTCATCATGACGGCACCTAAAAATAGAAAGACAAGACAGTTTCTATTTAATGCTTAATTTAAGATAGAATTACCTAAACCATTTTTAATGATGAGTGATGTACACGGCAAAGATGATGCAGCATTTATGAGACTGCACATGATGTGGCACATAAGTAGCTTTTGGTGGCTTGAGATGATGCCAACTACTTCATTGGTACGCAACTTGCAATCATTCCATTGAGTGGTTTGAGAATCCATGTTCCTTGGGTGAGGTTAGCGCCATCTTTGTAAATACCCCTGCAAATGCAATACATGCTGATTTTATTTTATCCTTGTCATAAAGTAGGGGATGAGTCATGATGACCTCATCATATGATGTTTCCACTTTATTGCCTGGAGAGGTGGATTCCCTCCCACATTGTTGTAGATGACTCTTTATTGATGGAGTGCCGGAGGTGCTCCTAGTTTGTGAAGCACTAGAGGTGCTCCTAGTTTGTGAAGTGTCAGAGGTGAGTTTGACTAACTCCCGACACCTGATTACCTCCTAGCTTGATTGTTTTCAATTGTCGTAAAGAAGGGAACTGCCATTTGCTAGTTTTCAACTCCCTTGGTCGAGAAAGACAACCATTTACTAGTTTTCCATTTTTCTCTCTCTTTTTTCTTTTTTAAGAAGGCTGCCATTCGCTAGTTTTCAACCTTCCTTTTTTTTTAATTTATTTTAGTCCAACATTGTGACAGAGGAGGTATCCCCTATATCACAACACAAATCATTAAGAAACTCTTCTTTAGTAGATGATCTTTTATAAAGTCTGATTCAGTGACCATTTACTAAGAATGTGTTTGTGCTTCCATCAATAGGTTCGAATAATACTGTTCCATTTTCAAAAACTTCCTTTATTTGATAAGGACCCATCTAATGAGTTTATAATTTCCCTTTGAACTCTTTAAATTTAGAATCATAAAGAAGAACCCAATCACCTTGTTGAAATGTCCTCCTTTTGATGTGTTGGTCATGCCATTGCTTCCTTTGATACTGAACCAATTCTGTTTGTTGAATGGCCTCTGTCTGAATTTCATCCAACTCATTAAGCTGAAGAATTTTGTTCTATTGAGTAATAGACAATGGTAGACCAATATCCAATATAGTTTTAAGTGTCTGGAGTTCAAATTCTATAGACAAAATAGATTTTTTCCCATAAACCAATTCATATGGTGAGAACTTTGTTGTGGACTTCCAAGTGGTATTGTAAGCCCATACTGCTTTAGGTAATTTGTTAGCCCAATCTTTTATGTTCATTGATACTGTCCTTGTCAAAATATTTTCAAGTTCCCTATTAGTTACTTCTACCTGCCCATTGGCTTGAGGATGGTAAGGTGAAGATTTTCTGTGCTTGACTTGATATAAATCTGTGAATGCTCTGATTACCTGTGAAGTAAATTGAGCTCCTCTATCTGAAACTATTGATCTTGGGGCTCCAAACCTTAAGAAAATTTTATTATAAAGGAAATCAACAACTTTTTCTTCTCGTACAAATTGTAATGCTTGAACCTCAACCCATTTGGTAACATAGTTTGTGCATACTAGAATGTTCTCCTTGCCTGATGATGGTGGAGAAATTGGTCCCACAAAGTCTAAATCCCACTGCTCAAATGGTTCCATCATGACTTGAGGATGTAGTAACATCTCCTGGGTAAAGGTTGGATGTCCCATTCTTTGGCACTGGTCACAGTGCTGCACATACTTCTTTCTATCTTTATGAAGAGAGGGCCAGTAGTAACTAGCTCTGAGGATCTTGTGGACTGTTCAGTGGGAGGAGTAATGGCCACCAGATGGTTCATCATGACATGCTCTCAACACATCAAAAATCTCATCAGCTTTTAAACATTTGCATATAATGAAATCAAGACCACATTTAAATAGTAAACCATTCAATCATTTGTAAGATAAACTTTCTTAACTAAACATTTTTTTTGTTTTGAGGTAAAATAGGATGGATACAAGCCTATAGCTAAAAGATTAGCTATGTCAGCAAACCAAGGTACAGTAGAGGAGATAGCAAAAAGATGTTCATCTTGGAACTTGTCCTCCACTGGTTGGTTTTCTCCTCCTATATGCAATCTTGAAAAAAAACCTGCAACCAAATTAAACTTTCCTGGATTATCAACTATGGTAATATCAAATTCCTGCAATAGCAATAACCACCTGATGATCCTTGCACCCACTACTGGCTTATTCATTGGGTACCTGATGGCTGCATGAATAGTGTGTACAAATATTTTATATCCAGTGATGTAATGCCTGAATTTATTTATAGCATAGATGACTGCCAAGAATTCTTTTTCAGTTGTGGTATAATTTCTTTCTACATAGGTAAGGTTTTTGTTGATGTAATAAATGGCGTGCATACTCTCTCCTTCCTCCTTTTGTCCTAAAACTACCCCAATGGACTCATTTGAAGCATCAGTTTGTATGTGAAATGGTAAAGTCCAATTAGATCCTCTCAAAATTGGTGTGACAGTAAGCTTCTCTTTCAAGTTTTCAAATGCTAATTGATAGTCTTCTATCCATAGAAATTCTGTGTCTTTGTTAAGCAAGGTAAACAGGGGGGCAACTATTCTGCTAAAATTTTCTATAAATCTCCTATAGTAGCCTGCATGACCTAGAAAACTTCTAACATTTGTTTGATTTTTGGGTGAAGGCAACTGTGTGATCACTTCTATCTTGTTTTGATCCACTTTGATCCCCTTTGCTGAAATGTGGTGTCCCAAAACAATTCCTTCCTCCACCATCATGAAGAACTTTTCATGGCTAAGGGATAATTGATTTTTGTCACAACATTTCAGTACTTTCTCAAGGTTTGTGAGAGCTTCTTCAAAATTATCCCCATACACAGTAAAGTCATCCATATAGATCTCCATGCATTCATTAGCTAGTTTAGTGAAAATAGCTAAAACAAGTCTCTGAAATGTAGCTGGGGCATTGCACAGTCCAAAGGGGATAACTTTGTAAGCAAAAGTTCCCCAAGAGCAGGTGAAGGTGGTTTTGTCTTGGTCTTCAGGTGCCACTTGAATTTGGTTATACCCACTGAATCCATCTAGAAAAGAAAAATACTTCCTCCCAGCGAGGTTGTCCAGCACTTGGTCAATGAATGGTAAGGGAAAGTAGTCATTTTTTGTAGCTTTGTTGAGCTCCCTATAGTTAATACACACCCTACATTTCCCGTTCTTTTTAGGCACTATCACAAGGGGTGAGACCCATTGACTGTATGAGATTGGATATATAAACCCTACTTGCAGCAATTTTTCTATTTCAGTTTTAACAATGTCTTTTAAAGCATGATTCAATCTTCTCTGGGGTTGTCTAATAGGTTTAATGTCCTTAGTGTATATATGATGGGTACAGATCTCATGAGGTATTCCCTTCATATCTTGGTATTCCCTTGCAAAAGCTATTGAATGGGAAATTAGAAGGTGGATAAGTTTTCCTTCCTAATTTGTTGTTAACTAAGTATTGATATTAAGTGTTTTCCTTGGTAAAATCATGACCTATTTTGTGATTTTACCCATAGATGTAGTTAATCCGTACATTGGAGTCATGGTATTGAGAGGACAAGAATGTGGAAGCAACACGTGGAAAGTGGCTAAGTCTCTGTAAAAGGTTTCCCCACAAGGAATGATGTTGGCGATGGTACAATGAGAAGAAGTAAGAAGTTCTCTCCTAGAATCTTGGGTGAGCTCCATGACATCCTTATTGATTAGGATGTGAGTGATGTCTTCTATTGTATCATAGCAGATTTCTTCTTCTAACTCTCCCAGATATTCCTTGATGGTTACCATAGCTATTGAGGCACTATTGTCATTGTTCTCTAGCTCATCGACCCATACTATTCCTGTATATTGTATTGATGGTTTAGCTAGACGATACAAAGATATTTTATTCAAATCTATCCCATTAGAAATGACCATATCCCTAGTTCGATAATCAATAGATACTATTGCTGTAGCCAGCCATGGTCTTCCTAAAATCAGTGGGTAAGCATTTCTCTGGTTCCTCAGTTCTAATATCAAGAAGTCTACTAGAAATTCCCATGATTCTATTACAACTGGTACATCAGTTATTACTCCTTTTGGGACAGCTATTGACTGGTCAGCAAGTTGAAGGATTGTACTTATGGATTGGATACCTAATAGAGCTAATTTGTCTATTGTGTGAACTGTCATCACATTAATTGTTGCTCCTAAATCAACTAGAACATTTGAAATTTCTACCCCTGAGATGAAAACAGTTATGATAGGATTTCTAGGGTCTCCATATTTTTGGAGGAGCATTTCTCCCATCAACAGATCTACTACTTTTCCTTCCACCTATATTGTGGAAGGAAAGTTTTTCTTCCTACCCTGTGTTTTTATACAATACTGTGTAATGAACTGATTTAGTTCTGGTACATCTCTGATTTCTTGGAGGAGAGGAATTTTGATGTTTAGTTGCTTGATTTCTTGTAAAAATTCTAATTCTAGGTTGGTTTGGACTTGTTTTCGTAAGATCTTTTCTAGGGAACATATCGTTTAAGCTGTTCCAGGTGTGGTGTTAGTTTTTCCATCTCCAGAACATCTCCGAAGCTCTTGTCAGAATTGTGTTTAGGAATGTTCTCCAAAGTCAGTCTTTTAGGAGCAACTTTAGAGTTATCCAAGTTCTTTTAGTACTTTTCGTTAGTAATCTCCTCTAGGAGTTGAGTGGATAAATTTTTAGGTTCCTCATCATTGGTTACTTCAACTATAGTTTGAGGAGATAGTCTTGGGAATGCTTTCCTAGAATGCAGCTGGAGATTATTTGAATATATAGCATTAATACTAGCTATGTTTCCTGTTCTTTCATGTAAACAGTTGCTTCTTGTTTATTATGTGGGTTTGGTATAGGCTGAGCTAGTAAAGGTGGTTGGCTAACTGGTTCACTTTGTGATTGATCTTGCATGTTGGAGGGTCTAGTTAGTAAAGCTTGTTGTTGAGGTTGGAAATGTCTAGGTTGTCTCTGGTATTGTTGATTATATCCCTATTGAGAACCGCATTGAGGTTGCATGCTTTTTGATCCAAACTGTGTTGGCCACTATTGATTTCCCCAATGTTGATTTTACCAATTTTGGTTTTGCCAATTTTGACTTGGCCAATCCCATTGTGCCCAAAGAGGATTATTCTGAGGCCCATGCCAAGTTGGATTCCATTGATTATTTCCCCAATTAGAAGGACCCATGTAAGAAGGCTGGTTTGGATACTGATTATAATGGAAATTCCTAGCTTGTTTTTGTCCCACATAGTTCAATTCTTCTTCCATTACATCATTCTTCTTGCTCAATCTTTTCAAGGATGGAAGTTGACTACATTGACTGGTAGGATGTTCCCTATCGCAGATCTAACAAATCTCTTATTTGTCCAAAGGGCATTCTCTCAACAGATGTTTGTTTCTACACCTAGGACAATAGATGGAGAGTGCTTCAGTTGTTCTATTTTGATCAATTGTTCTAGTTTTTGCTTGAATTCCATTCAATGTGGTATTTAATTGGACTAGAATATCTATTTTTAGATTTGCAATCTCTTCCATTAACTATCCTATTTCATTTTTCCCTTTAAAAGTTTTGGATAATCTCACTCCATCTTGGGTTCTAGAATAGTTCCTGCAGAGTTCTTCTATAGCAGGTATATCCATTTTGTTGATATTTCCTTTTCCCATTAGATCCAATGCCTATTTTGATTCTTTATCCAGTCCTTTTACAAACAAGGTTCTAGCCAAGGAGTGATCCATTGGGTTGCCATACCTTCTTAAGGCGAAATTAAACCTATCCACATAGTCCTCTAAGGTTTCTTCCTCTCCTTTCCTAATTTTAAACAATTCTTCATTTTTATTACTGGATCTACAATAATCTTGGTGTTTTCCCAAAAATTATATTTCCATCTAATCCCAAGAATGGATAGATTTCTAGGGTAAACCCATAAACCATCTCATCATAGAATCTTTCAAGGTTGAAGGAAATAGTTTGAGTTTTTGGTTATCTAATCCATAATCATAAGTTTGGCAGACTAGTTTGAATTCAAAC
Organism: Cunninghamia lanceolata; assembly: GCA_027924645.1. NCBI lineage: Eukaryota > Viridiplantae > Streptophyta > Pinopsida > Cupressales > Cupressaceae > Cunninghamia > Cunninghamia lanceolata. Next base: position 2,972,018 of record BSBN01000098.1, on the reverse strand, counting down.
AAAAACTGATCTAGATCCTCAGAAGAAAGTCCTAAAAAATTTGGCAAGTGCATTGGTGAGATATTCTTCATAGGAACATTGTCTCCAATAGCCAAAACAATAGGATATGAGAAGGTTCTTGGAGCTTGATTTTCCTCTTCTTCATGATTATCATTGTCCATGTTTAGTACTAATACTTCTCCCTGAGGTTCTAGGAAATTAGGTTCTATCAAAGGATCTGCCTGAAACTTTTGTTGTAATTCCTAGATATAATTGGCAAGTGGAAGATTTGGAGGATCTAAAGGATTATTGATTTGAGGTGCATCTTCGAAAGTATGTTCTAGGTTTCTCTCTTCAACAAGATCTTGTGCCACCCCACTGCTTTCCCCTATGGCTTGTTGTTGGGGTGTTTATTTTATACATCTTCCTTTTGAATCTCTAGCTCTAACCATACAGATCTATCCTAAAAACTATTTTAGCTATGTTTCCTTAATTAACACAAGAAGTCCCTGGCAATAGCACCAAAAATGACAAGGTGTCATTGTACCTCATCGTTTAATCATTTTTTAGATGTCAAAATCTAGGGGCTGTGTCCTTGGCTATCTACAATTAGGGAGTCTACAGTTACCAGTTTTCCTAGCTAATCTTAACAACTTCTACTAATTTGAAGAGATTGATCTATCTACTTACTGAATGAATTTAAGGAATGTTGAAAACAAAAATAAATAGGAAGTTACTTAAAGCAATCTTAAAAATAGCAACATGCATCTATCTATCAAAATTAGTAAATACTTTTCACAGCAAAATCTGAAATAACAAAATAGTGGTACTAGCCTTGTGCCTTGGTGATGAGAGTGGGCCCTTGCTCCACACCCTTGGGGACAAAAGCTACAGTGGGGAATCAACACAAAAGAATAAGATCACAACTAAATTCAGTCCAATTCCATTCACTTTGCATTCATGAAAAATATTGATATCAAAGAACTGAGATTACCAAGAATCAGAATAATCCAAAAATTGTATATATTTTCTACTATTTCTATCAGTATATATAAAATGAGTGATGACATATCACTTATCTTATCTACCAGTTCTTCTATGAGATGACATCCATCTCTTTATTATATTAGTTGTCTAACTATGGAAAAATAACCATGCAATAAAAGTAGATTGAGTGGAACGGAAGTCCACTCTGAATTCTAAGTTTGAGTCTTAATACATTTGGGCAGCAAGGCCCTAAAAATATGGATATTGAATCATTTTTATCAGTAACTCATGCAAAAACATTAAAAAGATAAGAACTCCAGCAGTTAACTAACGATGATCCTTCACCACTCAGGTGATGATTTGAGTGAAATGAGGCATATCACGATCACTGTTGAAAGTGCCTAATCGGCGTCTTATGCTGGAAATATGCCTTGCTTCAAGGAGGTGCCAGAGATATCTGTCCCTATCTACAGCTCTAGTAATATGTCTGTAGCTCCAGAGATATGTCTGTAGCTCCAGAGATACCATTATGGCCTTCTTGTTTAGCTCCGGAGATACTCCAGACTCCCGTCCAATTTTGGAGAGGCTTTTCTCTTTACTTCAAAAACTTTTGGTGTCATGGTATTTTGGTATTGTCTCCAGAGATCATTGAAGACTACCTTCAAAGATGCACAAAATTGCCATTTCGAGCATCTACACCTGTTGATTCAAAAAGACAGAAGTTTTTCTGCATTTTTCCATCAATTCCATGCACATTAGTCCTTTCATCAGAAATTATGATCTTAGGTAATTTATCTTCAATTAATCATTATCTAGAACAATCTTCCTAGCCTATTCAGGTGCAGACATTAAGAGAGATGGTACCAGGAAGGAGAAAAAGAGAGGTAAAAAGATGTATTTCATGGGTGCTACTTGGCACTCATCAAGTCTAATCTAAGAAAGTAAATGAAAGAATAATCTAATGAAAACAATTTAATCTATTGAAAGAAATTAATCAATAGTCTAATGCAAAGAAAATAAGCTATACTAACAATTCCTATCAATAGTAAAGCAATGACTAATTACCCTCCTCAAGATGAATGTTGTGATCTAACTACTAAAACTCATGAAAGAACCTAGAATATCTAGTTGACAAACAACTCTCTGCAATACCCTAAGGAATCCTTTGAGTCCGACAACCTCTTCATCCTCTTGTAGCATGGTGTCCTCCTCTTCGTGAAAATTGTGAAGAGAGAAAATTATCTAATTGAGCTTGAGACAACTAATGATTGAGCTTGAATTGAGCTATGAGCACTATGTGGGTGTGCTAAATGGGCATAATGGAATTGGATTGAGAAAATGAGAGCATTGACATACTTTGAGAAGCTTTAGAAATCTTTGATAATCTACGCTAAGCAAAAATAAAAGGTACGTGTGTCGTACATGAGCATCAAGGATGCTAATGGAGAGCAAACAAGCTATGAATGGCTTCAACTATGAAATTTTTCTCCCTTATTGCTTGAGGGAAGAGGGTATTTATAAAATGGAATGGATCATGATAGGTGGGGATGATTGGGGAGTTAAATCTCTTGATTAGAGAGTTAAAAGGTTTGATTGAAGAGAAGACTAGGCTAATTAGGGAGTGATGAAGCTATGAAAGCTTATCACAGGATAAGAAAATGGAGTTTACATGAGTTAAAGGGGTGATAAGAATAAATCAATAGAGTTAACTATGCATTATTGAGGGTGATGGATGGGCTAATAATAGTTCAGTCTATGTTAGGGTTGAAATTTCATGCAAACTAGAGAAAAAAAAGCTTTTTGAGTCCCGAATTGAAGAGAAATAGACACATGAAAACATAATAGGGTTTCCCCTTTCACCAGTAGGGTCATCCAAGGGTCACCCAAGGGGGATCCATGGGAAACTTAGGAAATAGGGTTTCTGGGTGAGGAATAGGGGTTGGAGATTGGTCTTGGAGAGTCAAAGATGTATTACACCTCATGAAATAAGTGAAATGGATGAAATAAATATGATCCCCCCTTTCACTAGTAGGGTCACTTGAGGGCCCATGGGGGATCTAGAAATAATAGATGGCATCTAGAAACGATAAAAAGTTAAGTCAATTCTAAAAGACGGGTTTGTTCCGGGAGGTTATTTAGAGGCCTTTAAAGAGTGGAGACACATGAAAGAGACAGGGGAAAGGTGGAATTACCAATTAATGATGAAAATTAGCTATGTAGGTAAATTAAAAAATGCACAAGAAGAAATGTTGACAAAGGGGAAAGTGAAGAAAAGTCAGAATTAAGAAGAAATGATGAAGCAAGGAATTGATCTCCATGTGTCTCCAAGAAAAACACTATTGAGAGGGTGTTATATTAATGCTTCCATGTATGTGATTAAGATTACAACTCATCATAGGGTCCTTGTGCAAGCCCATGCACTCTTTTAGTGCTTGTAGGCACTACTTCTCAACCCTGCTAGGGGTGCTTCCCCCAAATCCCTATGAGGGTGGTTGTTTGATTTGTTTGCTTCATATTTATGTTCTACTTCATTTATATTTTTGCTTCATATTGATCATTTGATCTATCTAGGTCCTTTGCTTCAATTTCACATGCATCTTCTTTTAGATTCTTTACTTCTTATTGGTTTAGGATCCACCTTGTTTTCTTTGCTTCCTTTTGGATTTATGGACATATGTTTCCTTTTGAATTCATCTTCATTTTTTTATTGATTTGAATTTGGTGCTTCATGTCGATGCTTTGTTTCATGGTTATTCTTGGATTCTTGTATTCTTTTGGATTCTTAAATTCATATATAGGGCATCCAAATTAATCTCAAAGCCTTTTTATGATCCCTTAGTGGGACGTGTTAGTGTAGGAATAATAATTCTATTACTTATTATTTAATGAGTAATTATGTCTATATTCCACACATGGCTTTAAGCCACCTTAGGTGGTTAGGTATTGACTTGGAGAGTTAGACACAACTATATACGCCATATGTCAACATTCACTTGCCACCACCAATGACATGTTGTAGTTGACTTCTACCACTTCACCCTTTATGTACTCTTCTTTGTTCATATTTTATGTATTGCAATTCTTATTGATTTCACTCCATTTTATGTAATCAACATTTGATTAGATGATTGTGGTTTCTTTCATGGTATCAAAGCCTCACTAGTCATTTGTTGGTTCATTTAGAGGCATTGCTAGTGCAAGGCATCTCTTTCTTGTGGTGAAGGCATTCAATTTTGCTTATGTAAAATACCCTTGTTTGACAGGTAAAAGAACTCCTATTTTGGCATTGCATTCTTGCATAGTGCTAGAGATTTGGATGATCAAAGAAGAGAAGGTCAATCTAGAGGTGTGATTCTAGAGTCAAAGAGGAGGTCAATCTAGGGGTGCAATCAAGTAGAGACGAGGCCCTATTTGGCTTGTATTTTACATAGGCGTAGTAAATTGGAAATCCCTATTTGGCATGGCATTTCAATCCTTATTTGGCGCGAAGGTTTGGTTGAAGGCCAAAGGCAGAATTAAAGGCAGCCAAAGGGCTGATCTAGTGCACTTGAAGTTGTGTAGGCTCAATTTTAGAGGCCGTATAATGCACAACATAGAATGCGAGGCAACCAAACATAGATAAGGGTATACAAATAGAAGCGAAGGGTGTTTGAAGCCTGACTACTGACTCATAGTATTGCATACGGCGTTTGAAGCCTGTTTGGCAAGGGAATTGGAAGCTCAATTCAATGAGTAGGATGATCCATTTGGCCACACATCCAAGGTTGACCCAGTGCTGACTCCCCTATGAAGAAGGGGGAATGAGTGTTGATGTTTTTTGTAGCTTCAGATGTAAGCCTAAAGTCAAGTCGGCCAAGAAGAACAAATAGGCCAACCTCCCTTTGTGAATAGTCAGCTCTCCTTGGAGGATCACCTCTCTTGGGTGAAGAGACATTTGAAGAAATATAAAAAGGAGATGGAATGGGAGTTAAAAGGACAAGTAAGAAAACAATATATAATAGCACATCTAATATGAAAAACTTAACATGGTATCAGAGTGGAGGTATTCTCTGGGCCTATTATTTTGTAACTAGGAAAGAATATTGGCATCTTAAATGTCTTAGATCTCATAGTAGAGTGAATGAGCTATCAAGATCTGTTAAGAGGCTTTTGTGAGGGTGACACATGTGTTAAAGCTGTAACATATTGGAACGACTAAATCAAGGTGGCGATGAGATCACAGGAATGGATTAAGCCCTTTGCAATTATACACAAAATCATTGGTGTAAATCTTAGCTAAAGGTAGTGAAATCCATGTCGAAGAACTAGCAGTGCTTGTGGAGGTCAATAGAATCCCATATTTGGGCTATTCTTGCTTATCTACAAGGTGATACACATTATACTACAATTGCTCATGAGTTGACTGGAATGGTTGATGTATTAGCCATGGTTTATTCGGATCGTGGCCTATGGATGTGATCTTGACGTAGTTGTAGTACCATCTATGATGAGCACCTATGCCATTGGATCATTTTGCACATAGGGGATGAGAGACAGGGGCTTTGCCCACTGAAAATGTCATTCCCATGAATTTTATTGCTATGATCATGGCATCATTCGACGAGCCAATTGAAGATAGTGAAGCTGTGACTATTGAGAGTTTAGAGGCGCCCATTCCATGCGAGTATCGAGAGGCATACTCTGAGTCTTTATGGTTCTGATATGATATGAAATAAGGTAACAATACTACTACTGATGTAGATCTATGAAAGGGTCAAAAGTGTTATGGATTTAAGTAGCCAAACATAGTTTCTCACTTTGAATGCTCTAAATGAATTTGATCCTAAGTTTTGTAGAGTTGATTAGCGTTAGAAACTCAACGAGGTGTTGTTTTGGCAACTAAACTCAAGAACAATTGACATAAGCTTGCAAAATGGAGTTGCCGAATCAATGAATAGGTCTATAGTATTTCTATGATCAAGAGGGAGTTCTATAATCCATGATCAAAGTTTACAAAATCTTCTATGGGCAGAAGCTTCCAAAACTATAATATATGTTCAGAACAAAACTTCTCATTGGACATTGGGGACTTGAGTTAGTCAATGAGTTTAAGGAGAAGGATGTTGTCAGGACATATCCAAGGAGTAAATCATGTGGTAGATAGGCCCTGAGGTGGGAGAGACCAAGAGGAGGCTGAGTCACAAGGCAAAATCTTGGATTGGACAAGATTAGGCTAAATAGAAAGTGAGTGTGGGTGAAGTAATACAGAAAGGGGTGCCTTTGGAACGTACCAAGGTAGACTCGGGTAAGTTTTCAATAGAACCATCTTGGAGGTAGGAATGAAGAGGTTGAGTATCTAGGGATACACAAAATAGAGTAAATCGATCAGCTCAAATCAGGGTAAGTCAAGGCAAGGATCTTGCAAGGGGTTGTGAAGTCTATGACTCGTAGCTAAGAGGGAGAACTAGTGTTTGGTACATTGGGTGCATCAATATGACAAGGTCAGAAATGGTATTAAGGAAAGCTATTCAACTGAGGTACATCTATACTAATGATTAGATGGATAATATTCTCCCCAAGCCTCTCTCTAGACTAAAGTTTGTGCATTTTTTAGACAAGATTGGAGTTGTGGAAAATGAAGCCCTTGCTAAGAGGGAGTTTCAGCATCAATGATTTGTGTTATCTCATACAATGCATTTTTTCTTTGAGATGGAGAAATTTGAGGTGAAATCCCTTGTCCATCTCTGAGATAGAGAAGTGGTTCTTTGCACCCTCTGGGAGTAGCCATGGTGGACGTCATGTTGAGTGACTCCATGACGATGTATTTTTTCCACTAATGGTGGTAGCCATTGTGCACATCACGTTGAGAGACTCCATGATGATTCTCTTATACTTGTGTTTATCCACCCTCTGGGAGTAGCCATGGTGGATGTCATGTTGAGAGACTCCATGACAACATCACATTGAGTGACTCTGTGATGGGAACTTGTGCACTTGTTTTCTTCCACTCATGGGAGTAGCCATGGTGGACATCATGTTGAGTGACTCCATGATGATATCACGTTGAGAGACTCCATGATAAATTTTTCTCACTAATGGGTGGAGCCATTGTGGGTGTCATGTTGAGAGACTCCATGACATGGATATTTGGAAAGATATCTCCCTAGCTAAGAGGGAGTGTTAATGTTTGTAGCTTTAGGAGGTTATAGATTTCATGGCTGAATGGTTTTAGCGCTAGATAAAACAATACATCCATTGGCCGACTCCCTCCTTATGCACTCCAATGATAATAGCTAGTGATAATGACTATTATTGATTATGGAAAACCAATTTGAGAAAGCAATTGGTCAAATAAACTAAAGATAAACAAATTGATTCCATGAAATGGTGCATTTTGAAAGGGTAGTGGTTGATGGTTAGAAAGCAACCCTTCAAGGCACATAAGAACTCAAGGAAGACTTTGCTATACCTCCCTAGCTAAGAGGGAGTGTTGATGTTTTTGGTAGCTTTGAGAGGTCAGCCTAAAGTCAAGTCGGCCAAGAAGAACAAATAGGCCGACCTCCCTTTGTGAATAGTCACCTCTCCTTGGAGGATCATCTCTCTTGGGTGAAGAGACATTTGAAGAAATATAAAAAGGAGATGGAATGGGAGTTAAAAGGACAAGTAAGAAAACAATATACAACAGCATATCTGATCTAAAAAACTTAACAATAAGGTCTCTGAAGAGTTTGTTAGAGGCCTGGAATGACCCGTGCTAAGAAGGTATGACCTATGCAAAGAAGGTACCTAAAATGAGTTGTAGAAACCTCATTAATGCCCCTGTTCACTATTTGCATTGAAGTTGATGTCGATCAGAGGTTTGTGGATACTTTGAATGGATTGCCTGAGTCCTCTAGTAATTCTAACCTTTGGAAGCAACATATTGAATTTCTTAATGCCCTTTTGTGCCCTCACACTACCCTTGTTCAGGCTTTCTACCTACACGACACCCTATTCGCCATTAAACCTTGGCCGCCCCTGCAATATTTCACCCTCTTTCATTCTAGAACACCCTAATCTTGGTCGCCCCTGCAATATTTTGCCCTTTTTCATTCTAGAACACCCTAATCTTGGCCACCCTTGGAAGATTTTGCCCTATTTTAGGGAATAATATTTTTAAGTTGGGCTTCAAAATTATTTTGGCAAAACTTTAATTTTTTTTTTTGTATATTTCATTGGCAAGGTTGAAAAATTGCAAGTGCCACAACGTTTAAAATAGTATCTTGTAAGTGAGAGTTGTTTGTGACAAAAGTACTTATTTTTTCAAGCCTAATCCATTAAGGACAATTTCACACTCTCATTATAATATTGTGCAGTTCTTTCATTTCAAATTTGGATAGTCTATGTATATGCGCTAAATCATAAAGTGCCACAAAGCAAGGGGGGATCAAATTCAGGGGGTGTCATTGAGTCTTTTCCTTTTGTACTTCTAAGTCTCAACATACATCTCATCTACATGGATTTATAAGTGTGATTAAGTTTATCTCCAAGAACTTCTATTCATATTGAGACCTTGAAAACACCCAATGGGAAGGTCAACAAACAAAGAAGTCATGAGCTAGAAAAAGACCTCATAAGTATAAGTCCAAGAGACTTTAATAGTATAGATGATTATGTCATATAATTTAACTCATTGAGGTTGCAACTAAAAGAAGGTGGGATTGAGAAATAGGTGGATCAATTAATCCTTACGAACATCTTTCAAATTGAGAGCCTATGGTAAATGATCCTTAATCTTGCAACTGATTCACATTGGTTCACATCTCACATTGATAGCCTATGATAAATGAACTTAAATATTGCATCAGATCACATCTCAAATTTGGTTAATGTTCTTGAATCTTCATGATACATGCTCCTATGGAGTCATTTCAGTCACAATTCAACATCGACATCGAGGTACACAAGTAGCTTCCAGATTCATGCATCTTTTCTCTCTTTTAGAGGGTAATTTTTTCCCACAAGGTTTTCTACCTTATTTCTAGTTCATGAGAGATTTTAATGTATAGGGGTACCTGATCATGCCTATTTGTTGGGACCCATCCTTATTTGTGCCCACCTAAGCTATGCTTAAAAGGGTGCTAGTGTTGGAATAATAATGCTATTACTTATTATTTAATAAGTAATCATGTGTATAATCTACACATTGCTTTAATCCACCTTAGGTGGTTAGGTGTTGACTTGGAGAGTTCAACACAACTCGCCAAGCCATGTGTTGACACTCACTTGCCACCACCAATGAAGTGTTGTAGTTGACTTCTACCACTTGACCCTTTATGTACTCTTCTTTGTTCATATTTTATGCATTACAATTCTTATTGCTTTCACTCCATTTTGTGTAATCAACATTCACTTAGATGACTATGGTTTCTTTCAGGATGTTATCTTGAAATCCCATGATTTTTTTGATTACTTCATCATTTTGGATTAAGTCTAGATATGTATGATCTTGTTGGTCCCAATCTAAGGGTTTATGATGTTGGAGGTCAAGGTTGATGGTATGGATAGTGGTATTGATGAAAGGATTGAAGACAACATGATTTTCACATGGGTTATGAATAGAATTAATTTTGATGTTCACATTGAAGGAAGTTACCTCAGATATCATCAATGACCAAAGTGTCACGAACATCATTAGATTACTTGTTAACAAGTTTGTAGCTAATGCCTTTGTATCCATGATTTGCATAAAACATGTACAAGTTCTAGGGTGCCTTTCTCATGAAGGCCCAATCCCTTTCCTTTGTAGCCCATAATTTGACAAATTTTTCTTGTGATGGATATTTGTTTCTTTTGAAACATGATAACCATTAATGCACCACCTAGAAATATTAGAATTTTCAATTTTCTCATATGCAAGGAAACTGGCGCTACCCCTCAATCACACTCTTCACCCCAATTGACCACTATCTTACCACCATCCCCAAACCTAGGCCCTTGGTCCCTGAGACCCATCCCTGCATCCCCCCATCTCCCATCCTTGAGACTCCATGGAACACTATTTGAAAATGAAAAATTGAAATAAAGTATATCAAATATGGAAAGATACAAAGTTAGGAAGAGTTCTTCACCTTTGATCTATTTATTTATTTTATGTTTAAAGTATTATTATTTTATCTATTTCAATTGAAAAATAATAAGAGAAAACACTTTATTTTTTGAGAAGTTAATTTTGAGTTGAAAAATAAACAAATTATATCTTGAAGGTTTCTAATAGAATGTTATTTTTAATTGATTATTGACATTTTGAAGAGTTGTGATTTCTATTAAAAATATTTGTGTTAATTTAAATTATAGATAATAATATTTTTTAAATATAAATAAATTATAATTTTTTTTTATTATTTTATATATTTAATATGTAATAAGACTTGATAAAATATTTTAATATCTAATATGCTTTTATTGATTTTGATAAATTAATAAACATATTTTTTTTGTGGGGAGAGTTTATATTTTTCTTAAAACCTAATTTAGAAAGTTAAATAACCAAACCATCATAAAATTTTGGTAGGGGTGACCGGTTACTCTGGCTAATCGTCCATGGCATGTGATTCCTTGTGGAGACTGAATCATAGTTATAACTGGTGACAAATTCAGCTATATTCTTTAACCTGCGAACAGTGATTGGCCCGCGTAATAGACAACAAATGAAAATAATTTCATTTTTTCTGCTGTCACCGTGGTGGAGTCTTCATCGTTGGCGACAGCTTCATGTGCCAGAGGCATTTCAACCTGTTAGACTCTGCGTGGGGTCAAGAGTGGTGACCGCTCTTCCTAACGTAAGGCATTGTCTGTATGAAAAATTATGAGCCTTACCTCACAGGCCGCATTCCAAGAAGATCAATTATGGCTTGTGCAGATATTGCTAAATTCATAAATTTTGACAAAGTGTTTGAACTGTTGTTACCTTATTATTGTTTGAAAGGGTACCAATGTGGTGCTAATCAATTCAAGGCCACATATTTGTCTATTGGATGGTAGATTCATCAATGAAGTGCTTTGTTAGACCATCTTTTGGTATTGATGGGCTTAAGCAAGTTGATATGAAGGCTGCAGTAAGGTCTGAGGATGAAGATGTCAGTGATGGCTATTTTTAAATATCATCCATTTTAACAGTTAAAGGTCAATTTTGACCAATAAAAATAGGACAAATATTTACCACTTTTTGTTGTAAATGAGGTGTAAAATTGCTATCGATTGTTTGATCATTGAAGTGGATGATATTTAAGTAAAGTGGTTAGTGAAGTATCCATGATATTATTAATCCACAAGAGGCAGTTAAGCCTTGTCACAAACCCGGAGGCGGTTAAGTCTTGTCACAAACCCAAGCACAAGGAGACTAGGGGCGCACATCTTGTCACAAGCCCAGGCACAACACAAGGAGACAGTTAAGTCTTGTCACAAACCCAAGCACAACACAAGGAGACCAAGGGTACACATCTTGCAAGAATCCTCCCAAGCGCAAGTGAGGGGTTCGAACCTGTGACCTAGGCTCTGATACCAATTGTTAGCAAGATGGTTACCATTGCACTAAAAGATTGACCTGTTAATGCCCGATGAAACCACTAGAGTTAATGAATCCACAAGAAGTAGTTAAGCCTTGTCAGAAACCCTAACGCTGCACTACATGACACAAGGAGACCAAGGACACACACGTTGCAACAATTAGTTGAAGTTGATATTGTAATATTGAACATGAGAGAAAATGCAAATACACTATCCAAATGGACATTTGTGCACCATAGCCATATTGATTTTCTATAGTAGGTCCCTTAGAAATCATGTGATTTATATTTGAACCTCTTTTGGTTTATAGTTTGAGTTTATCTTGCACTTGTAGGTTAGTGCTAGAGTTAATACTTATTCATTTCATTTCTCTTTGCTTTTCAAGATTTATATTGTGTTAAGGAGAAAAGAAAAAAATATTGAGTGTTTTGCATTGAAATATTTTGTTCTACTTTAAGGTTAATGTTTGAATTGTAGCATTAGTGCAAGTCCTACCATTTTAAGGTTAATGGTATGGATTTTTGAAAAACTACATTAAAATTGAAATGGTTAAAGCATGCCCATGTCATTTTCGATTTAGTTTTGTTCATGTTTTGAGGTAATGTCTTAATACACGCACGTAATGGAAAACAAGATAATATTGGACCACAAAGTTGGGCTCATTCCCTTAGCCTTTTTATCTATTTAAAAACACATATTCATAGACATTTAGATCTACCCAATCTAATTACACACTCTTATATATTTGTCTTATTTGTTTGTTCATCACACTTATCTGTGCACCTACCTCCATTTTCTTGTTTACTAATTAGATTTGATTATTATTCCATTCCATGACAAGTATGCATATGTGGGGGTGATTCCATGGTCATGAAATTTTTTCTTTCCAATTTAAAGTTCAAAATTCAAATTTCCTAGATTGGCCCCCACAACCCTTCTATCTTGAGCCAACTATGGACACTTTTGGCCCAATTTGATCTTATGTCCTTGTATTTAAAGACATTCAATGTATTTATTCTAATAATCTCCTATAATAATTTAAAAGTGCATCATTCCTGATCATTGAAGTAATCAATAATAATCCACTTTAAATTGGTGCAATAAAATGACTACAAAATCTTCAACTTAGGCATTTTCCTTTTTTTTGGTGATATTGATCAAATTTCATGGAGTTGATCAAGGGCTCCCTCATGGATCAATCATAAGACAAGCTACCAAGGTTTTTATTAATTCCACCAATCCTAAAAATTTGAACGAAAGGTAGCATACAAGGTTATACATCAATCGAAGTTGTAGAATAGAACCTAACAAATCGTTATGATGAATCTAGAGCATAGGTACAAATTTGTGGTTGTGAATTTGTCCCAAACACACAAACTTGTACTCTGACAAGGTGGAGATCTACTATAGAATTCTAGGTGGTTACACTAATAATGAGGGAGCATTTATGATTTTTAAATCATGGATATTCGAAAATCTTATCTATTTAGCATCACTCTTTGGCTATCAAGCTAAGTAGCATCCTCCATCATATTTAAATTCCTAGCTTAGCATTCAATTATCTAAATATTCCATCTCAATGCTAAACTTTATTTTAAATCTAGGCAAATTGTTTCTTATGTATATGCATCAAATTGGATTAGCCTACACCAACCAATTATGAAATCTTTAATTTCTTTTACTTTTTTGGTTCAAACCTGTTCGATTCTATACTTCCCAACCTTCTTTCATGGTTTCTAAATTTCATTTTTAGATTTGGTATTAAATTGATTATTCTCATTTTTTAGTTTTACCTAGGGTTTGATCTTTATTGTAATTATATCTTTTGATGGAGTTTGGGTTATACATAATGAGTCATATTTTATTTTACCCTCCCACCCTAGGATATCATATCATTATGAAACCTATTAGGGTTTTTTTATTAGCTGATTTATATGCCTTCAATTTAGATTCTGACATGTTTCTATCTTTCACATCATATGAAACATCTATCCTTGATGCACTTATACAGATTTATGCAATGGATATGTAGTGCCTTATATAGAGGTGTTCTTTCATGTGTTACCTAACCGTGCTCATTTATTGAATTGGTCAATGCTTACCCTATTATTTTAGAGATGCTATATTTTTTTGTGCACACTCCATGATAATCTTGTATCTCAAAATGATGATGATTAAATACCAAGTGAGGATCTTTCATGTGATTCACATATGCATGCCATTAATGTACCTAGTAATAATACATTTCATACATGTCAGGACAGTTCCATAGATTCATGTGCTTTACTTGAATTACCCTATATTGTACATGGTGATGACCATGTTAATGATAATTATTTTTAATCCCATGTTGAGTCTATAAATGCTTACACTTCTTCACTTGAAAATAGCTTTTTCTTTGATACTTAATTGGCTTCTCATGTTTTTATTGATACTTCATTGCTTTCTCCTACCTTGCATGATGATATTATGAATCTTAGTGAGGAACTTTTGCATGATAATTATGATGAAATTACTGATGCATCCTACATGAGAAATCATTTTTCTTGCTAAATTGCATGCTTATAGATGATGATATGCTATTGATTAGTGATTTTATATTACATTTATGTGGTGGATATTTAGAATGTGTAATGCCTATGCATGAAAAATATCAATAAGTAACAATAATAAATTAAATTAGTAAGAAATAATGAAAGAAATACAATGATAGGAGAAAATTCACTTAATCTAACTTAATAAACTTCCTATAAAGCACAATTTTTATATCAATTATCATAAATGAAAAATCAAGATTATGAATATTTCTTATACAATTATACACATTCACAGTAAATACCATATGATTATCCATTCACAAAGTGGAAAAGGCTATAGTACCTTGCACAGTTAATAGGCCTAAAACTACACAACAAAATGTAAACATTAGTTCCACAAAGTCAATAATTATACACAATAGATATCAATTGCACAGGATGACAAGGATATAGGCCCTAAGGGCCAAAACTAATGTATCGAGGGCTCATGATGGCCATGCCTATGTATGTAAAACATAGAGACTTCGTAATTCAAAGGAACTAGTCTTCTAACCATAAGGTTGACTTAGATACAATATCTCATAAGGAATCTAGTTCATCACATAATATTTTTAGAGTATCATTCAAGTTCTAGAGAATACACATAATATTTATATTTATGAGTAACCCCTACAGGGGCAAAATAAAGAAGTTATAACAACAAAAAAAACATTCCAGCCATTCTCTATCTCAACACATCATACAGAATGCAGAAAATAGACAATGTTTTTACTCAACTTCCAAAGATGGGTGCGAGATTGCAAGAAGGCCACAACATGTGAAATAAGACATATTTCTTCTCAAGAACTATTCACTCATCATGAGTACACTCATACATCATTTATGAAGCCATCTACAATGATCTTTCATGGTAATTCACCAATTCAGAAGACATGTCTTTAACTAGTCATAAAAATCATTCATCACTTAGCCAATCTCACACAATTAAGGAAAGGATTCCAACTTCTTCTATTTCCAAAAATATCATCAAATTACCTCACTTAATTCTATTAAAACAACACAAGTATATTGTTTAATAATGGGTTCTTCTTCCATTGAAACTCAACACATACATTCTTTACATAACATAGAAATCATTCATTTAGGCTATCCCAATTCTATAATGATTGAAACATGATTTTTTTCACCAATAACTAAGATCTAAGATCAGAAATAATTTTCTAACCACATTTCTAATTTTAACTAAGAAAGCATACAAGAAAAGAGATTTATTACTCTAAGAAAGCATATTCTTCCTAACTAATCATTTACTTAAATATTATTTAACCAATTATTATACTTTCATTCAATTATCAAAATGACAATCATATAAAAAGACCTATAATATAGAATTTTAGGAGAAAATAAATATGATCAACTTTTTGGTAGGGTAACTCAATATATTCTTGTTATAGGCAAAACCATATTTCTAACTTGGCTAACATGATAAGAGAATATTCTTAACCAAAACATAATGAAAGATAGAGTATGAATGAAAATTTAAAAGAGCTTTGATGAACATAGCAATAGATCCTTTTTATTTAACATTATTAAATTAAAATTCTTTAATCAAATAATATATATATATATTACTTTTACTAAATAAATCAAATTCCATTTATATCTAAATATATGAAGATTCTAGACAAGCCATTAAAGATTTAGTTCTCTTATATAATTCTAATTAATAGTATTATAATTTTGAAAGTATCCTAAAAGCTAAACAAACAACTTAATGTTTTATCCCATATAAAATGTATTGCAAACATTAAATTGACTTCTAAGAACATGACAAATCAATCATTTCAAATAATAGAATCTCATATGAAGTACTAACTTAGTCTAAAGCAAACAATATAGCCACAATCTTCAATTTTTGCAATAACAATAGATATTCAACGAGATAGAACTATCAGTGATAATTGCTTGGTATAAAGATAATTATTACATTTAACAAAAGAATAGAAGAGTAGAAACATAAAAGACCTAAAATCTACTCCATTAGTTTATGCACAAATAGGTTTTCTTCTAAGGTGTTGGTTAATCAAAATTCAAGTACTAAATAGTTTTCAAAAGAACATGAATGAAGGCATACAGAAGAATGAATAGTAGAGAAGCAACACTCAATTGCCTCATACATGCAACAATCAAAGACACATCATGCAATGACATATATACCCATACATCAGCTAATGTGTAATCACATATATACAATGAAGACCAATCTCAACCACTAATAAAATAGATAAACTTCATCTCAGATGCTATTTCATAGAATTTAGACACTACCATAGATATTAGATTTACCATTTCACTTCAAACAAAATAAGGTTCAAAGCTAACACAATGATAGTCTTATCATTTCAATATTTCCACATAATATATTCTAGGGAAAGATAATATAGTTATTTGTACAATCCCAAGTATTATATAATCATGATATGGGACTATTCAGGTATTTCTCAACTAGTGCAATAGTAGCTATGCTGTGTATCTAACACAACAAGTTTTAAAAGAGATATTGATTCTGCTTGTTATCCAAGTCTAGAGTCAATTTACAAGATCAACTAAGGATGGATTTTCTAGTTAAAATCAATAACCTCATTACCACTCTAGGTGAAAATCTAAGAACAACTAAGTAATTCATTACTAGGTGGCAAAGATAAATAATTAGAGACCTAGGTATAAGACTAACTACCTTATAAGTACTTTGAAGATTTCAAATAACTTACTATGACTAAATTGCAAGTACTTGAAATACTTCTTAAGGAATGGTAACAATGATACTTCAAATCTATGCTTAATTAAGCTCATCACCCTAATGTAGTTGAAATGCCATACACATTCCACATAATTGGACCTTATATACATACATACATATCTATGTGTTTATAAACTCATTCAAACATGCATACATATGATTTTACCTCAAATTCATATTACTAACACATTTATCATAAGATACCATGGTTCCCCGATTTCAAACCTTTGTTATAATTGTAACAACTATAGTCTAATTTAAACCATTTTCTAAATCAATTAAACCATCTTGTCAATAATAGATTAATATACACTAATAAGGAAGTATTTTGATGAAATAATACAAAACTTCCTAAAAATAATTCCATTTCCTAAACTTTCCCGCTCCCAAATATTAACTCAAATTAACAAGATAATTCCTAAAATATGGATTTGTTAAGATAACCAAAAGGCAAGTTTAATATTATACCTTCCGTACGACCTGTGTGAGGATATTGAATTATATATATTTTTTGTTTCAATGATGAATGTTTTAACCTGAACAACTATTGTCCTAAGAAGAATTCAAGCATAAGGGATATGTTAGGTTTTAGAGGGAAATAGTCAAGGATTGGCAGATTTAATAGCAGCAACAAAGAGGGTGTAGGAATGGTCATCACTAATTAATACACATCTCCAAATTAACAAACTGGGTAATGCTAATTTTTAGATATGATTTACATAACTAAGTGGTGTAGATTGTATAGAACTTTCAAAGAAACCCAATTCAAAAATATAGAGTTATTGGTGACGAAACGAACTATTTTAATAGAGATGAAATAAGTAAGAAATAGATGCTCACTAAACATTACATATCTCCATAAAGACAAACTTGGTAAGGCTGATTTTTGGGTATGATTTCAATAACTAGGTGGCATACCTTATATAAAAATTTTAGGGAGACCTAGTTCATAAAAATAAAGTTATTTCCGACGTAATAGACTAGGGTTTAGAATCTTCAGACTGGTCGAATTAACATCCTAATATATGATTGGAGATTGGTTTCAAGAAAGTGATTCCTAAGGAATTTAAAAAATAAATGGAATATGCAAAAGAGAAATCACAAAATAACATAAAGCTTGCATATAACAAAAATTTATTTCAAATAACAAATCAATTCCATAACTTAGTGCATAACCAGAATATTATTGGTATGCAATCTTCACCAAAATTTCCTAGCTCACATCCATTTTTCCCCAAGTCTTTTTTTCTCAAAAAACTAGAGCCATCCATTTTATTCCCTACCATATAAATATATTTTTTTCGAATGTATCTTTCTTTTCTCACCTCATATATTTCTTGATCTTTTAAAACCAAACAACATGCCTCTTCATATGCCAATCTACACACCCATTTTCTTATAAACTAAAAATAGATTAGAATAATTTTAAAACATAATTTAATTACTAAGATTCTCTCTTGAATTACATAACTATGATTTCTTGCAACTGGCATAGAATAAAAGAATTCTTTATAAAATATGTAAATATAAAAGCATAAAATGACAATGAATAATTTTCTTTTGAAAACAATATTAAATCATCTAAATAATTATTTTGAAACAAACCAGTTAATTAATTATTCTCAATAAAATAAGATAATTAATAAATAGGGTTCAGGTAGCCTTACATTCTTCACCCCTAAGAATGGACTTCCTCTTGGAAGTCATCAAGAGGAATGAATATTTCCTAATTTCAACACATCTAGCAAAAGTTAGATTTCACTAGAGAATTCATCTATACATTATTAAAATGAAGTAATCGATATGAACATGCTCCATTTAGAAATCAAATACAATACAACGTGCAATGGAAACCAAAATTCACTAATTCATCTTTTATCCATAAGCAAATTACGTAGTTACTAAAACCTACAAGGATTATCAACTTAATAGTTAACAAAGTGATAAATCAACTTAAATCCATTTTACCATTCAAAATTTAGGTATATCATTTTGTACATTAAAATTTTATAACATCTACAACATTATCACTTAGCCAAAGAGCCTTAATATATTACCATTAATCAAATTAATTGCAAACATATTCTTTCATAAAACATCACAGGTATCAATTCCCTACTTAATATGTCATATATACTCCTAATGGGATGTGGATGATTAGTGTCAAGTAGAATCATAATGCCAAAAGATAGATCTTACTCAATTTCACAAGAAACATTCTTTAGGCCATCTACTCCCCTATACAACCTATCAGGGATCCCTCTTGGGTATGGCAATATACACAATTCACATTACTTCTCACAAGCCAGCAGCAACAAATACTAATAAAGTCTCAAAATAAAGAAGTTTCCAATGAGTAAAATTTCAAATAAAATCATTAAAACTTCATATAAAAGGAAATTAAATAGTGGAAGTCAAAACAACAGTTCAAATTTAAACAATATACCTTAATAAAATATTCCTTGAGGCAAAAGGACAATTTCAATCAACCAAAATCTAAAAGAATTCAAACTGCTAGCCCAAAATTAAGAAAAATGTCACAATATTCAAATCAAAGTTCAATAATTTTCCATAAAACTTTACATCACAATCACCACATGATTTCAAATGAGCCACTTAAGGGGAGGAGGGAAATGTGGTCGTCTCAATCCACATAGAGCTCAATAATAGATTACAATGCACATATTCCAAACAACCCGAGTTAGCCATATCATATACGATAAAAGGAATTGATCATGAAATTTATCCAATTATGAACATTCGACAATTATGAATAGTCACAGTTTAGAAAACTCCCTTTTTCACAAATGTAGCTCCCTTATCACAATTGTAGCTCCCTTAACACAACAGTAGCTCCCATAACACACAACTCCCAACACCATAGCTCCAACCTCCATTTCTCCCTACAACATCAGCCACAAGACCAACACTAACACCATGAGTATCCCCAAAGGGGCATGGGTCCCCATAGCTCCCTTTCTATAGCTCCCAAATCACAACGTAGCTCCCAAATCATAGATCCCAAACCACAACCAACCACAACACCAACACCAACAAAATGAGTATCCCCAAAGGGGCATAGGTCCCTGTAGCTCCCTTACCATAGCTCCAAAAATGTAGATCCCAAATCACAATTGTAACATCAGAAAATATCTGGTTGGGGGCTTTTCCCTCATAAGGTTTAGCTCCTAAGTCTTATAGCTGCATTTAGGACATCTTACATCATATTTTGACGTCCCGATGAAATGATCCCTAAGCTTCAGGACAAATGGAACCTAGGGGATCCCTTGAACCTAACCTTGACTAAAATAGGGAGAGGGACTTGGGCACCCGTGCCCTAGTCTTGGCCTATTTTGCGTTAGTCCCAAATTTTAAGTGACGATTTGTGACCTTTATTTGGGTCCTATGCCAACACGGTAACTTTGAATTAAAAAATTCTTGGTAGAACTGTTTGTAGTTGCATATATAAGCATGTTTAGCCATTCATTTGTAAACAAGATGATTACTAGCTAGCAATTTGGATTCTCAAGTTTATGTGAAGGTGATTCAAACCATTCATTGTGTAGCAAGAGAAGATTTGTGTTATCTATGTGTTTGTATTTGTAGATTTGAGCAATCATCCCTTCATGGCATGAAGACTTTCTTCCTCCCATAAGATCTTCACTACAAGGTGACATCATTTGTGTTTTTGAGCATTTATTGTTTGGTTTTTTGCCTCTGCCTCACAAGGGCACACACTCTCTATCTGATAAAGGTGTTTGCAAGACTTGAATGTCTCTCTAGGGCTTGATTGAGGCAAGCCTCTAAACACCACAACCCCCTCCCAAAGTTTTTGTGATTGTAGGATATAGGTTGAAGATACAGAAAAAAGTGGAGTTGCAGGAGGGCATTATAGATTGTCAGATTCGTAGATCAGAGTTGAAAGTAGCATCCTGGACTTGGGTGCCTGCTCTTTAGTCCTTCAGATTTCGTGATGGGAAAATCTATGTGACAACAGGAACAAGTTGCAAACTAAGCTTCTAGATCCTGACAAAAACCTAAGCCTTGGACTTGGGTGCCTTCTTATTAGTCCCTGATTGTTCTGCTTCTGAACCCTGAAAACAAGTGCACAATTATTTGTTATTTTACATCTTTCTATAGCCGCATTTTCTGATATTCATCTGTTTGCTGTCAAATTTGCATAATTAGGATTTTAATGTATAATTGAGCATAATTGACAATCAAATCATACAAATCCAAGTTTCCCTACATCTCATAGTGACCTAGGGTATGATATTACATTGCAACTTAACCCTAGGTCCTTGAATGAAAGGGTGAAAGGAGGATACACATACAAAACTACCATAAACTCAACTATCCAAATTCCACCCTTTACATTTTGGTGAACCCATGTCATTGGACTTGTTTGCACCTTGCTAATTGTTTTTGTTCATATTTTCATTGAGTTCATTCATTCATAGTATCATTCATCTTATTGCATTGGAAAACTTTTTTAAAAAAATGAAAAATTGGAAAAAATTGCATTCTAGGGTTTGCATGTTGCATTAATTAATTTGAATTTCATAAAATTTTTTACTTTTGCATTACATCTGAGATAAATTACAGAAAATTATAGAAATTCATTATCTTGCATTGCATTTTCATCATAAAATTGCTAGGATTTTGTTGAAAATTTTGCATTTTTCATATAACCTAGTAATTTCAAAAACAAGGGTTTGTATGCAAAATCTTGTTTCACATTTTTCTACTAATATTATACATTAATTCAAATTTTCATTTGGCTTTAGTGTAGCATTTTAGTGTAAATTTGCATTTAGATATCAAAATTTTACATTTTTACATAGAAAATTTTAACAAAAACTATCATTTTGATTGACTTTCCCTTAGATTTGTAATTGCATTTTGCATGGTAGGGTGTGAAAATAATTTTCAGATATTATTGGTCTTAATTTCATCATAAAATAGATTACAAAACATTCATATAGCATTTTGCATGAAGATCTCAAACCTAGGGCTTGAAAAACCTTGATTTTCACTAGAATTGGCCTTATCGACTCTCTAAATTTACACCGTATACATGTTGTGAAGAGTATTTTTGTACTAATTGTCTTTTATCAGGGTAATTATCTTTTTTCCCTCCTAAAAATCTTCACAACACCTTTTTACTGAGCTCTTGTATTGAAAGTTTGGTGAAAAATTGCACATTTTGGCTATATTTGCCCTAGGGTTTGACCTAGTTTGCACTCTAAGCATGTTGTAAATGATTTTATGGATTGAGGTGACTGATATCATTTCTCTTATTTTATTTATCTCCTAAAATTCATTACAACACTCCTTTTTCTAGGTCTTGGAATTGAAAAATCATGAAAATTTTCCTATTTTTGCTATATTTTCACTAGGGTTTGACCTTGAGTGGAACTATAAGCGTGTTGTGACAGATATTTTAGCATTAGGTGGATTTTATTACTCATTATTTTTTTTCCATCATCATTTTCCTCACAACACCCTTTGTCATGCTCTTTTGCATTAAGATTTCGTGAGAAAATCGCATATTTTAGTGTCTTTTCACTAAGTTTTGACTTGTCGTCATCCTAGATTTGCATGAGTCTCATAAACCACTGCCCTAAAAGAAATATCCCTTTAAGAAGAAGCATAAGACACATGGTATCTAGTGCTCTTGAAGAAGTTGGCACATTGAACACCTTCATTACAAAAGGAGAGACACACATGTTACAAGATATTACACCTATCACAAGTACAATTGAAGACAAACATTTTCATGATGTTGATGATACTATTGAGCTGAAAGGATATGTATCTGATGAGAAAATAGATAAACTTGATTAGGACCTAGCTGAATTCCAAGACTATGTGCAAACTGAAAGTATAGCTAAAGAAGATATACCTGTGATTCACCATGTAAGAGAATTGATAAAAGAAGGACAAGACGGTGTTAATGCAATCCATGGTTTAGTACATATTGTACAAAACAATATCATGCTAGTGACTAAATGTGTAAAAGTGATAAATAACACTTTGTCACAATCTCATACACAAGTATCGGCACCTATACCAACTACGGGAATATCTACCTTTACATCAACGATCTTAACAACTGATGCGAATGCTTGTAATGCCACCACTAGTATTTGAGTATCTAATGGCACTAATTACAAAGATGTTGGATTTATTTATCAGAATTTGGTTTCTAAGGGGATCTCTTTTATGAATAATTTCTCTCAACCACCTCTTCATCCCACTTATTCCCAACCTCCCATTACATATAGCTATTCTCAACCACCTTCCACCTACCATTATGTCCAACCACCATTGACCTATCCACAAGCTTCACCTATCATTTATCAAGCTCAATCATCTCCTCACTTTGGTTCCAATTCCTCATAGCAAACTGCATCTCAAAATGATGCCATCCTAAACCAACTTTTGTAGGGCATGACTGCTTTACAACAAAAGGTAACAAATTTCACAAATTCTTCACAACCTAATATACCAACATATCATGCCTGTAATCCTCTATCCTATGCAATTTTGAGAGCTCCTATGCCCAAGAGGCTTGAGACTCCTTGTTTTGAAAAATATGATGGAAAAGGTGATCCTAATACTCATGTGGCAGCATTCACAGCTATGTGTAGTGATTTTTGTTTTGAAGAGGACTTATTGGCAAAATTTTTCCCGTGATCTCTCAAAGACACCACTTTAGAATAGTTTTGCTCTTTACCTACAAATTTAATACACTCTTTTTCATAGTTGATTGATCAATTTTTACAACATTTCTAAGAAAACATTGGACCTCAAGTCTCCTTGATTGATTTAGTTCATTGCAAGCAAGGTCCAAAAGAGAAGTTAACTGAATTCATTAGTTGGTATCAAGCTTTGTATACACAAATTCAATATTAGATGAAAGGTGAGGATGTTCAGAAGGTGTTTATCACTAATCTACAACCTAACATCCATGATAAGATCCTCTTGATGAAGTATAACTCCTTTCAACATTTATGCACCACCCTTCATGATTACCAACTTTCGTCTAGTCAGTATGAAAACCAAAACTCGTTGGCTCAAGTTGGTCAATACATGGGTGAATCATCAAAAACCAACTTTAAGGGGAAAAATAATAATAGGAGTTTCATCAAGATTAATGGATCAAATACGAATAACTTTTCTAATGTGTCTCTATCACTAATACAAAGAAAGCATCATATCAACCAGGAAAGTTTACTCTGATATCTGAGTCTTATCATTCTATCATGAATCAAGCTAAGAGTAATAACATTCTAAAACTTCCCCCAATTAAGCCTGTTGATCCTAGGAAAGCACAGAGACCTTACTTTGATGCTAATGCCTTTTGTCATTTTCATCAAACTCAGGGACATGATACTGAATGATGTATGCATCTTAAACATGAAATACAAGACCTCATTGATTCGAATATCATACAAGTATCAGGTGTGAATGATAATGGAAATAAGTCATTTGCTCCGCCGAATCAAAATTTACAAATATTCACTAATCCTTTCCCTAAACATACTAATAACAATATGTTGGAACAAGGTTTAGTAAAGGTAGAGGATGATGATTATTTAGACTATGATAATATCGTGGGTATGATTGAAGTGGATAAAGAAAAGTTGGATAACCCACCTCGTCCATGAAGAAATTGAATTTATGCTAAGATTCCTCCTCCATTATCCTTATATGGATCGGGAGGTAATCAAAACATATCAAAACAACAAACAAAATAATTGATACAAATGAGTGAGATGGTACAATATGACTCTTTTTACTACAATAGATGACATCAACAACAAAAACTTGCAAAATTTCAAAAAAGAGTAAGATGACTATCAACAGTTGGAAATAATAGTGGTTCTCCTCATAAGAAACAAAAAGTCTCATATACACAAGGATTTGGGAAAGAAATATCATATGAGAATAAACAAGACTTAAATAAGAACCACTCAAACTTTACATTAAACATGATTGAGTACCTGTCCAAGAGGTTTACAAATTTAGAAATTTGATACAAAGATCCTACAAGTAAGTATTTCAAACCATTTATCTCTCTCATGATGTGTTTCCTCCGTTATGTGTTATGTGTTGTTTAGGCCTCCTAGGATGACCCTTGATTCTCTTGTAAGGTCCGGGATACCTGGAGACTGCCTCTATTATGACCTTCTTCTATTTGTATCCTCATTGTTCTATATTCCCTCTCTCTGATTGCATTGTTGTGTGTTGTGTCTTACGGACATAGTGTTGCGGTTGGTGACTTGGGTGCACCTTCCTACATGACTATTCCTAAAACACTTGTTTCTCCTCTCTTATTTATTATTTACCTTCCTCTAGTGTTTCTATCTAATTGGCGGATGACGAAAAATATTTAAAATAATGCAGACCTAGCGTCCCTTTAGTGAGAAATAAAAAATTGGACTTAGTTCCTAATATGACGATGGGCTTGTATATCTTATCTGACGCTTGTCTAGTAAAATTACTCCATTCTTTCTACGTAGTGATTTTGATGATCTTTATTTCACTTACAAACCTTAACAATATTGTTGCTCCGTGCACTTTGTTTGTCTTTGAATCTCACCTTTGTGACGCTTGATTCAAAGATTTTTGTGATATAACCCTACGGTTATCCTTGATCTCTAAATTTGTGGTATAACCTTGGCTCTTTATGTGGTTAATCATATGCATTGATGCTTTTGCTTATCATGATTATGGACACTAACATGTTTCTTGCAGGGATGTGTTTGTGGGAACATTTGGCTATCGTAAAGTACATGTCACCTCCGAGGGGCATAGGCTTTGCGAAAGTCTGTGTTCCCTTGTGCGTTTACTGCATACCTTAAAATGCTTGATATCAATGCATGATATCAACCACCTTAAGGTGGGGGCATATATAAGGTAAGCTATCTATTGTAGATGTTAGTAATGTGCTTGTCCTCAGGTGCAGTTTAAAGACTAGTGCGATGAGTACTTCCTGTACTCTAAGTTTGTTTGCAATCAATCAATCAATCATCCTAAGCCCTCTACAGAGGTGGGGGTGGTGTATCTCTTGTTGAGAGTGCCCATCCTATCATTTTCAAAAGTCCTTTGTAGAGGCAAGGAGCATTTCTGTGACTAACTCAACACTTGAGCGTGTCTTCGATTATTGTTCTGGTGAAGCGCAATCATCAGTGTGTGCCTGTAATGTGCCAGAGATGGTGATGAACATAGAAATAGGGACACTCCATCACTTGTCTATCATGTTTTCTCTATGTCTTTAAAGTGTGTGTGTTTGGCGTGCTTTCTTTGTTTGGCATGTCTGTTGCCCCATGTGCAATTTAAAGACTAGTGCGATGAGTACTTCTTGCATTATGGGAGGTTTGACATGTCTTGCATGTGTGTTGCCCAATATATAGTTTATAGACTAGTGCAATGAGTGCTTCTTACATTATGGGATGTGTGTTTACTTTCCTTGTACTTGCATCGACATTTCATCTATATGAGAAAAAGAAATGAAAAGAAATCATTTCTTTCTTCTATGCATTAACTATCTTCTATGCACCTGCTGTTTTCTCCATGTTTTGTGTGACTGTAACTATCTTCTCCATGTTTGGCATGTCTATGATTGTCTTCAATATGTCTGGTGTGTCTTCTCCATGCTTGGCGTGTTTGTTGTGTTTGTTGACCGTACTTTAATGTATATATTGGCCTCACGTTTATACATACATTAAAGTGGGGGCTAAATGTAACATCAAAAAATATCCCCTTGGGGGCTTTTCCCTCATAAGGTTTAGCTCTTAGGTCTTTTAGCTACATTTAGGACATCTTACATCATATTTTGACATCTCGATGAAATGATTCCTAAGTTTCATGACAAATGGGACCTAGGGGGATCCCTTGAACCTAACACTAACTAAAATAGGGGGGAGGACTTGGGCACCCGTGCCCTAGTCCTACCCTATTTTGGGTTAGTCCAAAATTTTAAGTGTCATCTTGTGACCATTTTTTGGGTCCTATGTCGACACGAGAAGTTTGAATTACAAAATTCTTGGTGGTAGTGTTTGTAGTTGCATATATAAGCATGTTTAGGCATTCATTTGTAAACTAGATGATTACTAGCTCACTATTTGGATTCTCAAGTTTATGTGAAGGTGATTCAAAGCATTCATTGTGTAGCAAGAGAAGATTTATGTTGTCTATGTGTTTGTATTTGCAGATTTGAGCAATCATCTCCTCATGGCATGAAGACTTTCTTCCTCCCATGAGATCTTCACTACAAGGTGACATTATTTGTGTTTTTAAGCATTTATCATTTAGTTTTTTGCCTCTACCTCACAAGGGAATGCACTCTCTATCTGACAACAATGTTCAGAAGACTTGAATCTCTCTCTAAGGCTTGACTGAGGCAAGCCTCTAAACACCACAACCCCCTCCCAATGTTTTTGTGATTGTAGGTTATAGGTTGAAGATTCAAAGAAAGTGGAGTTGCAGGAGGGCATTACTGAATGTTAGCTTAACAGATCAGAGTTAAAAGTAGTACCCTAGACTTGGGCACCCACTCCTTAGTCCTCTGGATTCCGTGATGGGAAAATCTTTATGACAACAGGAATAGGTTGCAGACTAAACTTCTAGATCTTGACAAAAACCTAGGCCTTAGACTTGGGTGCCCGCTCATTAGTCCCTGACTATTCTGCTTCCAAACCCCAAAAATAGGTGCACAATTATTTGTTATTTTACATCTTTCTGTAGCAGCATTTTCTAATATTCGCTTGTTTGTTGTTGTATTTGCATAATTAGGGTTTTAATGTATAATTGAGCATAAGTGAGCATAATTGACAATCAAATCATACAAATCCAAGTTTCCCTACATGTCATAGTGACCCTAGGTATGATAATACATTGCAACTCAACCCTGGGTCCTTGAATGAAATGCTGAAAGGAGGATACACATACAAAACTACCAAAAACTCAACTATCCAAATTCCACCCTTTACAACAACCAACCACAACACCAACACCATTTCACCAACCAAATCCCCATAACTCCCAAAACTCCCAAGAAACTAGCTATACATAGAATTTTGTTAGTATCATCACAGAATAAGGTGAAAAATATACATACTTGATAGAAATCATTGATTAACATTACAGAAACTTACAATCACAAGCATACATCCATGAACATGTGTGTGTGTACATGTGTATGTGTGTGTCTGTGTATGTGTTTCTATGTGTGTGTTGAAAATGATTTACTAAACATTCACTCCATATAGTTAATTAATCAAAATTTACCTCTACTTACCATGGTGAGAACCAAAAAATATGTTTACATTACTAATACTTTTACCCCAAAGCTCCCAAGTGTTGCAACCTAGTGCTCAGATACCTATGTAATGCCTAACCATGAAAATATCAATAAGTCATGATAACGAATTAAATTAGTAGGAAAAAATGAAAGAAATATGATGAGAGGAGAAAATTCACTTAATGTAACTTAATAAACATCCTATAAAGCATAATTTTTATATCATTCATCATAAATGAAAATTCAAGTTTATTATACAATTATACACATTCATAGTAAATTCCATATGATCATCCATTCGCAAAGTGGGAAAATACTTTCTTGGCTCCAATACCCTGTACAGTTAATAGGCTTCATAGTTCAAAGAAACTAGTCTTGCAATTATAAGGTTGGCTTAGATACAATATCTCATAAGGAATCTAGTTCATCACATAATATTTTCTATAGTATCTTTCAAGTTCTAGAGACTACATAGAATATTTATATTTATGATTAATCCCTATAGGGGTAAAATAAGGAAGTTATTACAACAAAAAAAATATTCCAACCATTCTCTATCTCAACACATCATATAGAATGCAAAAAATAGACAATGTTTTAACTCAACTTCCAAAGATGTGTGCAAGATCACAAGAAAGCTACAACATGTAAAATAAGACATATTTCTTCTCAATAACTATTCACTCATCATGAGTACACTCATACATCATTTATGAAGACATCTATAATGATCTTTCATGGTAATTCACCAATTCGGAAGACAAGTCTTTTACTAGTCATAAAAATCATTCATCACTCAACCAATCTCACACAATTGAGGAAAGGATTGAAACTTCTTCTATTTCCAATAAATATCATCAAATTACCTCACCTAATTATAATAAAACAACACAAGTATATTGTTTAATAATGCGTTCTTCTTCCATTTAAAGCCAACACATACATTCTTTACATAACATAGAAATCATTCATTTATGTTATCAACTTCTACAATGACTGAAACATGATTTTTTCACCAAGAACTAAGATATAAGATCATAAATAAATTTCTAACCAAATTTCTAATTTTAACTAAGAAAGCATATAAGAAAAGAGATTCATTAAACTCTAAGAAAACATATTTTTCCTAACTAATCATTTACTTAAATATTACTTAAACAATTAATATACTTTCATTCAATTATCAAAATGACAATCATATTAAACGACCTATAATATAGAATTTTAGGAGAAAATAAAAATGATCAACTTTCCAATAGGGTAACTCAATATATTCTTGTTATAGGCAAAACCATATTTCTAACTTGGCTAACATTATAAGAGAATATTCTTAACAAAAACATAACAAAAGATAGAGTATGAATAAAAGTTTAAAAGAGCTTTGATCAACATAGCAATAGATCCTTTTTAGTTAACATTATCAAGTTAAAGTTCTCTAATCTAATAATATATAAATTACTTTTACTAAATAAATCAAATTCCATTTATATCTAAATATATGAAGATTCTAGACAAACCATTAAAGACAATTTTCTAATATAATTCTAATTAATAGTATTATAATTTTTAAAGTATCCTAAAAGATAAACAAAAAACTTAGAGTTTGATCCCATATAAAATGTATTGCAAGCATTAAATCAACTTCTAAGAACATGACAAATCAATCATGTCAAACAATAGAATCCCATATGAAGTACTAACATAGTCTAAAGCAAACAATATAGCCACATTCTTCAATTTTATGATAACAATAGCTATTCAACAAGATAAAACTATCAGTGATAATCGCTTGGTATAAAGATAATTGTTGGTATAACTTTGTTGGTTGGAGAACCAAAAATTATTTTGTGCCCTTGAAGATTAGTCACACTTCAAGGAATTTCCTCATTTAGTAAGGTGGTGACTCTGCTGTCAGAAAAGGAAATGTTTGTTTGGTATTTTTCTAGTTGTGTTGTTGGTGATTTGAATGCCCCAAGTTTGTGAGAAGTAGCTAGTAAATTAAGGTACACATGATTTCCTTTTATATTTAGTTCAGACTTCCTAGAAAATACAAAAGCATTTATTCTATTAAGTTGTGTGCTACCCTGCATGGTAGAAACTTTTAGTCATGGCCTTTAGGTCTGAGGGTTATTCTAAGGCAAGTCCTTCTTATGCATTATCCTATATTTCATGCCATATCTATTATAAGGGTGAAGATGCATATGATTCATCCTATTAACCAGAATGCCCTACATCTTGCATTCCCCTACCCCCAATATCAAGTGCCTTTGCATAATCAAAATGATTCAACTAGGTTATGGTATAAAATTGATAAAGGAAATCAACTGCTTGAATCTTTTCTACAACAATAAAATCAAATAGAAAATCAAATCACACTACATCATTCTAAGCCACAAACCAATGCTCTTTATGTTGTTTCCAGTAGCTCTTTTCTCTGGCCTCCTCTCATTACCAATGAAACCGCATACAAAGAGTTGGACCTCTCGTGGGTCAATTATGAAAAGCATTCTATGTCCAAGAAAATATATTATCAGATGCCTCTATTTGATGGGTGTGATGTTTATGATGGGAAGACACATTTTGAGGTATTTTTAGATTTCATGGTTAAGTTCCAGTTAGAGGATTAGGACATGTGGATAAGATTTTTTGTTAGATCTCTATACGGAATGGCATGAATGTGGCTGGTTGATTTCCCTAAGCACCACTTTACCTCATGGAATGACTTAGTGGCTATGTTTGAAGAATTTAGACCTTTTTTACACCTTGCTATTCTTGTTCAAGAATTAGAATATATGAGATGGAAAGATGGAGAGTGTAGCATGGAGTTTAGCCACATGTTTGTAGATGCCTTGTCTAAATACCAGAAACCCTTAGACCTAACTTTCCTACCTATATTGACATGTTAATCACAACCTATTATGATTGTTTAGGTTGAATACAAGAGGAATTTAATTTAATAAATAAACAATAGGCATACATATGCCTTGATTTCATTGATGTTTTGAAGCAGAACATGATTACAAAATCATCATCCTCAGATACAAAGGTGGCTGGTAATGAACAAGTTGATATGAACAACAATAGCATGGATGATTCATCAAGTTCAAAAACAATGTCAAGTGATGATTGTGTGTGCAAGAGGATAGAAGAATGTGCTGGTGCAATGTATGATAGCAATGCAGATGAAAATAGTAGTTCTTACACCTACCTTCAACTGGATCTGTCATCAGTGGATGATGAAAATAAGAAAATCAATAATAATTTCCATTTTAGTGAAGAAAAGGATGACCCTATTGTTTTTGTAGTATTGTGGATAGTGAGGAAGGTGTGTGTGTAAGAAAATTATTAGATGAATTAGCTCAGGTGGATGATTATACAGTGCATGCATAGGTTTATGTAAATTATGAATAGGAAAATATTTTCTTGTCTGATCTCTTACCCTCTTTTGTCCTATTTTCTGATTTTGAAGTTGATAGTGTAGTGGATGCTTGTGTGGAAGTCAAAGTGTCGTGTGCTTCATGTGAAATTTCTCACACATGTTCTTCCTTTACTGATTACTTATGTATTGAATGATTCTAGTCAGATGATCGTGTAACTGCTGACATCGGTAAAAGTCACCTCCATGATGAACATTTTATTGTTGATATAGTTACGTAAATACATATATAATTGCTTGTAATGATATGGAGGAGGGCAATCTTGTACCTGTTTGCATTGGCAATTGTAATGCAGTGAGTTACCCTATTGAGATTAAAATAGAGAGGTTGTGGGATGGATGCATTCCATTATTTGAAACACCTCATTATGATTCTTATGCTAATGATGACGATGAATCTATATGGATTAGGTCTGTGATTGAAATGTAGAGAAAGATATCAGCATGTCTTAAAATGATGTATGTTGGCAGCCTATTATCCAAGAGTTTGACACTTGTGAGTATGAAATTTTCTTTCGTGACAAAGGTCAGTTGTCTATTGTTGTAGATAATGGTGTTGCATCTGAATTTAAGTCTTTTATGGGCCTAGTGTACATATAATAATGACATTGAGAAGAAACATAAGTGCCAAGTTGAAGATCAACATATTGCTGCCCAACTTGAAGGTATACCCGAGCTGGAGTCTTTCCAGTTTCCTTTGCAAGATTAAGTATCTCCTCTTGTCGATCAGTAGTGCATTCAAGCATAGTTCTCCTTGCCATGTGAATTGGAGGTGTTCTACTTTTCCCTCACTTTACATGAAGAGGTCAGCGAGTATGACAATGTGACAACTGATGACAGATACTTCTTTCCATCTGTTTATTTTGGGACTGACCTAGTTCTATATTTTTCACCCCTTGTTGCTTGGAACAAACATGATGTAGTATGTAATAGTTTGAGCACCTATTTTTTGTGGCTGCCCTATAGCAATGTTTTCAATGGTGAAGTTTGTCTTTATGTCATGTGCGGTAATTAAAGATTGGTGCATGTGGATGAAAGACTTCATTTGTTGCATAGGGTGATGATTGCATGTTTGGTTTGAGGGAGATCAACACCTTCATTTAGCTTGTATTTCATAGAGGCAAGTAGTTGTAGTAGTCTTGTTTGATCTAGACAATTCCCTGTAATTTTTTATTATAGTCAGCTTTCCTTTTGTGCACTCATATCTATGACTGGATGCCTTGTAAATGCATCTTGTTTTGTTCCCATTTTTCATTTTTTTCCTTTGATTTACCTAGAGATGTTCTAGATCCTTTCTATGCCATTTCTTGGCACACGTCCCCAACCAAAGCCAATGTTGGGACCAGAAAATATTTAGTTCACAAACTTGCATTATTTTTCCCTAAACCAATCAAAAATCCTAATTTATACCTTTGTTGTCTAAACCCATTCATTTATATCTGATTAGAGACAATTTCCATGCGTTCCCTTCATAAAAATTCTAAGTGTAAAATCCTCCAAGTTCCATGTGTTTTTTCCTTGTTATTTGTCTAAGTGTTTCATCTTTGAAAAATGCCGGAGTGTTTCCTTATCAGCATGTTTGGTGGTTTGTGAACTTGCCACATTCTTGATTTTCCTTCATTATGTTTTGCAGATCTTTGTTGGCAATTCAGTCAGTTCGTGAATTGCTAAATTCATTGATTGTGGTTTGTAACTTTTTGTTTTCACGGATTTGCTAGTTGGCTGATAGAGGGAAAGAAAGAGAAGAAAAATGAAGTTATTTGTTGGTAAAATTGATGGTTCATGAACTAGGATGTTCTCTGACAAAGGTTTTTACCGATGAAGTGATGAGGTATGAAAAGAAAAAGAAGATGAAGAAGGAAAAACAATGCCTTTGTCCACAAAGTAGGGGATTCATGAACCTTCAGGTCCACTGATTGCCCAAGTCACTGACAAAGGGAGTGAGGACAAAAGAGACAAACAAAAAGAAACAATGATGAATTCAATAGTTCTTAAACTTGAAAGTTCATTGATAGGTAAAATTGCCAACGAAGAGAGAAGACAAGGAAGAAAAGGAAATGGCAACGAAGTCATTGATTCAGGTTCCCCAATTTTAAAGTTTGCCGATAAGAAAAATTGACAACAAGGAGTGACAAAATGCCAAAGTAGGAGGAAAGAAAGATAATTCCATAGGTTCATGAAAGAAGGAGACTTTCCGATAAGGCAAAGTGAAAATAAAATGTATTTGTAAAGAATGTAATAAATGTGATAGTTTGAAATATTTCAAATTTAGTTTAAAATATTTTAAAGCATTATAAAAGATTTACACAAATACTTTTGGCAGACATTGTATTTTGAAATGTCCATCTACTCCTTGGTCACCATGAATGCAAAATTAAAGATGATGTATAGGTGGGTGGCGAGGTAGATTAGATTAATTGTAGGAGTAATGGTAGTTGGTAGGGGTAGTTTTCTCCCACCCAAGATGTAGAAGTTAAAAGATTGCTATATATACATGATTCATAGATTTTTTAAAGGGTTGGTCACTAAACCAATTGCTTGGTCTGCAAGTTCCTTAGGTTACATTTAGGGTTTCAAATCATGCCATTCTAGGAAGTAAGTTAAGGAATACATATGATATAGCATAGGAAAGGACTGTAATGTACATCTTCATGTAGTGGTGTGTCTCCATGGCAAATTGTGATGATTCAGGGAAATATATGAACCTAGTTATGTATTTTCTCATACCACACTTGCTGGTATGTTGTAACAGGGATTTAATAATGGCATCATTTAAATTAATACAAGCTTTGTGTTAGGTCATTTCTTTTGTTGCAAGTGGATCATTGTAATTTGCTCAGGATTAATAGGTATGCCCAGTGTATGAATTGTAATATGAGAAATGTATGTGAATGTATTTTAGTTTTATGTTGATGCTTGTTTGATTGATTTCCTTCCACTTTATTGTTTATGACTCTATTGCCCAATGGCATAGGGACCGGTCCATATTAGGGATGGATCAATCCCTATTTTAATCAAACCCTCGTCTTGTTAGCTGTAGGAGTAGGAGTAAGTTCAATTTAGGGTTTCTCATGTTGTTCATGATTTAGTGTAATAAATAGGGCTAAATCTGAAGTGATGCAAAATCGTACTAATCACTGATGAGTCATGTACATGCATGCCTACACTATGTATATTGTGTATGTAAAGTTAGGTGAAGTCATCTCAAGGAGTGCAATATTACCGTGTTTGGGTACAAATGCATAGTGCAATAATCAACTTAAATAGAGGTTTTATGCAACTAGTTTGTCTTGACCTAGTGACAGCTTTGGGGGTCAAGTGTACATTGGGCATGGTTGTGAATGTTTGTTTGTGTTATATTTCATGCCTCTAGGAATATCCTTCTTAGGTCTAGCTAATCCCAAAGTGTAGAGGAGCCTACCCAAGTTCCCGTCAGTTGACCAAAACCTCTTTCAATCACCTTGATGACATCCTTGGCCTAGGTGATTGTGAAATGTTTTAGGGTTTTGGGTTGCAACTATTTTGGGAACTGATAGAATGGTGCCGTCATTAGGGAAGAGTTTAAATGTTGAATTATTTTGAAGACCTATGTAATAGCCATCAAAGATTGTAACAATTTGTTGTGTGCATTTTTTTGGGTAAGATCGACCTCCCATTAAGTTACACCAATAAAATGGTGCCATTTCTAGGGATGAATTGAAATGTTAAATAACTTTAGGGCCTTAGCAATAGTGGCTCTATAGTTTTCATTTCAGTGTGTTTGGGTAAGTTGGCAGCCTATCAACTCATGCTATTATTTTTGGCACTATTACTAGGGACAGATTATTGTTGTGTTGAGAAGAATCTGAACACTTTGCTAGTTGGAGAACCCATAATTATTTTGTGGCCTTAAAGATCATTCACACTTGAAGAAATTTCCTCATTTAGTGAGGTGGCGACTATGTTGTCCAAAAGGAAATGTTTGTTCACTATTATTCTAGTTGTGTTGTTGGTAATTTGAATGCCCCAAGTTTGTGAGTAGCAATTGTAAATTAAGGTATACATAGTTTCCTTTTATAATTAATTCAAACTTCATCCAAAATACAAAAGCATTTATTCTATTAAGGTTGAAAGTTATTCTAGGGAAAGTCCTTCTTATGCATTATCCTATGTCTCATGCCCTATCTATTATGAGGGTAAAGATGCTTAAGACTCTTATGATGATGATGATGATTCATCCAATTACTCAGATTTGCCTACATCCTAAATTCCCCTGCGCCAATATCAAATGTCCTTGCGTAATCAAAATGATTCAACTAGGTTGCAGTATGAAATTGAGAAAGGAAATCAACTGCTTGATTCTTTGCTACAATGAGCAAAAGAAATAGAAAATCAAATCATGCTATGTCAGTCCAAGCCACAATGTAATGCCCTTCCTACTATTACTAGTAACTCTTTTATTGGCCTCCTCTCATTGCTAATGAAACCACATACAAACAGTTGGACCTTTTGTGGGTTAGTTATAAAAAGCATTCTATGCCCAATAAAATATATTATCAGATGATTCTATTTGATGGGTGTGATTTTTATGATGATAAGCCACATGTTGAGGCATTTTCAGATTTCATGGAAAAGTTCTAGTTTGATGATGAGGACATATGGATGAGATTTTTTGTAAGATCTCTATGTGGAATGACACGAAGGTGGCTAGTTGATTTCCCTGAACATCACTTTGCCTCATAGAATGACTAGGTGACTGTGTTTGAAGAATTTGCATGTGGTAATCCAAGTTCAGAATGTGACAAAAGAGTGATACTAAGTAGAGGAAGAATGAAATGTACTAGATCAGTATATTGAGCCTAACTAGAACTAAATTCTTGCATATGTAGATGTTGTTCATTAGTTCAAATAGTTGGATATCTTCTGTAAGTTCTGTAGACAGTGAGTCTCTTGTAGGCAGTGAGCCACTTGTGACCAGTGTGCTTGGGCAGTGAGCCCCAGTGGCAAGTGCCATTTTGTACTCTCCTATTCTTTTAATAGAGAATACAATCTTGGGTTAGTCACCCCATGGTTTTTCCCTTAACAAGGTTTTCACGTAAAAATCCTTGTGTTATGTGTGTTGATTTCATTTTTGTTCTTATGGTTGCTTATACTTTCATGTTTTAATATAGAACTGAATGTTAAGAAAATAAAGAAAAAAATTTAATATAACTAATTCACCCCCCCTCTCAATTATCTGCCTTGTTTCCAACACTTGCAAGAGTGTACATGAACTATAATGTTCCTGCTCTTTCCATTCCTATGCAAGACTGTTCATTTAAGGGTCCATATTGATTACAATATTTGATCATTTTTTAATTTATATGTGGAATAATTAAATTGACAATATGTAGTATAAATATGTTGCAAGACTAAATCCTATAACCATGAGTACTATATCAACAATAGGATGGTCTGCTCAACTACTAGCTTCTATTTTGATATATTGCTTTCCATTATTGTTGATATAAAGGTTAGAGATAACAAGATTCATGGTTACCCATCATGAGGTTGCTTCTACCATTATTGCACATGATACATAACTTGATGCTTGACAATTCCTTTCTCAAGGCCATTGTTAATCATAAACACACACACATATATGATTACTATGAAAACATAAGTAACTTAATGCTTGACTCATAAACAAGATACAATAAGGTAAAAATGAACACTAATCAATGTTTCATTTTCTATTTCTAAACATGCATAAGTATATAACATCCTCTTAAGTCATCCATGGATACATACTATCATGTACTCTCAACACTCCATCAAAATTTAAAGTGCATTTGCAATAATAAGTGACATGACATGACATGTCATGAAAGTTGATGGTAACTCCTATCAATTTGTCCATGTCATAGAAAAGTCTTAGATATATTGTAGTATCCCCTAATTGATTGACCACACCTTCTTAATTCAAAGAATAAATTCCTAGCTCTCATTCACACCTCATGCTAATCTTGAGAATGATTAGGGATCCTTAGATTTCATGACACCATGTATGAAAGAATATGAAAAAGCTAATAGACACTCTACTATTACTCCTTTACACATGGGACTTGCTACACATGAAAAACAACCTTTGGCTTTTATCAAGATACTTCTCATAATGAACACATGTCTCTACCCATGGTTCCCAAAATAGTGTTGACTTTATTTCTGATTTATCATCTTCTACACTAACTAGTAAATATGGTAAAGCATTTTCTATCTTATAGAAATTAGGATATAATGGAAAAGGCTTGGATTTAAAACAAGGAATAGGATAACCCATTCAATCAACATAAAATGAACACACCAAGGGTATATGTTATTTTCCTTAGTCAAAGATAAAGATCCCAAATAATCACTAAAAATCATCTTTCCATCAACATGCATGATCAATCATGGTAAAAATCTAAAACTGATGCATCCCAAATTAATTTATACATTTGCATTTTTTTATGATAATTCTACTAATAATGAGGCATTGATTGATCATTTAGAGTATTTTGTGTTTAACTATTTGGTCATTTGTGTTGGATAAAAAGGTTAGAGATAACAAGATTCATGGTTACCAAAAGGTATTGAGATCATTAAGGTTGCATATAAGTTAAATATTTTAAATAAGAATATGATGTTGTTCTAACAACAAGTGATATTTTTTGTTTAACTACTAGGGATTTCATGATAATTTTTTGGTCAAACCTTTAAAAATTTATTTTAAGGATACTTCTCACTAGACTTGTTGATGTGGTGAATTATGTGATGTGTCACACCTCTAAGCCTTAGTTGTAGATAGATAAGAGTCCATTCTACATTTCTAAAAAAAATAGAGGTCCTATGATATTCCATATAACTACCACATGGTTGCAAACTTAGCTATACTATAGAGATTTTAAAATAGAGATTTCTAATTTAGAAATTAGGGTTTCAAATAGATAGTTTAGGGTTTAAAATTTATAGCTTAGGGTTTCACATCGGCACATTTTAGGGTTCCAAAATAGATCATTTAGGGTTTAATTTTTAGAAATTTTAGGGTACCATATTACAAATTTTTAATTCTATTATAATTTAAGTTAAAATAAATTCAACATAAAGCTTTGGTATTCACAAGTACTTGGTAAAAACTAGCAAAATGATGATTTTCTTGCATTGCTAGCTCTCCATGTCAATGACAACTCCCTACTGTCACACCCCATTTTTGGACAACTTAATTATGTTACTTTAAAGTAATTATTAGTTAGATGCTTTGATTATGCATTATGCATTATGATTATTATACTGTGTTGGCAAATGAATCTGATAAGATAGACTTATGATTATGCATTGAAAAAGGATATAATTTTCTAATCAAGATAAAGGAATTACTTCAAGATTATTTATTGATTAAATAGTTATTTCATGTTATTCATGATGTGGTTAATGGACTAACTACTATGATTGCAAATGAGGTGGATGCATGAAATTAGCTTTCTCCCCCTCTTGAATGAGGAGGGAGAGTATCACCAGAGAGGGATTTGGATGAGGTAAATGGATAGGATAACAAGCCTTGAGAACTCACACACACACAAGTAACACATTATTTCTATGTGTTTGGATACCTTTATGGTGTCATGAGTTAGTAATCCATGTGCCCTAGGTTTTTCCTTAATTTTGTTTTCACCATATTGTTCAATACTCAGCCTCAAGGGTCTTGAGTCATTGGACCAAGGTTTCTATAAGGTATATGGGTGAGGCTTTCTCTATTCTTTGAGTTTTGCCACCTTGTGATAGATTTTTTTCTTTAGGCTTTAAACAACCATGTTTGTTCTTTTTGATGACACTTTACATGCCATGGACCTTTTATTTTGATGTACTATGTGGAGCAATTTTTGTACTTCTTGAGCTTCTTTTAAGTTCTTCTTTTGAAAACACACTTCATTATACATTTGGGTGGCCATTTTTCTATGGATTGTTATGGGTTGATCATGTTGATGGATTTTAGATTGAATGTTCACTTGTCATGTTTTGATTTGGTTGAAGTTGTGGGGATTTTGTTGGATCCCCTTTCAATTTGTAATTTCACTTGAGGGGATGTTCCCCTTGAATTTTTACATGAAACATCATGAAATGTGCAAAAATATGAAAGAACCCGTCCCAAAAAGGATTTTTTTACATCAAATTCACCAAAATATGTGTTACTCAAAACATGACCAAGCCGGTGACTCATCCTTGATTCATACATGAACTCTCTCCTTACCACTGGTGACCTTTAGTTCACTCCCTCTATCGTGGTAGGAGCTAGTTGGGTAGAGGTGGGACCCAAGGGCGATTCTACTCTTGAGGGAGTGAGACGTTGTAGAGAGCAATTAGCCTATTCTAGGGCCCTATGTGGTTTTCTAGTTGTTGATCCCTTTCTATGGTTGTGGTTGTTGAGATAATAGTATGACCCAAAGATTTACTTGTGATGCTTCTACTATTTGGGTTTCTTAGATTCCAATGCCTACTAGGACAAACTATTATGTTCGTTGATGTGCCTAGCACGTTGTACCCTTTCTTTGTGAGCTTGAAGTTGTTTTTGTATTTGATTATCTTGTTGTACCACCCTAAGTATATGGTGTTGTTCTTGATTAAGTTATTGCTTAGGGTTTATTTCTTCTAATTCTTCAAGAACCTCTCTAACCCACTCCCCTCTAACTCCTGGGCACATTTGTATGCTTAGGGTAGAAGTAGAGCATTTGAACAAACTTGACTTAAAGTTTTGACCTAGGGTTTGACTTGTGACTTTATTTTGTATGTTGAATGTTGCATTTACCTTGTGATGCAACCAAGGGTTTACTTTTGCATGTAAATGTTCAGCAATACCTTGTGACAAAACCAAGGGTTTTCTTTTTCTAAGTTTCCTAAATTTTTTGTTGTTTTTTAATGTATGCTACTATATGAATGCAAGCAATAGTTTTGTTCTTTTCTCAATAAATAAAGATCATCTAATTACTACAAAAGGAAAATATTAATGTAAGACTAAATGAGTTTTCTTGATGTAAGTTTATCTATGTTTTTTCTATTTTGGAATTGTATATGGAAGTATAATCTACGAAAGCAAATGAAAGTCTAATCTAATGAAAACAATTTAATTTATTGAAAGAAATTAATAAATAGTCAAATGCAAAGAAAAGAAGCTATACTAACAGTTCCTATGAAGAGTAAAGAAATGACTAATTACCCTCCTCAAGAGGAATGTTGTGATCTAACTACTAAAAATCCTGAAAGAACCTAGAATATCCAGTTGACACATTAGTCTTCGCAATACCCTAAGGAATCCTTTGAGTCTGACAACCTCTTCATCCTCTTGTAGCATGGGGTCCTCC
Organism: Cunninghamia lanceolata; assembly: GCA_027924645.1. Lineage (NCBI taxonomy): Eukaryota > Viridiplantae > Streptophyta > Pinopsida > Cupressales > Cupressaceae > Cunninghamia > Cunninghamia lanceolata. The sequence continues at coordinate 2,931,088 of BSBN01000098.1, read as the reverse complement.
TCTTGGTGAAAATTGTGAAGAGAGAAAATTATCTAATTGAGCTTGAGACAACTAATGATTGAGCTTGAATTGAGATATAAGCACTATGTGGGTGTGCTAAATTGTTATAATGGAATTGGATTGAGCAAATGAGAGCATTGACATACTTTGAGAAGCTTTAGAAATCTTTGATAATCTATGCTAAGAAAAAATAAAAGACACATGTATCCTGCATGAGAATCAAGGATGCTAATGGAGAGCAAACAACAAGCTATGAATGGCTTCAACTATGAAATTTTCCTCCCTTATTGCTTGAGGGAAGAGGGTATTTATAAAATGGAATGGATCATGATAGGTGGGGATGATTGGGGGGTTAAATCTCTTGATTAGAGAGTTAAAAGGTTTGATTGAAGAGAAGACTAGGCTAATTAGGGAATGATGAAGCTATGAAAGCTTATCACAGGCTAAGAAAATGGAGTTTACATGAGTTAAAGGGGTTATAAGAATAAATCAATAGAGTTAACTATGTATTATTAAGGGTGATGGATGGGCTAAGAATAGTTCAGTCTATGTTAGGGTTGAAATTTCATGCGAACTAGAGAAAAAGAAAGCTTTTTGAGTCCTAAATTGAAGAGAAACAAACACAAGAAAACACGATAGGGTTTCCCCTTTCACCAGTAGGTCATCTAGGGGTCACCCAAGGGGGATCCATAGGAAATCTAGAAAATAGGGTTTCTAGGTGAAAAATAGGGGTTGGAGATTGGTCTTGGAGAGTCAAAGATGTATTATACCTCATGAAATAAGTGAAATGGATTAAATAAATAGGATCCCCCCTTTCACTAGTAGGGTCACTTGGGGCCCCATGGGGGATCTAGAAATAATAGATGGGATTTAGAAACAACAAAAGTTAAGTCAATTCTGAAAGATGGGTTTGTTTTGGGAGGTTATTTAGAGGCCTCTAAAGAGTGGAGACACATGAAAGAGACATGGGAAAGGTTGAATTACCAATTTATGGTGAAAATTAGCTATGTAGGCAAAGTAAAAAATGCACAAGAAGAAATGTTGACAAAGGGGAAAGTGAAGAAAAGTCAGAAATAAGAAGAAATGATGAAGCAAGGAATTGATCTCCATGTGTCGCCAAGAAGAGCACTATTGAGAGGGTGTTATATTAATGCTTCCATGTATGTGATTAAGATTACAACTCATCATAGGGTCCATGTGCAAGCCCATGCACTCTTTTAGTGCTTGCAGACACTACTTATCAACCCTGCTAGGGGTGCTTCCCCCAAATCCCTATGAGGGTGGTTGCTTGATTTGTTTGCTTCATATTGATGTTCTACTTCATTTGTATTTTTCTTTCATATTGATCATTTGATCTATCTAGGTCCTTTTCTTTGATTTCACTTGCATCTTCTTTTAGATTCTTTACTTCTTATTGGTTTAGGATCTACCTTGTTTTTTCGCTTCCTTTTGGATTTATGGACATATGTTTCCTTTTGAATTCATCTTGATTTTTTTCTTGATTTGAATTTGGTGCTTCATGTCGATGCTTTGTTTCATGGTTATTCTTGGATTCTTGTATTCTTTTGGATTCTTAAATTCATATATAGGGCATCCAAATTATTCTCAAAGCCTTTTTATGATCCCTTAGTGGGATGTGTTAGTGTAGGAATAATAATTCTATTACTTATTATTTAATGAGTAATTATGTCTATATTACACACATGGATTTAAGCCACCTTAGGTGGTTAGGTTTTGACTTGGAGAGTTTGGCACAACTCTATAGGCCATATGTTGACATTCAGTTGCCACCACCAATGACATGTTGTAGTTAACTTATACCACTTCACCCTTTATGTACTCCTCTTTGTTCATATTTTATGCATTGTAATTCTTATTGATTTCACTCCATTTTATATAATCAACATTTTCTTAGATGATTGTGGTTTATTTCATGGCATCAAAGCCTCACTAGTCATTTGTTTGTTCATTTGGAGGCATTGCTGGTGCAAGGCGTCTCTTTCTTGTGGTGAAGGCATTCAATTTTTCTTATGTAAAATACCCTTGTTTGACAGGTAAAAGAACTCCTATTTTGGCATTGCATTCTTGCATAGTGCTTGAGATTTGGATGATCAAAGAAGAGGAGGTCAATCTAGAGGTGTGATTCTAGAGTCAAAGAGGAGGTCAATCTAGGGGTGCGATCAAGTAGAGAGGAGGCCCTATTTAGCTTGTATTTTACATAGGCATAGTAAATTGGAAATCCCTATTTGGCATGAAGGGTTGGTTGAAGGCCAAAGGTGGAATTAAAGGCAGCCAAAGGGCTCATCTAGCAGACTTGAAGTTGTGGAGGCTCAATTTGAGAGACCCTATAATGCACAACATAGAACACAGGGCAACCAAACATAGATAAGGGTGTACAAATAGAAGCGAAGTGTGTTTGAAGCCTGACTACCGACTCATAGTATTGCATAGGGCGTTTCAAGCCTGTTTGGCAAGGGCATTGGAAGCTCAATTCAATGAGTAGGATGGTCCGTTTGGCCACACATCCAAGGTTGAACCAGGGCTGACTCCCCTATGAAGAAAGGGGAATGAGTGTTGATGTTTTTTGTAGCTTCAGAGGTAAGCCTAAAGTCAAGTTGGCCAAGAAGAACAAATAGGCTGACCTCCCTTTGTGAATAGTCACCTCTCCTTGGAGGATCTCCTCTCTTGGGTGAAGAGACATTTGAAGAAATATAAAAAGGAGATGGAATGGGAGTTAAAAGGACAAGTAAGAAAACAATATATAATAGCATATCTGATCTGAAAAACTTAACATGGTATCAGAGTGGAGGTATTCTCTAGGCCTATTATTTTGTAACTAGGAGAGAATATTGGCATCTTAAATGTCTTGGGTCTCGTAGTAGAGTGAATAAGCTATGAAGATTTGTTAAGAGGCTTTTGTGAGGGTGACACGTGTTAAAGTTGTAACATATTGGAACGACTAAATTAAGGTGGCAAGGAGATCGCAGGAATGGATTAAGTCCTTTGCAATTATACACAAGATCATTGGTGTAAATCTCGGCTAAAGGTAGTGAAATCCCTACCGAAGAACCAACAGTGCTTGTGGAGGTCAATAGGATCCCATATTTGGGCCATTCTTGCTTATCTGCAAGGCGATACACATTATACTGCAATTTCACATGGGTTGACTAGAATGGTCGATGCATTAGCCATGGTTTATTTAGATCGTGTCCTGTGGATGTGATCTTGACATAGTTGAAGTACCATCTGTGATGAGCACATATGCCATTGGATCATTTTGCACATACGGGATGAGAGACAGGGGCCTCGCCCGCTGAAAATGTCATTCCTGTAAATTTTATTGCTATGATGATGGTGTGATTCGATGGGCCAATTGAAGATAGTGAAGCCATGACTATTAAGAGTTTAGAGGCACCCATTCCATGCAAGTATTGAGAGGCATACTCTGAGTCTTTATGGTTATGATATGATATGAAATAAGCCAATAGTACTACTAATGATGTAGATCTACGAAAGGGTCCAAAGTGTTATGGATTTCAGTAGCCAAACACAGTTTCTCACTTTGAATGCTCTAAATGAATTTGATCCTAAGTTTTCTAGAGTTGATTAGCTCAAAAACTCAATGAGGTGTTGTTTTGGAAACTAAACTAAAGAACAATGGAAATAAGCCTGAAAAATGGAGTTGCCAAAAGAAAGAATAGGTCTATAGTATTTCTATGATCAAGAGGGAGTTCTATAATTGATGATCAAGGTTTGCAGAATCTCCTATGGGCAGAAGCTTCCAAAATTGCGATATATGTTTAGAACAAAAGTTCTCAGTAGATATTGGGGACTTGAGTTAGTCAATGAGTTCAAGGAGAAGGATGTTGTCAGGACATATCTAAGGAGTAAATCATGTGGTAGATAGGCCCTGAGGTAGGAGAGACCAAGAGGATGCTGAGTCACAAGGGAAAATCTTGGATTGGACAAGATCAAGCGAAATGGAAAGTGTGTGTGGGTGAAATAATACAGAAAGGGGTGCCTTTGGAACGTACCTAGGTAGACTCAAGTAAGTTTGCAATAGAACCATCTTGGAGGTAGGAATGAAGAGGTTGAGTATCTAGTGATACACAAAATAGAGTAAATGGATCTGCTCAAATCATGTTAAGTCAAGGCAAGGATCTTGCAAGGGGTTGTGAAGTCTAGGACTCATAGCTAAGAGGGAGAACTAGTGTTTGGTACATTGTGTGCATCAATATGATAGGGTTAGAAATGGTATTAAGGAAAGTTATTCAACTGAGGTACATTTGCACTGATGATTAGATGGCTAATATTCTCCCCAAGCCTCTCTCTAGAATGAAGCTTGTGCATTTTTGAGACAAGCTTGGAGTTGTGGAAAATGAAGCCCTTGCTGAGAGGGAGTCTCAGCATCAGTGATTTCTATTATCTCATATAATGAATTTTTTCTTTGAGATGGAGAAATTTGAGGTGAAAGCCCTTGTCCATGTCTGAGATAGAGATGTTGTTCTTTCCACCCTCTAGGAGTATCCATGGTGGATGTCATGTTGAGTGACTCCATGACAATGTATTTTTTCCACTAATGGTGGTAGCCATTGTGCACATCACGTTGAGAGACTCCATGATGATTCTCTTGTTCTTGTGTTTATCCACCCTCTGGGAGTAGCCATGGTGGATGTCATGTTGAGAGACTCCATGACAACGTCACGTTGAGTCACTCCGTGATGCGCACTTGTGTACTTGTTTTCTTCCACTCATGGGAGTAGCCAAGGTGGACATCATGTTGAGTGACTCCATGATGGTATCACATTGAGAGACTCCATGATAAATTTTTCTCACTAATGGATGGTGCCATTATGGGTGTCATGTTGAAAGACTCCATCACATGGATATCTGGAAAGATATCTTCCTAGCTAAGAGGGAGTGTTAATGTTTGTAGCTTCAGGAGGTTATAGATTTCATGGCTGAACAGTTCTAGTGATAGATAAAACAATACATACATTGGCCGACTCCCTCCTTATGCACTCCAATGACAATAGTTAGTGATAATGACTATTGTTGATTATGGAAAACCAATTTGAGAAAGCAATCGGTCAAATAAACTTCAGATAAACAAATCGATTCCATGAAATGCCGCATTTTGAAAGGGTAGTGGCTGATGGTTAGAAAGCAACCATTCAAGGCACATAAGAACTCAAGGATGACTTTGCTATACGTCCCTAGCTAAGAGGGAGTGTTGATGTTTTTGGTAGCTTTGAAAGGTAAGCCTAAAGTAAAGTCTGCCAAGAAGAACAAATAGGCTAACCTCCCTTTGTGAATAGTCACGTCTCCTTGTAGGATCGCCTCTCTTGGGTGAAGAGACATTTGAAGAAATATAAAAAGGAGATGGAATGGGAGTTAAAAGGACAAGTAAGAAAATAATATACAATAGCATATCTGATTTGAAAAACTTAACAATGAGGTCTGTGAAGAGGCTGTTAGAGGCATGGAATGACCCGTGCAAAGAAGGTATGACCTATGCAAAGAAGGCACCTAAAATGACTTATAGAAACCTCATTAGTGCCCCTATTTGCTATTTGCATTGAAGATGATGCCGATCAAAGGTTTGTGGATACTTTGAATGGATTGCCTGAGTCCTCTAGTAATTCTAACCTTTGGAAGCAACATATTAAATTTCTTAATGCCCTTTCATGCCCACACACTACCCTTGTTTGGGCTTTCTACCTGCACACCACCCCTGTTCGCCATTAAATTTTGGCCGCCCTTGCAATATTCTACCCTCTATCATTCTAGAACACCCTAATCTTGGTCGCCCATGCAATATTTTTCCCTTTTTCATTCTTGAACACCCGAATCTTGGCCACCCTTGGAAGATTTTACCCTATTTTAGGGATTAATATTTTTAAGTTGGGCTTCAAAATTATTTTGGCAAACCTTTAATTTTTTTTTTGTATATTTCATTGGCAAGGTTGAAAAATTGCAAGTGCCACAACTTTTAAAATACTAGCTTGTAAGTGAGAGTTGTTTGTGACAAAAGCACTTATTTTTTCAAGCCTAATCCATTAAGGACAATTTCACACTCTCATTATAATATTGTGCATTTTTTTCATTTCAAATTTGGATAGTCCATGTATATGCACTAAATCAAAGTGCCACAAAGCAAGGGGGGATCAAATTCAAGGGGTGTCATTGAGTCTTTGCCTTTTGTACTTCTAAGTCTCAACATAAATCTCATCTACATGGATTTATAAGTGTGATTAAGTTTATCTCCAAGAACTTCTATTCATATTGAGACCTTGAAAACACCCAATGGGAAGATCAACGAATAATGAAGTCACAAGCTAGAAAAAGACCTCATAAGTATAAGTCCAAGAGACTTTAATAGTATAGATGATTATGTCATATAATTTAGCTCATTGAGGTTGCAACTAAAAGAAGGTGGGATTGAGAAATAGGTGGATCAATTGATCCTTACGAACATCTTTCAAATTGAGAGCCTATGGTAAATGATCCTTAATCTTGCAACTGATTCACATTGGTTCACATCTCACATTGATAGCCTATGATAAATGAACCCAAATCTTGCATCAGATCACATCTCAAATTTGGTTAATGTTCTTGAATCTTCATGATACATGCTCCTATGGAGTCATTTCAATTATAGTTCAACATCGACATCGAGGTACACAAGTAACTTCCAGATTCATGCATCTTTTCTCTCTTTTAGAGGGTAATTTTTTCCCACAAGGTTTTCTACCTTATTTCTAGTTCATGAGAGATTTTAATGTATAGGGGTACCTGATCAGGCCTATTTGCTAGGACCCATTCTTATTTGTGCCCACCTAATCTATGCTTAAGGGGGTGTTAGTGTAGGAATAATAACGCTATTACTTATTATTTAATAAGTAATTTTGTGTATATTCCACACATGGCTTTAAGCCACCTTAGGTGGTTAGGTGTTGACTTGGAGAGTTAACACAACTCTCCAAGCCATGTGTCAACACTCACTTGCCACCGCCAATGAAGTGTTGTAGTTGACTTCTACCACTTGACCCTTTATATACTCTTCTTTGTTCATATTTTATGCATTGCAATTGTTATTGCTTTCACTCCATTTTGTGTAATCAACATTCACTTAGATGACCGTGGTTTCTTTCAGGATGTTATCTTGAAATGCCATGATTTTTGTGATTACTTCATCATTTTGGATTAAGTCTAGATATGTATGATCTTGTTGGTCCCAATCTAATAGTTTATGATGTTGGAGATCAAGGTTGATGGTATGGATAGTGGTATCGATGAAAGGATTGAAGACAACATGATTTTTACATGGGTTATGAATAGAATTAATTTTGATGTTCACATTGGAGGAAGTTACCTCAGATATCGTCAATGATCAAAGTGTCACAAACATCATTAGATTACTTGTTAACAAGTTTGTAGCTAATGCCTTGGTATACATGATTTGCATAAAATGTGTACAAGTTCTAGGGTGCCTTTCTCATGAAGGCCCAATCCCTTTCCTTTGTAGCCCATAATTTGACAAATTTTTCTTGTGATGGATATTTGTTTCTATTGAAACATGGTGACCATTAATGCACCACCTAGAAATATTAGAACTTTCAATTTTCTCATGTGCAAGGAAACTGGCGCTACCCCTCAACCCCACTCTTCACCCCAATAGACCACTGTCATACCACCATCCCCAAACCTAGGCCCTTGGTCCCTGCGACCCATTCCCGCATCCCCCGATCTCCTATCCTTGAAACTCCATGGAACACTATTTGAAAATGAAAAATTGAAATAAAGTATATCAAATATGGAAAGATACAAAGCTAGGAAGAGTTCTTCACCTTTGATCTATTTATTTATTTTATGTTTAATGCATTATTATTTTATCTATTTCAATTGAAAAATAATAAGAGAAAACACTTTATTTTTTGAGAAGTTAATTTTGAGTTGAAATATAAACAAATTATATCTTGAAGGTTTCTAATAAAATGTTGTTTTTAATTGATTATTGACATTTTGAAGAGTTGTGATTTCTATTAAAAATATTTGTGTTAATTTAAATTATAGATAATAATAATTTTTTAAATATAAATAAATTATAAAAAAATTTGATCATTTTTTATATATTTAATCTGTATAATTAATAAGACTTGATAAAATATTTTAATATCTAATATACTTGTATTGATTTTGATAAATTAATAAACATATTTTTTTGTGGGGAGAGTTTATATTTTTCTTAAAACCTAATTAAGAAAGTCAAATAACCAAACCAACATAAAATTTTGGTAGGGGTGACCGGTTACTCTGGCTAATCCTCCATGGCATGTGATTCCTTGTGGAGACTGAATCATAGTTATAACTGGTGACAAATTCAGCTATATTCTTTAACCTGCGAACAGTGATTGGCCCGCGTAATAGACAACAAATGAAAATAATTTCTTTTCTTCTGCTGTGACCGTGGTGGAGTCTTCATCGTTGGCGACAGCTTCATGTGCAGAGGCATTTCAACCTGTTAGACTCTGCGTGGGGTCAAGAGTGGTGACCGCTCTTCCTAACGTAAGGCATTGTCTGTATGAAAAATTATGAGCCTTACCTCACAGGCCGCATTCCAAGAAGATCAATTATGGCTTGTGCAGATATTGCTAAATTCATAAATTTTGACAAAGTGTTTGAACTGTTGTTACCTTATTATTGTTTGACAGGGTACCAATGTGGTGCTAATCAATTCAAGGCCACATATTTGTCTATTGGATGGTAGATTCATCAATGAAGTGCTTTGTTAGACCATCTTTTGGTATTGATGGGCTTAAGCAAGTTGATATGAAGGCTGCAGTAAGGTCTGAGGATGAAGATGTCAGTGATGGCTATTTTTAAATATCATCCATTTTAACAGTTAAAGGTCAATTTTGACCAGTAAAAATAGGACAAATATTTACCACTTTTTGTTGTAAATGAGGTGTAAAATTGCTATCGATTGTTTGATCATTGAAGTGGATGATATTTAAGTAAAGTGGTTAGTGAAGCTATCCATGATATTATTAATACACAAGAGGTAGTTAAGCCTTGTCACAAACCCGAAGGCGGTTAAGTCTTGTCACAAACCCAAGCACAAGGAGACCAGGGGCGCACATCTTGTCACAAACCCAGGCACAACACAAGGAGACCAAGGGCACACATCTTGTAACAATCCCCCCAAGTGCAAACGAGGGGTTCAAACCTATGACCCAGGCTCTGATACCAATTGTTAGCAAGATGGTTGCCATTGCACTAAAAGATTGACCTATTAATGCCCGATAAAACCGCTAGAGTTAATGAATGCACAAGAGGTAGTTAAGCCTTGTCACAAACCCTAACGCTGTACTACACAACACAAGGAGACCAAGGATGCACACCTTGCAACAATTAGTTGAAGTTTATATTGTAATATTAAACATGAGAGAAAATGCAAATATACTATCCAAATGGACATTTGTGCACCATAGCCATATCGATTTTCCATAATAGGCTCTCTTAGAATTCATGTGATTTATATTTGATTTATATTGTGTTAAGGAGAAAAGAAAATAATATTGAGTGTTTTGCATTGAAATATTTTGTTCTACTTTAAGGTTAATGTTTGAATTGTAGCATTAGTGGAAGTCCTACCATTTTAAGGTTAATGGTATGGATTTTTGAAAAACTACATTAAAATTGAAATGGTGAAATTTGCATGCCCATGTCATTTTCCATTTAATTTTGTTCGTGTTTTGAGGTAATGTCTTAATACACACACATAATGGAAAACAACATAATATTGGACCACAAAGTTGGGCTCATTCCCTTAGCCTTTTTATCTATTTAAAAACACATATTCGTAGACATTTAGATCTACCTTATCTAATTACACACTCTTATATATTTGTCTTATTTGTTGGTTCATCACACTTATCTATGCACCTACCTCCATTTTCTTGTTTGCTAATTAGATTTGATTATTATTCCATTCCATGATAAGTATGCATATGTGGGGGGGATTCCATGGTCATGAAATTTTTTCTTTCCAATTTAAAGTTCAAAATTCAAATTTCATGGATTGGGCCCAACAACCCTTCTATCTTGAGCCAACTACGGACACTTTTGGCCCAATTTGATGTTATGTCCTTGCATTTAAAGACATTCAATGTATTTATTCTAATAATCTCCTATAATAATTTAAAAGTACATCATTCCTGATCATTGAAGTAATCAATAATAATCCACTTTAAATTGGTGCAATAAAATGACTACAAAATCTTCATCTTAGGCATTTTCCTTTTTTTTTGTGATATTGATCAAATTTCATGGAGTTGATCAAGGGCTCCCTCATGGATCAATCATAAGACAAGCTACCAAGGTTTTTACTAATTCCACCAATCCTACAAATTTGAAGGAAAGGTAGCATACAAGGTTATACATCAATCGAAGTTGTAGAATAGAACCTAACAAATTGTTATGATGAATCTAGAGCATAGGTACAAATTTGTGGTTGTGAATTTGTCCCAAATCCACAAATTGTCCTCTAACAGGGTGGAGATCTACTATAGAATTCTAGGTGGTTACACTAATAGTGAGGGAGCATTTATGATTTTGAAATCATGGATATTCCAAAATCTTATCCATTTAGCATCACTCTTTGGCTATCAAGCTAAGTAGCATCCTCCATCATATTAAAATTCCTAGCTTAGCATTCAATTATCTAAATATTCCATCTCAATGCTAAACTTTCTTTTATCTCTAGGCAAATTGTTTCTTATGTATATGCATCAAACTGGATTAGCCTATACCAACCAATTATGAAATCTTTAATTTCTTTTACTTTTTTGGGTCAAACCTGTTTGATTCTACACTTCCCAACCTTTTTTCATGGTTTCTAAATTTCATTTTTAGATTTGGTATTAAATTAATTATTCACATTTTTTAGTTTTACCTAGGGTTTGATCTTTATTTTAATTATATCTTTTGATGGAGTTTGGCTTATACATAATGAATCATATTTTATTTGACCCTCCCACCCTAGGATATCATATCATTATGAAACCTATTAGGGATTTTTTATTAGCTGATTTATATACCTTCAATTTAGATTCCAACATGTTTCTATCTTTCACATCATATGACACATCTATCCTTGATACACTTATACAGTTTTATGCAATGGTAATGTAGTGCCTTATATAGAGGTGTTCTTTCATGTGTTACCTGACCCTGCTCATTTATTGAATTGGCCAATGATTACCCTATTATTTTAGAGATGCTATATTTATTTGTGCACACTCCATGATAATCTTGTATCTCAAAATGATGATGAACAAATACCAAGTGAGGATCTTTCATGTGATTCACATATGCATGGCATTAATGTACCTAGTAATAATACATTTTATACATGTCAGGATAGTTCCATAGATTCATGTGCTTTACTTGAATTACCCTATATTGTACATGGTGATTAGCATGTTAATGATCATTATTTTTAATCCCATGTTGAGTCTATAAATGCTTACACTTTTTCACTTGAAAATAGCTTTTGCCTTGATACTTTATTAGCTTCTCATGTTTTTATTGATACTTCATTGCTTTCTCCTACATTGCATGATGATATTATGAATCTTAGTGAGGAACTTTTGCATGATAATTATGATGAAATTAGTGATTCAGCCTACATGAGAAATCATTTTTCTTGCTAAATTGCATGCTTATAGATGATGATATGCTATTTATTAGTGATTTTATATTACATTTATGTGGTGGAGATTTAGAATGCCTAATTCCTACCCATGAAAAATATCAATAAATAATGATAATAAAATAAATTAGTAAGAAATAATGAAAGAAATATGATGATAGGAGAAAATTCACTTAATCTAACTTAATAAACTTCCTATAAAGCATAATTTTTTATATCAATTATCATAAATGAAAATTCAAGAATATGAACATTTCTTATACAATTATACACATTCATAGTAAATACCATATGATTATCCATTCACAAAGTGGAAAAATATTTTCTTGGCTACAGTACCCTGCATGGTAAATAAGCCTAAAACTGCACAATAAAATGTAAACATTAATTCCACAAAGTCAATAATTTTACATAATAGATATCAATTGCACAAGATGACGAGGCTATAGGCCCTAAGGGCAAAACCTAATGTATCGAGGGCTCATGATGTACATTCCTAGATACGTACAACATAGAGACTTCATAATTCAAAGGAACTAGTCTTGTAACCATAAGGTTGACTTAGATACAATATATCATAAGGAATCTAGTTCATCACATAATATTTTTAGAGTATCATTCAAGTTCTAGAGAGTACACATAATATTTATATTTATGAGTAACCCCTACAGGGGTAAAATAAGTAAGTTATAACAACAACAAAAACATTCTAACCATTCTCTATCTCAACACATCATACAAAATGCAGAAAATAGACAATGTTTTTACTCAACTTCCAAAAATGGGTGCGAGATTGCAAGAAGGCCGCAACATGTGAAATAAGACATATTTCTTCTCAAGAACTATTCACTCATCATGAGTACACTCATACATCATTTATGAAGCCATCTACAATGATCTTTCATGGTAATTCACCAATTCGGAAGACATGTCTTTAACTAGTCATAAAAATCATTCATCACTTAGCCAATCTCACACAATTAAGGAAAGGATTCCAACTTCTTCTATTTCCAATAAATATCATCAAATTACTTTACTTAATTCTATTAAAACAAAACAAGTATATTGTTTAATAATAGGTTCTTCTTCCATTGAAACTCAACACATACATTCTTTACATAACATGGAAATCATTCATTTAGGTTATCCCAATTCTATAATGACTGAAACATAATTTTTTTCACCAATAACTAAGATTTAAGATCAAAAACAATTTTCTAACCACATTTCTAATTTTAACTAAGAAAGCATATAAGAAAAGAGATTCATTACTCTAAGAAAGCATATTCTTCCTAACTAATCATTTACTTAAATATTTCTTAACCAATTATTATACTTGTTAGTGTGAAAAGTTACATTATCTATCTAGTTATCTTTTAGCATGTCTAGGAGATTAATATTCACACTTGGTTAAGTCCAACTTTGGGCTTCTTACCCTTTTTTGTGTCACCTCATGTGGTGAAGACATGTGTACTCACCTTTGTGAGACACCTACTTCATGCAAACTTGCCACTTGCTCAAGCATATGTCATTTGAGGTGACAAGTGTTGCACCTTTGGAGGGTTGCTCAGTCATTGTATACGACCTTCTCACCTCCACTTGTTTGCCTATTTATGCAAGGCTCTATGTACATAATCTTTATCTCTTGAATATCAAATTTTGCTTTTTGTGCTCATGCTTTGTAGAAGTTTATATTGTTTTTTGTTTACAAATCTTGGCTGAAACTTTCATGGTATTAGAGCGGTGCAAACAAAATCCTTCTCAAATCTAAGAAGTTTCAGCATAGCCTTGTCAAAATTTCAATTTTTGGTCACCTTTTTGGTCTCTCGCTTATGTCTGGTCGCCTGGCGATTCTTCATCAAGATCATGCTTGCTATAGAAGCTATCTGCAAACCAGCTTTATCCTGTTGTTTTCTCTGTTATGATTTGAGTGACAAGAGGTGTTGTCGCCTTTGTTTTCTTGCCATTTCAAACTTTAGGGGACACATCGCAGTTAGTAAATCCCTCATCTTCTATCATTTTTCAGGCTTCACACATTGTTCAGAAGTCTTGTTCCTCTGCAAGCGTCTTCCTTCATAGATTCGGCCCTGTGGCCTTTGTTGAGGTAACTATTTTTGGTTGTCATTTTACTGGTAGCCATCCAATGTAGAGATCCAAATAGATCTGGAGGAAGTGAACATGGTTAAATTTCTTCATTTGTGCTCGTTTATTGATTTCTTGTTGGTGAATGGTTGCCTCTACTCACATTAAAAGAAGTTTGCTTGTTGTTTTTTGAAGCTGTGATCGATTAGACGCTATTCATTATTGCCATCACTTCTCTGTCACTATCTATAGCTTTCAACGTTTCTTCTGGGTGTTGAGGTCACAGTTTGCTTCCTTGAGGATGTTGTTCTGATAGTTTTTTTTGTAGAAGGTAACTTTCACTATTTCTTGGCATTTGCTCAAAGCAAGTGGACGCCATATATTGGTTGCTATTGGTGGCCTATGATTGCAGAAGTCACCATCAAATTTTAGCTCCCTCAAAACTGCCTGGTTTGAAATCTTCGGTCACTGTTCCATGCATTGCAGCTTCAATACTTGTCGTGGCCTTCAACTCTTTGCAGGCTATAGTGGTTTACTAACACCTCTTCAATAGTTCACGAGTCCCAGTTAGACTTTGCTTCTGCCCACATCGGCCTCCACATGTCCATTTCGGTCTCCAGTCAGCCACTCAGCCCTCAAAATCAGGCTTTCATTGCACAGTCCCATTTGGGACTCTCTTTTTTTTCTTGTGGGCCAGTACAAGGCCTTCAACGGCCTTTTTATGACTTGTTCCAATAGTAGTTTCTAATCTTATCATCACAATCTTTGGTCTATGACACATAATGGTTATGAAGAGTTTGGTTTCTCTCTTTTGGCGAATATTATTTTAGAGCTATTGTAAAAGAAAATTACAAATTGGTAACTTTTTAAAGTGCCAAATTTTCCTTGTAAAGTCAAGTGGGTTCAAACGCACTCATATAAAGTGTCAAACTGACCCTATTTGTCACATTTTTCTCATGCACTCAAACTATAAAGTGCCAAAACAAGGGGGGATCTAAAACTAATCAAACGGTTGTCTTGTGTTTTGTTCTTCTTTTCACAAAATGGACCTAATACTAACTCCATTTAACTACTATGAATGGAAGCAATCAATGGAGATAAAACTCAAGAAACTAGGATTGCATAGGGTCACTATGGGTTTGGAACCTGAACCACAAGCTACTGTAGAAAAATGTAAATGGTTTAATAGGAATGATGAAGCCTATGGTACATTGTGCATGTCTCTTTCTTCCAACCTTCTCTTTCACATTGCTTCAGCCACAACACCTAATGTTGTATAGACAACATTAGAATCTTTGCTTGGCAAACAAGATGTAATGAGAGGACATCAACTGGAAAATGAACTAATAAGTCTTAATCCACAAGACTTTAACACAATTCAAGATTTCTTCACTAAACTATATTTGCTAAGGTTTCAACTCAAACAATGTGGAATTGAAAAACAAGATGAACAATTGGTTCTGTGTCTTGTCAAAGTTAGGTCCTATGTATGCCGTGTTTTTTTCAACTTTTCATGCAACAAAGGATGCTCATGGTGCATGCTTCACTATGCCTTCACTTTCAGATTTTGTTATTTCTCTTAGAAAGGAGCAAGACAAATTAATTCAAATGGGTACAATGAAGACTTCAAAGTCACAAGCTCTTGTTGCAACTGAATCACCAATTAAGTCAAAGAAACAACATAAGGATCAAGCTAAAGGCACAAAATCTGAATCACCATATGTTTCATCTCCCTTCTCAAAAGGGAGAAGTTTTAAGGAAAGTCCCACATGTGCTTACTGGTAGAAACTTGGTCATGAAGAAAGTAGATGCTTTCAAAAAGATAAAGATGAGTTAAAGAAACTTCTTCAACAAACTCAACTTGAATTGTCGAAACTCAAGGCAAGTGGTTCTTCTAATTTTGCATCTACATCATCCACAGATTCAGATAAAGGAAAGAACAAAGGTATGGCACTCCTTGCTTCAGCAAAACCTACATCACATAAGTGGCTTCTTGATTTAGGGGCATCACACCATATGGTTACCTCAAAGGAGTTGTTTTCTACCTATGAGCCATGTTCATTCCCTCCAATTCTTATGGGGAATAACACATATATGAATTCTTATGGAAAAGGGTCTAGTGATATTGGTAAAGGAACATTTAATGATGTACTTAATGTTCCTTCTTTGTCTACCAATCTCCTTTCCATTTACCAGATCATACAGAATGGCACAGGGAAAACAGTTCACTTCACATCCACTTTAGTGATTATTAGAGATTTGTAGAGTAGAGACATCATTGCTCCAGGACATGCTGATCATGGTTCTAGAGTGTATTATTTTTCTTGCTTTGGCTCTGCCAACTTTGATGATGGTTTGAGTATAGATGACATTAATACCTTCAACCTTCAGAAGGAGACTCAGTTTGCTTGCTTGCACCTTGGAGTTCTATCCTCCTCATTGGTTCCCACTCCTACTGATATTCTCTCTCCTTCATCTCCTACTTTTTTGGCTTTGAGTGTTCCATCATCTTTGGGTTCTCATGATACATCATAGTAGGATCGACACATATGTGTTACTAATGTAGTTGATTGGGATGACTACTTGGTAGGCATATCAGACTTGTTTAGTGAGTCCCAATGTTTTATAGAGTTGCTAGATACTTTTGATGATAGTTATGCTATTATCACCTTGGAGGATGTTGTTCCTCCATCTACTAATTATGTTCTAACTCCACTAGTGGTTTCACTATAGCTTCGACAGATTTCATTGCAACATTTAGAGACTTATGTTCTTCTCACTTGGGAAGATATTATGTACCTTTCTACAGTTTTCCTTCTTCCACAAGGAAGACATGTTGTTCGACATTGCAAGATCACTTTTAGTGTTCTTCATCAAGCATCACTGAGCACTATAGGATCCATCATCTTATGGGGGGCTCTCTAGTCTCTCTCTTTCTCTCCTATGGGGGGAATATTTCTTGTACTTTTGTGATAGAAGTAGTTCTTGGGGGGTCATGAGTCCTCCTATCTTTCTTCTTCTTTCACTCATACATTTGCTTCTTGCATCATTTTTCTCTCTTTTTGGAGGAAAGTTTTTCCCACTGGGTTTTCTTTCTTTCTTCACTTTATGAGAGATGCATTTGTTCATGGGTACCTGATCAGACCTAGTTGTTGGGATCCATCATTGTTTCACTACTCCCTAAGTTGCACTTAAGGGGGGGTGTTAGTGTTAAAAGTTACATTATCTATCTAGTTAGCTTTTAGCATATCTAGGAGATTAATATTCACACTTGGTTAAGTCCAACTTTGGGCTTCTTACCATTTTTTGTCTCACCTCATGTGGTGAAGATATGTGTACTCACCTTTGTGAGAAACCTACTTCATGCAAACTTGCCACTTGCTCAAGCATATGTCATTTGAGTAGACAAGTGTTGCACCTTTGGAGGGTTGATTAGTCATTGTATACGACCTTCTCATCTCCACTTGCTTGCCTATTTATGCAAGGCTCTATGTACATAATCTTTATCTCTTGAATATCAAATTTGGCTTTTTGTGCTCATGCTTTGTAGAAGTTTATATTGTTTTTTGTTTGCAGATCTTGGCTGAAACTTTTAATACTTTCATTCAATTATGAAAATGACAATCATATAAAAAGACCTATACTATAGAATTTTAGGAGAAAATAAATATGATCAACTTTTTGGTAGGGTAACTCAATATATTCTTGTTATAGGCAAAACCATATTTCTAACTTGGCTAACATGATAAGAGAATATTCTTAACCAAAACATAATGAAAGATAAAGTATGAATGAAAATTTAAAAGAGCTTTGATCAACATAGCAATAGATCCTTTTTAGTTAACATTATCAAATTAAAGTTCTCTAATCAAATAATCTATATATTATTACTTTTACTAAATAAATCAAATTCCATTCATATCTAAATATATGAAGATTCTAGACAAGCCATTAAAGATTTAGTTCTCTAATATAATTCTAATTAATAGTATTATAATTTTGAAAGTAACCTAAAAGCTAAACAAACAACTTAGTGTTTTATCCCATATAAAATGTATTGCAAACATTAAATTGACTTCTAAGAACATGACAAATCAATCATTTCAATTATTAGAATCTCATATGAAGTACTAACTTAGTCTAAAGCAAACAATATAGCCACAATCTTCAATTTTTGCAATAACAATATATATTCAACAAGATAGAACTATCAGTGATAATTGCTTCGTATAAAGATAATTATTACATTTAACAAAAGAATAGAAGAGTAGAAACATAAAAGACCTAAAATCTACTCCATTAGTTTATGCACAAATAGGTTTTCTTCTAAGGTATTGGTTAATCAAAATTCAAGTACTAAATAGTTTTCAAAAGAACATGAATGAAGGCATACAGAAGAATAAATAGTAGAGAAGCAACATACAATTGCCTCATACATGCAACAATCAAAGATGCATCATGTAATGAAATATATACCCATACATTAGCTAATGTGTAATCACATATATACAATGAAGACCAATCTCAACCAGTGATAAAATAGATAAACTTCATCTCGGATGCTATTTCATACAATTTAGACACTACCATAGAAATTAGATTTACCATTTCACTTCAAACAAAATAAGGTTCAAAGCTAACACAATGATAGTCTTATCAATTTCAATATTTCCACATAATATATTCTAGGGAAAGATAATATAGTTATTTGTACAATCCCAAGTATTATATAATCATGATATGGGACTATTCTGGTATTTCTCAACTAGTGCAATAGTAGCTATGCTGTGTATCTAACACAGCAAGTTTTAAAAGAGATATTGATTCTGCTTGTTATCCAAGTCTAGAGTCAATTTACAAGATCAACTAAGGATGGATTTTCTAGTTAAAATCAATAACCTCATTACCACTCTAAGTGAAAATCTAAGAACAACTGAGGAATTCATTACTAGGTGGCAAAGATAAATAATTGGAGACCTAGGTATAAGACTAACTACCTTATAAGTACTCTGAAGATTGGAGATTGGTTTCAACAAAGTGACCCCTAAGGAATTTAAAAAATTAACAGAATATACAAAAGAGAAATCACAGAATAACATAAAGCTTGCATATAACAAAAATTTATTTCAAATAACAAATCAATTCCATAACTTAGTGCATACCCAGAATATTACTGATATGTAATCTTCACCAAAATTTCCTAGCTCACATCCATTTTTTCTGAAGTCTTTTTTTCTCAAAAAACCAGAGCCATCCATTTTATTCCCTACCATATCAATGTTTATTTTTTCGAATGTATCTTTCTTTTCTCACCTCATATATTTCTTGATCTTTTAAAACCAAACAACATGCCTCTTCATATGCCAATCTAGACACCCATTTTTTTATAAACTAAAAAATAGATTAGAATAATTTTAAAACATAATTTAATTACTAAGATTCTCTCTTGAATTACAAAACTATGATTTCTTGCAAGTGGCATAGAATAAAAGAATTCTTTATAAAATATGTAAATATAAAAGCATAAATGACAATAAATGATTTTCTTTTGAAAACAATATTAAATCATCTAAATAATTATTTTGAAACAAAACAGTTAATTAATTATTCTCAATAAAATATCATAATTAATAAATAGGGTTTAGGTAGCCTTACATTCTTCCCCCCTAAGAATGGACTTCCTCTTGGAAGTCATCAAGGGGAATGAATATTTCCTAGCTTCAACACATCCAGCAAAAGTTAGATTTCACCAGAGAAGTCATCTGTACATTATTAAAATGAAGTAATCGATATGAACATTCTCCATTCAGAAATCAAACACAATACAATGTGCAATGGAAACCAAAATTCACTAATTCATCTTTTATTCATAAGCAAATTACGTAGTTACTAAAAACTACAATGATTATCAACTTAATAGTTAACAAAGTGAAATCAACTTAAATCCATTTTACCATTCAAAATTCATGTATATCATTTTGCACATTAAAATTTTATAACATCTACAACATTATCACTTAACCAAAGAGCCTCAATATATTACCATTAATCAAATTAATTGCAAACATATTCTTTCATAAAACATCACATGTATCAATTCCCTACTTAATACATCATATATACTCCTAATGGGATGAGGATGATCAGTGTCAAGTAGAATCATAATGCCAAAAATAGATCTTACTCAATTTCACAAGAAACATTCCTTAGGCCATCTACTCCCCTATACAACCTATTAGGGATCCCTCTTGGGTATGGCAATATACACAACTTGCCTTACTTCTCACAAGCTAGCAGCAACAAATACTAATAAAGTCTCAAAATAAAGAAGTTTCCATTGAGGAAAATTTCAAATAAAATCATTAAAACTTCATATAAAGGGAAATTAAATAGTGGAAGTCAAAACAACAGTTCAAATTTAAACAATATACCTTAATAAAATAGTCCTTAAGGCAAAAGGACAATTTCAATCAACCAAAATCTAAAAGAATTCAAACTGCTAGCCCAAAATTAAGAAATATGTCACAATATTCAAATCAAAGTTCAATAATTTTCCATAAAACTTTACATCACAATCACCACATGATTTCAAACGAGCCACTTAAGGGGAGGAGGGGAATGTGGTGGTCTCAATCTACATAGAGCTCAATAATAGATTACAATGCACATATTCCAAACAACCCAGGTTAAGCATATCATATACCACAAAAGGAATTGATCATGAAATTTATCCAATTATGAACATTCAACAATTATGGATAGTCACAATTTAGAAAACTCCCTTTTTCACAAATGTAGCTCCCTTATCACAATTGTAGCTCCCTTAACACAACAGTAGCTCCGATAACACACAACTCCCAACACCATAGCTCCAACCTCCATTTCTCCCAACAACATCAGCCACAACACCAACACCATGAGTATCCCCAAAGGGGCATAGGTCCCTACAGCTCCCTTTCTATAGCTCCCAAATCACAACATAGCTCCCAAACTGTAGCTCCAAAACCACAACCAACCACAAAACCAACACCAACACCATGAGTATCCCCAAAGGGGCATAGGTCCTTGTAGCTCCCTTACCATAGCTCCCAAAACGTAGCTCCCAAATCACAACTGTAACATTAGAAAATATCCCCTTGGGGGCTTTTCCCTCATAAGGTTTAGCTCCTGGGTCTTATAGCTGCATTTAGGATATCTTACATCATATTTTGACATCCTGATGAAATGATACCTAAGCTTCATGACAAATGGGACCTAGGGGATCCCTTGAACCTAACCTTGACTAAAGTTAGGGGGGAGGACTTGGGTGCCTGTGCCCTAGTCCTGCCCTATTTTGGGTTAGTCCCAAATTTTAAGTGATTATTTGTGACCTTTATCTGGGTCCTATGCCGACACGGTAAGTTTGAATTACAAAATTCCTTGCAGGAGTGTTTGTAGTTGCATATATAAGCATATTTAGGCATTCATTTGTAAACAAGATGACTACTAGCTAGCAATTTGGATTCTCAAGTTAATGTGAAGGTGATTCAAACCATTCATTATGTAGCAAGAGCAAATTTGTGTTATCTATGTGTTTGTATTTGCAGATTTCAACAATCATCTCTTCATGGCATGAAGACTTTCTTCCTCCCATGAGATCTTCACTACAAGGTGACATCATTTGTGTTTTTGAGCATTTATCATTTGGTTTATTGCCTCTGCCTCACAAGGGCATGCACTCTCTATCTAATAAAGGTGTTTGGAAGACTTGAATGTCTCTCTAGGGCTTGATTGAGGCCAGCCTCTAAACACCACAACCCCCTCCCAAAGTTTTTGTGATTGTAGTGACGTACATTTTTGCCCACCATTTGAGTTTTCCTTCACTTTTCAAAAGGAATAAAAGTGTTAGGGACCAATTATCAACTGTTTAACCATTTTTAAGTGAAAGGCCAAAATGAGTATTGAGGGGCCATCAAGCAAAGACACAATGTATGCAAAAATAAAGTACAACATTACCATAAGGAATCACCATTTCTATCAAAGGGGCTACTTTTGATACATATACAAGCTTCTATGAACAAGATACAACCATATAGTTTCAATACTCTGCATATTA
Organism: Cunninghamia lanceolata; assembly: GCA_027924645.1. Classification (NCBI taxonomy): domain Eukaryota; kingdom Viridiplantae; phylum Streptophyta; class Pinopsida; order Cupressales; family Cupressaceae; genus Cunninghamia; species Cunninghamia lanceolata. Next base: position 2,909,195 of record BSBN01000098.1, on the reverse strand, counting down.
AATGAAAGCGTGGCTCAGAGTGAAGTTAGGTTATCAGCCTTATGCTTGAGTTGTGGTTTACATTAAGGCATATATCATACAGGTGGTGCAGCTCAAGCATAAAAAGGGCATTGTCATTTCAAACAAATGGCATGTCATATTCTATGTGGCGCTGCCAATACACGATAAGACACATCCATTAAATGTCTCAGCTACAAGTTCCAAATGTGAGGATGCACAAGCAAATCAAAGTCACAACATACAACACAAAGAAGATTCATCCATACACATAAGTAGCATTATGAATAAAGGTGCATTTCATTTGAAGTAACGTTGCTATATCTGGTAACAAGCAATATGAAACAATATTGGTAAAGGATATGGCATCTCTTATTAATCATGGCACAACCTTGAACATGAGTATTGTTTGATATGGTGGATTGGCCTTTAGTTGAAAATAGTGTGGTCTACTTTAGCACTTAGTAGATGGAGGTTTCCAATGTTCAAGATCACATTACTACTCATCAACAAGGGAGGACATCGCTTACACTCAGTCAGCAATTTGTGGTGCCTGAGAAATGAAGATGTCCTTTTTAATATTAAACAACCAACATAGACAGAGGCTTAGATTCAGAATGATGGCACAATCATGGCAAGGAACAAGACACTAGGTATAGAGACACAGTAACTAAAACCCATAGTCATTGTCAATAATAGATACAGTTAAAAGGAGATGCGAAGTCTGACAAGTGGTAGTTGCAGAATGAAAGAGAGCAACTCAGAATCTTGCAAAGTCTTCCAAGTGATAGCTGTGGGAGAGAAAAGAGAGTAAACAAAATTGATGTGGAGCCTTCCATGTGTAGGATGCAGAGTAAAAGTTGTTGCAACTCAAAATGAAGTGGAATTCTCCATGTGGGTGAAGCACTGTAGAGAGAGGAGGAGAATACTGCGGAGGCGACCACGTGGCTCAAGCGAAACACAGGAAATTAAGTTTTGTTTCATTTTAATAGACACATTTAAAAGGTCACATGAAGCCATTCTATTTTATAAAGGAGCTGAGCTTTTATAGAGTATAAAATATGACATGGGCCCTCCCTTTAATAAGTGAAACTTATTAAATATAAGTTTCTCATAGTCTAAGCTTACGGGAGAGGTAAGTTTTAAATAGAATATTTTATATAGCCTCTCATTTTAAATGGAGGATCCCTCTACTTGTAAAATAATGCTTTACGAAATAAGATACTAGGTAACTTTTCCACGAGAAGGTGAAAGAAACTTTTAACTCATGAGAGATATAAAGTTATGAAACCCTAAATGAGCAGCCACTTCCATTTTTTATGGCAAGCTACAGGAAGAGAAGTGGTAGGAAATATTTTCTCTTCACATAGGCCAAAGATAAGAAAATGAAGCTATTTCCATCCATGGAAGTAACAGAAAGCAATGATTTAGTTTTGATTTCTCATTGCCACTTCAGTTGCAGTTGCATTTTGTTGGATTTGGTGCCAGATTTAGGGGAGTCAGTTGCAAATTTTCCGTTGAGGCCGTTGAGATTTTGTTGGGTTTTGGGGGCCATAAATGGGCAAATTTGAGACACAGTTTAGGAGTTCTTCTTGATAGATTCAGAGTTCTATATTTTCTTACAAATCAGAGAGTTGGAGCAGTAGACAAAGTTTCTTTTGGCCTTTGCAATTCTTCCTTTATGAGAATGTAACAGTTATTTTTGTGCAACAACTTTTGCCTCTGTAATTGGTTATTCAAATAATGAGATGGTGTTATGTGCATACTTGGATATCTTTGTTTATTGCTTTTAATTTCTCTATTTCTTTGCCTCTGTTTAGCATGTTTCTTAAACTAGGTTTTAATCATGCATTGATGCTCTTTAATTCCAGTTAAATCTTACATGGTTTACATTGTGCAAACTATTGTTTCAAATCTGATGGATCACCATAGATTAGGCATTTGTTTTCTACAATCTGGTTTTCTTTCTAACTTTTTCCCAAACACCCCATTGAAGAACAGAAGAGCCAGCTTCCTTAAAATCTGGAGGTCACTCTAAGGAGCAATCCCACATCTCAGAGTTTCCCATGTTGCTATTGGATTAGACCCACAGATTTATGCATTAATAGTTTTTGGCACGCCCGATGGGACTTGATTCAAAGAATTGAGTCTTTGTTTTCTAAGATTCTTTGCCCTATATTTTGTGATGTTGATGGAAAATCATAGAAATATCTACTCATAGGAGCATGAATCATCCATCTACTGGCAGATCTTTCTCAGATCTTTACTCTTGCAGATCATGGCATCCCCTGGTATATATGTACACCTAAATATTCAAAGAGATCTACCCTTTGTGACTTGGGATTCAAGTCCTCTTCTTCTTCAGTAGCAGGCTCAAGTTCCTGACACAACCTGGAAGGCATTGTCTCACTTTCTTAGAGATGGCTCTATTTGCCCTACACATCACATTCAAGATGTTGCAAAGTTATGCTCTATTCATAATGTCACAACTGAGAATCATTCTCTCTTGTTGCTTGCATCTTCCCTCAAAGGCAAAGCAAAAGAATGGTACAGAAGCTTGCAGCCCAGTTCAATCATTGGATGGGATCAACTTGGTGGGCTCATCTACAATCAATTCAGAGACAGGACAGATGTCATCACTCTCACCCAAAACCTCATCACCATCAAGAGGCATCCTATGGAGCCCACACATGATTTCAATTCAAGATTCGACAAGGTATGGAAAAAAATTTCTATAGACATGAGGTCCCCTCCAGTCTTTGCTTTCTTGTATTATTTAAAGGCTTTAGACCCTGAGATATATGTCATGTTACAATCCCTAGGAGGTGAAACTCTTCCTCAATCATATGATCTTGCCATTAAGGCTGAAAGTAGCCTCATATTGTCTAGTAAACTACCTCCCCTACCCTTAAAACCATTGATACCTCATGTAAATAACTTATCTCAAACTCTTTCTTGCAGCCAGATGCATGCAAATTTTAGTTCACCCACCCTCCCTGCTGATTTGCCAAATCATGAGGAGATGAGTACTATGAAAGAACTAATTAAAACCCTCTCCCATGAGATCAATGAGTTAAAAGGTCAAAACTTGTACCATGTTGATCTATGTTTAATGCCTCAAGATTCTTATGAACAACAGTATGAATATATCCAAAGAATACCCAATTGTCTTGAAAATTATCCTCTACAAGTCCCCATAGCTGCAAATCAACCTATAGAAGGCATTGACCAGGTTCTCTATCACTTTGAAGTTCAAAAAGAATCAAGTATCAAGAATAAAATTACAAGCAATAATGTGGCTCTTGTGTGTCTTTCTGGTTACCAGCATCAAGCATATGTGGCAAAGGGAGATCCAGAGTTACTGTGAAATCTTAAATCAGATTCAGAAGATGCTTATGAGGTGAGGCTTCTAGAAGCTAAAAAGTACTATAAGAAGGGCTTTGAAGCTGAAAAGTACTAGGTAAATAGTTATGAACAGTCTGTGCTTGATTTTGAGGAGGTTACAAATGACATTATACCAGATGAGTGTCTTTATTATTGTAATGAAGTTTCACACCTGCAAGAGGAAGGCACAGAGATGCATGAGCAACATTTGGGGCATGATGCGGATTTGTTCTCACTTTTGCAATAGGGCTATCAACTACTAAATGAGGAAGATCTTGTAATTGAGAAAGTGCAAGGTTATTTGTAAGGCTTGTAGCAAATCATGGAGAAAATGTTGAAAAAGAGGAAGATCTAAGAACTGATTTATTTACTATTTTTGCAAATGCTTATTATCTTCTTCTTGATGAAGTTTTGCTTCTACCAGGTGATGAGATTCGAAGAGACATTTACCACAGTGCAGAACCACATATGAAGTCACAAACAAGGTTAGATCCTACACATTTTTTCTTGCATGAAGGGATCCCAATTAGATTCAAGATTGTTCTAGGTAGTTTTGTCACTTGTCAACTAGTTCTTGATGCTATCATGGATCATCATTTGGATGAAGAGTCAACAAAAAAGGTCACTAATGAGTTTTTGGTAGTAGAAGTTTTCAAATGCAAACAAAGGAAAGAGTTTCAGTGCTTTATTTTCCCTCCCCACCCTCCACTGATGCAGGAACAACATGTAGGTCAGCCTGACTGGTGTTTTGAAGCAAAAAGAGACTCTCCCAAGTGCTAGAGAAGTAAAAAGGTACAAAATATTGTTGTATTTCTTCATACAATTTATCTGGTTCATTTTTAGTTTGATGTGGATAAATTGGAGCAACATAATCAGACATGGCAGCTATTTTGTTGTTTCAGTGAATGGACATGTTCCTGTATGTTTCAGTTGTCAGTATTTTGGCTTCAATGTTTAGAATAAGCTACAACAGTAGCATTAGTTTTAGTTTTAGTTAGTTTTGTTTTCAATAAGTCTCAACTGCAAAGCGAAAAGGAGGGAAGTCAGTTATGTGTTTCAATCATGTCCCAGAATGAGAGCCAATTTATGTGGTTCAACTCTGTATCAGTTTCAAGGTTTCAACCATCATCAGTTATGCTTGGTTGGTTTTAGTTGCAGAGTGTGTTTTCAGCCAGCAATGCTTCAGTCTCAGCCTCAGTAATGTTTCTAGGAAGCTTGTATTGGCCTAGTGCCATAGATGTTTCAGTTTTAGAATATTCATGACTCTATTGCCCAATGTTTAATGCCATTTTATGAAACTAGAGATTCTAAATTCAAATAGGCAGGCCTATTTTTCCCAGTTTGTCACCATGAATTGTTGTGCATTTTTGCCCACCATTTGAATTTTCCTTTACTTTTCAAAAGGAATAAAAGTGTTAGGGATTAATTATCAACTACTTAACCATTTTTAAGTGAAAGGCCAAAATGAGTATTGAGGGACCATCAACCAAAGACACAATGTATGCAAAGATAAAGTACAACATTACCATAAGGAATCACCATTTCTATCAAAGGGGCCACTTTTGATACATATACAAGCTTCTATGAACAAGATGCAACCATAAAGTTTCAATACTCTGCATATTAAATGAAAGCATGGCTCAGAGTGAAGTTAGGGCATCAGCCTTATGCTTGAGCTGCAGTTTTCGTTAAGGCGTAAGTCATACAGGTAGTGCAGCTCAAGCATAAGGAGGGTATTGTAATTTCAAACAAATGGCATGTCATATTCTATGTGGCACTGCCAATACACGATAAGACACATCCATAAAATGTCTCAGCTACAAGTTCCAAATGCGAGGATGCACAAGCAAATCAAAGTCACAACATACAACACAAAAGATTTAGCCATACACAGAAGTAGCATTATCAATAAAGGTGTATTTCATTTGAAGGAACACCACTATATCTGCAAACACGAAATATGAAACAATATTGCTAAAGGATATGGTGTCTCTTATTAATCATGGCACAGTCTTAAACATGAGTATTGTTTGAGATGGTGGATCGGCCTTTAGTTGAAGACAATGTGGTCTACTTCAACACTCAGCAGATGGGGGTTGCCAGTGTTCAAGATCACATTACTACTCATCAACAAGGGAGGACATCGCTTACACTCAGTCAGCAATTTGTGGTGCCTGAGAAATGAGGATGTCTTGTTTAATATTAAATAGCCAACATAGACAGAGGCTCAACTTCACAATGATGGCACAATCATGGCAGGGAACAAGACACTAGGTATAGAGACACAACAACTAAAAGCCACAGCCATCATCCATAATAGATACAATTAAAGGAAGGAGATGCGGAGTCTGACAAGTGGCAGCTGTGGAATGAAAGAGAGCAACTCAGAATCATGCAAAGTCTTCCAAGTGGTAGCTGTGGGAGAGTAGAGAGAGTAAAAGAAATTGATGCAAAGCCTTCCATGTGCAAGATGTGGATTAAAAGTTGTTGCAACTCAAAATTAAGTAGAATGCTCCCCATGGGTGAAGCGTTGTAGAGAGAGGAGGAGAATACTATGGAGGCCACCACATGGCTCAAGCGGGACATGGGAAATAAAGTTTTGTTTCATTTTAATAGACACATTTAAAAAGTCACATGAAGCTATTCTATTTTGTAAAGGAGCTGAGCTTTTATAGAGTATAAGATATGATGTGGGCCCTCCCTTTAATAAGTGAAACTTATTAAATATAAGTTTCTCATATTCTAAGCTTACGTGAGAGGTAAGTTTTAAATAAAATATTTTATATAGCCTCTCATTTTAAATGGTGGGTCCCTCTGCTTGTAAAATAATCCTTTATGAAATAAGATACTAGGTAACTTTTCCATGAGAAGGTAAAAGAAACTTTTAACTCATGGGAGATATAAAGTTATCAAACCCTAAATGAACAGTCACTTCCATTTTTTATGGCAAGCTATAGGAAGAGAAGCGGCGGGAAATAGTTTCTCTTCACGTAGGCCAAAGATAAGCAAATGAAGATATTTCCAGCCATGGAAGTAATAGAAAGCCATAGTTTAGTTCTAATTTTTCATTGCCACTTCAGTTGCAGTTGCATTTTGCCAAATTTGGTGCTAGATTTAGGGGTGTTAGTTGCATATTTTCCATTGAGGCCATTGAGATTTTGTTGGGTTTTTGGGGCTATAAGTGGGCAGATTTGAGACACAGTTTAGGAGTTCTACATTTTCTTACAGATTAGAGAGTTGGAGCAGTAGACAGAGTTTCTTTTGGCCTTTACAATTCTTCCTTTATGAGAATCTAACAGTTATTTTTGTGCAACAACTTTTTCCTCTGTAACTGGTTATTCAAATAATGAGATGGTGTTCTATGCATACTTGGATATCTCTGTTTCTTTCTTTTAATTTTCTCTATTTCTCTACCTTTGTTTAGCATGTTTCTTAAACTTGGTCTTAATCATGCATTAATGCTCTTTAATTCCAGTTAAATCTTACACGGTTAACACTGTGCAAACTATTGTTTCAAATTCGGCGGATAGCCATAGATTAGCCATTTGTTTTCTGCAATCTAGTTTTCTTTCTAACTTTTTCCCAAACACCTAATTGAAGAATGGAAGAGCCATATTCCTTAAAATCTAGAGGTCACTCTGAGGAGCAATCCCACGTCTTAGAGTTTCCCATGTTGCTGTTGGATTAGACTCACAGATTTATGCACCAACATGTAGGATACAGGTTGAAGATACTAAAAAAAGTGGAGTTGCAGGAGGGTATTATAGAGTGTCAAATTCATAGATTAGAGTTGAATGTAGCACCTTGGACTTGGGTGCCTGCTCTTTAGTCCTCTGGATTTCGTGATGGGAAAATCTTTGGAACAGTAGGAACAGGTTGTAGATTGAGTTTCCACATCTTGACAAAAACCTAAGCCTTGGACTTGGGTTCCTGCCCATTAGTCCTGAACTATTTTTCTTCTAAACCCCTTAAACAAGTACACAATTATTTGTTATTTTACATCTTTCTATAGTAGCATTTTTTGATATTCATCTGCTTGCTGTCATATTTGCATAATTAAGATTTTAATGTATAATTGAGCATTAGTTAGCGTAATTGACAATCAACTCATACAAATCCAAGTTTCCCTACATCTCATAGTGACCTAGGGTATGATATTACATTACAACTTGACCCTAGGTCATTGAATGAAAGGGTGAAAAGAGGATACACATACAAAACTACCATAAACTCAACTATCCAAATTCCACCCTTTCCATTTTGGTGAACCCATGTTGTTGGACTTGTTTACACCTTCCTAATTGTTTTGCTTCATATTTTCATTGAGTTCATTCATTCATAGCACCATTCATCTTATTGCATTGGAAAACTTTTTTAAAATTTGAAAATTTGGAAAAACTAGAAAAAATTGCATTCTAGGGTTTGTATGTTGCATTAATTAATTTGAATTTTATCATTTTTTTGATTTTTGTATTACATCTGAGATAAATTACAGAAAATTACAAAAATTCAATAGCTTTCATTGCATTTTCATTCTAAAATTGCTAGGATTTTGTTGGAAATTTTGCATTTTTCATATAACCTAGTAATTTCAAAAACTACGGTTTGTATGCAAAGTCTTGTTTCACATTTTTCTACTGATATTAGACACTAATTCAAATTTTCATTTGGCTTTAGTGTTGCATTTTAGTGTAAATTTGCATTTAGATATCAAAATTTTACATTTTTACATAGAAAATTTTAACAAAAACTAGCATTTTGATTGACTTTCCCTTAGATTTGTACTTGCATTTTGCATTGTAGGGTGTGAAAATAATTTTAAGATATGAGTGGACTTAATTTTCATCATAAAACAGATTACAAAACATTCATATAGCATTTTGCATCAAGATCTCAAACGTAGGGCTTGAAAAACCTTGATTTTCACTAGAATTGGCCTTATCGACTCTCTAAATTTGCACCGTATACATGTTGTGAAGAGTATTTTTGCACTAATTGGCTGTTCTCATGTTAATTATCTATTTCCCCTCCTAAAAATATTCACAACACCTTTTTACTAGGCTCTTGTAATGAAAATTTGGTGAAAAATTACACATTTTGGCTATATTTGCCCTAGGGTTTGACCTAGTTTGCACTCTAGGCATGTTGTAAATGATTTTATGGATTGAGGTGACTGATATCATTTCTCTTAGTTTTTTTATCTCCTAAAATTTGTTACAACACCCCTTTTTCTAGGTCTTGGAATTGAAAAATCGTGAAAATTTTCCTATTTTTGCTATATTTTCACTAGGGTTTGACCTTAAGTAGAACTATAAGCATGTTGTGATAGATATTTTGCCATTAGGTGGCTTTTATTACTGATTATTTTTTTTCCATCATCATTTTCCTCACAACACCCTTTGTCATGCTCTTTTGCATTAAGATTTGGTGAAAAAATCGCATATTTTAGTGTCTTTCACTAAGTTTTGACTTGTCGTCATCCTAGATTTGCATGAGTCTCATAAATCGCTGCCCTAAAAGAAACATCCCTTTAAGAAGAAGCATAAGACACATGGGATCTAGTGCTCTTGAAGATGTTGGGACATTGAACACCTTCTTTACAAAAGGAGAGACACACATGTTACAAGATATTACACCTATCACAAGTACAATGGAAAAGCAAACTTTTCATGATGTTGATGATACTATTGAGATGATAGGATATGTATCTGATGAGAAAATAGATAAACTTGATAAATACCTAGCTGAATTCCAAGACCATGTGCAAACTGAAAGGATAGCTGAAGAAGATATACCCATGATTCACCATGTAAGAGTATTGATAAAATAAGGACAAGACAGTGTTAATGCAATCCATGGTTTAGCACATATTGTACAAACTAGTATCATGCCAGTGACTGAATGTGTAAAAGTGATAATTAACACTTTGTCACCATCTCATACACAAGTATCGACACCTATACCAACTATGGGAATATCTATCTTTACATCAACGATCTTAACAAGTGATGCAAATGCTTGTAATTCTACCACTAGTATTCGAGTATCTAATGGCACTAATTAAAAAGATGTGGGATTTAATTATCAAAATTTGGTTTCTAAGGGGATCTCTTTTATGAATAATTTATCTCAACCACCTCTTCATCCCACTTATTCCCAACCTCCCATTACATATAGCTATTCTCAACCACCTTCCACCTACCATATTGTCCAACCACCGTTGATCTATCCACAACCTTCACCTATCATTTATCAAGCTCAATCACCTCCTTACATTGGTTCCAATTCCTCATAGCAAACTACATCTCCCAATGATGCCATCCTAAACCAACTTTTGTAGGGCATGACTGCTTTACAACAAAACGTAACAAATTTGACAAATTCTTCACAACCTAATATACCAACATATCATGCTTGTATTCCTTTATCCTATACAATTTTGAGAACTCCTATGCCTGAGAGGCTTGAGACTCCTCACTTTGAAAAATATGGTGGAAAAGGTGATCCTAATACTCATGTGGCAGCATTCACATCTATGTGTAGTGATTTTTGTTTTGAAGATGACTTGTTGGAAAAACTTTTTCGGAGATCTCTCAAAGACACCACTTTAGAATAGTTTTTCTCTTTACCTTCAAATTCAATACACTCCTTTTTGCAGTTAATTGATTAATTTTTACAACATTTCCAAGCAAACATTAGACCTCAAGTCTCCTTGATTGATTTAGTTCATTGCAAGCATGGTCCGAAAGAGAAGTTAACTAAATTCATTGGTCGGTATCAAGCTTTTTATACACAAATTCAATATTAAATGAAAGATGAGGATGTTCAAAAGGTGTTTATCACTAATCTACAACCTAACATCCGTGATGAGATCCTCTTCATGAAGTATAACTCCTTTCAACATTTATGCACCGCCCTTGATGATTACCAACTTTTGTCTAGTCAGTATGAAAACCAAAACTTGTCGGCTCAAGTTGATCAATACATGGGTGGATCATCACAAACCAACTTTAAGAGCAAAAATAATAATAGGAGTTTCATCAAGATTAATGGATCAAATACGAATAACTTTTCTGATGTGTCCACTATCACTAATAGAAAGAAAACATCGTATCAACCAAGAAAGTTTACTCAGATATTTGAGTCTTATAATTCTATCAGGAATCAAGCTAAGAGTAATAATATTCTAAAACTTCCCCCAATTAAGCCTGTTGATCCTAGCAAAGCACAGAGACCTTACTTTGATGCTAATGCCTTTTGTCATTTTCATCGAACTCAGGGACATGATACTAAACAATGCATGCATCTTAAACATGAAATACAAGACCTCATTGATTCAAATATCATACAAGTATTAGGTGAAAATGATAATAGAAATAAGTCATTTGCTCCACTGAATCAAAATTTAAAAATCTTCACTAATCCTTTCCCTAAACATACTAATAACAATATGTTGGAACAAGGTTTACTAGAGGCAGAGGATGATGATTATTTAGAGTATGATAATACCATGGGTATGATTGAAGTGGATAAAGAAAAGTTTGATAACCCACCTCGTCCATGAAGAAATGGAATTTATGCTGAGATTCCTTCTTTATTATCCTTATATGGATCGGGAGGTAATCAAAACATATAAGAACAACAAACAAAATAAATGATACAAATGAGTGAGATGGTACAATATGACTCTTGTTACTGCAATAGATGACATCAACAACAAAAACTTGCAAAAATTTGAAAAAGAGTAAGATGACTATCAACAGTTGGAAATAATAGTGGTTCTCCTCCTCATAAGAAACAAATATCATATGATAATAAAGAAGACTTACATAAGAACCACTCAAACTTTGCACTAAACATGATTGAGTACCTCTCCAAGGGGTTCACAAATTTAGAAATTTGATACAAAGATCCTATAGGTTAGTATTTCAAACCCTTTATCTCTCTCATGATGTGTTTCCTCTGTGATGTGTTATGTGTTGTTTAGGCCTCTTGGGATGACCATTGATTCTCTTGTAAGGTTCGGGATACCAGGAGACCACCTCTATTATGACCTTCTATTTGTATCCTCATTGTTCTATATTCCCTCTCTCTGATTGCATTGTTGTGTGTTGTGTCTTATGGACATAGTGTAGTGGTTGGTGACTTGGGGGCACCCTCCTACATGATTGTTCCTAAGACACTTGTTTCTCCTCTCTTATTTATTGTTTACCTTCCTCTAGTGTTTCTATCTAACGAGCGGATGATGACAAATATTTAAACTAATGCAAACCTAGTGTCCCTTTAGAGAGAAATCAAAAATTGGACTTAGTTCCTACTATGACAATGGGGTTGTATATCTTATCTGACGCTTGTCTAGTAAAGTACTATGTGCTTTTTACGTAGTGATTTTGATGATCTTTATTTCACTTACAAACCTTAACAATATTGCTGCTCCGTTCTCTTTGTTTTTCTTTGAATCTCACCTTGGTGACGCTTGATTCAGAGATTTTTGTGATATAGCCCTATGGTTATACTTGATCTCTGAATTCGTGGTATAACCTTGGCTCTTTGTGTGGTTAATCATATGCATTGATGTTTTTGTTTATCATGATTATGGACACTAACATGTTTTTTGTAGGGATGTGTTTGTGGGAACATTTGGTGATCGTAAAGTACATGTCACCTCCGAGGGGCATAAGCTTTACAAAAGTCTATGTTCCCTTATGCATTTACTTCCTACCTTAATGTGCTTGATATCAATACATAATATCAACCACCTTAAGGTGGGGGCATATATAAGGTAAGATGTCTATTATAGATGTTAGCAATGTGCTTGTCCTCAGGTGTAGTTTAAAGACTAGTGCGATGAATACTTCATACACTCTGAGTTTGTTTGCAATTTATCAATCATCTTAAGCCCTCTATAGAGGCAGGGGTGGTGTATCTCTTGTGGAGAGTGCCCATCCTATCATTTTCAAAAGTCCTCTGTGGAGGCGAGGAGCATTTCTGTGACTAACTCAACCCTTGCATGTCTTCGATGATTGTTGTGGTGAAGCACAATCATCAGGGTGTGTTTGTAATGTGCCTGAGATGGTGATGAACTTTGAAATAGGGACACTCCATCATTTGTCTACCATGTTTTCTCTATGTCTTTAAAGTGTGTGTGTTTGGCATGCTTGCTTTATTTGGCATGTCTGTTGCCCCATGTGCAATTTAAAGACTAGTGCAATGAGTACTTCTTCCATTATGGGAGGTTTGGCATGTCTTGCATGTGTGTTGCCCAATATGTAGTTTATAGACTAGTGCAATGAGTCCTTCTTGAACTATGGGAGGTGTGTTTACTTTCCTTGTACTTGCATCGGCATTTCATATATATGAGAAAAAGAAATGAAAATAAATCATTCCTTTCTTCTATGCATTAACTATCTTCTATGCATTTGCTATTTTCTCCATATTTTGTCTTCAATATGTCTGGCATGTCTTCTCCATGCTTGGCGTGTTTGTTGTGTTTGTCTACTGTGTTTTCTCTATGTCTTTAAAGTGTGTGTGTTTGGCATGCTTGCTTTGTTTGGCATGTCTGTTGCCCCATGTGCAATTTAAAGACTAGTGCAATGAGTACTTCTTCCATTATGGGAGGTTTGGCATGTCTTGCATGTGTGTTGCCCAATATGTAGTTTATAGACTAGTGCAATGAGTCCTTCTTGAACTATGGGAGGTGTGTTTACTTTCCTTGTACTTGCATCGGCATTTCATATATATGAGAAAAAGAAATGAAAATAAATCATTCCTTTCTTCTATGCATTAACTATCTTCTATGCATTTGCTATTTTCTCCATATTTTGTGTGACTGCAACTATCTTCTCCATGTTTGGCATGTCTATCATTGTCTTCAATATGTCTGGCATGTCTTCTCCATGCTTGGCGTGTTTGTTGTGTTTGTCGACCGTACTTTAATGTACGTATTGGCCTCATGTTTATACATACATTAAAGTGGGGGCTAAATGTAACATCAGAAAATATCCCATTGGGGGATTTTCCTCATAAGGTTTAGCTCTTGGGTCTTTTAGTTGCATTTAGGACATCTTACATCATTTTTTGACATCTTGAAGAAATGATTCCTAAGCTTCATGACAAATGGGACCTAGGGGGATCCCTTGAACCTAACACTAACTAAAATAGGGGGGAGGACTTGGGCCCCCATGCCCTAGTCCTACCCTATTTGGGGTTATTCTAAAATTTTAAGTGTCATCTTGTGACCATTTTTTGGGTCCTATGCCGACACGGTAAGTTTGAATTATGAAATTCTTGGTGGTAGTGTTTGTAGTAGCATATATAACCATGTTTAGGCATTCATTTGTAAACTAGATGATTACTAGCTAGCAATTTGGATTCTCAAGTTTATGTGAAGGTGATTCAAAGCATTCATTGTGTAGCAAGAGAAGATTTGTGTTGTCTATGTGTTTGTATTTGCAGATTTGAGCAATCATCTCCTTATGGCATGAAGAGTTTCTTCCTCCCATCAAATCTTCACTACAAGGTGACATCATTTGTGTTTTTGAGCATTTATCATTTGTTTTTTTGCCTCTGCCTCACAAGGGAATACACTTTCTATCTGACAATGGTGTTCAGAAGACTTGAATCTCTCTCCAGGGCTTGACTAAGGCAAGCCTCTAAACACCACAATCCCCTCCCAAAGTTTTTGTGATTATAGGTTATAGGTTAAAGATTCAGAAAAAGTGGAGCTGCAGGAGGGCATTATTGAATGTCAGATTAATAGATTAGAGTTGAAAGCAGCACCCTGGACTTGGGTGCCTACTCCTTAGTCCTCTGGATTCCATGATGGGAAAATCTTTATGACAATAGGAATAAGTTGCAGACTGAACTTCTAGATCCCAAAAAAAACCTAGGCCTTAGACTTCGGTGCCCTCTCATTAGTCCCCGACTGTTCCGCTTCCAAACCCCAAAAATAGGTGCACAAGTATTTCTTATTTTACATCTTTTTAAAGCAGCATTTTCTGATATTTGCTTATTTGTTGTCATATTTGCACAATTAGGGTTTTAATGTATAATTGAACATAAGTGAGCATAATTGACAATCAAATCATACAAATCCAAGTTTCCCTACATGTCATAATGACCTAGGGTATGATAGTACATTGCAACTCGACCCTAGGTCCTTGAATGAAATGCTAAAAGGAGGATGCACATACAAAACTACCAAAAACTCAACTATCCAAATTCTACCCTTTACAACAACCAACCACAACACCAAAACCAACACCATTTCACCAACCAAACCCCCTTAACTCCCAAAACTCCCAAGAAACTAGCTATACATAGAAGTTTGTTAGTATCATCACAGAATAAGGTGAAAAATATACATACTTGATAGAAATCATTGATTAACATTACAGAAACTTACAATCACAAGCATACATCCATGAACATATGTGTGTGTGTGTGTCTATGTATGTGTTGAAAATGATTTACTAAACATTCACTCCATATAGTTAATTAATTAAATTTACCTCTACTTACCATCGTGAGACCCAAAAAAAAGGTTTACATTACTAATACTTTTACCCCAAAGCTCCCAAGTGTTGTAACCTGGTGCTCTGATACCTATGTAATGCCTAACCATGAAAATATCAATAAATCATGATAATGAATTAAATTAGTAGGAAATAATGAAAGAAATATGATGACAGGAGAAAATTCACTTAATGTAACTTAATAAACATCCTATAAAGCATAATTTTTATATCATTCATCATAAATGAAAATTTAAGGTTCTTATACAAGTATACACATTCACAGTAAATTACATATGATCATCCATTCACAAAGTGGGAAAATACCTTCTTGGCTCCAATACCCTGCACAATTAATAGGCTTCATAGTTTGAAGCAACTAGTCTTGCAATTATAAGGTTGGGTTAGATACAATATCTCATAAGGAATCTAGTTCATCACATAATATTTTTTTGAGTATCTTTCAAGTTCTAGAGACTACATAGAATATTATAGGGGTAAAATAAGGAAGTTATTACAACAAACAAAAACATTCCAACCATTCTCTATCTCAACACATCATACAAAATGCAAAAAATAGACAATGTTTTTACTCAACTTCCAAAGATGCATGCAAGATCGCAAGAAAGCTACAACATGTGAAATATGACATATTTCTTCTCAAGAACTATTCACTCATCATGAGTACACTCATACATCATTTATGAAGCCATCTATAATGATCTTTCATGGTAATTCACCAATTCAGAAGACAAGTCTTTAACTAGTCATAAAAATCATTCATCACTCAACCAATCTCAAACAATTAAGGAAAGGATTGAAACTTCTTCTATTTCCAATAAATATCATCAAATTACCTCACTTATATCTATGAAAATGACACAAGTATATTGTTTAATAATGCGTTCTTCTTCGATTTAAAGCCAACACATACATTCTTTACATAACATAGAAATCATTCATTTATGTTATCAAATTCTATAATGACTGAAACATGATTTTTTTCACCAAGAACTAAGATATAAGATCATAAATAATTTTCTAACCACATTTCTAATTTTAACTAAGAAAGCATATAAGAAAAGAGATTCATTAAACTCTAAGAAAACATATTTTTCCTAACTAATCATTTACTTAAATATTACTTAAACAATTAATATACTTTCATTCAAGTATCAACATGACAATCATATTAAACAACCTATAATATAGAATTTTAGGAGAAATTAAATATGATCAACTTTCCAATAGGGTAACTCAATATATTCTTGTTATAGGCAAAACCATATTTCTAACTTGGCTAACATTATAAGAGAATATTCTTAACCAAAACATAACAAAAGATAGAGTATGAATAAAAATTTAAAAGAGCTTTGATCAACATAGCAATAGATCCTTTTTAGTTAACATTATAAAGTTAAATTTCTCTAATCAAATAATATATAAATTACTTTTACTAAATAAATCAAATTCCATTTATATCTAAATATATGAAGATTCTAGACAAACCATTAAAGACATAGTTTTCTAATATAATTCTAATTAATCGTATTATAATTTTGAAAGTATCCTAAAAGATAAACAAACAACTTAGAGTTTGATCCCATATAAAATGTATTTCAAGCATTAAATCAACATGACAAATCAATCATGTCAAACAATAGAATCCCATATGAAGTACTAACTTAGTCTAAAGCAAACAATATAGACACATTCTTCAATTTTATGATAACAATAGCTATTCAACAAGATAAAACTATCAGTGATAATTGCTTGGTATGAAGATAAATTGTTGGTGTAACTCTATCGGTTGGAGAAACAAAAATTATTTTGTGCCCTTGAAGATTAGTCACACTTCAAGGAATTTCCTCATTTAGTAAGGTGGTGACTCTGCTGTCAGAAAAGGAAATGTTTGTTTGCTATTGTTCTAGTTGTGTTATTGGTGATTTGAATGCCCCAAGTTTGTGAGAAGCAACTAGTAAATTAAGGTACACATGATTTCCTTTTATATTTAGTTCAGACTTCCTACAAAATACAAAAGCATTTATTCTATTAAGTCTTGTGCTACCCTGCATGGTAGAAAATTTTAGTCATGGCCTTTAGGTCTGAGAGTTATTCTAAGGCAAGTCCTTCTTATGCATTATCCTATATTTCATGCCATATCTATTATAAGGGTGAAGATGCATATGATTCATCCTATTAACCAGAATGCCCTGCATCTTGCATTCCCCTACCCCCAATATCAAGTGCCTTTGCATAATCAAAATGATTCAACTAGGTTACAGTATAAAATTGATAAAGGAAATCAACTGCTTGAATCTTTTCTACAACAATAAAATCAAATAGAAAATCAAATCACACTACATCATTCTATGCCACAAACCAATGCTCTTTATGTTGTTTCCAGTAGCTCTTTTCTCTGGCCTCCTCTCATTACCAATGAAACCGCATACAAAGAGTTGGACCTCTCGTGGGTCAATTATGAAAAGCATTCTATGTCCAAGAAAATATATTATCAGATGCCTCTATTTGATGGGTGTGATGTTTATGATGGGAAGACACATTTTGAGGTATTTTTAGATTTCATGGTTAAGTTCCAGTTAGAGGATTAGGACATGTGGATAAGATTTTTTGTTAGATCTTTATACGGAATGGCATGAATGTGGCTGGTTGATTTCCCTGAGCACCACTTTCCCTCATGGAATGACTTAGTGGCTATGTTTGAAGAATTTGCACCTTTTTTACACCTTTCTATTCTTGTTCAAGAATTAGAATATATTAGATGGAGAGATGGAGAGTCTAGCATGGAGTTTAGCCACATGTTTGTAGATGCCTTGTCTAATATACCAGAAATGCTTAGACCTAACTTTCCTACCTATATTGACATGTTAATCACAACCTATTATGATTGTTTGGGTTGAATATGGGAGGAATTCAATTTAATAAATAAACAATAGGCATACATATGCGTTGATTTCATTGATGATTTGAAGCAAGACATGATTGCAAAATCATCATCCTCAGATTCAAAGGTGGTTGGCAATGAACAAGTTGATATGAACAACAATAGCATGGACGATTCATCAAGTTCAAAAACAATGTCAAGTGATGATTTTGTGTGCAAGAGGGTAGAAGAATGTGTCGGTGCAATGTATGATAGTGATGCAGATGAAAATAGTAGTTTCTACACCTACCTTCAACTGGATCAGTCATCAGTGGATGATGAAAATAAGAAAATCAATCATAATTTCTATTTTAGTGAAGAAAAGGATGACCCTATTGTTTTTGTAGTATTGTGGACAGTGAGGAAGGTGTGTATGTAAGAAAATTATTAGATGAATTAGCTCAGGTGGATGATTATACATTGCATGCATAGGTTTATGTAAATTATGAATAGTAAAATATTTTCTTGTTTGATCTCTTACCCTCTTTTGTCCTATTTTCTGATTTTGAAGTTGATAGGGTACTAGATGCTTGTGTGGAAGTCAAAGTGTCTCGTGCTTCATGTGAAATTTCTCACATGTTCTTCCTTTACTGATTACTTATGTATTGAATGATTCTAGTCAGATGATTGTGTAACTATTGACATTGGTAAAAGTCACCTCCATGATGAACATTTTGTTGTTGATATAGTTACGCAAGTTACATATATAACTGTGTGTATTGATATGGAGGAGGGCAATCTTGTACTTGTTTGCATTGGCAATTATAATGCAGTGAGTTGCCCTATTGAGTTTGAAACAGAGAGGTTGTGGTATGGATGCATTCCATCGTTTGAAACACCTCATTATGATTCTTATGCTAATGATGATGATGAATCTATATGGATTAGGTCTATGATTAGAGTGTAGAGAAAAATATCAACATGTCTTAAAATGATGCATGTTGGCAGCCCATTATCCAAGAGTTTGACACTTGTGAGTATGAAATTTTCTTCTATGACAAAGGTCAGTTGTCTATTGTTGTGGATAATGGTGTTGCACCTGAATTTAAGTCTTTTATGGGCCTAGTGTACAAATAATAATGACATTGAGAAGAAACATAACTGCCAAGTTGAAGATCAACATATTGCTGCCCAACTTGAAGGTATACCTGAGCTGGAGTCTTTCTAGTTTCCTTTGAAAGATTAAGTATCTCCTCTTGTCGATCAGTAGTGCATTCAAGAATATTCTCCTTGCCATGTGAATTGAAGGTGTTCCCCTTTTCCCTCAATTTGCATGAAGAGGTAAGCAAGTATGACAATGTGACAATTGATGATAGATACTTCTTTCCATCTGTTTATTTTGGGACTGACCTAGTTCTATATTTTTACCCCTTGCCGCTAGGAACAAACATGATGTAGTATGTAATAGTTTGATCACCAATTATTTGTGGCTGCCCTATAGCAATGTTTTCAATGGTGAAATTTGTCTTTATGTCATGTGTGGTAATTGAAGATTGGTGCATGTGGATGAAAGACTTCATTTGTTGCATAGGGTGATGATTGCATGTTTGGTTTGAGGGAGATCAACACCTTCATTTAGCTTGTCTTTCATAGAGGCAAGTAGTTGTACTTGTCTTGTTTGACCTAGACAATTGTCTGCAATTTTTTCTTATAGTCAACTTTCCTTTTGTGCACTCATATCTATGACTGGATGCCTTGTAAATACATCTTGTGTTGTTCCCGTTGTTCATTTTTTTCCTTTGATCTACCTAGAGATGTTCTACATCCTTGCTATGCCATTTCTTGGCACACGTCCCCAACCAAAGCTAGTATTGGGACCAAAAAATATTTAGTTCACAAACTTGCATTATTTTTCCATAAACCAATCAAAAATCCTAATTTATACATTTATTGTCTAAACCCATTCATTTATATCTGATCAGAGATAATTTCCATGGGTTCCCTTCATAAAAATTCTAAGTGCAAAATCTCCCAAGCTCCATGTGTACTTTCCTTGTTATTTGTCTAAGTGTTTCATCTTTGAAAAATGCCAAAGTGTTTCCTTATTGGAATGTTTGGCGATTTGCGAACTTGCCGCTTTCTTGATTTTCCTTCATTATGTTTTGTAGATCTTTGTTGGCAATTTGGTCAGTTTGTGAATCACCAAATTCATTTATTGTGGTTTGTAACTTTTTGTTTTCACCAATTTGCCAATTGCCTGATAGAGAGAAAGAAAGAGAAGAAAAATGAAGTTTTTTGTTGGCAAAATTGATGGTTCATGAACTAGGATGTTCTCTGACAAAGGTTTTTACCAAGGAAAAATAATGCCTTTGTCTACAAAGTAGGTGGTTCATGAACCTTCAGGCCCACCGATCGCCCAAGTCACTGACAAAGGGAGAGAGGACAAAAGAGACAAACAAAAAGAAACAATGATGAATTCAATAGTTCTCAAACTTGAAAGTTCACTGATAGGTAAAATTGCCAATGAAGAGAGAAGACAAGGAAGAAAAGGAAATGACAATGAAGTCAATGATTTAGGTTCCCCAATTTCAATGTTTGCCGATAAGAAAAAATGACAACAAGGAGGGACAAAGTGCCAAAGTAGGAGGAAAGAAAGATAATTCAATGGGTTCATGATAGAAGGAGACTTGCCGATAAGGCAAAGTGAAAATAAAATGTATTTGTAAAGAATGTAATAAATGTGATAGTTTGAAATATTTCAAAGTTAGTTTAAAATATTTTAAAGCATTATAAAAGATTTACACAAATACTTTTGGCAAACATTGTATTTTGAAATGTCCATCTACTCCTTGGTCACCATGAATGCAAAATTAAAGATGATGTATAGGTTGGTGGCGAGGTAGATTAGGTTAATTGTAGGAGTAATGGTAGTTGGTAGGGGTAGTTTTTTCCCACCCAAGATGTAGAAGTTAAAAGATTGCTATATATACATGATTCATAGATTTTTTAAAGGGTTGGTTGCTAAACCAATTACCTGGTCTGCAAGTGCCTTAGGTTACATTTAGGGTTTTAAATCATTCCATTCTAGGAAATGAATTAAGGAATACATATGATATAGCATAGGAAAGGACTGTAATGTACATCTTCATGTAGTGGTGTGCCTCCATGGCAAATTGTGATGATTCAGGGAAATATATGAACCTAGTTATGTATTTTCTCATACCACACTTGCCGGTATGTTGTAACAGGGATTTAATAACGGCATCATTTAAATTAATACAAGCTTTGTGTTAGGTCATTTCTTTTGTTGCAAGTGGATCATTGTAATTTGCTCAAGATTAATAGGTATGCCCAGTGTATGAATTGTAATATGAGAAATGTATGTGAATGTATTTTAGTTTTATGTTGATGCTTGTTTGATTGATTTCCTTCCACTTTATTGTTTATGACTCTATTGCCCAATGGCATAGGGACCGGTCCATATTAGGGATGGATCAATCCCTATTTTAATCAAACCCTCATCTTGTTAGCTGTAGGAGTAGGAGTAAGTTCAATTTAGGGTTTCTCATGTTGTTCATGATTTAGTGTAATAAATAGGGCTAAATCTGAAGTGATGCAAAATTGTATTGACCACTGATGAGTCATGTACATACATGCCTACACTATGTATATTGTGTATGTAAATTTAAGTGAAGTCATCTCAAGGAGTACAATATTGCCATGTTTGGGTGCAAATGCATAGTGCAATAATCAACTTAATTAGAGGTTTTATGCAACTAGTTTGTCTTGAGCTAGTGACAGCTTTGGGGGTCAAGTGTACATTGGGTATGGCTGTGAATGTTTGTTTGTGTTATATTTCATGCCTCCAGGAATATCCTTCTTGGGTCTAGCTAATCCCAAAGTTTAGAGGAGTCTACCCATGTTCCTGTCAGTTGGCCAAAACCTCTTTCAATCACCTTGATGACACCCCTAGCCTAAGTGATTGTGAAATGTTTTAGGGTTTTGGGTTGCAACTATTTTGGGAATTGATAGAATGGCACCATCATTAGGGAAGAGTTTAAATGTTGAATTATTTTGAAGACCTATGTAATAGCCATCAAAGATTGTAACAATTTGTTGTTTGCATTTTATTGGGTAAGATCAACCTCCCATTAAGTTACACCTACAAAATGGTGTCATTTCTACAGATGAATTGAAATGTTAAAAAACTTTAGGGTCTTAGCAACAGTGGCTCTATAGTTTTCATTTCAATGTGTTTGGGTAAGTTGGTAGCCTATCAACTCACGCTAATATTTTTGGCACTATTACTGGGGACAAATTATTGTTGTGTTGAGAAGAATTTGAACACTTTGCTGGTTGGAGAACCCATAATTATTTTGTGGCCTTGAAGATCATTCACACTTAAGCAATTTCCTCATTTAGTGAGGTGGTGACTTTGTTGTCCAAAAGGAAATGTTTTTTCACTACTGTTCTAGTTGTGTTGTTGGTGATTTGAATACCCCAAGTTTGTGAGTAGCAATAGGTAAATTAAGGTATACATGGTTTCCTTTTATAATCAAATCAAACTTCATCCAAAATACAAAAGCATTTACTCTATTAAGGTTGACAGTTATTCTAGGGAAAGTCCTTCTTATGCATTATCCTATGTCTCATGCCCTATCTATTATGAGGGTAAAGATGCTTATGACTCTTGTGATGATGATGATGATTCATCCAATTACTCAAATTTGCCTACATCCTGCATTCCCCTGCGCCAATATCAAATGTCCTTGCGTAATCAAATTGATTCAACTAGGTTGCAGTATGAAATTGAGAAAGGAAATCAACTACTTGATTCTTTGCTACAATGAGCAAAAGAAATAGAAAATCAAATCATGCTATGTCAGTCCAAACCACAACCCAATGCCCTTCCTGCTGTTACTAGTAGCTCTTTTATTGGCCTCCTCTCATTGCTAATGAAACCACATACAAAAAGTTGGACCTCTTGTGGGTCAATTATGAAGAGCATTCTATGCCCAATAAAATATATTATCAGATGACTCTATTTGATGGGTGTGATTTTTATGATGGTAAGCCACATGTTGAGGCATTTTCAGATTTCATGGAAAAGTTCCAGTTTGATGATGAGGACATATGGATGAGATTTTTTGTAAGATCTCTATGCAGAATGATATGAAGTTGGCTGGTTGATTTCCTTGAGCACCACTTTGCCTCATAGAATGACCAGGTCACTGTGTTTGAAGAATTTGCATGTGGTTTAGACCATGTTGTTCTTGTTTAAGAATTAGAAGATATTAGATGTTCCCAAGATGGAGAGTCTAGCATGTAATTTAGCCACAGGTTTGCAGTTACCTTGTTCAATATACCAAAAACCTTTAGACCTGACTTGCCTACCTATATTAACATGTTACTCATAGCCTATGATGATGGTTTGGATTCAATATGGGAGGAGGTCAATTTAATGAATATGCAATAGGCATATAGATGCCCTGATTTCACTAATGGTTTGAAGTAGGACATTATTGAAAAATCATCATCCTCAGATACAAAGGTGGTTGGTAATGAACAAGATGATATAAACAACAACAACATGGATGCTTCATCAAGTTCAAACACACTGTCAAGTGATGATTGTGTGTGCAAGAGGGTAGAAGAAGGTGTTGGTGCAATGTATGATAGTGACATAGATGAAAATAATAGTGTCTGCACCTACTTTCAACTAGATCAGTCATCAGTGGATGATGAAAATAAGAAAATCAATGATGGTTTCCAATTTAGTGATGAAAAGTATGACCATGTTGTTGTTTGTAGTATTGTGGACAACGAGGAAGGTGTGTATGTAAGAGAGTTATTAGATGAATCAACTCAAATAGCTAGTTATATAGTGCATGCATAGGTTGATGTAAATGATGAATAGGAAAATATTTTCTTGTTTGATCTCTTACCCTATTTTGTCCTATTTTATGCTTTTGAAGTTTATAGTGTAGTGGATGCTTGTGTGGAATTCATGGTGTCTCGTGCTTCAAGTGATATTTCTCACACATCTTCTTCCTTTATTGATGACTTGCATACTAATTGGTTCTAGTCAGATGATCATGTAACTGCTGACATCGGTAAGAGTGATATCCATGATGAACATTTTGTTGTTGATCTAGTTATGTAGGTTGCAAACATAATTCCTTGTAATGATGTGGAGGAGGGCAGTCTTGTACCTATTTGAAATGGCAATTGTAATGCAGTGAGTTTCCCTATTGACATTGAAATAAAGAATTTGTGGGATGGATGCAATCCATCATTTAAAATACCTCATTATGATTCTTATGCTAATCATGATGATGAGGATATGGATTAGGTCTATGATTTGAGTGTGGAGAAAGCTATCAATATGTCTAAAAATGTATGCTAGTAGCCTATTATCCAAGAGTTTGACACTTGTGAGTATGAAATTTTCCTTTGTGATGAAGGTTAGAAGTCTATTGCTATGGATGATGGTGTTGCACCTAAATTTGAGTCTTTTGTTTGGGCTTAGTGTACATGTAATAATCATATTAAGCAACAACATGAGTGCCAATTTGTTTAGATTAGCATGTTGCTACCCAACTTGAAGGTATATCTGAGCTGGAGTCTTTCTAGTTTGCTCTACAAGATGAAGTATGTTCTCTTGTGTATCAATAGTGCATTTAGGCACAATTCTCCTTGCCATGTAAATTGGAGGTGTTCTAATTTTCCCTCAATTTGCATGAACGGGTCAATAGCTATGATAGCATGGCAGTCGATGATGGATGCTTATTTCCATCTGTATCTTTAAGTGTTGACCTGGTTCTATATTTTTCACCTCTTGCTGATTGAAAAAGACATGGTGTAGTATGGAATATATTGAGCACCTATTACTTGTGGCTGCCCTATAGCAATGTTTTCAATGGTGAAGTTTGTTTTCATGTCATGTGTGGCAATTATAGATTGGTGCATGCGGATGACAGACTTCATTTGTTGCATCTGAGTGATGAATGCAAGTTTGGTTTGAAGGAAATTAGTTCTTTCATTTTTCTTGTCTTTGACAGAGGTAAGCAGTTGCAACAGCCTTGTGTAGGTTTGACTTGCAAGTGCATGCAAATTTTAATTACAGTCAACTTTCCTATTGTTTCCCCATGCCTATGATTGTATGCCTTGTAAATACATCTTGTGTCGTTCCTCCTAGTTTCTTTTCCCTTTGGTCTGCCTAGAGATGTTCTTGATGCTCACTATACCATTGCTTGGCACACGTCCCCAACCAGAGCCAGTGTTGGGACTAGAAAAACTCAATTCCTAAACTTGCAATATTTTGCCCTAAACCCATCAAAAATCCTAATTTGTGCCTTTGTTGTCTAAACCCATGACCTAGTATTCTAAGATCCAGTGGGACACTTCTTAGAGAAAGATATTGATGAAGTCAGGGACCTCTGTACTAAGATCAAAGGGTATAAGGAGAAGCTAGATACCCAAACTAATAAATGGATTGCATTTACAGAGCAACTCCAAATGCAAGAGTATGCTAAGGTGAGGGCCCAAGCCTTTGATAAAAAAGGCATCTCGAAGACAATTGTGTCCTATGATATGTATACTGGTCAAATGCTGATAGAGAAGGACAAGGGATCTAATTCTGAGAAGTGGAACTTTTGATGTGACCAAGTATCCTGTTAAGATATAATTTGGTAAAGTATTGCATGGCAAGTATACAGATGATATGTCTAAAGAATCTTCTATAGAGTGAAGGTGAAAAAGTCAAAGGTGGATATTATGTAATATTCTTGGATCTTGATGCACATAAGAGAGAATATCCTACTCAACCAACGATCATCCACAATTGAATGCCAACTAGCAATCACTGCTCTGTTTCCTAACTATTGATGATTAGAGGTGAGATCTTGGTCGTTGATTTTTGTAACTAATTTTGGATCCTTGTCTTACAAAAGGCATCTGAATCATTGTAGATAGGGGGATGAAATTCATGAAATTCATGAAGCATTCAATTAGAAATTTTGTAACCTTTTGACTGCCCTCATCATTTTATCTCATATTCAGTGAGATTATTTGTATATCCTATGCATATGAATGAATTGAAGGATTGATTATTCCCTCATTGTAAACCTTAAGTAATCTTCTAGTTAATTTATGGTAATGAAATATTAAGTTGTTACATCTTTTGGAGTGCATTTGAATCATTTCTTGTTGTTGTCAATTGTCCTTTGAAGATTTCAATCTATTATACATAGCTATGAAAAACCTGGTGAAGTATAACTACATTTTGCTTTAATTGATGAATTGTCAAGATATATGTGTAAGTTCACTGGAGAACATAAATTCTTAGGACCTTTTGTTCCTCAACCTTGTCTTTTGTCTTTCATTTTTACAAATTATCATAAATAAGTACAAATAATGATAAATCTAAAGTAAATAACTAGTAATATCAACGAAATCAACACCTTAAAGGAGATCTTTAAGTGAATTTATAGGAATTAGGCAAGGATCAATTAATTAGGGATAATTTAGAAGAACTTATCAAAGTTATGTCTAAATCACAAACAATTTTCTCAAAGTCTGGTCATTATTTGGTAAAGTTAACATGAATTGCTAAAGATACATCCATATCATACAAGCTAATCATGATAATTGCAGGAAATTGTCTGGATCAAGAAAGTTAGGCTCAAATTGTGTAAGTCCCCTATGTAAAACAACCTACAATGGACCCTAAGTGACTTCAAGCGCAGTCAAGACCTGACTAACAAAGCCTTGGGATTATAAATTCACCATGAATTCATCATATCTTTCAAGAGAGATAGGTATTTGAAGTAGAATTTCTATCTATGTCTGATAGTGAGTAACATCATCATCAACAGTTATCATCATCATGGATTTGGTCATTCCCATATGTCCAACCCATAGTGGCATATAAGTGACACTATGAGTTTTTTTATAAATCATCATGCTTCTGGCGAACCATCTAGACTAATTCATAATTGATGTTGAATTGTGATCTAGAATTTTGAAATGTTTGCATCATAATTTTGTTATGCTTGTATTCGTATGTAGAGTAGCTTGAAAATTCAAATATAATTGAAGTTGTTGTTGTATCCATTCAATCATTGGTCCAAGTTATGTTGTGGTGAAATATTATATTTAATTAGAAGATTATAACATAATAGTTTTAAAACATACAAGGGATATTACAATTAATTGGGAAAAAGGGTTAGTCTTTATTGTAAAAAGATTTATAGAGCAAAGATGAACAGTTTGTTTTTGTTTGGTACTCTTGCAGCACAACTGATGGTACCCTCATGCAATTTCTTTATTATTATTACCTAATCTAGAATTATACAAGAGAGAATTATTCAATATCATATTGTTAATGAATATGGGACACATAGATATTCATAGAAGAGTCTTTCATTCTAGATTGGATAGTGCTTTATATCTGAAATCAACTCTTTCTTTTTGATATGCTTTGACATGTCTTTAAATTGAGTGATGGTATTGCAAACATAATAAATAAATGATATGTAAAAACAAATGTTTCTTTAGAAATTGCACTTTAATGCCTTACTAAACATCAAGTTCTTAAACACTAAAAAGTGTTTCCATTGAATAAACAATGTGCCAACATATGACCTAGAAGTTTAGAATAGTTTTAGCCAACAATGGCTAATTTCTACAGTGTGAGTCAACAAATAATGCTTGCATTAACTAGAATAGATAACATTTTCAAAGGAATGGTAATGAAAGAAGAGTACAATTGTACAATCATCAGGTCTCATACATTGTAACAAATGTCAATCTAAATATACCAGTTTCACTCAGTATTTTATGGATTTGAATATACAACTATTTGAATCTTTATTTGGTACCATTCATACTGGTCATTTAAGGACTAAAATATCATTTGCATGGATTCCCCACAAAGTTCAAGAGATTGAAAAATAAGAACTTCACCCAAAATACAAAGTGAAAAAATAACCCACAATAACTAAGATATGATTGTTCATGTTATTACCTAAAGAACTTTTGCATATAAGAAACCATCCCCCAATTATCAAAGTAGGATAATAGGAGTTAAATACACTAGTTACAATAGAATCTTTAAAAATGTTAAGAAGGCTCTCACAACCAAACAAAGAAGATAATGAAAGAACCTATGAAAATGTGGGTAAACAAAACAAATAAAGCTTAGATTCATGACTATATTCAAAACTATATATGATGAAAACTAATCCTATAAACCAAAAATAAATTGCTTTACCTTCTATGTCCATTTCAACCTCCATGTTTGAAACTACAAATTCTATCAAAGGCCCTCCCAAGTGCATGACTTTTGAATCCCTATGCTGCTAATTGGAATTAGGGGATACTGATGGAGCTTACAATTGAACTTTGGCTTCTACCTCCCTCCCCATACTTTGATCCAACTAGCCTTTCCTCTTCAACCATTGGTAATACTTGTATCCTATTGCAACATCACTTCCAAGTTCCCCACCAAATAAAAATGAAAACTTTGGATTGCATGCCTTTGTTAGCTCGAGCCATGTTTTCAAACTCAGGTCCATTCTTGAGGACAAGATGCACCATAATTTTGATATTGCAAATGATTTCTTCATTTTTTGTCCTAGGTGACTGGAAAGCAAACTAGGAGTAGTCATGGGTCCTTGAGAAACCTGTATAGGAACAACATGAAGAGGATGGGCACTAATAATAGGAGATTAAGGTAAGTTTAATGTTGTTGGCAGCAATGGTTGCTTCATAATTTTTTTAATGAAAAAACCATAAATTAATAACCAAGGGTTAAAGAATACAACCAAATCCTAAAAAAATATGGGTGGCATGGGATCATAGGAACAACCAACCTATCCCCATGAACAGACCCTAAGGGTCTGACCTTTACATACCATCTTGATTAAGTGCTAGCTCAAAAGGGAAAAACTTTAATGTAGTTTGACTATTTTAATAGCGTATGAAATCTAATGGGCATTAAAGTGGTAAGATTGGCAATTCCTTGACCATGACCTATGTTCAAATACCCAAAGTGGTGGGTTGAGAGCACTTCTCTCTGTATGGTTGTTTGAGTGGATAAAAGATGTGTACCACTGAGGGAATACTAAATTGGCATGCACACTCTCTCCTTTCTGACAATATATGTAACTAGCATGTATTGTCTTAAAAGGACTCAAGAATCTGAAGTAAGCCATTGATTATTAAATTATTCCTTTAAAAAGAGGATGCTTTAATTAAATATATACACATTTTATGTTCATGTTTCAAGATCCCTTCTGGAAACTGTACAAGCAAATAGGTAATATAGTTTAAAATGATACTTTGTACTCCATATGCATGAACCAATCACAAGATAGGCATCCTTGAATTGGCTAAACATTCCTTAGGTAAAGGGACACAAGAATTTTTTTTTTTCCATGAGTTATGGAGGGAGGAAAAAGAAAAAATATCTCGCTCGATCTAGGGGAATGTTGTGTTTTGAGCAATAACATCCACATAAGGAGAGAAAAATTAAGTAAGAAATATAACCCTCCATGGCAAGGCCTCTGTCAAGAGAAGAACTAATTAAGAGACAAAAGCAAAGTTTCCAGTGACAAAAGCTGAAGATTTCTCCAACTCATCTAAGGGTGGCACCAAACCCATCCCCTGCTAGCCCAAAAAGCCAAACACGGTTCATAGTTGTTTCCTGCATACTAGAGGCAAATAGTTTTCAGAACATGAATCTTCAAATCAAAGTAGTAAAATATCAAATTGTTTTCAAATCTAGTGACTTGTTACCAAGTCATGCAAACTTGTATCAGAATTGGAATTGAAGGTAAATCTCTTCTTAGCCTTGTCGGTGAAAAGAGCACCAAAGCCCTCTGTAAATCAGATCTTATGATGAATACCCATCTCTACACAGTTTGGGATACCTAGAAAAGGAGAGTTGAACACTCCTAACGATGGCCTTGACTTTTCTTCAGATATCCCTTCTGCTAGGTGCCCTTATGAAAAATAAGTTCTGCTAGGTGGGTTTTCAGTGCCATACGCAAATGCTATGTGGAGGTGTTTTAAACAATGAAATGAAACTTTTGAAATGGATTAAATGCAAAACTTTAGAAATCAAACTAATTTTTTTCTAGCCCATTTCCCATTGGTTCAAATTAATGCTCTCTCTCTCCTTGAATAAAATAATCCAGGTATATTCCTAGGCCAATCACAGTAACTGCAGGCAAAAGAAAACCCTTCAAAACTATGTAATAGTTTAATTTTTCCATGACATGAAAATCAAGATGAACTATTGAAAAAAAAGAGGTGAAAATCATAGTCTCATGCTTATGGCAGGACTAATAATAATAAAAAGTGTGTAAGCAATGTCATAAAGCCCTAGCACATAGAAACTGATTAATGGATTACATCTACTCAAAAAAGACCACGTTTTAAAATATCACGTGGAATGTATGGCAGGCTTCCAACCAATCAAAAAAGGGCATGTTTGTGCATATTTGTCTTTACAAAACAAATAAGCGAAGGTTGGAATGCAGACTTCAAAAGAAATGCAATTTACTCTATACCTACTTTTAAAAAAACAAACGATCGCTTGAGTAAAACAGCCTTAGAGAGCGTTATATATAATACTAGCACTTGCACCCATAGGAGGTTCAAGGAAAATGCCGATAGGAACAACCGACATGTTTAGAAAATTTTGCGCCGTGAATATTTTTTATGGGGTGAATCCGCTAAATATATAGAAGCAGCCACCCGGTGGTAATCCTCCTCCCAACCCTCCCCCACTATAGTTGAGCCGGTAGAAGTCATTCCATCCATTTCCTAGTACTAGTTACCACCCCCGCACAGATTCAGCTCCATAGCCTATGCTTCCTAATATGAATTGAAGTGTCACAATCCCTCAATGTAGCAGTGACAAACTATAGTAACATCTGAGAGAAAGAAAAATAAAGCAAGGGGGTAGATTCGATTTGAACAGGTGGAAAAAAACATGGCCCTTGCTCAGTCCCTTGTTATGAAAGATGATGATAGAGATGAAGGTATTTATCAAAAATTTCCTTTCTTAATGCGCAAAGAATCCCTCTTTCTTTTTTTGGAAAGATCTACACTACTTTTAAAAATCCGTGAAAATTATTGTTAATCTTTGTTGGAAATATTAATCCTCCATCAAACATTTATTGTTGACTGCCCCCGCGTCAGACCTGGGGATCTCCCGCTTCATCCTCCAGCACCGTTGGCCTGCCAGAAGTTAATGTGGTAGGTGCATTTGAATTTGAAAGTGTTTTGAGCGCCCATTTTGGTGGGTATGTAGAAGAGACAAATGAGAGGGAAAAGAAAATGAGCATAGTGGACGGAAGAGAAGTGAAGAATCTGCAGCAGCAGAGGAATGAGAATGTTCCTGAAGAGAACAGTAGAAGGAGAACAGCAGAGAGGAATGTTGTAGTAGCAATAGTAGACAGCTACGGAGTTCTAGGCAACTCTGGATATACAGTGTGCAACTCCAGAGATTGGGGCAGAGTAAGAAAACAGAGCAGCAGCTCTGTCTATAGTTTGTACATGAAATTTGAATGTAATCTGGAAATAGAGAAATATATATAAAGACATATTGTTGTCCTTCTATTTTTGGTTTCATGTGTGTTTGCATTTGTTTTTACTGTTCATATATTACTGTAGCATTACATCTTAGAACAGCATTTTGCCCATCTCCCTTGTTTTTTCTGCCAACAAGTGGTATCAGAGCCCTGTTTTTCTGGGCAGTTAGAGTTTGTGTGGGTATTCTATAAGCCCTAGTTTGTCTAGGCATTCTTAGCCTTCTCAGTTTTGAGAAGCATGGCAGGTGGGGATAGCAAAGGATGACAGCAACCACCAAGTTTTGATGGGCAGAACTATGATATTTGGTCTAAGAAGATGAAGACTATTCTAGTTGCGAATGACCTATGGGAGCTGGTCACTAATGGGTTCACAGACATCACAGACCCAGTAGCCTATGCAGCCCTTACAAATGCTCAAAGAAACTAGTTGAAGGAAACTAGGATGAAAGACGCAAAAGCCCTCAGTCTAGTTGAGGCAGCCTTGACAGAGGCTATTTTCCCCCACATTGCAACAGCAAACTATTCAAAGCAGGCTTGGGATATACTGCACAACAGCTACAAGGGAACTGACAAAGTGAGGTCAGTCAAGCTTCAGTTGTTTAGAAGAGATTTTGAGATGCTTTAGATGG
Organism: Cunninghamia lanceolata; assembly: GCA_027924645.1. NCBI lineage: Eukaryota > Viridiplantae > Streptophyta > Pinopsida > Cupressales > Cupressaceae > Cunninghamia > Cunninghamia lanceolata. The sequence goes on along the minus strand of BSBN01000098.1, from coordinate 2,877,187 downwards.
AGGGTGAGTCCATTTCAGACTTTCACACCAGGGTTTCTACCATGCTGAATCAACTTAGGATAAATGGAGAAACCATGGATGAACAAAGGATTGTTGAAAAAATCCTAAGGTGCCTACCTTCCTGATTTGACCCTATAGTCATAACTATAGAAGAGACAAAGGATCTGTCCAAGATGACAGTGGATGAGTTGATGGGCTCTCTACAAAGCCATGAGTAGCAGTTGAATAGATCCGCTCCTTCCCTTGAGCAAGCCTTTAAGGATCAGACCAATGCAAGAGGTCGGGGAAGAGGAAGAAACAGCAGAGGTAAAGGTCAAAGAGGTAGAGGAAGAAGAAACTCCTGAAGGGGAGTTTCAAACAGCCAAGAAGAGGCAAGCAGCTCACAACCAAGCTATCAAGGAATGAAGAAGAACAGCAGTTTGAATCAAAGGTATCACAAGAGTAATATTCAATGCTATTACTGTCATAAGTTTGGCCATTATGCTAGTGAGTGTAGAAAGAAACAGCAAGACCATGGAGGCCAAAATGCTAATGTAGCAAATGAGAATAGGACTGAAAATAAGAAATAGTCCAAGGTATTTATAGTGTGCAACCTTGCTGAGAAGAGCAGCCCTGAAGTCTGGTATTTGGACAGTGGGTGTAGCAACCACATGAGTGGTAATGAAAACTTGTTTGCCTCCATTGACAGAAATGTTAAATCTGAAATCATGATGGGGAACAGCCAAAAGGTTCCTGTCATAGGAAGAGGCATCATAATAGTCCTCAGCAAGCAAGGTGAGAAAATGCAAATCCATGATGTCTATTATGCCCCTGGCATAAAGCATAACCTCCTAAGCATTGGACAGATGGTCCAAAACAGTTATAGAATCCTGATGAAAAATAGAGGGTGCACCATATTTGATAGAGGAGGCAGCAAGAAAGTGATTGCAGCAGTGCAGATGACAAGAAATAGAATGTTTCCTCTGTCATTAACTCCGGCGCTATCTCCGGCGCAATTTCTTGCACTATCTCTGGCGCTGACAGTAGTGGGACAGCAAACTGCCTTCAGGACAGTCATCAAAGACCCATCCAAACTTTGGCATTTGAGGTATGGGCACTTAAGCTTTTCTGGCTTAAGTTTATTGTCTAGGAAAGGCATGATTAGAGGGCTACCGAACATTGTAGAGCCCGATGGAAAATGTGAAGCCTGCATTCTGGGAAAGCAGCATAGACAACCCTTTCAATCAGGGTATTCAAGAAGGGCAAGAGCACCTTTGGAGTTGGTGCATTCAGATTTATGTGGCCCTATGAAGACTCCCACATTAGGTGGGAATGTATATTTCATGACCTTCATTGATGATTACAGCAGAAAAATATGGATTTATTTCTTGAAAAATAAATTAGAGGCCTTTGAGAAATTTAAGGAGTTTAAGGCATCGGCTGAAAAGCAAAGCGGCCGACATCTCAAGGCCCTAAGAACTGATAGAGCAGGAGAGTATGTCTCCAAACAATTTCTGAATTTCTGCAAGTATGAAGGTATTCATAAATAGTTCACAACAAGGTACACTCCACAGCAAAATGGAGTTGCTGAATGGAAAAACAGAACCATCACAGAGATGGTAGCAAGCATGCTGAAGGAAAAGGGACTGTCAAATGATTATTGGGGTGAAGCTGTAGCAACAGTGGTGTACCTATTGAATAGGTGTCCTACAAAGGCCGTACGTGATCGGATTTCACAAGAGACGTGGACAAACAGCAAATAGACTGTTGAGCACCTAAGAATTTATGGGTGTGTAGCATATGTATTTGTGCCTAAAGAGAAGAGGCAGAAATTTGATGATAAAGGTGAGAAATGTATCTTCACAGGTTATAGTGAAGAATCACAAGCCTACGTATTGTTTAATCCCATCACCAAAAAGCTTGTGATCAGCAGGGATGTTGAGTTCATAGAGAATGAAGCATGGGATGGAATGGTGGACAGCACCATGGGTATTTCAATCACAATACCCCTTGAAGATGAAGAAGCTCTGGAGGACAGCAACTCTGAAGGAGCTACGGAGAGCAGCAGCTCGGGGAGAAACTACCGTAGAGCTCTAGAAAACAACAGCTCCAGAGATGCTCAGTACAGCAGCTCCGGAGGTAGACAGCAGCATTGCAGCTCTGAAGATCAGCAGCTCCAGAGGTCTGCAACTCCGGAGAACAGCAGCTCTGGAGGTCAGTGCAGCATCCGGAGGTCATCACAACTGCAGCTCCGGAGGTCAAAACAACAGTAGCTCTGGAGGCAATTCAAATCCCACACTCGCATCATTGATTCCACGGAGGACAAAGAGTGTGAAGGAGATTTATGACAGCACAAGGTATGTTGATGATGATGAAGATTTGAATTTTGCATTATTTTTTTCTAGTGATCCAATCTACTTTGAAGAAGCTGTGAAAGAAAAGAAATGGTGTGAGGCCATGGATGAAGAATTAGATGCCATAGTGAGGAATGACACATGGCAGCTAACTGATTTACCTAAGGGTAAACAAGTGATTGGAGTTAAATGGGTCTACAAGACCAAGTCTACTGCGGAAGGAAAGATAGAAAGACATAAGGCAAGGCTTGTTGTCAAAGGGTACAAACAACAGCCTAGAAGAGATTATGATGAGGCCTATGCACTAGTTGCAAGGCTAGAAACAGTTCGGACAGTCATAGCAATAGCAGGCCAACACAGATGGAAGGTGTTTTAGATGGATGTAAAGTTAGCCTTCTTGAATGGAGTGCTGAAAGAGGAAGTGTATGTGGAGCAGCCACCTGGCTATGAAGTCCCAGGGCAAGAGGACAAGGTATATAGGCTCCGGAAAGCCCTCTATGGGCTGAAACAAGCTCCTAGGGTATGGTACAGCAGGATTGACTCATATTTGTTGAGCAATAGCTTTAGCAAAAGCAGTAGTGAGCCCACTCTCTACATCAAAGCAGCTGAAGGTAAAATTTTGATTGTTGTTTTGTATGTAGATGATCTGATTTTTACTGGCAATAGTGATCTTTTCATTGCTAATTTCAAAGAGGCAATGAAGAATGAGTTTGAGATGACAGACTTAGGTCTGCTGAAGTTTTTCCTCAGCATTGAGGTCAAGCAAACAGAGCATGGCATATTTATTTTGCAAACTAACTATGCCAAATAGATTGTGAAAAGGTTTAAGATGGAGAACAGTATACCTGCTCCTACACCAACAGCCACAAGTCTGAAGTTGAGTAAAGAGGACAGCAGTAGAGAAGTAAACCCAACCCTCTATAAGAGCATGGTTGGAAGCCTCATGTACTTGATAGCAACTAGGCCTGATTTGATGTATGTTGTAATCCTAATTTCTAAGTTCATGGAGAAGCCTAAAGACACACATTGGCAAGCAGGAAAGAGGATCATGAGGTATGTCAATGGCACAATAGGTTATGGCATTTTGTATGATGTTTCTGATGAGTTTAAGTTGACTGGTTTCATGGACAGTGATTGGGCAAGAAATGTTGATGACCGGAAGAGCACATCTGGCTATGTATTTCACATGGGTTCAGGCATTATATCTTGGGCATCCAAGAAGCAACCCATTGTTTCTCTCTCTACAGCAGAAGCTGAGTATATTGCAGCAAATGTAGCAGCTTGTCAGGCTATTTGGCTAAGGAGGATCCTTGCAAACTTGTATGAGCAGCAAGAAGATGGTACGACCATTCATTGTGACAATGTTTCATCAATAGCCCTGACAAAGAATCCAGTCTTCCATGGACGAAGCAAGCACATTAAGATCCATTATCACTTCATTAGGGAGTTGGTAGAACGAGGAGAGATTGAGTCGCAGTATTGCAGATCCGAGCAGCAGCTTGCTGATATTTTCACAAAAGCATTACCGAAAGATTCCTTTGAACGCCTAAGAGATAGGCTAGGCATTGTGGACAGCTCCGGAGGTGTGCAGCCCCGGAAAGAGGACAGCTACGGAGGTGCGCAGTCGTACAAAGAAGACAGCTCCGGAGATACATATCCGGAAAGATAGCAGGAGAGCTCCAGAGATTCAACTCTGGAATGTATGTGCAGCTCCGGAGATGCTCCAAAGATGCAGAAAAGAGACTCCGAAGTTGCAAAGAGTCAGCTCCGGAGATGCTCCGGAGACGCAGAAACAGGAAGTTTGCTCCGGAGATGCAGACAGGGAGCTCCGGAGATGCAGAGGGCAGCTCCGGAGATGTTGCAGCACAGCAGAAAGAGCTCCAGAGATCTGCTCCAGAAAGGCAAAGGCATGTGTATATCTCCAGAGATCAATTCCGGAATGAAAAGTGTTGATTGACGTCTGACTTTAGATTAAGGGGGAGTGTTGGAAATAGTAATCCTCCGTCAGACATTTATTGCTGACTGCCCCCGTGTCAGACCTAGGGATCTCCCACTTCATCCTCCAGCACCGTTGGCCTACCAGAAGTTAATGTGGTAGGTGCATTTGAATTTGAAAGTGTTTTGAGCGCCCATTTTGGTGGGTATGTAGAAGAGACAAATGAGAGGGAAAAGAAAATGAGCATAGTGGACGGAAGAGAAGTGAAGAATCTACAGCAGCAGAGGAATGAGAATGTTCCTGAAGAAAACAGCAGAAGGAGAACAGCAGAGAGGAATGTTGCAGCAGCAACAGTAGACAGCTACGGAGTTCCAGGCAACTCCGGATATATAGTGTGCAGCTCCAGAGATTGGGGCAGAGTAAGAAAACAGAGCAGCAGCTCTCTCTGTAGTTTGTATATGAAATTTGAATGTAATCTGGAAATAGAAAAATATATATAAAGACATATTGTTGTCCTTCTATTTTTGGTTTCCTGTGTGTTTGCATTTGTTTTTGCTGTTCATATATTGCTGTAGCATTGCATCTTAGAACAGCATTCTGCCCATCTCCCCTGTTTTTTCTGCCAACAATCTTTGTGGCTAAGTGTCTGTGATTCGACACAATGCTGTAATTTAGTTTCTTTAAAAAACGGGAACCATATATTAGGGCATGAGTTTATGACATAGGCCAGTCCCCTAATACACAGTTCAAACACCAGGTTTAACAGAAACGCAATTGTATGCGGAAAATTGCTGTAGTTTGTTTTTTTTGGTCACAGGTTCATGCATAAACATTTTGATCGATACATGTTGAGCTGCAGGCATTGAACTTAGAGGCTCGAGATCTCAGTTTTTAGTTTTTGTTGGGGTCAGCTTTTAGATTAGGTTATCGAGCAGATTCAAAAAAGAACTATATCACAATAGCATGAAGTCAAAGAATGACAAATCACGAAGAAAACTAAAAGATAAAACATATATCACGTTGGTAAATATTGATCTTTTATACAAATTTTTGATGCGCTTTTTCTTTTCATTTTGCAGTCGATTACTCTCCCTTTCATGGCAACGGAAAGGGAGCAGTCCTTCAGGAAGCTCGAGTGTTCAATAATCCTCAACTGGATGCCAAACGCTGTGCACAGGTTTGCATCTGTAACATTTCGTAGATAACGAAAATTTGATATGACATGTTCTGCATTCATTCTACGGAACAGAAGTACTGATTTGATCATTGGGTCTCCAATTTTTTTATCGGAATGTTGCTTAGGTCATCACCAAGCTTTTGTATTTCATCAACCGAGGAGAGACCTTTACAAAGGTTGTTTTGTTTATCATTTTGAGCATTTGTTAGCATCTACGTGGTCTGGAGTTCCTTATGCTGAAACTTTTTGGATATTTCTTGAGACTGAAAGGTTGTTGCTTGTTTTTATCAGGTTGAAGCTACAGAAGTTTTCTTTGCTGTCACCAAGCTCTTCCAGTCCAAAAATACTCGTTTGCGAAGAATGGCTTATTTGATCATCAAGAAACTTTCTCCTTCTCCCGATGAGGTGATAGGTTGTTAATCACGCATCTTTGCATCCTTAGGCTTTCCAGCAGTTGATTTTCTTACAACTCATGACATACTCTACAGGTTATGATTGTTACAAGTTCATTAATGAAAGACATGAATAGCAAGACAGATGTGTACAGGGCCAATGCAATACGAGTTTTATGCAGAATCACAGACGGCACAATGTTGTGTCAAATTGAGAGATATCTAAAACAAGCCGTTGTTGATAAAAATCCTGTTGTAGCCAGTGCTGCTCTTGTCAGTGGAATTCACTTGCTTCAGGTATTGTTAGTGTTGTCTACCAGCAACAGATTTGATTAATTCATTTGTTAGATACTCTTATCCTTAATTTTCTGTCATTGCATTTGTAGACCACTCCAGATATTGTCAAACGTTGGAGTAACGAGGTCCAAGAAGTAGTTCAGTCCCGAGCTGCTCTTGTACAATTTCATGCACTAGCCTTGCTTCATCAGGTTTGATTATGCTTTCTCACATAATTAAATTTTGTTTATCTGTATATTTCACAGTTATATATTTTGACTTCCTGCGGTAGCTTGAAGTCAGTTGAGTTTATCTAATGTGGTTTTAGATTGCATTTTTTCTTTGCTTTTTGGCTGCCCTTTCCTCCAATAGCTGACAGTGTGATTTTATTTGTTTTTCAGATTTCTGTAAACAACTTAGCATGCATATAAAATTGTAAAGGACCCATTAACCAACTATACTTGTAGTAACTACCCACTAACCAACTATGCTAAACCAACCTGTTATCCATGAGGCGAAGGGAGCCCAGTCCTTTCCAGCAAGCATGGCACCCCAGTAATAGAGACCTCCAGAGGTAGGATAAGAAGAGCAAACATAGTCATAGGACCTCTTAAGGTAAGCCTGTGTTATACAGAGGTGTTATGCCGGTAAAAATTGATAATTACCAATTACACCGCGACCTAAGTAGGATGACTTTTGCCATGTAGTATTCGGACATGCTTTCTTCTTGGCAGAAACTATATGAAGAAACTGTTGTAATTCATTTAAGTAAACAACTCCCTTTGCCGGACTTCTCTCTCAAGCCTTTATAGATCCTGGAGTTTTTTATGAATGTCTATAGCCTCAAGATGACTTAGCTTGAGTTCCTGATACTAAAATGTCCTCAGCTTCTTCATCTGCTAGCAAAAATAATATCTTCGTTTGCTGCATTTTTATGAGATCAAGTGCAAGATGCTCAAGAAGAGAATGTGACAGTACACATTGCAGAGAAGTGGCTTGAATTTCATCGAATACCATCTGATCCTGGGTATTTCTTTCTTGAGGAATTTCATTCATCTCTGCATTTAGGTACTGAAAGTTAGCAGTCTCTTCTACAAAAGCTACTCCAATGGCTTCTTTTTCTGCCTTTTCCAACACTTCCAAATGATGGGAGCTTCCCTATATAGCAATATCTGAGTTTTGTTCATCTTCATGATCATTCACATTCAGTCTAAACCTGCTAAAATGTTGAACAAGAAATTTCCATTCACCATTGGAAGCATTAAATGAAATTAACCGAGCACCTTGCCATTTAGTCTTCTGTTGTAAAATATGTTCCAGACAAAGAAGATCCATCCATTGAAGCCAACCAAAAAAAATCATGTACTTCCGTCCAATGCTTTGGCCAGTAACTGATTTGCTTTAACATTCCCTGGCATATCCCTTCCAACACTATCTGGAGATGAATCAACATCTCCCCTATAAGACATGTCCCAAGCATAAACAAGTGGCTTCACCATAAAAAAGTACTTTGCAAATGTATCTATATATGGAATTCTCCTTTGAATATGTGGAAGAAAACTCAGATTTGTATGATGCTTCTCACGAGAAAACTCGGCGAGTTTTATTGCGAGTATTTGCTAAGTCTGCCATCTATGGTTTAAGTACTTACTATATATTAGAAATGAGCTTCTTGGAAACCTATGTAATAGTTTTTGGTTGATGTTTCAAATCATATCCCCTGATACATCATCAAAAAGTAACTTGTGTAAGAATAGCATACTAGAGCTCCTTATATAAATAAAGGATGAAGTGTTTTTACAATGCTTACTGTGTGGAAATATGTTGCAATTCATGCATGCTGTTTTGCATTAATTAGTGCATCTTTTCTGTTGAAGTAATCCTTTCATGTTTTACTTGTACTTTATCTTCTGAAAGAATGACATAATTTTTATGTAACTTAGGATGATTAGGCAGGTTTTGTGATAAAATATTGAGGAAATATAAACAGAACAAATGCAACATTTATTTTATTCATTAAAGAGTACAATTTTATAATAGGAGAGGAGCTCAGCAACTTCCTACAAAATAGGAATCGAACATGACACTTAACTCAGATTTATCGACACCTAACTAAACTTAATTGACACAATTACAATTCTTTGTAACACCTCTACAATTAGTTGACAAGTCTACAACACATTTACAACATGTGAATAAACTAGTTATTCATTATATTCTAACACTCCCCCTTAATGAAGAACTGAAAATATTTCCAACTCTTACATGAGCACACCATACTCCTCTGAGATCTTATGCACCTCTCCTCCTCGAACACCATAAATGGAGGCATGTGGAGCCATTTTTCCTTTGACAACCTTTTATAAAATGTGATTTGATGATCCCAAGATATCTAACAGTCATTCAAACAACTAGATGATTAGTTCTTCTTCATCATACATTACTACTCTTACACATTAATAATTAATAATGAAACACTTCTGCAAACCAAACTTATGCTATTATCTATTCTACACTTTTGTGTTGTTGGCTGCGAACCATGCACAAAGGCATCGTAGAATTGATTCTCCTAAAGCTTCCAGCACAACACAGGCGTTTTGGGCTCGCTCTTTCTACACAACTAACGGCTGCAATAGTCTCTGTTGATGTGATTGGATGATGGCTGGGAGAAACGTTGAATTGAGCAATATTCTGAGGATCCTTTGGCAGGGGAAAGAAAGTGCAAAAAAACAGGAACTGCTTATCTCCTCCATATCAAACCACAAAAAACTGCTCACTGAGGACAATATATTGATTGTCTCCACAGTAAACAATATATTCACCCTTCTGCAAAATATATCTTCAATTTCAGAAGATTAACAGCAGAGAAAAGAGAAAGGAGGACTGCAAGAAGGTAATTTGCATGTGCTGCCTGCAATATTGAGGAAATAGAAAGAATATATTTCTCGTCTGCCCCAAATAAGCCTCAACAATCTCCACAAACTATGTCGATCTAGCAGGCCAGGATATTAACAGTAGAGAAAAAAAACAGTGAAAAAAACTGCACATTGCTCTCTATAGGAAACTTAATTTCTTAAAAGGTATTTTCACACCCAAACCAGCTCTAACACCATAATAAATCATTGAAGAAATATAAACAGAACAAATGCAATATTTATTTGATTCATCACAGAGATTACAATTTTATAATAAGAGAGGAGTTCAACAACTCCCTACAAAATAAGAATCTAACATGACACTTAACTTAGATTTATTGACACCTAACTAAAATTAATTAACACAACTACATCTCTTTGTAACACTTCTACAATTAATTGACACATCTACAATACATTTACAATAGTAAATAAACTAGTTATTCATTATATTCTAACATTTCCATGCTAAATTGAGAAGTTGGTGGAAATAACATTTCCATGCTAAATGCTAAATTGAGAAGTTGATGGAAATAGTAAAAATTGATTATAATGCAGTTGCAAGATGTTAGGTTTTATGGATTTTGAAATTTCTTTAGAAATTAGGATTCTAAAAGCAAATTGCAGACAGATTTTCCAAAATCAAATAATGTATGTTGTTTCGAACTGCTTATACATATCTATTTCCTGACTAGTGACCTGAATAGTTGATACTGTTTGTGACAGATTCGACAAAATGACCATTTGGCTGTAAGCAAGCTTGTGACTCGTCTAACCAGAGGAACAGTTTGCTCATCTTTAGCTCAATGCCTCTTGATCCGTTACACCAGCCAGGTGGAATGCATTTCCTTTCATCGATGGCTACTAAATTGTACTGCAGCAAGTATTACTTGTTTAGTAGTTCTAACAGTAATCTACTTGTTTTTCAGGTTATCCGAGAATCAAATGTGAATTCACAAACAGGCGGTCGTCCGTTCTATGATTATTTGGAAGGGTGCTTGCGCCACGAAGCACAAATGGTCATATTTGAAGCTGCACGAGCTATAACAGAATTGTATGGGGTGACAAGTCTAGAATTAACTCCAGCAATTACTGCTTTGCAACATTTTTTAGGGTCGTCAATGCCAGTTCTCCGGTTTGCAGCTGTTCGTACTTTAAACAAGGTAGACTTGTCGTCTCATAAATATTTGTTATTGCCTTATATGGTTTCATTTTATCTAACTTGAGATTAGAAGGAGATTTTTTTTTTCTTTCTGCAATTTACCATTGCTTTAGATGCAAATTCACCTTGAAAATATCTTTGAATCTATTTGACTCAATTTCGGTCTTATCCATTCATATTTGCTTTTTAGCTTCTAGGATCTATTAAGGGGCTCCAACCCTAAAAACTGGACTAGCATACTAAAATATGCATAGAAGCCTACTTGAACTGCCTCTGAAGGGGTGTAGCACGTCGAAAGCAAAATATAGATACCATAATAAAAAGTATCATGCCCTAATACACAGAAAACCAGACCTAACATAATTTAGGAACTCCCTAGAGAGCTAGTAACAGCAGGCCCCTTCCTCCACCCGTCTATTTAAAGTATAACGTGAAGAAAGTTTAAAATACCTTAACCCTATACCAAAAATGTAAAATTTTTCTTTGCTTTGCATATTTGTCTCTTTTTTTTAAGTTGACAAATGACCCAACAGAGATAATATGTTAAAAATCAAAATCACTTTTTGAAAAACTTAAGAAATGACATGGTAAGTGGGGTGGGTCGTGATTACTTGGAGTCAATTATGGGTTTTTTAGTGTAATGCTACTATGAGCTCAGGTGTATATAAAGTAATGGATGTTGTTGAATGTCATCACTTAAGTTTGTCCTTCAACATGTGTCCTCCATAGGGACCTACAAAACAATGGAAAAATATGCCATGTCGAGCTTCTATCATGCAAGAAAAAATGAAAACAACTACAACCTAAATTTTACAATCACTGCTCATAAGCAACAAAAAGGAGACAGGAGGAAGTGGGTTTAGAAAGATAGTGTCTATATGAAAAATGGTAATACTTCATCTCCCTTGGTGGTCATGGGATGACAAGGTGCATGGGTCATTGGCATGTCATGTGATAATGATTTGTTTGACCTATCAATACCTAAATATTCAAACGTAGGAATGTTAGTGGGAATATACTCTCCTTTACAATCGGTTGCCCTTGTAGGAGACAAGGAACCGTAGGAGAGGGGAAAATAGTATATGAAATGTAAAGGTAATCAAAGCATATAAGCATGTAAATTGGGTAAAGTGATATATATATCATGTGGGATAGAGATGGGATGAGTCTCAAGGTATAATGTTTCCCCAAAAATGGGTCATGTGAAAATGGTGATATGGTCCTCAATGGCCAAAAACACCTATGCAGGTACAATAGGCATTAGGATAGGCATATGCCCCCAATGTGGAATCCAATTGCATGAACACACAATGGTAGAGGTAAGGTAATAGGTCCCTATTGGTAATGTAGTTGATGTTAAGGTAATGGTATGTAGGGAAGGCATGATGCTCCTAATGTAAAGATATGGCAAGACAAGCTCCAATGGTATTGGTGGAGGCATGCCTCTAAGAAGTTATCATAGGGTAATGCATCAACATCATAGGTATATATGGTCTAGATATGGTAAATGTAATAAGTGAGATATCATATGAGGATCAAAAGTAAAACATCATGAGAACCCTGTTGGCAATCAGAATTGAAAATACCACAATCCTAGACAATCTATACAAGAACTAGGCCTAGGGATTGTCAACCTAGGGTAATGTGGCAAAGTCATGAATAGATTGTGGATAGTTAAGAGCCAACTAATAGGAGTGAGCAACTTCTATGCACTCTTGACACTACTAGGCCAAGGAGGGTAATTCTAGAGACCATTGACATGACAATTAAAGAGAATTACCAAAACATAAAGCTATGTCATCAACAACCATACCCAATGTATAACGAATTCCTAAGATTTGTCACTAAGTTCATGATACATTTGCTACTACAAGTAAACATACATTCCCTTAATTAAACAGATGAGAACAACTTTGTACATGCAACAAATGATAAAATTAGTTTTGCGTCCCTTTACATGAGTTACCTTTTGCTTTGCATACAACTTGTGAACATTACTAACATGACTCTCAATGTCAATTAGTTCTATGCTCACAAAAGATTTGGCATAAGATGATGTAGAAGAATCTAGTTACTCCCTATGCTAAGCATTGTGTTGTGTGATGGGACCCACTCTTTCATATCTGACAATTCCATTTATTATTTTAAAAATGTTGGCCTTTTCTTAATATGGTGGCAGTTGCAAATGAGGGGCCTACAAGATAAGATTAAATTGGGCATGTGGTGGTTTCATATTCCTCTTTGCTGGCATACTAAATGTTTGGTGTGAAATCTTATCTCTTCAATGAATTTCCTTTTGGCAGCTTCATTAAGGGATGTGGAAATAAACTTAGTGGTGGAAGGCTAAATCATGGTGGTGGCTTACAGAATAAAGTGCTAGAATTTCTAATCTGGAGTAGGCATTTATTGCATCTACCCCATCAAAGATCATCCAAAGATCTCTTTCCTACCACCTTGACCAAATCTTTAATGTCATTTTGATGGCCTGACAAATTTGTTAATTCCAGTCAGTTTCATTGATTGTTAGTTGGTGAGTTTGAATTTTGAGTGATAGATTTTTGGGTGAAGAAAAAGACAAAAGGAAGGAATGAAAGCAAAATAGAAGAGATGAGAAGAAGATTGTATGTAGCAGTAGCATAGCAAAACAATAGAGGGAAGATTTGTTGTAGCAGCAACATGAAAAATATTGCAAAGAGAGTGCAGAGAATAGAGCTCCAGGAAGCTCCAGACACACACATCGATTAGTTGGAGGAATGAGTAGTGAATAGCTCCAAACAAAGAATGACAACTATAATGTCCAATAAAATCTAGAGAGGGCAGTATTTGTAAGGAAAGAAGAAATAGAGTTGTAGCTCTGCACTTGTATTTGTTTGATGTAATATAGTTTTTATCATTAATAAAAATTTCTATTTGTGTATTTTATTTTTTGTCCTCTCTCTCTCTCTCTCTCTCTCTCTCTCTCTCTCTCTCTCTCTCTCCTATTTGTTTGTTATTCCCTTCAACCACATTATAAAGATGAAGTGCTTCCAACAAGTGGCATCAGAGCCAAGGTTTCATAGAGCTAGGGTTTTTAGCTTTTTGGGTATTAATAGTCTCCCCTGATTTAGAAGAATGGCTGGAGGTGACAATAAGAGTTGACAACAACCACTAATGTTTGATGAAAAAAACTATGATGTCTAGGCAAAGAAGATGAAGGCCATCTTGGTTGCACATGATTTCTAGGAACTTGTTAATGGGTTCATAGACGTGACTGACCCAAATGCCTTTGCAACCCTATCAAATGCTCAAAAGAAATAGCTAAAAGAAACAAGGAGAAATGATGCAAAACCCCTTAGTTTGATTGCTGTAGCCTTGACAAAGGTTATTTTTCCTAGAATAGTAGCAGCTAACTATGCTAAGGAGGCTTGACAAATTTTGGAAAATAGTTACAAAGGAACTAACAAGGTGAAGTTGGTAAAACTTCAACTTCTCTGAAGAGATTTTGAGACCCTGTATATGAAGGATGGGGAGTCTATTTAAGACTTCAATACAAGGATTTCCACCTTGATAAATCAGTTGAGGATTAATGGGGAAACAATGGAAGAGCAAAGGATTATTGAGAAAATCCTTAGGAGTTTGCCTTTGAGATTTCACCCTATTGTCATAGCAATAGAAGAGGCCAAGGACCTCTCAAAGATGTCAGTGGATGAGTTGATGGGTTCCCTACAAACCCATGAGCAATGACTGAACAAATCCACTCCTTGTCTAGAACAAGCCTTCAAAGCCCAGAGTAGTGTGAGAGGTAGGGGAAGAGGAAGAAACAACATAGGTAAGGGTAGAGAAAGAAGCAACTCTAGAAGATGAGGCTCAAATAGCCAAGAAGATGGACTAAGTACCTCAAAGCAAGACTCACACAAAAAGAAAGGTGGCAACTCAAACTAGAGGTATGATAAATCCAATGTGTAGTGTTACTACTATCATGAGTTTGGTCATTATGCAAATGAATGCAAGAAGAAACAATGTGACCAAGGGAGTTAGAATGCTCATGTCACAAATGAGGATAAGACTGAAAAATGAAAAATAGTCAAAGGTCTTTATTATATGCAACCTTGCTGAGTAGAGAAGCACTAAAGTATGGTATTTGGATAGTGGGTGTAGCAACCACATGAGTTGTAATGCAAACATACTTTCCTGCATTGACAAGAATGTCAAGTCTAAGATCATGATGGGGAATAATCAAAAAGTTCCTCTCATGGGAAGAGGCATCATCACAGTCCTAACCAAGCAAGGTGAGAAAGGGCAGATCCAGAATGTCTATTATACCTTGGGCATAAAACATAACCTATTGAGCATTGGACATATGGTCCAAAATGGTTATAGAATCATGATGGAGAAAGGAGAATTCATCATCTATGAAAAGGATGGTAGCATGAAGATCATTGCAGTAGTGTAGATGATGAGGAACATAATGATCCCCCTTAGGTTATAGTCTCCGACGCTATCTAAAGATACACACCAGATGACTTTGAAGAGCTCTAGAGTCACATAGATTGTATCTATAGCAATGGCTTAGTAGTCAGCCTTCAAGACAGTCATCAAAGACCCATCCAAGCTTTGGCATTTAAGGTATGAGCACTTAAGTTTTTTAGGTTTAAGTCTTTTGTCCAAAAAAGGCATGGTTAGAGGGATTCTAACATTTGTTGAGTCCGATAGGAAATGTGAAGCCTACATTTTAGGAAAGCAACACAAGCATACCTTTCAATCAGGGCATTCTAGGAGGGCAAAAGCACCATTGGAACTGGTGCATTTTAATTTGTGTGGCCCTATGAAGACCCACACTCTAGGTGGGAATGTATATTTCATGACCTTCATAGATGACTACAACAGAAAGACTTGAGTTTATTTCTTGAAGAATAAATCTAAAGCATTTGAGAAATTCAAAGAGTTTAAGGCCTTGCATGTGAAGCAAAGTGGTCCTTATATCAAGGTCCCTAGAATGGATAGAGGGGGAGAGTATGTCTCTAAAGAATTAATGAATTTCTACAAGTATGAAGGCATTCAAAAACAATTCAAAACAAGGTACACTCCACAGAAAAATAGAGATGTTGAGAGGAAAAATAAAACCATCACAGAGATGGCAGCAAGCATGCTGAAGGCTAAGGGATTGGCAAATGATTATTAGGGTGAGGCAATAGCAATAGCAATATACCTGCTAAATACAAGTCCCACAAACGATGTAAGGGATAGAATTCCACAAGAAGCATGGACAAATGATAAATGGAGTGTGGAGCACCTACGAACCTTCAGGTGCATGGCATATGCATTAGCACCAAAAGAGAAGAGATATATGTTTGATGATAAAGGAGAAAAGTGCATCTTTATTGGGTACAACAAAGAATTCAAAGGCTACAAGTAGTACAGCCCTATTACCAAGAAGGTTATAATTAGTAGGGATGTTGAGTTCATAGAGAACGAATCATGGGATGGCATGGTTGACACTGCCATAGGTATCTTAGTAACAATACCCATAGATGATGAAGAAGGTGGAACTTCCAACTGTCAAGAAGAACCAGCTCTGGAGCACTCTAGATCCAACTATGGACCTCTCTAAAGCCATCCCCAAAACACTTTAGAGTCAGTCAATTCAAGACTGTAGTAGTAGAATCAACTCCAGAACACTCTAGAGTCAAGCAATAGTAACTCCAGAAGAAGTTTAGATCCTATACTCGCTTCTCTAATGCCGAGAAAGACAAGGAGCATGAGGCAGATTTATGAAGACACAAGGTATGATAATTTTGATGAAAGTGGATTTTGCTTTGTTCTTTGATGGTGATCCAACATATTTTGAAAAAGCTATCAAAGAAGAAAAATGGTATAAGGCCATGGATGAAGTGTTGGATGCAATAGAAAGGAATGAGACATGGGAGTTAACCACTTTACCCAAGGGTAGACAAGTGATTGGAGTTAAATGGGTCTATAAGACCAAGAGTACCAGTTGCTAAAGGAAAGATTGAAAGGCATAAAGCAAGGCTAGTTGTCAAGGGATACAAACAACAACCTGGAAAAGATTATGACAAGACCTATGCACCAGTTGCAAGGCTACAAACCATGCAAGTAGTCATAGAAATTGCAACCCAACACAAGTAGAAGGTATATCAAATGGACATGAATTCAGTCTTCCTAAATGGAGTATTGAAAGAGGAGGTGTATGTGGAGCAATCACCTAGCTATGAAATCCTAGGGCATAAAGACAAAGTGTACAGGCTCCGGAAAACTCTCTACAGGCTTAAGCAAGCACCTTGGGAATGGTACAATAGGATATATTCCTATCTGTTGAGTAATGGCTTTATCAAAAGTAGTAGTGAGCCCACACTCTACATCAAAGTAACCAACGATGAGATTTTAATTTCTTTTTTGTATGTAGATGATTTGATTTTCACAGGGAATAGTGACCTCTTCATTAGTGATTTCAAAGAGGTGATGAAGAAAGAGTTTGAGATGATAGGCCTAAGCCTGCTAAGATATTTCCTAGGCATTGAGGTCCAAAAAACTGATCTTGGCATATTTATTTTGCAAACTAACTATGCCAAATAGATTTTGAAAAAAATTTAGATGTAGAACAACAAGCCTGCACCAACATCAATACCTATAGGTCTGAAACATGCAAGGAGGATAACAACAATGAAGTGAATCCAACCCTCTACAAGAATATGGTTGGAAGGTTGATGTATTTAACTGTTACCAGGCTTGATTTAATGTATGTGGTAAGCTTGATATCTAGGTTCATGGAGAAACCTAATGACACAAACTAGCAAGTAGGAAAGAGAATCTTGAGATATGTCAATGGCACACAATGTTATGGCATATTGTACACCACATCCAATGAGTTTGAGATGGTTGGTGACACTGACAGTGATTGGGTAGGAAGTGTAGATAATAGGAAGAGCACATTTGGATATGTCTTCCACATGGGTTTAGGACCCATTTCATAGGCATGAAAGAAACAACCCATAGTCTCTCTCTCCTCAGTAGAAGATGAGTACATAGCAGCAAATGCAACAGGATGTCAGGTTATTTGGTTGAGAAGAATCCTTGTAGATTTGAATGAACAACAAGAAGATGGTACAACCATATTAAATTGTGATAATGTTTCCTCCATAGTCTTAATGAAGAATACATTCTTCCATGGATGAAGCAAACATATTGAAATTCGATATCATTTCATAAGGGAACTAGTTGAGAATGGAGAGATTGAACTATAGTTTTGTAGGTCTGAGAAGCAACTCACTGATATATATTACTAAGGCATTGTCTAAGGATAGCTTTGAATGCCTAAGAGATAGCTTGGGCATTGTTGACAACTCCATATTTCATCTTTGGAAACAAAGCTCTAGATAGCTTTGGAGAACTACAGAAAGCTCCAGAGATACATTATGAAAGAGGTATGTGCCTATAGATTAAGCAGGAGTGTTGGCATTTATTGCACCTACCCTGTCAGAGATCATCCCTAGAGATCTCTTTCCTGCCACCCTTACCAAATCTTTAATGTCATTTTGATGCCTTGGCAAATTTGTTAATGTTGGTCAATTTCATTGATTGTTGGTTGGTGAATTTGTGTTTTGAGTAGCAGATTTTTTGGGTGAAGAAAAAGACAAGAGGAAGGAATGAAAGTAGAACAAAAGAGAGAAGAAGAAGATTGTATGCAGTAGCAACATAGTAGTGTAGAACAATAGAGAGAAAATTTGTTACAGAAGCAACATGAAGAATATTGTAGAGAGAGTTCAGAGAATAGAGTTCCAGGTAGCTACAGACAAGCATAGTGATCAGTTAGAGGAATGAGCAGTGAATAACTCTAGATAGAGAAGGACAATTGTAATGTACAGTAAGCTTTAGAGAGAGCAGTATTTGTAAGGAAAGAAAAAATAGAGTTGTAGCTTGGAAGTTATATTTGTTTTATGTAAAATACTTTTTATCATTAATAGAAATCTCTATTTGTGTATTTTCTTTTATGTCATGTCTCCCTTACATTTGTTTATTCTTCCCTTCAAGCACGTGGTAAAGGTGAAGCGCTTCCAACATTAAGGCGGGTAGTGGGTGTCTGGCAAATAAAGCTCGGTGGTTTATGATTGACGACCTCCCCCTAAATATGGTATGGCGTGCTATCTATGATCTACATATAGTTGGTTTGGAATTTAATCAATCTTGCTCGGGTAAGTGATAGAAATAATTCTAAGTGTAAATTCACTAAAGATTGCTTGGTCTGGCTACCTATTGAAGGTACCTAATCCTAGACTGCATCATATGTTATTTGATTGAATCATGAAAGCAAGTAGAGCCTAAATTACTAATCTACCAAGGAACAAAGAGAGATGTATAGAAATTAAATGTTTGTTTGGTCTCTCACCCTCTATAAATTAGTGATTGGAATTTGGAAAAACATTAGAATGATTAAGAAAGATTTTCTTGCTAAATGAGTGGTTTCAGTTTCTTTGGGTGAGGATTTATGTTTTATTGCTTACTATTGAAAATATTTAGGGTGATTTTGTATATGTTTTCTTGCTCTTAGGTTTATGCACTATACAAACCTTTGTGTTTGATCTAGGTAAATTTGGTGAGCTTGTCTTTGAAATGTTTTAACATTTTGTTGATTACAATAAATTATATGCATTCTTCTCTACAAGTTTGGTGTTGATGTATTCAATGTGTTGGGTCACAAAGGTAGTTTCTTGCAACAATCAATCTCTTACTTTTGTTATGGATTTATAGTTGTGATGGTTTGATGTAAATAAAATGAGGTTTGAATCTGTAGAAGTTACCTTATATGACATCATGCATCTATTTGTGAGTACTTGTGTATGCTTTGTTTTGCCTCCCTATGTTGGGTTTACAACATAGAATAAGCATTCTAATCCCCTCACTATTTACTCAGTTGCTTGTGTTATTATTGGGTAGGGCATCATTTACCTTACTTATGCCATACTTCAATAAGTCATGCAGAGTAATTTTACATGGCCAACTATAATCTAGGCAATGGCCTCCTTTGAAACATTTTGTATGCCAACCTATGTACATATGGCTACACTTTGCATATAATATGTTGAGGAATGGTAGTTTATATAATACTTTTTTCTTTCCCCTATCATGCAAGTTTCTCTACTCATAACAACCTACCAGTCATGGCATCTTTGCACTATTGGATGGTTGGATGAACATTAATGCTAGTTTAGTCACTCAAATGATATGTTATATTTAAATGTGAGATGAACTTCACACAAAGCCTACACAATCAAGTTATGGTGTCATTCCTTGCATATATATGCTATATCATTATGTTGTTATGCTTTCATCTCATGGTTGGGTATATTACTTTACCATTTGCTTCAAGATTAGGTGTCATCTAGAGATGTAAGGAAGCAGTGTCATGTAATAGAAGTCCATTAGCACTAGGTAGTCACTACACAATATTCTATTATTGTTTCAGGCATAATTTGATGTAGCCACCGACCCTCTAAAATGTAATGTAGGCTTTCATGAATAAATTATATGATTTTATGATCCATTGGAATACTAATCCCAAATACTGCAACGTTGGTTTTGTGTCATGCCTCAAATTGTCTTGCACTACTTTAAAACACATCTTGCCAGGTTTGATTTTTAATTGAGATGGTGGACACTAGATTCTAGAAAACTTGGACTCAAGATTTGCCCTAGATAGGAAAGTAATAATATCATATCCAAGCAAAATATAGGATAAACAAGTCTAAAAAAGGATACTAAAATCTAGCTCATCATAAATTCTGAGTTTGATATTTATTAGGATGTTGAAAGCATGGAAAGGGGACACAAGCCTCAACCAAAAAGGAAATTAATAATTATTTCAGGTTTGTGGTGCAATATAATCAAGTTGGAAGACACAAAGCATCTTCAAGCTCAAACTTAGATAATGATATGTTAGGATCTATGACTGTTGCTAAGTAAATGTTAACTTATACAAATCAATAATCGATGTCTTAAACTTGGTTCAAAGTTCATTTAAAAGACATTAAACGATTAAAATAATGGAAATAAGGAATCACAAATATAAGAGAAGACAAGAGACAACATGTTGATAACGGAGTTCACTAAATGGCTACATCTCTGGGTCCCTCTCCAACGGAGTGACTGATCCTTGATTATGCTCCAAATGCAGTTTACAAGGCACTTCAATCTGTTACAAAGCCGGATGATAATGAAGTCTTGAAAATCCTCTCCTTCAAACACAAATAATTTGACTATAAACCCCCTAAAACTATTTGCACAAAGTTAGAATACTCCATTCAACAAATTGCCAATGCCTCCAATTTCCTCCCCCCACAAGCCCAAAAATCCCCCTTTAAATACATCTTCATATGCTATGTAGGGGGTTGACAATAAGATTTCCATATATTTTTTTCCACCCGAATTTGAGTCACTTATCTCCTAAAATTGGACTCCCTTTCTTAATACAAAAGTTTATAATATAATATATGGGTAGCTCGGCGGAGTCGGGCTAAACCCGAGCCCCTTATTTCACTTGAAATCATCAAAATTCATTTTTACATCAAGTGCGTGGCGCAGTGATGACTTTGTGGAATGTACATTTCGGGGGATCGGCGGTTCAAATCCGTCCGACCCTAAAATGGCATTTATGAAGTTTCTTAAATAAAATCAGCGCCAACACTTATAGTTTACATAATGTGTGGTTTATTGGTGTGGACTGAAAATCTGAAGTGGAAGTTAGCTGGTTCGACCGCCTCCAACTAAATTTTTAACTAACCAAACTTGCGGCCGGGGGTGCCACGCGGCGCCCAACCATTGGGCCACGTGGTACCATTAATTCGTTGTCTCCATTACACGTGTCAGGTACTCATTGGTCCACATCGACTACCACATCACTGTTCCTGCCTCGTCGGCATGCCAACTGTACCCGCCACGTGTCAGCACCAGAGATTGTCACGTCTTTATGCTGACATCAGCATCCGTGCTGCTCGGTCAACATATTCTGCAAAACTTTGACCAGCCATGACTTTTGCATATGGACTCCGTTTGACGCGATTCAAGCGGTGTTGGAATCATCTCGATGAGCTCTTCAACATGGTGCTATTTTCTTCAGCATTTGGAACTATCAAATTTTTGCTGAACATCATATCCACCTAGATCAAATAATCACAATCGCTTAGTTGTACATGCAAGAAGGATTTATGTTGAGAATTACATGATAATGGATGTGAAAAGTTGTCTAGTAAGCTGATTTTTATATTGTTAGGTCTAAGTCAAAATATGCCAAGCAGATGTGAAAATAATTTGTAGCCTTCCTTCCACTCAACCATAACCTCTAGCCCACTTTAAATGTAGGCAAATGTGGGGATCATGGTGGTAGTGGTTCGGGTGTGGGATAGATATACATAATATAGAAATGGAACCTAAAAGTGAGTGATTAATTAGGTTGCAACAAGAAGGTGTAGGTTTGTGGACATAAGGCTTCATGATCTTAGTGGATACAAAGCAACATCAGATGAGGACATGAAATGATGACTTGTGGATTAGAGCATTTTGGTTTATGGTAGCATTTTGGTTGACCATAAATGATGAGGTGAAATCAAGTCTAGAGGAAGCGTGGATGTCACATGGGTACAAAATAGATGTGAAATGATAGGAAACCTGAGTTTGTAAGGGATTAGGGTCAAAATCAAACTATAAAGCTTACTTAAGCCTAGGGGACTTCAATGCAAGATGATCAAAAGATGCATGCTTAATGTGACCATCATTAAAATTAAACACTAGGTATAAAATTAATGAATACCAAAGGGATGTGTGTAGATGACAAACACAAATCAAGCTTGGTCGGGCTTTCAATGGGGCCCATTGAAAGGAAAATGGAGAGTCAACAATTTAGCAAGGAGCAAAAAAAGTACTCAAGGACAAAATTGGATCCAACAGATTACAAATTTTGGGGGTGCAACCAACATTGGCTTTGGTTGGGTACATGTACCCCTCACATGTAGTGAGAAGCTAGGTTAGTCTTCGAGAAGTGTAGACCAAACAAGAACCACAATGGGATGCGAAGGGAGTGGAGAAAGGTGACAAACAAAAACATAACTACTATACACAAAGGCACACATATAGAATGCATATTTACATGAAGGGTGTGCACAACTAGAATTTCACATACAACGAACTGATGTCAAAATATAAACTAAAAACTTGAATTTGGTCACCTATAGCATGAAGATATGTTGCAAGTCACAACTTGCAAAGGATGTTTATGGACCATGGCCATAGGGATGTTGATCACCACAACTTGCCTTGATCAGAGATGTTTTTAGTTAGGATGAATCTCCTCACATTAAAATTCACATATTGTAAAATATACCTCTGAAATTTCTTATGTACAAAGGCAATTGTATGAGTTTGTCACTATTAAAGGAGACACTAGGATTATCACAATAACCTTGTTTTAAATTAAACAAGTCACTATGTAGCATGTACGAATACATTATGATTAACATTGTCATGCTCAAATCCCATGTTGACATCATATGATTCATAAAAATATTGGTTGGCAAATGCAAGACTAAATAAGGTATTATCCACAACATTGATTTGATCATTAACCTTAGTAAGCAAATTAGCATGTTTGGGAGCCTCCAATTTGAATGTTTCTAAATTGCATACCTAAACACAAGACATGTTTGAATGCACATTCTCCTTCGATATACAATCATAGAAGGTTGCATATTCTTCTTATTTTTTAGAATCCTCTAGAAAGGGTTATTCCCCTTCATTTTCATCATCCCTTGGGTTCCATTGCATGCTTGTGGTTCTTTTGTTATGCTAAGAGGTGTTCCCCTTTGGGAACCATTAACCTCATGTATAGTAGTAGATGGAAATTAGTGGTTGGAAAATATTTTGAGTGATGAGATGACCATTGAAGAGATCATAGCCACTGAAGTCAAAATCAACAACACCTAATCAGTCACTTAATACACAAGACTCTAAACTTGTGTAATGGAAGATGGAAAATTTCTTTGTAATTTTCCTTTGTAGGTCAGTAAGTAGCCTCTCAAAAGATCGTTGAACTTTCTTCTATGGCTTTGTAAGTGACTTAAATTTGTAAAAGTAGGTGAAATGATACATTCTATTGTCATTTGTGAGATTTGTATCTATCTAGGGATACACAATCTTGCTCTTATATCTCTTGCACATATATAGTTTATAAGTTTGTAGCCACTATATTTAGCAAATTTGTTGCTATAGATTGTAGAAGTGCTCAAGCATTAATTTCTATAAATTCCTTACACTTTCCTTTTATTTGTATAGTTGTTATAACATTAATTTGAAGGTGTGCTTCTAATTATCATAAGTAGATTATCTATATTTTAGAGAGTCATGAGCATATTTTAAATGATTTAGCATTGAGACACAAAAAAATGACTAGATTATAATTAATAACACTCTCTTGGTAGACAAAGTCTAATATAGCTTCGACTTTGCAAGATGCCATAGGACACATTGAACAATGGACTTTAGTTTCTTCAATTACATATGTAATAATTAGCTTAATTTTGACATATTTGCATTCTCAATTCCAAGAATGTGATATCGGATTAAATTGCAGACACGAGAGTTCAAGTAAAGTAGATATCTTGTGGATGTTAAAGCATCACTTGAATGAATCCCAATAGGCACCTTAGATTTAACCATCAAATATGCTTAATGAATGTGATTGTATGTTTCTTTAAAATTATGTGTTTTTTACATAGGGCACTTATCAAAGATACCTATTGGCATGCCTTTTTCATAATGAGTACAATTTCTAGTTTATATTTCTAATGAACATGAGATTGGTCCCATTGTTTTTCCATTTTGAATATAAAATAGAGAAGTGGCATAACACAAACACCCTTTGTAATGTCCCCTTCTATAAACATTACTATTTTAACCCTAAATGTAAGGTCCCCTTCTAGATTTGCCCTAGATTAAACCCTACAATCACAATTTTAATAAATTAGGGTTAGGGGGGATGACTTACAGGTAGTTATTTCTTTTTTATGCTCTTGAATATAAATCCTGCAATCATCACATAGAAAACACAAGTGCATATATACATATAAACTATCATTGTTAGGGTTAGCTAAGCATGTATTAAACTCAAAATACAATTCCAATATTACTATTACTATCAAACACATTTGGAGCATAGGGATAGAGACATGATAGGTTTGACCCAACCAACCCATACTAAGCCCAAGAGTGCCCTCCTGGCTTTGGTGGTAGGGCTTAGACATCCACCAAAGTGGGGTACTTAGTAGAGTCATGCTTGTCTTTCTTCCCTATCCATGCCTTATCCCTTACAATTAATAACTCATCATGGTAGGAATGGTATGTGGATCATTGTGGGGTTCTCAGTTTATCTAATCTAAGCCCAAGAGCGGGACTTTAACCCTCTTGGCCTTGATCATAAGGCTTTGACATCCATCCAAGGTGGGGTACACAAATGGAAACCTTATACCCTCTTATCTACGTCTCCTTCCTTTCCTCCATGATGAGGTTCAATATCATTTACATCTAAAATGCATTAAAGACAATTATTCATGGATACATAATAAATACTTGCATTATAATCTAAACTCTATTAGCATCTCATATTCTATTTGTTCACTTTTATTCATTCTACATAAGTAATGCAACCCGAAAGGAATATGGATTCTTTGACTGCAACTGTGTTATTAGACTTAATGATTATTAATATACATGTTTCTTTTCTACTGTTGTATGTCTTTTCCTATTCACTGATCCCCTCTCTTTAGGACTGTAGATTAGATCTTAGATTGTTAATGTATATTATGACCTCTTATGCTTATTGCAGATTAGAACCTTCAAATTGATGTATCTATTTCTTATTTTTCTACCCCCAATCACAAGCTTTATTTATATGGTATCATATCCTTTGAGAGACATCATTATTCACAATGGACATACCTTTACCAAGAGAGGCATCCATTATAAACTAATATCCTTTTAGCCTTGATCACTACTTTTGTAAATATGAATTGCTAGTCATTAGGATATCATCACTGCATATTTAATAGTTATTTATCCCCACACCATCCCCTCCACTATTTAGCATCCTTGTTCTACAAATTACCACACTTTTCTCTTCTCTTGCTCTTTCTCCTGATGATGGATCCTTGAGTATGATCTAAAACGTTGAGGAAAAGAACTCACACAGTTAAATCCTGAAGCATTAATCTACATACTTAATAGTTGTTTTCTAATACTGATTTATTGCTACCTGTCCACTGCCTTACATGGATTGTAGCACTTATATTCTATGATTTACCTTATACCAATCGCTACTAATGTAATCACTTATTTAGTTTAATCTATTCACTGCACCATATATATCTTATATTTATAATAACATTAGTATTATATTATATTATTAATATTCATTTATATATATCAATAACCATATTTATAATAGCATTAATGTTATATTATATTATATCATTAATACCATTATTCTACTTTATAATTATAATGTTATTTATAATAAGATTGCAATTATGTATAATTATCTTTTTAATATTTATTGTATTTCAAAACTTCATAATTTGTATTACAATTATGGGAGCATGACAAATTTAAACAATGCCTAAATATCAGGACATCATAGTGCACACATCCCAACATTGCTTGTCCTCAAGCAATCATAAAAATCTTTAAGATTCCAATTCAATTCCCTTGAGGGATTGTTGTTAGTATACTTACCTAAGTTCCACTACCCTCATTGTTCTTTAAGATCATAAGGTTGATGATATTCCCTGAATGACAAATATTCTTTTGGTTCATGTATTTGTATTTTCCAATATCTCTAAACTACAAGCATTGGTAACTAACGATGTTTGTAGCTTAGATAAGTTTTCTCTTGTCCTTACAGAGGACCCAAAAGACATCTTGATCTTTGATCTTGAAATTCAATCTTGTATTTGTCATTTTGTAATTTTACCCTTTGATAAATTATTGACCCAAAAGAAGAGTCATAGTAATAGGAAAATATAACCATGTTTTGATGAATAATTGATTATATAATGTCATAGAGAGAAGGTTTGCGATAAACTGATTTCTTATGAGGAGTTTATAGGGTTTTGGTTTACTTATCTTAGCCAAATATCTATTATACCTATGCGTACAATAGTTAGTCATTCCTTAGCAAGAAACATGACTTTCCTCTATAGGTTTACTCTAATATTCACTTTTGTCCTATCTTTTTTTTCCCCTCCTCTTTACATATCTCTATGTTTTGGTACTAAATTTGTTTCCTCATATTTTAACAAATTTGGTATAACTTGATATGTATTAATTTTATCAAAGATACTTATGAACCTAATACTGATATCCTTGATATTTAAATATGAATGAAGGGTTACTCTAAAGAGCTTAAGAGAAGAAGACCCTTGGATGAAATGATCTACCCTAGATATTACATGTAAAAAAATAAGACAAAGTTCACTAGATCAATGTTATAAGTTACAAGGTAGACCATATGATATGGACTGGATTATTTTGTCATTGTTTCAATGAGTGAGTACATTTGATCTCATTCTAAATGGATAGAACATCTAAGTTTGATGAATATATCTTATTATAAATTTCTACAATTCTTTTTAAGATCTTCCCCCCCATTTGTGGGTTCCTAAACAGTTGATTTCTTTAATGTTGGTTTGGATATCTTTCTTAGATGAAATGCTTTCCCCTTTTTCACCTCAAGTTTGAGGGAGTCTCATTAGTTACAACCCAAAAAGGGTATGACAGAGGATATTGGCATTTTCATAAATTTTAATTATCGTAATACATACATGGAGTAAGCTTTTGAGGAAACACGTAGATATATGATGCATACGTGATACATAAGACATGAAGTATACCCCTAAATACATGTGAGGCATGAGTCATACACATAAGTATATGTGATACATGAAGTATACATGTATGCAACATGTACATAGATACACAGAATATGCGAAACATTCACACACAACTATATAGCTATATGTGAAGCATGAATCATACATGTGGTATATGAAGTATACTTAATGCATGAAGAACACACAAAGCTTATATGCTCAATACATAGAGTATGGAACATACATAATACACAGAGTATATGAAGCATGAACCAAGTATACGCATGTAATAGCATTCCCTTGATACACAAAGCATGAAGGATAGTACATAATACACAAACACATAAAGCATGAGGTGATGGTTTGGGGTCCCAAGGACAAGGCATCTGTCATGTCCCCTTTCTAAAATAATTAATTAATGGTCAATATTAACCCATCATATTATTCCATGGGTTAATTGGGCAAGCATAGGAAGAATAAATATTTAATATTTAATATTGTCCAACTAATATCTATTTCTAGAGGACAATTAAATATTAAATTAAATATTTTGAGACTCAAAAAGGGGCATTGGGTTTGGTGAGGTGTCCATTTGCATGAAGATTTTGAAAATCTTGGTAAATCACAAGTGGCGGGGGATTTTATGACGTATGACAACTTATGACAACTGTCATACCCCAAAATAGCAAGGAATCAAGGAAAAACGTGGGAATCTTAGATTTCCCTCTCTCCCATGAAATATTCGTACAAAATATGTAATTTTGGTGATTTGGGGCTATTGTTGATTTGATATTTTTCTCTCAAACTTGCAGATTTGCAGATTGTGGCTTCAATGGACGAAAACCCATTGGAGTAAAGAGGCTTGTGGATGAAAACCCATGAGTTTCAGGTGGCTAGAGGATGTAAACCCTTTGATCACAAAGAGTAGCTTCATCCAGAGGTTGCACAGAGCTTCGAGGATTGAGTAGTTTCCGGCAGTTTCCGACAGTGTCCATTGTTTGTGTGTGCAGGTGTTCTTGTGTTGCCGTGGTAGTTCCAGAAGTGTTGGGAAGAGTTGCTGTTGTTGTTTACTTTGGTTTCCTATGTATTAGCTGTAGATTCTTATTTTCTAATGTCAAAGATTAGTATTGGAGGTTGTGGGTAGAGTTGTGTTGATTTTGGCTTTGTGGGTCAGAATACCCAATGTGTATTTCAGCATTATTGTGAAGTTTTGGTGGTGTAGATTGCTACTGAGTGTGTAGGTTTTGCTGTTGCTACTTTAATGATATCAGATCATATTTCATGTACTTTCCATCTGAAAATTAAACAATATCAGTTTGGGTGTCTTTTGGTGTATTTCAGTGATTGACGGTGTTGGCAGTTTTTGTGGGTTTGATCATATTCGCTCCAGATTTGGGATTTGGGTCGCTGTTTATGTTATGGCTGTTATGATAGTCCAAATTGATGTAAAATCTATTTAATATCAGATCAAATCAGTTCCATTAATTTCTGGGCAAGTTTGTGTTAGTTTGGCGTTGTTATGTGCATGACTAGCTTGCTAGTCTTGGTGAAATTATTGTATTTTTTGGTGGTGTTAAATAAATTTATTTTCAGATCTGATTTCAAGTTAAAATCTTAGTTTGGATCATTACAGTGGTATCAGAGCATGATCTTGCCAGCCTAAAGGTTATTCAGATGATTGATGATACCGAGTGACAGAGAAATTAGATATTTGAGGAGACAACAAAGGAAATTGCAATTGGAGGAAACAATGGCAGATAGAAGAGGTGAAGAAGAAGATGATGCTTCAAGGAAATTTACTCAAATGATTGAGGCACAGACCAGACTTGCTGAAATGTTTGGGCAAATGTTGCAATGGATCCAAAACAACAACAACAATAACAACAACAACAACAACGAAAACAATGGTGGTAGTACTTCAGGTGCAAACAATAGTAACAATGGAAAAGGGAAAGAAATTGAAACACAAAATTCAGGGGCTGCAAATAAACCCTTATTCCTACCTGAAGAGGAACCTGAACAAGTTGAGTCTACAACTCCTAGTTTGTTCAATGTAGAGACCCTTAACAAATGGCGTGGAGAATACAATGCATTGGCAGATGAGATCAAGAATGATATGTCTTGGGGAGAATATGTAGAGTTCCTGAGAAGAGGTGAATCTCAAAAGAAGGGGAAAGGCCAAAATAAAGAAGTAAAACACAAGTTGGGTAAGTTAACCGCAGCTTTCTTTCATGGAAGTGAAAAGATTTCAGCTAGGGCTTGGCTGCAAAAGATAGAAACATACTTTATGCTCAATCCCATGACAGAGAAGGATGCAGTTCAGTTTGCCACTTTGCATTTGGAAGGAGAAGCCTATGAATGGTGGTACCATGGTCGCACTACTTTGGGACATGATCAAGTACATACCTTTGGTGATTTCAAACAAAGGATTCTTGATAGGTATGAACTGAAAGAAGAAGAAGAATATTTCAGCCAGTTGTCTGAAATTAAGCAAAAGAATTCAGTAAGTGAGTATATAGCAGACTTTCAAAAAATTGCAGTGATGGTACCTAAAATATCAGAGAAGAGAAGAGTACATCTATTCATCACAGGGCTCACCGAACCTCTTAGAGGGTTTGTCAGATCTTTCACACCTCTCACCTTGCAAGAAGCCATCAAGAGGGCTCTAACCCTTGAGCCATCAATTCCAAAGAATGCTTTCCCACACTCCTCCAAACCAAACACATGGCATCATAAGGGAGGATTCCAGAAGAAACCATTCCATGCAGCTGCACCTATACAAAAAAATACAACTCCTAATACTGCAAAGAAGATGGATGAAGAAACAAGGAATGAGCTTAGGAGGAAGAAACTTTGCTTTTCTTGCAGAGAGCCTTGGGTCCCTGGACATAGGTGTTTGGGAAAGGGACAAGTCCATTACATAGAGGTTGTCTCAGATAAGGATTCAGACTCAGATGGTAATGAGGAGTTTCATGACATAGAGGATGCTGAACCAGAGGTTGAAGAGGAGACAAAAAAAGAAGGTTCATTAGCTACACTTTCGGGAGCACCAAGATATCATCCTTTCAGGGTTCGTGGAGTGTTAGCGGGACAGCGAATGACTATTTTGATTGATAGTGGGGCAACCCACAATTTTATTGATGAAGGGTTAGTAATGAAGAGAGGATTGAAGACTGAAGAATTTGAAGGGTTCAATGTGACAGTTGCAGATGGATTCACTATGCCATGCACCAAAGTGGTCAAACAATTAAGCATCACTATGGGAGACTACAAGGTTTGTGATGATTTTTATGTTGTTGGTATTGGTGAAACTGATGTTGTCTTGGGTGTTCAATGGTTGCACTCTATTGGAGGACACTATCAGAACTACCAAACTATGGAATTCAAGTTTTAGTCAGAAGGCAAGGAGATTACACTCAGAGGGATTGCAAATGGAGCTCCACGAGTGGTGACATCAAAGAAGATGGAGAGGACTTTCAGAAGAGGTCAAGTTGCTTGGGCAGCCACTTGCTTGATCCGACCTTCAAGCTCTCCAAATGGAAAAGGTAAATTTCATTTTGAAATTCAAGAAATTTTAGATAAGCATAGCATTGTTTTCAGTGATATACCCCCAGGATTATCTCCAGATAGAGGGTTTCAGCATGTTATAGAGTTGGAAAAAGATGCCAAACCTGTTATAACTACGCCATACAGACATCCAAGGGGTTATAAGGAAGAGATAGAGAAGACTATCAGAGAGCTCTTAGATATGGGATTCATTAGACCAAGTTCTAGTCCTTTTGCATCATCTGTAGTTCTTGTGAAGAAGAAGGATGGCACTCTAAGGATGTGCATTGACTATAGAGCCTTGAATAAGAAAACCATTAAGAATAGAATTCCCATACCAAGGATAGATGAACTTATTGATGAGTTGCATGGAGCTGTTTACTTTTCTAAGATTGATTTGAGATCAGGATATCACCAAATTCGGATGAGAGACAAAGATGTGGAAAAGATAGCTTTTCGATGTCACTATGGGCATTTTGAGTTCTTGGTCATGCCTTTTGGCCTCACTAATGCACCAGCAACTTTCCAATCATGCATGAACAAGGTATTTAGCAAGCAACTCAGGAAGTTTGTCTTGGTTTTCTTTGATGATATATTGATCTACAGTAAAACTTGGAAGGAACACTTGGAACATTTAGATACAGTTTTAGGTATTTTGGAGCAGCAATCTTTCTATGCTAAGTTATCCAAATGTGAGTTTGGACTAACTAAAATTCTTTACTTGGGATATGTCATAAGTTCTAAGGGTGTTCAAGTAGATCAACAGAAGATTCAAGCAATACTTGATTGGCCTCCACCTACAAATCTTACACAGTTGAAAGGATTTTTTGGGCTATGTTGCTATTATAGGAGGTTTGTAAAAGGTTTTTCTCAGCTTGCTGTTCCATTAACAGATTTGACTAAGAAGGGAGATTTTGCATGGTCTGAAGAAGCTCAGAAAACTTTTGACAAGTTTAAGGAGGTAATGAGTTCATGCCCTGTGCTTGCTATTCCTGATTTTTCATTGCCTTTTGTAGTTGAATGTGATTCTTCGAGTGAAGGTGTTGGGGCTGTCCTAACTCAAAGGGGACATCCAGTTGCTTTTGAGAGTAGGAAGCTAAACAATCTAGAAAAAACATATCACATTTATGACAAGGAAATGTTGGCAATTATGCATGCACTAGAGAAGTTCAGACAATATCTTGTGTGTGGGAAGTTTGTTGTGAAAACTGATCATAATAGTTTGAAGTATTTCCTTGATCAAAAAGATTTGAATGATCGTCAGCAAAGGTGGGTAAGCAAGCTGCAGGCATATGATTTTGAAATAGAATATATGAAGGGTAAAAGAAATGTGGTAGCGGATGTACTTTCTAGGAAGCCAACTTTGTGTTCATTATCTTCTATTTCTGCAGAGTGGAAAGACTCTATCATTGCTGAATATGTCAAAAATACCTTTGCATCTAATTTATTAGATGATTTAGTAGAAGATGAAAAGTATACAGTGAATGATGGGCTGATTTATTACAAGAATCGAATTTACCTTGTTCCTGAATCAAAAATTAAGGAAAAGATTTTAAGAGCTTTCCATGATACTCCCTTGGCTGGTCATCAAGGTTACTTCAAAACATACAGGCAGATCCGTGAGAGATTCTCTTGGAAAGGTCTGAAAGAGGATGTCCACAAGCATATCAGGGAGTGTATGACTTGATAAAGGAACAAAGGAGAACAAATTTTTCCTGCAGGTCTCCTACAACCACTTCCAATTCCTGAACATAAATGGGAGAGCATTTCCATGGACTTTATCATAGGACTTCCCAAGGTACAAGGTAAGGATTGTATATATGTGGTGGTGGATAGATTAACAAAGTATGCTCATTTCTTTCCCATCACTTTAGAGTTTAAGGCTCCTCAAGTAGCAGAGTTGTTTTTCAAAGAGATATTTAAGCTGCATGGTTTGCCAAAGAACATTGTTAGTGACAGAGATAGTATGTTCCTTAGTTCTTTTTGGAAGGAACTATTTCACTTGACAGGAATAGAGATCACACCAAGCACAAGTTACCATCCACAAACAGATGGACAAACAAAAATTGTTAACAAGTGGATAGAGGGGTATTTGAGGAACTATGTTTTAGATCAGCAAACTACTTGGGTCAAATGGTTGCACTTGGGAGAGTATTGTTACAATACATCACATCATATGTCAATTGGTATGCCTCCATTTCGAGCTCTTTATGGTTATGATGCACTTTCTTTTGTTGATTTGATCTTTACAGATAGTAGAGTACCTGCAGCTAGTGATCTTATCAATCATAGTCAAGAGATCATAAGATCACTAAAAGATAACTTGAGGCAAGCACAAAACCAACAAAAGATATATGCAAATAGGAAGAGAACAGAAAGATTTTTTGAGGTGGGAGACTTGGTATTTCTTAGATTGCAGCCATATAAACAAAGCTCTTTGAAGAAGAGCGGGGCTGAAAAGCTTAAGCCTAAGTTCTTTGGGCCTTACAAGATCATCAGGAAAATTGGTGAGGTAGCTTATGAGTTGGAGCTTCCTCCAAATAGCAGGATACATAATGTATTTCATGTTTCTTGTTTGAAGAAGGTCCTTGGACAGAAAATTGTGCCTTCATCTAATTTACCACCTTTGGATGATGAAGGGAAGTTGATTTTGATACCTGAAAAGATTTTGGAAACGAGGGATAAAAGATTGAGGAATAGGAGCATTTCAGAATATTTGATCAAATGGAAAAATTTGCCAGTGGAAGATGCAACATGGGAAGGACCAGAAATTCTTGATCATCCAAACTTGCATTGCTTGAGGACAAGCAATTTCCAGGAGGGAGGACTTGTCATGTCCCCTTTCTAAAATAATTAATTAATGGTCAATATTAACCCATCATATTCTTCCATGGGTTAATTGGGCAAGCATAGGAAGAATAAATATTTAATATTTAATATTGTCCAACTAATATCTATTTCTAGAGGACAATTAAATATTAAATTAAATATTTTGAGACTCAAAAAGGGGCATTGGGTTTGGTGAGGTGTCCATTTGCATGAAGATTTTGAAAATCTTGGTAAATCACAAGTGGCGGGGGATTTTATGACAACGTATGACAACTTATGACAACTGTCATACCCCAAAATAGCAAGGAATCAAGGAAAAACATGGGAATCTTGGATTTCCCTCTCTCCCATGAAATATTGGTACAAAATATGTAATTTTGGTGATTTGGGGCTATTGTTGATTTGATATTTTTCTCTCAAACTTGCAGATTTGCAGATTGTGGCTTCAATGGACGAAAACCCATTGGAGTAAAGAGGCTTGTGGATGAAAACCCATGAGTTTCAGGTGGCCAGAGGATGTAAACCCTTTGATCACAAAGAGTAGCTTCATCCAGAGGTTGCACAGAGCTTCGAGGATTGAGTAGTTTCCGGCAGTTTCCGGCAGTGTCCATTGTTTGTGTGTGCAGGTGTTCTTGTGTTGCTGTGGTAGTTCCAGAAGTGTTGGGAAGAGTTGTTGTTGTTGTTTACTTTGGTTTCCTGTGTATTAGCTGTAGATTCTTATTTTCTAATGTCAAAGATTAGTATTGGAGGTTGTGGGTAGAGTTGTGTTGATTTTGGCTTTGTGGGTCAGAATACCCAATGTGTATTTCAGCATTATTGTGAAGTTTTGGTGGTGTAGATTGCTACTGAGTGCTGTAGGTTTTGCTGTTGCTACTTTAATGATATCAGATCATATTTCATGTACTTTCCATCTGAAAATTAAACAATATCAGTTTGGGTGTCTTTTGGTGTATTTCGGTGATTGACGGTGTTGGCAGTTTTTGTGGGTTTGATCATATTCTCTCCAGATTTGGGATTTTGGTCGCTGTTTATGTTATGGCTGTTATGACAGTCCAAATTGATGTAAAATCCATTTAATATTAGATCAAATCAGTTCCATTAATTTCTGGGCAAGTTTGTGTTAGTTTGGCGTTGTTATGTGCATGACTAGCTTGCTAGTCTTGGTGAAATTATTGTATTTTTTGGTGGTGTTAAATAAATTCATTTTCAGATCTGATTTCAAGTTAAAATCTTAGTTTGGATCATTACAGCATCTGGAACCTAATAGATGTAGTCACCACTGCTAGAAAACAATTTGATAAACAAGGCCTTGGAGCTAATAAAATAGACCAAGGTCATACAAGTAGAACTAAAGAATTGGTTATGTTAAAACTTCAAATCCTAATCCTCATGGTTAGATGCAATCACAACTTGGATATGCCGATGGTGGAGAGCCTAGTGCAACTGGCACTACCACTAGTGGAGAACTTAGTCAACATGTGCTACAACAATAGGTCCAACAACAAATTACAGAAGAGTACACCAATACAAGATACCACACAAACACTCAGTGGTAAAGCGATATAGAAGAGACAAAGGATTATGACAGATCCAAGTCCAACTACCAGTACCACTACAAAGGAATTATTTCCAGGTGCTACCCCAATTAGTGTGGTTGGAACAAAAATTGCAAGTGCTCCTATTCCTTCAACATTCAAGCATCCCCTTATTCATGTGTCCCCATGTTTTAATTACATTCTAGAGTTTAAAAAGAAATTACAATTGTATAAAAAGGAAAAGAAGCAACTGATGGAGAGTGTGTATAATGTAACTTTAGATCCTGCAACAACCATGAAATTACTCACATTTGACACAAATATAGAAATCATGGAGTACACAATTATTGTTCCCACAATTCAAAATAAACCAGAAAATTAGATGGATTGATCTAAATTTCAGGTGAGCAGTTTGCAATTTGATTTTTCTAGATTAAAAAATACTGACAAAATTAATATATCAAAGAAGAACAATGAATTGGTGTACACATCATTGCTAAAGCATGATGGAGAGAAAAAAAAGTTGTAGAATCAAATAAAAAATTACAGGTAGACATAGCAAATGAGAAAGCAAAGAGGAAAGAAACAGATAACAAGAGAAAAGAATTTAAAAAAGAGTAAAAAAATTTGCCTCTACATCAACAAGCAAAGAGGATAAACAAACAGAGGTGGAATTGAATGAACTGAAGCAAGGGTTAGAAGAGAGTAAACAAATAGAGGTGGAATTGAATGAACTGAAGCAAAGGTTAGATAAGGGCAAAAAGAAATATGATGAGGAAAAATCTACTTCAGAAAAATTAAGAAAAAACCTCTTCTCTTTTATATATATATATATATATATATATATATATATATATATATATATATATATATATATATATATATATATATATATATATATTCTCTCTCTCTCTCTCTCTCTCTCTCTCTCTCTATATATATATATATATATATATATATCTTTCTCCTCCTCTCTCTCTTTGTTCCTCTTTGTTCTCTCTCTCTATTCCTTTCTATGTATCAATATCCATCTATATTCTCCCTCTCCCTCTCTTTTTTTATATATAGATATCTATAAAGAGAGGGAGAGGGAGATAGAGATGCGGAGATACAAAGATGAAG
Source organism: Cunninghamia lanceolata (assembly GCA_027924645.1). NCBI lineage: Eukaryota > Viridiplantae > Streptophyta > Pinopsida > Cupressales > Cupressaceae > Cunninghamia > Cunninghamia lanceolata. Next base: position 2,841,057 of record BSBN01000098.1, on the reverse strand, counting down.
AAAGGAGGAGAAAGAGAGAAAGAAGAAGATAGATAGATAGAGAGAACCAAATAGAGGGAGGGAGAAAGATCTAGACAGAGAGATGGAGGATTAGAGAAGTGGAAAGAGATAAGTGAAACCAAAATGAGTACTCTACATCAAATAATATAATCAATTAAATAATAAATATATATAAATCTTATATAAAAAAATATTTAACTAACTATACTATACAATGTATAATGTATATAAATATTAAAAAAATTATACATATATAAATAGTGAAATTAAAAATTAAATATTATATAAAATATAATATATATTATAATGAATATTATAGATTTTTAGAGGAGAAAAAGAAAGAGTAGGAAGAGAGAAAGAGATAGATAGATAGAGAGAGAAAATAAATATATGTCTATTTCTCTATCTCTCTATTCAATCCCTTCTTTCTTCTCATATTCTCCTCTTTCTCTCTCATTGTCTCTTGATTCTGGATATTATCATTCTTTATAATAAATAGCAATTATCTCTCTATCTCCCTCCCTCTTTATCTATTTACCTCGCTCTATATCTCTATATCTCCCTCTTTCTCCCTCTTTATCTTTGTATCACTCTCCCCCTCCCTATCTATCACTATCTATCACTTTATATATCTCTTTTCATCTCTCTTTACTTCCCTCTCCCCATCTCTCTATCCTTTTGTCTTTATCTCTCTCCCCTTCTATCTTTTTTCTCTCTTTATTGTTTCTTTCACTCTCTTTCTCTCAATATCTCTTTCTCTCACTCTCTCTCTTCCTCTCCCTCTCTCTTTCTATTGCTCTATCTCTTTATCTCCTCGTCCTCCTCCATCTCTCTTTGCTTTCTCTCTTCTTCTATGATAATATGTAATTAGGAATTGAGGTAATCATCTCTCTCTCTCTCTCTCTCTCTCTCTCTCTCTCTCTCTCTCTCTCTCTCTCTCTCTCTCTCTCTCTCTCTCTATATATATATATATATATATATATATATATATATATATATATATATATATATATCTTTCTCTTTCTTTATTTTCTCTCACTTTCTAACTTCTCTTTCTACCTCTCTATCTTTAAATATATATAAATATTAAAATTAAATTAAATATTATATTAAATTAAATAACAAATATATATAAATATTATATACAAAATATTTAATTAACTATAAAATTAAATATATAATATTTTATATTAAAATATATATAAATACTAAAATTAAAAGGTATATTTAATTAAATAACTAATATATAAAATACAATATTTAATTAACTATAATATTAAATATATAATATTGTATTTAAAAAATATGTAAATATTAAATATTAAAATGTATATAAATATTAAAATTATATAAATTTTGAAATGAAAAATTAGAAATTATATAAAATAATATATATAATAATATTTGATCGTGGTCATTATAATCATATGTTTCATATGACATATATAAAAATATAAAAATTGAATACAATATTTAGTGGTCATTATATAATAATATATAAAATTTTAATGTTAGCTCTTTCTAATTTAATTGTGTTTACATCATCCAGAAGTATTATTATTATTTAAGTGTTATATTTTTTTGTATACAGAATACACAAGCTACAAAATGTATGCCAAATGGGTGCATTTTAGACTTCTACAATTTCTCAGGAATCGCAAACTTCAATGGATAGCGATAGAATCCACAAACAAATGGTCATCTTTGTAACAGTTGTCTAGGTGCAGGCCATTGTTGGCAACAAGGTACTTTTGCTTATTTATCTTTATCTAAATTCAAAATGATATGGTATTTTATTAAATTGAATTATTTCAACAAATAACTATGCAATATACAGAAGGGGCACCAATATATTGTAAGCTACACACTCCATAAATTTTAAATTTTAACCTCAAAATTGGATCCACATTCCATAAATTTTGCTGACACAATCAACATTAGGTAAAGAGGAGAAATAGTTTCCCTATAAAAAACAAGTGATTGTTCCATGGAACAATGGAGTTGTGGCTAGATAATCAACTTTGAATAGTTGGAGAGTGATATGCCATGAATGGGGTGTCATTGATTAAGGAAAGATAATTTAAAAATGATTTTTTTGAGTAGATCAATGATGCTCTTTAGAATAATGACCTAATAGAGTTTAGATTATAAGGCTCAAGGATCAATAAGAAATAAGGTGGTGAATAAAACCAAGGTACCTATGTCTTGTTTAAAGAAGAGGATGCGATCTTCATTAAGGATTAGGAACATTAGAAGTGATACCTGAATTGATTTAAATTTAATATTTTTATTTTATTTTATTTCTTAAGATAAATTTTACTAAAATAAATTGGTGAAAAGATTGGAGGAAGAACAAATTTTGTAAAACAAATTTGTGAAGATAAGTTGATAGAAATACTAATATGGAGACTACTTTTATGGCCTCGTTATCAATCGCATACATAAGTTTTTTTAGTCACGTGATCCCTAAGCCACATTAAATATAACTCTCCAAATCCTTTCTCCCTATTTTCACATTCTAAAATTTAATATTATTGGCAGCATTAGCTCTTCGAGTCAATATATCCTGGATGATTGAATTTCTTAAGAAAGGAAGCTTACTGTAACTTATATTAGGCCAAAACATTATAAGCTATGTGGATAACTGGCTCCTCTCATTTTTATGTGCCCTAAAATTATAATGAAATGTAAAAAAAGAGAAGTTGAAAGGGGAAGTGATAGCTATGAAAAGAAATGAGTCCAAGTTTTAGTAAAAGACTAAAGAGGTGGTTTGCAAAATTTATCACATGCTCAGGTAGTTTAATCACAAGTAATAAAAAGTAATAAAAATGATTTTTCGTAGGCAGTTTTAACATTTAGTAGATGTGGTACCATTCAAGAAAGATCCAGGTAAACCAACAAGATTAGGTTAAGAGTATCTAATTTTTGGAAGTTTCTAAGAACCCAATATGTCAAGTAAACTCTCTTTCTCTCTCTCTCTCTCTCTTCAATTCTCTCCCCCTCTCCATCTCTATACCTCTCTTCATCTCTCTATATTCTTCCTCTCTTTCCCCCATCTCTCTCTACTTGTGTATCTCTCTCTCTATTTTGGATCTCTTGCTCTCTTAGGTCTTTATTTGATGATCTCTATCCTTTGTTTGTGATGTTTATGAGCCTTCTTTCATCCTAAGTTTGATGATACATGGAGGACCAAGGCAACACCATATGGGCTGTTAATCAAATTGAAGACATATAGGTCGTTTGAGATCTAGTGGTTCATGCCAGTGGATAGAGAAAAATGAACTTTTTCTAATTTGGTTGCCAGGGTAGTTTTGTCTACCCTCTAATGGAAGTACAACACATAGTATAGAAGTAGATTGAATAACATTTCACATTTTCCACAATTATAAAATGTCATTGTCATCCACTACTCATCTTAATCTCAAACCATTATGTATAGAGTACTATGTGAAGGAGGTGCCACAAACTTTTCTTAGAACACACAACCCCCTTGAAGACTACTCTAAATATCTTCAATTATTGCAAACATGTGTTCTTAAGAATACCCTTTCACAAGGGAAAAAATTTCCCTCTTTCATCACTAAGTGGTGATTTACCTTTCCTACACTCACAAATTTTCATTTTAAGCTTATTTGCATGTATGTCAAGTGTATAAATTAGGGGATGCTCATAAAGTGTTTGACCACATGAAATAAAAAGACAACGTCTCATCAAATATGATTATTGTAGCATATAGAAGACACAGTTAACCAAAAAATTTATATTGCTATTAAATGAGTTGATCTCATAAAGCAATCCATGGTTTAAAATGCAAAAGATTTCTTAGACAAGGTTGCTCTTGAAATTAATTACATACCAGTTATTAAGCAAATCTATTAATGAATACTTGAAATTTTTCCTATCTACATTTAAATGTGGTCAATTTGCTGTGAATTTAAGGCCATGGACATTCTCATTTGGTTTGGAGATAGGTGGAACCCATTCCTTCCTCCTCATCATGTTAGAATTGCTGACTATGTCACCATCTCCTATCATTTTAATTACCCCCTAAACCATTAATCATTGCTCTGAAATCCACAACTTCTACACATAAATTATTCTTTTAAGAATGGGATTTGAGAAGAAGTTCCAAAGCTGAAGCACTGAATGCTAAGACCTCCTCCTCCTCCTTCTCACCGTGAAAGAAGAGAAAAGTCTTCAAGTGATGATGATTTGAATATTCTAGTCGCCAACAACAAGATTTTGTTCCATCATCTTGCAACATTCTAGGACATTGTCAAATGTTGATGTTGAAAGGTAGCTCATTCGCTCTCATTAAAGGGAAAACTTTCAATGTAATTAGTCATTTCACATGGCCACTTGATTTGTCTTTGAACTTGTTCAAATTGTCTAAAACTTGATTCTAAGGGTTTGTCTAAGGCAAAACTCCTAGCATAACAAAATCTATTGGTATCTCTAAATATCATCAAGTTTAGATAATAAAGGTGAACATGTTTATGAAGATTAAGAGTGTGTAGATTGAAGCCACAATAACAAATTTAAGATAAAAATTACACATGTAAGGATTAGTTCCTTAGATGTAGGATTAAAGTATAGTACATCACAAATTATCTACGAGGGCATTTGAATACCAAAATCTCAAACTTGATAACAAAGTTTATGATTAAATCATTAAACATAGTCTACAATAAAATATATCGTACATTACAAATAAAAATAAATAAATATTACACCTCCTTATAGCTCCTTTCTCAATTCAAAAAAATATATTCATATAAAATTATTGTTACTACTACTTATATTGCTGACTACATTAAATAATTTGTATAAAAAACAATTATATTATATACCATGATTAAAGTCTCCCTTATCACTACTCTAACAAAACTAACTTAAAAAAAAAATATAACAAGACTATAGAGTAAATATATTAAATAAACTACCTTAAAGGCAACAATACTAAACCAAAACATCCCCAATACACACCATCATTGTGTTTTCATCAGATTTTGTTAGTGTAGAGTTTTACGCAGGTGGAATTGTAATCTAAACAAGTGCCACAATTGGCTAGTACCTACCTTGTAGTATTGTTATTATAGTATTTGTTTAGTTGTATTTTTTTTATTAGGTATTGGTCGTATAGACAAATTGCATTCCAATAATTGAAAAATTAATTTTTGAAGAGTGTGGAAACGTCTTGGTAAATAAAATTGAAATCTCAAAAATAATCTAGGACTAAAATATTTCCTTAACTATAAAACTAAACTTTACAAAGCCTATTAAATAACATAAATATTTCATTAAAATGTAATAATACTAATACTTTTCTAATTTAAAATGCATTAAAAATATTGTAAGTTTGAAGAATAAAACAAAAAATGTAATAACATGGAAAAATATCTTTTGTCATACTAGATTTTTAACTTTTGACTAAATAAAATTGAAATCCTAGATTTTTAACTCTTGAATAAATAAAATTGAAAACCCCAAAACAATCTAACCCTAGTTGGGTGTGGAGAGATTTGAAATGTCTACTTAACATATTAAAATGTAATAATATTGAATACTATTACAATTTAAAATGAATTAAAATATTGTAAGTTTGAAGAATAATTACACAATATAATAACAATAACATACTCATATTTAAATCACTACAGCATTTTATCTCAGTCATTAAATTTTTTGTTTAAGTAATAATAGTAACTAGAACATGCTTTTAATTATATTAATTAATCTAATATTGTGGTTTAGTGATAACTTTTTTATCATTTCAAATTTGTAACTATTTTATTTTCAGAACTAATTTATAAGGAAAAATTTATGTGAACTCATTTTGAAATGTCTTCAGTAAATAAAATTGAAATCTCAAAATAATTTAATTTTATAAAAATAAAATAGCACTAAATATTTACTTAGCTATAAAATTAATCTTTACAAAGTCTATTAAATAACACAAGTATTTCCTTAACTATAAAACTAAACTTTACAACGTCTACTTAAGATATTATAATGTACTAATATTAGTTCTATGATAATTCCAAATGCATTAAAAATATATTCTATGTTTGAAGAATAAAATAAAAAATGTAATAACATGGCGAATTATTTTTCATGATAGTGTAGATTTTTTATTTTTTTAGTAAATAAAATTAGATTTTTAACTATTGAGTAAATAAAAATGAAATCCCAAAAATAATCTAATTTCATAATATAAAATATGTAGAACCCTATAGTATTATTAATATTATAACTTTGTACTTTTGATAAAAAGTAATTTTTACATTTAGCTAATGAATCAAAAAATTAAATTCATGAAAACTAATGATTCTTCTCTCTCATAATTATGGTCATTCATTTAGGCATGATTTAACTAGTGGGAGATAAAATTTGTGTTCATAATTTGTTTACTTGTCACATCCTCCCTTGAAACCAAAATTCTCGTTGCACTCTCTACAATCCTCAAAGAAGAGGTCATTTTTTTCAACCAATGACAATATAGATAAATCATTTTTCAATAATTTTTTGTTAAAAATTTATCATGTTGACATAGGAAAAATACAAATTTTAATCAAATTTGCCCAACAAGAAAAATAATCTTTGTCTTTTAATTGGTTTACAATCAATAGATTAATAACTAGATAAGTGTGAACTCATTGTAATAGTACCAGCGGAAGGTAGGTACTAATAAAATATAGAAATCCCAGTTTAGGTATTCACCGGGGACATTTTAAGTGACACGAGACATTTTCCAACATGTGCAAACTGTCATCCGACATGAAAAAATTGGTGAAACCCAAGCAAAAATGAAAACAACGAAAAAAAACATGGTGATTGCAAATAGGTGAAAGGAAACAAAAAACTAAGATCAATTACATCGTCTTGCACTCCTCTTGATGATTCTCAGTTGTTGATATCACATGCTAGGCCAGTTCACCTCATAGAGGGAATGCCTTCCACGTAATAACCGAAGTAGGTTGGGCCTCTATAGTCATATACTTTTAATAGCTAAAAGACTCTATATCGTGATATATAATTTTTAATACCGAAAAGACTCTAACAAAAAACAATTATTGTAATTATGCTTCCAATACAAACATAGTGAGATAATAGATAGTAATTATTATTCATCATGACTACCAACCCCTCCTTAAACTTGGCAATTTTACCATTGATTTATTCTTCATATGTCAAAAGGCAACCAAACAAGTGTCATGAAACTGACTTCTATTTCTCTAAATACTTCAAAGAACAAAAATCCTATATTCCTAAGAGCAACCCCTCCCTTACTCTCCCTCCTCCATAGCTTCTCACTAATTTATGAAGACTCTTTATTAATAAATCATTTCTTCATCAATATTAAACTTATATTTAATCTAACAAACAAATTTCAAGTACAAAACACGTATGATTATTACAACATTTGCTTTTATAGTTATTATATATTTTAAGTATACTACTATATTTAATATTTTCCCTTATTATTTTATCTATATATAAGAATTATTTTGTGGACTATAGTATTGCTAGCGCCTAGCTCCATTCCATTCCATACTTGCCCTAGACCTATTTTCTAGATGATTTCAATGTGTTTGTTTTACTCAAAATAGTATTTCCGGTTTATAAGAGCTCAAATTTTGAGCCACCAACAAAGAAATAAATAATTTTCGGAATAATGTTTGTTAAATTTTTCTCATATAATCATAGAATAAATTTAAATTTGTTGAACATGAAAAATAATACTGGATTTACTCTGGATAAAAAAACTTATTGTAATAGTACTCCCGAGACAGGTAATAAAAAGAGAAAATCGTGTGAGAAAATAAAATTTATATTGTTTTAATAATGCTTTTCAATTATTATTATAAAAACCGTGTAAAAAAAGTACCTCGTGAAGAACACCGCCACTTGTCAAACTCATTTGTACCTCAATCTGCGCCATCATCATCAGTGCCAAGATAGTCATTGCACACCAACATTCATCATAACTACCAACCCCTCCTTAAACTTGGCAATTTTATCATTGCACACCAACATTCTTATATATATCACATAGTACTTAGCAGGAAACAATCCATCTACACCAAGAATTGCATCTACACAACTAAAAGAGAGAGCAGGAAAAATGGGCGAGAAGCAGCAGGTCAAGATCTGGCGGTCCAGTGTGAGGGTCTACGAGATGAATTCAGGAAGTCTGTGTAAGATGTGGGAGGAAAATTTGAACCCTTCCCAACAATCCATTCTGGCGAAAGCGGGTATTTTTCCATTTTTGAAGGCTGTCACTTACAGAAGCGACAATGCTCTCCTTGGGGCGCTCATCAATTTCATGGTGGACGGTGAATTGACAGTTGGAGAAAGCCGAATCCAGATTACAGAAGAGCAAATTCGACGAGCTACGGGTCTTCCAAGTTCAGGTAAGGATGTCTCCCCCTCACAAGATTTCAATCGAGTTGAAATGACAATGCGTCTTACTAGATCTGAAACGGGTGCGACTAAATATGGGTTGTTGGTGGATTCAATCATTGACCCAGTTTTGCAAATTGCTTGTAAGTTCTTGACTAACAAGCTGTTGGGGCTTCAAAGGACGAGTTATATCCCGTTTAAGTATGTCGAGATTGCCATTGAGGTTTCTCAGGGGGTCTGCTTTAATTGGTGTAAATTTGTGAAGGAGAGGATGTTGGGGCAGATTAAATCTGTCCGCGAGAAGAGCAGCACTGGGTCTTCGTTAACTTATGGCACTATTCTCCAGTATCTTGCATTCCAAGCATTCGGCGAAAAGAGTGGCATTCCACGCAGTGATATTGGTCATGGAGATCCATGTATCAATGCATATGACATCATGGGAAGGGATGTTGGCATCAGTAAATTAGAGGAGAAAAGAAAGGCTAGGGAGGGGGTTTCATATATAGTACATAACATTATAAGAGAGCACGGACACAGGGTCCTTGGTGGAAGTGGCCCAGACGAAAAAGACGAGGCAAAAACTGTACGAAAGCCAACAGAAAAAAAGAGGACGACAGATCCTGTTTATGCGAATATAAAAGATAAGAAAGTCAGGCTGGAAGCTTGTGCGAATGAAATACCCAACATAATCCAAGTGCCTGGAGTTGGTGTGGAGGATAACTGGTGTAATAAGCTGGCTGCTTCTTCACAGCTTCCCAAGAGTGGTGATGAGAAAAAGGAAAAAGAACTTGACTGCGTCCACACTGATCTCTCCACATTATCAAGGGAAAAGTCCATGTTGGAAGCTCACAAGATATCCCTGGAAATTGTAAAGTCGTCCGCCTTGGAAGAAAAGAAGCAGCTGCAGCTGCACATCTCTGGTTTAGAAATCACCCTCACATCAACTTTGGAAGAAAAGAAGGAGCTGCAGATAGAAAATGCTCGATTACAAACTGAAGTCAAACAACTCGGAAGAAAATTGAACAAAATTTCTGATTTGATTAAGATGGAGCTCGGAGACATATAGCAGATTGCCCTTTTGTTTCAGAATATATGTGTTTTTTCTGGGTTTTTTCTTGCTATTTTGAATTCACTCTAAACAATAATGTATTGATGTTTTTAGAGAATGCAGAAGAATGTTTTGCATCTGTGGAATGCTGATAATGTTTATTATTGTCACATGTTCAATTTTAGATCAAGATAAAATTGCTCAAGCATCTGTTAATTTGTTGGCTGTTTTTATAACTCTCCTGAATCTCAATAAATTTAGACTGCCTGTGGTTATAGTGTTTCCTGCTCTTCCTTTTGAGTTCTTTTTCAAAAGATTAGCCTTACATTTTTGCTTTGTAATTCAATGGGGATTTGGTGCCTTATTTGGTTCCCAGGACCTCCTTCATGGAAAAGCCTTATATCGTTTTAATATATTCTATAGGTAGTTTCCATCTTTTGTTAAAAAAAAATTAATTGCATGTAGGAGGAGAAAAGAGATTCTGGTTTTAAATATATAATTTAACTTATCATAGCAGACCACATTCATTTAGATAATCATTTAATGTTATGAAGCCCTGATTTAACTCATAACAAAATCCATTGGAATCTAAAGTTAATTTCTTAGTAGTAGTACAATGAAATCTTATCATTGTAATTTAAGGAGCAAAATATTTTGAAGCAGTCACAATTTATATTTATATCCAGTTTTATAATTGAATTCAAGGATATAAAGTCTATTTTCTGTAAAGTAAAACTACATCCACATCTGTCTTGATTATCAAGGATAAAAAATGATAAAAAATCAACATAAATTTTTTATTTATATTGAGGTTAAGCCCAAAATAATAAGTTATATAAACCGAACAACACTATTTACAATAGTGCAGATTACAATAGCAAGCGTTGATCATGAATAGACATGTTATTCATATGACAAGAAATCTGAATAGAATACCAAAAAAAAATATATATTTTTCCAAACTTTATCTTTTATTTCATCCATCCTAGAATGGCACTTCACATTCGTAATTTTCTCCCATGTCTCCATTCTATTTTAATTTCACTCCAAACAATAATGTATTGGCATTTTTAGAGAAAGCAAAAGAATGTTTTGCTTCTGTGGAATGCTGATAATGTTTATTATTGTCATATGTTCAATTTTAGATCCAGATAAAATTGCTCAAGCATCTGCTAATCTATTGGCTATTTTTATAGCTCTCCTAAATATCCATAAATTTAAACTATGTGTGGTTAAAGTGTTTGATGCTCTTCCTTTTGAGTTATTTATCAAAATTTTAGGCTTATGCTTTTTCTTTGTAATTCAATGGAGATTTGGTGCCCTATTTGGTTTCCCAGGACCTACTTCATTTAAAAGATTTAAATCATTTAATATATTGTATAGGTAGTTTACACCTTTTGTTAAAAAAAAAATTAATTGCCTATAGGAGGACAAAAGAGACTATTTTCAAATAGATAATATAACTTATTATAACAGCCTACATTGATTTAGATAATCATTTAATGTTATGAAAACTCTAATTCAACTCATAATAACTTCAGAGGCAAAATATTTTAGAGCAATCACAATTTATATTGATATCAAGTTTTATAATTAAATTCAAGGATATAAAGTCTATTTTCTGTAAAGTAAAATTACATTGACATCTATCTTGGTCATCAAGGATAAAAATCAACATAACTTTTTTATATTGAGATTAAGCCCAAAATAATAGGTTATATAAACCAAACAACACTATTTATAATAGTGCAAATTGGAATAGCAAGTGTTGATCATGAGTAGACAACATGTTGTCCATATGACACTAAGAAGAAATCTAAATAGAATACCAAAAAAATAAACTATATTTTTCCAAACTTTCTCTTTTATTTCATCCATCCCAGGTTAGCACTTCACACCTTTAACTTTCTCCCACCATTTCCATTCTATTTTGATTTCACACTAAACAATAATGTATTGTTATTTTTAGAAAATGCAGAAGAAGAATATTTTTCTTCTGTGTTTATTATTTTCATATGTTCAATTTTAGATCAAGATAAAATTGCTCAAGCATCTGCTAATCTATTGGCTTTTTTTATAACTCTCCTAGATATCAATAGATTTAAACTACCTCTGGTTATAGTGTTTCATGCTCTTCCTTTTAAGTTTTTTGTCAAAAGCTTAGATTTATGTTTCTACTTTGTAATTCAATGGAGATTTGGTGCCTTATTTGGTTTTCAGGACCTATTTTATGTAAAAACCTTAAATCATTTTAATATATTCTATCGGTGGTTTCCATCTTTTGCTAAAAAAACTGGCTATAAGAGGACAAAAGAGACTCTGGTTTCAAATAGCTAATTTAACTTGTTTAACAACATACATTCAATATAGGTGGTTTCCACCTTTTGTTAAAAAGAAAACTATCTGTAAGAGGAAAAAGAGACTCTAGTTTCAAATAGCTAATTTAACTTATTATAACAATGCACATTTATGAAATCCTAATTCAACTCATAATAACAAAATCCACTCCAATCTAAAGTTAATTTCCTAAGAAGTAGTACAGTGAGATACTATCATTGTAATAAACAATAATGTATTGGTGTTTCTAGAGAATACAGAAGAAAAATGTTTTGCTTCTGTGTTTATTATTTTCATATGTTCAATTTTAGATCAAGATAAAATTGCTCAAGCACCTACTAATCTGTTGGCTAATTTTTTATAACTCTCCTAAATCTCAATAAATTTAAATTGCCTTTGGTTATAGTGTTTCATGCTCTTTCTTTTGAGTTTTTTGTCCAAAGCTTAGGCTTATGTTTCTACTTTGTAATTCAATGGGGATTTGGTGCCTCATTTGGTTTCCAGGACCTGTTTTATGGAAAAAACTTAAATCATTTTAATATATTTTATAGGTGGTTTCCACCATTTGTTAAATTAAAAAAAACTGTCTATAGGAGGACAAAAGAGACTCTGGTTTCAAAAATTTAATCTAACTTATTAAAACAACATACATTCAGTACAGGTGGTTTCCACCTTTCGTTTAAAAGAAACTGCTTGTATGAGGAAAAAAGAGACTCTGATTTCAAATAACTAATTTAACTTATTAGAATAATACACATTCAATTCATTTAGATAATCATTTAATGTTATGAAATCCTAATTCAACTCATAACAACAAAATCCACTCCAATCTAAAGTTAATTTCCTGAGCAGTAGTACAATGAGATCCTATCATTGTAATAAACAATAATGTATTGTTGATTTTAGAGAATGCAGAAGAAGAATGTTTTTCTTCTATATTTACTACTTTCATATGTTCAATTTTAGATTGAGATAAGATAAAATTTCTCAAGCATTTGCTAATCTGTTGGCTATTTTTTTATAACTCTCTTGGATCTCAATAAATTTAAACTACCTATAGCTATAGTGTTTCATGCTCTTCCTTTTGAGTTTTTTGTTCAAAGCTTAGGCTAATGTTTCTACTTTGTAATTCAATGGGGATTTGGTACCTTATTTGGTTTCCAGGACCTATTTTATGTCAAAAGCTTAAATCATTTTAATATATTTTATAGGTGGTTTCCACCTTTTGTTAAGAAAAAACTGCTTGTAGAAGGACAAAAGAGACTCTGGATTCAAATAGGTAATTTAACTTATTAAAACAACATACATTCAGTATAGGTGGTTTCCAACTTTTGTTAAAAAAAACTACCTGTAGGAGGAAAAAAGAGACTCTGGTTTCAAATACCTAATTTTACTTATTATAACAACACACATTCATTTATATAATCATTTAATTTTATGAAATCCTAATTCAACTCACAATAACAAAATCCACTCCAATCTAAAGTTAATTTCCTGAGAAGTAGTACAATGAAATCCTATCATTGTAATAAACAATAATGCAGTGTTGTTTTTAGAGAATACAGAAGAAGAATGTTGTGCTTCAGTGTTTATTATTTTCACATGTTCAATTTTAGATCAAGATAAAATTGCTCAAGCATTTGCTAATCTATTGGCTAATTTTTTATAACTCTATTGGATCTCAATAAATTTAAATTGCCTTTGATTCTAGTGTTTCATGCTCTTCCTTTTGAATTTTTTGTGAAAAGCTTAGACTTTTATTTCTTCTTTGTAATTCAATGGGGATTTGGTGCTGTATTTGGTTTCCAAGACCTATTTTATGTAAAAACCTTCAATCATTTCAATATATTGTATAGGTAGTTTCCACCTTTTGTTAAAAGAAAACTGCCTGTAGGCAGACAAAAGAGACTCTGGTTTCAAATAGCTAATTTAACTTACTAAAACAACATACATTCAGTATAGGTGGTTTTCACCTTTTGTTAAAAAATGAACTACCTATATGAGGAAAAAGGAGACTCTAGTTTCAAATAGCTAATTTAACTTATTATAAATACACACATTTATTTAGATAATCATTTAATGTTATAAAATCCTAATTCAACTCATAATATCAAAATCCACTCCAATCTAAAGTTAATTTCCTGAGCAGTAGTACAATGAGATCCTATCATTGTAATAAACAATAATGTATTGTTATTTTTAGAGAATGTAGAAGAAGAATGTTTTGCTTCTGTTTATTATTTTCATATACTCAATTTTAGATCAAGATAAAATTGCTCAAGCATCTTCTAATGTTGGCTATTTTTTTATAACTCTCCTATATCTTAATAAATTTAAACTGCCTCTGGTTATAGTGTTTCATGCTCTTCCTTTTGAATTTTTGGTCCAAATCTTAGGCTTATGTTTCTTCTTTGTAATTCAATGAGGATTTGGTGCCTTATTTGGTTTCCAGGACCTGTTTTATGTAATTTAAACCTTAAATCATTTTAATATATTGTATAAGTGGTTTCCACCCTTTGTTAAAAAAATTGCCTGTAGGAGGACAAAAGAGACTCTGGTTTCATCTAGCTAATTTAACTTATTAAGACAACATACATTCAGTACAGGTGGTTTCCACCTTTTGTTAAGAAAAAAACTTCTTGTAGGAGGAAAAAAGAGACTATGGTTTCAAATAGCTAATTTAACTTATTATAACAACACACATTCATTTAGATAATCATTTAATGTTATGAAATCCTAATTCAACTCATAATGACAAAATCCACTCCAATCTAAAGTTAATTTCATGAGCAGTAGTACAATGAGATTTTATCATTGTAATTTAAGGAGCAAAATATTTTGGGGCAATCAAAATTTATATTGATATCTAGTTTTATATTTCAATTCAAGGATATAAAGTCTATTTTTAGTAAAGTAAAACTACATTGGCATCTATATTGATTATCAAGGATAAAAACATAGGTTTTTTAAATTAAACTACATTTGCTACTGGTGGATGTTATCAATTTGAGATGGGCTAAGACTTCAACCTCGGACCTTCCATTTGTTGCTGGAGTGCTCTACCAATTGAGCTACTAGAATCTAAGACCTTCCATTTGTTGTTGGAGTGATCTACCAACTGAGCTACTAGCCCCTCTGTGGCCAGCCCATTGTCCATTAGAGTGTGGTTTACTTCCAATATATAAATAGAAAATAGAACAACTACATTCCTCATAGATTCAACAAATAAAAGTTACAATTTATAGAGATTACAAACTCATAACAAAATCCTACAACAATGGATCTACACGTGACACCTAACTCAACTAATTGACAACACATTAACAACTATTGATACAACTACAACATCTAATCACTCATACACCTACATCTAAGAAATTTCTAACAACACATATAGGCAAGCTATCTACATGCATGAACAACAACTCATTGTTACATTTATTAACATTGGAGCATATATTCCAACACCCCCTCTTAATGCTACAAGACTAAACTGAAATAAATTGTTTAGACAATGCTCTTTGAAATTATTCTTAGACCAATTAGACTTCTTCAAGATGCTCCTATTCTAGGTATAGTCTCCCAACTACAATCCATGTTCCCAACATCATTGGACACCATTTGCACATGAAGTGTCTCATTACCCTCATAAATGTATTATGTTGAGCTTCCAAATTTCGGATCTCCCTTGGACACCAATCCTCACATGCATGTCCCATAATCCAAATGAAGTATAGTTTTTCTAATCCACAAGCAATGGCAACATTCTCTTTCTCATAGAAGTGACTCTCTCCTTTTCAGAAAAGACAATTTTACAAATCAAATTGAGATATCTAACAATGAATAATATCAAAAATATCATTTTTCCATTGCCAAAATAATTTGATCAATATATTTTTGACTGAAACTGATTATGAACAAAGTATCCTTAGGCATTATCAGTGATTCAAATCCATGGCACAACTGTAGTGTAGACCAAGTGGAGGAAAGGAGAGTCATTTTGAGAATCATGCAAGTCTTCTGTAGCACCATCATGATGAACTATGTAATAACATAGCTGCAAACTTTTTCAGTTCAACAAGGACACATAAACCTGCATACTACACATGGCCATGCTAACCCTCTCATGCTTCTAGGCCTTCCATGATGGAATCAAACCCAAGCTAGCTCTAATATTAAAATAGAAAATACAACAATTCCATTCCTCATTGATTCAACAAATAAAGGTTACAATTTATAGAGATTAAAAACTCACAACAAAGTCCTACAAAAGTGGATCTACACTTGACACCTAACTCAACTAATTGACAACACACTAACAACTATTGATACAACTACAAAATCTAATTACACCTAGAGGCATAACTTTAGTGGTAGAAAGGGGTAGACTATAATGGCATGAGCGTGTTAACAAAAACTATTAAAGAGCCAACATATAAAAATAATTACACCATTATCTAGTGGCATTAAGAGGATGTCTATGACCATGTATATAAAAATGAAATAGAGCCCACATAGTTTTTTTAAAAATAAATCAACATATTTTTAAAAATAATTATAAATATATAGCCGACATAATTTATTAAAACATAAAAAATAAATCCAATCAAATAATCTGTATAAATATAAGTATACTCAAACATAAATTTGACAAAAATTAAATCAAATAAAAACAGAGCAAATTGAATTGGGAGAAGAAGCTTAATCCATAAAGAGAGAAGTTTGATTGGTAAGGGCACTATACAGCCATTTTTTTGTTGTTTTTCTGTTGCCAAATGAATTTATGAAGTGATGCAATTGGTGTTATTATTTATAGAAGGTTAAATTAGGCATTGTGTATTATTTACTCTTATTCTATTTACATGCTACTCATTAAAATAAAAATAAAATTGTTATAATTTATTTAATATTTTTCTTGCCTAAACAAATCTTTGGAAACCAAAAAACAAATTAAAGAGAGGTAAATTACTTACTTTAGTCTAATGAGAGCTAGGGTTAGGGTTCTTCGATCTTTAAAATCCACAAAGAAAATTATATTTAATTTAATGACCTTTATTTTAGATTTGTATTATGGAATTAATTTCTTTAATAAATTAAAATTAAGTTTTTACTATCATTTAGATTAAATTATTGAAAATTATTCTATTAAAATCCATAATGAAAAATAAAAAATTAATGACATGATAAATTATTTAATTTAGTTTAATGAAGTCTAGCAAACAAAAATAATAACAAGGTAAATTACTTTATTTTAGTTTAATGAGGGTTAAGGTTATAGTTTTTCAATCTTTAAAACCCACTAAGAAAATTAATATTTAGTTTAATGACTTTTGTTTTATATTTTTCAATGAGAATTAATATTATAATTAAGTTTTGTGTATCATTTGGATTGAATTAATAAAAAATATTCCAATAAAAACTAATTGTTAGAACTAAGAATTATCATTGCATCCCACAAATAAAACTAATTGTAGAGTAGAGTACTTTAGTTTAATGCAAGGTAGTGTCATCTAGATTAAATTAAAAATAAATTTTTAGGATTCTTCAATCTTTAAATGCTAATCTATAAAGTAAATAAAATAACTATCTATGTAAAACTAAAACTCTATATATACAGTAATAAATTAATAAAATTATTAAACTAGCATAGATATCTTAAATACATCTATCTAAAAAGAACCATCTCTAGGGGCCTATCTATTCTCTATAACAATTTCTATATAGGCACCTCCAGACTAATATCTCTCTAGTCTTTTAGATAGATAGTATTTAAGATATCTATGTTAGTTGCTCATACACGTACATCTAACACATTCTTAACAACACATATAGGCAAGCTGTCCAATAGTACAATTATGTTGGCTATAATTTTAGCTTTTTAGTAGATGCCTTCTATAGCAATGCATTTTTTTAATTTAGTGATTAATCTATCTAGAGTAAACCAATCAAAATAGAGTATTATTTTTCATGTTGAAGAATTTTTAATTTTTCCAAAGTCTATATTAGAAAATTTTCACAAAAAATATTCCTAAAATCATTTATCTATGTTGTAATTGGTTCAAAATTTCAGCTCTTAAGGATACTATTTTGAACTAAGCAAAAACTAGTGGCAAGGGCAGTGTGGAATTTGGTTATTAAACAAATCATTTTTTTTAATGTTAAACAAACAATCATATATATATATATATATATATATATATATATATATATATATATATATATATATATATATATATATATATATATATATATATATATATATGTGCCTGGTAAACTTTTTAACGTGGTGCCACATGCCCTTATTGGCAAAACAAACAATATTTTTATATTCATATTAATATGATTATTTAATTTTGATTCATTCTATTTTATATATATTAGTTATAAATTTGATATTTAAATATTAATAAATAATATAATTAATTATTTATTAATAATAGAATGTATATTAAATTAGTAGAATTATCATTATAATATCTTTATATTTATGTTATATTATAGTAAAATGAAATATTACTATATATTTATGTATAAATATTGAATATCCATATTTAATTTATTATAACAATGCACATTCATTTAGATAATCATTTAATGTTATGAAATCCTAATTCAACTCCAATCTAAAGTTCCACTCCAATTTATTTCCTCAGTAGTATAATGAGATCCTATCATTTTAATTTAAGGAGAAAATTATTTTGGAGCAATCACAATTTATATTGATATCCAGTTTTATAATTCAATTGAAGGATATGAAGTCTATTTTCTGTAAAGTAAAGCTACATTGACATCTATCTTGATTATGAAGGATAAATAAAATTTTAACAAAAAATTAGCTAAGCGGATTTTTGGAGAGTGCAACAAACACTTATAAATGTGGAGAGAAATTCAGTTTGAAAGGAGGAGGTGACAATGTAAACAAATTATGAACACTAGTATTACCTACCACCAGTTAAGTCATGCCTAAACAGATGGAAATAATTCTGAAAGTGAAAAATCATCAATTTCGGAGTCAATGTCACACAGCGGACATCAGGATACGTTCCCCAAGGCGGCATTTACAGAAATGCCATCATAGTCCAGCGGTATGAGTTCAAATCCCCTCCCCTACTTTTATTTTAGAAAGAATATTTCCATTTACAGCCATCCGGATTTAAAGTAGAGGGAGTAGAAATGGTTAGCATGGAAAGCTTTCATTCGAAGCTATTTGTTGTATGGATGGATTTGATGTTGGTGAAAAGTTTTTCCTCTTGCCGCTTTAGCCTCTAGAGCCCGAAAACTTGGGAAGTTATGTGAATTATTCACTATCTTCTGCACTTAATGTGGCTTTCTGTGTTCCCTGCGCAGTGCAACATGCATGCCTTTCATCCTCAAATTTTCCTTAGATATTTTCTTTTCAATTTATATTTTTCCATGTCTTTGTTACTGCACTGACAAATTTTGTTATATTTTTGCATGTCTTTGTTACTGTATTGACAGATTTTGTTATATTTTTCCATGTCCTTGTTACTGTATTGACAAATTTTGTTATATTTTTCCATGTGTTTGTTGCTGTATTGACAAATTTTGTTATATTTTTCCATTTCTTTGTTACTGTATTGACAAAATTTGTTATTTATTTAGTTTCTTAATGGATGGGCTTGGTTTTCTGAAGAAGTAATGATCTTACTGTGTTTGCTTTCAGGAGTTATGCTAAAAGGGAGAAAATATTTAAGATATTTGTATACATAGAGGGAGAACCGCCTTTAGTGCGCCACGGGCTCTGTAAAGACATATATTCCATAGAAGGAAGATTCATTGATAAGCTTGAACTGGGGAACTCGATCCTCACATAGAATCCTGAGGAAGCTCATGTTTATTTCCTTCGCTTCAGCGTAGAAATGATGGTGAGGCACATTTACAAGCCAAAAACCTATGATTTGACACCCATGAAACGGTTTGTGAGTGATTAAATCGATATGGTTGCCAAGAAGTACATCTATACAGATCCATTATAAATTGTAGGACAGTATTAAGCAGAGCGCAATCATGTCCAGAAATGTATAAAGCTTGTTGACGTCATCTTCTGCGGTTGGAAGTGCTGAATTTGATGCGATTATTTGAGCGGACTTGGTGCTCTTGTAAGCTTTCAGATTCTAATAACAAATTATAAAAGTGCTAAATTTCATGAGATTATTTTCTCAGATTGAAAACAAAAGAGGTTTGTTTGGCAGGGAAACAGATATTTGTTGTAAAAGTGCCATAGTTAACACGGATTATACTGTGACTAGCGCCCCTTCCCCCCCTCTCTCTCTACACAATTCTAATAGAAATTCATTCCTCGGCCAACGGCGGTAGTTTTGCAAAGTTGTTAAGAGTCCCTTTTCCACATTGTTTATTGCTCCTGTGGAGCATGGGAAATTAATTACCACTTGCATTTACACCTTTTACTAAATGCACCTATGATGCGATAGATTGTATTTTAAAATTAGATTTTTTTTTTTTTTTAATGAAAATGGCTGCTTATCTATTAATTATAAGATAAAATATATCACTTTCACAAATAATAGTTGGGTTGTATAAAGGCACACCCCAAAAGCATGTCATATGGGCCTAGCCTAGAAAGCTCTAGAGTATCAATAGGTACATACCCATAAAAACATAATAGAAATTATAAAAACATAAGGAAATGTAGAATTAAGCAGCCAAAGCAACACCTGCAAATGGCGGATCCCTATCATCTAGGTTCCCCCATATTACTGCGGGGTCCAAGATGACATCTGGTGGTGCTAAGCCATCATTATTCTCCTGATTATCATTCTTTGTGTTTGACTCCTAGTGTTGTGGTGAGAGCCAATTTTAAGCATGGAATAAACCTTAGTGTTATCCTAACTAGTGTTGGTTGGATTGAAAGTACTAGGAGCCAGCCATCCTGTATTATCACCTGTAGGCCAACCTGCATTATCCCCTGTAGGCCAGCCCACATTATCACCTACAACACTGGCAGGACGGCTTGAAGTCCATCCATGATTATGTGGAGAGCCTGAACGTCTATGATGATGAGGTGCACAACAAGGAGCAAGCTAGGAACATGGTCGAGAATCCCTGGCCGATCCACTTCTTTGCCTATGACCGTGAGAAGGTGATCGAGCTCTGATAGAGGAAGGAGAGGGAGAAAGCTTTCCCACTGTACAATGAGCATTCCCCTGGTAGTGATCCAGCAATTCCTATAAGTGAGAAACTTCTAGAGCCATCTTGTTTGCCTGTACTTTTATCTACAGAAGGACATTAGAATAGATAATTGCTTTAATGTAAAGAGAAACAACTGTTCCAATGTGATTGTATGAAAATATACAAGAATTACGGTCTTTCCATATTGTAAAAAGAATCTCCACTTTAAAAATATGCCAAATCTAAGTAAATTTTGCTAGAAGCCTGGGAGAATCACCCAGAATTATTATTTACCATGATAAAGGCTCTGGCCTAAAAGGGCAAAAAAAATCATAAATCCATAGCCAAAATTGCTGGGCTCTTGTGCAATACCAGAAGAGATGGTGAAAAGTCTCAAGTTGTTTGCAAAAAGGACAATAGGGATCCTGAACCCCAAGATGAAAAAGTCTTCCTCTGACTAGCAACCCTTGAAAATGAGGCACCAAGCAAAATATGCTAACTTTGGCACAAGAATAGCCGACCAAACAGTTACAAATCTAGTATCTTAAAGAATCATTGAACTATGAAGGAGCCATCGCTTATTAAGTGTTTCTATCATTGGTAAATGGGGCAACAGCCACCTGTAAGCAAGCCTTGGATTATAATGATGCATTGGCATGTTTGGATACCATTTCCAGTCTTTCCACCAAGGTCTGCTAGACTAGATTCCCACTTTATGAAACATTTCTACTGGAATAGCAATGGCAATTCTATCATAAGTACCCTGATCATCTCTATAAGGGTTAAATTTGACTCGAAGAGGTTCCCATGCTATAAGGCTCATCATGGATCTATGGAAAATATCTTGTAGGGTTTGAATACCCATTTTATGAAATCTAAGAGCCCTTATGCCAAGTAATGTGGCTAATGGCTGACCTGCATTGGAGAATAGAGGTGACCACCATATATTATGGTGATTGAAAGAAAGACTATTATCATATCCATCACCAACCCAGCAGAGCCATGGTTTAACTTTCTCCCAAACTTTCCAAATTCTTTTGGCCACAAATGTTCCTAAGATTTGAACTGGCTCTCTCATGACAAGGAGAGTTGACAAGCCAATGCCTTTCCAAGTAGGCTTGTGCAGAGGATGGCCCAATTCAATGTTGTGCTAGAGTAAAATTTTCCATATCTGATTACTAGAGAGAGCATGAATGATCTATTTGACACACAAGATAGTGCCTTGGCATTGAGTAGAAAGTAGACCAAGACCACCTGAATCTCTGGGTAAGCAACAAAATTCCCAAGCAACATGGTGAAAGCCATGGCGAGTCTCAAAAGAGGTCTAGAGAAAATCCCTCAAAACTTTTTCTAGTTTGGCATATGAATCTTTGGAAGGTGCCCAACAAGAAAAATAGTAAACATGAGTTGCTACCAAAAATTTGGAATAAACCTGAAATTTGCCAGCTAGAGATAGTGGCTTAGTGATCCAAAATGCAAGTTTCTGTTCCACACGGGTAAGAACTGCTTGCCAAAGATTAGTAGAAGTGCCTTGGAAAGAAAATGGAATATCTATAAATTAGAAAACTTCACCATGAGCAACCCAATGCCATCCATACTATTGGATCCAATGAGGAATGGGAAGACTTGACTACCTATAAATAAAGTTTTATGCCACTGGATGGAAGAACTTGAGGCTAGGTAGAAGGTCTCCAGACATCCAAACACATTTTTACCTATGTTTACTTCTTCCAGTAATGTTAAAAAGGAATCATCTGCAAAATGACCATTAACTAGCTGGCTAGAAAAATTGGGTAGAGAAATTGCATGAACAAGCCCATTCGATATTGAATGAGCAAGAATGTATCAAAAGCCTTATGCAACTAGAACATATAAGGCTAGTGCAAGAGGACATCCTTTCCGTATTTAATGGAAAAGGCCAAAGGTATGAGACTGTTTCCCATTGAGAGCGATACATGTGGAGGCTTCTGAGAAGAGCATTTTGATTGATTGAATAAAAGATTTGCTAAACCCTAATGCTTCAAGCATTGCAAGAATAAAATGCTATTCAATGCGATCATAGGCCTTTGCAAAATCAATTTTTAGACAAATGGCTTTTTGGTCAGATTTTCTTGCCCATTCCATGAATTCCCAAACTATAATGATATTATCTTAAATATACCTAGATTTAATAAATCTAGTCTGTTCAAGGCAGACAATCAAAGGGAGCAAGTTACAGAGCTTCAGAGAAAGGGCTTTGGCAATGATCTTGTAGGAGATATTGAGGAGTGTAATAGGTCGCCAGTTGCAAATGTCTTTAGGATCTCTAGCTTTAGGTATGAATTTAATGTTTCCTTGTTTAATAAGTTTTCCTAGAGAGTTGGAATAAAAAGCTTCAAGGTAAACATTATGCAAATCCTTCCCTAAGCAATCCTAAAGAGCTTTGTAAAACTCACAAGGAAAACCATTAATTCTAGGAGCTTTGCCATCAGCCATAGAATAGATTGCTTCTTTGAGGTCTTCAATGGTCAATAACTAATCACAAAAGTATGCCTGGGCTAAAGAAAGTTGGTTTGGAACAACCACAAGACAGTCATCCAGTGCACTTTGTCGCTCAGGATTATAATCTTGGGCTATGAAATTTTTTTCATAATGTCGTACAAAAGCCTTGAGAATGTCAGGTAATCTTGAGAGAACAACATTATCCTCCTTAATTTGCTTAATACCATGCAAGGAATATCTAGCTTGAAGAGTGAGAAAGAATTCCTTGGAAACATGGTCACCAATTTTTAGCCAATGCATCCTGGCCTTAAGCTGCGCTCCTTTGGCAGCATGACTATCAACATTTTTCTTTTGATGTTGTAAATTGGTGACATTAATTTCTAGAGAAGGAGAAAATGGGTCAATTGTCAATGCCACTATGGCTATCTTCAAAGCACTAATTGTAGCCTCATAAGCTCTTCTCATGAAATTGGCTAGCTGACGGCCATAGATGCGAAGAAATCTAATAGTACGAGTGATAGCATCATTCCACCAATTTATCCAACTAGTAGAATGTAGTGGGCGATATTCTATATAGTTGCTATGTGTGCTAGGTTGGGTTGATGAGTGAGCAAAGAGGTGTTAAGGAAAAACTCAGACTTACTGGCACGTGGTTGTGTGACTTGCCATTCAATGGAAAAGTGAATTGGAAAGTGGTCTAATAGCATCACGTCTACTAATGGCTGTATAGGAAGGGTGGATGACATGGCAAAAGAGAAGAAAGATTGGGCTAAGATCATGGCACGATCAAGGAATTTGAAAACCTTGTGAGAACTAGCTCATAAATTACACCAAGTATGCCAGAAAGGATGGGATGGATGGCAGCCAACATTGGGATCAAACAAGTCCAATTTATTATGCATATGAAACCACTAGAGATAACTTTAAGAATACCCTCATCAGAGAAGGTGTATAAACATGGCAAGTCGTGTATACTTCCTAAGAAAAATATTAATTTTATTGGTGAATTTTTTTGTTTTTCCAGGAAAAATAATAATCTTATTTGGTGAATCTTTTGTAATCACTAGAGGTCTATGGAAAATCCTGGTGAATTGTAATTTTGTTAAAATTGATAAAATATTGTCATTGGCGATTAAAACCTATTTTCAAACCAATTAAATATTTTCATTGGTGAATTAAAACTTGTTTTCAAACTAGTAAAATATTTCTGTGGGGGAATTAAACATGTTTTCTAAATAGGAAAATATTTTTGTTGGCAATTAAAATCTAATTTAAAACCAAAAAATATATTTTCATTGGTGAATTAAACCAATTTTCAAAGCAATAAAAAAATCATTGGCAAATTTAAATATAGTTTCAAACCAATAAAAAATTAATTGGTGAAATAAACTGTTATGCCAATAAAAAATCATACATTGTGGCAAAAATATCAAATGGGTCATATTGTTCTATTTCAGGACAAATTTTATACACATCAAAATTCCTTCATAAAGTGTCCAAAGTGGGGAAAAGTGTCAACATATTTATTATGTCTGATGCAATATGTCAGTGTAAAATAATATAACAGACAACCATTCGATGAATTTTTGATGGATGATTGTACTTGCATTATGGAAGAAAATGTCTAAAACACTAGACCAGTGACTTCAAGCTTCTGGAATAACACTTGAACTGTTAGATTTCCAAATATCAATGGTTGACATTTCATACAAGAAACCCTCTGCATAATTTTATGTTGACTTGCTACCTTCGGTTGCTGATTGTCTAAGTTGAAACCTGAGCCATCAAAACTATGTTGTTTACCAGCCCCATATACCTAATCTTATTGGTCACTGCTTGGTGGGGAACATGTTAACCTAGCAGATTCCACTTTTTAAATGCTGTAGAAAATATTTTGAAGTAGCCCTAAGAGAATTAAAGGGTGAGCTATTAAGAATTTAATTAAGACACATCGAAAATTCCTCGGCAAGATGTTTTAATCTTAGCCATCCAATGTTGAAGAATTTAAGTAGACAACAAATGGCTTGAGAAGTTAATGTGTGATTAGGTTGTCGATCAGTTATGTCATGACTTCATGTCCTAATATTCGTAAGTTGACCAGCCCCTTTTTCTAGAGGTTACCCGTTGTCATCGATAAAACGATCTGCAGGAAGGGAGAATTCTAATGGTTGTGCAAGGGTGCATGAGGAATCTGTTAGGAGAGAATATTTGTTACATGGCTATGATAGAATGACACATGTCAAAGAATCTAAGTTGGCATCCTATCCCACTAAAGAGTCTGCATCAACTAAAGACTTGATCCAATGGTTGCACATTGTTGCAAGGAGAATCTCACACAATGGAATCTATCTTGTGCAATTGCAACATGGCGACACATGGGATTCTCTTATTTGAGAAGTGAAAGGTGGACACATGGAGGCTAATGTACACCCGCACATGGTAGGTAAGAGGTGGGCATAATGTAATATATTTTTCCCAATGCTTAACCCAGAACAGTTCATGAGAGTATATGAGACTAATTCAATTTACTGGCCTGAGTCATTAAAACTAGTTACTTTTGACCAAGTGGATGAACTGATTGGTATTATAGATAAGAAAAGATATAAGGATGCTATCAATATTGAATCCAATAATAATATCATTGATGGATATGAAGAAGCTAATCAAACAACGCAACCAATAGAGCAAACATGGGATAATATTTTAGATGTGAATAAAGATGAAAGTATGGAAGATCAGCTCTCCACCTGGGATGAGGATTACAATATTAAAGATTTTGTTGGGGATACACCACCTAAGGAATACATCGGTAATGAGTCAGATGATATAGAGGTGCAGGCATATATGTATTAACATAGCATTGAGAATAATGAATTAAAAGCTAAAACAAAAGGGGACAACATGCTTTGCAACAACAAAGAGAGAAATAATTGCAATCAACCCATAGAGGATGGTGGTTCCTATAGAGATCATGAGGAAGAGACAACAGAGTATATGGAAGAGGAGGCATGTTCACTCAGTAGTGAACTAATTTTAGAATTGTTGTCTATAGAATATTTGAAATATACACGTAAGAATGATGAAATTCTTCACTTAACTAATTATCTTCAATAGATTAAAACATTTTAATTTTAACCTTCTTTGTCTCTAAAATGATCCGGTTCTTGCTCATGATTTGTGTAGAGTTAAAACTCTACATTTTGATATTAATTGGTCGTGGCTATTAGTTTCATTTCCAGTTTGTGTTCTAATTTGTGTTTTTATCTTTCCAATGCGCGGAGAGTGCCACATGTCATCATGATGGGGTTTTGAAAGCCTGAGAGAAAAGATGATTCCTAAAGATGCGTAGAGTTACCATGTGGTAAGGAGATTAGAAGCAATAAGAATCATGAAGGAGAGTAGCGGACAGTTCCAAGTGTCTTCTTCTTAGTTCACTGTTTCCAGGTGCCACAAAAATCTGCCACATATCTTTGACTATGTTTCTTTTGTATAATTTCTATCTATTACCGGAATGAGCCATGTGTCGCCCCCACAAGAATTCATAGAGAAACTTTTGAGAAAGACATCGAGAAGGAGCATAGTAGTGCCATGTGTCTTTTATTGTAATGTGCGGAGCTGACTTTGTGTCTCTTTCTTTAGTAAGCTTTGAAGTGTCAAAGTACAAGATGGTGGGCCCTAAGGTATCATGTCTAAAGTTTCTAAAGTGCAGCAGAGTGTGCCATGTGTTGCTAACATGGGTGATTGAAGGATGAGAAACACAAGAATCTTTTGAAGGCATGCTAGTCTACCATCTATCCCAGTTTTGAGGCTCTTGGGTGTTGCCACATTTCAGTAAGAAAAGAGGCAAAGAGAACCAAATGTCATAGTGTTGTGTGTTCTTATATCAAAGGGAAACTAAGCTCAAAGAGTGGAGGAGAGCCATGTAGCATTCTTTTTGGAGTCGTTAGAAGATTGTGGAGGAAGCTACTTGTCTTAACAGAACTGGTAGTCACAGAGCTGTATTTCTAGTACCATTCAGCCAATGGGCACACAAGAATCATATGGTTGTAGATTCAGATAGATCCTTTGCGCGTCAAGTTACAGTTCAGTTGCAGACAGTTGCGAACTCTTAATGGCTGGGAATGTTTTTGAGCCCCAATTTTTCTTCATTTCAATATGCGGACGTGACGCAAACTTTTGCACTTTTAATCTCTAGTTCACATCTGCAATGCATATCATCTTTTGTATATCAAATATATATCTCTCATATACATAAAGTTCATAATGTTTAACTTTTCTAATCAGGTCCAGACTTGTCTTTATTTGTTTGTATCACCTTTCATGTTGAATTGAATATTCTTCTTGGGTCCAATTCTATGTGTACAATGTATACATGTGGTAGGGTCATGAAATTATCAATTTTGAATTCCTTTTGACATATGCCATTGTATATTGGATTTGTATATGATATACATGCATTACAATATACAAATGTAGATTTCAAACATTATGAAGCATGCTTATGAAAAGCTATCGAGTCCAAATTTGTCTTAAAAATTGCTATGAGCTATCAATGCAGGACATCTATTAGATATGTACTAATTGCACAACATGTTGACTTGACATTTCATTCATTAAAAAAAATCACTTTATAAAAAAGCCAAACTTTCTAGTTTCTACTTTTTACTAATAAGTGATTTTTTAAAAGTGAGATCTAAGAGGGTTAACACATGGGGAGATTTAATATTACTCATTGTAGTGCACCAAGTAGATTTCAAATTGCTCATTGCAGTGCACCAAGTAGTTTTTAGATTTCTCATTGTAGTGCCATTTCCAACATAGCTGGTAAGACAAAACATAGAATCCCTACTCCTAGGCTACTTTTCATCATTTCTAAAAATCTTATTTTGTTAAACATTTTTATTAAAATCTTATTTTGTTAAGAATTGCATTTAGGATTGAGAGACTTAAGAAAAATTAAGGACTTAAGAGGGAATTCACAATTTCACACTATATAAGCATGTCTACCACCACTAGTAGACCAAATAAAGTTTTTGGGAAATGTGGAGCAAGTACAGATAGAAAAATAGATTATTTTAAATTGATTAAAACCTTAGGTTTGACTGATGAATACCATGATATTTATAATCCTAACATGTATGGTAAATTTACCTCAGAACTTAGATTTTAATGTGAGAATAAGGCTGCTAAGAAAAAGAAAGTTGATAGTATCAATCCACTATGGGTAACTAGATTAGGGTGCATGATGTTACATGAGGTTTTCCCTTGCATAGATGTTATCATGGTGCATGCCCACAATTATGATGGTAACAAAAAAGCAATTGTAAATAAGGATACCAAAGAAGAAATTTTATCCATTAATGCAAAAGAATTTGAAAAGTGTTGGGGTTTACAACTGAAGAAGTTGGAGACATCCACATTGACCTATAAAATCTTGCTAGTGATTATGAAGCAGCAGATGAAAGGGACAAAAAAAATTTCCTAAATAAAATAGTTCAAGAAAAAAATAACTTGAAAGATAACCATAAGCCTCGTTATCCTTTGAAAATTTTTAAATCATGAGCTCGGGATACTATTTCCATGCTAGCATTTTGCCTCGGACTAGATAGAAATTGGGAAGTGGATGCAAGCCTCCTTGAAATGGTATATAATACCCATTATGGTATTGGTGAACATGTCAAATATACATTTATTGAGCACATTGTAGAATCCATGTATAAAGGATTTTTAATGATTAAAGGAAGTTTCACCAAGACATTTAGGTTCACAACCTACTTGCACTATTTTTTTTTCAAATTTAGTGGAATATTTTAGACCAACAAGCTTCAGATTCAACCTTATAGTAATGCTGAGGAAAAGAAAATGGCTCCAGTATATGATTGGACCACTAAGATAAGGATGGGTGATTCTCAAAGGAACTACAATCATTTTGTAGACTACTTTTTGGCTCCATTACATTAAGAAATTACAAATAGGCTAATGCCTAAATTGCTTATATCATGTAGAGATTTCATTCAACTAGAAAAAGAAATACAATTGGCTGATTGGTACTTATTGAAAGATTTTACTATACTAAGATTTTATGGATCAGGAGTAGAGCCATACAAACTTTCAATACATGTGATAGAAATGGTTTTTGCATTGGAATATGTAAGGCAGATGCAGAGTACTAATGAACTACACTTTGCTGGTCAGCAAAAGAAGACCTTATTTCCTTCATTAGCTTTTTCATGTGGAGGGTTCACATTTGGGAGAAAAGCATTTAAGGTGGCATGTGATCTTTTGAATTTTTTTAATTTTGATGATGTCTGTCATCGGCAGTATGATCCATTTGACACCATTAAAACAATGATTGTGGCCAATATGAAGGCTACAAGTAGAATTCAACATCAAAGTAAACCCTTTCTTGAAAACATGAGAAACAATGATTCCTGGGATGAGGTCAAAATAGCAATGGAGAAAACTGTTGCTAAGAAAGGTATTTATTTTGAACAATTGTTAGCAAACATTATGGAATTGCACTAGGTCCAAAATATAGGAGCACTAGTAGAGGATGGAATTAGGAGGTACAACAATTTTTATGGAAAAAGTGATAAACTATCTATAAGAGCAAAAATGCCAAATTCTCTAGATGACTCTATTACAAAAAAATATTGGTCACAATCAAATATTGCTGCATTTTGGTCTATGAGGAAGGAGTTAGGTGAACCAAAAACTGTTGCAGAGTATGGAGAAATTGATGTAGATTAAGAGTTTAGCAAATTATGGAATATAGAGCATCCTAATGAATGTGAAGATGAAGAAATTGATAATGATGATGAACCTAATAATGATAGGGATGAACAAAGCAATTTCAAACTTGGTTTAAGTTAGGCCACAAAAAATCTTATACTTTAGGAGTAGCCATAGTTGAAAATATGGGTTATCGAGGTAGTGGTTTGGGGTCCCAAGGACAAGGCATTTGGAACCCAATAGATGTAGTCACCACCACCAGAAAACAATTTGATAAATGAGGCCTTGGAACGAATAAAATAGACCAAGGTCATACAAGTAGAACTGAAAGAATTGATTATGTTACAACTTCATATCCTAATCCTCATGGTCAGATTCAATCACAACTTGGACATGCCCATGGTGGAGAGCCTAGTGTGACTGGCACTACCATTTGTGGAGAACTTAGTCAACATGTGCTACAACAATAGGTCCAACAACAAATTACACAAGAGGACACCAATACAAGATACCACACAAACACTCAGTGGTAAAGGAATACAGAAGAGACAAAGGATTGACAAATCCAAGTCCAACTACCAATTCCAGTACAAAGGAATTATTTCTAGGCACTCCCCCAGTTAGTGTGGCTATAACAGAAATTGCAAGAACTCCTATTCCTTCACCATTCAAGCATTCCCTTATTCATGTGTCCCTGGGTTTTGATTACATTCTAGAGTTTAAATAGAAATCAAAATTGTATAAAAATGAAAAGAATCAATTGACGGAGAGTGTGTCTGTTGTAACTTCAGATCCTACAACAACCATGTTATTACCCACATTTGACACAAATACATAAATCATGGAGTACACAATTATTGTTCCCACAGTTCAAAAAAAACCAAAAAATTAGATGGATCGATTTGAAATTTAGGTGAGTAGTTTACAATTTAATTTTTTTGGAGTAAAAAAATACTAACAAAATTAATATATCAAAGAAGAACAATGAATTGGTGTACACATCATTGCTAAATCATGATAGAGAGAAAAAAAAAGTTGCAGAATCAAAAAAAGTTATAGGCAGACTTAGCAAATGAGAAAGCAAAGAGGAAAGCAATAGATTAAAAGAGTAAAGAATAAGAAAAAAGAATAAAAAAATCTTCCTCTACATCAACAAGCAAAGATGATAAACAAATAGAGGTGGAGTTGAATGGACTGAAGCAAAGGATAGAAGAGAGCAAACAAATAGAGGTGGAATTGAATGAACTGAAGCATAGGTTAGATAAGAGCAAAAAGAAATATGATGAGGAAAAATCTACTTCATAAAAATTAAGAAAAAGCCCCTTCTTATATATATATATATATATATATATATATATATATATATATATATATATATATATATATATATATATATATATTCTCTCTTCCCTAAGTTCTCTCTCTCTCTCTCTCTCTCTCTCTCTCTCTCTCTCTATATATATATATATATATATATATATATATATATTTCTTTCTCCTCCTCTCTGTCTTTGTTTCTCTCTTTGTTCTCTCTGTCTATTCCTCTCTATGTATGAATATGATCCATCTCTATTCTCCCTCTCCCTCTCCCTCTCTCCTTTTATATATAGATATCTATAGAGAGAGGGAGAGGGAGATAGAGACTAAGAGATAAAGAGATAGAGAGAGAGAGAGAGATGGGGAGAGACAAAGATGAAGAGAGGAGGAGAAAGAAGGAAAGAAGAAGATAGAGAGATAGAGAGAGAACCAAATAGAGGGAGGGAGAAAGATCTAGAGAGAGAGATGGAGGATTGGACAAGTGGAAAGAGATAAGTGAAACCAAAATGAGTACTCTACATTAAATAATATAATCAATTAAATAATAACTATATTTAATTCTTATATAAAAAATATTTAACTAACTATACTATACAATGTATAATGTATATAAATATTAAAAAAAAATGAACATATATAAATATTGAAATTAAAAATTAGATATTATATAGAATATAATATATATTATAACAAATATTATAGATTTTCAGAGGAGAGAAAGAAAGAGTAGGAAGAGAAGAAGAGATAAAGAGAGAGAGAGAGAGAGAGAGAATAAATATATGTCTATTTCTCTATCTCTCTATTCAATCCCTTCTTTCTTCTCATATGTCTCCTCTTTCTCTCTCATTGTCTCTTGATTCTTGATATTATGATTCCATATAAGAAATAGCAATTATCTCTATGTCTCCCTCCCTCTTTATCTATTTACCTCGCTCTATATCTCCCTCTTTCTCCCTCTTTATCTTTGTATCACTCTCCCCCTCTCCATCTATCAATATCTATCACTTTATATATCTCTCTTCATCTCTCTTTACTTCCCTCTCTCTCTCTCTCTCTCTCTCTCTCTCTCTCTCTCTCTCTCTCTCTCTCTCTCTCTCTCTCTCTCTCTCTCTCTCTCTCTCTCTCTCTCTCTCTCTCTCTCTCTCTCTCTCTCTCTCTCTTTGTATATATATATTTTAACTCACTTTCTAACTTCTCTTTCTACCTCTTTCTATCTAGATCTTTCTTCCTCTTTATATCTTTATATATATATATATATATATATATATATATATATATATATATATATATATATATATATATATATATATATATATATATATATATATATATATATATAACAAATATATATAAATATTATATACAAAATATTTAAATAAATATAAAATTAAATATATAATATTTTGTATTAAAATATATATAAATATTAAAATTAAATAGTATATTTAATTAAATAACTAATCTATAAAATACAATATTTAATTAACTATAATATTAAATATATAATATTGTATTTTAAAAAATATATAAATATTAAATATTAAAATGTATATAAATATTAA
Organism: Cunninghamia lanceolata; assembly: GCA_027924645.1. Lineage (NCBI taxonomy): Eukaryota > Viridiplantae > Streptophyta > Pinopsida > Cupressales > Cupressaceae > Cunninghamia > Cunninghamia lanceolata. Next base: position 2,808,027 of record BSBN01000098.1, on the reverse strand, counting down.
AATTATATAAATTTTAAAATTATAAAAGAAAATTAGTATTGAGAAATGTCTTGCTCTGCACATTTTTGCTCATCTGCGGCTTCATCTGGTGCACAGGATTGCAATGGCAAGGGCTCTGATCCTTTGGACAGTGACAAAGTTAAGGTGTCTGCTGATTCATTTCCATCCTCTTCGCCATCCTTTGTTTGCAAAGGCACTCCTTGTGTGGAGTTGTTGGGAAAGCAACATTCAGATCTATTCTCTAAGATTCAAAAAACTCTCGTGGCTTCTATTTGCATTGCTACTCCAACATTGGCTGGCTCTTTGTTTGATGATGAAAAGGTCGAACCCTTGATGAGGTACCCATTTTGAAGCCTCTTTCGGTGTGCCCTAGTTCGGCTAGGGCTTTAGACAGCATAGAAAATTTCAAGGGTGAATCATTTTCTTTTCAACCTGTCATTATACTCCAGGGCCCTACAGACACAAAGCATGGGCTTAGCCTCTCATTCTGGGATATGCTTTCCTATTCAAATCAAACAAAATTCAAATCAGTTGCCTGGGATGCTCAGCCACTGAGGGATAGTTTAGTCTCTAACGAGCTAGGTTTTTACAAGAACAACCCAAATTCCTGCATCAAAAAGGCTCCCTCCTCCTCTGTCTTCATCTTGTCAGAGGAACTCAAAAAGAAGATCAATGCTGGTGAGAAATATTGCACTTCCAATGGCTTGATTGGCCAATTCAATCGCCTTTGGCCAAAACTCTCAGATTTACATGACTAGATTTCATCTGCTTGGGGGCCCTCCCTCAAAGGTAACATAGAAGTATACCCTTGTGCTCAAGGATTTTTTATTGTGGTTTTTTATTACATTCAGGATAAGGATGCCATTCTGCAAGCAAAATGGTGTTGGGGGCAAAGCATACTCCTTCTCAAACCATGGTTCCCAGATTTTAACCCTGACATAGCTTCTTTTTCTATTAAACCAGTTTGGATCTGCCCACGTAATTCGCAAAGTATCTATTTCTTATTTTTCTGCCCCTAATCACAAGCTTTATTTATACCATCATATCCTTTGAGAGACATAATTCTTCACAATGGACATACCTTTACCAAGAGAGGCATCCGTTATAAACTAATATCCTTTTAGCCTTGATCACTACTTTTGTAAATATGAATCGCTGGTCATTAGGATGTCATCGCTGCATACTTAATAGTTGTTTGCTAATACTTATTTATCATTGTCTATCCACTGCCTTACATGGATTGCAACACTTATACTCTATGATTTACCTTATACCAATTGCTAATAATGTAATTGCTTATTTAGTTTAATATATTCACTGCGCCATATATGTCTTATATTTATAATACCATTAGTATTATATTATATTATTAAATATATAATTAATAATAATATTCATTTATATATATCAATAACCATATTTATAATAGCATTAATATTATATTATATAATTACATTAATCATATAACATTAATATTATATTATATTATGTCATTAATACTATTATTCTACTTTATAATTATAATGTTATTTATAATAATATTGCAATTATGTATAATTATCTTTTTAATATTTATTGTATTTCAAAACTTCATAATTTGTATTACAATTATGGGGGCATGACAAATTTAAACAATGCCTAAATATTAGGACATCACACCCTTGATCATTGCCATTAGTCTTAAGAACCAATTAAATTGACTATTGGATGTCACTTGTTTATTACTTATCTCCTTTAGGTTCTATGTAGATGATCATAGACAAGACAAGAAAATGTAGGGATGAAGATTCAATGTTATTAGACTTGAAATAGATTCTCACCTACATTGCATAAGGAAGGTTGGGTCTAAAAACATCTGGAGTTGATAGCATTTAAACTCTATATATAAGCCTCTATCTCAAATTTGTTATAAAGCACCATTGGGTTTGCCAAATGTAGGCCCCATGATGTTCAACTTGATATCCTAGGTTCAAGACAATTCTCTTGACTAAAGAGAACCACTCAACTTGATTTCTCAAGGATTTTATGAAATAACTTTTAACTTCAAATATGAGGCTCCTACTAAGCTCAAATATATAAATAAATTTAGGTCCACCTAACACAAGCCCCACAAACTTTAGACATCCTAGACTCCAAAACAATACTTTAAACTTGAATATTTCACCAAATTTAAATACACAAGGGAGCATGGGTCTAGCTAACATAAAACCTAATGTTTCAAATGTAAGGCTATGAGAAAACATGACATATAAAGGTTTTAGGTCTATATGCAACATGTTGACTTCACAAAGGCAAACATGTAAACAAGGAATGACACATGACATTCTTGAGTCCAAGGAAACAAAATCACAGAGCATGATAAAGCTAGTAGAGTCATAGTAGTTTAAACATAAGCACATGGGCATAAATACATAAGAGAAATCTAAACTAGGACAAAAGCATGAGTTTATTTACTTACATATGTAAGAATTATATTAGTCATGACACATTTCTTGGGTCCAAGAATGTGACATTAGATTAAATTACAAACATGAGAGTTCAAGTGAAGTAGATTATATAAAACTTCAATCCAAAGGTACATTTATGTTGATGGATGTGAAAGAATCCCTCTATTGAATTCCAATAGGCACCTTAGGTTTAACCTTGAAACATGCTTAGTGAATTTGATTGTATGTTTCTTTAAAATTATTTGTTTGTTTACATAGGGCACTTATTATAGATATCTATCAATGTGCCTATTGCACAATAAGTGCAATTTCTAGTTTCTATTTCTTTCCAACACGATAGATTGGTTAAACACTTTACATACACCTTTTGTTCCATTATTTTACCATTTTGAATAGGAAATAGACATGTGGCATAACACAAATTCCCTTGATCACATTGCCATTAGTTCTAAGGACCAATAAAATTAACTATAGAATGCCACTTGTCTATTTCTTATATCCCTTGGGTTCTACATAGATGATCATAGAAAAGACAAGAGAACTCAAGCATGGAGATTCGATGTCATTAGAATTGAAATATCTACTTATCTGGATTACACAATGAAGGTTGCATCTAAAAGCCTCTAGAATTCATATCATTTAAACTCTAGATGTGAACCTTTATCTCATATTTGTTATAAAGCACTCTTGGGTTTGACAAATGTGGGCCCCATAGTCTTCAACTTGATATCTTAGACTTCAAGATAGTTATCTAGAATTGAGAGCACTAGTCAACTTGATTTCTCAAAGATTTTATGAAATAAGTTTTAACTTCATATGTGAGGGTCCTACTAAGCTCAAGTGAATAAAGAAATTTAGGTCCATCCCACATGGGCCCCATAGACTTTAGACATCCTAGACTCCAAAATAATACTTTGAACTTGAACATCACACCAAATCAGAATACACAAGGGAGCATGGGTCTATCTGACATAAAACCTAATGACTCAAATGCGAGGCTATGAGAAAACATGACATAGAAATGTCTCAGGTCTGTATGCAACATGTTAACTTCACAAATGCAAACAAGTAGACAAGGCATGATACATGTCATTCTTGAGTCAATGGAAAATAAAGCACAAAGCATGATAAAGCTATTAGAGTCATAATATTTTACACATAAGCACATGGCCATAAAGATGTAAGAGCAATCAAAATTAGGACAAAAGCATAAACCCTAATATGAATTCTCAAAATTGGGGTGAAACTAAGACAAACCACAAAATTCTTGAGCCATCAAGACACATACATGACATGAAAAAATAGTGCCAAGGCTTGGGTACAAATAAATAACCCTAGTATGAATTATCAAATCAATTATAATTGTAGGGTCGATAGATTATTAAGGTGTTTCCCTAATCTTGATCCTGTCTATATACAATTTAATTTTTGTCAAACTTTGTCTTTTCACCTTGTCCTTGTGTTGTGTTCACAACTTCAAGTCATTTCCCTCCTCTATCAGCAATTTTCACCTTAAGAGAAGATTACTTTATAGATTTGGTTTACCAATGCATGAGGAATATGCTAAGGTGTCACAAGAAATTGATTGGAATTTCTTTCTTGATGGAAAGAAAATGTGAAAAGACTCCATTGCTACTACATGGTTGAAGAAGGAAAAGAAGGTGGGCTCACAATTGCCCAAAAATTTAGTTAGAGCCCTATTTAAAGATGACATTTTAGACATCATCACACTATTACATAGGGCAGTGGGCAATGAAGATTGTAATGATTTTTCCTATTGGATGTGCCAATTCATTCTTGTTTTTGTACTGGGAAGCAACATATTGACTGGGCCCAAATTATTAGTGAGAATTTACATGATCAACTAGTCAATTTCTAGTCTAGGGGTAAGAAGTTCCACATGTGCTCCTATTTGATTTATTTATTAGCCACAGCCCAACAAGTTTGGTTGGGATTGGACATTGCTGGTCCCATGACCTAGGATTCAGGTGTCTATGATTATTTCCCTCAATTACAAGAGGAGAATAGTAATAAAGTTTATAGGATGGTTAATGATGCCTTTCTAATGCTAATGGTGAAGAAGATTTATGAAAATCCTAAAAATTAGAATTTCAATTGAAGCAAGCAATTAGGCACTGATGAGGTTTGGAAGTTATTTCATTCAGTATGAAAAATTCACATATATCAAGATAGGTGGCATTGAATTTTTGCCTCAAAAGATAACTTGATATGCATCTAATTACTTGGTATTTTTGAAGTAATTAGACAAGAATACCTTGCTGGTAAAAGATATTATGATTCTAAGAAGAAGGGATATTGCATTCCATTAAAGTTAACCCACTACACATGTACTGATCCAGAGAATGCTAAAAATATGGATAGACTCCTGGCTAAGCTTCATTTACAATCTTTTAGCTCCATGAGTTTCTTTGATAGAAAAGATTTTGTGAAGAAGAATCTCTATTCTCCCATGCTAAGAGAGCATAGACCTTACTTGAAGGATTTTTGGGTTGACTGTGTAGATGAATTTGAAGTGGGAAGAAGAGACTGGTCAAGGTTAACCTTGGACCAAATGAGAATTTACCAACTTGGTTGGAATCTCCCCAACTTGGTGGATGATTACACTAATTTGATTGACCCTACCTTTTTTTGTTGACAATTGCAAACTCCTACCTAATGTTTATTGGACTGTACATGAAATAATGGATATTAAGACTAGATCTTATTTTGTATTGCATAGAATCTAGCAGTGGCTAAAATCTAAGGTGTTTGGTGGTGGTGCAGGTTCTCCTTCTCATAAGGAGCAATTCATAGAAAGGCAACAATTATCTATAGGTCCTTCTAACCCTAGTACTCCTATTCAAGTTACTAATTTACAATCTCCTACTACAGATTGGGGTGATTAAGAAAGGCCTTTTTAGAAAGTAGATTCAAAATAATCTAGTGAGAAAAGTATCCATCTTCCCATGAAGAAGCTAAAAACCAAAAAGTTCCTAAACCCCCATGCTAATAAACTTCCAGAATAGAGGTATTTACTACAAGATGAAGTGGATGGAGGGACAATACCCCCTTCATATCATGATACAACTCCTCCTCCTACTTACCTAGATGGAACTTTTCAAATTCCTTCTCCTCAACAACAAGTAGTAGATAATACTCCTAAACTAGACAAGATATCTCATGTGGCTTCATGTGTTTATTCAATAATGACCACCCTTGCGTGGTTAAAAACTGAAGTTGGAAATAAAAGGAGATATCCCTAAATTATTGATAGAGAGTTTGATGCAGTAGCAAGACTATTGAAATTGAAATATACTCCTAAGAAATCCAAGAAAATGTGAAGGCCTATGGTGGATCTTGTTTCAAAACACCAATATGTGGAGACTGTTGAGCCTATGGTAGACAAAAAAATGAAAGATGTGTCTATAGATGACTTTCATATCAGTACAGTAGATCTAGGATGACCTTCTATACAAGGGGACATCCATAATGCTAAACTTTCTATGAAAATTTTGGCCACCCCATTAGAGGAAAGAGAAAAAGAGAATGAGATATTGGAGGACCAGGTAAATATTTTGACTTCATTTATTAAATCCATTGTTGATGCCACTTCCCAGCCTATAGATGCTACTAATATAATTCCTAAACGTGTGACTACTGAGGTCATTGATCATATCAATAAATATAATTTTTTGGGAAAGGCAGTAGAAGAGTGGGTAGAAAAATTGATTGTAGATGGTTTTCTTTTCATTCATGATGCCTTTCTCTTGTATTCCAAGATCTCCAAAAAATAGACTAAAGTTTTGAATGACCTAAAAGTGATCAAGAAAAAAGAAGCTATACTGAATGTGGACAAAAATGGGCTAAGAACTATGGTAAAATTGGATTCTAGTATTTTGGTTGCAGAGCAAGTTATAGATAAACCTAAAGAGAATGATTTAGTTAAATGGCTGACTATATTAGAATGAAAGCTAAGCATGGTGAAACAATGTTTGACTGACTTGAAAAATCTTCCCAAGAACAATAGGTCTTATTTGCTTGACCTCAGAAGTGCATGTGTTTCTTTGGGGGTAGATGTTTATGATGAGACTGAATCCAATCTATTAGATGTTGATGTCATCAAACAAGATTTCAAAGACATGTTAACTGAGGAATTGATGATTAAAGAAGATAGAACTGGTAACTCTATACAGAGATTGAACAATGTAGTCACCTATTTAATGAGCTTCAAGAAAGATGTGTTAGAAATGCAAAGAAAATATGAAGAAGCTAGTGGTATGCTACAAGTGTGGAAAACAAGATTGATGATTACTAGAATTCCCAATGCTATAGGTTTTATCTCTATCTTAAACAAATTTAAATTTTTGCAAGCCAACATGGACACTACTTAGAAAATAGGGGGTCAAATGGAGAAAACTGGCATAGATGGACATGTTTTCTAGTTGGAGCAAACTGGACTAGATGCATTGGATGGGGAAGATAAATATGTGTCCTCTGAGGAGTTTGTTTGGACTTTCATGCTTTGTTAAGTTATGTTGAGACTTATGTTAATATTATTCGAGATTATGTCTCATTTGGGTTTCAAGAAACTTTATATAGGAAAAAGTTGGTTCCCACTCTTTTACTATATAATGTAGAGGTAAAAGAGGGTGAGGATCTTTTTTGGTGAAATTTTCTTTTCATGAATAGATCACTAGACATTGAAATTTAATCTCAAGAAGAAAGGGGGATATTTTATGTAGCATATTTGATGTCATTTTGAAGGGAACAAATTATTTATTTCTACTTTATTTCATCTATACAAGGAAATATTGATAGTGGGTCTATTATCTCTATGTATGGCCATTTATTCTTTGTATGTTGGATGTATGGTTTGGTGAAAATATAATATATATATGTGGCTCTATGTGAAATATTGATAACACGCTTCCTTTATAATTTCATTACCATTTAAGTGTCTTCTTTCATACATTAGAATTTGATGCGGTAAATGGTTATTTAGTTATTGTGATTTGCTTACTACTATTCCTCCATTCATGTGTCTAGAAGAGAAAATGGATGATCTCAATCATTGTGAGTTAGAGTCTTACCTGCAATATATTCAATATTGTAGTTTTGTTATAGTTTTATAGTTGTGGGAAAACTTCCTTTCTCTACTTTAAGGTTAAAAGTGTGCCAAAAAAATATAAAATTTCATCATACGAAGGGTGTTGTGCCTTCTAAAATATTCAAAGGGTGATTTACAAAACTATCCAATTGTTAGTGGAGTTTGTTACTATGAACTAGGTGAGTCTTATATTATACAAGAGGTGACAAAATCTATTCACTAACACAAGGCACACAAGCAACTAGAATTATGGACATTTAGGGCACATGCCAAAAAGATAAAGTGGTAAATCACTATCAAAGGACAAAACAAACATAAGGATGAAAAGTGTTAAGTAGGTAAAAGAGTGACCAACATGCAGAAAATAAGGAAGGTATGAACAAGCATGAGTAAAGGTATAAATCAAGGAGAAATGGAAATAAGAAAATTCCCCCCAAGTGGGGGAGAATAAGATTAGAACCAAATATAGAAAGTGAAATGAGCATGTAAAGAATAACACATGAAAGAAAAGTAGAAAATCAAAGCAAAAAAGTGAAATCCAAGCTATAGGTATATCAGTGTATATACTATAATAGTGCTCATGTATGATTGGACAAAATTTAGAGGCTCAACCTTTTCATCCATGTGATCATGATTTTTTTCTTCATTTGAGAGGCCATTCTCATCCCAACAAAAATCATTGAATTTGTCTTCATGCTCCTTTTCTTTTTGTTCTTCTTTGTATTCCTTCATGCTAGGTATAGACATGTGATCTATAGATGTAGCATTTGAAATTTTCTTTCTCTCCCATTCTTGATTCATAATGTGTGGTGGTGGAAATATAGGTATTTGATGCAACAAAACTTTTTTCTTCAATTACTAAATAGTCTTTGGCACATGAACTTAGGTATTGATGTCACTTACATGAACTTGGGAATTTATGTCACTTTTATTCCTTTCTTTTATTCTTATTTTTATTTTTTTGGCTCTTTATGTTTTGTTTGTTTCTTTTAAAAAAAAATCTTTTTCTTGAAATATGTCTTGATATGCCTCATGATTTACTTTTTAATCTTCATAGGGAGTTTATTTCAAAGTTGGGACATATGTTCCTAAAGTGATTAAACTCCACATTTGGTTTGTATCTATCTCTTGAAATATGAACAATGCCTCCATGAATGAATTTTATGTATTGGTGTAGTATTAAAGGAACCATTTTAAATTTCTCTAGCCATGTTCCACTAGGTAATAGGTAAGATTTATCTGTAAGAGTTAATGTGACTTAGCAAGCCAGGATCACCTACAATCAAGACAACCTTCCACACAAGGATGACAAGAGAAGATGCTAAAATAATGGAGCAACTGTATTAGACTGTCATATGAAATAAAATGAGTGAGCCTTGCTTATAAAGGTAAGGTGAGAGCTAGAAGGGTGGAGTGAAAGGTGGAGATATTCCTACAACATGTGCCAATTAGAGGATGATAACTAATTGCACATGTGGAGGATAAGACAACTCACTCCAACTATCAACAACTCAACACACAACTAGAAACACCTAGACATCTAGAAGACTCACTAAGTCAACTTAACGTGTATGAATTATGTGTTCACACCAACACCCCCCCTTAAGTGCAACTTAGGGAGTAGTTGACTAAAACAAAGATGCAATGATGGATGGGTCCCAGCTACTAGGCCATGTTAGGTACCCATTACAAAAAATCTCAAGTGGAGAAAAAGAGAAAACCTTATGGGACAAAACTCCTCTCCAAAAGTGAGAATGCAAAAAACAAATGAAAGATGTGATGGAAAGAGGACTCAAGACCCCCCAAGGACAACATCCAACACATATATACAATCAATTACCCCCCCATAGGAGAGCAAGTGTGAGACTATAGGTCCCCCCCACAATGCAGTAGCTCCTATGCCGATGGTGAATGCCCGAAGAAGAATGCTGAAGAGAATCCAAAGCCTGCAAACAACATTCTTCCCCTTAGGAAGAAACAAGTCCAAAGGATGATGTTGAAGAAAATCCATCTCAAGGTATGAGGGAAAAAGCCTCATGATGTATGATGTCTCTAAAAACTGCTCAAGTGTCCATATGTCACAACCAAATGATGTCACATAATCAGGTGCTACATGCGACAATCCAAGACAAGATGAAAACTCAAGATCATCAATCTCCAAAGATGAAGAATCCTCCAAATGATGGTCAAGACACTCCAACTCAATGCCAAACTGTGACAAGTGAAGAGAAGAAGGCGCCTGCTCATCCGAAGTAGAAGACTCAACTCCTTCAAAGAGGAGATGAATGTCATCAATGATGTCCTCCAAGTCATCAAGATAGGATTTACAAAACAAGTCTGCAATACTTGTCAAGTACTCATCCCAAAAACCTGTATCTGGAAGACAAACAATATCCTGCTCAACTGAAGTGGATGAAGCTATGTCGATGCCAATCTGTGAAGAAGCAGGAGAAGGAAGAAGCTCAAAACTGGTCTCAGGAACTGAAGTAGATGCAAGAACACCAAGGTTCAAGTGACCAAACTTCTCCTTAGAAACATGATTCACACTTGATGCATGAGTGTGAATAGAAAGCAATGGATCTACATCATCATCAGAAACAAAATGAGAGAAAGTATACAAGCGAGATGCATGATTAGCCATCCCAACAACAATGATATCTCTGCTCTCCAAGTCCTGAATGATCACAAAATAAGGAGTGAACTCAACTATCTTCCCTGCACCAGAATGAGTAATTTGGTAGATAGAAAGGAGATTGGTTGTCAAGGAAGGGACACACAACACATTGTTGAATGTACATGAGTCACCGACATCAATTGTTCCTTTATCACTTGCATGCATGTATGTATTGTTACCCATCAAAATAGGTGGCAAAGTACATGATTGAAATGAAGAGAACATCCCCTATGAAGATGCCATATGATGAGAAGCTCCTAAATCAAGAAGCCATCTGTCTGACTGTAGACTTGTTGATGCAAAGAGTGCCTATCCTTTTCCTTTGTCTAACCAATTAGAAAATATTGGTGTTCCTACAGATGTAGATGATGATTGTGGCAAAGAAGAAGACTTGGGTAAAACTGTTGTTGATGGAGAATACTCAATGTTATGTTTTTGAAGAAGTTGTGACATCTCCTCAAAACTTTTTCTCATAACATTTAGTTTCATCATGACCCAATTTCTTACAATAAGAACACTTTGGCTTCTTCTTCTTATTTGACTCCTCTTTGGAAGAAGAGTTGGGGGTTTTCTTTGATTCTTTCTCTTTCTTATTAGACTGTGAATCCTTGTGTTTCTTTTCCTTATTATGTGAAGCCTTAGGATCTTTTGTGCTTTGTGTTGCAACTAGAGCATGTTTTCTAGGAGACTTCAATGTGCCCATGTGTAGTAGCTTGGCTTGTTCTCTTGTGAGTTGTGCAACAAACTCCTCAAGGGAAGGCATGGTAAACTTAGTGCCAAAGGCATCAATTGTAGCATAAAAGGTAGAAACATAAACTGAATATGCAGGACCCAATTTTGCAAGAATGGATAGAATCAATTGTTCATCTTCTTTCTCAAGACCACTTTGTTTGAGTTGTAACCTGAGAGACTTAAACTTGGTGAAGAACTCTTCGATTTCTTCAAAATCTTGAGGATTAAGTGCAATTAGCTCATTTTCTAATTTGAACCTTCTTATTTTATCTTGCTTGCCAAATAGATTGTCTAGTGTTGTCCATATCTCATTTGGTGTAGTACAAGACTCAACATGAAATCTCAAATCTAAAGAAGTACCAAGACAAAGTGTGCCAAAAGCCTCATCTATTCTATCTAACCATTTTCTTCTCTCAGTAGCACCTATAGGTTCAGGATCTGTGCCTAAAGTTATTCTATGTAACTTTTGTTTGTACAACACAAACTCCATGTTTTTCTTCCATTTAAGATAATTATATGGAGTTAAAAGTGGAAATTTAGGCACATCCATGATGAAAAAGAGAGACAACAACACAACAACACCCCTTTACTATGTAAGAGAGCCCCCCCAATTTGTTTGTGGCACTTTATACTTAGTGTGATTTACAATTGTCCTAACAAAGGATCAAAATGGGGGAAAAACAACAAAATCTCTTAAAAAAAAGATTTAAGTGAGATTACAGTCACTCACAATGATGTATTACAACAAACAAATCCTCTCAAAACAAATTTCACCTCCTCAAGTTTCAAAATGCCCAAGTTATCAATTAAATGCCAAAAAAACAACAAATGAAATTAACTGAACTTGGAGCAAAAAATGAGAAAAGTGCATGGATGGCTATGTAGAGCTCCTGAATACCTTTCCAATACTACTTGAATCGTGAAAATTAGAGATCGTGGAAAAATGTTATGAGCTCGAGAGCCAAGAAAGAAGATCTGTCTTCGACCTACAATAAATGATGTCAAACAAAAAAATTATGAAAATGACTAACAGCACTGTGAAGTGCTCTCTGTCAGCTTTCCGTTGATATATCATTTGCTAGATTTTTCCTCCGTGGGCAAAACTTAGCCAAAAAAAAAAAAAAAAAACCCCTTTTAGGGCTTTGAAGGCAAAAATGGCCCCTAGCGGAATATTCTTGGAATATTCTATTTTGCCAGAAAAAAAAATCTCCCATTGGAAAAGCAAAAAACCACAAAAAAATCTCTGTATGACTGGGAAACCATCGGTTTTAGAAAACACCACCTATGAGTCAAAACCACTATCGACAGTCGCAAAACCATCAATGCACAGGCCGAAACCGCCTTGAACAGGAAAAATAGCCTATGATAGGCCGAAACTGCCGAAGTTCATGGAAACCGCCTTTTAGGCTAGATTTCAGTTTGGCCACGGTGAGATGAAACAACCGACAAGTTTAAAAAAGTTTTCCGGCGTAAGTTTTTTTTTATACGGCCGCTGTCCGGGTTTTTGACAGATCTTAGCAGCCGATGGGAACGGCTTGTTGAAGATTTTATCAAACCACCAGGAAATGCAATGGATAGCGCTGGAAGTTTTGATTAACCGTGACCAATAAGACTCCAGGAATATGCCGTTAGTACCAACCGATGAGTGTTGTAGGGAATCGCTTATGGTTTGAATGTCGACCACCGAAGACTAGATTTGGCTATGTATTGATTGGAAAGGCCGCTGATTGTTGGCCAAACCGCCTTCTGTGACTATTTCAAAAGACCACCTACGGGAATCTACTGATGGCTAAAACTGTTGACTGGTCAATCTTCTTCTTCTGAAAGAAAGCCAATGCCGATGAGTTTTGGCTGCGATGTATCCACAAACCACAAGATGTTTGAATGTAGCTTGGTGGAGAATGCCGCCGATAAAACATTGATGAAATGACTAAATCTTAGAAAAAAAACACCGCCTAATGTTGGATAATTGTGGACGGATTATGCAAATCAACTGCCAAATGCTAGCGGCCAAAACAAGATGCCGGGCTGAAATCGTCTCTGGAGACTACCTTAGTGTTAGCAGAGATTGCCCGGAAAGAAGATCTCGCCGTCAAAGGAATTTGTGATCCGCCTTCCACTACAAGAGGTATTTACCAGGCCAAGTGGTATGTCTGCCGGAGGTGGGGTTGATTCCCGTCGGTGACAAAGATTTTAGCGACCGTCGAAGGTATAGGCCGTGGTAGTGTTTTGTAACTGTCGGAAGAAGTAAACACCATCGAAAGTTTGTGAGTGTCGACTGTTAAAAAGCCCGCAGAGTATGAAAGACTTAAAAATGTCGATGTTTTGATAAGTGTAGGCTGTTGAGGTTTTGGAGAGGCCTCTGAGATCTTGAATAACCGGCGATGTTATAGACTGCCACCTGCTTTGTTGCCGCCAACGGAGGTTAAGTCAACACCGGTAGATTTGGAATACACCGATGCTTTGAAGGATTCACAGATTAGAATGTGTTCTGCCGTGAGTGCTTTAACCGCCACTGGGTACACTGCACCCGCATGTACGAACTGCAACCAATGTTCCGCAGAGAGAAAAGAACCTTCAGACAACAAATATTACCATTCACTCTTTTTATTACCCGATGGATTTGACAAAGGTGATTCGGATTTGATTGCGTCAGCAACTGCACAAAGAATATTCTGCCCTGACGGATATTAGCCCTGCGATTTGATTTGCTGATGCAAGCGTTGCACAGAGAATATGCCACTGCGACAGAATATTCTCTGCGACAAATCCGTACGGTCGAGGGGCAAAAAAATTTTGCCTTTTGGTGCAACTTTGTCTGATTTGGATGATTTTACAGTCGATCCGAACTGATTTGGTCACTCTGGATGCAATGGTGACATCTGATTTAGGCCAAACTGCTCCGAAATTGCTGGTACCTCCTAGATCATGCTAAAGAGCGCCAAATTGAAACCCTCATCAATTTTGCCTCCGATGTTCGATTTGGATGAAACAAAAGACAATCTTGACTATTTCGGCTGTTCTTGACGCAATGGTGAAGTCTAATTTATAGCAACACACACCGAAATTCACCTACAATACAAGGACAAGAAGGGGAAACCCTCACAAAACTGGTATCTCTATCAAGTTTTTCTGATTCTCCAAGTCATCATTCAATGCAAGAAAAGAGCATACTTAACTGTCAAGATCCACCATGAATTGTACTTAAGATCTCTCTAATGAGGGAAGGGAATTGCAGATTAGGCTCTTATACCATGTAAGAGTCAATGTGACTCAACAAGCCAAGATCCCCTGCAATCAAGACAACCTTCCACACAAAGATGACAAGAGAAGATGCTAAAACAATGGAGCAACTGTATTAGACTGTCATATGAAATACAATGAGTGAGCCTTGCTTATAAAGGCAAGGTGAGAGCTAGAAGGGTGTAGTGAAAGGTGGAGATATTCCTACAACATGTGCCAATTAGAGGATGATAACTAATTGCACATGTGGAGGATAAGACAACTCACTCCAACTATCAACAACTCAACACACAACTAGAAACACTTAGACATCTAGAAGACTCACTAAGTCAACTTAACACGTGTGAATTATGTGTTCACACCAACATTATCATTTGTAGGAATGACATGACATAAGACTTGTATATCTTTATATCCAAACTTTAGCAACAAGATAACACAATCCAAAGTGTTATTTCATATTTCATTTAGCAGCTCTAGATACATGCTTCAATGAGCATAATATTTTGGCTTGATCCATGTATGCATAAGGGAATCTTTTGTGCATATATTGTATTAATTTATGGGATCAACAAGAACATCATGAATATCAATATCATGAAACTTTTCTATTATGTGTAGTAGTCCATAATGAATATTCTATGGTATTTAATTAGCATAGAAAGTAATTGGAGTGTATCTAGGAGTAGAACAAGATGTAGTGTTAGTTTTAATGGCCCCCAGAAAACCATGCTCGTGTGATATATTTTCATTGTCAACATGTTCATCTACCTCATGTATCATGTATGCCAACACTATTTGAATGATTTGGAAATAGATTTTTGTAAATTTACAATCAAATATTAGGAGGTGAAACTGATGGATTACCATTTTCAATAATTCCTTCAACTTTATTCATGTTGTTATCAATGAGATTGTGTACCTTGTCTTTAAGGCCTATGCAAGATTGAGCATAATGGACTCTTAACTTGATGAAAATTGAAAAATTCTTGGCAATTGTATGCCCTAGGAAGTGGTTTATTGGGATCCAATAGACAAACAATGGGGGGGGGGGGGGATTAAGTTAGCACATGATAAACTTTGAAGCACATCATCCATGGATTTTTGAAGCTTAGTAAATTGACTTGGAGCATTTGGTTTGAATAAAGGTAAATTAGAGTTAATAACAACTTTATGAATATTTTTCATGTCACTACCCTTGGTAAAGTTGCTTGACTTTCACTACATTAAATGGTGCATAACATTTTCACTTGATAACCCATAGTTGACATTTCTTGCTATAAATTTGGATTTGATATTTTTTGCATTTGTAAATAAATCCATGAAAGTTGAAAATCTATTAAGTTCAAATTGGCTGAAATTGATTTACATATTCCCTTAATGAAATCATGTAAGGGAGTAACCATCTTAGAGCATAAGCATTGAAATTGTATGACTAATCATTGATGTGTTCATTTTATTCTTGTACACACTAGAATAGATCATAAACTATAACTCGAAGGTCCATGTTATTTTTCAATTTCTTTATGAACACTTTAGTTGAATGATCAAATATGTGAATAGACCAATGCTACAAGACTTGGACTTGACTTGGACTTGACAAGATAATTTTTTACCTAGACTTAGAAAACTAAAAAATCAGTGATATTAAAACTTTTATCTTGCACCCTTCAATAAATAAACTTTAAAGACACAACAAGCTAATCAAGTAGAGGCTATTTTAATCACATACACAAGTCTACATTGATTGCATGAGTATAAAAGTGGATTTTATTTGAAGGAACCAACATTTTTTAAATAGATAAATATTGTCAAGTGTATACAAAACTCATTGATTATGAAATTCATGGCATCAATACAAATATCAAAACCAAAAAGTATAACTATGCCCTAGGGGAGCCTGTATCACTCATCCCAACATCCATAGTTATACAACAAGCCTTGCATGGACATATAAGATAGATTCTCAATGATGATGTAGCCATAATATCTACCTTTGTATCAAAGAAACCAACATCCAAGGGGTCTACTCATGCTCTAGCATCCTCTTCTACCATGGTTACTACCTCTACCTCTAGATCTACTTAATCAACCCATGCAAGGTCTTTGCTATAGATGGGATCGTTAGGCTCAATGATCCAAATTGATGATGGATTGACCTCATCTAGAGTTATGGGAGATAAATTGGTGCCCAAGATTTGTTTATGATAGAGATAAAGGTTATAATAATCATAAATAAGATTTTTCAACCTTGCACTAACAACTTGTTGCACTTCTTTGAGTCTATGTGCTCAAACATATGCCAATTGCACTCACATCTTGAAGTGTTGCATGATTTTCTCAAGATACAAATTGCAATACTTCAAAGATTTGGTATCTAGCACCAAATCTTTCCCACCATACATTTTAAATGAGAATAAAAAAGAACTCAACATCATTGTTTAACTTTGAGTTTCAACATTAACATAAAAAATGAAGAGTTTTACTTTTTAAACTTAAATTACACCCTTAATAGAATTTTACTTAGGTGTAATGTTTTTCAAGTTTTCTTGCATATGTCTTGTGCAAAAAGGTTCCCTTGTCCAAGTTTGTAGATCTCAATCTCAAATATTATCTTTTCTCAAAGCTAAGGATTAGGTATCATCCTCACTATGACTACGTAGAGCCCACTCAAAATCTCCTCATCAGTCTTGAAATCTAGGTGGAATTGGAACATTGGATGCAAGAAATAGGTATCTATATGTAAGTTCTTGTGAAGCTAATGGTGGCATAGTCGATTAATAATGTCTCGTATAGGATAATTTTTATCCTATACCCTAGCATAAATGGGTCTAATTGCCTCCTTGGCCCTATCCATGCCCTCATATACATAGCCTATTGCTAGTTTTTCCCCATCAATAGGTAAAACAACTAAAGGCTCTATAAATCACAATTATTCTTAAACATTCCCATAAATACGTATGAATAAAAATAAACAAATGAAATGGAAATATGAACCCTTGCATTGGTCCTTAGCATATGAAGATGTAGACTAGTCCTTGCTAAAAAACTTGCATCTCAAAGAAACCTTTGATTAAATTAAATTTTGCAACATGTTAAGGTTTGTTACAAACCGGGTTCTTCTAGGATGAGCCAAGTTTTTCTTGTCCACAGATTTCCTCATTAGGTTGAAGACCCAAGCATGATTTTATATGTATTTGAAAATGTTTCTATTGTGTTCCACACATGGTTTGATCCATGGTATTTTAGCAAATTCTATAATATGAGGTCAAGGCAATGGGCAACACAAGGAGTCTAAAATAAGGATGGGTGCTTGTTCATGAGAAGTCTACATACAACAACATAATTCGCTACATAATATGTAACAATTTTAACAACATTCTCCTCACCCACTATGGCCAAGGCTTCCTGTAAAATCTCATAAAGGAATTCAACATTTTTTATCTTTCTTGAAGCATTAATAGATTTTAGGAAAACTATGCGAAAGAAACAATGAAATTTGAAATGCTTATGTTAATCAGTAAAAGAGAAATTAAAAATTTTAATCAGTAAATTAATGGATTTGAAAAAGTGCAATCACCTAAGGAAGAAACAAGGAAATTTAACTATATTATATTACTCTTATCTATCCAACCATCATTCATGATGGTGAAACTCTTCCTCCATTACCCACATTGCTCATCAATTTTGACCTTCACATTGGTCACCTTTTGAGTCAAAATGGAGCCCTTTATCTCCTCACCATTAGGGGCTTTGAACCTGCCCCATGAATAGTAATGACATTTACCATTTTTTTTAATAAAGTCACCTAAAACAAACAATATAAACAAAATGTATTATAAAATTTATATTTTATATTCCAAAAACTCCTAAATTCAAAAATTCAAGAGAGAAATCAATGTCCTTTAAAATAAAAGGAATAATTAATAACTTGGATGCATGAAATGGAATGGTACAATATAACCAAAGGTCTTATATTTCACTCATTACTACATCATGCTTGTCCTTGTTCCAACCCATGCTTTCAAGCTAAGTTACCGGATTTGTATGGAAATTGACCAAATCTAGGTCTAGTTCAAACTTGGTGTGTGATCTAGTCCAATTATCCTATGGGTCCGACTATGGTGCAACCCAAAATGGATGAGATAATCTTGTGTGAAGCTGAAACAAACTTGTTGTAGAAATCATGAATCCATCGTGAACCCGATGTCAACCCACAATTTTGGACATTTTTTATTTTTTTATTTTGTTATTTTTTTCATATTTTCTAACCCTTGACTTAAACCAATTCATCATTAAATGAATTCCTAACCCTAAAAAGACATTTCAAATACTGAAATAAAGTTATTTTACCTCATTTTGTTTGCAAAAGATAAATAGCATTCTAAAAGTTTGAACTTTCATTCTTGCTTGTGATTCAATAAACGGACTTGAATATTGATTGTTGAAGGTTAAAATTTGATTGCACATATTGGCTGCCAAGATCATAGAAGGAGATTTTTGAAAAGTGGTAAGTTTTTTGCATTTTTTTTTTGTAAATTTTTTACAAATAAACACTTTTTGTTTGCATTCAATGTCTTGTTTTCTTTTCATTTTTATTAGTTTCTATGAATGTATCACTATGCTTAATATATTAAATGAGTTAGATTTAAAAAAAAAAAAAAATTAATGTGTTGTTTATAAACTTGTTACCACAAGAATTACAATGGTAGCTAGTTCTATCTCCATATCCAAACCTAAATTCAAAACTAATCTATATTCACCTATCTCAAAGTATTTTGATATGATACAACCATTTCCAAGTGGTGGGGGGTATATTTGAAAGTGCAATGGGTGTGATGTTAGGTATTCAAGTTCATATAGTTGAGTGAATTCCCATTTTTGTAACACTACTAGGATGGGCATCAAAGCTTGCCTAGGAAAGAATGATAAGTCTACGCCACCAGAGAAAGTCATGGCATATATCAATAAGCAACAACAAGGAGATGAAGTACAAGGTTGTAAAGAAAGTTTAGTTAAGAGAAAATCTCATGGAATGAATCCACCATCTAATCCCACTATTGTGGTAGAGAGCCACCCATTTTCGGTCACTCCTCAAGAACAACCCATTAGTACTACAAATAAGAGACCAAAGGGACTTTTAAAAATGACATTTCAAAATGAGGCTCGAGATATATTTCTGACCAACACATAGCGAGATGTATTAATGCAAATGCATCGTCATTCAATATTATACACTCACCATATTGGTAAGAGATGGTGAAAAAATTAATGATGCTTCAAAATGGTATAAGGGCCTAGGTTATGACAAGGTGCATGGTACCTTATTTGAAAATATGTTCAAGGTTATAGAAGATTATTTGAAGCTCGTAGGGGAATCATGGGTTGAGACATGGGTGTTGACTGTCTTTGATGGATGGAAAGACACAAAAAATCATCCTTCAATCAGTGCCATTGTAGTGACCCCTAAAGGGGTAGTGTTTTTGAGAGTTATGAACTATGAGGGGGAGGTCAAGGATAGAAAATTTATTGCTAACATCCTCTCATTGAAAAAATACATCCCTCCTCAGATGGCCACAAATTTATCATCACTATTACCAAATACTTCACCAAATGGGTTAAAGAATTCCTCTTACTTACATTTACCATTTTTTTTAATAAAGTCACCTAAAACAAACAATATAAACAAAATGTATTATAAAATTTAGATTTTATATTCCAAAAACTCCTAAATTCAAAAATTCAAGAGAGAAATCAATGTCCTTTAAAATAAAAGGAATAATTAATAACTTGGATGCATGAAATGGAATGGTACAATATAACCAAAGGTCTTATATTTCACTCATTACTACATCATGCTTGTCCTTGTTCCAACCCATGCTTTCAAGCTAAGTTACCGGATTTGTATGGAAATTGACCAAATCTAGGTCTAGTTCAAACTTGGTGTGTGATCTAGTCCAATTATCCTATGGGTCCGACTATGGTGCAACCCAAAATGGATGAGATAATCTTGTGTGAAGCTGAAACAAACTTGTTGTAGAAATCATGAATCCATCGTGAACCCGATGTCAACCCACAATTTTGGACATTTTTTATTTTTTTATTTTGTTATTTTTTTCATATTTTCTAACCCTTGACTTAAACCAATTCATCATTAAATGAATTCCTAACCCTAAAAAGACATTTCAAATACTGAAATAAAGTTATTTTACCTCATTTTGTTTGCAAAAGATAAATAGCATTCTAAAAGTTTGAACTTTCATTCTTGCTTGTGATTCAATAAACGGACTTGAATATTGATTGTTGAAGGTTAAAATTTGATTGCACATATTGGCTGCCAAGATCATAGAAGGAGATTTTTGAAAAGTGGTAAGTTTTTTGCTTTTTTTTTTTGCAAATTTTTTACAAATAAACACTTTTTGTTTGCATTCAATGTCTTGTTTTCTTTTCATTTTTATTAGTTTCTATGAATGTATCACTATGCTTAATATATTAAATGAGTTAGATTTTTAAAAAAAAAAAATTAATGTGTTGTTTATAAACTTGTTACCACAAGAATTACAATGGTAGCTAGTTCTATCTCCATATCCAAACCTAAATTCAAAACTAATCTATATTCACCTATCTCAAAGTATTTTGATATGATACAACCATTTCCAAGTGGTGGGGGGTATATTTGGAAGTGCGATGGGTGTGATGTTAGGTATTCAAGTTCATATAGTTGAGTGAATTCCCATTTTTGTAACACTACTAGGATGGGCATCAAAGCTTGCCTAGGAAAGAATGATAAGTCTACACCACCAGAGAAAGTCATGGCATATATCAATAAGCAACAACAAGGAGATGAAGTACAAGGTTGTAAAGAAAGTTTAGTTAAGAGAAAATCTCATGGAATGAATCCACCATCTAATCCCACTATTGTGGTAGAGAGCCACCCATTTTCAGTCACTCCTCAAGAACAACCCATTAGTACTACAAATAAGAGACCAAAGGGACTTTTAAAAATGACATTTCAAAATGAGGCTCGAGATATTTTTCTGACCAACACATAGCGAGATGTATTAATGCAAATGCATGGTCATTCAATATTATACACTCACCATATTGGTAAAAAAAATTAATGATGCTTCAAAATGGTATAAGGGCCTAGGTTATGACAAGGTGCATGGTACCTTATTTGAAAATATGTTCAAGGTTATAGAAGATTATTTGAAGCTCGTAGGGGATTCATGGGTTGAGACATGGGTGTTGACTGTCTTTGATGGATGGAAAGACACAAAAAATCATCCTTCAATCAGTGCCATTGTAGTGACCCCTAAAGGGGTAGTGTTTTTGAGAGTTATGAACTATGAGGGGGAGGTCAAGGATAGAAAATTTATTGCTAACATCCTCTCATTGAAAAAATGCATCCCTCCTCAGATGGCCACAAATTTATCATCACTGTTACCAAATACTTCACCAAATGGGTTAAAGAATTCCTCTTACTTACATTTACCATTTTTTTTAATAAAGTCACCTAAAACAAACAATATAAACAAAATGTATTATAAAATTTAGATTTTATATTCCAAAAACTCCTAAATTCAAAAATTCAAGAGAGAAATCAATGTCCTTTAAAATAAAAGGAATAATTAATAACTTGGATGCATGAAATGGAATGGTACAATATAACCAAAGGTCTTATATTTCACTCATTACTACATCATGCTTGTCCTTGTTCCAACCCATGCTTTCAAGCTAAGTTACCGGATTTGTATGGAAATTGACCAAATCTAGGTCTAGTTCAAACTTGGTGTGTGATCTAGTCCAATTATCCTATGGGTCCGACTATGGTGCAACCCAAAATGGATGAGATAATCTTGTGTGAAGCTGAAACAAACTTGTTGTAGAAATCATGAATCCATCGTGAACCCGATGTCAACCCACAATTTTGGACATTTTTTATTTTTTTTATTTTGTTATTTTTTTCATATTTTCTAACCCTTGACTTAAACCAATTCATCATTAAATGAATTCCTAACCCTAAAAAGACATTTCAAATACTGAAATAAAGTTATTTTACCTCATTTTGTTTGCAAAAGATAAATAGCATTCTAAAAGTTTGAACTTTCATTCTTGCTTGTGATTCAATAAACGGACTTGAATATTGATTGTTGAAGGTTAAAATTTGATTGCACATATTGGCTGCCAAGATCATAGAAGGAGATTTTTGAAAAGTGGTAAGTTTTTTGCATTTTTTTTTTGCAAATTTTTTACAAATAAACACTTTTTGTTTGCATTCAATGTCTTGTTTTCTTTTCATTTTTATTAGTTTCTATGAATGTATCACTATGCTTAATATATTAAATGAGTTAGATTTAAAAAAAAAAAAAATTAATGTGTTGTTTATAAACTTGTTACCACAAGAATTACAATGGTAGCTAGTTCTATCTCCATATCCAAACCTAAATTCAAAACTAATCTATATTCACCTATCTCAAAGTATTTTGATATGATACAACCATTTCCAAGTGGTGGGGGGTATATTTGGAAGTGCAATGGGTGTGATGTTAGGTATTCAATTTCATATAGTTGAGTGAATTCCCATTTTTGTAACACTACTAGGATGGGCATCAAAGCTTGCCTAGGAAAGAATGATAAGTCTACGCCACCAGAGAAAGTCATGGCATATATCAATAAGCAACAACAAGGAGATGAAGTACAAGGTTGTAAAGAAAGTTTAGTTAAGAGAAAATCTCATGGAATGAATCCACCATCTAATCCCACTATTGTGGTAGAGAGCCACCCATTTTCGGTCACTCCTCAAGAACAACCCATTAGTACTACAAATAAGAGACCAAAGAGACTTTTAAAAATGACATTTCAAAATGAGGCTCGAGATATATTTCTGACCAACACATAGCGAGATGTATTAATGCAAATGCATCGTCATTCAATATTATACACTCACCATATTGGTAAGAGATGGTGAAAAAATTAATGATGCTTCAAAATGGTATAAGGGCCTAGGTTATGACAAGGTGCATGGTACCTTATTTGAAAATATGTTCAAGGTTATAGAAGATTATTTGAAGCTCGTAGGGGATTCATGGGTTGAGACATGGGTGTTGACTGTCTTTGATGGATAGAAAGACACAAAAAATCATCCTTCAATCAGTGCCATTGTAGTGACCCCTAAAGGGGTAGTGTTTTTGAGAGTTATGAACTATGAGGGGGAGGTCAAGGATAGAAAATTTATTGCTAACATCCTCTCATTGAAAAAATACATCCCTTCTCAGATGGCCACAAATTTATCATCACTGCTACCAAATACTTCACCAAATGGGTTAAAGAGTTCCTCTTACTTACACAATGGGAAAGCAAATATCTAAGTTCATGTTCCATTATATCATTTGCTACTATGGTATTCCTCAAGCCATACTCACAGATAATGGTTGCCCATTTAAGAATCAAGATGTCAAAGAGCTTTGCAGCAAATTCAAGATTCAACATCACTTTTCCACTCCTTATTATCCACAAAGAAATGGCCAAGCTAAAGCAATTAATAAGACTCTCTTGATAGTCCTGAACAAAATAGTGAACGAGGCTGGCTGCAAGTGGCACTTGCAACTTAATCCTACTCTATGGGCTTATCGAACTAGCATCCGCACTCCTATGGGTACCATGCCTTATTCCTTGGTGTATGGTTTAGAATCTATTTTACCCATTGAGATTGAGCTCCCATCCTTGCAAGTATCCTTACAACATTTGATTTCAGATGAAGAATATCGAGTTTCAAGATTACAAGAGATTGAACTATTGGACAAGAAGTGACTTACAGCCCTTAATCATCTAAAAGCTTATTAGAATCACCTTCACTGAGGTTAGAACAAGAAAATGAAGCCTCGTAAAGTTGAGCTTGGAGATCTTGTTTTAATTGAAAATCAAAGAAATCTTGATGATCATACAAGGAAAGGAAATTTGAACCTAATTGGTTGGGACCTTTTGTCATAACCAGGAGCTATGGATCAGGAGCTTACCAACTTTCCACTTTGGAAGGTCAACCTTTGGAAGAACCTATCACCATAGCCCATATCAAATGGTTCTATACTTGACTCAGAGTATCCCAGTTTAATAACAACAACAACAACAACAACAATAATAATAATAAATTAAAAAAAAAAAAATCATCCAATGGTGAAAACCACTTCGGTGGTGCTCAAGATAAGTACCATGGTGAAAATCTATTTGCAGGTGCCATGTGTAGAATTTGAGTTGCCCCCACCATCCTTTAGGTAGATTTTTCACTTCACCCATCACTCCATCATCCATCTCCCATCCATAATAAAATTCTATTCTCCACTCATCCCCCATCCATATCTTGCACTATGAATCTATTCAGTGTCATCTAATCATATTGCATTGTCTTGCCTTCTATTTTGAGTTTCGTTATCACCAGCTTTTCCATTAGTCTTTTCTCATCTGTTCACCTAATCCCATTCTAGTATTTTTTTGTCCATTTGTGTAGGTCTATGTGTCTTGGTACCATTGGGTTCCTCATAATAAACTCTTGAGTTCATCTACATTTCTAGTCTCATGCAATCCCATAATAAAGTTTTTCAACACCGCATCCTTGTCATTACCCTCCATCAAATCATTAAAATCATCAAACACAAAAATCAAACAAAACAAACACAAACTAATTTTTGACACTCACACAATCCAAGAAGAAACTCTCAAGCAAAAATGCAAAACTTGACACCTAGCGATTTAATCTTGTCTACAGTAATCAAGTTGTAGATTTGTCATGCCAAATCATCTATTCCCTATCATATATTATACATCATCTTCACCTTATCCTAGGATATATCGTTCTTGCAGTAGGTTCTTCCCCATTCATCGCATTAATCTTTGGCTTGAGATCTCACTAGCTTCATCACTTATGTCATGATTAAGTCTTTTGGTTTATGATTTGCTTTTATGTCTAGGGGAAACATTGTGTATGCATGCTTTTGCTTGTTTTTCTTGTGTGTGTTGACTCATTGTTGTCTTGTGTCTGTTATCGGTCCTTGCAACATACCTGCCACAACATCATTATAGTCTTTCATATCATGGTGTCATTAGGCATATGCTTTCTTGTGACTTTACTCCTTTATGCATTTGACACATCATCACCCTAGTTCTTATACTTTGGTGCATAATGTCAGATGCTATATCAAACATTAGGTTTCTCAAATTTTAATCTGCATAACTCCTCCCCCTTCTCTTCATTTCCCTTTTCAAGAGCCTATCCATCTCCTTTGTCTCCGCATATCCTCTTGAGGGGGCATCAATTATCTACTAATCCCTTCATTTTTATGAGCCCCATCTAATCCCATCCATCTGATCCAGTTCAGTCCAACGCAAAATCCAAATTCAAAACCTATGTTTTAATCTTCTTTGAAATGATATTGCTTTGCAACATCGTCTCAAAGAGGGGGAAAATGTAGACATAAAAAAATATCCCCTAATTATCCATCCCTTAATTAATCCTCTTTGCACATAAAATTTAATTAATTTTAATTAATTAATTAAATTTCCCTTTTAACTACCTTTTCTTGTAAATAATAAAATAAATTTAACAAATTTATTTATTATTTACTTCACCAACAAACCTAAACCTAAAATTAAACAACTAAAATTAAACCTCTCGTTAATAATACATTAAATGTAACAACTTTAATTTATTATTAACATAATTCAGAACCCGTTAACATACCTACCTTATTCCCGTGCAACTACCCAAACCAATTTTATCAAACTTTATAAAAACCTACCTTTATTCTTGATTTGGAGCCCTAGAGAAATTATCTTGGAGTTATGCAATTGTTTGAGCAACCACAATCAAATATTTGGTAACATTTATCTAATTTATCTTTATTTGGTGCATTTGATATGAATTCAGAGTTTTGTTATGTTGACAAATCTTTTGTTCAAATTTATATGACTACATACAGTACCAACATTTTTGGATTAATTTCCTTGGGATATATAGCCAAGGCCATGTGATTTTTGATGGATTTTGACATGGATGTGCTCCAAGATACCTTGTTCATGAAGGCCTAGGCCTTTACTTTGATAATTCATGTTTTGGAGCATGCAATGAGAAATGGGATCTTTGGTTTTTTGGAAAAATGATGAGTCTATTATTAGATGGGGGAGGATGGGTGGTAGATATAAGTTGTTCATCTCCTATGAGAGAACCACCATAGATGAAGGTGTTGGGACAAAGAGGATAGGATGATGGGTTTGGGATGGGATCAATAGGTGATGGTTAAGGGTTGATACAAGGTGATGGGGAATCATTAGGAGATGGTGTGGGATCGAGAAAGAGATTATAGTGAATGATTGGATCTTCATTAGGATGGGGGTTGGATGTTTTGACATGCTTTAGACTAGGCTCTTGACATAGCCAAATTTGTGTGAATGATGTGATGGGAGGAGTGTGTAACTCCATTTGGCATTTGAATAGGCTCCTCGGATTGGGTAGATGGAGGAGTGGGAGATATTTGTGATAGGACTTTGGATAGGAAGGAGGAAGGGGATGGTGTGGTTTTGATAGGTGTTAGGTGCATGAGAGCAACATCAATGACACATTTGGATGGATTTGGATTAGTTTGGTGGCATGAAAATAGAAGTTTGTTTTTGTGATTTTTCTCTAGATGCTTAGCTAGGAGTCCTTGGAGAAAACTTGAGAAGTGGGATTTGGATTTAGTGGGAGAATTGGATGGTGAACTAGATAGCAGGGTTGGTGGATAATGATATGAAGGATTTGGTTGATAAGGACATGAAGGATGTGGATAAGAGGGATAAGGAGGTGATGAATTTTGATATGAGGTGGAGGTGACAAGGACCTCATATGAGAATGGATGTTGGGATATGGATGGGGGATACAATAGATTTCTCTTATCAAGGGTAGCATAGGGATGACCATAGGGTATGCAATTAGGTACAAGGATGTAGCTTGTGTTAGCCAATGCATGGTCATAAGGTTCTTGCATGGTCATGGATGGGTGATGGAAGTTAATGGAAAAATTGCTTTCAATGATTTCATCAAGATTTTTTTTTCGTCTTAGTCAACAAGACTATCATAATCATCAAAATTCTAAGATGGATTCATGATTGGGTTTGGATTTGGGATGATTTAATTTTTTATTATAACTTCATGATCTTGGTTTTCTATGGTTTAGGGCTTAAGATTTTCTTTGATATTAACAAGACCTTAGATTTAGAATTTGGATTAATAGGGGTTTGCATTTGGATTGAGTTTGGATTGATCAAGGTTAATGATATATGACACTTGATACTAGGATGAATGATTGGATTTGATTTGACCAATCTGGGTCAATGATATATGACACTTGATGATGATTGGATTTGGATTGGTTGGAATTGATTTTGATTTGGATAAGGGCTCAATGATGGTTGGATCAAGTTGGATTTGATTAGGCCAAGGGTCCTTTGATGTTTGATTGGATGACATGGGGATGATTGGGGATGCTTTAACAAATGTGCCCTAGTAACCTACAAAGGTGCTTTTCTAGGAGAAAGGTAATTGTTTAGCCTAAAAAGACATTTGTTCATGCACAAAGGCACTTGTTTGTGAAAGGGGGATTATAGAGGCACGTGTTTATGAAACAAGGTCTCAAAGTGGATTTTAGGGCTTGAATTTGATGGTTTTCATGGAAATTTATGGGGATTGATTACTGATTAGGTATAGGACATGTTGGCTGATGATTTTGAGGGAAAATGATGAGGTTTAGATGGAATTGGATGGAGTTGAAAGAGGCTAAGTCCTTAACCAATTTTTTATTTTCAATGGATTATTTTTTACTAAGGATTGGAAGTTAGATTTTGATTGAGATGGCTAGATGGATAATGGATGATTGATTTTGGATGAGGCATAAATGGATTTGGATTTGGATTTGGATGGAATAATTAGGGGGATAAGGGGATTGGATTAGAATAATGGTAGTGGATGAGATTAGGAAGGTGGTTTTGATTAGATGACAAGTGATTAATGATGAATGGAATATGAGGATAATGGATAAGATTAAAGATGGGAAATGGATGAGATGATTAGGGATAGACTGGGTTAGGATTGGAAGATGAGGTGATTAGGATTAGAGAAAGTGGATTATAATGTGGATAAAGGATGATATATTAAGAATTGGATTAGGAGGTGATTAGAAGGATGAAATATTTCATTAAGCTCAATTATCGGATTTGATTAGGATAATAATGGTGATTAGGAAGTGGATTAGGTGGATAGGATGGATTAGGATTAGGATTAGGACCTTGATCATATTAGGAAAATTGATTAGGATTAGGGTCCAATGATAATGGATTAAGGATTGGATTAGGATAGATTGGGATGATGAGGATAGGGTGATTAGGATGATTAGGATAATTGGGATGATTAGGAGAAATTTGGATTGGGATGATTAAGACAAGGTGGATAATTTGGATTATGAGGAGGGGATGATTCAAAGGTGATTACGGATGGCTTGACCTTGGGCAATTTGCAAACAATGAATTTCACACAACATGAAAAAGTTTGCAAAGGATTTGGATTTTGGGTTAAAGGGGTGCACAAGTTTCAACATTGAAGACATGTCAAGCATAATAACACCCTAGATTATTCAAGTGGGAGTGTATAAACTTGTAAGCCCACCTTGTTGTCTTTGTTTAGGTGTAACGTGCAAGTCTCATGATGAGGAAACTAACCAATTTTGATCACCCAAGATCACTCAAATGTGCAAGGGGAGAGCATACAAATCATGCATGCCTATTTCTAGAGGGCATAAACACTTACATGTGGTGAGTAAATTTCCAGTCCTAACTAGTATGTTGTGCATTACAAGCATATATGGTTGAAAGGTCTTATACTAGGATGAACATGAATGTCCTCAATATATGCAAGGTACATGAGGCCGAAGTGTGTGTGATGAGGGGTATGTCTAAGGTATAGTTTTAGAGGGTAACCCATTCTCCTCCT
Source organism: Cunninghamia lanceolata (assembly GCA_027924645.1). Taxonomy (NCBI): domain Eukaryota; kingdom Viridiplantae; phylum Streptophyta; class Pinopsida; order Cupressales; family Cupressaceae; genus Cunninghamia; species Cunninghamia lanceolata. The sequence continues at coordinate 2,778,808 of BSBN01000098.1, read as the reverse complement.
TCACTTTGCAAGGTATAAAGTTGTTACAAGCTTAGCCAAAACAACAAATGTCACCCAATGGGAGAGTCTTTTGATTCTCTCCTAAATTTGTATACCCTGCTAGAACATGTGGATTCAGGTCATCCCCATAGTAATGAAATCCAAGGCATGACTGCTAGAGGAAATAAGCCTAGGTGCTTTTGATCCCTAACATCGCCTTTCGACATGAAGGGAGAGCATACACACACTAGGTTCTTGGGATTGACAAATGATAAAATATATTAGTTCAAGTTAAAGTTTTTGATCTCCATGATTGCCAAATGGTGCGAGGAGAGAGCATAGATTTGTGACTTGATCTCAAATAAAGCATACAAGTTCATTAACCTCTTAAAAATGAAATGTGCCTATGATTAGTGTAAAATGATAAATTCTTTGACAAGCATGATACAAAACACAAGTTAAAAGTTGATTTTCTTATCTTGGAGCAATGATAGCTACCCAAAAAGGTGTTCAAAAATTATGCACATGCATATAATGACCAAATTTAGAGGTTAGTAAGATTTAATGCCAAGATAAATGATTGATTTTTTCACCAGTTACAAAAGGTGCATATCCATTATAAGGGCACTCAAAAATGATACAGAGGTACTTGAATATGAAATTTAAGCACAAAAAACATGATTTTTGATAAAAACAGAGGGTTAAAACATGACTTTATGAAATTTTGACATAGTATATCCTTGCAAAAGTCACCCCTATCAAAAAATTAAATGTTAGATGATGAAAAATTTATAAAACTATGATTTAAAAACCCTAGATATAGAGGCTCTTGTCCATTATACGGAAATGCTTCATTTTTACAGAAACACTCACTCGTGAATAGCATAAAAACATGATTTTGGGCTGCAAAAATAATTGTTAGAGGTCAAATCAAGGGTTAGGATCATGATAAACATGTTAAGATGATAAAATCCTACAAAGCCCACATGTTAGACCCCAAAAATAGTGATTTTTAAACCAAAAATGAAAGATTTAAAAATTTGAATATCGACTGCGCAGGTCAATACAGAAACACCCCAGTATGCTACAAAAGTGATTAAGTATTATGGAGGTGCTCAAATAGATGTGGAGGTCCTTAGGGAGGTCATGAAGGCACTCGTCCTCCACATAAATGCTTGTTCAAGACCTGCAACTTTAAAACAAGCTTGAAACAACAAAAGATGATTAATTAGGACCCAAAGGTCCCACCGAGTGTGCCAATATGTATACATATGAAAACAAACCATAAATAAAAAGATAATGCAATAAACTATTCTATCCATGATCAAATGCAACCTTATAATTGAAATAAAGGAATGCATATAAGAAATGAAGCTAAATAACTAACTACCATGCAAACCTTGATCTTTGGATGTGCTCTTGATGTCTTGATTTGTTGATTGCTCCTCAAATTGACATCATAACATTACACTTCATGGAGACTTTGAAATGACTTATAAGAGGTCAGAATTTATAGATTTTTGGGATGGTGGATGAAGGGCTATGATTTATTTGGGAAATCAATGGTTGAGGATTGGTGAGAGGATTGGATTAATGAGAGGCCACCAACTGGCATGATAGGATTTGAGGATAAAGATGGTCCTTTGATAAAGGAGAGATCAAGGGTAGAGAATGGTCTTGGAAGAAGGAGATGGATGAGATTGAAAAGGGACAAAAGGACCCTTTCAGAGGGATGTGCAAGGTACTTTCCCATCCCTTTGTAAGAGACCCATGTGATCATGTACAAAAGCCCATGCCTTTGTAAATGTTGGAAGATGTGAGGGATTTGAATGGTTAATAATGTGTTAGGAATGTGCAAGCATGTGATTAAGTTGATTAAGTGGATTAGTCAATTAAATCAAAAGTCTAAAAAATAGGGAATTAAATAAATAAGAATATTTATTTAATTCATGGGATAAGGATATTATATAAACGAATATTTATCTAATGTTGGACTATGGAAAATGATTGATTAGTGGAATAAATGATTAAATTTATTCAATTAATGCTAGGAGATGGTATGGATGAATATTGCATGAATATTGATTTAATAATAAAATATTAATTAATCACTGTCAGAAGGGGGATTGGATAATTAATTGTCTAAATGAGTGTTTATTTAGTTAATTATGGAATAAAATGGTTTAGTGATGTCTTGATTGGGGTTGGATGATGAGTAGACAATTTTAGGTGTCTACACTTGAAAGAAGGGGATGATGTTCCTTTGGGAGAGTATGTTACATGAGGCTTCTCTTGTATGGCAACAATTTCATTTTAACCACTAGATTGGCTCAAGTGTCAAGAGCACTCATATGCCTTAAAGCACTTCTTCAAGGAAGTGGGTATACAGTTCAACACTAGAAAGACTAAGATCATGATATTCTCCAATAGAAAGAAGAAACACTAGCTCAACTTTTATTTTGAAAGGGAATATTCTAGAGGAAGTAATAGAGTACAAGTATCTTGGGATTGACTTTAACAACAAACTCAGTTGGGATACTTGTAGAAGGAAGAGAACTTTGGGAGGTTGGAGAGCACCTTATGAATTGCAAACTAGAATAAGCGAGGTGGAGTTATGGGGCTAGAAAACCATTTGGATTTTGTTTGGGCTTTTAGTTATTCTAGTAATGCTTTATGGCTTTGAATTATAGGCTAAAAATACTTTAGAGTTAAGATGGAAGCAAATAGAGAGGATTCAAAAACACATGATCACAAGAAAAATCACACTCAAAGGTTTAGTCCCTTATGAGATTCTAGTTGAAATTGGTACCTTCCCTATTGAGGCCATTGTTATGGTGTGTCTCCTAAGTTATCTTAAAAAAATTGAGTAGATATAGAGGCACATAGATGGCCTAAGGTTGTCATCAAACAAGTCTTGAATGAGAGAAAGAAGTCTTGGATGAAACAAAAGTTCATGTGATTAAGAAAATGGTGCATACCTTGACTAAACCTTGATGAATATAACCCCACTTATCATCATCATCAATAAATGGCATACATAGAGGCATATATCCCTTGGAGAGAAAAGATACCCATAGCCCAATTAAACACTAGGTCACAATCATCTCAGATGTGAAATAGGTAGATGGAAGAGGACAAAAGAAGAATGTGAGGAAAGAGTTTGTATCTTTTACATAGCTAGGGTAGTGGAATCAGAAAAGTACTTTATTCTAGAGTGTGAATCTTATAGTGACATTTGGGCCAAATACACATGTACATTAATATAGTGGTTGCTTCCTTATAGGTTGTGTTCAAAGAGGAGAAGGTAGCAAGAATAGGTGAGCTCATCATCAAGCTTAATAGTAGAAGATCAACGAGTCAAAAACCTAAAGTGCTAGAGTTTGCTATCACATAGGATATCTTTGGTGTCATAGATGTTAAAATTCTTCTATTATATTATATTCATGATAAATGGTCCATGGTTAGTGATCAATTGGAAAGTGACTAACTTTAATTATTAGGTGGCCACAATTTGTCTATTGCAATAATGGTAAACCTTAAGTAGCCAACACATTGTAAAACATCTAGCTGGTCAAAATCAATCGACAGATCAACTTTTTGACAAATCAATCACAATTGCAAAGGTTGACAATGTGGAGACTAGTTGAATGAAATGGTATGTGTTAGGACTCAACATTTGCATAGGTCAAACATTCTAAAAATAGTCATCACACAACGTGCTAACTATTTATGGTGGGCATGCAATAATATCATGGCACATGGCTATGTGGGCAATCTGATAGCATTATATGTGTAAAATGAACTTTTAAAAGCACTTATTATTGCTTCTATATCCAAATGGGAAAAAATTATTCAGATACATGTCACAAGGTTGGCACATTGTGTATTACTTAAAGAGGAGAACCCAAAGGACTGGGAGTGCTAGGTAAAGTGAATGAACAAGAGAGAAGACCGTTGAGTTTTAATATGCATAGAAATAACTTGAAGTTCTATGGCCAACAATTTCCATTCAATGACTAAATAGAACAAGAGTTGTCATGTAGTAGAAGTCCCTACCAAATGCTGATAGGATAGGGCTAGATCTAATAGAAATAGACAAGTGTAGGCAATATACATTTGAACCAAGTTGAATTGAAGGTTGATGCTAAACATGCATGATGCACTTTACAACTGATGTGCTAACATTTACTGAGGGTGAAGAATATTTATATTATTAATTAAGGACATTATAGCATTAGTAGTAAAATTTATTTGCTTGACAAGGATCACCACCAGTTGCTATGTGGAGACATCCCAAATTGTTGCATATCACACACTTGGCTAGGGCAGAATCAAACCAAATAAGCACGTGTAAGATTAGGCACTACATTTGATTGGAAAATCTTATTTGCATCTTGGCTGCAAGGTCAAGAGTCATCATTGATCAAGGAGGTCACACCAAGAGTTTCCAAGAGTATGGGAGGGAGTTATCATGCTGGTGACTGCCTTGAATTTCCCACGTACCACTAACTATAGGGAGCCCATGATCTATTCATTATAGTCACCTTCCAAACTCATATCCATATCAATTTGCCTCATAAAATCTTCCTCATGCAATGTAATTCTTAGGAAAGAAAATCTCAATTCGCTAGGTTGTAACTATGTCCAAACATTATTCCTAGCCCACCTGACTGTCACATTGTAAGATTGTTATGTGTAGTCTCACAACATGCCCCATTTTCCCTAGAAAAATGAGGACCCAACTTCTTTTGCTTTGCTGGTCCTTTTTGTTGTCCACATGGGTGGCATAGGTAAAATGTCAAGTCAATTGAGGCTAAAATTTGAGCCAAATTTTAAGTTACAAAGTATCCCCTACAAATGTCATCAATGGATATAGAACTAAATTTTAGCCAAAGTTGCCTCTTGAACCTTGTGAAAATTTGTTCAAATGAGCAAATTATGCTCACTAGACATTTTTGTCAACCAAATATTTTCGATGAACTGAATTTGGAAATTTGAAAAATGTTTAGGTCATGTTGGGTATCCATATCGAGTTCAAATCCTTTACAAAAACACCTGGACTCAAAGACAAATTCAAATATAACTCATTCGTTTCCTGACCTGATCATACATTAGTGCATTCAAGAAGTCCATGTCTTGATCATGTAGAAACCTTCAAAATTATCCTCATAAGCGCTGGATATTCCCACCAGATAGTATATTTCAACCTGATAGGACCAAACATTTGTCATGTCTAGTCATATCCAAAGATCATATCCAAGCCTTATAAGTTACCTCTTGTGTACTAATTGACTAGACATTTCTACTAGGCATTTCATATAGGACATTGCAACTAGATATAGGGATCTCCATCCAGTCCTATCCACATTAAACTCACATAAATCAAGCCACTTTTTTGTCATTGGAGTTTAAATTTAAAATATGATTTATCCAACTGTCATATTTCCCTACTCCTAAGAAGTAATTGCTTACCTACTATTTTGTAGTATTGAATGCATGAACACTTAGTGAATTTCATGAAGGATAATAGCATAATTCAAGTTAGTTGATAATCATAAAGCATTCAAAAAACCATAGTGGAAATTGCATAGAGCCTTAGACTAATTTGTAGAGATCTTGAAGTAAATGTAGAAGAGATTACAAAACTAGCTCGGAGAATGGAAATGGTAAACATACATCCCTTACAACTATTTACAAAGGTAAAACTCATTGCTACAAGTGTGTATACGACAAAAGGCTTATCTTTTCAATTACTGTAGGGTAATTGCCTTATACTTAGGATAAAATGGGATATTTTCATTTACCATTGTAAATCCTGATTAGTATCTACACGATAAACATATAACTACATTTTAATATTAGATCTAGTTTTACTAAGGCAATAAAAGATTAGCTCGTACCCTAGCCCTATAGGTAACTAACTTTTGTGTATGGTCATCATGCAGGACACGATGATGAAAAGGCAGAAGCAATGAGATGATGAATTCAAAACCCCAATGGGTCTTGTACCCAGTAGAGTATGGACAAAGTTCAAACACACACCTAACACCCATTACGGAAAGGTAGACTAGGAAGCCTTCAGAGCAAGGATTCATGCTCATAATAAAGATACAATATTGAAGAACATATTGTCTAGTGGCATGTACAATACTATAGGGTTTCCCTACAGTATGGGTGTCATGGAGCTGGTCATCGAGTGCATCTAAAAGTATAACCCACTTAAACAATAGGTAGAACACCAAGGCAGAATGTATGCCAACTTTTTACCTAAGGGCATAGCTAAGGATTTCAACCTCTCGAGGGTTAGGGATGTGTTTGAAATAGATTTGAATTTGTTGGAAATGTAGTATAATTCCAACATTATTGGGTGTCACAAGGTCATGAACACATTATGGTTAGACCCAGCAACTAGACCCAAAGTAGTGTCAAAGATGGCACACAATTTGTATAAATTTGATTTCAATCTTAAGGTCCAGTACATGATTACCTTGCTCAACAAAATGGTTGGGAAGGAAGATTCTAGATCCCTGGAGTTGTGGATGTTCGACCTGATCTAACTTTTAAAGAATTTTTGAGATGTTGTGCACTAGGAATAGTTAATCAACGACCCTATAAATTATGTTATGGTCAGTTACAAGAAGAAAGGAGGTTCTTCATGACTTGATATGTTGTCTACTCTTGTGTGTATAGGTTGTAGTTTGATGGCCTACACTCCATGAGAAAGCTTGCAAATAAGCAAGGAGAGTAGCTGGTGTGGTAGTATTATTCTCAACTGGAGAGGAACCAGTCCATTTCCCACTACAAGAGGGTAAATGATTTCTTCCTAATGTGGTTGGTCCGATTGATGGAAGGAGACCGAGTCAAGAGGATATCTAGAGACGCCCAAGGGGTCATTATACCTCATGGATCGTGGTTCATCCAGTTCCCTACCTTCACATATATCATAATGGAAGGGTTTGAGGGCCATTCATTCATGCTACCAAGATACCCTACCAATAGGATTTTGTTTCTAGAAATAACCAGACAAATCATCCCATTGTATGAAGCATATATCGAGAAGCATGGCCAAGAGACCAGAAAGTTCCCACTGTATATTAGATGGTATAGGTGTGTGGAGTTTAAATACTCCAAGTTGTCAAAGGTTGAACTACAGATGCTACACTTACAACCATTCCCTCTCCAATGCATGTTTGACCCGTACCATTGGATGGAGAAATACATAAGAAAGAAGTTGTATCATGTACCTCATTTAGATGGCTTTTGGGCCAATTGCAATGACGAGGAGGATGTTCATAAGAGGGGATATCAAAGTATTACTTTAAATCAAATGAGAACTCTAGGAATTCCAAAGGTACCTCCACAAGTCAAGTCTAACGATGGTCTAACTAGACCCAGACTATGACAACAAGTAGGTGTATGAGGAGACTTTACCTCTCCCTAGCTGAACTAAACCTAAAGAGACATATATCAATGTCATATTCAAGAGTTTCATGGCTACTACCTAGAGATGGCTTTATCAAAAGGTAAATGAGCTCAAGTCAAAAGGAGTGGACTTGACATATGGAAAGAAAAAAAAGAGCAAGTATTAAAACTGACGCAGATTATGATAACTTCCTCATAGTCAGGAGGAGGGTCATGAAGGTATCACTGGAAAAGGATAGAGTATCTAGTTTTGGACCTCCTCTAACTTCATTTGGTGTGAGCATAGCCATAATGCCATCACTAGATTATGAGTAGCCAATAGGTGCAATCCTATTATCTTATACAACTTCGCTCGAGTGCCAAGCTGTAGACATCTTAGAGGGATTAGAAATCCCAAAACAAGAGAGAAGAATGCCCCAACCCACTAAACATATGAGGGGGGTTATTTTAAAGGATAAAAAATGAAGAAGCAGGGACATTCAGAGGAGCCACTGCTATGTAAATGATGTTTGCTTCAGCACCCTCTTAGCCTAAGCTATAAGTACCTCAAGCTCTAACACCTCAAACACAGAAGATCCAAGAAATCATATAGGTGCAGAGGGAGATGGCTCAAGAGATAAAAAAAGGATCAAGAGATCCAACAACATGCAAGGGTCGAAGAGATGCAACTACCTTTAAGTCAGGTCATGGACTTGACTGCTGATGAAGTCACTAATGACATGACAAATGATCCAGTCTCCTCCTTGTTCACACCTTAGGTATCACAATAAGATGAACCTCAATCAATGCATGTCGAGGTGGAAGAAATCAAAGCTTTGGAGGTGACAGAAGCAAAAGGTCTGGAGGTCGAAGTGATTTATAATATAGAGATGTTAGGATTTCCAAATATGTCGGTCGGCCAATAAGACATTCCAGATGTGGGTGCTATGACACAAGAAGAGGTAGGCCCATCATAGAAAAGTCAGGTGGAGAAACCAAATGAGGATCCTACCCTTCCAAAAGACCAAGAACAAACTCCTTAGGATATGCCCAAAGAAGGGGACATGCAACAAAGTGAAGAACACCTAGTGAAGGATTAGGATAAAGAAGTGTAGCAGATGTTATTACTTGATGGTCTAAATGACCAAGAAGTTTAAGAGACACTCCCTAAGGAAGGAAATTTGGAGCCTCAACCTATGGAGGTAGACCCACTGGCAATGGAAGAAGACACAGGCATTGGGGATCCTAACAATAGACTTGATCTTGATGTGAACAAGGAAGAACAATAAAAAGAGGAAGAATAGGATAAGGGTGAAACCCTTCATCAGCAAGAAGTTCCTTAGTGAGAAAATCCTCAACAGGAAGTTCCTCAGTAGAAAACTTCACAATAGGAAAAGGGATCAAATAAAGAGACTGAATTAGAGATTGACGATGTTCATAAATTGAATAATCTAGTCCAGAAGGACTTGCACTTAATGTCCTAGACTAGTTAGCATTAGAGATAAATGACCCTCTAATTCATTTAATTCCATTTGATTTAAAGTCATTGTTTTTAGTAGAGGAAATAAGGCCTAAGAGAAAGGCAAGAACAGTAACTTCCATTAGAAGACATATTATTGGATGTAAGACAACCCAATTGGTTGTGCCTAAAGTTGACAAGGCAAAAGGAGATATAAACATAAATGAGTAGCAGATAACTACTCTGGACTTAGGGCACACTATTGCGGAGCAAGAAATAGATGAGCTCAAAGGCAGTGTGGAGCCCATTGCAGCCAAGATTAGAAAGAGTAAACTTAAGAAGCAAGAGCTAATAGGGTGCATTGCCTAACTCAAGGCATTCATTAAGGGGTTATTTACCTCAGGAATTTCAATAATAGAGGTCCCAAGCAACTTAATGTTGGTGACCCAAGAGTAGGTGATCAAGCTAGATGCAAAGAAGCATCAATCTCAAGTCATGGAAAGGTGGTACTTAAAGTTCTTGGAGGAAGGGGAAGAGGTTATCCAGATGGCTTTGTCAAATTGGGATACCTTAACCATCATCAAGAATAAGATCAATGTATTGAAGGCAACATGTACCATAGGACAAGACCAAAGTGATCAGTATATCTCCAAGTTAAAATCCATCCAGGCCATACAGGATATGATGCTAATACTATCATGCCCATCTAGAAAATGACACTCATGTCGGCATGGATGAAGGACCTAAAATTTGAAGAGGAGCTTTTGAAAACATGTTAGTGAAAGGCCATTGAAATCTGTAAGAAAATACATGATCTCCTCGCAGGAGAAGTAGAGATCTTGGAAAAGGTAAACATCCAAACAATGGATGAGAAAGCCTCAACTATAGGGTTCAATGTTAAGTATGGCTTGGTATTCAAATACCTAGTGGGATACTTCTCAAATAAAGATATTGATGAAGTCATAGACCTCTACATCAAGATCAAAGGGTATAAGGAGAAGCTAGATACCCAAACTAATAAATGGATTGCATTGACATAGTATCTCCAGACGTAGGATTGTGCTAAGGTGAGGGCCCAAGCCTTTGATAGAGAAAGCATTCAAAAGACAATTATGTCCTATGATATGTATAAGGCCATCGACTCTAGTCAAATGCTGATAGAGGAGGACAAGGGATCTAATTCTGAGTTAGTGGAACTTTTGATGATCATAGGTATTTTGACGTGACCAAGTATCCTGTCAAGATATATTTTGGCAAAGTATAGCATGGAATGTATCTAGATGATATGTCTAAATTAGCTTCCAGAGAGTGAAGGTGAAGAAGTCAAAGGTGGATATTCTACAATATTCCCAAATCTTGATGTATAGAAGAGAGAATATCCTACTCAGCCAATTATCATCCATAGCTAAGTGCCAACTGGGAATCACATGCTTTGTTTCCTGACTGTCAATCATTAGAAGTCAAATCTTAGCCGGTGATTTTTGTAACTAATTTTGGATCCTTGTCTTATAAAAGGCATTTGAATCATTATAGATAGGGGGATGAAATTGATGAAATTCATGAAGCATTTAGTTAGCAATTTTGTAACCTTTTGACTTCCCTCATGATTTTATCTCATATTTAGTGAGATTGTTTGTATATCCTATGCATATGAATGAATTGGAGGATGGATTACTGTCTCATTGTTAACCTTAAGTAATCTTCTAGTTGATTTCTAGTAATTAAATATCAAGTTGTTGCATCCCTTGGAGTGCATTTGAATCATTTCTTATTGTTGTCAATTTTCCTTTGAAGATTTGCATTTATTATACATAGTTGTGGATAACCTCATGATGTATAACTACATTTTACTTTAATTCATCAATTGTTAGGATATACGTGTAAGTTTACTAGAAAATATAAATTCTTAAGACCTTTTCTTTCTCAACCTTGTCTTTTCTTTTTCACTTTTACAAATTAGCATAAATAAGTGCAAATAATGATAAATCTAAAGAAAATAACTAGTAATATCAATGAATTCAACACCTTAAAGGAGATATTTAAGTGAATTTTGAGGAATTATGCAAGGATCAATTAATTAGGGATAATTTAGAAGAACTGATCAAAGTTATGTCTAAGTCACAAAAAAATTGCTCAAAATCTAGTTGTTCTTTGGTAAAGTCAAAACATGAATTGCTAAAGATATATGTAGATCATACAAGCTAATCATGATATTTACAGGATGGTGTCCAGATCAAGAAAATCAAGCTCAAAGAGTGTAAATCCCCTAGATGTAAAATAGCCTACAACGAACCCTAGGTGACTACAAGCATAGTCAAGACCTGATTAACAGAGCCTTGATATTATAAATTCACCCTAAAATTATCAGATCTTTCAAGAGAGATAGTTATTCAAAGTAGAATTTCTATCTATGTCTAATAGTGAGTAACATCATCATCAATAGTTATCATCATCACAAATTTGGTCATTCTCATATGCTCAGCTCATAGTGGTGTATATGTGACACCGTGAGTTTTTTTGTAAATCATCATGCTTCTGGTGAATCATCTAGACTAATTCAAAATTGTTTTTGAATTGTGATCCAAAATTTTGAAAGGTTTTGATTAAAAAAAATTTATGCTTGTCTTCATATGTAGAATAGTCTGAAAATTCAAATATAATTGAAGTTGTTGTTGTATCCATTCAATCATTGGTCCAAGTGTTGTTGTGGTGAAATATTAGATTTAATTAGTAGATTATAACATAATAGTTTTAAAACATACAAGGGATATTATAATTAATATTGGGAAGAAGGCTTAGTCTTTATTGTAAAAATATTTATAGAGCAAAGATGGATAGTTTGTTTGTGTTTGCTACTCTTTCGACACAATTGATGGCACCCTCATGCAATTCCTTTATTATTATTACTTGAGCCAAAATTATACAAGAGAGAATTATTCAATAGCAGACTGTGAATGAATATGCAACACATAGATATTCATAGAAGAGTCTTTCATTCTAGCTTGGCTAGCACTTTTTATCTAAAATCAACTCTTGCTTTTTGATATGCTTTAACAAGTCATTGGATTGAGTGATGGTATTACAAACATAATAAATAAATGATATGAAAAAACTCATTTTTCTTTATAAATTGCATTTTAGTGCCTTACTGAACATCAAGTTCTTAAATAGTAAAAAGTGTTTCCATTGAATAAACAATGTGCCAACATATGACCTAGAAGTTTAGAACAGTTTTAGCTGACAATGGCTAATTTCTACAGTGTAAGTCAACAAACAATGCTTGCATTAGGTATAATACATAACATTTTCAAAAGAATGGTAATACAAGAAGAGTACAATTGTACAATCACTAGGTCTCATACATTGTAACAAATGTCAATATAAATATACTAGTTTCACTCAATATTATATGGATTTGAATATACAACTATTTGAAGCTTTATTTGGTGCCATTCATACTGATCATTTAAGGACTAAAATATCATCTACATGGATTCCCCACAAATTTCAAGAGATTGAAAAATAAGAACTTGACCCAAAATACTAAGTGAAAAAATAACCCACAATAAATAAGATATGATTGTTCATGTTATTACCTAAAAAAAATTTACATATAAGAAACCATCCCCTAATTACCAAAGTAGGATAATAAGAGTTAAATGCACCAGTTATAATAGAAACTTTAGAAATGTTAAGAAGGCTCTAACAACCAAACATAGAAGATAATGAAAGAACCTATGAAAATGTGGGTAAACCAAACAAATAATGTCTAGATTCATAACTATATTCAAAACTATATTATGAAAACTAATCATGTAAACCAAAAAAAAAGCTTTACCTTCCATGTCCATGTCAACCTCCATGTATGAAACCACAAAAACTATCAAAGGCCCTCCCAAGTGCATGAATTTTGAATCCCTGTGCTACTAATTGAAATCAAGGGATGTTAATGGAGCCTCCAATTCAACTTTGACTTCTCCCTATGTAACATCCACATTCTAATAACATAGTAAGAACCAAAAATTTACCATAAAGTAATTCAACAAGGTAAAAAATGAGATAAAGAAAATTTTTCTTTTATTTAATAGATAATCAAGTACTACATTTACAAGATTTTTCTTTTTATTTTCAAAATACAATATACCCATATTGTCTTTTCAATTACAATGTTTACAAATGTAAGACCATTACATATACAAACTCAGAATAAATATTGCATCTGAATATCTGACATCTTTATCACAAGTCTTGGCATGTTTCCTTCTTGGCGAGAGAGCATCTTTCTAGTGATTTACCTCCAACCATAGACCAGCGGTCTCCAACACATCTTCCACATAGGAAGTGGCCCTACCCTTCATGAGAAATATAGACCTTAGGTGACTAGTGGTAATTTGCCTTTCTGAGTACATAGTGTTGTATTCTACTCAACTCTATCAACCATAGAACCCTAGATACCCTCTAGCTAAGTATGATTTTTGATAGGATGAGCAATCAGAATATAGTGAACCGACAATGCATGTAGAAAACAAATGCATTACTTTGGCCAAAGTTTTTAATATCAATATTGTTCATAAAGAACATAGTCGTTGTGTTCACCCACCACTACTCGACTTGGATACTGTCTTATTCATGTAGTTTAATTTTCTTCCAACTGTTTTCATGTAATAGTTTAATCTAAGAGTCACAATAATAATACCTTTTGACTTGAGTAAGTCTATATGAAATAACCATTCAATTGGGTGGTAGTCAACTCTAGGGTTACCCTAATATTCCTTGTTAATACGATATAACAATATAACTAGATCTTATATCTAGGAGTTCTGGATTTGCAAATAACCCTTGATTAGCTTAACCAAGGTTAAGAATACTATAGTTCTCAAAAAGTATTGTCTCCTATACAAAGCAACATAAAATAACTTTGATAATGTTTATAAACAAAACATATCCTAAGTATAAATATCGCTACAAGGTCATTCTCAGGAATACTTAATCTACTCCATTGAATTAGATCTTTTCATGAATAATAAGGGCAATTAGTCTTAAACGGGATTCTCATAATAACCTTATTCCATCTTCCATATATCTATAAGTTACTACCATTGATATGATACAAGGTTTACTAATAGTTTTTATGAATCTAGAACTTTTGGTTAAATAACATTATCAGCTATGTATCTAAGTATATAACCTATACTTGAGACAAAATGTTAAATCCTTATAAGCTCATTACTATATAGCTCAAATTGAAAGTAAGGAAACATGGTTCATCCATTCAAGAGTCTATCATATGGTTTTTCTCAAACTCTGTATTGACTTGCTTCAAACTTAATTCTATAAGAAGACTATTCATTCAAGATTATGATAACTTATAACATTCTCCTTCTAAGATATTCATTTATCTTTCATTCCCTAATCGGGTATGATCAATAGTTTAAAAACAATAAGTAAAAGGTCGACTCAGTCTATTATAACAGTAACCTTACTGGCATGACCAAGTATCAACCATATAAGTAGCATTTGTTGTCTTTAACGACTACAAGAAAATAACTCAAAATAGCTTACTTAAAATGTTAACTGTACTTCTAAGTTGATATATAATTGTTACCATTTTTTTACCCCAACTCAAAAATTAGCTAAGTAGATTTATCATTTATCATTTTTGAATGAGGTTTGATATATTTATGTTATGTGCTAGTTGCATAGTTGTTATGACAAATGCAGTTTAGTTGTTTAGATGTAGAAAAGAAAAGTTTTAATCATTCATTGCATTACAGAGCAACAAAAGAGATAAATATCCATTCACCATAGTGATTGTTCATTTACAATTTTGAATACATAAAAGAACAACATTGAATTGAAGGAAACTAAGACATATCAGATGTCCTACACAAGCCATGGGTTATAGCTAAACTCATCCAAATACAAGTAAAATACTATGCATCTAATGAAGAAAAGGGAAAGATAGCCATCATTGCCTTGTTTTGGTTGATCTTCGTAGAAGCCTCCAGTCTTGCTCGTGACCTTAGCATGTACCTAAAAAATTGTGGGAAAGGTCCCATTAGAAGCTTCGGTTATGAAAATCCTTCATCAATCAAAAGAGACATAATATTTTAGTTGTAATGCATTGATCAAATAAGAACATCCATATGCAAAAGGAACTGAAGAGAAGCAGACATAAGAAAATCATTGTTTTATTCTAATTTGTTTGTTTCATGTGCAGGTATAGGACAAATCATGAAGCTAATTGAAGACATTTAGCATGTGGTATCAAATGGGCTCCCACAAGGGTTGAGCCCAGCATACTACTGCCCCTTGATCTCAGAAGGGATGAATAGAAGAAGAGGATCATTGATAACATTCACATGACAAGCTGAAAGAGTAACAAGACAATCATATGCATTAGTCCCATTTCAAGACACAATCATGATTTCACTTCAAAGTATGAAATGCAACCAAGAGCATGACCTAAATAGATGGAGGCAAAATTCAATGCATATAACAACTTATACACTACTCTAGCTGTTGTGAAATGATATTATCAAGCATGATAATAATCAGGAGTGCACAATACACTTGTAATCATTAGACTGGTAGAGGAGTAAGTGTTCACAAGTATTGACTATCTGAAGATTGCTTTCTCATTCATGATCAGTAGTCCATTTGGAGTGTTCATAGTAAACCAATAAGTAGATTGCAAAGATAGGGGAGTGCCAAACTTCATACTTTCCAATTTAAGTGGAGTGACATATTAGATTTAGAATTCAATAATTTAAGCTACCTTTTAAATGATGAAATATATCCAATTATGCCTCACTTTTTTCTACTGATAAGTTGAGTATCAGAAGAGTATTATCACATGTTGCATTCATTAGATATCTATAAAAGACACAGGATAGTATTGCAAATCTATAGCAGAAAATACAAGATAACCAATCTAGATGGCTCATATTTTTGTCTGTGACAAACTCTAAGAGAATCAAAAGGAGCATTTCATTACATGTTCATAATAGAACATCAATATCATGTGACAAGGAGTAGTTAACTAGTATGATCATCATCCTTATGCTATAGGATATCATGTTGTGAGAAAATGAAATGAATAAGTGTATGGTTGCATATGTGGCTAAGTAAGCTCAAATGAAGTTACATTATAAGAAGTGATCTACCAAAACTGGACAGCGGATACAGTGGACCTGATTAATAGCCTATAGGACATCTCATATAAGCATTTGATATGATAGAATATAGAAAGAAGAACAATTGATGTTTATGTGTTACAGTTATATAGAAATGAAAAGTATATTTGCTGCTATAGAAAGTGTAAGGGTTCAAAGTTGAAAAGTGACAGTATACATTTTATGTACAAAGTCCACAGAAAGAGCAAGTAGAGCTACATAAAGAGATTAGTGCATGCTATCATCACTTCTTTTGAACAATAATAGTGACAACATGGGAGAGAAAAAGTGACACCAGATGCCATGATGCTACAGAAGGAAGTTTCTATACTCAAAAAAGAACAATATTGCTTCAGTTTTCAAATCTGAGTGTATAAGTGAAAGAAAAATGTAGATACATTCATTAGTGAAACTATGGCATATACTACCATTTGCATTCTTTTCTTAAACAACCACATCAAATTTTAGAACCAAAACATTTTGTGGTATTTATGAGAAAGAGAAATAGTATTGTAAACTGTCCAAACAAGGCTGTGAGGTGTTACAGTTTATACATAACAACAAAATGAAATCCTTATTGGGTTTTAAAGAAAAGCAGTCTTCCTTTTTTTTTCACAATCAAACAAGATCAAATCTGCCAAGGTCTTAATCATTATTGCTAGTCAACTCACATTGGAGTTAAGATATTATCATATGATATTGCATGTGGTCGAGTGTCTTTGACCTCCCACATATGCATTTTTTATTATTCCTTCACATATTTCTGTTACCATTTTTTCACCACAGCTCAAAATTGGCAGAGTTGATGCAACAAATTTATTTTTAGAGTGAAGGTTAACATTCTTCTATTATAAGTTACTTGCATAGTTATTATGTTTCAGTGATAATTGCAGTGAAGGTTTATGATAAGAAAGAGGTCATAGCCATCATTGTCTTGAAGGTTTTCAATCATTGAAGTTGTCTTCTGTTTCTACTCTTGATCTCGACGTGAACCTACAAAAATGTGGGAAGATCATATTAGAGCTCTAGTTATGAGATCTCTATATCCTATAAGAAGAGGCATAACACTTTATTTATAATGCATTGATCAATGAACATCATCCACATGCAAGAAGAGTTGAGAAAGAAACAATCATGGAATTTCAATGTTTTATTCTAATCTATTTGTTTCATGTGCAGGTATAGGATAAGTCATGTAGCTGATTGAAGACAAATTATCATGTGGAATAAAATGGGCTCCCAAAAGGGTTGAGCTTAGCATGCTGCCCCAATTGTTGAGAAGATTCTGAAAAGAGTCTGAAAGAGAAAAGTGTCACATAAAGATCCTACAAAATAAAGATAGATGTCACGTGTTTCAATCATATATCAAAAAATATGATCTAGGTTCTTGGGATTTTTGGATATGAATCCGAAGACAAGAAGATACAAAAACCCTTTAAATTTCTCACCAACCCGGTTTGCAGTTTTCAAAGAATGGTTAGAAGCACAATACACAACAAAATAAAGATATAGTCGCGTGTTTTAATCATACCTCAAAAAATATGATCTGCATTTTTGAGATTTTTGGAGAAAGATGAGAAGAGAATAAAGTGAAAAAACCCTTTAAATATTTAACCAACCCAGTTTGTCATTTTCATGTAATCTTCACAATGGAGGACCCTCTTTCTTTTGCAAATTTGAAGCTACAAAAAATTATTGTAAAATGATTTTTAAAGCAATATCTTATAAATTGCTTATAAATATTTATTATTTATGCAATTAACATAAATTAAAGCAAACAATATCTTTCTTTTTTTTAGTTTTCTTTCTTTTAGGGAGATATGGACAAAAATAAGCCTTGTAAGATTAGGCAAATCATAAGGAAAAGTTGTAGGACCTATTGTAAGACAATTATTAAAGCAATATTCTTTATAAATTGCTTTTAATATTTTGTCATTTTATGCAGTTAAAACTATTAAAGCAAATCAAATATCTTTTTCTGGATTTGCTCTATTTTGAGGTAGGTGAGGACAATAAAAAAAACTAAGCTTTTATTGAGCAAATAAAGCTTGTTTTAAAGCAAATGTTGGTGACGTCTACCTTGAGGAAGAATTTGGCAGCTTTCATATATAGATTGGAGGTGATTTGAAAGATTTATTTTTAGCTTTTTCAGTGGAACTCGAAAATAGATCAAATTTGTTATTCTAGAAAGATTTCTTAGCTTTTTCGTTGGGAGATCTTTAGAGTTATAAATAGGGGAGAAAGACTTAGTTTTTTAAGGTGGATATCTTTATTTCTGCTCTCTTGAGCACAGGTAGAGAGTTTGTAAACTGATATTGGCTCATATTTTTTAGAATTAGATGTACCCCTTTCAGTTCAATATAGCAAAGCTTTCCTATTTCACATTTGTTGCCTCCTTTATAACTTTGATTTGATGTTTTCGCTGTGATTATGATGTCTAATCCTCTAATTATGTCTCAATGTTATTAAAATCTGTGTAGCTATTTCCCATCTAATCCAGGTTGTGTTTGTGTTTTAATTAAACCTTCATACAAAGTACTTTTGGATTGTTGGACTTAGGTGAAACTAAGAATGTTACAGGCTTGAGAGTTGTTTGTGGGTTAAAAATTTAGATTTTTAGACTATCTTTAGATTAAATAGAATTTAATTCTAGTTATTCCTCATCCCTTTTCTCAGACAAGTAATTAGTTTAGAAAGATCATAAAGGGAACCAGCTCACTCTAAAGATTCACTCTCGATATAGGAAACCCACATCCTGAGAATGTTTCCATGTTTCAACAGATAGCTAAGTCTTTTGTAGGCTTAGCATAGGATGCATATCTGATTGATAACAGTTTTTGGCACACTCGGTGAGACTGATTGGAGTGTCACAGTCCAATTGCATGTTCATTTATCATTGGTATTTAGTGTGTGTACCAATGATCTTAGCCTTTAGAGGTAGGAAATTAGCATACCTATGACTATAAATGTTAATCTTCTAGTTTCAAGATGATCAATTCGTATCATCCATCATATCATGAAAGTGTTGCTATTCCACCATCTTATCAGCTATACTAGAGCAAACAAGCAGCTAGTTTTATAATAAATAGCCATGCAACAACAATATACTAGTATGCACAACATGCTTGCCACCCACCCATCCCTCCTCAGCTTCCTTACCAATCATATACAAGCAGTCATAATGTTGGTTTTAGCTCAAATACTCAAGATGCTTACCGCATGACCATTCATGCCCAATCTCACAGAAAATTTCATCTTTTTCAAAATAAGGAGCTTAATAACATTTTGTTTAACTTTAATAAGCAGATGGAGGAGCTTGAAAGGCAACAGGATTACAATCAGCAGCAAGATGAATTAGCCTATCAAGCCTATTTGCATGAGCAGGAATTGAAGGCACAAAGTGCACAGTATGAGCAAGAAATTGCAAGCATGAGGAGTTATCAGTACCAACAAAGAGGGGGATTTCAAGAAAGGCAATATGAAGAATCTAATTTGTAGCTGCAAGAGTTGAATCACCAAGTTTACCTTCTAGGCCAACAACCCTATGAGACCTTTGTTTCTAATCAGGAGTGGGAGACACAAAAAAGATGGTTCAAAGAGAATCTGGAGAGAGAGACAACTGCACAAACAAAGCTTTTACTTGCTCGAGCCTAAGCAGCCCCTTTTATTCTAGAACAACCGACTCAAGAAGAGATTCGTAAGTAAAAATTTCCAAGTTCTAGACAAGATAAGCCTCTTAATGCCTCTAAGGTTGAAATCCCAAGTTTTAGAAGTTCTAATTTTTTTGAGGAGCCTATTAGCATTCGAGACCAATCCATTAACAGACAGAAAGAAGCTAAGTGGGTAAATCTACTACATATAGCTATGGAGCAATATTGGTTATAGCAGCAGAAGATCAAACCAGAAAAAACTCCTCCTAATGAACATTCTGATGTTTGCATTAATGATCCTCCTTGTTTTGTAAAAGATGTTAAGATTTTTTTAGAAAATCAACCAATGCAAAAGGCTGATTCACATGAAAAAGTTGTTGTTTCTAAAGAACAAGCTAATTCAAATATGATACTAAACCCTTTAAATATTGATTCATTTGAAAAAAATTCTGATGTTGTTCATAAGATGCATGAAAGTAGGGTGCAGAAGTCACAAGGTGAAGGCCTTCAACTGCAAAGACTGAAATCCAAAGCCTCATCTGAGAAGACACCAGATAATGAGGAAGAATATGTAACCTTATTCAATTAGTTACCTGGTTTTGTAGAATCAGATGAAGAGAACATACCCATACCAAAGGTAGAAGTTTCAGAGAAGCATGATGATCCTCAACCATCTAGTGAGTTGCTGATTGAAGCTGAGCAATCTGATGAAGAGGTATTGGATCAAATGGAAAAGTGTGAAGATAAATCTACCATGGAGGTTATACAACTAATTGAAGACTGTCATGAGGTAAAATATAGCCCTATTTTATTAAAAATTCAAGAGGATCGTGATGAAATTGCATTTTGGGATGACCTTGATGATTTTGTTACAAATTTTAACAATGTAGAAAAGGTTTCAGTTAGTCTGCACGATGAGCTTCCTAGCTCTGATGTTAGAGATGAAAATAGCATGTCTATGCCAAGTTTTGACCATCAAAGTATTGCAGAATATTCAGATAACATGTTGATTCATGGACATGTATGTGAAAGCAATCTTGTTTTGACTGAGGAGGAAGACACATGGTGGACTATCATGCAAAGTACAGATCATGTAATCATTCCCTGTCCAAAATCTTCAAGGGGATCTCCTATAAGATATCTGGCTAGTGTAGAAATCAACAGGTAGGGACAACCTCATAGTGACACTGATTTGGATCATCAAGGAGGGTATCATGTGGATCAATTAGCAAAGGAAGCCAAGTGGGTAAGTGACTATACATTCTTTCTCAGAAAGTTGTCACATCAATTTGCTGAATTTTTTATTGTTCTCCACCTTTTTGGGCTGATAAACAAGCTTATGGAGTATTGTAAACTACAGAGGAAAGGAAGTTATTTTATTGAGCCAGTGAATGGGTTTGTTTGATCAGTGTCTCTAGCTAGTTAGAGTAGGCTAGGGTAGTGTTTTTAGTTAATAAGTGCCTCTTGCACATTTGTTTTTAGTAGTTTGTTTCCCTAAGTGTTGCTGCACAAGTTCTTTTGGCTAGCAGGGCCTGGTAGGTTGTTAGTTTCTTTTTAGTTTTCTGCTGCTATTTGAACTAGTTGGGGAGCTAAATTTTAGTTTTTCTAAGTTTGAGAATAGTAGAGTATGACTTAATGCCCAATGGATATTCAAGGCAACTGATCCGATGCTTAGCAGGAAAGCATATAGCAGAAGTCGCCAGAAATGTTACCATTTTTTCACCACAATTCAAAATTGGCAGAGCTGATGCATCAAATTTATTTTTAGAGTGAAGGTTAACATTCTTCTATTATAAATTACTTGCATAGTTATTGTGTTTCAGTGATAATTGCACTAAAGGTTCAAGATAAGAAAGAGAAGGTCATAGCCATCATTGTCTTGAAAGTTTTCAATCTTTGAAGTTGTCTTCTGTTTGTGCTCCTGATCTCGATGTGAACCAACAAAAATGTGGGAAGATCATATTAGAGCTCTAGTTATAAGATCTCTATATCCTATTAGAAGAGGCATAACACTTTGTTTATAATGCATTGATCAATGAACATCATCCACATGCAAGAAGAGTTGAGAAAGAAACAATCATAGAATTTCAATGTTTTATTCTAATCTAATTGTTTCATGTGCAGGTATAGGATAAGTTATGTAGCTGATTGAAAACAAATTAGCATGTGGAATAAAATGGGCTCCCACAAGGGTTGAGCTCAGCATGCTACCGCAATTCTTGAGAAGATTATGAAAAGAGTCTGAAAGAGAAAAGTGTCACATAAAGACCCTGCAAAATAAAGACAGATGTCACGTGTTTCAATTGTGTCTTAGAAAATATGATTTGGGTTCTTGAAATATTTGTATATGAATCATACAACAAGAAGATGCAAAAACCCTTTAAATTTCTAACCAACCTAGTTTGCACTTTTCGAGGAACCGTCAGAAGCACAAAATAAAGATACAGTCGCGTGTTTTAATCATATATCAAAAAATGTGATCTAGTTTCTTGAGAGTTTCAGACAGAGATGAGAAGAGAATAAAGTACAAAAACCCTTTAAATATTTCACTAACCCAGTTTGTCATTTTCATGTAATATTCAAAATGGAGGACCTTCTTTTTTTTGCAAATTTGAAGCTGCAAAAATTATTATAAAATGATATTTAAAGCAATATCGTATAAATTGCTTATAAATATTTATTATTTATGCAATTAAAATAAATTAAAGAAAACTATATCTTTCTTTTTCTTAGTTTGCTTTCTTTTGGGAAGATATGGACAAAAATAAGCCTTGTAAGATTAGGTAAATTAGAAGGAAAAGCTGCAGGACCTATTGTAAGACAAATATTAAAGAAATGTTCTTTATAAATTGCTTTTAATATTTCATCATTTTATGCAATTAAAACTATTATAGCAAATCAAATATCTTTTTCTGGATTTGCTCTATTTTGAGGTAGATGAGGACAATAAAAAAAAACTAAGCTTTTATTGAGAAAATAAAGCTTGTTTTAAAGAAAATGTTGGTGAGGTCTATCTTGAGGGAGATTTGATGGCTTTCATATACAAATTGGACGTGATTTGAAAGCTTTATTTTTTACTTTTCAGTGGAGCTCGAAAATCGATCAAATTTGCTATTCTAGGAAGATTTCTCATCTTTTTCCTTGGGAGATCTTTGGAGTTATAAATAGGGGAGAAATACTTAGTTTTTTAATGTGGATATCTTTATTTCTTCTCTCTTGAGCATAGGTAGAGAGTTTGTAAACTGATATTGGCTCATATTTTTCAGAATTAGATGTACCCCTTTCAGTTCAATATAGCAAATCTTTCCTGTTTCACATTTGTTGCCTCTTTTATAACTTTGATTTGATGTTTTCACTGTGATTATGATGTCTAATCCTCTGATTATATCTCAATGTTATTAAAATCTGTGTAGCTATTTGCCATCTAATTCAGGTTGTGTTTGTGTTTTAATTAAACATTGATACAAAGTACTTTTGGATTGTTGGACTTAGGTGAAACTGAGAATGTTACAGGCTTGAGAGTTGTTTGTGGGTAAAAAAAATTAGATTTTTAGACTATCTTTAGATTAAATAGAATTTAATTCTAGTTATTCCTCATCCCTTTTCTCAGACAAGTAATTAGTTTAGAAAGATCATAAGGAGAACCAGCTCACTTTGGAGATTCACTCTCGATATAGGAAACCCACATCCTAAGAGTGTTTCCATGTTTCAATAGATAGCTAAGTCTTTTGTAGGCTTAGCATAGGGTGCATATATGATTGATAACAATTTCAATATGTATATAGAGATCAAAACAAGAGCCTTGTATGTGAAGAATATGCAAAATGAAGATATGGTCAAAGGGGGTCAATGCGACATGGTGGCACCATAGAGGCAGGGAGTTGGCATTTTTGAGCCATATGGATAATGGTGAGGTGGCAAAATATCGATACATTGGAGTCTATGGTGTCAAGCCTTTTAAGGCTTTTATTTTTTTTTTGCAAACATGTGTAATAGTTCATATTTTTTATGATTTTTATAGAAAATCATTTGTGATATCTTGTAAATATCTTGGTGAAATTATAAACCAGATATCATTTCTTTTTGCAAAAAATCATATCGATAGGATATTTGATTAAAATTGCCATATCATTGTAAAGTTAACTTTAAAGCAATGAAATTATTAAATTCTTTTAAAGTTTAACTATTTTTAGGCAATTTATAGGCTAATAAAATAGATCAAATATTCTATTTTGATTTGTTCTATTTAGAGCCGTATAGGACAAATTTTGGAGCTTTTATGAGACATATTGGACAGATTTGGATGTAGATTTGGTGGGGACCACTTGGGATATCAAGTTGGCAACTTTTATTTGCAATTTGGAGGTAGTTTGAGGTTATTTTTGGTAGCTTTTTCCTGAAGCTCAAAAATGGATTTGCATACCTATTTTTAGGAGCTTTTGAGCGTTCTTTTGGGGAGATCATCTGGAGACATTTATAGAAGAAAAACTTAGCTTTTCTCAGTCAGTTAGCATTGGTTTCTTCAGCATTGGTTTCTTCTCTCTTGTAGAGTTGTATATAGCAGTTGGCTCACACATTTTATTTTTGCATGCATTGTATTCCTTTCAGTTCTAATAGAAAATCATCCTGTTTCAATACAATTTTGCGATCTTGATCTGATGTTATATTGTGTCTATTTTAGTCCTTTATTTTGTCTCAATACTGTTATAATTTAGTTTCTTCCTGGTTGCAGTTTGTGTTTGCCACAAAACCTTGTTGCAAATTACTTAAGGAATAACTATAAGTGGAATTGTGAGGAGTTATGTTAGAAGATCTTCTTGTGAATGATAGAACTTCATCTAGTTTAGATTTTAGAATTAGTTTAATTTACATCCTTCTATCCCCTTTTCCCCTCAAGTCATTAGTTTAGGAATCATAAGAGAACCAGCTCACTCTGGAGATTCATTCTCATGAAAGAACACCCACATCTGAGAACGATTCCATGTTTCAACAAGTAGTTAAGTTTTCGCAAAGCTTAACAAGGGTGCATACTTGAATTAACAACAATTTTTGGCATGCCTGGTGGGACAAGTTGGACTATTTCAGTCCATAGTATGATCATTTATCACTGATATTTGGTGTGTGTATCAGTGAGTCCAACCTTTGGAGGCAAGCAACTAGCATACTTAGTGACTCTACATGTTATTCTTCTAGTTTCGAGATGATCAGTTCATATCATCCACCATATCATGATGGTGTTACCAATCCAACATCTTATTAGATGTATCAAAGCAACCATGCAACTGGTTTTACTCTGAACAGCCATGCAATAATAGCATACTAGCATGCACAACATGTTTACCATCCACCCACCCTTGCTCAATGTTCCAATCAGCCAACACTAAAGTAGGATGCAAGTATAAAAGATACTTTGGCATTCATCTTGGAGCAAATAGAGGAGATCCATAGGCTGCGGGAGTACAACATGCACCAAGATGAAATAGCCTATGAGGCATATCTTCATGAGCATGAGTTGGAGGCACAAAAGGCACATTTTGAAAAAAAATAGTAAATAGAGAACAATAGATGAGGGTTTTGCTCCATCAAAAGCATAGGCATCAAATTCAAGCAATTTCTATCATTCTAAATCAACCCTTTCAGGATGAGGTATATGAGTATAATTTTGCATGTTTCAATCAAAGCGAACCTATTATCCCTGTCAAGGTCAAGATTCCAAGTTTTAGGAACCCTTTACCCTTGCAAGAACCTAGGTTGGTACAATTTGAGCATATTATGATTCAAAATCAGCCACTTTGTGAGATCTTTTATTTCTGATGAGGAGTGGGAGACATGAAAAAGACAATTTGAAGAGAATCTCAAAAGAGAAGTAGTTGCACAAACCAAGCTCTTTCTTGCCTAGGCCCAAGCAGCCCCTACTATCCTACAACAACCTACTCAAAAAGAGGTACGTAAGTATAGCTTTCCAAGTTTTAGACAAGATAAGCCTCTTTAAACCCCTAAAGTAGAAATCCTAAGTTTTAAGCCATTTGAAGAATCCTCTTCTTGCCAAGTAAGAGATCTTGAATGTAAACAAACTCCCCAGAAAATTAGAATCCCAAGTCTTAGAGGATCTGATTTTATTGAGGAGCCTGTCAGCATTTGAGATCAGTTTGTTGACCAACAAAATAGAGATAGACCAGTAAATTTATTGCATGTGGCTTTGGAGCAGTATCAGTTAGAACAACAGAAGATCCAGCTAGAAAAGACTCCTAATGAACCTTCTAATGTTTGCATCGTAGAGCTTCCTTGTGTTGGAAAAGATGTTAAAATTTTTGCAAAAAATCAACTAGTGTAAAAGGCTGATTCACTTTAAAAGGATGCTGCTGTGTGCACAGAGCAAGTGGATTCAAATATGATATTAAACCCTTTGAATTTTGAGTCATTGGAAAATTTTGCTAAAGTTGTTAATAAAATGCATGAAAGCAAGATGCAAAAGTCATAGGGTGAAAGCCTTCAATTGCAAAGACATGTTCCTTAGGTTCAAATGGAGAATGAACCAGAAAAGGGAGATGTTTCAATTTTCTCATTTGGTCAGCTGGCCACTTGTGTCAATGAAGATAGCATACAGGAATCAAACTTATCAGCCAATTTGGTACAACTAGAAGATATTGCAAAAAGTCATGTGTTGCTATTTCATGAAGACAATAATGAGATTGAAGCTTCAATATAGTTGGAAAAACAAACAGGTAGTCCTGCTTTTAAATCTTCCATGCTTGTTTTGCATGAACACCCTGAGCACAATATTGGATTGGACCAAATTCCTTATCAAGATGCAACATTTAGTTTATTGTCAGAGCTCCCATTGCACTATAATGAAGAGGCTAACATGAATGAGACTAAGGCAGCTTGCCTTAATAGGAAAGCAAGTCAACCTACTAGAGGTGATCAAGCTATCTAAGATAAGTTCATACTTTATTGTCTGGATCCTGACTATTTGGCTTGTAGGGAGATTACCTTTCTACTGATTTCTTGAAGAAATCAAAGTCCCAATCCATTGGATGATGAAGGAAATAAGAGGGGGGGAGAGACTTAGTCAGGCGAGGGACAGATTTGGAAGGAAGTAAGTAAGGACAGTCATGACTTGGAGGAGTAAGGAACTGGTGTTAAAGATATGAATTTTAAAGGCCATTATGAATATCAATTAGAGCATACATTGCATGATGAAACTATTCATCGAGAGGATTTATTCTCAACTATCGTTGAAGGTTTTTCTCTAACACTATTGGTAGCTTAACACCTTTCAAGACAAAGGTCTATGATCAGTATGACCAAGTGATCAAAGAGTTTGTGGTGGAAGAGGTAGTTCGCGGAGGAGAAAACAACAAAAGGAGTTTTTAGTTTATCATCTCTAAAGGCTGCCCAATCAGATATCTTTCTAGGATGGAGCCTAAACATGAGAGTGTCATTGAAAAAGAACAAACTCAAGTCATTCCATTGCCTCGGGATAGTAGTGTTTCCATTCCAAATAAAGAGGTTGGTGGCCTTGTGTATATTCTTCAAGTTATGGAGCAGCTGGTTGGCAGTCTTTCGATCATTGTTCTCTTGCAAATAGGTGTTCAAAATTTTATGAAACGTTGAATATTTTGTAGAAACGACATTTATTTCACCCAATCAGTGAATGGTTTTGTCTGACTAGTCACTTTAGCTAGTTAGAGTAGAGTAGAGTAGTTTTTGCAGTAAATAAGTCCTCATGCAAATTTGTTTTAGCATTTTGTTTTGGCCATCAGGGCCTATTAGTTTGCTTTCAATAGAGTTTTTTTTAGTTTTCTATTACTATTTGAATTGTTGGAGAGTTGAAGTACAATGTTTTCTGAGTTTCTGAGAAGGACAGATTATGACTCTATGCCCAATGGATGGAAAGGCAATTGGTTAGATGCTTAGTAGGCAAGCATATAGCAAAAGTTGCTAGAAATGTTACCATTTGTTGACCCCGGCTCAAAAATTAGCTAAGTAGATTTCTCATTTATCATTTTTGAATGAGGTTTGATATATTTCTATTATGTTCTAGTTGCATAGTTGTTATGACAAATGTAGTTTAGTTGTTTAGATGCAGAAAAGAAAAGTTTCAATCATTCATTGCATTGTAGAGTAGTAAAAGAGATAAGTATTAATTCACTATAGTGATTGTTCATTTACAATTTTGAATACATAAAAGAACAAATATTGCATTGAAGGAAACTAAGACATATCAGATGTCCCACACAAGATATGGGTTATAGCTGAACTCATGCAAATACAAGTAAAATACTATGCATCTAATGAAGTAGAGAGAAAGACATAGCCATCATTTCCTTGTTTTAGTTGATCTTCGTAGAAGCCTCCAGTCCTGCTCCTGACCTTGTCATGTACCTAAAAAATTGTGGGAAAGGTCCCGTTAGAAGCTCCGGTTATGAAAATCCTTCATCAATCAAGAGAGACATAATATTTTAGTTGTAATGCATTGATCAAATAAGAAAATTCATATGCAGAAGGAACTAAAGAGAAGAAGACATAAGAACATCATTGTTTTATTCTAATTTGTTTGTTTCATGTGCAGGTATAGGACAAATCATGAAATTGATGGAAGACATTCAGCATGTGGTATCAAATGGGCTCCCACAAGGGTTGAGCCCAACAAATCTGATGGCCCTTGATCTCAGAAGGGATGAATAGAAGAAGAGGATCATTGATAGCATTCACATGACAAGCTGAAAGAGTAACAAGACAATCATATGCATCAATCCCATTTCAAGACATGATCATGATTTCACTTCAAAGTATGAAATATAACCAAGAGCATGACCTGAATAGATGGAGGACAAAATTCAATGCATATAATAGCCTATACACCACTCTAGCTATTGTGAAATGATATTCTCAAGCATGATAATAATCAGGAGTGCACAATAAACTTGTAATCATCAGACTGATAGAGGAGTAAGTGTTCACAAGTATTGACTATCTGAAGATTGCTTCTCCTTCATGATCAGTAGTCTATTTGGAGTGTTCATATTAAACCAATAAGTAGATTGCAAAGAGAAGTGAGTGCCAAACTTCATACTTTCTCATTTAAGTGGGGTGACAAATCAGATTTAGAATTCAATAATTTAAGCTACCTTTTAAATGATGAAATATATCCAATTATGCCTCACTTTTTTCTACTAATAAGTTGAGTATCAGAACAAGTGTTATCACATGTTGCATTCATTGCATATCTATAAAAGACATAGGATAGTATTGCAAATCTATAGCAGAAAATACAAGACT
This sequence comes from Cunninghamia lanceolata, assembly GCA_027924645.1. Classification (NCBI taxonomy): domain Eukaryota; kingdom Viridiplantae; phylum Streptophyta; class Pinopsida; order Cupressales; family Cupressaceae; genus Cunninghamia; species Cunninghamia lanceolata. Next base: position 2,749,859 of record BSBN01000098.1, on the reverse strand, counting down.
GCCAATCCAGTTGGCTCATCTTTTTGTCTTTGACAAACTCAAAGGTAATCAAAAGGAGCATTTCATTACATGTTTGTAACAGAACATCAATATCATGTGATAAGGAGTAGTTAACTAGTATGATCATCATCCTTGTACTACAGGATATCATGTTGTGACAAAATGAAATGAATAAGTGTATGGTTGCATCTATGGCTGAGTAAGCTCAAATGAAGTTACATTATAGGAAGTGATCTACCAAAACTAGACAGCGAATACAATGGACCTAATTCATATCCTACAAGACATTTCATGTAAGTATTTGATATGATAGAATACAGAAAAAGGAACAACTAATGTTACAGTTATACAAAAATGAAAAGTATATTTGCTGCTACAGAAAGTGTAAGGGTTCAAAGTTGAAAAGTGACAATATACATTCCATGTGCAAAGTCCATACAAAGAGAAAGTAGAGCTACAGAGAGAGAATAGTGCATGCTATCATCACTTCTTTTGAACAATAATAGTGACAGCATGAAAGAGAAAAAGTGACATCAGATGCCATGATGCTAGAAAGAAGTTTCTATACTTAGAAAAACAACAGTATTGCTTCAGTTTTCAAATCTGAGTGTATACAATGAAAGAAAAATGTAGATACATTCATTAGTGAAGCCATGGCATATACTGCCATTTGCATTCTTTTCTTTAACACCCACATTGACTTTCAGAACCAATACATTTTGTAGTATTTATGAGAAAGAGAAATGGTATTGTAAACTGTCCAAACAAGGGTGTGAGGTGTTATAATTTATACAGAACAACAAAATGAAATCCTTATTAGGTTTTAAAGAAAAACAGTCTTCCTTTAATTTTTCACAATCAAACAAGATCAAATGAAGCATTGAAGACATGGCCATAACAAGGAAAGAGTTCTATGTGGTAAAAAAAATGTAACCCTTATTAGGTTTTTTAAAAGAGTCTTTTTCTTTTTACTTTCAGTTGAGCAATGTAAAGTAATTTTTTTTGTAAGTATGGCCTTGTAGAGAAAAGAAGGTTTTGTGTAAACAAAGTATGAAACCCTCACTTCAAACACCAAAAAAAAAAACTTCACATTGTTTACATTGAAATATAGAAAGTAAAGCTATAGGAAGTGTTACAAGGAGCGGTCATGCCATAAGAGAAGACAAAAGCAAGAATGAAACCCTCTTCACATTCTCATATATGTAGTGGTGAGATAAGCTATAGTAAGAGCAATGATGGAGAGAGAAGGATAATGGCCATGGCCAATTGAACAAAGCCTTGTCATTTTACCATTTTTAATAGAGTTCAACACACATAAAACCAAATAGTATATATCAAAGACTAAGAGACTGAAGTAGTTACATGGTTGTGGCCATTTACAAAATATAAGCCATCAAAACATAGAAGAATACCATTTTAAAAGCTCAGATTCAAGCTTACCAAAAGTGACCTGTCATTTTGGCTAGAGGAGTGTAGTGAAAAACCATTGAAGACCATTGAATGGAGCAAGGAAAGCACACAGAGCATGAAACCCCAAGTTGGTAGCTAGAGTTGCAGAGCCATCTCAATGACAATAAAATGTAATGACTGACATTTTAGGGTTCTCATTTGCTTTTGTTTCAACGTCCCTTCCACATTTTTGACCATGCAACATTTTAATCATTTTTATCCAAATGGGGTTGGGGTCAACACTTTGTGTTGATAAGTGTCTAGTAATCATAAGTAGGTGTGGCGGACAGCACTTAGAAATATAGCTTGATGTATTAAGTCAAAGGTGGGCATGACCATGAAATATGCCTTTAGAATCTTCCAAGGTCTTAATCATTATTGGTGGTTGACTCACATTAGAGTTAAGATATTATCATTTGATATTACATGTGGTCGAGTGTCTTTGATCTCCCACATATGCATTTTTTATTATTCCTTCACATATTTCAATATGTGTATAGAGATCAAAACAAGAGCCTTGTATGTGAAGAAAATGCAAAATGGAGACATGGTCAAAGGGGGTCAATACGACATGGTGGCACCATAGAGGCAGGGAGTTGGCATTTTTGAGCTATATGGATAATGGTGAGGTGGCAAAATATCGATATATTGGAGTCTATGGTGTCAAGACTTTTAAGGATTTTATTTATTTTTTGCAAACATGTGTAATAGTTCATATTTTTTATGATTTTTATAGAAAATCATTTGTGATATCTTGTAAATATCTTGGTGAAATTATAAACCAGATATCATTTTATTTTTGCAAAAAATCATATCGATAGGATATTGATTAAAATTGCCATATCATATTAAAGTTAACTTTAAAGCAATGAAATTATGAATTGCTTTAAAGTTTAACTATTTTTAGGCAATTTATAGACTAATAAAATAGATCAAATATTCCATTTTGATTTGTTTTATTTAGAGCCATATAGGACAAATTTTGGAGCTTTTATGAGGCAAATTGGATAGATTTGGATGCAGATTTGGTGGGGACCACCTAGGACATCAAGTTGGCAACTTTTATTTGTAGTTTGGAGGTAGTTTGAGGCTATTTTTGGTAGCTTTTTCCTGAAGCTCAAGAATGGATTTGCATACCTATTTTTAGGAGCTTTTTCAGATTTCTTTTGAGGAGATCATCTGGAGACATTTATAGGAGAAAAACCTAGTTTTTCTCAGTTAGTTAGCATCAGTTTTGTCTCTCTTGCAAAGTTGTATACAATAGTTGGCTCACACATTTTATTTTTCCATGCATTGTATTCCTTTCAATTTTAATAGAAAATCATCTTATTTCGCATATATTTTTGTAGTCTTGATCTGATGTTATATTTTGACTATTTTAGTTCTTTATTTTGTCTCAATACTATTAAAATTTAGTTTCTTCCTAGTTGCAGTTTGTGTTTGCCACCAAACCTTGTTGCAAATTACTTAAGAAATAACTATAAGTGGAATTGTGAGGATTTATGTTAGAGGATCTACTTGTGAATGATAGAACTTCTTCTAGTTTAGATTTTAGAATTAGTTTAAGTTACATCCTTCTATCTCTTTTTCCCCTCAAGTCATTAGTTTAGGAATCATAAGAGAACCAGCTCACTTTGGACATTCATTCTCATGAGAGGAGACCCATATCTTAGAATGATTCCATGTTTCAACAAGTAGTTAAATTTTTGCAAATCTTAACAAGGGTGCATACTTGAATTGACAGCAATAATAGTTATCAACTATCACATCATAAATTCAAAAGGTAAATTCTTACCGGTGAACTCATATAATCATTCTATAATATAACCATGTACAATTTTAGATTACTAATCAATTTCGTCATGGTTAAATAATACATGCAACTAAGAAATACTTGGTAGTATACTATCTTAAGCTAGTTGAGATGTGTGAATAATCACAAAGTTGATGCCACTAGACTATGTATCCCCTTACTATCATAGCTACTATCTTCTATTCTATATCTCCCCCTATTTCCTCCCATGTGTTCTACAAGTTTGAAACCTCCTTAATATAAAACCACCATGACTCATTTGAATTGTTAGTCATAATAATATAGGCACGACTCCTACAGAGTCACCTCATTCCCTGCCTCCTCTGTGTTTGGTTACCAACTTAATCAAAGATTAATAGTTTATCATGGTTAAATCAAAACTGAAGACCAATATTTAAGCGTAAATCCCACATGTCGATGGGAGATTATCGCTCCAAGACTTATCAGTTGTGGCAGTTAAAACCACAATCCTCCTTCTAAGACATGGCCAGCACATCAACTAAACATAACTAATCTTAAATGTTGTATAATGAGTGGTTTGATCAACCACTAACACTGTTGAAGACTTTCCTACAAATAATCCTTTGGCTTACTCAAAAATTTTACCATCAACTCAATATGAGGTATTATCCTCATTCATTGCTAATGCATCTATTTATTGATTAAATCAATTATAATTCTCATAACATTGCCTATAACATTAGATAGATATAGTTTATTCAATAAAAAGATATTATTAAATCATGGGTTACGAATATTGTGATTGGGTTGAGCTTGTCTCCCCATCATAATTTGTTAACATAATTTACATATTCCTAACTTGACTATATCGTCTTAATGTTAAGAATAATTTACAATATGTCAAATATCTTAATAATAATAAGACAATCATTTTATGACAATAACATCGTAATATTTATGTTAAACATAAATAGTTATAAATCAAACTCAAACGATGTCGTCAACGTTATTAACGACTAAGATGACTTAATATGACTTAAAGCAAGTTTTGAAAACAATATCAACTACTTATCGATTGGATTCAAAAGTAAATTGGCAAGGCAAAGCTTACCTCTTACAACACATTGGTTCACATTATCATTATATAGTTATAACTTGGTTTGGCAAATAAATCACTCGTAACCTGAGGTCTATAGCTCTCTCCTGGAAAGATACTCTCTCTCTTTTCTCTAAGAGTCATCTGATAACCTGAAATCCTATTTCACTTGTCATCAAACAATAGGTGATCAGTGCATCATTATTCAATTAATTCAACTAATAAATTAAATCTCATAATACAAATATTAAATCGATAATAGCATAATCATTTCTATGATTTCAATAAATGACATTCAATAAAATCCATGTTTTTCCTTGTCATTACTCTAAACATCACAACCAATTTACTTATGTCCAAGTAAAAATTAAAAGTATAGAAAGACAAAAATTGCAGATGTAACATATCCTTCACCTAAAGATTCATCGTCCTCGATGATAAAAGGTATCAAAAAGTAACTAAAAAGCAACCTCATTGTTTTCAACTAGTAACATTATTAAGTAAATGAGGAAATTTTTTATGAAATTCATGGTATACCTCCCATGTAGCATTTTCCTCAGCATATTGTTCCTATTGGACCTTGCATTGAAAGACCTCTCTGTTACACAAGTGCAGCTTGCAAGTTTCTAACACCTTGAGTGGTTCAATTGTGACTACCCCTGGGTCTTGCATCTATAAAGAATTCTATGTCAAAATATGATTATTACCTACAATATATTTCTTCAAATAATACACATGAAAAACATTGTGCATTTTAGATAAGACTAGTGGTAAAGCAACTCTGTAGGCAGCTGAATTGACTACTTCAAGCACTTCAAAGGGCACCACATATTGAGGGGCCAACTTAGAAGAGTTCCCAAACTTAATAGAACTCCTCTGAGGTTTAACTCTCGAAAGAACTTTTTCTCCAACAAAAAATTGCCTTGGAAAACATTTTGCATCTGCATAGCTCTTTTGCCTATCATTGGCTTTTGCCAATCTTTTTCTGATTAGCTTAACTTTCTCTTCCATTTCAGCTAGCATTTCTGGTCCGATGCTAATCCTATCCTCTAGCTTATCCCAGCTTATAGGAGTTCAACATCTTCTTCCATACAATGCTTCAAATGGAGCCATCTTAATAGCATAATGATAGGAATTTTTGTAAGAAAATTCCACAAGTGGTAAGTATTCTTCCCACTTATATTGCTGATCCATGCAATACATATGCAACAAATCTTCCAAGACTTGGTTAACTCTCTTAGTTTGGCCATCTATTTTAGGATTGTAAGTTGTACTCACATTATGTTTAGTCCCTAGTGCAGAAAACAAAATTTGCCAAAACCTTGACATTACATGTGCATCTCTATTTGAGATAATCTTTTTAGGGAAGCCATGCAATCTAAACACTTCTTGTACAAATTTACGAGTTAACATAGGTGCTCCATTAGTCAAATTTCTTGGTATGAAATGTGCTACTTTTGTGAGTTTATCAACCACCACTAAAATGACATCATGTCTATTCCTTGACATAGGAAGTCCTGGAATAAAGTCCATGCTAATAACTTGCCATTTCCACTCTAGCACATCATGTGGATACAACAATCTTGCGGGATGATGATGCTCTACTTTTACCCTTTGACATTCTAAACATCTTCCTACAAATCTTGCAGCATCATTCTTCATTCCTTTCTAGAAATAAAGAGGTTTAACATCCACTAGAAGTTTGGTCACTCCTGGATGTCCTAAATACGGTGCTGTATGAACTTCTTTCCATACTAAACCCTTAATCGAGCTAAATTACCGATGGGGAGCACATAGCAAGAAACACAGAATGGCCCTATTTTACTCACAGTCGGCAAGACAATCAAAAGAGCTAGTGATACATTTTGATCAGCTAGACAACCGTCGTCATGATGACTTCCTTAAGTCTTACCATTGCTAAAACTCTTACCAACAACTAGCTTTAACTTCGGCAAGACTTATTCCTATCGGCTAAGACTTTCATCCTTCTGCCGATACCCCGATGGTTGTTAAGTTCCCTTCGCCTTAACCATAATGGCTTCCACCAGTTGGATGTGACCTTATCTATATGACTCTTCTCGTCGGTGAAACTCTTAACTTGGCTTCTGATGCTACAACTCTTACCGATGGCATTTACCTTCGGCATGACTTGTTCTGTCGGTGAAACCTACTCTAGAGCTACTGATATGTCGATTACCCTGATATCACCTTTGATCTTTACTTGTCAGTGAGACATTTACTATCATCCATTTTAGGGTTTGCTACATCAATACACTGATGCACAGTTTGCCTTCCTTGAACCCTAGCACATGGAGATGCCAAGTCAACCTACTGTGTGAAACACCCTTTCTAGATCCTCTACACTGCCAAATAGGAAAAACAAAACGAATACTCGTACATCAAAGCCATTTTACTGATTTCGATAGAAATCATACCAGTGGAATGCTTCACGATGACATATGACAATAGTGGAAAGTACAGAAAGAATGGAGACCTATAGTTACACAATTTGCAGTTACAAGTGATGGAAATAAAATTGATAGAACAAAATAGCTTTATTTCTTTCAAGCACAATACACAATTACATTCACACCCTTCTTCAATCTGATTACCATGATCATTTGGTTCATTCCTCTAGGTATTTATCAACTCACCCTGAGGAATACCAAACTAACTTTAAGCAGATGGGAGACCAATCCAAACGGCTGGGAGACAACTGTCTAAACAGCTTCCAACTACCCTATTTTTGGCATTATGCGGTTACAATTTGACAAATGTGCCCTAAGTCACTTGGGACTTACAAAATGAACCTAGACACAAACTGAAATGACATGCATTGGTCAATAGACCTTATTACAAAAGAAAACATGATTTTCTAGGTGCTCCTGCACCATACTCCCCGAGGGAAAGTTGTCTCAAGTTCTCTTAGAGACTAACTGCTGCAAATCACCACCCTAATTTTTTATGTTTGCTTCCAGCATCCATGTGGCTTCTGAGTCTAGAAGTCCTTGCCATTTGACTAAGTGCTCAAAATAGGTCTGATTTCTTGTCTTCTTGGCTGTCCTACTATCCAAGATACACTCCATCTTCAGTGGTTTCTTAGGTGGTAAATACTACACCCACTCTGTATTGTCTTGGACAGAATCTGCTATACCTTCTCCTATATTAGGACTCCTATATAATGTTAGATCAGCAACATTGAATATAGGTGAAATAGCAATATCATTAGAGAGTTCAATTTTGTAGGCATTAGGACCATATTTCTCCAAAATCTAACAAGGTCCAATTTTTCGCATCATCAAGTTGTGTTTTCCTGTGGGTAGTCTATTCTTGTTGAGATGAACCATGACCATATCTCCTATTTGGTATTGCACATCCCTTCTTCTTTGATCCACTCTAGACAATCCTTCTGATATCAGATTGCATCCTCAACCAAAAGTAAAATCTTTTTACAAGATCTAAGGTCTTATTGAGCCCAAAATGTCCTCCTAAACCACCACTATGTTTCTCCTTCACTATATTATCCCTCATTGAACACTTAGGAATACATAGTTGACTCCCTTTAAACAAAAATCCATCCTACAATGTATAATATGAGTATTCACTATGGAAAGCATTGGCAAACTCACTACATACCTTGTAAATCTCCTTGAAACCATGGTCCTTTTCATACAACCCTTTGAGTGCATCAACACCCATGCTTTGTAGCTGCACTTCTTGCACTGTCAACACCCTTATGCTTAAAGTATCAACAACCTTATTGGTTATTCCTTTCTTATGATTGATGATGAAGGTGTATGCTTGAAGACTTTCCACCCATTTCATATGTCTATGGCTAAGCTTTTCCTATCCATTCAAAAAACTAAGATCATGATTGTCAGTGTATACAATAAATTCCTTAGGAATCAAGTAGTGCCTCCATTTTTTAGAGCTTGTACCATAGCATACAACTCTAAATCATAAGATGAGTACATCCTCTTAGCTTCATTCAATTTTCCACTGAAAAAGGCTATTGGTCTGCCTTCTTGACTCAACACTGCTCCTATGGCCAGCCAACTTGTGTCACATTCAATTGTGAAAACCTTATTGAAATCAGGAAGTACTAAGATAGGATACTTGGCAACTTTCTGTTTTAGACTTTCAAAACTTTGATCTGCCTCTTTTGTCCACACAAACTTCATCTTGCCTCCACCCTTGATGGTCTCTAACATAGGTGCACAAATATCACTGTAGTTCTTAATAAATTTTCTATAAAATGTGGCCAAACCATGAAAACTTCTAACCTCTCCTACTATCCTAGGTGTAGGCCAGTTCAAAATAGCCTCTACCTTGGAAGGATCCATCTTCAAATCACCCTTAGAGATGACAAAACCTAGGTACACCAATTCTTGTTTCATGAAGTCACACTTTTCTAAGTTTATCATTAACTTCTAATCTTGCAACCTCTTCAAGACTATCTCTAAATGTTCCAAGTGTTTTTCCTTGCTCTTACTGAACACCAATATATCATCAAGGTAGACTACCACAAATTTCCTGATGAATTCCTGCAACACCTCATTCATTAGTCTCATAAAGGTGCTAGGGGCGTTTGAAAGACCAAATGACATCACAAGCCACTCATACAACCCTTCATTGGTTTTGAAAGCTGTCTTCCACTCATCCCCTTCTCTTATCCTTATCTAGTGATACCCACTCTTTAAGTCTATCTTAGAGAAATAAGTAGCACCTCCCAAACAATCCATTAGGTCTTCTATTCAAGGAATAGGAAACCTATACCTGATGGTTATCCTATTTATTGCCCTAGAATTAGTACACAATCTCCATTTCCCATCCTTCTTTGGGGCTAAAATAGTAGGTACTACACATGGGCTAAGGCTCTTCCTTATCAGCCCTTTGTTTAGGAGTTCTTGAATCTGGTTTGCTATCTCTTCATTCTACTGAGGGGTCATTTTATATGCTACCTTATTAGGAAGTACTGCTCCTAGTATGAGGTTTATCTAATGGCTAATGTCTCTGACTAGTGGTAGGGAATCAGGTAAATCCTTTGCAATCACTCCTTTGTAACTTTCAAGCAAATCTCTGACCTCCTTAGGTCCTACTTCTCTCACATTTTCCTTCTTTTCCCCCTTAGGCTTCACAATCAAAGCAAAACCTACTCCATCACCTTCCTTTAATGTGTCCATGAATTCCTTTTATCCTACCATCATTACACTAGACCCTACATGCTGTGGATCCTCTTCTACCAACGACTGTATCCTATAAGTCACACCATCCTTTTGGAATGAGTAATCATTCTTTTCTCCATCATGATGAGCCTTTCAGTCAAACTGCCATGGTCTGCCTAACAAAAGATGGCAAGCATCCATTGGAAGGATGTCACACAAGATTTTGTCTCTATACCCCCCAATACTAAATTCTACCCATGCTTGTTCGTTGATGAGTATGTGCTGCCCCTTATTCAACCAAATGACTTTATATGGACTGTAATGGGGTATCTTTTCTAGATTCAACTTATTCATTGCTTCCAAAGATATAATATTATCAGTAGAACCATAGTCAATAATAACTTTACAAACCTTACCTTAGATCTTGCAGTTGATTCTAAACAAAACCCTTCTTTGAGATGGTTCAATCTGCACTAGTTCCTTGAGCAACGTCCTCTTGAGCATCAGATTTTCTCCCATTTCTGATGCTAGATTCACTTCAGGAGATGTCACACTCCTTGCATCTTCTTGAATCAAAGTGGTTCTCTTCTCACCACCATGAGAAGTTGAGGCCTTCTCTGAACACTTGTATGTTGGGTGCCCTATTTGATTCCAATTATAACATCTCATACTGGAGAACTTGGATCCTCTACCTGATCCATTTGTCCCACCTCTTCCATTAGGCCTTCTTCCTTGGTGGCCTCCTTTGCTACTTGAGTCTTCAACTTGCTCTTCTTGGCTAGACTCACCACTAGGCCTCTGGTTAGGACTTCTTCCTCCAAAACTGCCTCTGCTTCTGAAACTCCTTCCACCTCTACCTCTATTATTCTGCTCACTCTTTCTCTTCATCTTCTCTTCAGCCCTTAAGGCCATTTGGAAACACTTGTTCACTATTTCTGGTGCTAAGATGTTGATCTCATCTTAGATGTTCATCCTTAGGCCATTCAAATACCTGGCCACCTTCTCTGACTCTTCTTTTTGTCTCTTTGATCTGAGACTGAGTTTATGAAACTCTTGTTTGTATGCATTCACATCAAGGTCTCTTTGTCTAAGGTTATGCAATTTCTTATACAACTGCATGTTATAGTCCAAAGGTAAGAATTGTGCCTTGATTTTGGTCTTCATCCTTTTCCAGGAGGTTACCATATTCTACCCCTCCTTGACTCTCTCTCCTTGCTCATAATTCCACCATGCAATAGCAGATCTTTTCCAACTTAAGCCTCTTATCATTAGGGAATTCTTTGTATTTAAAATGATTGTTCAATGCCTAAATCCAGTCAATCACCTCTTCAGCTTCCATACTTCCACTATACATAGGTAACCCATCTATGGTGTCCCTATTAACTGACTTCCATGCATTTACAAATGCGCTCTGGTCTGCTAGTATCTCCTCTATCTTTTTATTGGTTTAATCAATTTCTATATCACCTTCATCATTGTCACTTTCATCTTCCCTATCTTTGCTTTTGGACTGCTTGAACTCTCCCAACTTGGATTCAAGCATCTCCTCAATCAGCGCCTTGATGGCATCCTACGACATAATTTTGGGAGGCATCCTCTTTGCCTCTATCTCGCTCTCTCTGTCTGACATACACTATTCACAGACAGCACCCAAATGCCAACACTCCTGCAAATCCTCAATTTGACTTGATGTCCAAATCTTTTCAGGCTCTGATACCAATATGATGGGGAGCACACAATAGGAAACGTAGAATGGCCCTATTTTACTCACAGTTGGCAAGACAATCAAAAGAGATACCAATACATTTTGATCAGCCAGACAACCGTCGTTGCGATGACTTCTTTAAGTCTTACCATTGCTCAAACTCTTACTGACAACTAGCTTTAACTTCGGCGATACTTATTCCAATCGGCTGAGACTTTCATCTTTCTGCTGATACCCCAATGGTTGTTAAGTTCCCTTCGCCTTAACCATAATGGCTTCCACCAGTTGGACATGACCTTATCGGTATGACTCTTCTCGTCGGTGAAACTCTTAACGTGGCTTCCAATGCCAAAACTCTTACCAGTGGTATTTGCCTTCGGCTTGACTTGTTCTGTCAGTGAAACCTACTCCGGAGTTGTCGATACACCGATCACTTCGATATCACCTTTGATCTTTACTCATCGGTGAGACATTTACTATCGGCCACCTTAGCTATTTGCCTTCCTTGAACCCTAGTACATGGAGATGCTAGGTCAACCTACTATGTGAAATGCCTTGTCTAGATCCTCTATACCACTAAATAGGAAAAACAAAATGAATACTAGTACATCGAAGCTATTCCGCTAATTTTGACAGAAATCATACCAACAGAATGCTTCAAGATGACATACAGTAACAATGGAAAGTACAGAAAGAATGGAGACCTACAATTACACAATTTGCAGTTACAAGAAACAAAAATTGAATTGACAGAATAGAATAGCTTTATTTCTTTCAAGCACAATACACAATTACATTCACACCCTTCTTCGATTTGATTACCATGATCATTTGGTTCATTCCTCTGGGTATTTATCAACTCACCCTAAGAAATACCAAACCGACTCCAAGCAGTTGGGAGACCAATCCAAATGGCTAGGAGACAACCGTTTAAATAGCCTCCAACTGCCCTATTGCCCTATTTTTGGCATTATGTAGTTACAATTTGACAAATGTGCCCTAAGTCACTTGGGACTTACAAAATGAACCTAGACACAAATTAAAATGACATGCATTGGTCAATAGACCTTATTACAAAAGAAAACATGATTTTCTAGGTGCTCCTGCACCAATTAGGTATATAAATTCTATCTTTATACCTCAATAGTCCATCTAACTCAAACAGAAAATCATAATACCTTGGATCTTTAGGATTATCTTTTAGAGCCTGCTTAACCTACTCATAAAACTCATCACCTAACAAATTTTACTATACCAAATCCTTAAAATTTCCATGAATGGAAATAATAGAAGCTATATATCTTCTATGACTCAAAGCATTAGCTACTCTATTCTCTTTTCCTTTGATGTAATTTATCTCAAAACCATAGTTAGATATCGATGCTAACCATCTCCTTTGTTGAGCATTCAAATGCGGTTGTGAGAAAATATACTTAAGACTTTGATGGTTTGAATTAAGTACAAAAGTCTTTCCCAACAGATAATGTCTCCACATCTGTAAGGCATGAGTTACTACTGCCAATTCCAGATCATGCAGTGCATAATTTTTCTCATAGGATTTCAATTTCCTTAACTCATATGCTATGACTCTTCCTTCTTGCATAAGCACTCCTCCTAATCCTTCTCCAGAGGCATCTGTAATTACCTCAAATTATCCTTCAGGGTCAAGAACTTTCAAGATTGGAGCTAAAGTTAACTTTTCCTTTAAGAGATCAAATGCTTCCTAACATTTGTCTGTCCATTCAAATCTCTTTATTTTCCTCTGCAGGGAAGTGATTGGACTAGCCATGCTGGAAAAATTTAGAACAAACCTTCTATAATAGCATGCTAGGCCCATGAAACTATGCATCCCATGCACATTGGTTGGTATAGGCCAATCCAGAATAGCTCTGATTTTTGCAAGATCAATAGATATTCCATTAGATGATATAATATGACCTAGGTATTGAACCTCCTTCTGAAAGAATGTGCACTTAGATAGCTTCCCATTCAACTTATGTTCTCTTAACCTTTGCAGAACTATTTGCACGTGCCCATGATGTTCTTCCCCACTCTTAGAATAAATGAGTATATCATCCAGAAAGACTAAAACAAATTTATCCAAACAATCTTTGAATATACTATTCATGAGATTCATGAATGCAATAGGTGCATTTGTCAAACCAAATGGCAACACTGTGAACTCATAATGTCCATATCTGGTTCTAAAAGCCATCTTATGAATATCTTCATCTTTTAGTCTTAACTGATGATATCCTAATCACAAATCAATCTTTGAAAACACAATAGCTTCACACATCTAATCAAAAAGATCATCAATACGTGGCAAAGGATATTTGTTCTTTACCATTGCTTTGTTAAGCATACAATAATCTATACACAAATGAAGGGTTCCATCCTTCTTCTTAACAAAAATAATCAGAGCACCCCAAGGTGAAACACTAGGTCTTATTAAACCTTTTGCCAACAATTCTTGTAATTGTGCTTTCAATTCCATTAATTCTATTGTTGTCATATGGTAGGGTGGTTTTGATATTGGCTCAAATCCTGGTTTAATGTCAATAGTAAAATCAAAAACCCTTTTGGGAGGCAATCCTAGAAGTTCTTTTGGAAACACATCCTAAAATTCCTGAAGAAAAGGATACTTTTCCCCAAAATATAAGCTAGGGCTTTCTACCCCTTCCTCCACTTGTTCCATTTTAACTACAAACAAGTGACAACCTTTCCTTCTAGCACTTTTTAATTGCTTGGAAGAGATAGTTCTGATTTTAACTTCTCTTTGAATGTTTTGGAATTGGCTCATATTTCCCAAATCATCTAAGCATTCAACTATTTTTGAAAAATAGTCAACCTTAGCTCTATGTTTCCATAACTAATTCATTCCTAGGAACACATCATAGGAACCTAAGGGGGCTACATACAGATTCACTTCAGTTGAGAAACTAGGAAGGTCAACTTTGGCTTCAAACAAACATTGCTCTACCTGAGCCTTAGATTGGTTAGCATATTCTACTGACTAGGGTTTAGACATGTAACTAGCTTTTCTAGAAAATTTATTCAAAATTCTAGGAGACGAAAATTTTTGTGGCTCCCATATCAATCAAAATAACTATAGGGACTCCAAACAAAGTACATGTCATCTCAATGGGTGTGATTTGATACTCTACTTGATGATTGTCGAGAGATGCATGAATCCTTTGCTGGAATGCTTCTTGTTGAGTAGGTAGTGCAGTACCTTTTTGTTCTCCATTTTTATTCTTGTTAGGGCAACGATTTGCACAATGGTCGCCCCCACAAGTAAAGTATCCTCCAATGGGTCCTTTCTTATCTGAATTCTTCCCATTGTTATCCTCATTTCTTTTGAAGTTACCATTCTTCTTCTCATTGCCAGATCCGCCTTTGCTCTTTTGAGGTCCTTTATCTTTTCTCTTGTTATCATAGCTCTTTTCATATCTTTTCTTGTAGGGTTGATTATTAGGAGTTCCATTAAACGTCTTGTGGCTTCTATCACGATAAGCCAAGATGGATTTTAGCTTTTTCTCTTGCTTGATCACCTTCTCATACACTTGATCCATTGTTGTAGGACCATGTACATGCACTTCACCACGAATTTGAGCATTTAAGCCCATGATGAATTTTTTGATCCTGAATCTCTCATCCTTTTGATACTATGGAACATACTTCAAGAGTCGAGTGAATTTTTCTCCATATTCAACCACTGTCATTTCTCCTTGTTGAAGGTTCTAGAAATCAATCAGCTTCTGATCGAAATAGAGTTGTGGTAACCATCTCTTCTGAAAGAGTTCCACGAACTCATCCCAAGTTACCCTTAGAGAGCTCAAATTCATTTCCATCTTTTTATTCATCCACCAAGTGGATGCTTCGCTTGCTAGTTGGAATGCTCCCCATATTATCTTAGTCACCTCCGAATAATTCCTTATCTTGAAGTACTTTTCCATTTCTATTAACCAGGATTCTGCAGCATCTCCAGTTTCTATCCCATCAAATTTTGGTGGAACAACCTCTTCATATCCTTTGAGAGCTCCAAGGTCAATCTATCCCTTGCCTCTTTATGAGGTTTGGTACGCTTACTTTGATCTTCATGATTTTCTCCTCTTTCACCATGAGAGTTTTCACCTCCTCCCTCAATATTCCCTTTATCATCCACCTTCTTTTCCAAATCACCCAATCTTTTCTTGGTTTCCTCTAGCATGGTTATGATTTGGTCTAGCTTATTATTTGGCGGGTGGTTTTCCTCTTCACTTTCTCCTTGGTTAGTTCTTGTCCGCACCATGTTTATCGATTTCTCACACTTGAGAATATTGAGTTATCCATTAGTTCAAGATTATAATGTAACCCATTAAATCTAAACATAATATTCAATTTAAACAATAGTTTGGCACAAAACAACTCTTTTTATTTATTTCTCTTCAAAAGTAAAGAGTATTCTTCTTTATACAATAAATGACTTTAAAAGTCATGCTCAAGAGGAGTATATCCCTCAAACTCATTTTTAGATACATAATCCTGAGGTATATAACCCTCTGACTCACTATCAGACCTAACTTCTATGATCTCAATAGTTGAGGGTATGCGGGGATCTTGCTTAACCATAGTTGTTTCCTCATCTGACGTATACTCTATAATTTTGGTAGTGATCTTAACTCTTTCTTTGTCTTCCCTTCTTACTCACTTAATTTCAGTTAAGGCAATCACTAGAGTTTCAATATCACTTAACCAAATGTCACTCTTATCATTGGTTCCCTCAAAGGTTTTGATAATTTATTCACATTCTCTTTTTGCTTTAAGGAAACGTTGACTCAAATTAACAAACTTTCTTGCTGTCTTCTTAAAACATACCATCCTGGCACAGAAATTTTCAAACATTAACTAACCACATAATGTTGACTACATGCAAGCATAGTGGTCTCATAAGCCCTAGTGCTGAACCTGGTAGCTCTGATACCATATGTAACATCCACATTCTAATAACATAGTAAAAACCAAAAATTTACCATAAAGTAACTCAAAAAGGTAAAAAATGAGATAAAGAAAAGTCTTCCTTTATTCAACAAATAATCAAGTACTACATTTACAAAAAAATTTCTTTTTATTTTCAAAATACAATATACCCATATTCTCTTTTCATTTACAATGTTTACAAATGTAAAACCATTACATATACAAATTTGGAATAAATACTACATCTGAATATTTGACATCTTTATCACAAGTTTTGTCACGTTTCCTACTTGGACAGAGAGCATCTTTCTAGTGATTTACCTCCAACCACAGACTGACGATCTCCCACACATCTTCCACATAGGAAGTGGCCCTACTCTTCACGAGGAATATAGACCTTAGGTGACTAGTGGTAATTTACCTTTCCGAGTACATAGTGTTGTATTCTATTCAACTCTATCAACCATACAACCCTAGATACCCTCTACCTAAGCATGATTTCTAATAGGATGAGCAATCCGAATATAGTGGACCGATAATGCTTGTAGAAAATAAATGCATTACTTTAGCCAATGTTTTTAATATCAATATTGTTCATACAGAACATAGTTATTGTGTTCACCCACCCCTACTCGACTTGGATACTTTCTTGTTCATGCAATTTAAATTTCTTCCAACTGTTTTCATGTAATAGTTTAATCTAAGAGTCACAATAATAATACCTTCTGACTTGAGTAAGTCTATATGACATAACCATTCAATTGGTTGGCAGTCAACTCTCAGATTACCCTAATAGTCCTTGTTAGTATGATATAACAATATAACCATATCTTATATCTAGGAGTTCTGGATTTGTAAATAACCCTTGATTAACTTAACCAGGGTTAAGAATACTATAGTTCTCAAAAAGTATTGTCTCCTATACAAAGGAACATAAAATAACTTTGATAATGTTTATAAACAAAACATATCCTAAGTATAAATAGCCCTACAAGGTCATTCTCAAGAATTCTTAACCTACTCCATTGAATTAGATATTTTCATGAATAATAAGGATAATTAGTCTTGAATGGGATTCTCATAATAACCTTATTCCATCTTCCATATACCTATAAGTTACTACCATTGATATGATACAAGGTTTACTAACAGTTTTTATGAATCTAGAACTTTTGGTTAAATAACATTATTTGCTATGCATCTAAGTATATAGCCTATACAAGACAAAATGTTAAATCCTTATAACCTCATTACTATACATCTCAAATTGAAAGTAAGGAATCATGGTTCATCCATTCAAAAGCCTATCGTATGGTTATTCTCAAACTCTGTATTGACTTGATTCAAACTTAATTCTATAAGAAGAATATTCATTCAAGCTTATGATAACTTATAACATTTTCCTTCTAAGATATTCATTTATCTTTCACTCCATGGTCGAGTATGATCAATAGTTTAAAAACACTAATTAAAAGATCAACGCAATCTATTATAATAGTAACCTTACTAGCATGACCAAGTATCAACCATATAAGTAGTATTCATTGTCTTTAATGACTACAAGAAAATAACTCAAAATAGCTTACTTAAAATGTTAACTGTACTTCTAAGTTGATATATAATAGTTATCGACTATCACATCATAAATTTGGAAGGTAAATTCTTATCGGTGAACTCATATAATCGTTCTATAATATAACCATGTACAATTTTAGATTACTAATCGATTTTGTCATGGTTAAATAATACATGCTACTAAGAAATACCTGGTAGTATACTATCTTAAGCTAGTTGAGATGTGTGAATAATCACAAAGTCAATGCCACTAGACTGTGTATTCCCCTACTATCATAGCTACTATCTTCAATTTTGTATCTCCTCCTGATTCCCCCTGTGTTTTCTACAAGTTCTAAACCTCCTTAATATAAAACCACCATGACTCATTCGAATCATTGGTCATAATAAGGGAGGCACAATGCCTACAAAGTTGTCTCATTCCCTGCCTCCTCTACGTTCAGTTACCAACTTAATAAAAGCTTAACAGTTTATCATGGTTAAATCAAAACTGAAGACCAATATTTAAGCATAAATCCCACATGTTGATGGGAGATTATCGCTCCAAGACTTGTCAGTTTTGGTAGTTAAAACCATAGTCCTCCTTCTAAGACATGGCTGACATATCAACTAAACATAACTAATCTTAAATGCTACAAAATCAGTGGTTCAATCAACCACTAACACTATTGAAGACTTTCCTACAAATAAGCCTTCATCTTACTCAAACATTTTACCATCAACTCAATATGAGGTATTATCCTCATTCAATGCTAAGGCATCTATTTATTGATTACATCAGTTAAAATTCTCATAATATCGCCTATTACATTAAATAGATATAGTTTATTCAATAAAAATATATTATTAAATAATGGGTTATAGATATTGTGATTGGGTTGAGCTTGTCTCCCCATCATAATCTATCGACATAATTCACATATTCCTAGCTTGACTATATCATCTTAATGTTTAGAATCATTTATAATATGTTAAATATCTTAATAATAATAAGACAATCATTTTACAACAATAACATCGTATTATTTACGTTAAACATAAATCATTTTAAATCAAACTCAAATGATGTCGTTAACGTTATGAACGACTAAGACGACTTAATATGACTTAGCAAGTTTTGAAAATAATATCGATACTTATCAATTGGATTCAGAAGTAGACTAGCAAGACAAAGCATACCTCTTACAACACATTTGTTCACATTATCGTTATACACTTATAACTCAGTTTGGCAAATAAATCACTCATAACCCGAGGTCTATATCTCTCTCCTGGAAAGATACTCTCTCTCTCTTTTCTCTAAGAGTCATCTGATAACCTAAAATCCTTTTTCACTTGTCATCAAACAATATTTGATCAGTGCATCATTATTCAATTATTTCAACTAATAAATCAAATCTCATAATACAAATATTAAATCCATAATAACATAATCATTTCTATGATTTCAACAAATGACATTCAATAAAATACATGTTTTTCCTTGTCATTATTCTAAACATCACAACCAATTTGCTTATGTCCAAGTAAAAAGTAAAACTATAGCAAGACAAAAATTGGGGATATAACACCCTCCCTCCCCACACTTTGATCCAACTAGCCTTTCCTCTTCAACCATTGGTAATACTCATATCCTATTACCACATCACTTCCAAGTTCCCCACCAAATAAAAATAAAAAATTTGGATTGCATGGCTTTTTTTATATTGAACCATGTTTTCAAACTCATGTCCATTCTTGAGGACAAGATGCACTAGAATTTTGATATTGCAAATAATTTGTTCATCCTTTAGCCTAGGTGACTGGAAAGAAAACTAGGAGTAGTCATGGGTCCTTGAGAAACTTGTATATGAACAACATGAAGAGGAGGGGCATTGATAATGAGAGATTAAGGTAAGTTTAATGTTGCTAGAAGCAATGGTTGCTTCATAATTTTTTTAATGAAAAAACCATAAATTAAAAGCAAGGGTTAAATCATACAACCAAATCCTCAAAAAATATGGGTGGCATGGGATGATAGGAACAACCAACCTATCCCCATGAATAGAGCCCAAGGGTCTCACCTTTGCGTACAATCTTGCTTGAGTGTTGCCTCAAAAGGGTAAAACATTGATGTAGATTGACTATGTGAATAGTGTATGAAATCCAATGGGCATTCAAGTGGTAAGATTGAACATTCCTTGACCATGACCTATGTTCAAATGCCCAAAGTGGTGGGTTGGGAGCACTTCTCCTTCTTTGGTTGTTTAAAGGGATAAAAGATGTGTACCCCTGAGGGAATACATTGGCATGCACACCCTCTCCTTTCTGACAATTTATGTAACTAGCATGTATTGTCTTAAAAAGACTCAAGATTTTGAAGTAAGCCATTGATTATTAATTTATTCCTTTAAAAAAGAGGATACTTTAATTAAAAATATACACATTTTTTTTAAAGATAAGAGGGTAGAGGTCCCTCAAACACATATTAATAAAAAAGAATACATATGTATAAATAGTTTGAGGCCATCTAGGCCAAGAAAGATCTAAAAGATCAAAACAACAAAAAAGATGGCATATACAAAGCCAAAAATACACATGGCAGTGCAAAAACTATCACACAAGCTCA
Organism: Cunninghamia lanceolata; assembly: GCA_027924645.1. Lineage (NCBI taxonomy): Eukaryota > Viridiplantae > Streptophyta > Pinopsida > Cupressales > Cupressaceae > Cunninghamia > Cunninghamia lanceolata. Next base: position 2,729,525 of record BSBN01000098.1, on the reverse strand, counting down.
TAGAGAAAGGCAGTGAAAACATACCCAAACAAAAAACATTAGGTTACCAAGCACATGATAACTACCAATGGCCAACCTAGGTCACCACCTCAAGCCATGGGACCCACTACTACACTGGCATCCACCACAAGTTCCTCATCATCTTGTTGCACTGAGTCCTCCTCTAGGTCCGAGTCCTCATATATAGCCACTGGACTCCTCAAGAGATGTTGTGCATAATCTAGAGCATGCAGTCAGAGGAATCTAATTATGATGTAAGCCTCCCTGCACCTTATCATCATGGCTTTAGGCACCGTGTGACTATGTCCTTTGAGTTTTCTCTCTAGTTCATTGATACATCCACAAACTAAACCTCTTTGCATGGCCTTATAGACGCATTCATATACATGTACTATGTGGAGGAGATCCAATGGAAACAGACCCCCAACCAATGCTTCACTAGCCATGAGATTGTTGCTCTGTAGCACCGGATTCCAATGATCCACATTGAATAATTTCTTGTATATCATGCCCATTACAATAGGGAGAATATAATTGGCATCTAAGACAATATCCATCATATTAGAAAGAAAGGTAGCTCCAGAATATCTAACCACCAGATCTCCTGATCCTTCGAACCATCTAGCCACTTCTGACCATAAATATTCCTTACTGCAAATTGGGATAAAGTGTATTCTATTTCAAATATTTGTGACAAGTCTAGGATACTCACTCTTCCCCTGACCACCAACTCCCATGGAAGGGGAGGGAGAAGCAGTTGATGATTCATCATATCTCCTTCCATGAAAGCCTTCATACCTGTAATGAATAGGAGAAACAGAGAAGCCTACAAATAGCTATGGGAGCCCATTATTCAAACTAAGACAACTAACCAAAAGAGAGAATGATAAAAAATTATGACCAACCACAACATAAGAAAACATTATGAGAAGCTTCATAAATAGTAATGGGAGCCACAACCTCATAATAAATGCCCAAGATTATGCTTAGATTTCAAATTCATTTGTCTGCATGTAGAAAAGATGTTTGCTAACTTCAAAGAGTAAAATCCCATCCTATCAACCCAAAATGGTCACTGAAAAGAATAAAGAGAGATGAGGTGGCATCCGTAGGAAGACCTGATATCGTGAGAGCCATCACACTTTAACCATATCACATCTGGAATTAAATATAGGATGTCAGCCTAATGCCGAAGGACCCATCCAAGGCCCAAAAAAAGAATCTAATAAATGAAAAGGAACGGAGTGACAAGATCGCAATATGGGGATTGCACCTCATTTGCCAGATGGCCATTGATGCATAAATGAAGCATACTTCCTAGCTGAGGAGAGAAAGGTCTTTTCATTAAACCCATCAAGAGACATGCTGATGTATGTACAAATGATACCAGCTAGACACCCACTCCTCAAGATCCATTCAATACACACAACATCCATGTGATAAAAGTAACCTCATCCACTCAGCCCACTTGGCATCTACTCTAGTAGTCTTCCACCTTAATTTACCATCGGGATTGCATCACGATCTATAAGGATCTTAAACTGCATCAAGATGTCATCCTACGATGACTTGATCATCCATTCCTCATAAGATTGATCAATAGCCTTATTCACCAGCCAGTCAGCCACTTGGTTGGCCTCTCTATAGCAATGTGAAATTTCATAACTATTAAACTGCTGCAGCAATTGTCTGGCTTGACATAAGATATAATATGTCCATGAATCTAAACGGCCATGCTTTAAGCTATTAATATTATTTAGTGAGTTGCCTTCCACCCACACATTTTTGAAGATTGCAACCACAACTAGTTGGAGACTGTTCACAAGAGCCCAAGCTTCTGCCATATTATTAGTGCCTGGAAGAAATTTAGTAGCTTTAGTGACCAAGAGCTTACCATCATGTGATCTGATAGCACAACCCATGCTCGAGAGCCTGGGATTTCCTCTGCTTGCCCCATCAAAGTTCAATTTAACCATAGAATTAGATGGAGGCTAGAATCTCACCCTTGATCTATTTACTTTGTTTGCAACTAAAATCTGAAAACCCCAATTGGTGACCGGTTCTAAGAAGTTTCACACCTTAACCATTCCACTATCCCATGAGGTCCATGTTGAATTGTGATTAATGGACCTTCTAGCCTTAGCCATACCTACTTCTGATATGGACTTATCAATATTCTTGCACACTGTGGGAAAAGAGGAGATTGTTTTCCAAAAGATTTTGTAGTTTCTTTCTCTCCAAACCTACCAAAGGACAATCATTAAACTAATATCCCATAAACAAGAAAAGGTGGATTCCAAATTGAGCTTGGGCCAGGTTTTGAGGAAAGATAATAATGCATGAGGAAATCATGACACCCAATTAAGCTTTTGCATTACCCTTAACCAACATTCCCTAGTGAAAGACCAATGGAGAAGAAGGTGGTCAATGTTCTCCTCTGTTTCCCCATAAAGCACAGATTTAAAATTTGAATGAAGGGAAAATTTATGCAGATGATTGCTCGTAAGGATACACCCATGAAAGGCCAACCAAGTAAAAGCACCTACCTTAGGAAGAACTGCATCATTCCAACATAAATGAGAAGGCCGATCTAATATAGGACATGACATGAGGTTCCTATAACCCTGTTTAACTGAAAACTGTCCAGAGTTGTGTGCCACCCAAATCAACTCATCATCCAGAGGAGAATTTAAGACCACTCTCCTTTTTAGAATGTTTTGAAGAAGTAGCTTTTGATCATATGGGAAATCACATTCCTCTATGCTCTTCTAGGTCACTTTGTAGGGGAGGAGTTAAAAGGATTAAAGCAATAATCTCTTACCTTATGACCCCAATGATGTTCTAAATAGGCCCTAGCCTCTTTCAGATCATCTCTAGTTAGTAATTTGGGCCAGCAATTCCATGAGTTATTCCAAAAGTTTACTTTCTCACCATTGTTGATTTTCCACAAGAGATGAGGAACAATTGCCTCTCTACTTTTAGAAATGAACTTCCATTAAATTGAAGAGCCTTTAGGAGGATTTTGAACTATAAAAATTTTCTCTTTTTCCTCATTATCTAGGTACTTGCCTTGCAATGTCCTAGCCCACAAAGAGTTGGGTCTTTTCTACATTTTTCTAGGCTAATTTTGCCCCCAATGCTTGATTGTGGAGTTATAAATTGATGATACATGTACCCCCCAGACACTTTGGTTTACATATTTTATCCCATGATATCAAGTGAACCTTCCTCCTCTCCATAGCGCCTTGCCATAAAAATTGCTTATAGATCTTCTCCAAATCTATTAGGATAGTTTTGGGGGGCTGGAGGGTAGACAGTAAGTAGATCAAGATAGCTATTAAAACTGCTTTGAGAAGTGTCAACCTCCCAGCGAGCATTAGCCACCTACCTTTCCATATCTCAACTTTACTCTATAACTTATCCACAACTTCTTTCCACATGTCCCTTTTGTTTCTACCACTAAACAGAGGAATACCAAGGTATTTATTAGGAAGCTCTTTCACCTTATCATTAAAGAGAACATAAATCTCTGATCAAAAGCTTACATTTGAGTTAAATAAAAATATTTTGGATTTAACAGGATTAACCTTCTGACCAGAGAATGAACATTTTATGTTCATATTTCAAGATCCCTTCTAGAAACTGTACAAGCAAATAGGAAATATAGTAAAAAATAATACTTTGTACTCCATATGCATAAACCAATCACAAGACAAGCATCCTTGAACTGACTAAACATTCCTTAGATAAAGAGACACAAATTGATAATATAGCTACCCCATGAGAGAAGCAAGTTGTAGAAATTGAGTTGCCAAGAGGTAAAGTCACTGCTATATATATAAATATATATAAATTCAATGAGCACTTTGAACTTAACTGTACATTAAATACAAGTAAACATTTTAAGGTACATATATATAAGAATACATGCCTTTTAATCTTCCTCTGTCAGAAGGTCGCATAAATGTGGATGATTCAAGAGCTACAAAAAAGAAATAATGAATCAACAAGCCAGTTCTCCACATCAAACCTTTGATAGATAATAGTGAAACATGCATGCTAGATAACCAATATACAGATAATGTATATCCTATTTTCACTTTCAAATGTCACAAATTCATTGGCTATCTAAGCAAATGTTTAATGAAGGGAAGCCAAGAAATGTTATTGTTTTGTCCTATTTTAAGCTTTTTATGAGGATGTAACCTTGATAAACTATTTGTCTTTATCATCTCTTTTTGAATTTACATCTGGTTGCCTAATGGCAAACTTTTCCTATAAAATACCACTCAATTTCTATGTATAGTTTTAGGAATAGTCTAGTGCATCCACACTATGAAAAACATTAATAGGTCTCTCATCACAATTTCTTTGCTTGCATAATAATGGTAGGTTAGCTAAGGTTTATCAAAGTGCCTATCTGGGAATGCTTAGAAAACATGTGGAGACCAATTCTAAAGATGAGCACAGAGAAAGGGAGGACTCATATTGTAAAGGAAGCACCAAACAAAAATGAGCACACATAGACAAATTCATAACACCAGGATAAAGGGAAAAAAGGAAGAAAAACTTAAGAGATTTCAATTACATAGACAAAATAACCAACATATATTTAGCAATTTTCCACCCAATTTAAAAACTTTACCCAACTGAATTTCATAAATATAATTTACACAAATTATGCATTTACATGCCTCTTCAATTTTTAGATGAGGAATTACAATTAACTACATCTAAATCACATATGATTTACCTATTTCTAAGGTTACCAAAGTAACTTTTCTATATAAAAAACTATTCCCTTGGTAAGTTCAAGGCATGTATATTATACGGTATTCATTTTTAACTAGATAAATATAAATGGTTCCAAGAAACATATCATTGTAAGCCACAATTCTGGAATCTTATGTATCACTTCATTGAACCTATTGTAAACAGGTCATCTTTTTCGATGTAAACCTATTCAATCTCTAGCATTTTGTCATTTGTTGCTTCATTTGCCTACAACATAACCAAACATACCATCAATTTAAAATAAAGCGTGTTGAAACCTAATTACTTGTTTAAGGTTGGATAAGAATGGTTGTTTGAGGATGCACACAAACCTAGTAGATACATATGGGCCATAACTGAAATGCATAATGAAAGAAACAGTATTTGAAAAATATGAACAAAAAACATCATATAGATTAGTATTGGGTGCATCAGTGAGCAATTTAACCCAAAAGTCCAATTTTTCTATCTATAAAATTAATAAAATTCTAAAACACTTCATAAAGAATAATCCAAATGAAACCCCACATTGTTTTTGAACATTCTTTGTTAAAATATCTCATTAATTTTGATCCAGCACTATACCCTTAAAAAAATAACAATTAAATCAATAAAAAATTACCCATACTAGTTTGAGAATTTGTGCCAAGCACTACCCTCCATAGTAGGTTACTTCAATAATGATTGTCTGCAACCAAAATAATTTCTTTTTATGCAAGATCAATTTTACTTTCTCGGGTTTAAAGCCCCAAGAAAAATTTTTGCCATGAGTTGTGGAGGGAGGAAAAAGAAAAAATCTCCCACCCAATCTGGGGGAATGTTGTGTTTTCAGCCATAACATCCACATAAGGAGAGAAAAAGTAGGTAAGAAATGTAACCCTCCATAGCAAGACCTCTATCAAGAGTAGAACTAATGAAGAAACATAGTCAAAGTTTACAGTGACAAAAGCTGAAGATTTCTCTGTCTCATCTCAAGGGTGGTGCCAAACCCATCCCCTACTAGCCCAAAAAGCCAAACATGGTTTAGAGCTATTTCCTACATACCTGAGGCAAATAGTTTTCAGAACTTGAATCTTCAAATCAAAGTAGCAAAATATCAAATTGTTTTCAAATCTAGTGACTTGTTACCAGGCCCTGTAAACCTGTATCAGAATTGGAATTGAAGGTAAAGCTCTTCTTGGCCTTGTCTAATGAAAAGAGTATCAAAGGCCTGTGTAAATCAGATCTTATGATGAATATCCATCTCTACACAGTATAGGATACATAGAAAAGGAGAGCCGAACACTTCCAATGATGGCTTTGGCCTTTCTTCGGATATCCCTTATACTAGGTGCCCTTACCAAAAAGAAGTTCTCCTAGGTGGGTTTTCATTGCCATGTGCAAATGCTATGTGGAGGTGTTTTAAACAATTAAATGAAACTTTTGAAATGGATTAAATTTTTAACTTGCCTTTCAAAAATCAGTTCACTTTGCAAGGCCGCCAGAAGCCATGTAAAACTTTAGAAACCAAACTATTTTCCAACCCATTTCCCATTGGTTCGAATAAATGTTCTCTCTCTCCTTAAATAAAATAACCCTTCAAAACTATGTAATATCTGTTTAATTTTTGCCAAACAAAAATCAAGATGAACTATTGAAAAAATAGAGGTGAAAACAATAGTCTCTTGCTTATAGCAGGACTAAAAATAAAAAGTGTGTAAGCAATGTTATAAAGCCCAAGCAGAGAGAAATTGATTAATGGATTTCATCCTTTGTAATTAGAGCTGAACACACATCCACTCAAAAAAGACCACGTTTTAAAATATCACGTGGATTGTATGGCGGGGTTCCAACCGGTCAGAAAAGGGCATGTTTGTGCATATTTGTCTTTACAAATGAGCTAAGGTTGGAATGCGGACTTCAAAAAGAATGCATTTTACTCTATACCTACTTTTAAAAAAACAAACGATCCCTTCGAGTAAAAGAGCTTCAAAGTTTGAAAAAAAAAACAAAAATATCAAGAGCCTAGAGAAAGGACCGAGAGCGTTATATATAATACTAGCACTTGCACCCATAGGAGGTTCAAGGAAAACGCCGATAGGAACAACCGACAAGTTTGGAAAATTTTGGGGCGTGTATATTTTTTACGGCGTGAATCGGCTAAATATATAGAAGCAGCCACCCGACGGTGATCCTCCTCCCAACCCTCCCCCACTATAGTTGAGCCGGCAGAAGTCATTCCATCCATTTCCTCCTACCAGTTACCACCCCCGCACAGATTCGGCTCCATAGCCTTACGCTTCCTAATATGAATTGTAGTGTCACAATCCCTCAATGTAGCAGTGACAAACTACAGTAACATCTGAGAGAAATAAAAATAAAGCAACCGGTAGATTCGATTTGATCAGGTGGAAAAAAACATGGCGCTTGCTCAGTCCCTTGTTATGAAAGACGATGATAGAGATGAAGGTATTTATCAAAAATTTCCTTTCTGAATGCACAAAGATTCCCTTGTTTGGAAAGATCTACACTACTTTTTAAAATCCGTGAAAATTATTGTTAATCTTTGTGGCTAAGTGTCTGTGATTCGATACAATGCTGTAATTTAGTTTCTTGCAAAAACGGGAACCATATATTAGGGCATGAATTTATGACATAGGTCAGTCCCCTAATACACAATTCAAACACCAGGTTTAGCAGAAACGCAATTGCATGCGGCAAATTGCTGTAGTTTGGTTTTTTTGGTCACAGGTCCGTGCATAAACATTTTGATCAATACATGTTGGGCTGCAGGCATTGGACTTAGAGGCTTGAGATCTCAGTTTTTAGTTTTTGTTGGCGTCAGTTTGATTGATTAGGTTATGTTAGGAAATAAGGTTTACATTTAATAAATTAGTTTTATAAATTAGTTTTAGATTAGTTAATTTGGGGAAATTATTTCCGTAGGCAGTTTTACACGGGAAAAATAAGATTTTATAAATAATTGTATGGAATGCAAAATTACACAAAAGATTATATGAAATTTCAATTTATTGTTTTTTTGGTAAAGATGCTAAACATCATAAGTATTTTATATTAATTTTTATAGAGTTTTTTAAATTGTTGTTATTATTTACAATGTAAATCTTCAATATTATATTTCAGTTTTGACTCTACCAAAATCTAGATTGGTATCAGAGCGTTAATGGTTTCTGTGCGCATGTGATTTAAAAAAAAGTGTAAAGGACGTGTGGAGACTTACTGTGGGTGAGAGGAGCGCTCAATTGAAGATTGCTGGAGTTAATAAAATTGTAACTGTTGGTGGAGAATAGCGTAGTAACTGGATATGGGTGGAAGGTAAGGAATAAACATCTGCAGTAATTGAAATCATTTCCTTCTACAACAGCGTTGCATAATGTAGAGTTGGAAGAAGCGGCCCATTTATTTCCAAACTTTGATTCACATTTATGCCATTGAAGCATTTACATGCTGCATATTTATCCAATCTAACCGTTCAAGCATTGTTCAAGAAGTGGTTGGCAGAGACGTTTCTTCCTTGCGCAATTAGAAATATCAGCAAAGGTATAATAACCCTTTGCCATTCCCTGCAAAGCATCTGATAATTTTTTGTCAGTTACAAAAGTTGTTTACCAGTCTATTAAAATATTGCACGGATATGGTGAAAAGAGGTAAAGGAAATTATTGATTTGGATGAATATAGGGGCAGTTTTGTTATTGGTGTCATATTGTGGAAGATTCTTTGCAATGAAATATCTGTTTAAGCCAAACAGAATATAAGAGAAGTGAGTCGGCCAAATGTCATTACCATCGAATGCAGTACATGATCTAACAAAAAGGAGTTATCAGTAAAGGATTTTTATTCCAAAATTTTGAACATCACGAAAATTACATTTAAAGGTGGTATGAAGGATTTTATTTTTGGAGGTATAAGGTTTTTATTCTTGTCATGCTATTGAAATTGTTTAAGGGTGCATTATCGGTTGAATCCATCCACTTTCTTGTCATTTAATATGGCCGCATTTGTATCAAATATTGTTTGTACTCTCAAGGCCATTCAAAAGCTCACATGTGGCATCAAGTGATCAAAGTGTAACAAAGTTTTATTGGAGGATGGAGGTATGGAGGTAGGAGGATTTGCATCATCCTGAGTTAGCTTCTCGCTCAGGATGATTCGATGCATGAGAAGCACCAATGTTTATCTCCAGTCTCTTCAGGAGTAAGAGGGGATGGGAAAGTGGTTTGTTGGTTTATTGGTTTGCCACAAATCTGTTGTTGATTGTGTGTGGTATCTGTAGAAAGTTGAGTGTGTCTCACTTCACAGGTTGATGAGTGGAGTTGTATAATCAGACATTTGCCTAGACAAAGAAGATTAGATCAATGCTAATGGAGTGGTTTTAACATTTACTTAGACAAAGAAGTCTAAGTTGATGGTGATGCAATGGTTTTGGCATTTGCCTAGACAATATAGTTTGGGTTGATTCAGAGTTTGAAATTTGCCTAGGCAATGGAGTTTGGGCTGATGTAGAGTTGGACATTTGCCTAGATAGAGGAGTTTAGGTTGATGCAGAGGTGGCTAATTATTTCTTTTGTTTTTTTCTTTTGTAGCGTAAATCTTAAAGGGGGCTTGTTCGGAAATAAGGCTTACATTTAATAAATTAGTATTAGATTAGTTAGTTTTCGGGAAGTTATTCCCATAGAAAGTTTTATACAGGAAAAATAAGACTTTATAAGCCATTGTATGAAATGCAAAACTATAGGAAAGATTATATGAAATTCTAATTTATTGTTGTTATTATTTACAATGTAAATCTTCAATATTATATTTCAGTTTAGACTGACAAATCACAAAGAAAACTTAAAGATAAAACATATATCACCTTGGTAAATATTGATCTTTTATACAAATTTTGATGGGCTTTTTCTTTTAATTTTGCAGTTGATTACTCTCCCTTTCATGGCAATGAAAAGGGAGCAGTCCTGCAGGAAGCTCGAGTGTTCAATAATCCTCAACTGGATGCCAAACGCTGTGCACAGGTTTGCATCTGTAGCATTTCGTCGATAATAAAAATTTGATATGACATGTTCTGCATTCATTCTACCGAACAGAAGTACTGATTTGATCATTGGGTCTCCAAATTTTTTATCGGAATGTTGCTCAGGTCATCACCAAGCTTTTGTATTTGATCAACCGAGGAGAGACCTTTACAAAGGTTGTTTTGTTTATCATTTTGAGCATTTGTTAGCATCTACGTGGTCTGGAGTTCCTTATGCTGAAACTTTCTGGATATTTCTTGAGACTTGAAAGTTTGTTGCTTGTTTTTATCAGGTTGAAGCTACAGAAGTTTTCTTTGCTGTCACCAAGCTTTTCCAGTCCAAAGATACTCGTTTGCGAAAAATGGTTTATTTGATCATCAAGGAGCTTTCTCCTTCTCCTGATGAGGTGATAGATTGTTAATCACGCATCTTTTGCATCTTTGCATCCATAGGTTTTCCAGCAGTTTGATTTTCTTAGAACTCATGACATACTCTACAGGTTATCATTGTTACAAGTTTATTAATGAAAGACATGAATAGCAAGACAGATGTGTATAGGGCCAATGCAATACGAGTTTTATGCAGAATCATAGACAGCACAATGTTGTGTCAAATTGAGAGATATCTAAAACAAGCCGTTGTTGATAAAAATCCTGTTGTAGCCAGTGCTGCTCGTCAGTGGAATTCACTTGCTTCAGGTATTGTTAGTGTTGTCTACCAGCAACAGATTTGATTAATTCATTTGTTAGATACTCTTATCCTTAATTTGCTGCCATTGCATTTGTAGGCCACTCCAGATATTGTCAAACGTTGGAGTAACGAGGTCCAAGAAGTAGTTCAGTCCCGAGCTGCTCTTGTACAGTTTCATGCACTAGCCTTGCTTCATCAGGTTTGATTATGCTTTCTCACATAATTAAATTTTGTTTATCTGTATATTTCACAGTTACTTATATATTTTGACTTCCTGAGGTAGCCTGAAGCCAGTTGAGTTTATCTAATGTGGTTTTAGATTGCATTATTTCTTTGGTTTTTGGCTGCCCTTTCACCCAATAGCTGACACAGTGATTTTATTTGTTTTTCAGAATTCTGTAAACAACTTAGCATGCATATAAAATTGTAAAGGACCCACTAACCAACTATACTTGTAGTAACTACCCACTAACCAACTATGCTAAACCAACCTGTTATCCATGAGGCTAAGGGAGCCCAGTCCTTTCCAGCAAGCATGGCACTCCAGTAATAGAGACCTCCAGAGGTAGGATAAGAAGAGCAAACATAGTCACTGGACCTCTTAAGGTAAGCCTGTGTTATACAGAGGTGTTATGCCTGTCAAAATTGATAATTACCAATTACACCGCGACCTAAATAGGATGACTTTTCCCATGTAGTATTCGGACTTGCCTTCTTCTTAGCAGAAACTATATGAAGAAACTATTGTAATTCATTTAAGTAAACAACTCCCTTTGCCGGACTTCTCTCTCAAGCCTTTATAGATCTCGGAGTTTTTTATGAATGTCTATAGCCTCAAGATGACTTAGCTTGAGTTCCTGACACCAAAATGTCTTCAACTTCTTCATCTGCTAGCAAAAATAATATCTTCATTTGCTGCATTTTTATGAGATCAAGTGCAAGATGCTCAAGAAGAGAATGTGACAGTACACATTGCAGAGAAGTGGCTTGAATTTCATCCAATACCATATGATCCTGGGTATTTCTTTCTTGAGGAATTTCATTCATCTCTGTATTTAGGTATTGAAAGTTAACAGTCTCTTCTACAAAAACTACTCCAATGGATTCTTTTTCTGCCTTTTCCAACACTTCCAAATGATGGGAGCTTCCCTATATAGCAATATCTCAGTTTTGTTCATCTTCATGATCATTCACATTCAGTCTAAACCTGCTAAAATGTTGAACAAGGAATTCCATTCACCATTGGAAGCATTAAATGAAATTAACCGAGAACCTTGCCATTTAGTCTTCTGCTGTAAAATATGTTTCAGACAAAGAAAATCCATCCATTGAAGCCAACAAAAAAAAATCATGTACTTCCGTCCAATGCTTTGGGCAGTAACTGATTTGCTTTAACATTTCCTGGCATATCCCTTCCAACGCTATCTGGAGATGAATCAACATCTCCCCTATAAGACGTCCCAAGCATAAACAAGTGGCTTCACCATAAAAAAGTATTTTGTAAATGTATCCATATATAGAATTCTCCTGTGAATATGTGGAAGCAATCTCAGATTTGTATGATGCTTCTCACGAGAAAACTCGGCGAGTTTTATGGCGAGTATTTGCCAAGTCTGTCATCTATGGTTTAAGTACTTACTATATATTAGAAATGAACTTCTTGGAAAATTAACTATATATTACAAATGAACTTCTTGGAAAACTATGTAATAGTTTTTGGTTGATGCTTCAAATCATATCCTCTGATCCATCATCATAAAGAAATTTGTGTAAGAATAGTATATTAGAGCTCCTTATATAAATAGAGGATGAAGTGTTTTTACAATGTTTATTGTGTGAAAATATGTTGTAATTCATACATGAGGTTTTGTATTAATTAGTTCATCCTTGCTGTTGAAGTACTTGTTTCATGTTTTACTTGTGCGTTATCTTCTGAAAGAATGACATAACTTTTATGTATCTTAGGACGATTAGGCAGGTTTTGTGATAAAATACTAAGAAAATATAAACAAACAAATGCAACATATATTTTATTCATCAAAGAGAGTACAATTTTATAATAGGAAAGGAGCTCAACAACTTCCTACAAAATAGGAATCTAAATGACACTTAACTCAGATTTAGTGACACCTAACTAATCTTAATTGACACAAATACAACTTTTTGTAACACCTCTACAATTAGTTGACACATCTGCAACACATTGACAACATGTGAATAAACTAGTTATTCATTATATTCTAACACTCCCCCTTAATGAAAAACTAAAAATATTTCTAACTCTTACATTAACACTCCATGCTCCTCTGAGATCTCATGCACCTCTCCTCCTAGAATGTACCCATTTTATGATGGGTTAGTCTATGCTCGTAGACTAACCAAGGTGGTTAGGGAACTCTAGACATTTATTTGGTTGGTTTCAAACACTTTGGCGGTAACTTACTATTTTTAGTAAGTTAGGGTTTCTTCCAGATGATGGAATTCTTGGTTGGAGGTAGAGCAATTTGATTAGACCTTTCCAATGGTCTAAAGATTGGGTGATTCCAAGCCCGTTTGGGACTTCATATTAAAGTCCAAAATTTAATATTAATAATTTAATATTTGGGATTTATTATTATGGTGACTTAGGAAAAGTAATGTAATGCAAAAATTAAGTCACTAAGGACTTGGGTGCCCAAGGTAAGGGAAATAAAATAATTTAAATGAAATATTTTCCCTCGCAAAAGTAAAGTGGATTTCATAAGGGAAATATATAAGCAAAAAAATAAAAAGAGATGATTCATTCACGACAACTAATTTTTATTTACATTTTCTCTACAATGTATGAGGGTTTGAAAAAACCATTGGGCTTTTGGTGATAAAAACCACCATTTGCAACAGCATGCCATGGGTGTGGAAGACCATATAAGGGGGCTTGAGGATAGTCATATTCAGTGGCTGTGATTGTGCTAAATTGTTACACAGTTTGGAGATTGTGAGCTTTGTCATAGAAGGTTGGACTCAAGTGCTTTCAAAGAATATTTAGCACTATAATTAGATTGAAGGCTCTATGTTTTGATTTTGATGTGATTTGGAGGAGTTTGGGGATTGTGTGATCATCCAAGGCAGGTTGTACCATCCCTAGACTAGCCAAACCATTGTGGGATTTCATTGCATTTTGTGGGCAGATTTTATGATGATTCATTTTCTCAGTCAGGCATCTAGGGTTTACAGAGGAAAACAAGTACATTTGGGGTAGTTTGTAGGCCATTTCATTGTAGTGACAAGCTAAACACACTCGCAGCCAGTCATACCATTATTGTAGGTTGACGTGGGGCTACTAGTGTGAAGTCTGCATGATTACTGTAGGTTGACGTGGGGCTGCTAGTGTGAAGTCTGCATGATTGGAGGCTCTTTCCATTTGTTGGGTGAACATTGTTAAGCACCAATATACCTTGTAATACATTGTTTCGCAAATTTTGAGTTGCTTTTAGCACTGTTTATGTCATATGTGCTACTGTTCTAATGCATCAGGCCTATATTTTTTCATGACATCATTATGGGTATGTGAGAAACTTCCTTTTTCTGAGTTGTTTAGTATATGGGTGCTGTTTATTTGTGATGTTTGGTGTGTTTGCAAATTATTTAAGCATATGGGTACTCGTCATTTCTTGTATTTTTGAAATATCTATATATGTTGTGTGCTTGTCAAATGCAAAAACCCTAAACCACATCAAGTACAACCTAAACTCAGTAAAACACATAAGGGGGTCATATATTTTAGTGGTATCAGAGTTGGTTTTCCTACAAGTCTATTGAACATAGATCAGCATAGGGTTGCATGGTGGTGTTCTTCATTTGCATGTAAGTTTTGATGGCCGAATGGTGATTGGATATAAAAATCTATGAGAGGTAGTGCTAGAGAACATAGATACTTGGAGAGATTGAGGAAAAAGGAAGCAGAATAGGATTAGTGGGAAGAGTAGCCTGCAAGGTTTGAAGAGCAACAACTAGTTTTATAAAAAAAACCTTCAGAACCTAAGGAACAATAGGCAATTTTTTATAAAGAAGAGGAACCCGTTACAGGAGACATAGTGCTTTACAGGGAAGAAGTACACATTGTAAAAACCATGGGAGATAGACAAGGTAGGTCTAGCAGAGACCACTTTAGTGATGATAAGGCAGATACAAATAGCATGTTACATGCACTTAATGATTTGGTAAGAGGACAATGAGACATGTTGGATAGGATGGATAGATCTCAAATAGAGTTAACAAAGATTTTAGCCCAATTGGTATCTGGGAACAATGGAAATAATGGAAATAATAATGGAGGGGCTGATCATAATGCATGGGGTGACAATGGGAACAATCAAAATAATGGAAACATCGGTGAACATTTAATGAATGATAGGCCCACCCTATAGCGTACATTCACAGGTTCAGCTAGCACGAGGCCTTTAATGCCTCAGTTCTTACTAGAGAATAAACCAACATAGGGGGTACCCGAACTGAATGATACAATTCAACATGCATAGTATTGGCAGGATTGGAGATCTATGGACGTTGACATGCCTTTTCAGGCTTATTTGGCATTTAGGGAATGTAGTAGGCCACAAGGTGAAGCGGGAGCAAGACCACAGAACCAGGACCTCCAGAAGAAGGGGAATATGAGCATCCCTTATTTTAATGGTTCAGGGAAGACATCAGCTAGGGCATGGGTCCAGAAAGTAGATACATATTTATGCCTTAATCCTTCTACTAAATGGGATACCATAGAATATGCAACTTTGAATTTGGATGGGGAGGCACATGAGTGGTGCTATCATTGATTAGTTACACTGGGCCATGATCATATTGTCTCTTATGCAGAGTTCACAGAGAGGTTTTTTTGACAGATTCAACAAGGGAGATCTTTAGTTTCACCTAGAGGTCATAGATATTTTTGAGCATAGACTCATTGTCCTCTTCATAGATGGTCTATCTAAGTCCTTGAGGGGATGGATCAAGGGGTTTAATCCACCTACCTTAAGGGAGGCCATGATGAAGGCCAAGGACATCGAATATTCCTCCTATAAGCGCAAGTTTCAATCAAAGGAGTTCTTACACATAAAGGATAAGAATAAGAAGATTGCATCTCATGAAATAGGGCAGCCAAGGAAACCATTCACAAAACTAGATGATGATACATTTAGTGAATACAGGTGGAAGAAGCTATGCTTCAAATGCAAGGGTCCATGGGATCCAAATCATAAATGCCCAATGAAGGGGTAGTCCAAATAGTTAGAATACTTCTCTACCAAAGAATTAGCTTTAGAACATTCAGATCAATAGAGTGATCAACATTTAGATAGTGATGTGAAGAGTGCAGTTGAGGAGGTTCAAGATGCACGAGTGGAGGAGTTCCCTACAACACACTTTTCTTCCATCCAGAGAGAGGGTTCTTCAGAATACGAGGAGTATTGGAGGGATAGAGAGTGACCACTCTACTAGACACATGAGCCACCCATAACTTCATCGATGAAGGTTTGGTAGCACGGAGAGGGCTCAAAACTGAGGAGCTTGAGGGATTCAGGGTTAGAGTTGTAGATGGGTTTGTCATCACCTATAAGTGTAGAATCCTAGATTTAACCATCAGGTTGAATAATTTTGAGTTCTAGGCAAATTACTATGTAGTTGGTATGGGTAATATGGATACAGTCCTTGGTATGAAGTTGTTATAGATGATTGGTGAATTCTCCCTCAGCTTAAGGACCATGGAAATGAAATTTAAAATAAATGGTCAAAAACATATTCTAAGGGGGATGTCAGATGGTGGCCTAAGGGTAGTGTCTATTAAGAGGATGGAGAGGATACTGTGATATGATCAGGTACAGTGGACAACAGAAGTACTTGTGATGCCCAAGGTGCCTAAGTAGCAAAAATAGGAGTATCCAGCTGAGATCCAAACCTTATTGACTAAACACTCCAAAGTGTTTAGTGAGATACCACTAGGTACACCTCCTAATAGGGGGTTTGAACATGCCATAGAGCTCGAAAAGGATGCCAATCTAGTTATCACAGTTCCCTATAGGCACCCCAAAAGACACAAGGATGAAATTGAGAAGGCCATCTAGGAGCTCCTCAAGATGGGACACATGAGGCCCAGCAAGAGTCCCTTTGCTTCTTCAGTTCTATTGGTTAAGAAAAAGGATGGCATGCTTAGGATGTGCATTGACTACTAGGAACTGAACAAGAGGACCATCAAGAATAGGTATCCCATTTCGAGGATTGATGAGCTCATTGATGAGCTACATGGTCCTTGTTTCTTCTCCAAGATAGACTTGAGGTTAGGGTACCACCAGATAAGGGTATGTGAAGAGGATTTGGAGAAGACCATGTTTATGCTGTTTAGTTTAACCAATGCACCAGCAACATTTTAGTCTTACATGAATAAGGTTTTCAGAGAGCAATTGAGAAAATTTGTACTAATCTTCTTTGACAATATTCTTATATTCAACAAGACTTGGGAGGATCAGCTGAGGCACCTTGACATTGTATTGGGTATATTTGAGTAGGAGTCTTTATATGCTAAAATGTCCAAATGTGAGTTTTGCATGACAGAGTTGATGTACTTGGGACATATCATCAATGCAGAGGGTGTTTGTGTGGACCCAGAAAAGATTTGGGCTATAGTTGATTGGCCACCTTGAAGAATCTCTCCCAATTCAAGGGATACTTTGGCCTTTGTGGATTCTACCACTGTTTTGTGAGGGGATTTTCTCAGAAAGTTGTCCCCCTTACAAATTTGACATGGAAGGGAGCTTTCAATGGTTAGATAGTGCTCAGCAGTGTTTTGACAGGTTTAAGAAGGTAATGAGTACTTGCCTAGTTTTGACCATTACGGATTTCATGAAGCCAATTGAGCTTCAATAAGATGCCTCAGGGGAAGGCATAGGGGTGATGCTAATGCAAGACAAGCACCCCATTACTTTTGAGAGCCATAAGTTGAGGTGTCTTGAGAGGAATTACAACATCTATGATAAGAAGATGTTAGCTATTATGCATGCTCTCGATAAGTTCAGGCAGTATTTGGTTGGGGGCAAATTTGTCATCAAAATAGATCACAATAGCCTGAAGCCCTTCCTTGGTCAGAAGGACTTGAACAAGCGACAATAGAAGTGGGTTTGCAAACTCTAGGTAGATGACTTTGACATTGTCTTTATCAAGAGGAAGAAGAACATAGTTGCTGACGCATTATCGAAGAGACCACACTTGTGTGCTTTAGGAGAGATTGCAGAGGACTGGAAAGATATGATCACTGCAGAGTATGTAAAGGATAAGTGGGCTTCTAGGGTGATTGATGGCACCGACCATGATGATAGGTACACTATTGTAAATGACTTTATTATTTACAACGAGAGCATTTTTCTAGTGCTAGGGTTTTCTATGAAGCAGAAGATCTTGAGGGCATGCCATGACTTGCCTATGGTAGGACATCTGGGTTTTTTTAAAACCTACAGGCATGTTAGAGAGAGGTTCACTTGGAAGGGCCTCAAGACAGAGGTGCAGAAATATGTGAGAGAGTGCCCAGTATGCCAGCATAACAAACATGAGCACTCTTTTCCCTGTGCACTATTGCAGCCCTTGCCCATTCTTGAGAGGAAGTGGGATTGTATTTCGATGGACTTCATTATGGGCTTGCTTAAAGCCCAAGGAAGGGACTGCATATATGTGGTGGTTGACAGGTTGACAAAGTTTGCCCATTTCTTCGCCATTTCAGCCACTTATATAGCAGCTCAGGTTGCTGATTTATTTTTCAAAGAGGTATTATGCCTTCACGGGTTGCCTAGGAGTATAGTGAGCAATAGAGACAACAAGTTTCTTAGTAATTTTTGGTAGGAGCTTTTTAGATTGACATGTACAGAGATCACACCTAGCATGAGCTACCACCCCCATACTGATGGGTAGACTGAGATAGTTAATAAGTGGGTGGAGGGATACCTCAAGAATTATATAGCTGGGCAGCAGAAGGCATGGGTCAAGTGGCTACATTTGGGGGAGTGTTGTTATAACACCACCTACCACATGTCCATCCAGATATCACCTTTCATGGCACTTTATGGGTATGAGGCTCCTAGTTTCTTAGACTTAGAGTACCCAAGGCTAAAAACCTCTTGCAGGAAAGTCAGGACATAATGATGTCATTGAGAGAGAATATTTAGAAGGCATAAAATAGCATAAGTAGTATGCAGATTAGCAAAGGGTTGAGCGATCCTTCGAGGTTGGTGACATGGTATATCTTATGCTGCAGCCATATGGACAATCCACTATTAAGAAGAGTGATGCAGAGAAATTGAATCCACGCTATTATGGACCATTCGGGGTCTCCAAGAGGGTCAAAGAGGTGGCTTATGAGCTAGAGTTGCTAATAGATAGTAAGGTACATAATGTTTTTCATGTGTCTCACCTCAAGAAGGCACTATGACACAATGTGATACCTTCTATAGAGTTGCCTCCTCTTGATGAAGAGGGGAAGCTGATTTTGGTACATGAGGCCAGCATTGACAGCATGGAGATGATATTGAGGAAAAGGGTCATTAGGGAATATTTGATAAAATGAAAGAACCTATCGATGGAGGATGCTACATGGGAGAATGAACAAATCTTGTCACATCCAAATCTAAGATTGCTTGAGGCAAGCAATCTTGGGGTGGGCAGACTATAATGTCCCCCATTTTATGATGGGCTAGTCTATACTTGGTTCTCGTAGACGAACCAAGGTGGTTAGGGAACTTTGGCCATTTATTTGGTTGGTTTTAGACACTTTAGTAGTAACTTACTATTTTTAGTAAGTTAGGGTTTCTTTTGGATTATGGAATTCTTGGTTGGAGGCAGAGCAATTTAATTAGACCTTTCCAACGGTCTAAAGATTGGGTGATTCCAAGCCCGTTTGGGCCTCCATATTAAAGTCTGAAATTTAATAATAATAATAATTTAATATTTGGGCTTTATTATTATGGTGACTTAGGAAATGTAATATAATGCAAAAATTAAGTCACTAAGGACTTGGGCATCCAAAGTAAAGGAAATAAAATAATTTAAATGAAATATTGTCCCTCACAAAAGTAAAGTGGATTTCATAAGGGAAATATATAAGGAAAAAAATGAAAAGAGAGTATTCATTCAGGTCAACTAATTTTCATTTGCATCTACTCTGTAATGTATGAGGTTTGAAGAAACCATTACGCTTTTGGTGATGAAAACCACCATTTGCAACAACTTGTTGTAGGTGTGGAAGACCATTTAAGGGGGCTTGAGGACAGTCATATTTAGTGGTTGTGATTGTGTGGACAGTCATATTTAGTGGTTGTGATTGTGTTTCATTGTTACACAATTTGGAGATTGTGAACTTTGTCGTGGAAGGTTGGACTCAGTGCTTTCAAGAATATTTACCACTATAATTATTGTTGCATATTAAAGGATCTATGTTCTAATTTTGAAGTGATTTGGAGAAGTTTGGGGATTGTGTGATCATCCAAGGCAGGTGGTACCATCCTTGGACCAGCCGTACCATTGTGGGGTTTCATTGCATTTTGTTGGAAGATTTAATGATTCATCTTCTTAGCTAGGCATCTAGGGTTTGTAGGGGAAAACAAGGACATTTGGGGCAGTTTGCAAGCCATTTCATTGTAGTTACATGTTGAACACACTCCCAACCAGTCGTACCATTGCTGTATGTGGAAGTGGGGCAGCTAGTGTGAAGTTTGCATGATTGGAGGCTCTTTCCATTTGTTGGGTGAACATTGGTAAGCACCAATATACCTTGTACTACACTTTTGTAAATTTTGAGTTGTTTTCAGCACTGTTTATGTCATCTGTGTTGCTGTTCTAATGCATCAGGGCTGTATTTTTTCATGACAACATTATGAGTATGTGAGAAAATTCCTTTTTTGAGTTGTTTAGAATATGGGTGTTGTTTATTTGTGATGTTTGGTGTGTTTGCAAGATATTTAAGCATCTGGTTACTTGTCATTTCTTGTATTTTCGAAATATCTATATATGTTGTGTGTTCATCAAATACAAAAACCCTAAACTGCATTAGGTGCCAACTAAACTCAGTAAAACACATAAGGGAGTGGTATATTTCATGGAACACCATAAATGGATGCATGTCGAGCCATATTTCATCTGACAATCTTTTATAAATGTGATTTGATGATCCCATGATATCTAATAGTCATTCAAACAATTGGTTGATTATTTCTTCTTCATCATGCATTACTACTCTTACACATTAACAATGACAACACTTCTGCAAACCAAACTTATGCTATTCTCTATTCTACACTTTTGTGTTGTTGTTGGCTGCGAACCATGCACAAAGGCATCGTAGGATTGATTCTCCTAAAGCCTCTACCACAACATAGGCATTTTGGGCTCGCTCTTTCTACACAACTAACGGCTGCAATTGTCTTTGTTGATGTGATTGGATGATGGCTGGGAGAAACGTTGAATTGAGCAATATTCTGAGGATCCTTTGGCAGGGGAAAGAAAGTGGAAAAAAATAGAAGCTGCTTATCTCCTCCATATCAAACCACAAAAAGCTGCTCACCGAGGACAATATATTGATTGTCTCCATAATAAACAATATATTAATCTTTCAATATATTCACTCTTCTGCAAAATATATCTTCAATTTCAGAAGATTAACAGCAGAGAAAAGAGAAAGGAGGACTACAAGAAGGCAATTTGCATGTGCTGCCTACAATATTGAGGAAATAGACAAAATATATTTCTCGTCTGCCCCAAATAAGCCTCAACAATCTCCACAAACTATGTGGATCTAACAGGTCAGGATATTATCAACAGAGAAAAAATGGACAAAAAATTGCACAGTACTCTCTATAGCAAACTTGATTTCCTAAAAGATGCTTTCTTATTCTTGGGCACTCCAATGGTGGAGTCACACCCAAACCAACTCTGATACAATGATAAATCATTGAGAAAATATAAACAGAACAAATGCAACATATATTTTATTCATCACAGAGATTGCAATTTTGTAATACGAGAGGAGCTCAACAACTCCCTACAAAATAGGAATCTAACATGACACTTAACTCAGATTTATTGACACCTAACTAAAATTAATTGACACAACTACATCTCTTTGTAACACCTCTACAAATAGTTGACACATCTACAACACATTTAACTAAATTGGATCTCTCCCCTGTCTGAATCCCTTACAGATATGTTCAAACACTGGCCGAGATTATTCTCAGTCTTCTTTTTCTTGCCTTTGGATAGTCGGTCCCTCATTGTTAATTTGGCACTTGTGGAGAGAGAGAAATTTCAGAATCTTCAGAAAAGAAGCCTTGTCGTGTTCTGCGGTCTGTAAGAGGTTAGAAGGGGTGATTAGTGAATTGGTTGCAGTGAATTTAAAAAGAAGTTTTAGCTCTTCGGCATGGTAAAACTGGGACGATGAGATTTTGAGAAATTGGCCTAGTTTCAGACCTTTGTGCACTAATTTTAACAGCCTTCTAAACACAAAATCCCTTCTTAGGGCCACAGCCAAATGGTCTCCCCCAATCTGTCATTTTTGCAAGCTCAATTTTGATGGAGCGTGTCGTGGGAATCCAGGATTGTCAGGGACCGGATGTGTTATTAGAAGAGAGGATGGAGGGCTGGTGGTAGCTAAGTCGACTAAAATCCCCAAGGGGACAAACAATGAGGCAGAAGCTTGGGCTTTAGTTCATGGTTTGCATTTGGCAATGATTATTGGCATCAAACAAATTTGGATAGAAGGTGATTCCTTGCTTGTTGTGAATGCTTCGAAGGTTAAGGGATTGTACTGTTGGAGAATCAACTATATTCTGCAGCAGGCGGGTTCTTGTTTATCCATGTATGACAAGTTCTATATTTCTCGTACTTTGAGAGAGGCAAATAAGGTGGCAGATCTCTTGGCCAACATGGCAATCGATCAGGAGAAGGCGTCTGAGATTTTCAAACCAGATCATCCCAATTTGCCCAGTCAGCTTATGACAATGATTTTAGAGGATATGGAAAGTGGCGGTTCTTAATTGAGCCTCATACTTTTAGTTCAATTGGTAGTTGGTTAGCTCTTTCTTGCGGTCTATTGAGAGACGTTTTGTCTTCCGTAGCAAGGTGCTGGCTATCAAATCTCACCCTCCCGTTATGAGTTGACAAGCCATTTGAAAGGCACGAGGTTGTGTGCGTCTACAACATGACTCTTTTGAAATCCGGGAGGTTTGTTCTTGGCAGGGAGAACTTCTTCCTTTATGTGCTTGTCTTTTCCGAAGTAATATATCACATCTATTTATGATTATGTCTTTTCCCGATCTGTACAACAAGGTGGTGAATTAGGTAGTACTCCCGGGGGGGCTGCAAATGTGGAGGCTTAGGAGGTGTATAGCCTTGTTAGTCTTGTGCTCTTGTTTTTGGCGCTGTGCCCCACGTTGTATTGGGATTTTTGTATTGTTTTATTTGTATTCTTGGCCACTTATGGTCCTTTTCTTTTGCTTCACAGCTTTCCCTGGCTTCGACTTTCTATGTATACTTTTGATTCAGATTAATATATCTTTATTGGTGGTCCCCACCTTTCTCTTTAAAAAAACATGTAAATAAACTAGTTATTCATTATATTCTAATATTTTCATGCTAAATTGAGAAGTTGGTGGAAATAGTAAAAATTGATTATAATACATTTGCAAGATGTTAGGTTTTATGGATTTTGAAATTTCTTTAGAAATCAGGATTCTAAAAGCAAATTGGAGACAGATTTTTCAAAATCAAATAACGTATGTTGTTTCGAACTGCTTATACATATCTATGATCTTACAGGTGACCTGAATAGTTCATATTGTTTGTGATAGATTCGACAAAATGACCACTTGGCTGTAAGCAAGCTTGTGACTCGTCTAACCAGAGGAATAGTTTGCTCATCTTTAGCTCAATGCCTCTTGATCCGTTACACTAGCCAGGTGGAATGCATTTCCTTTCATCGATGGCTACTAAATTGTACTGCAGCAAGTATTGCTTGTTTAGTAGTTCTAACAATAATCTACTTGTTCTTCAGGTTATACGAGAATCAAATGTGAATTCACAAACAGGCGGTCGTCCGTTCTATGATTATTTGGAAGGGTGCTTGCGCCACGAAGCACAAATGATCATATTTGAAGCTGCACGAGCTATAACAGAATTGAATGGGGTGACCACTCTAGAATTAACTCCAGCAATTACTGCTTTGCAACATTTTTTAGAGTCGTCAATGCCAGTTCTCCGGTTTGCAGCTGTTCGTACTTTAAACAAGGTAGACTTGTCATCTCATAAATATTTGTTTCATTTTCTCAAACTTGAGATTAGAAGGCAATTTTTTATTCTTTCTACAATTTACCATTGCTTTTATATGAAAATTCACCTTGAAAATATCTTTGAATCTATTTGACTCAATCTCGGTTTTATCCATTCATATTTGCTTTTTAACTTCTAGGATCTATTAAGGGGCTCCAACCCTAAAAACTGAACTAGCATACGAAAATATGCATAGAAAACCTACTTGAACTGCCTTTGAAGGAGTGTAGCAGTTCGAAAGCAAAATATAGATACCATAATAAAAAGTACCATGCCCTAATACACAGAAAACCAGACCAACATAATTTAGGAACTCCCTAGAGAGCTAGTAACAGCAGGCCCCTTCCTCCACTCGTCTATTTTAAGTATAACGTGAAGAAGTTTAAAATACCTTAACCCTATACCAAAAATGTAAAATTTGTCTTTGATTTGTATCTTTGTCTCTTTAAATTGAAAAATGACCGAAAAGAGATAATATGTTTAAAATCAAAATCACTTTTTGAAAAACTTAAGAAATAGTAGGCATGAGTTTTCCACAGTCCATGAATAATATTAGAGTGCTTCTGGATTAAACTGTGTATGTTTTTGCTTCAATGTTTCGGATCATGCTCAATGATCCATCATTAGGAAGAGGACAATGTGATGGATCATTGAGCATGATCTGAAATGTTGAAGCAAAAACATACACAGTTTAATCCAGAAGCACTCTAATATAACTTAAGAAATGACATGGTAAGTGGGGTGGGTCATGATTACTTGGGTTAACTATGGGTTTTTTTAGTGTAATGCTACTATGAGCTCAGGTCTATATAAAGTAATGGATGTTGTTGAATGTCATCACTTAAGTTTGTCCTTCAATATGTGTGCTCCATAGGGATCTACAAAACAAAGGAAAAATATGTCATGTCGAGCTTCTATCATGCAAGCAAAAGTGAAAACAACTACAACCTAAATTTTATAATCACTACTCATAAGCAACAAAAATGAGACAGGAGGAAGTGGGTTTAGAAAGATAGTGTCTATATGAAAAGTGGTAATACTTCATATCCCTTGGTTGTCATGGGATGACAAGGTGCATGGGTCATTGGCATGTCATGTGATAATGATTTGTTTGACCTATCACTATCTAAAAGTTCAAACATAGGAATGTTAGTGGGAATATACTCTCCCTTACAATTAGTTGCCCTTGTAGGAGACGAGGAACCGTAGGAGAGGGGAAAATAGTACATGAAATGTAAAGGTAATCAAAGCATATAAGCATTTAAATTAGGTAAAGTGATAACTATATATATGTATCATGTGGGCTAGAGATGGGATGAGTCACAAGGTATAATGTTGCCCCCAAAATGGATCATGTGAAAATGGTGATGTGGTCCTCAATGGCCAAAAATACCTGTGCACATACAAGAGGCATTAGGATAGGCATATGCCCCCAATGTGGAATCCAATTGCATGAACACACAATGGTAGAGGTAAGGTAATAGGTCCCTATTGGTAATGTAGGTGATGTCAAGGTAATGGTAGGTAGGGAAGGCATGATGCTCCTAATGTAAAGATATGGCAAGACAAGCTCCAATGGTATTGGGGGAGGCATTCCTCTAAGAAGTAATCATAGGATAATGCATCAACCTCATAGGTATATATGGTCTAGATATGGTAAATGTAATAAGTGAGATATCATATGAGGATCAAAAGTAAAACATCATGAGAACCTTGTTGGCAATCAAAATTGAAAACACTACAATCCTAGACAATGCATACAAGACCTAGGCCTGGGGATTGTCAACCTGGGGTAATGTGGCAAAGTCATGAGTAGATTGTGGATAGTTAAGAGCCAACTAATAGGAGTGAGCAACTTCTATGCACTCTTGACTCTACTAGGCCAAGGAGGGTAATTCTAGAGACCATCGACATGACAATTAAACAGAATTACTAAAACATAAAGTTATGTCATCAGCAACCATACCTAATGTATAATGAAGTCCTAAGATTTGTCACTAAGTTCATGATATATTAGCTACTACAACTAAACCTACATGAGCTTAATTAAACAAATGAGATCAACTTTGTACATGCAACAAATGATAAAATTAGTTTTGCATCCCTTTACATGAGTTTCCTTTTGCTTTGCATACAACTTGTGAACATTACTAACATGACTCTTAATGTCAATTAGTTCTATGCTCACAAAAGATTTGGGATAAGTTGATGTAAAAGAATCCTGATGTTGAGCGTTGTCTTGTGTGATGGGACCCATTCTTTCATATATGACAATTCCTTATTATTATTTTTAAAAAATTGGCCTTTTCTTAATATGATGGTAGCTACAAATGAGGGGCCTACAAGACAAGATTAAACAAGGCATGTGGGAGCTTCATATTCCTCGTTGCTGGCATACTAAACATTTGTTGTGAAAGCTTATTTCTTCAATGAATTTCCTTTTGGCAGCTTCATTAAGGGATGTGGAAATAAACATAGCGCTGGCAGACTAAATCATGGTGGTGGCTTCCAGGATAAAGTGTTGGAATTTCTAATCTGGAGTAGGGATTTATTGCATCTACCTCATCAAAGATCATCTAGAGATCTCTTTCCTACCACCTTGACCAAATCTTTAATGCAATTTTGATGGCCTGAAAAAATTGTTAATACCAGTCACTTTCATTGATTGTTAGTTGGTGAGTTTGAATTTTGAGCAACAATTTTTGGGTGAAGAAAAAGACAAAAGGAAGGAATGAAAGAAGGACAAAAGAGAGGAGAAGAAGATTGTATGCAGTAGCAACATAGCAGAACAACAGAGGGAAGATTTGTTGCAACAGCAACATGAAAAATATTGTAGATAGAGTGCAGATAATAGAGCTCTAGGAAGCTCCAGACACACACATCGATCAGTTAGAGGAATGAGTAGTGAACATCTCCAAATAGAGAAGGACAACTATAATGTCCAATAAGATCTAGAGAGGGTAGTATTTGTAAGGAAAGAAGAAATAGAGTTGTAACTCTGCACTTGTATTTGTTTGATGTAATATAGTTTTTATCATTAATACAAATCTCTATTTGTGTATTTTATTTTTTGTCCCCTCTCTCTCTCTCTTGTTTGTTTATTCTTCCCTTCAACCACATGATAAAGATGAATCAATTCCAATAAGTGGTATCAGAGCCAAGGTTTGATAGAGTTAGAGTTTTTAGCTCTCTCGGTATTGAGGAAAAACCCTAGAGTTTTCTGGGTATTAATAGTCTCCCATGATTTAGAAGAATAGCTGGAGGTGACAATAAGAGTTGACATCAACCACCAATATTTGATGAAAAAAAGTATGATGTCTAGGCAAAGAAGACGAAGGCCATCTTGGTTGCAAATGATTTCTAGGAACTTGTGGTCAATGGGTTCACAGATGTGGCTGACCCAAATGCCTTTGTAGCCTTGTTAAATGCCCAAAAGAACCAGCTAAAAGAAACAAGGAGAAACGATGCAAAAGCCCTTAGTTTGATTAGCGCAACCTTGATAGAGTCTATTTTTCTCAGAATAGCAACAACTAACTATGCTAAGGGTGCTTGAAATATTTTAGAAAATAGTTACAAAGGAACTAACAAGGTGATGTTGGTGAAACATCAACTCCTCTGAAAAGATTTTGAGACCCTAAAGATGAAGGATGGGGATTCTATTTCAAACTTCAATACAAGGGTTTCCACCTTGATAAATCGGCTGAGGATTAATAGTGAAACAATGGAATAGCACAGGATTATTGAGAAAATCCTTAGAAGTTTTCCTTTGAGATTTGACCCCATTGTCATAGCAATAGAATAGGCCAAGGACCTCTCAAAGATGTTAGTGGATGAGTTGATGGATTCCCTACAAACCCATGAGTAATGACTAAACAAATCCACTCCTTCCCTAGAACAAGCCTTCAAAGACCAAAATAGTGTGAGAGACATGGGAAGAGGAAGAAACATAGGTAAGGATAGAGGAAGAAGTTATTGGCAAGAGACAATACTAGGCATGCCAAGTGTTGTCATTGATGGAAATTGAATCTATCTTACACATCTGTATTGCATCATTTGATCATACCAGAAGTCATAGTGTAGATTTGTTTAAGTTTAGATAGACATGAACATAGCATTTGACAGGGAGTGTTAAGGGATGTCAGGGCTACCTAAATCCAAATTTTTAGCCTCTGATGATGAAGGGATTGAAAGTTACAAGCATCTAAGTATCAGGTTTTGGTTAGACAGTTTAGTCCAGTGAAGAACATGCTGACTTGGTGTTTGATCCTTGTGCGGATTAGGAAAGTTGTTGGTTGAGTAATTTGTGAGATTTAGTGGTATTAGCTGACATGTTAAGTGACTTGAATGCATAGGTTTTGGTCCGCATTGATGTTTGTGCATGGATTCAGCTGACAAAACAATGGTCTTGAAAAAGTTTGTAAGTTTTCTTAAAGCCGACTGCATTTGATGAAATCTCATGTTGCGGATATATATAGTCGATGGGTTCAAGCATTTTGTGGTGTGAATGTGCGAATATGAAGTGAGGTGCGAAGTGTAGTAGTAACAAGTTCAAAGCAAAGAAATCAAATGTTCAGATCATGGCAGAACAGTGAAACAAGGCAGTTAGAGATGAAGTGTGTGAAGTCGGTATATTGAACCTAACCGGAATTGTAATCTTGAATTGTTAGATGCTATTCTTCAATTCAAATCCTTCAGTGAAATCTTGTAATTGATCTTGTAAGTAGTGAGCCTTATTTGAGTAGTGAGCTTTGGGCAGTGTGCCTGAAGGCATGTGCCATCCCATTTGTAATACTTTTAACAGAGTATAAAATCTTGTGGGTTAACCCCCACCATGGTCTTTCCCTTTACCCGGTTTCCACATAAAAACCCTGGTGTTCATATGTGATGATCTTGTTGTTGTTGTTCTTATGTTCTTATTTCTTTCTTTTGAATGTATGTTGTAAATTTATAAAAGAACATAATAATAAGTTTTGTAGAACACTGATTCACCCCCCCTCTTAGTGTTCCTTAATTTCAACAATTGGTATCAGAGATTGGTTCCTTGGAAGAAGTTTAACAACTTGAGGAAGATCTGGGAAGGTATTTCAATGGGTTCATTCAAGTTTTTTGATGGAATCAATGAACAACTTCAAGTTGCTTTAGAAGATCTTGATCACTCTAGAGAAGAAGTCAAAGAACTGAAAGAGAACCTTAAAGATGTTGAGGATTTCATTCAGACTTTAAAAGGGCAGCTGAGCAAATCTATGGAAAAAAGGAAGGAGCTACTTCAGCAGTTAGCAAATCAAAATGAAGATAATGACATGGATGAGGCTCTGAAGGAGAAGATAAAGGAATGTGAGAAGTTGGAAAAAGAAGCTGTTGTATTAAGACATGAGATGGAATCCAGAGTGATGAGGCTAACTAAGGAAATAGAGGAAAGAAAGAAGATTGAAGAAAACCTAAATCAGTCTCTAGAAGAAAGAACAGAAGAGTGCTACAGATTGGACATAATAATTGGCCATCTAGAGTCTGATCTGCAAGAAACTAGGTATAATGAGGAACAACTTGAAAAACAAATTGTCATTCTCAAACATGACCTAGAAGCTACAAATGAATACAAAGAAAAGTTCAAGATAAGCTTAGCTAAACTTGAGGTGCTGCTTGATAGTCAAAAGAAGGCATATGATAAGCATGGTCTGGGATATGAAAAAGGTGAAAGCTCTGGATCCAGTCAAAGAAATCCTGAAGCAAGAAATCAAAGAAGGAATCCTAGAAGGCCTCTGGTAAGACAATCTAATGCTCAAAGATATCCATCTTTCAATGGAAATTGTTTTACTTGCAATAAATTTGGTCATAGATCTACTCAGTACAGAAGTAGAGTGAATCAAAGTGGTCCATCCTTCTTTGGTCAATGCTTCAATTGTAAAAAGTATGGTCATAGATCAAATGAATGCAAAAATATGATGATGAATAACTCTAACAACAGAGGAAATGTCAATTCTTTCAATGGCAAATGTTTTGCATGCAATAGATTTGGACACATGGCTAATTAGTGTAGATCAAGAGGAAATCAAGTAAATGGCCAAATAAATGTTGTGTGCTTTAATTGCAATAGATCCAGTCATATTGCAAGATTCTGCAGAAGTAGGATTGATGATAGAAAAGGTCCAGTGAATAAAAACTAGAATATGCAAAGACAAGATAAAGGCAAGGGCAAAGTGGATGTGAATGAGATCTAGAATGAAATGAACAAGACATGGGTGAAGAAAAGTGTAATGAATAATGGTGATGGGTCTATACCAGAGGGTGCCGATAATTCCTCTAGGAATTAAAATTGGAGCTCTGGCTTAGGGGGAGTTGCATTGAAAATCTAATTCCTGCTACCAGAAAATGGGTGCCTAAATCTGGCATGATGAGAGAAGATAGAATGGCCTATTGCAGATCATTTGAAGTAAATTTTGGAAGAAAAGAAGCTAATACAATTGATTGCAGAGAAATTGAAGATTGACTGTATTCAGAAATAGTGTATCCAAAAGAGTTAGGGTAAAGC
Source organism: Cunninghamia lanceolata (assembly GCA_027924645.1). Taxonomy (NCBI): domain Eukaryota; kingdom Viridiplantae; phylum Streptophyta; class Pinopsida; order Cupressales; family Cupressaceae; genus Cunninghamia; species Cunninghamia lanceolata. Next base: position 2,699,185 of record BSBN01000098.1, on the reverse strand, counting down.
ATTTATTACAATGATGAATTAGGTTTTGCAAAGCATAAAAGGTCATTCATTCAACATTTGAATCACTTTGCATTCAAAGATAACAAGGAGAAGAGTGTCTGAGATGAGATTTCAATGATTTGGAGTGTGAAAAGTGAATTCAATAGCTAACCCTAATCCCGTGGAGGAAAAGGTATTTTTTCTATGAAGCTTTGAACTTGTGATCTTTTGAAATGGCTACTCTATTGGTTTTTGATATTACTAAAAGGCCCCAAGCTAAATTCAAAAATCATCCACACAAATCTGTAGAGGTCGATCCGTTAGGTGCTTTATGTACAAGATATTAGGGCTTACATTCATGCTAGCATAGATGAATTTGGGGATTTGAAGTTATTGGATTTGTTTAACAATCACCTAAGGGGTGAGATTTATGGTCTTAAACCTGAATATAAGGCACTGCAAGACAAACATTTCATTCAAATTATAGGGTTTCCATCCTTTAATGAGGACGAGTGGGTTTGGTATGTACTGAGCTGAATGCATGATGAATTTATGTGTTTGAAGAAACCCTTTAAGATCACAAAGGATGCCATCAAGGCCATGATAGGATTGAACTCATCCGGTGGACTACCGATGCTAAAATCAGTGAAGAACCAAATTGTAACTAAAGCTACCAGTTCAAAGGGCAATGACAATAGATAATATAATTGATCCGGATGTCAAATTTGCATCTATGGTAATTGGGTATAAGATATACCACTCCAACAGAGAAAATTCAGTGTTTGGTACATCCATTTATGTTTCTTATTAGATGTTAAGAGAAAATGCTGACTATGATTTGTGTGAGCTTCTGAAAAACTAGCTAATGGAGAACTTGTACAAGATCAAGATGGTAAGAAGAACACATTCAAGTATGGTACATTGCTCTTGTGTTTGTTATTTTATTTCATGATTGAGTTGCCCAGGATGAAAAGCATGTGTTGGACCAGTGACAAACCTGTTGCCATCCAAGTAAGAGAGCACCTACACAATATTGTTGACTAGAATGCCCAAAGGAATGCTCTTTGGGCATATTTCAAGAATTTCTAGAAAAATGTAGCAAAATGAAAAAAATGCAGAAAATAGAGATGTTTTATTATTCCAACTTCAAGATTTTCAACAATCACCATCTCCTCCCCTGTCTTTGACCTTACAAAGCCTTTTTAAGGCATTTCCAATAGATTCCTAATACTTACAAACTAATTTTCAACTTCCAACCGTTCATCTTCTGCTTTGGAAACATTTACATTTTTTGTATTTTTGACAATTTAACAACACCTAATCTCCTAGGACCTCATCTAGACTCTTACAAATGTGAAAATTTTTCATAAGGACCTTATTACATGAGGGAAACACAAAAACCAAAACAAAATGATTCTTTTTGCCTCTTGGAGGCATGGGTGCCCCTACACCATACTCCCAGGGAAGAAAAGATTCAAGCTCCACTTTGGAAGGTAGAAACATGAGCACTATGCTTGAATGTTCTTACCTAATGCCTTTAAATCCCTTTGCATTATCTTGGAAATAGTACCATGCTACTTTCATCTTCACTATAGGTTTCTTGAACATTTGACAAAGATGTTTGAACTTGTCAATATAAACTTGTCCTCCATTTGCACCTCTAAATCCTTCTTTGAACAATGCTTTTACAACTGAAACAACAACTCTACATTGTATATATGAGGTAGCAAACTCAAGTTGCTTGATTACTTGAAATTGAAGGGACTAAAATTCACTTATAACAACTGCTAACACTTGACAAAACATATGATAGATATATAAACTATGCTACAACTCACCTTCCAGAGATACCTTGTGTAATGACAATTGAAATGGATTGGTCTTCCCAACTGATTGCTCACACTCTTCCCTATGTACTATGTTTACCAACAACTCACTTGGTCAATTTGTCCATTACAATCAAATTCACTCTCTCTAAACAACTTTAAATGATTGATCCTTTGCATTGGTAAGAACTCTTTTTGACTCATTGACATCACACTTGCCCCTACTTCTGGATTTTTGTCTTCCTTCTCTATGATTTGGACAAACTCTTTTTCACCCACAAACATAGCACTAGAACCCATTTGTGATTCATGACATTCCTCTTCCTCAAATGGATTTTGCTGTTCCTTCATTAACAAAGATTCTTCAATGTCTAGTTCTACTATCCTCTCTTGTATCCTTCTCTTCTAAATGGTCTCGTTCATGGGCCATTTTACCTTCTTCCTTCTTGGTAAATGTCAACCACTTTCTTGTTTTGTTCTCTCAAGAAGCTACTACATCTCAAGTTCCATTCTTTTTTCCATTTGTTCCAAGGCTTGTCTCAGCTCTGCTATCTCTTGCTCAATATTAATTTGTTTTACCTTCTCATCCTTCTTCTTTATCTACCTTTCCTCTCTTTTCCTTTCTTGTTGCTTGCTTGGCAACTTCGTACTCTTTGAGTCTCCATGGACTAATCTTTTCAACATTTCCATTCTTCTTGCTCAATAAAGTCTCTTTCACCTTGCTTCTTTTCAATGCTTCTTGTCTTTGCGATACCTCACCTTAGGCCCCTTTCTTTTCCCCTAGCCTAGTCTTTTGGCATCCAAGTTCTTCTCTTCAACCTGTTAAAAATAAGACAATACACAAATTTCCAAAACTTCCTTGCCTAGATCTTTGGGATCTGATACCAATTTGATGTAGAGTCATGGTAGACACAAAGGTTTTCAACAAAATAGGACAATGATTTTAGTCTCCATGGTTATAGACTCCATTGGTGCAAATTAGGTTCCTAGACGTAGGGCGACTACCATGATTAGAACCAGGATAAAAGAACAATGCCAAACCATCAAAAATCCCTTCAAGGCTTCAATTAAACATAGATTCACTCCAATGTGAGTTCCCGACAAGAATCCACACTCACCTTTCACAAATTCAAAACTCTTCCCAAATGACACATGGTCCTCAAGGGCTACAAAGCACAAATAAGGCATCAATGCCACAAACTCCTTAATCAACACATACAACACCTTAAACACAATGGAAATGACATGCTCAAACCAAAGATGGCTCACAAGAACTCAAGCTCTTCAATTTTCTTGACATTCCTTTGTAAACAGGCCCAATTTCTAGTACTACTTTAAATTGACAAAACTTGGCACAATTTCCCCAAAACGTTTGATCTCCAAAATACAAGCATAGATTTGAGTACCCTTTTTGGCCTTACTCAACATATCTAGAAATTAGATAGGGTTGGTTTGAAAGGACAAGTTCAAATTTTGACTGTCCTAGTCCCTAGGCCTAATAGTTTGAACAAACTTGGTAGCAACAAATTAGGTTTTTCGGCCATAATTTTCAGTTAAGACATGATATCAAGAATGTATACATAGTTTCAAACACCAATTTGAACCTTATACAACATATCTTAGAATCAAGGCAGGTTGCCTTGTATGGAAACCTTCAAAAATTGATTTGTTTGCTTACTATTACCGTAACTAGGGTTTTAAACCTATTTGCAGTAAAATGGGCATAACTTGCTTGAAACACAATGAAATTAGATGTAATAAAAATTAGTAGGAAGTAGAATCAATTATATTTCATTTCCTTTTGGTCTCACACCATGAAATGACCGTATAGGTCCATATCAGTCACCATAATAGAGAAAAAAGTAGCAAAATGTAGAAAACAAAGATGTTTTATTATTCCAACTTCAAGATTTTCAACAACCACCATCTCTTCCCCCTGTCTGCAACATTACAAAGCCTTTTTAAGGCATTTCCAATAGATTCCCAATAGCTACAAACTAATTTTCAACTTTCAACTGTTCATCTTCCACTTTGGCAACATTTACATTTTTTGCATTTTTGACAATTTAACAACACCTAATCTCCTAGGACCTTATCTAGACTCTTACAAACATGAAAATGGTCCATAAGGACCTTATTACATGAGGGAAACACAAAAACCAAAACAAAATGATTCTTTTTGCCTCTTGGAGGCATGGGTTCTCCTACACCATACTCCCGGGGAAGATAAGATTCAAGCTCCATTTGAATGGAAGGTAGAAATATGAGAACTATGCTTGAAAGCTCCTACATGATGCCTTTAAATCCCTTTGCATTATATTCTAAATAGTCCCATGTTGGTTTCATCTTCACTATAGGTTTCGTGAACATTTGACAAAGATGTTTGAACTTGCCAATATAAACCTGTCCTCCATTTGCACCTCTAAATCCTTCTTTTAACAATACTTTTACAACTGAAACAACTCTACATTGTGTATATGAAGGAGCAAACTCAAGTTGCTTGATTTCTTGAACTTGAAGGGACTGAAATTCACTTATAACTGCTGCTAACCCTTGACAAAACATATGACAAACATATAACTATGCTGCAACTCACCTTCTAGAGATACCTTGTGCAATTACAATTAAAATGGATCAGTCTTCCCAGTAGATTGGTCACACTCTTCCCCCTGCACTGTGTTTACCAACAACTTACCTTGCTTAACTTTCCCATTAGAATCAAATTCACTCTCTTCAAAAAACTTTAAATGATTGTTCCTTTGCATTGGTAAGAACTCTTTTTGACTCATTCACATCACACTTGCCCCTACTTTTGGATTTTTATCTTCCTTCTCTATAGTTTGGACAAACTCCTTTTCATCCACAAACATAGCAATAGAACCCATTTGTGATTCATGACTTTCCTCTTCCTCAAATGGCTTTTTCTCTTCCTTCACCAACAAATATTCTTCAATGTCTGGTCCTGCTATCCTCTCCTGCATCCTTTTCTTTTGAATGATCTCCTTGATGGGCCATTTTACCTTCTTCCTTATTGGTAAATGCCAACCACTTTCTTGTTTTTCTCTCTCAAGAAGCTACTGCATCTCAAGTTCCATTCTTGTTTCCATTTGTTCCAAGTCTTGTCTCAGCTCTGCTATGTCTTGCTCAATATTAATTTATTTTACCTTCTCATCCTTCTCCTTTATCTATCTTTCCTCTCTTTTCCTCTCTTGTTGCTTGCTTGCCAACTTCGTACTCTTCGAGTCTCCAGGAACTAATCTTGTTAGCATTTCCATTCTTCTTTCTCATGCAAGTCTATTTCACCTTACTTCTTCTCAATGCTTCTTATCTTTGTGATACCTCACCTTAGGCCCCTTTCTTTTCCCTTGGCCTAGTCTTTTGGCATCCATGTTCTTCTCTTCAACCTATTAAAACAAGATAATACACAAATTCGCAAAACTTCCTTGGCTAGATCTTTGGGCTCTAATACGAATTTGATGTAGAGTAGGGGCAAACACAAAGGTTTTCAACAAAATAGGATAGTGATCTTAGTCTCCATGGTTATAGACTCCATTGGTGCACACTGTCTTCCTAGGCGTAGGGAAACTACCAGGATTAGAACCAGGACAAAAAGATAATGCCAAACCCTCAACAATTCCTTAAAGGCTTAAATGAAACATAGATTCACTCCAATGTGAGTTCCCAACAAGAATCCACACTCACCTTTCATAAATTCAAAACTCTTCCCAAATGACACATGCTCCTTAAGGGCTACAAAGCACAAATAAGGTATCAACACCACAAACTCCTTAATCAACACATGGAACACCTTAAACATAATGGAAATGACATATTGAGAACAAAGATGGCTCACAAGAACTCATTCTCTTCAATTTTCTTGACATTCCTTTGTAAATAGGCCTAATTTTTAGTAGTACTTCAAATTGACAAAACTTGGCACAATTTCCCAGAAAAGTTTGATCTCTAGAACACAAGAAAAGATTTGAGTAATCTTTTTGGTCTTACTCAACATACCAAGAAATCAGATAGGGTTGGTGTGAAAGGACATGTTCAAATCATGACTGTCCTAGTCCCTAGGCCTAATTGCTTGAACAAACTTGCTAGTAGCAAATTGGGTTTTTCGGCCATAATTTTTAGTGTAGACATGATATCAAGAATGTAAACATAGTTTTAGACACCCATTTAAACCTTATACAACATATATTAGAATCAAGGTAGTTTACTTTGTATGGAAACCTTCAAAAATTGATTTGTTTGCTCACTATTACCCTAACTAGGGTTTTAGACCTATTTGTAGTAAAATGGGCATAACTTGCTTGAAACACAATGAAATAGATGCAATAAAAATAAGTATGAAGTAGACTCAATTATCTTTGATTTGTGATTGGTCTCATGCCATGAAACAACTGTACATGTCCATACCAGTCACCAGAATGGAGAAAAACGTAGCAAAATGTAGAAAATAGAGATGTTTTATTATTCCAACTTCAAGATTTTCATCAACCACCATCTCCTACCCTTGTATTCAACCTTATAGATCCTTTTTAAGGAATTTCTAGTATATTCCCAATAGTTACAAACTAATTTTCAACTTCCTACCATTCATCTTCCACTTTGGCAACAGTTACAGTTTTTGCATTTTTGACAATTTAACAACACCTAATCTCCTAGGACCTCATCTAGACTCTTACAAACATGAAAATGGTCCATAAGAACCTTATTACATGAGGGGAACACAAAAACCAAAACAAAATGATTCTTTTTTCCTCTTGGAGGCATGGGTGCCCTGCACCAGTCCTACTAGGATCGAGTGAATAAAGAAATTTAGTTCCATCCCACATGGGCCGCATAGACTTTAGACATCCTAGATTCCAAAACAATATTTTGAACTTGAACAACCCACCAAATCAGAATACACAAGGGAGCATGGGTCTATCTGACACAAAACCTAATGACTCAAATGCTAGGCTATGAGAAAACATGACATATAAATGTCTCAAGTCCGTATGCAATAGGTTAGCTTCACAAATATAGGCATATGGACAAGGCATGATACATGATATTCTTGAGTCCATGAAAAAAAAGCACAAAGCATGATAAAGCTAGTAGAGTCATAATATTTTAAACATAAGCACATGACCATAAATACATAAGAGCAATCAAAATAAGAACAAAATCATAAACCCTACTATGAATTCTCAAACTTGGGGTGAAACTAAGACAAACCACAAAATTCTTGAGCCATCAAGACACATACATGACATGAAAAAATAGTGCCAAGGCTTGGGTACAAATAAATAACCCTAGTATAAATTCTTAGATCAATTATAATTATAGGGTTGATAGAGTATCAAGGTGTTTTCCCAATCTTGATCTTGTCTATATATAATTCAATTCTAGTTTGACTTTGTCTTTTTGCCTTGTCCTTGTATTGTGTTCACAAGTCCAAGTCATTTCCCTCCTCTATTGGCAATTTTCTCTTTCCTTGAACTCAAGGTATTGGGGCTTTTTTCTAAATTTCCTTCATTATTAGTATTCTTGTGTTTTCTTGAACTTGACTTATCTTTCGATGTTATTGGGAAAATTCCCGATCAGCGAACTTGTCAGAAATTTTTTGAGTTCACGAACTCTATCAGTAAAAATTTTAGTATGTGAACCCCTAAATTTCTTGATAACCTCTACTCATGTCTTGTCACTTCTTCATCAAATTTTCTTTATCAATTTTCTTTGCCTTTTGTTAACTTAACCCATGTGTATTTGTCTTAGTTCTTGATTTATCAATTTTGTCGATAAGCCGATATTTTGACAAACCAATGACTTGTATTCGGTTCATGTCAAGTCTTTTTCCCCGATAAAGGAGAAACATTGTTTAGTCATGGGTTTTCTCTAAGGTTCACATAAGGTAACTTTTTCTGACCAATGTTATAATTTCTAAGCCTTGCAAAGTTTATCTGAGAATTGCATGGTTTGTGAAATCTTCAAATCACCAATAAAGTGACAAATAAATACAATTAGGGAGATATGAAGTTCATGAAGTCAACTTTTTGCCAACTAAGTGAACACAAAAGTTAGAGGTTTAGTTCATACAATGGAAAGTTTGCCGACAAATAAGTTCAGCGACAACCAAATTTGTTGATTAAGTAAAAGGTGAGATGTTTACGCAAAGTGAAAACTCTCGATAAAGTGTCTCAACATATTGAGAGAAGGCAACATTTACTATATTGGATCTTTTAATGTTATAACCCTACCCCACCATTTTTTTCACCTTATAAAGTAATATTCTCTTAATGCATTTTTCACAATTGCTATTGAGAATGCTTTATTGGGAGCCAAACCAGAGTCTATCTAGCTACTCCTTTCTCATAAGCATCACATTCGAGGTAAGTGCACTATTTGTTTGCCTTTTGAGTTGAATATTTACTATTAGCTAGCAGTGGGGGGGGGTTCCTTACCTTTAATGACTTGTGGAATCCCATTTTTCTTGACCATTAACCATAGCTCCCTCCTGCCTAACTTAAAACCCTTGGTCATTAACATAGTCAACAAACTTACTCATTGGTTACTTGGGTCTATCAAGATGAAATACAAGTATCAAGGGTTGGACATTTCTTTCATCACCGAGAATGAGTTGGCTAGGGTAAAATATATCAATTTGGGGCACATTGACCTCAAGGAATTTTGGGCTAGAATGAATGCCAACATGAGAACACCTATTACTCAAAAGACCTTAGATAGTGGACTAGAACACATGGGTGGTTTTCCCCTTGCAGTCCAATGCACATACCTAATCATAGATTGCATTCAAAATTATCACGCTAGAATCTGAGAGATCAGGATAGTGAGGCAAGATAATTTTGTAGATAAATACCAATGCCATCAATGATAGATTGGGTTTACCAGTGCATGAGGAATATGCTAAGGTGTGATAGGAAACTGATTGGAATTTCTTTCTTGATGGAAATAAAATGTGAAAAGACTCCATTGCTATCACATGGTTGAAGAAGGAAAAGAAGGGTGAGTCAAATTTGCCCAAAACTTTAGTCAGAGCCCTATTTAAAGATGACATTTCAGACATCATCACATTATTACATAGGGTAGTGGGTAGTGAAGACTCTAATGATTTTGCCTATTGGATGTGCCAATTCATTCTTGTTATTTGTACTGGGAAGCAACATATTGACTAGTCCCAAATTATTAGTGAGAATTTGCATGTTCAAATGGTCAATTTCTAGTCTAGGGGTAAGAAGTTCCACATGTGCTCCTATTTGATTTATTTACTAGACACAACCCAACAAGTTTGGTTAGGATTGGACATTGTTGTTCCCATGACCTAAGATTCACATGTCTATGATTATTTCCCTCAATTGCAAGAGGAGAATGGTAATAAAGTTTATAGGAGGGTTAATGATTCCTTTCTAATGCTAATGGTGAAGAAGATTTATGAAAACCCTAAAATTAGAATTTCAACTGAAGCAACCAATTAGGCACTGATGAGGTTTGGAAGTTATTTCATTCAGTATGAATAATATGCATATATCAGGATAGGTGGATTTGAATTTCTATCTCAAAAGATACCTTGATATCCATCTAATTACTTTGTATTTTTGAAGTATGTAGACAAGCATACCTTGCTGGTAAAAGATATTATGATTCTAAGAAGGGATATTCCTTTCCATTCAAGTTAACCCACTACACATGTATTGATCCAGAGAATGCTAAAAATATGGATAGACTACTAGCTAAGCTTCATTTACCATCTTTTAGCTCCAAGAGTTTCTTTGATAGAAAAGATTTTGTGAAGAAGAATCTCTATTTTCCCATGCTAAGAGAGCACAAACCTCACTTGAAGGATTTTTGGGCTGACTGTGTAGATGAATTTGAAGTGAGAAGAAGAGATCGGTCAAGCTTAACCTTGGACCAAATGAGAATTTACCAACTTGATTGGAATCTCCCCAACTTGGTGGATGATTACACTAATTTGATTGACCCTACCTTTATTGTTGAGAATTCCAAACTCCTACCTAATGTTGATTGGACTGTAGATGAAATAATGGATATTAAGACTAGATCTTATTTTGTATTGCATAGAATCTAGTAGTGGCTAAGATCTAAAGTGGATGGTGGTGGTGTAGGTTCTCCTTCTCATAAGGAGCAATTCAAAGAAGAGCAACAAGTATCTACATGTGCTTCTAACCCTAGTACTCCTGTTACTATTCAAGCTACTAATTTACAATCTCTGGCTATAGATTGGGGTGATTGAGAAAGGCCTTATTAGAAAGTAGATTTGAAATAATCTAGTGAGAAGAGTATCCATCTTCCCAAGAAGAAGCTAAAAACCAAAAAATTCCTAAACCCCCATGCTAATAAACTTCCAAAATAAAGGAAGGTACTACAGGATGAAGAGGACAGAGGGACAATACCCACTTCATATCATGATACAACTCCTCCTACAAGCTCCCTAGATGGAACATTTCAAACTCCTTCTCCTCAACAATAACAAGTAGTAGATAATACTCCTAAAATAGACAAGATATCTCATGTGGCTTCAGGTGATTATTTAGTAATGGCCACCCTTGCTTGGTTAAAAATGAAAGTTGGAAATAATAGGAGATATTCCCTAATTATTGACAAAGAGTTTGATGCAATAGCAAGACTATTGAAATTGGTATCTACTCCTAAGAAATCCAAGAGGATGTGAAGGCTTATGGTGGATCAAGTTTTAAAACACCAATATGTGGAGATTGTTGAGCCTATGGTAGACAAAAAAATGAAATATGTGCCTGTAGATGACTTTCATGTTAGTATGGTAGATCTAGGACTGCCTTTTGTACAGGGGGACATCCATAATGCTAAACTTTCTATGGAAATTTTGGCCACCCTATTAGAGGAAAGGGAAAAAGAGGATGAGATATTGGAGGACCAGGTAAATATTTTGACTTCATATACTAAATCCATTGTTGATGCCACTTCCTAGCCTATAGATGCTACTAATAACATTCCTAAAGGTGTGAGTACTGAGGTCATTGATCAGATCAATAAATATAAATTTTTGGGAAAGGCAGTAGAAGAGTGGGTAGAAAAACTAATTGTAAATGGGCTTCTTTTCATTCATGATTCCTTTCTCTTGTATACCAATATCTCCAGCATATAGACTAAAATTTTGAATGACCTAAAAGTGATCAAGAAAGAAGAAGCTATGTTGTATGTGGACAAAAATGGGCTAACTATGGTAAAATTGGATTCTAGTATTTTGGTTGCAGAGCAAGTTATAGATAAACCTAGAGAGAATGGTTCAGTTAAATGGATGACTATAGTAGAATGAAATTTAAGCATGGTGATTTACAATATTTGACTGACTTGAAAAATCTTGCCAAGAACAATAGGTCTTATTTGCTTGACCTCAGAAGGGCTTGTGTTTCTTTGGGGGTAGATATTTATGATGAGACCGAATCCAATCTATTAGATGTTGATGTCATCAAATAAGATTTCAAAGACATGTTAACTGAGGAATTGATGGTTAAAGAAGATGCAATTGGTAACTCTATGGAGAAATTAAACAATGTGGCCACCTATTTATTGAGCTTCAAGAAAGATGTGTTAGAAATGCAAAGAAAATATGAAGAAGCTAGTGGTATGCTACAAGTGTGGAAAACAAGATTGATGGTTACTAGAATTTTCAATGCTAAAGGTTTCATCTCTATCTTACATAAATTTAAATTTTTGCAAGCCAAGATGGACGCTACTCAAAAAATAGGGTGTCAAATGGAGAAAAATGACATAGATGGACAAGTTTTCTAGGAGGAGAAAATTGGACTAGATGCATTGGATGGAGAAGATAAAGATGTGTCGTCTTAAGATTTTCATTGGACTTTCATACTTTGTTAAGTTATGTTGAGACTTATGTTATTATTATTTGAGACTATGTCTCCTTTGGGTTTCAAGAAACTTTATTTTATTTTAATTGTTAGTTATATAAGATAGTTAAACAAGAAAAAGTTTGTTCCCACACTTTTACTAGAAAATGTATAAGTAAAAGAGGGTGTAGATCTTTTTTGGTGAATTTTTCTTTTCATGAATAGATCACTAGACGTTGAAATTTAATCTCAAAAAGAAAAGGGCATATTTTATGTAGCATATTTGATGTCATTTTGAAAGGAACAAAGTATTTTGTTCTAATTTATTTCATCATTATCTCTATGAGACATTTATTCTTTGTATGTTGGATGTATGGTGTGGTGAAAATATGATATATATGTGGCTCTATGTGAAATATTGATAACATGCTTCCTTTATAATTGCATTACCATTTTAGTGTCTTCTTTCATACATTAGAAATTGATGTGGTATATGGTGATTCAGTTATTGTGATTTGCTTACTATTATTCCTCCATTCGTGTGTCTAGAAGATAAAATGGATTATCTCAATCATTGTGAGTTAGAGTCTTACCTGTAGTACATTCTATATTGTAGTTTTGTTATAGTTTTTTAGTTGTGGGAAAACTCCCTTTCTCTGCTTTCAGGTTAAAAGCGTACCAAAAATTATAAAATTTCATCATATGAAGGGAGTTGTGCCTTCTAAAATATTGAAAGGGCAATTTACAAAACTTTCCAACTGTTAGTGGAGTTTGTTACCATGAACTAGGCGAGTCTTATACTATACAAGAGGTGATAAAATCTATTCACTAACACAAGGCAAACAAGCAACTAGAATTATGCACATTTAGGGCACATGACAAAAAAGATAAAGTGGTAAATCACCATCGAAGGACCAAACAAACATAAGGATGAAAAATGTTAAGTAGGTAAAAGAGTGACCAACATGTAGAAAATAAGGAAGGTATGAACAAGCACATGAGTAAAGGTATAAATCAAGGAGAAATGGAAATAAGAATATTTCCCCTGATGGGGGTGAATAAGAGTGGAACCAAATATAGAAAGTGAAATGAGCATGTAAAGAATAACATGTGAAAGAAAAGTAGAAAATCAAAGGAAAAACGTAATATCCAAGCTATAGGTATATCAGTATATATTCTAGAATAGTGCTCATGAATGATTGAAAAAAATTAGAGGCTCAACCTTTTCATCCATGTGATCATGATTATTTTCTTCATTTGAGAGGCCATTGTCATCCTAACAAAAATCATTGAATTTGTCTTCATGTTCCTTTTCTTTTTGTTCTTTGTTTTCCTTTTCTATTACATGTGCTTCTTCTTTGTATTCCTTCATGCTAGCTATAGACACATGATCTATAGATGTAGCATTTGGAATTTTCTTTCTCTCCCATTCTTGATTCATAATGTGTGGTGGTGGAAATATAGGTATTTGATGCAACAAAACTTCTTTCTTCAATTACTAAATAGTCTTTGGCACATGAACTTGGGTATTTATGTCACATGAACTTGGGTATTTATGTCACTTTTATTTCTTTCTTTTGTTCTTATTTTTGTTTTTTGGCTCTTTATGTTTTGTTTGTTTATTTTTCTTGAAATATGTCCTGATATACCTCATGATTTCCTTTTTAATCTTCATAGGGAGTTTATTTCAAAGTTGGGACATATGTGCCTAAAGTGATTAAACTCCACATTTGGTTTGTATCTATCTCTTGAAATCTTAACAATGCCTCCATGAATGAATTTTATGTATTGGTGTACTATTAAAAGAACCACTTTAAATTTAGCTAGCCATGTTCCACTAGGTAATATGGAAGATTTATCATTTGTAGGAATGACATGACATAAGACTTGTATATATTTATATCCAAACTTTAGCAACAAGATGACACAATAGAAAGTGTTATTTCATATTTCATTTATCGCCTCTAGATACATGCTTTAATGAGCATAATCTTTTGGCTTGATGCATGTATGCATAAGGAAATATTTTGTGCATATATTGTATTGATTTATGGGATCAACAATAACATCATGAATATCAATATCATGAAACTTTTCTATTATGTGTATTAGTCTATAATGAATATTCTATGGTATTTAATTATCATAGAAAGTAATTGGTAAAGTATGTCCAAGAGTAGAACAAGATGTGGTGTCAGTTTTAATGGCCCCCACAAAATCTTGCTCATGTGATATATTTTTATTGTCAACATGTTCATCATCTACCACCTGTATCATGTATGTCAACACTATTTGAATGATTTGGAAATAGATTTTTGTAAATTTAGAATCAAATATTGGGAGGTCAAATTGATGGATTGCCATTTTCATTAATTCCTCCAACTTTATTCATGTTGTTATCAATGAGATTGTGTACCTTGTCTTTAAGGCCTCTGAAATATTGAGCATACTAAACTATAACTTGATGAAAATTGAAAAATGGTTGGCAATTGTATGCCCTAGGAAGTGGTTTATTGGGATCCAATACACAAACAATGGGGAGGGACTAAGTTAGTACATGATAAACTTTGAAGCACATCATCCATGGATTTTTTAAGCTTAGTAAATTGACTAGGAGCATTTGTTTTGAATAAAGGAAAATTAGAGTTAATAACAACTTTATGAATATTTTTCATGTCACTACCCTTGGTAAAGTTGCTTTACTTTCACTACATTAAAATGTGCATAACATTTTCACTTGATAACCCATAGTTGACATTTCTTGCTAGAAATTTGGATTTGATAGTTTTTACATTTGAAAATAAATCCATGAAAGATAAAAATCTATTAAGTACACATTGGTTGAAATTGATTTACATATTCCCTTAATAAAATCATGTAAGGGAGTAATCATCTTAGAGCATAAGCATTGAAACTGTATGACAAATTGTTGATGTGTTCATTTTATTCTTGTACACACTAAAATAGATCATAAACTATAACTCTAAGGTCCATGTTATTTTTTAATTTCTTCAAGAACACTTTATTCGAATGATCAAATATGTGAATAGACCAATGTTACAAGACTTGGACTTGACTTAGACTTGATAAGATAATTTTTGACCTAGACTTAGACTTTGTGCTTAGACTTAGCCAAGACATGGAAAATTAAAAAATCAATGATATTAAAACTTTTATCTTGCACCCTTCAATAAATAAACTTTAAAGACATAACAAGCTAATCAAATAGAGGCTATTTTAATCACATACAAAAGTCTACATTGATCACATGAGTATAAAAGTAGATTTTAGTTGAAGGAACAAACATTTTTAAATAGATAAATATTGTCAAGTGTATACAAAACTCATGGATTATGAAATTCATGGCATCAATACAAATATCAAAACCAAAAGTATAAGTATGGCCTAGGGGAGCCTATATCAATCATCCTAACATCCATAGTTATACAACAAGCCTTACATGGACATCTAAGATATGTTTTCAGTGATGTTGTAGCCATAATATCTACCTATGTATCAAATACACCAACATCCAAGGGGTCTACTCATACTCTAGCATCCTCTTCAGCCATGGTTACTACCTCTACCTCTAGATCTACCTAATCAACCCATGCAAGGTCGTCACTAAAGATGGGATCGTTAACCTCAATGATCCAAAGTGATGATGGATTGACCTCCTCTAGAGTGATGGGAGATAAGTTGGTACCCAGGATTTGTTTATGATAGAGATAAAGGTTCTAATTATCATAAATAAGATTATTCAACCTTGCACTGAGAACTTGTTGCACTTCATTGAGACTATGTGCTCAAACATATGATAATTGTACTCACATCTTGAAGTGTTGCATGATTTTATCAAGACAAAATTTGCAATACTTCAAAGATTTGGCACCTAGAACCAAACCTTTCCCACCATACATTTTTAATGAGAAGAAAAAAGAACTCAATATCATTGTTTAACTTTGAGTTTCAACATTAACATAAAAAATGAAGAGTTTAACTTTTTAAACTTAAATTACACCCTTAATAGAATTTCACTTAGTTGTAATCTTGTTCAAGTTTCCTTTCATATGTCTTGTGCAAAAAGGTTCCCTTGTCCAAGTTTGTAGATATTAATCTCAAATATAATCTTTACTCAAAGCTAAGGATTAGGTACCATCCTCTCTATGACTACTTAGAGCCCACTCAAAATCTCCTCATTAGTCTCGAAATCTAGGTGGAATTGGAACATTGGATGCAAGAAATAGGTAGGTACATGTAAGTTCTTGTGAAGCTAATGGTACCATAGTCAATCAATAATGTCTCATATAGCATAATTATTATCCTAAACCCTAGCATAAATAGATCTAATTTCCTCATTGGCACTATCCATACCCTCATATACACAACCTATTGCTGATTTTTCCCCATCAATAAGGAAAATAACTAAAGGCTCTATAAATCACAATTATTATTAAACATTACCATAAATAAGTGCCAATAAAATAAAACAAATAAAATGGAAATATGAACAAAAATAGGATGGACATATCAACTTACCGCTATGATCTCGTTCATTGAATGATAGAAGTTATGCTCATTGAAAACCTAATCAACCATGCCAACCCTTGCATTGGTCCTTAGCATATGAAGATGTAGACTAGTCCTTAATAACGAACTTGCATCTCAAAGAAACCTTTGATTAAATTAAATTTTGCAACATGTTAAGGTTTGTTACAAATTGGGTTATGCGAGGATGAGCCAACTCCTTTGTGTCCATAGATTTCCTCATTAGGTTGAAGACCCAAGCATGGTATTGTATGTATTTGGAAATTTTTTATTATGCTCCACACATGGTTTGATCCATGTTATTTTACCAAAATTCTCTAATATGAGGTCAAGGAAATGAGCAACACAAGGAGTCCAAAATAAGGATGGGTGCTTGTTCATGAGAAGTCTACATACAACAACATAATTTGCTACATAATATGTAACAATTTTCACAACATTCTCCTCACACACCTTGGCCAAGACTTCCTTCAAAATATCATAAAGGAATTCAACATTTTTTATGTTTCTTGAAGCATTAATAGATTTTAAGAAAACTATAAGAAAGAAACAATAAAATTTGAAATCCTTATGTTAATCAGTAAAATAGAAATTAAAAATTTTAGTCACTAAATTAATGGATTTGTAAAAGTGCAATCACCTAAGGAAGAAACAAGGAAATTTAACAATATTATATTACTCCTATCTATCCAACCATCATTCATGATGGTGAAACCCTTACTCCATATCCCACATTGCTCATCAATTTTGACCTTCACATCGGCCACCTTTTGAGTCAAAATGGAGCCCTTTATCTCCTCACCATTAGGGGATTTGACCCTGTCCCATGAATAGTAATCGCATTTACCATATTTTTTTAATAAGGAGACTTAAAATAATAATATAAACAAAATGTATTATAAAATTTAGAGTTTATATTCTAAAAACTCCTAAATTCAAAAATTCAAGAGAGAAATCAATATACTTTAAAATAAAAAGAATAATTCATAACTTGGATGCATGAAATGGAATGGTACAATATAACCAAAGTTCTTATATTGTACTCATTATTGCATCATGCTTGTCCTTGTTCCAACCCATGCTTTCAAGCAAAGTTACCATATTTGTATGGAAATTGACCAAATCTAGGTCCAGTTTGAACTCGGTGTGTGATCTAGTCCAATTCTCCTAGGGGTCCAAGTATGGTGCAACCAAAAAGGGATGCGTTCATCTTGGGCAAACTCGAAACAAACTTGTTGTAGAAATAATGAATCCATCGTGAACCCGATGTGAACCCACAAATTTTTGACATTTTTTTTATTTTTTATTTTGTTATTTTTTTCATATTTTCTAACCCTTGACTTAGACCAATTCATCATTAAATGAATTCTTAACCATAAAAAGATATTTCAAACACCAAAACAAAGTTATTTTACCTCATTTTGTTTGCAAAAGACAAATAGCATCCTGAAAGCTTGAACTTTCATTCTTGCTTGTGATTCAACAAAGGGACTTGAAGATTGATTGTTGAAGGTTAAAAATTGATTGAACATATTCGCTGCCAAGAAGATCATAGAAGGAGATTTCAGAAAAGTGGTAATTTTTTTGTTTGCAATTATTTTACAAATAAACTCTTTTTCTTTGCTTTCAATGTCTTGTTTTCTTTTCATTTTTATTAGTTTCTATAAATGTAACACTATGCTTAACATATTAAATGAGTTATATATATATATTTTTAAATTTATCTTTTTTAATGTGTTGTTTATAAACTTGTTACCACAAGAATTACAATGGTAGCTAGTTCTATCTCCATATCAAAACATAAATCCAAAACTAATCTAAATTCACCTCTCTCAAAATATTTTGATATGATACAACTAGTTCCAGGTGGTGGGGGGTATATTTGGAAGTGCAATCGGTGTGATGTTAGGTATTCAAGTTCATATAGTTGAGTGAAATCCCATTTTTGTAACATCCCTAGGATAGGCATCAAAGCTTGCCTAGGAAAGAATGATAGTATGTGCCACCAGAGAAAGTGATGGCATATATCAATAAGCAACAACAAGGAGATAAAGTACTAGGTTGTAAACAAAGTTTAGCTAAGAGAAAATCTCATGGAATGAATCCCCCATCCAATCCCACTATTGTGGCAGGGAGCCACCCATTTTTGGTCACTCCTCAAGAACAACCCACTAGTACTACAAATAAGAGACAAAAGGGCCTTTTAGAAATGATGCTCAAGATATATTTCTGACCAACACATTGAGAGATGTATTAATGCAAATGGGTCATCATTCAATATTATACACTCATCATATTGGTAAGAGATGGTGTAAAAATTAGTGAGGATCCAAAATGGTATAAGGGCCTAGGTTATGACAAGGTGCGTGGGACCTTATTTGAAAATAAGTTCAGGGTTCTAGAAGATTCTATTGGAGTAATTGGTAACACTGAGAGGGGGGGTGAATCAGTGTTACATGAAACAAAACAAATTTTCACACTTTATTATGGATTTGAACATCAAACATGAATGTTGTTTTCAATACTCATTAATGCATGAACTAGTGTGTTAAAAAGATAAGTGATCATGTAATATGAACATATGAATCAAATAGCAAATAACAAATTAACACTATGAAGCAGAGGACAAATAACATAACATAGAGATTTTTAGCACTGGAAATCCTCTGGGGTAGGAAATCACTCAATGAAAATGCCTCACTAGCTTATTTAAATAATCTGTCTCACTAGCTACAAAAGTGTCTCATTGACCTTTTAATATTGCCTCACTAGCTTGCATTCATTCCTGCCTCACTGGCTTGCTTTCAGTTCTTCCTCACTTGCTTGCTTTCATTTCTACCTCAGTGGCTTGTCATAACCAATACAATGAATAATATAATCAATTACAGAGGGATACTCTGTTTCACTGAAACTCAATAACTCTGGTATAACATCAAAAACAATGCTTTCCATGTCATCTATTTTCAACATTACATTGAAGCATAAGAAAGGAGTCAAGAATAAAGTTGCAGATGCTTTGAGTAGGAGAGTTCTAACAGTCAACCAGATTCAGTTAGAAAGTGGTGGCATTGATTCACTAAAGACCATGTATGAGACTGATGAAGATTTTGGAGAGATATATCATGTATGTACTTCTTTTGGAGAGAAATATCATGCTGAATTCTCTGAATTTTTGATTCAGGATGGATTGTTGTTCAAAGGTGGACAGTTATGTATTCCAAGGTGTTCTATGAGGTTAAACATCATTAAGGAGAAACATTGTGGAGCTATGGTAGGTCATTTTGGTCTAGATAAGACTCTTGATCTTGTCCGAAGACATTACTTTTGGCCTAAGTTACAATCAGATGTCAGAAAGTTTGTAGAGACATGTGTGATATGTCAGAAAGCTAAAGGCAGGTTGACTAATGCAGGTTTATATCAGCCCTTACCCATTCCTTCCAGACCATGGGAAAGCATAAGTATGGATTTTGTCTTGGGTTTACCAAGGACAAGGAAAGGGTTTGATAGTGTTTTTGTTGTAGTGGATAGATTCAGCAAAATGGCACATTTCTTGCCATGCAAAACCACTGATGATGCTTCATACATTACAGATTTATTTTTCAGGGAGATTGTCAGAATCCATGGATTGCCATTGAGTATAGTGTCAGATAGGGATGTGAAGTTTATTGGTCACTTCTGGAGAACTCTTTGGAGGAAACTTGGAACAAATTTGTCTTTTTCCTCTGCATATCATCCTCAAACAGATGGACAGACTGAAGTAGTGAACCGTTCCTTAGGAAATTTGCTTAGATGTTTGACAAAACAACATGGAGAAAAGTGGGATAATATTCTATCTCAAGCTAAATTTTCCTATAATGATACTGTCAATAGGAGCACAGGGAAATCACCTTTCCAGATAGTTTATGGTATGCATCCAAGAGGAATTTTGGAATTGAGAGATCTACCTACAGTAGACCCTGTTAGTGCAGAAGGAGAAGCTTTTGCAGAAGCCATCAAAGAGGTCCATGATCAAGTCAAGACCCAAATACAACAAACCACCTTGAAGTATAAGGAATATGCTGATAAAAAGAAGAAGGATGTACAGTTTGATGTTGGAGATTTGGTATGGGTTCATTTGAAGAAGGACAGACTTCCTAAGGGAAAATATACTAAACTTATGCAGAGAAAAGTTGGACCATGTCAGATTTTGCACAAGCATGGACAGAATGCTTATGAGATACAACTCCCCTCTAATCTTGGTTTGTCCCCTATATTCAATGTATGTGATTTAACTCCATACAAGTCTTATCCAGATGCAGATCAGGAACTCCTACAGGATACCGTCCATGATAACATTCCCAAGCATGATCCTCCACAGTTGCAGAAGGTTTTGGACACCCGAGTGGTCAAACAGACCCAGAACAAACAGTACTTGGAGTATCTAGTCTCTTGGAAGGGAAAACCTAATTCTGAAGCAGTATGGATGACTGAAGAACAGATCCAGAAACATGGTGCAGATCTTCATACTCTCATCTCAAGTGGACTTGAGATTTCTTCTTCTGGGGAGTATGGTGCAGGAGCACCCCTACAAGACAGGATATTGTTCGCATGACAGGACATTAGTCTATTTTTAGCATGTTTGATTTCATAATGTAATAAGGTCCATTGGACCAATGCATATGTATTAGATCAGCCTAGGAGAGTGTGCAGGTAGTTAGAGCTCGTGATCAGGTTGTATGAGCTGTCCTCTCCCAGCCGCTTGGAAGCTCCCAGCCGTTGGGAATCGAGTTGGTAGTACTCGTAGGATATTGCTATAAATAACTCAGATCAGTAGGGTTTGATATCATATTAGAGAATATCATATCAGAGAGAGAGTAGTAGTTGTGTTATGTTGTACTGGTGATTGAGTGAGATCCAGAGATTAGCCCAGACATTGTGAAACATTGTTGTAGAAACAGGACATTTGTGTTTCATCTAAATAAGATCTCATCAATTGCATTATCTAGTTTATCAGTTGTTTATGTTTTGATTTCTATTCTGATCACAGGTTAATGGATTCTTTCAACCCTTCCACCGGTTGATTCTGTGAATTGGTGGAATGGTCATGTATGATAGTTTAGTTTGCATTTTAGTTTTCTGCATTTCATTGTTTGAGAGATCGATTGGTAGCATGCTATGAATCAACCTAGCATCCTCATGTGCTAGGTTCAGGAAGATAAACTGTTAAGTTTTGATCTGAAGGTGATCCGGCCCGATCATCATATTTCCTTTGTGAAATTGTGTGGTTCTGTGAGTTTGCATGCAGCTGATGGATATACAGGGATCTGCATGTGCTTTTCCAAATGGAGTGAATCGTATCGTCATCTACGAGTATATCGCTATCCGGATCGGGTTATGAAGCTGACGAAGACTGTATGTTTCAAGTGCATCAGGATGATATAAGTCAGATATATACTCAGTGTGTATATCGTCGTCAGGATCATCTTTCGTGTGTATCCATCATCCGCATATCGCTATCGCATGCAGGAGTGGAAGTTCACTTTTTGGCTAAGGACCGGAGAGGTCATCATCAGGATATTAGAAAGCTCACCGGATATTCATTATCATGTTGCGGAGGATATAAGTGTCTTATATCCTGTTGACATCATCATCAGGTGCATTGACATCATCATCGGGTGCAAGTGACATCATCGTCATCAGGATATTACGAATATCACCCTATGCAAGTTTATCCTGCTGTCGCTAAGTGTTTTGGCATCGGCGTAAGTCATCGGCATAAAGTTTGGTTAACATCATCAGGATGCTTCAATATGACCAGATAAGTCATATCCTGATGCTGTTGTTTGAGTAGTCGGATATCGGGGTGACGTAAGCATCAAAGGAAAGGTGCTTGAAGTTGTCGTCATCAGGATATATCAGAGGAACCAGATATTTTATATCCTGCTGATGAAGGTGATGCTGAACATCATGATAATGAAGATAGAGTTTGGCGGTAAGATGAACAGTGAACATCAGGAGGATGTTTGCGCTTACCGAATGTGATGATGATGCTGATAGCTGAATATGATGATGCTGCTGACAGGTGAAAGGCGAAAGGCAATAAGGAAGTGAACAGTAGTTAGCAGGAGGATATTTCATGCTCGTTCGAAATATGATGATGCTGTCTGTGTTAGCAAGAAATATGATGATGATGATAAGCCGATAGGTATTATAACATGCTGGTTGTATTAATGACTCCTCCTTCCCATTTGTAAGCTTCTGTTGCGTTTACCTCTGCATCATAGTTACAATCAGATGTCAGAAAGTTTGTGGAGACATGTGTGATATGTCAGAAAGCTAAAGGCAGGTCGACTAATGCAGGTTTATATCAGCCCTTACCCATTCCTTCCAGACCATGGGAAAGCATAAGTATGGATTTTGTCCTGGGTTTACCAAGGACAAGGAAAGGGTTTGACAGTGTTTTTGTTGTAGTGGATAGATTCAGAAAATGGCACATTTCTTGCCATGCAAAACCACTGCTGATGCTTCATACATTGCAGATTTATTTTTCAGGGAGATTGTCAGAATCCATGGATTGCCATTGAGCATAGTGTCAGATAGGGATGTGAAGTTTATTGGTCACTTCTGGAGAACTCTTTGGAGGAAACTTGGAACAAATTTGTCTTTTTCCTCTGCATATCATCCTCAAATGGATGGACAAACTGAAGTAGTGAATCGTTCCTTAGGAAATTTGCTTAGATGTTTGACAAAACAACATGGAGAAAAGTGGGATAATATTCTATCTCAAGCTGAATTTTCATAGAATGATACTGTCAATAGGAGCACAGGGAAATCACCTTTTCAGATAGTTTATGGTATGCATCCAAGAGGAATTTTGGAATTGAGAGATCTACCTATAGTAGACCCTATTAGTGCAGAAGGAGAAGCTTTTGCAGAAGCCATCAAAGAGGTTCATGATCAAGTCAAGACCCAACTGCAACAAACCACCTTGAAGTATAAGGAATATGCTGATAAAAAGAAGAAGGATGTACAGTTTGATGTTGAAGATTTGGTATGGGTTCATTTGAAGAAGGACAGACTTCCTAAGGGAAAATATACTAAACTTATGCAAAGAAAAGTTGGACCATGTCAGATCTTGCACAAGCATGGACAGAATGCTTATGAGATACAACTCCCACCTGATCTTGGTTTGTCCCCTATATTCAATGTATGTGATTTAACCCCATACAAGTCTTATCCAGATGCAGATCAGGATCTCCTATAGGATACAGTTGATGATGACATTCCCAAGCATGATCCTCCACAGTTGTAGAAGGGTTTGGACACCAGAGTGGTCAAACAGACCCGGAACAAACAGTACCTGGAGTATCTAGTCTCTTGGAAGGGAAAACCTAATTCTGAAGCAGTCTGGATGACTGAAGAGAAGATCCAGAAACATGGTGCAGATCTTCATACTCTCATCTCAAGTGGACTTGAGATTTCTTCTTCTGGGGAGTATGGTGCAGGAGCACCCCTACAAGATAGGATATAGGTTCATTGTCCGCATGACAGGACATTAGTCTATTTTTAGCATGTTTGACTTCATGATGTAGTAAGGTCCATTGGACCAATGCTATGTATTAGATTAGCCTAGGAGAGTGTGCAGGCAGTTAGAGTTCATGATCAGGTTGTCTGAGCTGTCCTCTCCCAGCCGCTGGGAATCGAGTTGGTAGTACTCGTAGGATATTGCTATAAATAACTCAGATCAGTTAGGGTTTGATAATATATCATATCAGAGAGTAGTAGTTATGTTATGTTGTACTGGTGATTGAGTGAGATCCAGAGATCAGTCCAGACATTGTGAAACTTTGTTGTAGAAACAGGACATTTGTGTTTCATCTAAATAAGATCTCATCAATTACATTATCTGGTTTATCAGCTGTTTATGTTTTGATTTCTGTTCGGATTACAGGTTAATGGATACTTTCAACCCTTCCACCGGTTGATTCTGTGAATCGGTGGAATGGTCATGCATGTTAGTTTAGGTTGTATTTTAGTTTTCTGTTTATGCATTTCATTGTTTGAGAGATCAGTTGGTAGCATGCTATGAATCAACCTAGCATCCTCATGTGCTAGGGATTAGGAAGATAAACTGTTAAGTTTTGATTTGAAGGTGATCCGCCTGATCATCATGTTTTCTTTGTGAAATTGTGCGGTTCTGTGAGTTTACATACAGCTGACGGATATACAGGGATCTGCATGTGCTTTTCCAGCCGGAGTGAATCGCATCGACATCTGTGAGTATATCGCTATCCAGATCGGGTTATGAAGCTGACGAAGACTGTATGTTTCAAGTGCATTAGGATGATATAGGTTAGATATATACTCAGTGTGTATATCATCGTCAGGATCATCTTTCGTGTGTACCCATCATCCGCATATCGCTATCGTATGCGGGAGGAAAAATCATTTTTTTGGCTAAGGACCGGAGAGGTCATCATCAGGATATTAAGAGATCATCTGGATATTCATTATCATGTTGCGGAGGATATAAGTGTCTTATATCCTGTTGACATCATCATCAGGTGCATTGACATCATCATCAGGTGCATGTGACGTCATCGTCATCAGGATATTGCGAATATCACTCTATACAAGTTTATCGTGCTGTCGCTAAGTGTTTTGGCATCGGCGTAAGTCATCGGCATAAAGTTTGGGTAACATCATCAGGATGTTTCAATATGACCAGATAAGTCATATCATGAAGCTGTTGGTTGAGTAGTCGGATATCGGGGTGATGTAAGCATCGAAGGAAAGGTGCTTGAAGTTGTCGTCATCAGGATATATCGGAGGAACCGGATATTTTATATCCTACTGATGAAGGTGATGTTGAACATCATGATGAAGAAGATAGAGTTTGGCGGTAAGATGAACAGTAGTTAGCAGTGTTGATGACTGTTTTGATGCAATCATAACAATAAGTTAAAATTCACATAAAATGAACTAAAACTATACTTGAAAGACAAGAAGGAATCATTTGGTGATTTAACTAATCCCAAGTCTACAATGGTTCGGTTGGTCAAGTTCAGTTGGTCAATGTGAAGCTGTAATGTTCAAGGGGCCTTACGTAGTTTAGGTTTGTTTTGTGGTTTACTGGACTAAGAATATGCAAAGAGGTCATAGATTTCAACAAGTATTCTGTTCATTTGCATACAAGTGATACCGGGCTGCAAGTTTCAGAGGGTTTTCTTGGATTTTTTGCAGCTTTCTTCTTTATCTATTTATGAAAACTGTCTACTTATAGCTCTGTTATGCATGCTTCTTCAAATTTGAGACAATTTCCTTTAGATTTCTACGTTTTCAGCTAAATATTTCAGATGGGTTGGGAAAAGTTAGAAAGATCTAATCTATACCTCACTTAATCTACAGAAGGATCTAAGTGTTTCTGTTATGCACTATGTAAATACCACAGTAGTCTGATCAAATCCACAGTAAAAACCCTAAATGTAAGTTCTGAGCATTTTCACAAACATACATTTAAAATTGCAAGCTCTCAAAGAAGATATTTCAAAACACAAAGAAGAGCAGGAGAACACTCAGAAGATAGATGCAGAACTCCAGATTCTATTGTATTAGAAACGAATAGCCATACATGATTTACAATGTAAGAATGACTCTTAGTTTCATTGATCATACTACAGAGAACTTACAAGCTTTACAGATACAGTAAGGCAGCCAGACATTCCACGCGCACCTTACTGCAGACAAACAGGCGACCTCCTTCCTCTACTTCTAAACTATTCTAACTTGCTGTATGTTCCTAAAAAAGAAATTCTGTTGTAGCCACTATTGCTTTCCTAAAATCCCTGTTGTAAAGTATTACAGTGTAGAGAGGCACAATATAAAGACATTCTGATTATCCTCACTACAGCAAAAAACCTAACTGAACCCCTGGTTCAAACCCCTAGTTACAGCAATAAATGCAGGTGAACCAGTTCTCAAAAATATCTCAGAGCAGTGGTCAAATCTGGGCGAAATATTGCCCCTTCTGAGAAGTTCCGGCAGCTGGGTAATAACTTATGTTTGTCTTTTGTGATAATACCCTCAGCTGCAACCTTCTTCTTTACTTGAATGGCCTTGACCTTTTGCATTTCATCTCTATCTTCTTGCTCCTGAGATCAGATCTTCTGCCTCCATGAGGTCACTGTGCTGACTTTCCAGCTGCTTCCTCAACTGCAAGCCTGCAAGACAAGACAAGCAATAAGTTTCACATTTATCATAAAAACAATATGAAATTAAAATAACCATTTAAACCCAGGTGACTGCGCAAGATGGAGAAAATCGGATCCAGAAATCCTCTCAAAACGCGTCAAAAAATGCGTTCAGACCGCTCAAGATTCACGGGTCAACCATCGCTGACCGAAAAATGCCAGAGGCGCCCAAAAAAATGCTTTAAAATTCCACCGCCTCATTTCCCGCCCATCGGCATGACTATCCCTGTCGGTGCGTCAAAAAACAGGTTAGTCGATATACCTCATCATCATGATATTCTGGAAATATGATGCATTCCCTCCTGAAGGTCCAGATGAATGTCATCATGATGTTTCGCTTCTGCATATCGGGGAAAAGAACAACATCATCATCATCATCATGTTGAAGAAGAATAGGAGGATATGAATATAATCATGCTGCCGAGGAAAGGAAGATGATGGTGACGTCATCATGATATTCGGGCTTTATTGAAATGCTAAGGATGACGTCATCATCTTGTTCGGTTAAGATCAGGGGGATATTTGTGATATCGGGTCACCTAAGGAGCATGATCAGGATGATGAAGTGAATATGACCCTTTCGCGGCCAAGGTAACCCTCTCGAGAAAAAAATCAGCATGATGAAGAGCATCATCATATTTGCTTTTGTCGAACATAGAATAAGACATCATCATCATATTTCGCGAACCAGATCGTGTTTTGGAAAATATCCTGTTGAAAGAAAAAATGATGATGATGATCATCAGGATATTGGCTTCTTCGTTTATCAGATCGGGATGACGTCATCATCATGTTCGGGTCCTTTGTTAAACTTAAAACATGACGTCATCATGATATTTCGCCAACCGGATCATGTTTGGGAAAAATCCTGCCGAAGGGAAAATGTGATGATGATGATCATCAGGATACTAGCAAAAGGTTGTATTTCATCGGCAGGAGGACTTCACGAAATATCAGGTGGACAAACAAGATCATGATGATCTTGACAACAGGATAAAAAATATAATGATGACCCTCCTCATCGAATTATCATGATGACGTCATCATGATATTTCATCTTCGAAGCACAAGGATGAGTTGAGGTCATCATGATATTTGCGCCAGGGTGATATGTAAAATATGATGATGCTGTTGAGAAATGCAATATCGACCTCTTCCAAATAGATAGGGTGATCATGCTGATATTACAAAAAGGGCGATCAGGAGGATAAGAACATGATGATCGTCTTTATCGAATTATGATGATGATGCCCTCATCACTTAGCGAATTTTAGCGAATGACCCTCGTGAAAGATCAGGATGATGATCATGATGTTGCAAAAGGAGACCAGGAGGATATGAAGTTGTCATCATCATATTTCAAACTTCAGCAAATATCATGATGATGACGTTCCGATAGGTTTATAGCATGTGCATGTAAATATGCCGATGATGATTTTTCTAAGTCTGGGTGATCAGCATGATAATATAAGATCAGGTAATGTTGAATTATCATGATGATGCTTGCGATACAAAAGACCACTTCGACGGGGAACTTACCTTGACTTAAAGCCGATGTCATCATGATATTTGAACCTCAGGATATTGTCGGGGGGGTGCGTTTCAAATATGATGATGATGTCCTCATACAGCAAAACCAAGTTTATAAAATATGACGCTCCTAAGAAAATCATGATGCTGATGATGCGCCTGAGGCCATTTGACGGGTAAAGGGAACTACCACCTAAAATTGATGTCCGGATATTGCGACTGCATGATTTTTAGCGGGTGATAGACCAAGATCATGATGATCCTGTCAACATGACTTAGGATATAAAAATATGATGATCCTCCTGCGAATATCAGGTTTGACCAAGACTTTGACCGTGCATAACTTCCACATATGGACGAATTTTTAAGTGAAGTAAAAGGCAAACCTGCATGGAATTTCAAGCTCTTTTAAAATATGAGGTCACAGAAACAAAATATGAACTTTGACAAACAGACCTCATGATGATGACCTACCTTATCATATATCATGATGATGATGCACCTGACCTTCATTTTTACCAGACCGCCAGGAAGCAAAAAAAACACAAGCAGAAGCAAAAAGCAAGACATCAGCAGGGGTCCCCATTTTGCTAAGGAGCATAATGGGGCGTGTTGTGAACATCACAACAAGCAGGAGGATATTTCATGCCTCTTCGAAATATGATGATGCTGTCTGAGTTAGCAAGAAATATGATGATGATGATAAGCCGATAGGATTTTAACATGCTGGTTGTGTTAATGACTCCTCCTTTCCATTTGTAAGCTTCTGTTGTGTTTTACCTCTGCATCATAGTGGTATCAGAGCAAAGGAAGGATCTTCTGGAAAAGATAAGGATATAGCAGGATGTCAGGTGACGAAGGAACATCTGAGATGCCGGCAAGGATGACCAACGTTGAGTTGGCAGTTCTGGTGAAGAAACAGATTGCAGAGAGCAAGGCCGTGAAGGCTCAGAATCAGGAATTGAAGGATGAGTTAGCGAAGTTGAGGAGCAGAGTAGGTTCTGGTAGAGAAGAAGATAGGGAAGAAGAAGAGATCCCTAGTTGGAATGAGGAGGTCGTTCCTGCAGACCAGAGACCACTGTTGAACGCCTTCAAGGCCATGGAGAGGAGAACCATGGATGTGAAACTGGTTTTGCCAGTGTTTACAGGAAAGATGGAGCCTGATTTAGTGATGGAGGGGATAGACTGCTTGAACAATTTCTTTGAAACAGAGGAGATACCAGAACAATAGAGGGTGAAAATAGCCCAGTCAAAAATGAAAGAAGCTGCCTTGACATGGTGGAATTTCGTCCAAGATGATAGAGTACATGAAGGAAAGTGTAGAGTCACTACATGGAAGAAAATGATGGCATTAGTAAAGGAAGGTTATGTCCCATTGGATTACAGTATCCAATTACACAAGAGGAAGCAAAACCTGAAGCAGAAGGAGCTAGATGTCAGCTCATATACAGAAGAATTCATGAAACTTTGTATGAAAACAAAGGTAAAGGAAAGTGAAGAAGAGAAGGTAGCCAGATACCTTAATGGATTGAGGTTCAACATTCAGGAAGATTTAAGTCTGCATAATCCAGATACAGTTCAGAAATGCTTTCAGTTGGCATTGAAAGTGGAAGAGAAGTTAAAGAGAAAACAAGAACAACACAATAGAGGAAGAGGAAGACAACAAAGGGGTGGAAGAGGTCCTTTTAGAGGTAGAGGACATGGACATGGATATCAAGGAGAATCCAATCATGACAATAGTAAGGGAAAATTATAGTCAGCAAGGAAACTTCAGAGGTAGAAGACCTTTCAGAGGAAGATCCCAGGGCAGAGGATCCATCAGATGTTATAACTATAACAAAGAAGGCCATATAGCCAGCAGATGTCCAGAAAAGGCCACAAGCTCAACAGGAGAAAGGAGAACAAATCTGATCCAAGAACCTGATAATCAAAGTATGACAGGCTCTACTTCTTTTCAGAGTGTGAATGCTCCTGATAATTATGGATACCCAAAAAGTGGAGAGTCTCTAATGATGAGAAGAACAGTGACTACCATGAAGGTACCTGACAAGGAATCCCCTCAAAGAAAGTCTCTTTTCAGGACTACTTGCAAAGCAGGAGGTAAGGCATGTAAAGTTTTGATTGATTCTGGTTCTACTGAAAATTTTGTGTCTGAAGAAATGGTGACAAAGCTTAAGCTTAAGAGATTGCCTCACCCCTCCCCATATAAAGTCTCATGGCTTACCCAAGGTCAACAGACAATTGTAGAAGAGCAGGCTTGGGTAGAATTTCAGATTGGAGCATATAAGGATAAGTTGTTGTTTGATATTACCACGATGGATGCTTGCAATCTTTTATTTGGTAGACCATGGCAGTATGATTTGAAGGCACAACATGATGGTGTTAGAAACATCTATACAATCACTAAAGATGGTAAGGATATAAAGTTACTACCATTGACGGAGAAGGAGGAGAAATCTAAAGGAAAAGAGGTGAAGGTAATGCTGATGGAAGGTAAACAGTTCATGAAAGAAGTAGCAGCAGAAGGTGCAGTTGCATATGCCCTAATTCCATGTATGAGGGTGAATAAAGAACAGCAGCAAGAAGTCAAGGAAGAGAAGAAGAAAAGGTTTATAGACCCAGCTATCCAAGAGCTATTGGATAAGTACAAAGGTATCATCTCAGAGGGAATGCCAAGATCCCTACCACCTGTCTGGGATATTAGTCACTGCATAGACTTAATTCCAGGGTCAACACTTCCAAACAAAGCAGCCTATAAGCTCACTCCAGAATAGAATGCAGAAGTAGCCAGACAAATTGAAGAATTATTGGATTCAGGTCTGATTGGGAAAAGTTTAAGTCCATGTGCAGTACCAGCTGTACTAGCACCAAAGAAGGAAGGTACTTGGAGGCTTTGCACAGATTCCAGAGCTATTAACAAGATCACAATCAGGTATAGGTTTCCAATCCCTAGGATAGAGGATTTACTTGACTGTTTGGGAAGTGCTAAGTATTTTACAAAAATAGATCTAAAGAGTGGATATCATCAGATCAGGATTAGGCCAGGAGATGAATGGAAAACAGCATTCAAAACTAATGAAGGGTTATATGAGTGGAAGGTTATGCCTTTTGGTTTATCTAATGCACCTAGTACTTTTATGAGGTTGATGAATGAGGTTCAGAAGAGTAGTAGTTGTGTTATGTAGTACTGGTGATTGAGTGAGATGTAGAGATCAGCCCAGACATTGTGAAACATTGTTGTAGAAACAGGACATTTGTGTTTCATCTAAATAAGATCTCATCAATTGCATTATCTGGTTTATCAGCTGTTTATGTTTTGATTTCTGTTCGGATTACAGGTTAATGGATACTTTCAACCCTTCCACCGGTTGATTCTGTGAATCGGTGGAATGGATATGCATGTTAGTTTAGGTTGTATTTTAGTTTTCTGTTTATGCATTTCATTGTTTGAGAGATCAGTTGGTAGCATGCCATTAATCAACCTAGCATCCTCATGTGCTAGGGTTTAGGAAGATAAACTGTTAAGTTTTGATCTGAAGGTGATCTAGCCTGATCATCATGTTTTCTGTGTGAAATTGTGCGGTTCTGTGAGTTTACATACAGCTGACGGATATACAGGGATCTGCATGTGCTTTTCCAGCCGGAGTGAATCGCATCGACATCTGTGAGTATATCGCTATCTGGATCGGGTTATGAAGCTGACGAAGACTGTATGTTTCAAGTGCATCAGGATGATATAGGTTGGATATATACTCAGTGTGTATATCATCGTCAGGATCATCTTTCGTGTGTACCCATCATCCGCATATCGCTAACGTATGCGGGAGGAAAAATCATTTTTTTGGCTAAGGACCGGAGAGGTCATCATTAGGATATTAAGAGATCCCTAGTTGGAACGAGGAGGTCGTTCCTGCAGACCAGAGACCACTGTTGAATGCCCTCAAGGCCATGGAGAGGAGAACCATGGATGTGAAACTGGATTTGCCAGTGTTTACAGGAAAGATGGAGCCTGATTCAGTGATGGAGTGGATAGACTGCTTGAACAATTTCTTTGAAACAGAGGAGATACCAGAACAACAGAGGGTGAAAATAGCCCAGTCAAAAATGAAAGAAGCTGCCTTGACATGGTGGAATTTCGGCCAAGATGATAGAGTACAGGAAGGAAAGCGTAGAGTCACTACATGGAAGAAAATGATGGCATTAGTAAAGGAAGCTTATGTCCCATTGGATTACAGTATCCAATTACACAAGAGGAAGCAAAACCTGAAGCAGAAGGAGCTAGATGTCAGCTCATATACAGAAGAATTCATGAAACTTTGTATGAAAACAAAGGTAAAGGAAAGTGAAGAAGAGAAGGTAGCCAGATACCTTAATGGATTGAGGTTCAACATTCAGGAAGATTTAAGTCTGCATAATCCAGATACAGTTCAGAAATGCTTTCAGTTGGCATTGAAAGTGGAAGAGAAGTTAAAGAGAAAACAAGAACAACACAATAGAGGAAGAGGAAGACAACAAAGGGGTGGAAGAGGTCCTTTTAGAGGTAGAGGACATGGACATGGATATCAAGGAGAATCCAGTCATGACAATAGTAAGGGAAATAATAGTCAGAACCAGGGGGAAAATTATAGTCAACAAGGAAACTTTAGAGGTAGAAGACCTTTCAGAGGAAGATCCCAGGGCAGAGGATCCATCAGATGTTATAACTGTAACAAAGAAGGCCATATAGCCAGTAGATGTCCAGAAAAGGCCACAAGCTCAACATGAGAAAGGAGAACAAATCTGATCCAAGAACCTGATAATCAAAGTATGACAGGCTCTACTTCTTTTCAGAGTGTGAATGCTCCTGATAATTATGGATACCCAGAAAGTGGAGAGTCTCTAATGATGAGAAGAATAGTGACTACCATGAAGGTACCTGACAAGGAATCCCTTCAAAGAAAGTCTCTTTTCAGGACTATTTGCAAAGCAGGAGGTAAGGCATGTAAAGTTTTAATTGATTCTGGTTCTACTGAAAATTTTGTGTCTGAAGAAATGGTGACAAAGCTTAAGCTTAAGAGATTGCCTCACCCCTCCCCATATAAAGTCTCATGGCTTACCCAAGGTCAGCAGACAACTGTAGAAGAGCAGGCTTGGGTAGAATTTCAGATTGGAGCATATAAGGATAAGTTGTTGTTTGATATTACCACGATGGATGCTTGCAATCTTTTATTTGGTAGACCATGGCAGTATGTTTTGAAGGCACAACATGATGGTGTTAGAAACATCTATACAATCAATAAAGATGGTACGGATATAAAGTTACTACCATTGACGGAGAAGGAGGAGAAATCTAAAGGAAAAGAGGTGAAGGTAATGCTGATGGAAGGTAAACAATTCATGAAAGAAATAGCAGCAGAAGGTGCAGTTGCATATGCCCTAATCCCATGTATGAGGGTGAATAAAGAACAGTAGCAAGAAGTCAAGGAAGAGAAAAAGCAAAGGTTCATAGACCCAGCTATCCAAGAGCTATTGGATAAGTACAAAGGTATCATCTCAGAGGGAATGCCAAGATCCCTACCACCTGTCAGAGATATTAGTCACTGCATAGACTTAATCCCAGGGTCAACACTTCCAAACAAAGTAGCCTATAAGCTAACTCCAGAACAGAATGCAGAAGTAGCCAGACAAATTGAAAAATTATTGGATTCAGGTCTGATTGGGAAAAGTTTAAGTCCATGTGCAGTACCAGCTGTACTAGCACCAAAGAAGGAAGGTACTTGGAGGCTTTGCACAGATTCCAGAGCTATTAACAAGATCACAATCAGGTATAGATTTCCAATCCCTAGGATAGAGGATTTACTTGACTGTTTGGGAGGTGCTAAGTATTTTACAAAAATAGATCTAAAGAGTGGATATCATCAGATCAGGATTAGACCAGGAGATGAATGGAAAACAGCATTCAAAACTAATGAAGGGTTATATGAATGGAAGGTTATGCCTTTTGGTTTATCTAATGCACCTAGTACTTTTATGAGGTTGATGAATGAGGTTTTGAAAGAGTTCATTGGTAAGTTTGTCATAGTATATCTAGATGACATTCTGATTTTCAGCAACACAAAAGAAGAACATCTCAGATACATAGATTTCATTCTTAAGAGGTTACATGAAGAGCAGCTGATGATAAATTTAGACAAGTGTTTGTTCATGCAAGAGGAGATCACATATTTGGGTTTTGTCATTTCACAAGGAAAGTTACAAATGGATAAGGAGAAGGTAAGTGCCATATTGTCTTGGCCAACCCCAAAGACTATGAATGATGTCAGAAGTTTCCATGGGTTAGCAACCTTCTACAGGAAGTTTATAAGAGGGTTTAGTCATATTTGTGCACCCATGCTTGATACCATCCAAGGAGGACAGAAGTGCAGATTTGTTTGGACTCAAGGAACAGATGATTCTTTTGAAACATTGAAGAAGAAGGTGGCACAGCAACCAGTCCTTGCACTTCTAGACTTTAATAAAATCTTTCAGGTGGAATGTGATGCCAGTCACATGGCCATTGGAGCAGTACTCAGCCAAGAAGGTAGACCTATTGCATTTTTCAGTGAGAAGCTCAATGATGCTAAAAAGAGGTATTCCTCATATGATTTGGAAATGTATGCTTTAGTCCAGTCACTCAAGAAATGGAGGCATTACTTGATGCCAAAGGAATTCATAGTATTCACAGATAACCAGGCTCTGAGTTTCATAAACAGCCAGGAAAAGCTGAACCACAGACACATGAAATGGGTAGAAACCTTACAAGCTTTTACTTTTACATTGAAGCATAAGAAAGGAGTCAAGAATAAAGTTGCAGATGCTTTGAGCAGGAGAGTTCTAACAGTCAACCAGATTCAGTTAGAAAGTGTTGGCATTGATTCACTAAAGACCATGTATGAGACTGATGAAGATTTTGGAGAGATATATCATGTATGTACTTCTTTTGGAGAGAAATATCATGCTGAATTCTCTGAATTTTTGATTCAGGATGGATTGTTGTTCAAAGGTGGACAGTTATGTATTCCAAGGTGTTCTATGAGGTTAAACATCATTAAGGAGAAACATTGTGGAGCTATGGCAGGTCATTTTGGTCTAGATAAGACTCTTGATCTTGTCTGAAGACATTACTTTTGGCCTAAGTTACAATCAGATGTCAGAAAGTTTGTAGAGACATGTGTGATATGTCAGAAAGCTAAAGGCAGGTCGACTAATGCAGGTTTATATCAGCCCTTACCCATTCCTTCCAGACCATGGGAAAGCATAAGTATGGATTTTGTCTTGGGTTTACCAAGGACAAGGAAAGGGTTTGACAGTGTTTTTGTTGTAGTGGATAGATTCAGCAAAATGGCACATTTCTTGCCATGCAAAACCACTGCTGATGCTTCATACATTGCAGATTTATTTTTCAGGGAGATTGTCAGAATCCATGGATTGCCATTGAGTATAGTGTCAGATAGGGATGTGAAGTTTATTGGTCACTTCTAGAGAACTCTTCGGAGGAAACTTGGAACAAATTTGTCTTTTTCCTCTGCATATCATCCTCAAACGGATGGACAGACTGAAGTAGTGAACCGTTCCTTAGGAAATTTGCTTAGATGTTTGACAAAACAACATGGAGAAAAGTGGGATAATATTCTATCTCAAGCTGAATTTTCCTATAATGATACTGTCAATAGGAGCACAGGGAAATCACCTTTCCAGATAGTTTATGGTATGCATCCAAGAGGAATTTTGGAATTGAGAGATCTACCTACAGTAAACCCTGTTAGTGCAGAAGGAGAAGCTTTTGCAGAAGCCATCAAAGAGGTCCATGATCAAGTCAAGACCCAACTACAACAAACCACCTTGAAGTATAAGGAATATGCTAATAAAAAGAAGAAGGATGTACAGTTTGATGTTGGAGATTTGGTATGGGTTCATTTGAAGAAGGACAGACTTCCTAAGGGAAAATATACTAGACTTATGCAGAGAAAAGTTGGACCATGTTAGATTTTGCACAAGCATGGACAGAATGCTTATGAGATACAACTCCCCTCTGATCTTGGTTTGTCCCCTATATTCAATGTATGTGATTTAACCCCATACAAGTCTTATCCAGATGCAGATCAGGATCTCCTATAGGATACAGTCGATGATGACATTCCCAAGCATGATCCTCCACAGTTGCAGAAGGTTTTGGACACCAGAGTGGTCAAACAGACCCGGAACAAACAGTACTTGAGGTATCTAGTCTCTTGGAAGGGAAAACCTAATTCTGAAGCAGTCTGGATGACTGAAGAGCAGATCCAGAAACATGGTGCAGATCTTCATACTCTCATCTCAAGTGGACTTGAGATTTCTTCTTCTAGGGAGTATGGTGCAGGAGCACCCCTACAAGACAGGATATAGGTTCATTGTCCGCATGACAGGACATTAGTCTATTTTTAGCATGTTTGACTTCATGATGTAATAAGGTCCATTGGACCAATGCTATGTATTAGATCAGCCTAGGAGAGTGTGCAGACAGTTAGAGTACGTGATCAGGTTATCTGTGCTGTCCTCTCCCAGCCGCTCGGAAGCTCCCAGCTGCTAGGAATCGAGTTGGTAGTACTCGTAGGATATTGCTATAAATAACTCAGATCAGTTAGGGTTTGATAATATATCATATCAGAGAGTAGTAGTTATGTTATGTTGTACTGGTGATTGAGTGAGATCCATAGATCAGTCCAGACATTGTGAAACTTTGTTGTAGAAATAGGACATTTGTGTTTCATCTAAATAAGATCTCATCAATTGCATTATCTGGTTTATCAGCTGTTTATGTTTTGATTTCTGTTCGGATTACAGGTTAATGGATTCTTTCAACCCTTCCACCGGTTGATTCTATGAATCGGTGGAATGGTCATGTATGATAGTTTAGTTTGCATTTTAGTTTTCTGCATTTCATTGTTTGAGAGATTGATTGGTAGCATGCTATGAATCAACCTAGCATCCTCATGTGCTAGGTTCAGGAAGATAAACTGTTAAGTTTTGATCTGAAGGTGATCCGGCCCGATCATCATATTTCCTTTGTGAAATTGTGCGGTTCTATGAGTTTGCATGTAGCTGACGGATATACAGGGATCTGCATGTGCTTTTCCAAATGGAGTGAATCATATCGTCA
Organism: Cunninghamia lanceolata; assembly: GCA_027924645.1. NCBI lineage: Eukaryota > Viridiplantae > Streptophyta > Pinopsida > Cupressales > Cupressaceae > Cunninghamia > Cunninghamia lanceolata. Next base: position 2,662,062 of record BSBN01000098.1, on the reverse strand, counting down.
TCTACGAGTATATCGCTATCTGGATCAGGTTATGAAGCTGACGAAGACTGTATGTTTCAAGTGCATCAGGATGATATAAGTCAGATATATACTCAGTGTGTATATCGTCGTCAGGATCATCTTTCGTGTGTATCCATCATCCGCATATCGCTATCGCATGCAGGAGTGGAAGTTCACTTTTTGGCTAAGGACCGGAGAGGTCATCATCAGGATATTAAGAGATCACCCGGATATTCATTATCATGTTGCGGAGGATATAAGTGTCTTATATCCTGTTGACATCATCATCAGGTGCATTGACATCATCATCAGGTGCATGTGACGTCATCGTCATCAGGATATTGCGAATATCACCTGATGCAGAGCAAAACGCAACGGAGGCTAACTAACAGGAAGGAGCTACCAATAATACAAACAACCTGATAAAAATGTCTATCGACTCAGCATCATCATCATATTTCCTAGAAACACCAACAGCATCATCATATTTCGGTCGGGCACAATTATCCTCCTGCCGACTACTGTTCACCTCCTCCGCCTGTCGCCTATCATCATCATCATGATAATCAACGGGCGCGAACATCCTCCGGTTGCACTATTCATCGGGCGCCAAATACAAGTGGCATCATCGTGATATTCGACACCACCTTCGTCAGCAGGATATCTAAATATCCGGTTGCTCCCGATATCCTGATGACGACAACTTAACACCTTTCCTTCGATGCCCCGCTACCCGACGATACAAGCAACAGCATCATGATCTAATTTATCCGGTTGTCTTGGAACCTCCTGATGATGCTTAACAACTTTCTGCCTATGCCGATACACCTCCTGATGATGTTTCACAACTTTCTGCCGAGAGCCTCCGCCGATACCTAAACCCTTAGCGACGACAGGATCAATATGCATAGGGGGATATCTCAATATCCTGATGACGATGACGTCATATCCTGATGACGATGACGTCACACATCATCCTGATGAACTCTTCAATACTTAGACAAAAACTGAACTTTCACACCCGCATCTGCTAGCGATACGCGGATGATGACCTTCTCCGAGAGATGATCCTGACTGCGATATATACACTGAGTATATATCCAACTCAAAACATCCTGATGCACTTGGAACTTGCAGACTTCGACAGCTTCACGACCCGATCCGGATGGCGATGCATTCGCAGATGACGATGCGGCTTGTTCCGACTGGAAACACACATGCAGACTCCTGTGTATCCGTCCACTGCATGTAAACACTCAGAACCGCATAATTTCACAAAGACAATGTGACGACCGGGCCGGATCACCTTCAACCCAAAATCTAACAACTTATCTTTCTATACCTAGCACATGAGGATGCTAGGCTGATTCACAGCATGCTCCTAACAGATCTCTTGAACAATGCAATGCATAAACAGAAAACACAAATGTAACCTAAGCTATGATACAGGACCATTCCACCGATTTCTAGGTTCAACCGGTGGAAGGGTTGAAAGTACCCATCAACTTGCAGACGGAAAGGAAATCAACACAGATACAACTGATACAACCAGATATTGCAAAAGATGAGATCTTATTCAATTGAAATTCAAAAGTCCTGAATACAGATTCACAATGTCTGAACTGCTCTCAACTCAACACAACACCAATACATCTATCAACATCAATCTCAATATCAAATGAACTATTAATATATCTAAACCCTAACAGATCGAAGGTATATATAACAAATCCTTCGAGTACTACCAACTCACTTCCCAGCGGCTGGGAGCTTCCAAGCGGCTGGGAGAGAGGACAGCTCAGATAACCTTATCCCGATCTCTAACTGCCTACACATACTCCTATGCTGATCTAATACATAGCATCGGTCCAATGGACCTTATTACATGAGAAAGTCAAACATACTAAAAATAGGCTATCCTGTCATCATACTGATAATTATCCTATATCCTGATCATGTATGTCATCATGCGGACCTATATCCTGATCATGTGCGGGTGCTCCTGCACCATACTCCCCAAAAGAAGAAATCTCAAGTCCACTTGAGATGAGAGTATCAAGGTCGGCCCCATGTTTCTGTATCTGTTCTGCAGTCATCCATACTGCTTCAGAGTTCGGCTGTCCCTTCCAAGAGACGAGGTACTCCAAGTACTTTTTGTTCCTGGTCTGTTTGACCACTCTAGTGTCCAAAACCTGCTGTAACTGTGGGGGATCATGTTGAGGAATGTCTTCAGCAACTGTATCCTGGAGGATATCCTGATCTGCATCTGAATGAGCCTTGTATGGAGTTAAATCACATATATTGAAGATAGGAGATAAACCAAGATCAGGTGGGAGTTGGATCTCATAAGCATTTTGTCCATGCTTTTGCAAAATCTGACATGGTCCAACTTTCTTTTGCATGAGCTTAGTATACTTCCCCTTAGGAAGCCTGTCTTTCTTCAAGTGAACCCAAACCAAATCTCCAACAGCAAATTGAACATCCTTCTTCCTCTTATCAGCATATTCCTTATATTTCAAGGTAGATTGCTGGAGTTGGGTCTTAACCTGATCATGAACTTCTTTGATTGCTTCAGCAAAAGCTTCTCCATCTGCACTAACAGGATCTGCTGTAGGTAGATCTCGCAGCTCCAAAATTCCCCTGGGATGCATTCCATACACTACCTGAAAAGGCGATTTTCCTGTGCTCCTGTTGACAGTATCATTATATGAAAACTCAGCTTGAGACAGAATATTGTCCCACTTCTCTCCATGCTGTTTTGTCAAGCATCTAAGCAGATTCCCCAAGGAACGGTTCACTACCTCAGTCTGTCCATCCGTTTGAGGATGATATGCAGAGGAAAAAGACAAATTGGTTCCCAGTTTCCTCCAAAGGGTTCTCCAGAAGTGACCCACAAACTTCACATCTCTGTCTGAAACTATGCTCAAAGGCAACCCATGAATTCTGACAATCTCCCTGAAGAATAAATCGGCAATGTATGAGGCATCAGCAGTGGTTTTGCATGGCAAGAAATGTGCCATCTTACTGAATCGATCCACTACAACAAAGACACTGTCAAAGCCTCTCCTGGTCCTTGGTAAACCCAAGACAAAATCCATACTGATGCTTTCCCATGGTCTGGAAGGAATGGGTAAGGGCTGATATAACCCTGCATTAGTTGACCTGCCTTTAGCCTTTTGACATATCACACAGGTTTCTACAAATTTCCTGACATCTAACTGCAACTTAGGCCAGAAATAATGCCTCCTGACCAGATCAAGAGTCTTGTCTAGACCAAAATGACCTGCCATGGCTCCACAATGTTTCTCCTTGATTATATTTAATCTCATGGAACACCTTGGGATACACAACTGTCCACCCTTAAACAACAATCCATCCTGGATCAAGAAGTCAGAGAACTCAGCATGGTATTTCTCCCCAAAAGAAGTACAGACCTGATATATTTCTCCAAAATCTGCATCAGACTCATACATGGTCTTGAGTGAGTCAATACCAACACTCTCTAGCTGAATCTGATTTACTGTGAGAACTCTCCTGCTCAAAGCATCTGCAACTTTGTTCTTAACCCCTTTCTTATGCTTCAAGGTAAAAGTGAAAGACTGTAAGGTCTCTACCCACTTCATATGTCTGTGGTTCAGCTTCTCCTGGCTGTTGATGAAACTCAGAGCCTGGTTATCTGTGAATACTATGAACTCCTTTGGCATCAGGTAATGCCTCCATTTCTTAAGGGACTGAACTAAAGCATACATTTCCAGATCATATGATGAATACCTTCTCTTAGCATCATTGAGCTTTTCACTGAAAAATGCAATTGGTCTACCCTCTTGACTGAGTACTGCTCCAATGGCCATGTGACTGGCATCACACTCTACCTGAAAGATCTTGTTGAAATCTGGAAGTGCAAGGACTGGCTGCTGTGCCACCTTCCTCTTCAATGCCTCAAAGGAATCATCTGCTCCTTGAGTCCAAACAAACCTGCACTTCTGTCCTCCTTTTATGGTATCCAACATGGGTGCACAAATATGACTGAACCCTCTGATAAACTTTCTGTAGAAGGTTGCTAACCCATGGAAACTCCTGACTTCATTCATGGTCTGTGGAGTTGGCCAATTCAATATGGCACTCACCTTCTCCTTGTCCATCTGTAGCTTTCCTTGTGAAATGACAAAACCTAAATAGGTGATCTCCTGTTTCATAAACAGACACTTGTCCAAGTTTATCATCAGCTTCTCTTCATGTAACCTCTTGAGAACCAGGTCTATATGTCTGAGATGTTCTTCTTTGGTGTTACTGAAAATCAGAATGTCATCTAAATAGACTATGACAAACTTACCAATGAATTCCTTCAGAACCTCATTCATCAGCCTCATGAAAGTACTAGGGGCATTAGACAAACCAAAAGGCATAACCTTCCATTCATATAACCCTTCATTTGTTTTGAATGCTGTCTTCCACTCATCACCTGGTCTAATCCTTATCTGATGGTATCCACTCTTCAAATCTATTTTGGTAAAGTACTTAGCACTTCCCAAACAATCAAGTAAATCCTCAATTCTGGGGATTGGAAACCTATACCTGATTGTGATCTTGTTGATGGCTCTGGAATCGGTGCAAAGCCTCCAAGTGCCTTCCTTCTTTGGTGCTAGTACAGCTGGTACTGCACATGGACTCAAACTCTTTCCAATCAGACCTGAATTCATCAATTCTTCAATCTGTCTGGCTACTTCTGCATTCTGTTCTGGGGTAAGCTTATAAGCTGCTTTATTTGGAAGTGTAGACCCTGGAATCAAGTCTATGCAATGACTGATATCTCTGACAGGTGGTAGGGATCTTGGCATTCCCTCTAAGATGACACCTTTGTACTTATCCAACAACTCTTGGACAGCTGGGTCTATCAACCTCGGCTTCTTCTCTTTCTTGCCTGCCTGCTGTTGTTCCTTATTCACACTCATACAGGGGATTAGGGCATATGCAACTGCACCTTCTGCTGCTACTTCTTTCATGAACTGTTTGCCTTCCATCAGCATGACCTTCACCTCTTTTCCTTTAGACTTCTCCTCTTTCTCCTTCAATGGGAATAGTGTTACATCTATACCATCTTTAGTGATTTTATAGGTGTTTTTAACACCATCATGCTGTGCCTTCAAATCATACTGCCATGGTCTACCAAACAAAAGGTTGCAAGCATCCATCTTGGTGATATCAAACAACAACTTATCCTTATATCCACCAATCTGGAATTCTACCCAAGCCTGCTCTTCTACAGTTGTCTGCTGACCTTGAGTAAGCCATGAGACTTTATATGGAGCTGGGTGAGGCAATCTCCTAAGCTTCAGCTTTATCACCATTTCTTCAGACACAAAGTTCTCAGTAGAACCAGAATCAATCAAAACTTTACAAGCCTTACCTCCTGCTTTGCAAGTGGTTCTGAAAAGAGACTTTCTCTGAGGGGCTTCTTTGTCAGGTACCTTCATGGTAGTCACTGTTCTTCTCATCATCAGGGACTCTCCACTTTCTGGATATCCATAATTCTCAGGACCATTCACACTCTGGAAATCATTAGAGCTGGTCCTAGTTTGATTATCAGGTTCATTGACCAGATTTGTCCTCCTTTCTCCTGCTGAGCTTGTGGCCTTGTCTGGACATCTGCTGGCTATATGGCCTTCTTTGTTACAGTTATAGCATCTGATGGATCCTCTGCCCTGGGATCTTCCTCTGTAAGGTCTTCTACCTCTGAAGTTTCCTTGCTGACTGAAATTCTCTCTCTGATTCTGACCATTGTTGCCCTTGCTATTGTCTTGACTGGACTCTCCTTGATATCCCTGTCCATGTCCTCTGCCTCTGAAAGGACCTCTTCCACCTCTTTGTTGTCTTCCTCTTCCTCTGTTGTTCTGATCTTGTTTTCTCTTCAGCTTTTCTTCCACTTTCAATGCCAACTGAAAGCTTTTCTGCACTGTATCTGGGTTATGCAGACTGAGATCTTCCTGAATATTAAACCTCAGTCCATTAAGGTATCTGGCTACCTTTTCTTCTTCACTTTCTTTCACCTTTGTCTTCATACAGAGTTTCATGAACTCTTCTGTATATGAGCTGACATCTAGCTCCTTCTGCTTCACGTTTTGCTTCCTCTTGTGTAACTGGATACTGTAATCCAAAGGAATATAAGCTTCCTTCACCAATTCCATCATCTTCTTCCATGTGGCAACTCTACGTTTTCCCTCCTGTACTCTATCATCCTGAACAAAGTTCCACCATGTCAAGGCATCTTCTTTCATCTTTGACTGTGCTATCTTCACTCTCTGCTGTTCTGGTATCTCCTCTGTTACAAAGAAATTGTTCAAACAATCTATCCATTGCATTACTGAATCAGGGTCCATCTTACCTGTAAACACTAGCAAATCCAGCTTCACATCCATGGTTCTCCTCTCCATGGCCTTGAGGGCGTTCAACAGTGGCCTCTGGTCTGCAGGAACAACCTCCTCGCTCCAATTAGGGATCTCTTCTTCTTCCCTATCATCTTCTCTACCAGAACCTACCCTGCTCCTCAACTTTGCTAACTCATCTTTCAACTCCTGATTCTGAGCCTTCACGGCCTTGCTTTCTGCAATCTGTTTCTTCACCAGAACTGCCAACTTAGCGTTGGTCATCCTTGCTGGAACCTCAGATGTTCCTTCTTCGTCTGACATCCTGCTTATCTTTTCCAAAAGATCCTAACCTTTGCTCTGATACCACTATGATGCAGAGCAAAACGCAATGGAGGCTAACTAACAGGAAGGAGCTGCCAATAATACAAACAACCTGATAAAAATGTCTATCGGCTCAGCATCATCATCATATTTCCTAGAAACACCAACAGCATCATCATATTTCGGTCGGGCACAATTATCCTCCTGCCGACTACTGTTCACCTCCTCCGCCTGTCGCCTATCATCATCATCATGATAATCAACGGGCACGAACATCCTCCGGTTGCACTGTTCATCGGGCGCTAAATACAAGCGGCATCATCATGATATTCGACACCACCTTCGTCAGCAGGATATCCAAATATCCGGTTGCTCCCGATATCCTGATGACGACAACTTAACACCTTTCCTTCGATGCCCCGCTACCTGACGATACAAGCAACAGCATCATGATCTAATTTATCCGGTTGTCTTGGAACCTCCTGATGATGCTTAACAACTTTCTGCCTACGCCGATACACCTCCTGATGATGTTTCACAACTTTCTGCCGAGAGCCTCCGCCGATACCTAAACCCTTAGTGACGACAGGATCAATATGCATAGGGGGATATCTCAATATCCTGATGACGATGACGTCATATCCTGATGACGATGACGTCACACATCATCCTGATGAACTCTTCAATACTTAGACAAAAACTGAACTTTCACACCCGCATCTGCTAGCGATACGCGGATGATGACCTTCTCCGAGAGATGATCCTGACTGCGATATATACACTGAGTATATATCCAACTCAAAACATCCTGATGCACTTGCAACTTGCAGACTTCGACAGCTTCACGACCCGATCCGGATGGCGATGCATTCGCAGATGACGATGCGGCTCGTTCCGACTGGAAACACACATGCAGACTCCTGTGTATCCGTCCACTGCATGTAAACACTCAGAACCGCATAATTTCACAAAGACAATGTGACGACCGGGCCGGATCACCTTCAACCCAAAATCTAACAACTTATCTTTCTATACCTAGCACATGAGGATGCTAGGCTGATTCACAGCATGCTCCTAACAGATCTCTTGAACAATGCAATGCATAAACAGAAAACACAAATGTAACCTAAGCTATGATACAGGACCATTCCACCGATTTTTAGGTTCAACCGGTGGAAGGGTTGAAAGTACCCATCAACTTGCAGACGGAAAGGAAATCAACACAGATACAACTGATACAACCAGATATTGCAAAAGATGAGATCTTATTCAATTGAAATTCAAAAGTCCTGAATACAGATTCACAATGTCTGAACTGCTCTCAACTCAACACAACACCAATACATCTATCAACATCAATCTCAATATCAAATGAACTATCAATATATCTAAACCCTAACAGATCGAAGGTATATATAACAAATCCTTCGAGTACTACCAACTCACTTCCCAGCGGCTGGGAGCTTCCAAGCGGCTGGGAGAGAGGACAGCTCAGATAACCTTATCCCGATCTCTAACTGCCTACACATACTCCTATGCTGATCTAATACATAGCATCGGTCCAATGGACCTTATTACATGAGAAAGTCAAACATACTAAAAATAGGCTATCCTGTCATCATACTGATAATTATCCTATATCCTGATCATGTATGTCATCATGCGGACCTATATCCTGATCATGTGCGGGTGCTCCTGCACCATCACCCTATGCAAGTTTATCCTGCTGTCGCTAAGTGTTTTGGCATCGGCGTAAGTCATCGGCATAAAGTTTGGGTAACATCATCAGGATGTTTCAATATGACCGGATAAGTCATATCATTGATGGAGTGAGGTTGTCAGTGATGTCAAAAAGGTGTACTCAGTTTGTTTGATATTATCAAGACTTGGTTGATCAGTGTAGAGATACATACTTGTTAAAGGATCAGGAGTTGTGTTCATTGCACATAGATGTGGACTTGGTTTGATGTAATGTAGTATTGATGACATAAGGTGTTCTGCATGGATCTGAGAGAGGTTGCTTCATCTCATGGTGATAAGATGGATTGGTGTTATTCATTCTTTGGTAGTATCCATATGATATGCTCTTAATGTTATCCTGCACTAGTTTGATATCATGATCTCCTGAAAATGGTGGTATTGTATATAATGACAGTGGCTTGATACAAATAACATGGAATGGTCTTCATAGTAACAGTTGTGGCTGATCTTCATTTGTTCACAGTTGTGTTGAGATGTCTTTCAGGTTGTCATAGATGTTGGGATTGATCTTCAATCAGGACATTAAAGATCATCATCATAGGCAGGGTTGACTTGATAAATGTTAGCTTATTGATAAATCATACTCACTTTATTGGTGTTCCAAGTGCTTACAGGATCACAGGAATAAATTGGTGACATGCCTTCCTTGTTGGATGATCAGTTACATGAAATCATGTTGATTGTTGCTTCTAATAGTTCACATGGTCTGAGTTGGTTATAGCTCATGGTACAAAATCATAAGTTGCAAGATTTTTGGTTTGATTTTCCTTATCATTATTATGAGCTTCAAGATAGATCTTTATTTCACCACAGACATCTACTTAGTGGATGAAGCCTTTGTATTAAGAGTTTTAATGTTTGGTTTAATTTAAGTGTTTCTCTCTAAGATGTTTTGAAGAAAAAATCCAATACTAAAGTGATCAGTTGGAGGCCCTATTTAATGTTCTCATCATATATTATGGGCTTAATGTTTCTCTTCATTTTTTAAAGAAGGAAACTCTATTTTTAAACCGTCAAGCACTTTTTGTCTATGGCACTGTTGACCGGTTAGCGCAGGTTACAGGTGACTTAAGTCACAACTAAGGGTATCAGACATCGTGGGTGGACCGGCCCTCTTTCCTAGCCACCGAAACCGCAGGTTTGTCTTTATAATAGTTTGAGCGGTAAAAGAAAATCAACGGATAAGTTTAAACCCTAGATGAGCGCGCTTTCAAATATCAACGATCATCATTCAAACTGCCCCTGACTTCCTGCGTTTATGTTTGACGGGCACGGGGACGTCACACTGTTAAGACTGCAGTTATTTTGTTTTTGAAAGCTAATCTTTTAGCATGTTTTGTGGAAGATTTTTTTGACTAATTTTAAGGGATCATCTTCTATTTTTTTAAGAGTTCCCCCGAAGTGTTAATAGCAATAGGAGCTATTATTTCTTTTTATAAAAAATAAGAAAGCATTTTTTTTAGAAGGGTTTCTAAGGAATTTGTTTGTAAGGAAAAGTGAAGAGGGCAGATTGGAATCATCTTACAGAAGATTGATGAATAGTATTCATAAATTCATAAAAAGAGCTCTTTATGAAGATGATTTTTAATGAGAAAGTTTCCTATTTTTTTGAAGCAGATTAAGATTTCATAGAAGTTGAAAAGTTCTTTTATGCAGAGAATTTTTGAAGAGGATCTGAAGATATTATTTGCAGAGAAGTTCAAGAGTTTTTGAAAAGATGATATTTTCTTATAGAGCTCTGATTGATTTTATTAAAGATTTGTCTTATGAGAAAATATGGATCAGAGATTGAAGATTTATTTATTATTTTGTTTGCAATCAGAGATTGTTTGTTTTGCAGGAATATGAATCAAATTTGAAGAGTTTATTTGCAGGAGAATGATGGAATTTGAAAGGTCTTTTGAAGATAAAATTGCACACAGAAGAATATCAAAGATGATCATTTATTTTATGAATAAGATTTTCTTCTTACTTATGGATTGGCATTTGGATTTCTTGATGTTTTTATTATTGAAAATGAAAGGGTTTTTGATTTTATAGAGAGAAGGTGAAATGATTTTGTTTGCAGAGAGGATGTAAATGATTATCTTGTATATAATGGTTTTGCAATTGATGAGTAGGTGTAGTACAGATCAATGATGAACTGACAGGGATTAAATACAGAAACAAAGATTGACAAGGTGATCAGAAAGATAATATGCAATTGCAATGATAATCAGGTGCATTGATTGAATGTATTAAGAAGAATAGAGATGGCATATACAGTGTTGTGAAGTGTTGGATTAGAATACACATTTGATATGCAGTGTTGTTAGAATGCAGTGTTGATTGGATCAGAATAAAGGATTGTTGAGATGTCACATATATTTGTATTGAATGGAAACAGAGTATCCCTCTGATTTGGTTTATAACTTCTATTGGTGATTTGGTTTGCCAGTGAGGCATTGTATTAGCCAGTGAGGCTTATAGGTCAGTGTGACCTTAATATTTGTCAGTGAGACAATTTGTATTGCCAGTGAGGCATGTTTTTCAGTTAAGCCAGTGAGGCAATTCTGGAGTGGTTTTTCTACCCTGATGGGTTTTCCACTCATGCATATCTTATGTTATGATTCATATTAATCTTCCTTGTGTGTGTTTAATTTACTTATGAAGTTTTATTCTCTTTCTGCATTCATAGTCATGAGTATATGTATTTGACAAATCAAAGGTATCATTCATTCCTTGTGCTCAGAAAGTTAAAGTTTGAAAAAGATTAAAGAATTTACACAACACTGATTCACCCCCCCCTCTCAGTGTTGTCCTTAACTCCTACAATCATGATGCTGTTGGTTGAGTAGTCGGATATCGGGGTGACGTAAGCATCGAAGGAAAGGTGCTTGAAGTTGTCGTCATTAGGATATATCGGAGGAACCGGATATTTTATATCCTGCTGATGAAGGTGATGTTGAACATCATGATGAAGAAGATAGAGTTTGGCGGTAAGATGAACAGTAGTTAGCAGGAGGATATTTCATGCCTCTTCGAAATATGATGATGCTATCTGAGTTAGCAAGAAATATGATGATGATGATAAGCCGATAGGATTTTAACATGCTGGTTGTGTTAATGACTCCTCCTTTCACTGTACATCCTTCTTCTTTTTATCAGCATATTCCTTATACCTCAAGGTGGTTTGTTGCAGTTGGGTCTTGACTTGATCATGGACCTCTTTGATGGCTTCTGCAAAAGCTTCTCCTTCGACTATCAGCATCATCATCACATTCGGTAAGCGCAAACATCCTCCTGATGTTCACTGTTCATCTTACCGCCAAACTCTATCTTCATCATCATGATGTTTAGCATCACCTTCATCAGCAGGTTATAAAATATCCGGTTCCTCTGATATATCCTGATGACGACAACTTCAAGCACCTTTCCTTTGATGCTTACGTCACCCCGATATCTGACTACTCAAACAATAGCATCATGATATGACTTATCCGGTCATATTGAAACATCCTGATGATGTTACCCAAACTTTATGCCGATGACTTATGCCGATGCCAAAACACTTAGCGACAGCAGGATAAACTTGCATAGGGTGATATTCGCAATATCCTGATGACGATGACGTCACATGCACCTGATGATGATGTCAACAGGATATAAGACACTTATATCCTCCGCAACATGATAATGAATATCTGGGTGATCTCTTAATATCCTGATGATGACCTCTCCGGTCCTTAGCCAAAAAGTGAACTTCCACTCCTGCATGCGATAGCGATATGCGGATGATGGATACACACAAAAGATGATCTTGACGATGATATACACACTGAGTATATATCCAACCTATATCATCCTGATGCACTTGAAACATACAGTCTTCGTCAGCTTCATAACCCGATCTGGATAGCGATATACTCACAGATGTTGATGCGATTCACTCTGGCTAGAAAAGCACATGCAGATCCCTGTAATCCGAACAGAAATCAAAACATAAATAGCTGATAAACCAAATAATGCAATTGATGAGATCTTATTTAGATGAAACACAAGTGTCCTATTTCTACAACAAAGTTTCACAATGTCTGAACTGATCTCTGGATCTCACTCAATCACCAGTACAACATAACATAACTACTACTCTCTGATATGATATTCTCTGATATGATATCAAACCCTACTGATCTGAGTTATTTATAGCAATATCCTACGAGTACTACCAACTCGATTCCCAGCGGCTGGGAGCTTCCAAGCGGCTGGGAGAGGACAGCTCATACAACCTGATCACGAGCTCTAACTACTTGCACACTCTCCTAGGCTGATCTAATACATATGCATTGGTCCAATGGACCTTATTACATTATGAAATCAAACATGCTAAAAATAGACTAATGTCCTTAGACTAATGTCCTGTCATGCGGACAATATCCTGTCTTGTAGGGGTGCTCCTGCACCATACTCCCCAGAAGAAGAAATCTCAAGTCCACTTGAGATGAGAGTATGAAGATCTGCACCATGTTTCTGGATCTGTTCTTCAGTCATCCATACTGCTTCAGAATTAGGTTTTCCCTTCCAAGAGACTAGATACTCTAAATACTGTTTGTTCCGGGTCTGTTTGACCACTCGGGTGTCCAAAACCTTCTGCAACTGTGGAGGATCATGCTTGGGAATGTTATCATGGACAGTATCCTGTAGGAGTTCCTGATCTGCATCTAGATAAGACTTGTATGGAGTTAAATCACATACATTGAATATAGGGGACAAACCAAGATCAGAGGGGAGTTCTATCTCATTAGCATTCTGTCCATGCTTGTGTAAAATCTGACATGGTCCAACTTTTCTCTGCATAAGTTTAGTATATTTTCCCTTAGGAAGTCTGTCCTTCTTCAAATGAACCCATACCAAATCTCCAACATCAAACTGTACATCCTTCTTCTTTTTATCAGCATATTCCTTATACTTCAAGGTGGTTTGTTGTAGCTGGGTCTTGACTTGATCATGGACCTCTTTGATGGCTTCTACAAAAGCTTCTCCTTCTGCACTAACAGGGTCTACTGTAGGTAGATCTCTCAATTCCAAAATTCCTCTTGGATGCATACCATAAACTATCTGGAAAGGTGATTTCCCTGTGCTCCTATTGACAGTATCATTATAGGAAAATTCAGCTTGAGATAGAATATTATCCCACTTTTCTCCATGTTGTTTTGTCAAACATCTAAGCAAATTTCCTAAGGAACGGTTCACTACTTCAGTCTCTCCATCCGTTTGAGGATGATATGCAGAGGAAAAAGACAAATTTGTTCCAAGTTTCCTCCAAAGAGTTCTCCAGAAGTGACCAATAAACTTCACATCCCTATCTGACACTATGCTCAATGGCAATCCATGGATTCTGACAATCTCCCTGAAAAATAAATCTGCAATGTATGAAGCATCAGCAGTGGTTTTGCATGGCAAGAAATGTACCATTTTGCTGAATCTATCCACTACAACAAAAACACTGTCAAACCCTTTCCTTGTCCTTGGTAAACCCAAGACAAAATCCATACTTATGCTTTCCCATGGTCTGGAAGGAATGGGTAAGGGCTGATATAAACCTGCATTAGTCGACCTGCCTTTAGCTTTCTGACATATCACACATGTCTCCACAAACTTTCTGACATCTGATTGTAACTTAGGCCAAAAGTAATGTCTTCGGACCAGATCAAAAGTCTTATCTAGACCAAAATGACCTGCCATAGCTCCACAATGTTTCTCCTTAATGATGTTTAACCTCATAGAAGACCTTGGAATACATAACTGTCCACCTTTGAACAACAATCCATCCTGAATCAAAAATTCAGAGAATTCAGCATGATATTTCTCTCCAAAAGAAGTACATACATGATATATCTCCCCAAAATCTTGATCAGTCTCATACATGGTCTTTAGTGAATCAATGCCAACACTTTCTAACTGAATCTGGTTGACTGTTAGAACTCTCCTGCTCAAAGCATCTGCAACTTTATTCTTGACTCCTTTCTTATGCTTCAATGTAAAAGTAAAAGCTTGTAAGGTTTCTACCCATTTCATGTGTCTGTGGTTCAGCTTTTCCTGGCTGTTTATGAAACTCAGAGCCTGGTTATCTGTGAATACTATGAATTCCTTTGGCATCAAGTAATGCCTCCATTTCTTGAGTGACTGGACTAAAGCATACATTTCCAAATCATATGAGGAATACCTCTTTTTAGCATCATTGAGCTTCTCACTGAAAAATGCAATAGGTCTACCTTCTTGGCTGAGTACTGCTCTAATGGCCATGTGACTGGCATCACATTCCACCTAAAAGATTTTGTTAAAGTCTGGAAGTGCAAGGACTGGCTACTATGCCACCTTCTTCTTCAATGTTTCAAAACAATCATCTGCTCCTTGAGTCCAAACAAATATGCACTTCTGTCCTCCTTGGATGGTATCAAGCATGGGTGCACAAATATGACTAAACCCTCTTATAAACTTTCTGTAGAAGGTTGCTAACCCATGGAAACTTCTGACATCATTCATAGTCTTTGGGGTTGGCCAAGACAATATAGCACTTACCTTCTCCTTATCCATTTGTAACTTTCCTTGTGAAATGACAAAACCCAAATATGTGATCTCCTCTTGCATGAACAAACACTTGTCTAAATTTATCATCAGTTGCTCTTCATGTAACCTCTTAAGAACCAAATCTATGTGTCTGAGATGTTCTTCTTTTGTGTTGCTGAAAATCAGAATGTCATCTAGATATACTATGACAAATTTACCAATGAACTCTTTCAAAACCTCATTCATCAACCTCATAAAAGTACTAGGTGCATTAGATAAACCAAAAGGCATAACCTTCCACTAATATAACCCTTCATTAGTTTTGAATGCTGTTTTCCATTCATCTCCTGGCCTAATCCTGATCTGATGATATCCACTCTTTAGATCTATTTTTGTAAAATACTTAGCACTTCCCAAACAGTCAAGTAAATCCTCTATCCTAGGGATTGGAAACCTATACCTAATTGTGATCTTGTTAATAGCTCTGGAATCTGTGCAAAGCCTCCAAGTACCTTCCTTCTTTGGTGCTAGTATAGCTGGTACTGCACATGGACTTAAACTTTTCCCAATCAGACCTCAATCCAATAATTCTTCAATTTGTCTGGCTACTTCTGCATTCTATTCTGGAGTGAGCTTATAGGCTGCTTTGTTTGGAAGTGTTAACCCTGGAATTAAGTCTATGCAGTGACTAATATCCTGGACAGGTGGTAGGGATCTTAGCATTCCCTCTGAGATGATACCTTTGTACTTATCCAATAGCTCTTGGATAGCTGGGTCTATAAACCTTTGCTTCTTCTCTTCCTTGACTTCTTGCTACTGTTCTTTATTCACCCTCATACATGGAATTAGGGCATATGCAACTGTACCTTCTGCTGCTACTTCTTTCATGAACTGTTTACCTTCCATCAGCATTACCTTCACCTCTTTTCCTTTAGATTTCCCCTCCTTCTCCGTCAATGGTAGTAACTTTATATCCTTACCATCTTTAGTGATTGTATAGATGTTTCTAACACCATCATGTTGTGCCTTCAAATCATATTGCCATGGTCTACCAAATAAAAGATTGCAAGCATCCATCGTGGTAATATCAAACAACAACTTATCCTTATATGCTCCAATCTGAAATTCTACCCAAGCCTGCTCTTCAATAGTTGTCTGCTGACCTTGGGTAAGCCATGAGACTTTATATGGGGAGGGGTGAGGCAATCTCTTAAGCTTAAGCTTTGTCACCATTTCTTCAGACACAAAATTTTTAGTAGAACCAGAATCAATCAAAACTTTACATGCCTTACCTCCTGCTTTGAAAATAGTCCTGAAAAGAGACTTTCTTTGAGGGGATTCCTTGTCAGGTACCTTCATGGTAGTCACTGTTCTTCTCATCATTAGAGACTCTCCACTTTCTGGGTATCCATAATTATCAGGAGCATTCACACTCTGAAAAGAAGTAGAGCCTGTCATACTTTGATTATCAAGTTCTTGGATCAGATTTGTTCTCCTTTCTCCTGTTGAGCTTGTGGCCTTTTCTGGACATCTGCTGGCTATATGGCCTTCTTTGTTACAGTTATAACATCTGATGGATCCTCTGCCCTGGGATCTTCCTCTGAAAGGTCTTCTACCTCTGAAGTTTCCTTGCTGACTATAATTTTCCCTCTGGTTCTGACTATTGTTTCCCTTACTATTGTCATGACTGGATTCTCCTTGATATCCATGTCCATGTCCTCTACCTCTAAAAGGACCTCTTCCACCCCTTTGTTGTCTTCCTCTTCCTCTATTGTGTTGTTCTTGTTTTCTCTTTAACTTCTCTTCCACTTTCAATGCCAACTGAAAGCATTTCTGAACTGTATCTGGATTATGCAGACTTAAATCTTCCTGAATGTTGAACCTCAATCCATTAAGGTATCTGGCTACCTTCTCTTCTTCACTTTCCTTTACCTTTGTTTTCATACAAAGTTTCATGAATTCTTCTGTATATGAGCTCACATCTAGCTCCTTCTGCTTCAGGTTTTGCTTCCTCTTGTGTAATTAGATACTGTAATCCAATGGGACATAAGCTTCCTTTACTAATGCCATCATCTTCTTCCATGTAGTGACTCTACGCTTTCCTTCCTGTACTCTATCATCTTGGATGAAATTCCACCATGTCAAGGCAGCTTCTTTCATTTTTGACTGGGCTATTTTCACCCTCTGCTGTTCTGGTATCTCCTCTGTTTCAAAGAAATTGTTCAAGGAGTCTATCCACTTCATCACTGAATCAGGTTCCATCTTTCCTGTAAACACTGGAAAATCCAGTTTCACATCCATGGTTCTCCTCTCCATGGCCTTGAGGGCGTTCAACAGTGGTCTCTGGTCTGCAGGAACGACCTCCTCGCTCCAACTAGGGATCTCTTCTTCTTCCCTATCTTCTTCTCTACCAGAACCTACTCTGCTCCTCAACTTCGCTAACTCATCCTTCAATTCCTAATTTTGAGCCTTCACAGCCTTGCTCTCTGCAATCTATTTCTTTACCAGAACCGCCAACTCAACGTTGGTCATCCTTGCCGGCATCTCCGATGTTCCTTCGTCACCTGACATCCTGCTATATCCTGATCTTTTCCAGAAGATCCTTCCTTTGCTCTGATACCACTATGATGCAGAGGTAAACGCAACAGAAGCTTACAAATGGGAAGGAGGAGTCATTAATACAACCAGCATGTTATAATACCTATCGGCTTATCATCATCATCATATTTCAAACAAGCATGAAATATCCTCCTACTAACTACTGTTCACTTCCTTATCGCCTTTCGCCTTTCGCCTGTCAGCAGCATCATCATATTCGGCTATCAGCATCATCATCACATTCGGTAAGCGCAAACATCCTCCTGATGTTCACTATTCATCTTACCACCAAACTCTATCTTCATCATCATGATGTTCAGCATCACCTTCATCAGCAGGATATAAAATATCTGGTTCCTCCGATATATCCTGATGACGACAACTTCAAGCACCTTTCCTTTGATGCTTACGTCACCCCAATATCTGACTACTCAAACAACAGCATCAGGATATGACTTATCCGGTCATATTGAAGCATCCTGATGATGTTAACCAAACTTTATGCCGATGACTTACGCCGACGCCAAAACACTTAGCGACAGCAGGATAAACTTGCATAGGGTGATATTCGCAATATCCTGATGACGATGACGTCACTTGCACCCGATGATGATGTCAATGCACCTAATGATGATGTCAACAGGATATAAGACACTTATATCCTCCGCAACATGATAATGAATATCCGGTGAGCTTTCTAATATCCTGATGATGACCTCTCCAGTCCTTAGCCAAAAAGTGAGCTTCCACTCCTGCATGCGATAGCGATATGCGGATGATGGATACACATGAAAGATGATCCTGACGACGATATACACACTGAGTATATATCCAACCTATATCATCCTGATGCACTTGAAACATACAATCTTCGTCAGCTTCACAACCCGATCCGGATAGCGATATACTCACAGATGATGATGCGATTCATTCCGTCTGGAAAAGCACATGCAGATCCATGTATATCCGTCAGCTGCATGCAAACTCACAGAACCGCACAATTTCACAAAGGAAATATGATGATCGGGCCGGATCACCTTCAGATCAAAACATAACAGTTTATCTTCCTGAACCTAGCACATGAGGATGCTAGGTTGATTCATAGCATGCTACCAATCGATCTCTCAAACAATGAAATGCAGAAAATTAAAATGCAAACTAAACTATCATACATGACCATTCCATCGATTCACAGAATCAACCGGTGGAAGGGTTGAAAGAATCCATTAACCTGTAATCAGAACGAAAATCAAAACATAAACAGCTGATAAACCAGATAATGCAATTGATGAGATCTTATTCAGATGAACCACAAATGTCCTATTTCTACAACAATGTTTCACAATGTCTGGACTGATCTCTGGATCTCACTCAATCACCAGTACAACATAACACAACTACTACTCTCTTCTCTATGATATGATATGATATCTAACCCTAACTGATCTAAGTTATTTGTAGCAATATCCTACGAGTACTACCAACTCGATTCCCAGCGGCTGGGAGCTTCCAAGCGGCTGGGAGAGGACAGCTCATACAACCTGATCACGAGCTCTAACTACCTGCACACTCTCCTAGGCTGATCTAATACATATGCATTGGTCCAGTGGACCTTATTACATTATGAAATCAAACATGCTAAAAATAGACTAATGTCCTTAGACTAATGTCCTGTCATGCGGACAATATCCTGTCTTTTAGGGGTGCTCCTGCACCATACTCCCCAGAAGAAGAAATCTCAAGTCCACTTGAGATGAGAGTATGAAGATCTGCACCATGTTTCTGGATCTGTTCTTCAGTCATCCATACTGCTTCAGAATTAGGTTTTCCCTTCCAAGAGACTAGATACTCCAAGTACTGTTTGTTCCGGGTTTGTTTGACCACTCGGGTGTCCAAAACCTTCTGCAACTGTGGAGGATCATGCTTGGGAATGTCATCATTGACTGTATCCTGTAGGAGTTCCTGATCTGCATTTGGATAAGACTTGTATGGAGTTAAATCACATACATTGAATATGGGGGACAAACCAAGATCAGGGGGGAGTTGTATCTCATAAGCATTCTGTCCATACTTGTGCAAGATCTGACATGGTCCAACTTTTCGCTGCATGAGTTTAGTATATTTTCCCTTAGGAAGTCTGTCCTTCTTCAAATGAACCCATACCAAATCTCCAACATCAAACTGTACATCCTTCTTCTTTTTATCAGCATATTCCTTATACTTCAAGGTGGTTTGTTGTAGTTGGGTCTTGACTTGATCATGGACCTCTTTGATGGCTTCTGCAAAAGCTTCTCCTTCTGCACTAATAGGGTCTACTGTAGGTAGATCTCTCAATTCCAAAATTCCTCTTGGATGCATACCATAAACTATCTGAAAAGGTGATTTCCATGTGCTCCTATTGATAGTATCATTATAGGAAAATTTAGCTTGAGATAGAATATTATCCCACTTTTCTCCATGTTGTTTTGTCAAACATCTAAGCAAATTTCCTAAGGAACGGTTCACTACTACAGTTTGTCCATCCGTTTGAGGATGATATTCAGAGGAAAAAGACAAATTTGTTCCAAGTTTCCTCCAAAGAGTTCTCCAGAAGTGACCAATAAACTTCACATCCCTATCTGACACTATACTCAATGGCAATCCATGGATTCTAACAATCTCCCTAAAAAATAAATCTGCAATGTATGAAGCATCAGCAGTGGTTTTGCATGGCAAGAAATGTGCCATTTTGCTGAATCTATCCACTACAACAAAAACACTGTCAAACCCTTTCCTTGTCCTTGGTAAACCCAAGACAAAATCCATACTTATGCTTTCCCTTGGTCTGGAAGGAATGGGTAAGGGCTGATATAAACCTGCATTAGTTGACCTGCCTTTAGCTTTCTGACATATCACACATGTCTCTACAAACTTTCTGACATCTGATTGTAACTTAGGCCAAAAGTAATGTCTTCGGACAAGATCAAGAGTCTTATCTAGACCAAAATGACCTGCCATAGCTCCACAATGTTTCTCCTTAATGATGTTTAACCTCATAGAACACCTTGGAATACATAACTGTCCACCTTTGAACAACAATCCATCCTGAATCAAAAATTTAGAGAATTCAGAATGATATTTCTCTCCAAAAGAAGTACATACATGATATATCTCTCCAAAATCTTCATCAGTCTCATACATGGTCTTTAGTGAATCAATGCCAACACTTTCTAACTGAATCTGGTTGACTGTTAGAACTCTCCTGCTCAAAGCATCTGCAACTTTATTCTTGACTCCTTTCTTATGCTTCAATGTAAAAGTAAAAGCTTGTAAGGTTTCTACCCATTTCATGTGTCTGTGGTTCAACTTTTCCTAGCTGTTTATGAAACTCAGAGCCTGGTTATCTATGAATTCCTTTGGCATCAAGTAATGCCTCCATTTCTTGAGTGACTGGACTAAAGCATACATTTCCAAATCATATGAGGAATACCTCTTTTTAGCATCATTGAGCTTCTCACTGAAAAATCCAATAGGTCTACCTTCTTGGCTGAGTACTGCTCCAATGGCCATGTGACTGGCATCACATTCTACCTGAAAGATTTTGTTAAAGTCTGGAAGTGCAAGGACTGGCTGCTGTGCCACCTTCTTCTTCAATGTTTCAAAAGAATCATCTGCTCTTTGAGTCCAAACAAATCTGCACTTCTTTCCTCCTTTGATGGTATCAAGAATGGGTGCACAAATATAACTAAACCCTCTTATAAACTTCTGACATCATTCATAGTCTTTGGGGTTGGCCAAGACAATATGGCACTTACCTTCTCCTTATCCATTTGTAACTTTCCTTGTGAAATGACAAAACCCAAATATGTGATCTCCTCTTGCATGAACAAACACTTATCTAAATTTATCATCAGCTGCTCTTCATGTAACCTCTTAAGAACCAAATCTATGTGTCTGAGATGTTCTTCTTTTGTGTTGCTGAAAATCAGAATGTCATCTAGATATACTATGACAAACTTACCAATGAACTCTTTCAAAACCTCATTCATCAACCTCATAAAAGTACTAGGTGCATTAGATAAACCAAAAGGCATAACCTTCCATTCATATAACCCTTCATTAGTTTTGAATGCTGTTTTCCATTCATCTCCTGGTCTAATCCTGATCTGATGATATCCACTCTTCAAATCTATTTTCGTAAAATACTTAGCACCTCCCAAACAGTCAAGTAAATCCTCTATCCTAGGGATTGGAAACCTATACCTGATTGTGATCTTGTTAATAGCTCTGGAATCTGTGCAAAGCCTCCAAGTACCTTCCTTCTTTGGTGCTAGTACAGCTGGTACTGCACATGGACTTAAACTTTTTCCAATCAGACCTGAATCCAATAATTCTTTAATTTGTCTGGCTACTTCTGCATTCTGTTCTGGAGTTAGCTTATAGGCTGCTTTGTTTGGAAGTGTTGACCCTGGAATTAAGTCTATGCAGTGACTAATATCCCTGACAGGTGGTAGGGATCTTGGCATTCCTTCTGAGATGATACCTTTGTACTTATCCAATAGCTCTTGGATAGCTGGGTCTATGAACCTTTGCTTTTTCTCTTCCTTGACTTCTTGCTGCTGTTCTTTATTCACCCTCATACATGGGATTAGGGCATATGCAACTGCACCTTCTGCTGCTACTTCTTTCATGAACTGTTTACCTTCCATCAGCATTACCTTCACCTCTTTTCCTTTAGATTTCTCCTCCTTCTCCGTCAATGGTAGTAACGTTATAACCTTACCATCTTTATTGATTGTATAGGTGTTTCTAATACCATCATGTTGTGCCTTCAAATCATACTGCCATGGTCTACCAAATAAAAGATTGCAAGCATCCATCGTGGTAATGTCAAACAACAACTTATCCTTATATGCTCCAATCTGAAATTCTACCCAAGCCTGCTCTTCTACAGTTGTCTGCTGACCTTGGGTAAGCCATGAGACTTTATATGGGGATGGGTGAGGCAATCTCCTAAGCTTAAGCTTTGTCACCATTTCTTTAGACACAAAATTTTCAGTAGAACCAGAATCAATCAAAACTTTACATGCCTTACCTCCTGCTTTGCAAATAGTCCTAAAAAGAGACTTTCTTTGAGGGGATTCCTTGTCAGGTACCTTCATGGTAGTCACTATTCTTCTCATCATTAGAGACTCTCCACTTTTTGGGTATCCATAATTATCAGGAGCATTCACACTCTGAAAAGAAGTAGAGCCTGTCATACTTTGATTATCAGGTTCTTGGATCAGATTTGTTCTCCTTTCTCCTGTTGAGCTTGTGGCTTTTTCTGGACATCTACTGGCTATATGGCCTTCTTTGTTACAGTTATAACATCTGATGGATCCTCTGCCTTGGGATCTTCCTCTGAAAGGTCTTCTACCTCTAAAGTTTCCTTGCTGACTATAATTTTCCCCCTGGTTCTGACTATTGTTTCCCTTACTATTGTCATGACTGGATTCTCCTTGATATCCATGTCCATGTCCTCTACCTCTAAAAGGACCTCTTCCACCTCTTTGTTGTCTTCCTCTTCCTCTATTGTGTTGTTCTTGTTTTCTCTTTAACTTCTCTTCCACTTTCAATGCCAACTGAAAGCATTTTTGAACTGTATCTGGATTATGCAGACTTAAATCTTCCTGAATGTTGAACCTCAATCCATTAAGGTATCTTCTTTTCTGCAGAGGTAAAACGCAACAGAAGCTTACAAATGGAAAGGAGGAGTCATTAACACAACCAGCATGTTAAAATCCTATCAGATTATCATCATCATCACATTTCTTGCTAACTCAGACAGCATCATCATATTTCGAAGAGGCATGAAATATCGTCCTGCTAACTACTGTTCACTTCCTTATCGCCTTTCGCCTTTCGCCTGTCAGCAGCATCATCATATTCGGCAAGCGCAAACATCCTCCTGATGTTCACTGTTCATCTTACCGCCAAACTCTATCTTCTTCATCATGATGTTCAACATCACCTTCATCAGCAGGATATAAAATATCCGGTTCCTCCGATATATCCTAATGACAACAACTTCAAGCACCTTTCCTTCGATGCTTACGTCACCCCGATATCCGACTACTCAACCAATAGCATCATGATATGACTTATCCAGTCATATTGAAACATCCTAATAATGTTACCCAAACTTTATGCCGATGAGTTACGCCGATGCCAAAACACTTAGCGACAGCAGGATAAACTTGCATAGGGTGATATTCGCAATATCCTGATGACAATGACGTCACATGCACTTGATGATGATGTCAATGCACTTGATGATGATGTCAATAGGATATAAGACACTTATATCCTCCGCAACATGATAATGAATATCTGGGTGATCTCTTAATATCCTGATGATGACCTTTCCGGTCCTTAGCCAAAAAAATGATTTTTTTTCTCCCACATACGATAGCGATATGCGGATGATGGGTACACACGAAAGATGATCCTGATGACGATATACACACTGAGTATATATCCAACTTATATCATCCTGATGCACTTGAAACATACAGTCTTCGTCAGCTTCACAACCCGATCCGGATAGCGATATACTCCCAGATGTCGATGCGATTCACTCCGGCTGGAAAACCACATGCAGATCCCTGTATATCCGTCAGCTATATGTAAACTCACAGAACCGCACAATTTCACAAAGAAAACATGATGATCAGGCCGGATCACCTTCAGATCAAAACTTAACAGTTTATCTTCCTAAACCCTAGCACATGAGGATGCTAGGTTGATTCATAGCATGCTACCAACTGATCTCTCAAACAATGAAATCCATAAACAGAAAACTAAAATACAACCTAAACTAACATGCATGACGATTCCACCGATTCACAGAATCAACCGGTGGAAGGGTTGAAAGTATCCATTAACCTGTAATCTGAACAGAAATCAAAACATAAATAGCTGATAAACCAGATAATGCAATTGATGAGATCTTATTTAGATGAAACACAAATGTCCTGTTTCTACAACAAAGTTTCACAATGTCTGGACTGATCTCTGGATCTCACTCAATCACCAGTACAACATAACATAACTACTACTCTCTGATATGATATGATATCAAACCCTAACTGATCTGAGTTATTTATAGCAATATCCTACGAGTACTACCAACTTGATTCGTAGC
Source organism: Cunninghamia lanceolata (assembly GCA_027924645.1). Taxonomy (NCBI): domain Eukaryota; kingdom Viridiplantae; phylum Streptophyta; class Pinopsida; order Cupressales; family Cupressaceae; genus Cunninghamia; species Cunninghamia lanceolata. The sequence goes on along the minus strand of BSBN01000098.1, from coordinate 2,637,303 downwards.
GGCTGGGAGCTTCCAAGCGACTGGGAGAAGACAGCTCAGACAACCTGATCACGAGCTCTAACTACCTACACACTCTCCTAGGCTGATCTAATACATATGCATTGGTCCAATGGGCCTTATTACATTATGAAGTCAAACATACTAAAAATAGACTAATGTCCTGTCATGCGGACAATGAACCTATATCCTGTCTTGTAGGGGTGCTCCTGCACCATACTCCCCAGAAGAAGAAATCTCAAGTCCACTTGAGATGAGAGTATGAAGATCTGCACCATGTTTCTGGATCTGCTCTGCAGTCATCCATACTGCTTCAGAATTAGGTTTTCCCTTCCAAGAGACTAGATACTCCAAGTACTGTTTGTTTTGGGTCTGTTTGACCACTCTGGTGTCCAAAACCTTCTGCAACTGTGGAGGATCATGCTTGGGAATGTCATCATTGACTGTATCCTATAAGAGATCCTGATCTACATCTGGATAAGACCTGTATGGGGTTAAATCACATACATTGAATATAGGGGACAAACCAAGATCAGGTGGGAGTTGTATCTCATAAGCATTCTGTCCATGCTTGTGCAAGATCTGACATGGTCCAACTTTTCTTTGCATAAGTTTAGTATATTTTCCCTTAGGAAGTCTGTCCTTCTTCAAATGAACCCATACCAAATCTCCAACATCAAACTATACATCCTTCTTCTTTTTATCAGCATATTCCTTATACTTCAAGGTGGTTTGTTGCAGTTGGGTCTTGACTTGATCATGAACCTCTTTGATGGCTTCTGCAAAAGCTTCTCCTTCGGCACTAACAGGGTCTACTATAGGTAGATCTCTCAATTCCAAAATTCCTCTTGGATGCATACCATAAACTATCTGAAAAGGTGATTTCCCTGTGCTCCTATTGACAGTATCATTATATGAAAATTCAGCTTGAGATAGAATATTATCCCACTTTTCTCCATGTTGTTTTGTCAAACATCTAAGCAAATTTCCTAAGGAATGGTTCACTACTTCAGTCTGTCCATCCGTTTGAGGATGATATGCAGAGGAAAAAGACAAATTTGTTCCAAGTTTCTTCCAAAGAGTTCTCCAGAAGTGACCAATAAACTTCACATCCCTATCTGACACTATGCTCAATGGCAATCCATGGATTCTGACAATCTCCCTGAAAAACAAATCTGCAATGTATGAAGCATCAGCAGTGGTTTTGCATGGCAAGAAATGTGCCATTTTGCTGAATCTATCCACTACAACAAAAACACTGTCAAATCCTTTCCTTGTCCTTGGTAAACCCAAGACAAAATCCATACTTATGCTTTCCCATGGTCTGGAAGGAATGGGTAAGGGCTGATATAAACCTGCATTAGTCGACCTGCCTTTAGCTTTCTGACATATCACACATGTCTCTACAAACTTTCTGACATCTGATTGTAACTTAGGCCAAAAGTAATGTCTTCGGACCAGATCAAGAGTCTTATCTAGACCAAAATGACCTGCCATAGCTCCACAATGTTTCTCCTTAATGATGTTTAACCTCATAGAACACCTTGGAATACATAACTGTCCACCTTTGAACAACAATCCATTCTAAATCAAAAATTCAGAGAATTCAGCATGATATTTCTCTCCAAAAGAAGTACATACATGATATATCTCCCCAAAATCTTGATCAGTCTCATACATGGTCTTTAGTGAATCAATGCCAACACTTTCTAACTGAATCTGGTTGACTGTTAGAACTCTCCTGCTCAAAGCATCTGCAACTTTATTCTTGACTCCTTTCTTATGCTTCAATGTAAAAGTAAAAGCTTGTAAGGTTTCTACCCATTTCATGTGTCTGTGGTTCATCTTTTCCTGGCTGTTTATGAAACTCAGAGCCTGGTTATCTGTGAATACTATGAATTCCTTTGGCATCAAGTAATGCCTCCATTTCTTGAGTGACTGGACTAAAGCATACATTTCCAAATCATATGAGGAATACCTCTTTTTAGCATCATTGAGCTTCTCACTGAAAAATGCAATAGGTCTACCTTCTTGGCTGAGTACTACTCCAATGGCCATGTGACTGGCATCACATTCCACCTGAAAGATTTTGTTAAAATCTGGAAGTGCAAGGACTGGCTGCTGTGCCACCTTCTTCTTCAATGTTTCAAAAGAATCATCTGCTCCTTGAGTCCAAACAAATCTGCACTTCTGTCCTCCTTGGATGGTATCAAGCATGGGTGCACAAATATGACTAAACCCTCTTATAAACTTCCTGTAGAAGGTTGGTAACCCATGGAAACTTCTGACATCATTCATAGTCTTTGGGGTTGGCCAAGACAATATGGCACTTACCTTCTCCTTATCCATTTGTAACTTTCCTTGTGAAATGACAAAACCCAAATATGTGATCTCCTCTTGCATGAACAAACACTTGTCTAAATTTATCATCAGCTGCTCTTCATGTAACCTCTTAAGAACCAAATCTATGTGTCTGAGATGTTCTTCTTTTGTGTTGCTGAAAATCAGAATGTCATCTAGATATACTATGACAAACTTACCAATGAACTCTTTCAAAACCTCATACATCAACCTCATAAAAGTACTAGGTGCATTAGATAAACCAAAAGGCATAACCTTCCACTCATATAACCCTTCATTAGTTTTGAATGTTGTTTTCCATTCATCTCCTGGCCTAATCCTGATATGATGATATCCACTCTTTAGATCTATTTTTGTAAAATACTTAGCACTTCCCAAACAGTCAAGTAAATCCTCTATCCTAGGGATTGGAAACCTATACCTGATTGTGATCTTGTTAATAGCTCTGGAATCTGTGCAAAGCCTCTAAGTACCTTCCTTCTTTTGTGCTAGTACAGCTGGTACTACACATGGACTTAAACTTTTCCCAATCAAACCTGAATCCAATAATTCTTCAATTTGTCTGGCTACTTCTGCATTCTGTTCTGGAGTGAGTTAATAGGCTGCTTTGTTTGGAAGTGTTGACCCTGGAATTAAGTCTATGCAGTGACTAATATCCCAGACAGGTGGTAGGGATCTTGGCATTCCCTCTGAGATGATACCTTTGTACTTATCCAATAGCTCTTGGATAGCTGGGTCTATAAACCTTTGCTTCTTCTCTTCCTTGACTTCTTGCTGTTGTTCTTTATTCACCCTCATACATGGAATTAGGGCATATGCAACTGCACCTTCTGCTGCTACTTCTTTCATGAACTGTTTACCTTCCATCAGCATTACCTTCACCTCTTTTCCTTTAGATTTCTCCTCCTTCTCCGTCAATGGTAGTAACTTTATATCCTTACCATATTTAGTGATTGTATAGATGTTTCTAACACCATCATGTTGTGCCTTCAAATCATACTGCCATGGTCTACCAAATAAAAGATTGCAAGCATCCATCGTGGTAATATCAAACAACAACTTATCCTTATATGCTCCAATCTGAAATTCTACCCAAGCCTGCTCTTCTACAGTTGTCTACTAACCTTGGGTAAGCCATGAGACTTTATATGGGGAGGGGTGAGGCAATCTCTTAAGCTTAAGCTTTGTCACCATTTCTTCAGACACAAAATTTTCAGTAGAACCAGAATCAATCAAAACTTTACATGCCTTACCTCCTGCTTTGCAAATAGTCCTGAAAAGAGACTTTCTTTGAGGGGATTCCTTGTCAGGTACCTTCATGGTAGTCAGTGTTCTTCTCATCATTAGAGACTCTCCACTTTCTGGGTATCCATAATTATCAGGAGCATTCACACTCTGAAAAGAAGTAGAGCCTGTCATACTTTGATTATCAGGTTCTTGGATCAGATTTGTTCTCCTTTCTCCTGTTGAGCTTGTGGCCTTTTCTGGACATCTGCTGGCTATATGGCCTTCTTTGTTACAGTTATAACATCTGATGGATCCTCTACCCTGGGATCTTCCTCTGAAAGGTCTTCTACCTCTGAAGTTTCCTTGCTAACTATAATTTTCCCTCTGGTTCTGACTATTGTTTCCCTTACTATTGTCATGACTGGATTCTCCTTGATATCCATGTCCATGTCCTCTACCTCTAAAATGACCTCTTCCACCCCTTTGTTGTCTTCCTCTTCCTCTATTGTGTTGTTCTTGTTTTCTCTTTAACTTCTCTTCCACTTTCAATGCCAACTGAAAGCATTTCTGAACTGTATCTGGATTATGCAGACTTAAATCTTCCTGAATGTTGAACCTCAATCCATTAAGGTATCTGGCTACCTTCTCTTCTTCACTTTCCTTTACCTTTGTTTTCATACAAAGTTTCATGAATTCTTCTGTATATGAGCTGACATCTAGCTCCTTCTGCTTCAGGTTTTGCTTCCTCTTGTGTAATTGGATACTGTAATCCAATGGGACATAAGCTTCCTTTACTAATGCCATCATCTTCTTCCATGTAGTGACTCTACGCTTTCCTTCCTGTACTCTATCATCTTGGATGAAATTCCACCATGTCAAGGCAGCTTCTTTCCTTTTTGACTGGGCTATTTTCACCCTCTGTTGTTCGGGTATCTCCTCTGTTTCAAAGAAATTGTTCAAGCAGTCTATCCACTCCATCACTGAATCAGGCTCCATCTTTCCTGTAAACACTGGCAAATCCAGTTTCACATCCATGGTTCTCCTCTCCATGGCCTTGAGGGCATTCAACAGTGGTCTCTGGTCTGCAGGAATGACCTCCTTGCTCCAACTAGGGATCTCTTCTTCTTCCCTATCTTCTTCTCTACCAGAACCTACTCTGCTCCTCAACTTCGCTAACTCATCCTTCAATTCCTAATTTTGAGCAAAGGAAGGATCTTCTAGAAAAGATCAGGATATAGCAGGATGTCAGGTGACGAAGGAACATCAGAGATGCCGGCAAGGATGACCAACGTTGAGTTGGCAGTTCTGGTAAAGAAACAGATTGCAGAGAGCAAGGCCGTGAAGGCTCAAAATCAGGAATTGAAGGATGATTTAGCGAAGTTGAGGAGCAGAGTAGGTTCTGGTAGAGAAGAAGATAGGGAAGAAGAAGAGATCCCTAGTTGGAGCGAGGAGGTCGTTCCTGCAGACCAGAGACCACTGTTGAACGCCCTCAAGGCCATGGAGAGGAGAACCATGGATGTGAAACTGGATTTGCCAGTGTTTATAGGAAAGATGGAACCTGATTCAGTGATGGAGTGGATAGACTCCTTGAACAATTTCTTTGAAACAGAGGAGATACCAGAACAACAGATGGTGAAAATAGCCCAGTCAAAAATGAAAGAAGCTGCCTTGACATGGTGGAATTTCATCCAAGATGATAGAGTACAGGAAGGAAAGCGTAGAGTCACTACATGGAAGAAGATGATGGCATTAGTAAAGGAAGCTTATATCCCATTGGATTACAGTATCCAATTACACAAGAGGAAGCAAAACCTGAAGCAGAAGGAGCTAGATGTCAGCTCATATACAGAAGAATTCATGAAACTTTGTATGAAAACAAAGGTAAAGGAAAGTGAAGAAGAGAAGGTAGCCAGATACCTTAATGGATTGAGGTTCAACATTCAGGAAGATTTAAGTCTGCATAATCCAGATATAGTTCAGAAATGCTTTCAGTTGGCATTGAAAGTGGAAGAGAAGTTAAAGAGAAAACAAGAACAACACAATAGAGGAAGAGGAAGACAACAAAGGGGTGGAAGAGGTCCTTTTAGAGGTAGAGGACATGGACATGGATATCAAGGAGAATCCAGTCATGACAATAGTAAGGGAAACAATAGTCAGAACCAGGGGGAAAATTATAGTCAGCAAGGAAACTTCAGAGGTAGAAGACCTTTCAGAGGAAGATCCCAGGGCAGAGGATCCATCAGATGTTATAACTGTAACAAAGAAGGCCATATAACCAGTAGATGTCCAGAAAAGGCCACAAGCTCAACAGGAGAAAGGAGAACAAATCTGATCCAAGAACCTGATAATCAAAGTATGACAAGCTCTACTTCTTTTCAGAGTGTGAATGCTCCTGATAATTATGGATACCTAGAAAGTGGAGAGTCTCTAATGATGAGAAGAACAGTGACTACCATGAAGGTACCTGACAAGGAATCCCCTCAAAGAAAGTCTCTTTTCAGGACTATTTGCAAAGCAGGAGGTAAGGCATGTAAAGTTTTGATTGATTCTGGTTCTACTGAAAATTTTGTGTCTGAAGAAATGGTGACAAAGCTTAAGCTTAGGAGATTGCCTCACCCATCCCCATATAAAGTCTCATGGCTTACCCAAGGTCAGCAGACAACTGTAGAAGAGCAGGCTTGGGTAGAATTTCAGATTGAAGCATATAAGGATAAGTTGTTGTTTGACATTACCACGATGGATGCTTGCAATCTTTTATTTGGTAGACCATGGCAGTATGATTTGAAGGCACAACATGATGGTGTTAGAAACATCTATACAATCAATAAAGATGGTACGGATATAAAGTTACTACCATTGACGGAGAAGGAGGAGAAATCTAAAGGAAAAGAGGTGAAGGTAATGCTGATGGAAGGTAAACAGTTCATGAAAGAAATAGCAGCAGAAGGCGCAGTTGCATATGCCTTAATCCCATGTATGAGGGTGAATAAAGAACAGCAGCAAGAAGTCAAGGAAGAGAAAAAGCAAAGGTTCATAGACCCAGCTATCCAAGAGCTATTGGATAAGTACAAAGGTATCATCTCAGAGGGAATGCCAAGATCCCTACCACCTGTTAGAGATATTAGTCACTGCATAGACTTAATTCCAGGGTCAACACTTCCAAACAAAGCAGCCTATAAGCTAACTCCAGAACAGAATGCAGAAGTAGCCAGACAAATTGAAGAATTATTGGATTCAGGTCTGATTCGGAAAAGTTTAAGTCCATGTGCAGTACCAGCTGTACTAGCACCAAAGAAGGAAGGTACTTGGAGGCTTTGCACAGATTCCAGAGCTATTAACAAGATCACAATCAGGTATAGGTTTCCAATCCCTAGGATAGAGGATTTACTTGACTGTTCGGGAGGTGCTAAGTATTTTACAAAAATAGATCTAAAGAGTGGATATCATCAGATCAGGATTAGACCAGGAGATGAATGGAAAACAGCATTCAAAACTAATGAAGGGTTATATGAATGGAAGGTTATGCCTTTTGGTTTATCTAATGCACCTAGTACTTTTATGAGGTTGATGAATGAGGTTTTGAAAGAGTTCATTGGTAAGTTTGTCATAGTATATCTAGATGACATTCTGATTTTCAGAAACACAAAAGAAGAACATCTCAGACACATAGATTTGGTTCTTAAGAGGTTACATGAAGAGCAGCTGATGATAAATTTAGATAAGTGTTTGTTCATGCAAGAGGAGATCACATATTTGGGTTTTGTCATTTCACAAGGAAAGTTACAAATGGATAAGGAGAAGGTAAGTGCCATATTGTCTTCGCCAACCCCAAAGACTATGAATGATGTCAGAAGTTTCCATGGGTTAGCAACCTTCTACAGGAAGTTTATAAGAGGGTTTATTTATATTTGTGCACCCATGCTTGATACCATCAAAGGAGGACAGAAGTGCAGATTTGTTTGGACTCAAAGAGCAGATGATTCTTTCGAAACATTGAAGAAGAAGGTGGCACAGCAGCCAGTCCTTGCACTTCCAGACTTTAACAAAATCTTTCAGGTAGAATGTGATGCCAGTCACATGGCCATTGGAGCAGTACTCAGCCAAGAAGGTAGACCTATTGCATTTTTCAGTGAGAAGCTCAATGATGCTAAAAAGAGGTATTCCTCATATGATTTGGAAATGTATGCTTTAGTCCAGTCACTCAAGAAATGGAGGCATTACTTGATGCCAAAGGAATTCATAATATTCACAGATAACCAGGCAAGGATGACCAACGTTGAGTTGGCAGTTCTGGTGAAGAAACAGATTGCAGAGAGCAAGGCCGTGAAGGCTTAGAATCAGGAATTGAAGGATGAGTTAGCGAAGTTGAGGAGCAGAGTAGGTTCTGGTAGAGAAGAAGATAGGGAAGAAGAAGAGATCCCTAGTTGGAACGAGGAGGTCGTTCTTGCAGACCAGAGACCACTGTTGAATGCCCTCAAGGCCATGGAGAGGAGAACCATGGATGTGAAACTGGATTTGCCAGTGTTTACAGGAAAGATGGAGCCTGATTCAGTGATGGAGTGGATAGACTGCTTGAACAATTTCTTTGAAATAGAGGAGATACCAGAACAACAGAGGGTGAAAATAGCCCAGTCAAAAATGAAAGAAGCTGCCTTGACATCGTGGAATTTCGTCCAAGATGATAGAGTACAGGAAGGAAAGCGTAGAGTCGCTACATGGAAGAAGATGATGGCATTAGTAAAGGAAGCTTATGTCCCATTGGATTACAGTATCCAATTACACAAGAGGAAGCAAAACCTGAGGCAGAAGGAGCTAGATGTCAGCTCATATACAGAAGAATTCATGAAACTTTGTATGAAAACAAAGGTAAAGGAAAGTGAAGAAGAGAAGGTAGCTAGATACCTTAATGGATTGAGGTTCAAAACACAACAGAAGCTTACAAATGGGAAGGAGGAGTCATTAATACAACCAGCATGTTATAATACCTATCGGCTTATCATCATCATCATATTTCTTGCTAACAAAGACATCATCATCATATTTCGAACGAGCATGAAATATCCTCCTGCTAACTACTGTTCACTTCCTTATCACCTTTCGCCTTTCGCCTGTCAGTAGCATCATCATATTCGGCTATCAGCATCATCATCACATTCGGTAAGCGCAAACATCCTCCTGATGTTCACTGTTCATCTTACCGCCAAACTCTATCTTCATCATCATGATGTTCAGCATCACCTTCATCAGCAAGATATAAAATATCCGGTTCCTCTGATATATCCTGATGACGACAACTTCAAGCACCTTTCCTTTGATGCTTACGTCACCCCGATAACCGACTACTCAAACAACAGCATCAGGATATGACTTATCCGGTCATATTGAAGCATCCTGATGATGTTAACCAAACTTTATGCCGATGACTTACGCCGACACCAAAACACTTAGCGACAGCAGGATAAACTTGCATAGGGTGATATTCGCAATATCCTGATGACCATGACGTCACTTGCACCCGATGATGATGTCAATGCACCTGATGATGATGTCAACAGGATATAAGACACTTATATCCTCCGCAACATGATAATGAATATCCGGTGAGCTTTCTATTATCTTGATGATGACCTCTCCGGTCCTTAGCCAAAAAGTGAACTTCCACTCCTGCATGCGATAGCGATATGCGGATGATGGATACACACAAAAGATGATCCTGACGACGATATACACACTGAGTATATATCCGACTTATATCATCCTGATGCACTTGAAACATACAGTCTTCGTCAGCTTCATAACCCGATCCGGATAGCGATATACTCGTAGATGACGATACGATTCACTCCGTTTGGAAAAGCACATGCAGATCCCTATATATCCGTCAGCTACATGCAAACTCACAGAACAGCACAATTTCACAAAGGAAATATGATGATCGACCCGGATAACCTTCAGATCAAAACTTAAACTTTTCCCAATCAGACCTGAATCTAATAATTCTTCAATTTGTCTGGCTACTTCTGCATTCTGTTCTGGAGTGAGCTTATAGGCTGCTTTGTTTGGAAGTGTTGACCCTGGAATTAAGTCTATGCAGTGACTAATATCCCGGACAGGTGGTAGGGATCTTGGCATTCCCTCTGAGATGATACCTTTGTACTTATCCAATAGCTCTTGGATAGCTGGGTCTATAAACCTTTACTTCTTCTCTTCCTTGACTTCTTGCTACTGTTCTTTATTTACCCTCATACATGGAATTAGGGCATATGCAACTGCACCTTCTGCTGCTACTTCTTTCATGAACTGTTTACCTTCCATCAGCATTACCTTCACCTCTTTTCCTTTAGATTTCTCCTCCTTCTCCGTCAATGGTAGTAACTTTATATCCTTACCATCTTTAGTGATTGTATAGATGTTTCTAACACCATCATGTTGTGCCTTCAAATCATACTGCCATGGTCTACCAAATAAAAGATTGCAAGCATCCATCGTGGTAATATCAAACAACAACTTATCCTTATATGCTCCAATCTGAAATTCTACCCAAGCCTGCTCTTCTACAGTTGTCTGCTGACCTTGGGTAAGCCATGAGACTTTATATGGGGAGGGCTGAGGCAATCTCTTAAGCTTAAGATTTGTCACCATTTCTTCAGACACAAAATTTTTAGTAGAACCAGAATCAATCAAAACTTTACATGCCTTACCTCCTACTTTGCAAATAGTCCTGAAAAGAGACTTTATTTGAGGGGATTCCTTGTCAGGTACCTTCATGGTAGTCACTGTTCTTCTCATCATTAGAGACTCTCCACTTTCTAGGTATCCATAATTATCAGGAGCATTCACACTCTGAAAAGAAGTAGAGCCTGTCATACTTTGATTATCAGGTTCTTGGATCAGATTTGTTCTCCTTTCTCCTGTTGAGCTTGTGGCCTTTTCTGGACATCTGCTGGCTATATGGCCTTCTTTGTTACAGTTATAACATCTGATGGATCCTCTGCCCTGGGATCTTCCTCTGAAAGGTCTTCTACCTCTGAAGTTTCCTTGCTGACTATAATTTTCCCTCTGGTTCTGACTATTGTTTCCCTTACTATTGTCATGACTGGATTCTCCTTGATATCCATGTCCATGTCCTCTACCTCTAAAAGGACCTCTTCCACCCCTTTGTTGTCTTCTTCTTCCTCTATTGTGTTGTTCTTGTTTTCTCTTTAACTTCTCTTCCACTTTCAATGCCAACTGAAAGCATTTCTGAACTATATCTGGATTATGCAGACTTAAATCTTCCTGAATGTTGAACCTCAATCCATTAAGGTATCTGGCTACCTTCTCTTCTTCACTTTCCTTTACCTTTGTTTTCATACAAAGTTTCATGAATTCTTCTGTATATGAGCTGACATCTAGCTCCTTCTGCTTCAGGTTTTGCTTCCTCTTGTGTAATTGGATACTGTAATCCAATGGGACATAAGCTTCCTTTACTAATGCCATCATCTTCTTCCATGTAGTGACTCTACGCTTTCCTTCCTGTACTCTATCATCTTGGACGAAATTCCACCATGTCAAGGCAGCTTCTTTCATTTTTGACTGGGCTATTTTCACCCTCTGTTGTTCTGGTATCTCCTCTGTTTCAAAGAAATTGTTCAAGGAGTCTATCCACTCCATCACTGAATCAGGTTCCATCTTTCCTGTAAACACTGGCAAATCTAGTTTCACATCCATGGTTCTCCTCTCCATGGCCTTGAGGGCATTCAACAGTGGTCTCTGGTCTACAGGAATGACCTCCTCGTTCCAACTAGGGATCTCTTCTTCTTCCCTATCTTCTTCTCTACCAGAACCTACACTGCTCCTCAACTTCACTAACTCATCCTTCGATTCCTGATTTTGAGCCTTCACGGCCTTGCTCTCTGCAATCTGTTTCTTTACCAGAACTGCCAACTCAACGTTGGTCATCCTTGCCGGCATCTCCGATGTTCCTTCGTCACCTGACATCCTGCTATATCCTGATCTTTTCCAGAAGATCCTTCCTTTGCTCTGACACCACTATGATGCAGAGGTAAACGCAAGAGAAGCTTACAAATGGATAAGGAGAAGGTAAGTGCCTTATTGTCTTGGCCAACCCCAAAGACTATGAATGATGTCAGAAGTTTCCATGGGTTAGCAACCTTCTACAGGAAGTTTATAAGAGGGTTTAGTTATATTTGTGCACCCATGCTTGATACCATCAAAGGAGGACAGAAGTGCAGATTTGTTTGGACTCAAGGAGCAGATGATTCTTTTGCAACATTGAAGAAGGTGGCACAGTAGCCAGTCCTTGCACTTCCAGACTTTAACAAAATCTTTTAGGTAGAATGTGATGCCAGTCACATGGCCATTGGAGCAGTACTCAGCCAAGAAGGTAGACCTATTGCATTTTTCAGTGAGAAGCTCAATGATGCTAAAAAGAGGTATTCCTCATATGATTTGGAAATGTATGCTTTAGTCCAGTCACTCAAGAAATGGAGGCATTACTTGATGCCAAAGGAATTCATAGTATTCACAGATAACCAGGCTCTGAGTTTCATAAACAGCCAGGAAAAGCTGAACCACAGACACATGAAATGAGTAGAAACCTTACAAGCTTTTACTTTTACATTGAAGCATAAGAAAGGAGTCAAGAATAAAGTTGCAGATGCTTTGAGCAGGAGAGTTCTAACAGTCAACCAGATTCAGTTAGAAAGTGTTGGCATTGATTCACTAAAGACCATGTATGAGACTGATGAAGATTTTGGGGAGATATATCATGTATGTACTTCTTTTGGAGAGAAATATCATGCTGAATTCTCTGAATTTTTGATTTAGGATGGATTGTTGTTCAAAGGTGGATAGTTATGTATTCCAAGGTGTTCTATGAGGATAAACATCATTAAGGAGAAACATTGTGGAGATATGGCAGGTCATTTTGGCCTAGATAAGACTCTTGATCTGGTCCGAAGACATTACTTTTGGCCTAAGTTACAATCAGATGTCAGAAAGTTTGTGGAAACATGTGTGATATGTCAGAAAGCTAAAGGCAGGTCGACTAATGCAGGTTTATATCAGCCCTTACCCATTCCTTCCAGACCATGGGAAAGCATAAGAATGGATTTTGTCTTGGGTTTACCAAGGACAAGGAAAGGGTTTGACAGTGTTTTTGTTGTAGTGGATAGATTCAGCAAAATGGCACATTTCTTGCCATGCAAAACCACTGCTGATGCTTTATACATTGCAGATTTATTTTTCAGGGAGATTGTCAGAATCCATGGATTGCCATTGAGCATAGTGTCAGATAGGGATGTGAAGTTTATTGGTCACTTCTGGAGAACTCTTTGGAGGAAACTTGGAACAAATTTGTCTTTTTCCTCTGCATATCATCCTCAAACGGATGGACAGATTGAAGTAGTGAACCGTTCCTTAGGAAATTTGCTTAGATGTTTGACAAAACAACATGGAGAAAAGTGGGATAATATTCTATCTCAAGCTGAATTTTCCTATAATGATACTCTCAATAGGAGCACAGGGAAATCACCTTTCCAGATAGTTTATGGTATGCATCCAAGAGGAATTTTGGAATTGAGAGATCTACCTACAGTAGACCCTGTTAGTGCAGAAGGAGAAGCTTTTGCAGAAGCCATCAAAGAGGTCCATGATCAAGTCAAGACCCAACTACAACAAACCACCTTGAAGTATAAGGAATATGCTGATAAAAAGAAGAAGGATGTACAGTTTGATGTTGGAGATTTGGTATGGGTTCATTTGAAGAAGGACAGACTTCCTAAGGGAAAATATACTAAACTTATGCAAAGAAAAGTTGGACCATGTCAGATCTTGCACAAGCATGGACAGAATGCTTATGAGATACAACTCCCACCTGATCTTGGTTTGTCCCCTATATTCAATGTATGTGATTTAACCCCATACAAGTCTTATCCAGATGTAGATCAGGATCTCCTACAGGATACAGTCGATGATGACATTCCCAAGCATGATCCTCCACAGTTGCAGAAGGTTTTGGACACCAGAGTGGTCAAACAGACCCGGAACAAATGGTACTTGGAGTATCTAGTCTCTTGGAAGGGAAAACCTAATTCTGAAGCAGTCTGGATGACTGAAGAGCAGATCCAGAAACATGGTGCAGATCTTCATACTCTCATCTCAATTGGACTTGAGATTTCTTCTTCTAGGGAGTATGGTGCAGGAGCACCCCTACAAGACAGGATATAGGTTAATTGTCCGGATGACAGGACATTAGTCTATTTTTAGCATGTTTGACTTCATAATGTAATAAGTTCCATTGGACCAATGCATATGTATTAGATCAGCCTAGGAGAGTGTGCAGGCAGTTAGAGCTCGTGATCAGGTTGTCTGAGCTGTCTTCTCCCAGCCGCTTGGAAGCTCCCAGCCGCTGGGAATCGAGTTGGTAGTACTTGTAGGATATTGCTATAAATAACTCAGATCAGTTAGGGTTTGAGATGAGGTTCAGAAGAGTAGTAGTTGTGTTATGTAGTACTGGTGATTGAGTGAGATCCAGAGATCAGCCCAGACATTGTGAAACATTATTGTAGAAATAGGACATTTGTGTTTCATCTAAATAAGATCTCATCAATTGCATTATCTGGTTTATCAGCTGTTTATGTTTTGATTTCTGTTCGGATTACAGGTTAATGGATACTTTCAACCCTTCCACCGGTTGATTCTGTGAATCGGTGGAATGGTCATGCATGTTAGTTTAGGTTGTATTTTAGTTTTCTGTTTATGCATTTCATTGTTTGAGAGATCAGTTGGTAGCATGCTATGAATCAACCTAGCATCCTCATGTGCTAGGGTTTAGGAAGATAAACTGTTGAGTTTTGATCTGAAGGTGATCCGGCCCGATCATCATGTTTTCTTTGTGAAATTGTACGGTTCTGTGAGTTTATATACAACTGACGGATATACAGGGATCTGCATGTGCTTTTCCAGCCGGAGTGAATCGCATCGACATCTGTGAGTATATCGCTATCCGGATCGGGTTATGAAGCTGACGAAGACTGTATGTTTCAAGTGCATCAGGATGATATAGGTTGGATATATACTCAGTGTGTATATCATCGTCAGGATCATCTTTCGTGTGTACCCATCATCCGCATATCGCTATCGTATGCGGGAGGAAAAATCATTTTTTTGGCTAAGGACCGGAGAGGTCATCATCAGGATATTAAGAGATCACCCGGATATTCATTATCATGTTGCGGAGGATATAAGTGTCTTATATCCTGTTGACATCATCATCAGGTGCATTGACATCATCATCAGGTGCATGTGACATCATCGTCATCAGGATATTGCGAATATCACCCTATGCAAGTTTATCCTGCTGTCGCTAAGTGTTTTGGCATCGGCGTAAGTCATCGGCATAAAGTTTGGGTAACATCATCAAGATGTTTCAATATGACCGGATAAGTCATATCATGATGCTGTTGGTTGAGTAGTCGGATATCGAGGTGACGTAAGCATCGAAGGAAAGGTGCTTGAAGTTGTCGCCATCAGGATATATCGGAGGAACCGGATATTTTATATCCTACTGATGAAGGTGATGTTGAACATCATGATGAAGAAGATAGAGTTTGGCGGTAAGATGAACAGTGGACATCAGGAGGATGTTTGCGCTTGCCGAATATGATGATGCTACTGACAGGTGAAAGGCGAAAGGCGATAAGGAAGTGAACAGTAGTTAGCAGGAGGATATTTCATGCCTCTTCGAAATATGATGATGCTGTCTGAGTTAGCAAGAAATATGATGATGATGATAAGCCGATAGGATTTTAACATGCTGGTTGTGTTAATGACTCCTCTGATGCAGAGGTAAACGCAACAGAAGCTTACAAATGGGAAGGAGGAGTCATTAATACAACCAGCATGTTATAATACCTATCGGCTTATCATCATCATCATATTTCTTGCTAACACAGACAGCATCATCATATTTCGAAGAGGCATGAAATATCCTCCTGCTAACTACTGTTCACTTCCTTATTGCCTTTCGCCTTTCGCCTGTCAGCAGCATCATCATATTCGGCAAGCGCAAACATCCTCCTGATGTTCACTGTTCATCTTACCGCCAAACTCTATCTTCATCATCATGATGTTCAGCATCACCTTCATCAGCAGGATATAAAATATCCGGTTCCTCTGATATATCCTGATGACGACAACTTCAAGCACCTTTCCTTTGATGCTTACGTCACCCCGATATCCGACTACTCAAACAACAGCATCAAGATATGACTTATCCGGTCATATTGAAGCATCCTGATGATGTTAACCAAACTTTATGCCGATGACTTACGCCGACGCCAAAACACTTAGCGACAGCAGGATAAACTTGCATAGGGTGATATTCGCAATATCCTGATGACGATGACGTCACTTGCACCCGATGATGATGTCAATGCACCTGATGATGATGTCAACAGGATATAAGACACTTATATCCTCCGCAACATGATAATGAATATCCGGTGAGCTTTCTAATATCCTGATGATGACCTCTCCGGTCCTTAGCCAAAAAGTGAACTTCCACTCCTGCATGCGATAGTGATATGCGGATGATGGATACACACGAAAGATGATCCTGACGACGATATACACATTGAGTATATATCTGACTTATATCATCCTGATGCACTTGAAACATACAGTCTTCGTCAGCTTCATAACCCGATCCGGATAGCGATATACTCGTAGATGACGATACGATTCACTCCATTTGGAAAAGCACATGCAGATCCCTGTATATCCGTCAGCTGCATGCAAACTCATAGAACCGCACAATTTCACAAAGGAAATATGATGATCGGGCCAGATCACCTTCAGATCAAAACTTAACAGTTTATCTTCCTGAACCTAGCACATGAGGATGCTAGGTTGATTCATAGCATGCTACCAATCGATCTCTCAAACAATGAAATGCAGAAAACTAAAATGCAAACTAAACTATCATACATGACCATTCCACCGATTCACAGAATCAACCGGTGGAAGGGTTGAAAGAATCCATTAACCTGTGATCAGAACAAAAATCAAAACATAAACAACTGATAAACCAGATAATGCAATTGATGAGATCTTATTTAGATGAAACACAAACGCCCTGTTTCTACAACAATGTTTCACAATGTCTGGGCTGATCTCTGGATCTCACTCAATCACCAGTACAACATAACACAACTACTACTCTCTCTCTGATATGATATCAAACCCTACTGATCTGAGTTATTTATATCAATATCCTACGAGTACTACCAACTCGATTCCCAGCGCCTGGGAGCTTCCAAGCGGCTGGGAGAAGACAGCTCAGACAACCTGATCACGAGCTCTAACTACCTGCACACTCTCCTAGGCTGATCTAATACATATGCATTGGTCCAATGGACCTTATTACATTATGAAGTCAAACATACTAAAAATAGACTAATGTCCTGTCATGCGGACAATGAACCTATATCCTGTCTTGTAGGGGTGCTCCTGCACCATACTCCCCAGAAGAAGAAATCTCAAGTCCACTTGAGATGAGAGTATGAAGATCTACAACATGTTTCTGGATCTGCTCTGCAGTCATCCATACTGCTTCAGAATTAGGTTTTCCCTTCCAAGAGACTAGATACTCCAAGTACTGTTTGTTCCGGGTCTGTTTGACCACTCTGGTGTCCAAAACCTTCTGCAACTATGGAGGATCATGCTTGGGAATGTCATCATTGACTGTATCCTGTAAGAGATCCTGATCTACATCTGGATAAGACTTGTATGGGGTTAAATCACATTCATTGATTATAGGGGACATACCAAGATCAGGTGGGAGTTGTATCTCATAAGCATTCTGTCCATGCTTGTGCAAGATCTGACATGGTCCAACTTTTCTTTGCATAAGTTTAGTATATTTTCCCTTAGGAAGTCTGTCCTTCTTCAAATGAACCCATACCAAATCTCCAACATCAAACTGTACATCCTTCTTCTTTTTATCAGCATATTCCTTATACTTCAATGTGGTTTGTTGCAGTTGGGTCTTGACTTGATCATGAACCTCTTTGATGGCTTCTGCAAAAGCTTCTCCTTCTGCACTAACAGGGTCTACTGTAGGTAGATCTCTCAATTCCAAAATTCCTCTTGGATGCACACCATAAACTATCTGAAAAGGTGATTTCCCTGTGCTCCTATTGACAGTATCATTATATGAAAATTCAGCTTGAGATAGAATATTATCCCACTTTTCTCCATGTTGTTTTGTCAAACATCTAAGCAAATTTCCTAAGGAACGGTTCACTACTTTAGTCTGTCCATCCGTTTGAGGATGATATGCAGAGGAAAAAGACAAATTTGTTCCAAGTTTCTTCCAAAGAGTTCTCCAGAAGTGACCAATAAACTTCACATCCCTATCTGACACTATGCTCAATGGCAATCCATGGATTCTGACAATCTCCTTGAAAAACAAATCTGCAATGTATGAAGCATCAGCAGTGGCTTTGCATGGCAAGAAATGTGCCATTTTGCTGAATCTATCCACTACAACAAAAACACTGTCAAATCCTTTCCTTGTCCTTGGTAAACCCAAGACAAAATCCATACTTATGCTTTCCCATGGTCTGGAAGGAATGGGTAAGGGCTAATATAAACCTGCATTAGTCAACCTGCCTTTAGCTTTCTGACACATCACACATGTCTCTACAAACTTTCTGACATCTGATTGTAACTTAGGCCAAAAGTAATGTCTTCAAACCAGATCAAGAGTCTTATCTAGACCAAAATGACCTGCCATAGCTCCACAATGTTTCTCCTTAATGATGTTTAACCTCATAGAACACCTTGGAATACATAACTGTCCACCTTTGAACAACAATCCATCCTGAATCAAAAATTCAGAGAATTCAGCATGATATTTCTCTCCAAAAGAAGTACATACATGATATATCTCCCCAAAATCTTCATCAGTCTCATACATGGTCTTTAGTGAATCAATGCCAACACTTTCTAACTGAATCTGGTTGACTGTTAGAACTCTCCTGCTCAAAGCATCTGCAACTTTATTCTTGACTCCTTTCTTATGCTTCAATGTAAAAGTAAAAGCTTTTAAGGTTTCTACCCATTTCATGTGTCTGTGGTTCAGTTTTTCCTGGCTGTTTATGAAACTCAGAGCCTGGTTATCTGTGAATACTATGAATTCCTTTGGCATCAAGTAATGCCTCCATTTCTTGAGTGACTGGACTAAAGCATACATTTCCAAATCATATGAGGAATACCTCTTTTTAGCATCATTGAGCTTCTCACTGAAAAATGCAATAGGTCTACCTTCTTGGCTGAGTACTGCTCCAATGGCCATGTGACTGGCATCACATTCCACCTGAAAGATTTTGTTAAAATCTGGAAGTGCAAGGACTGGCTGCTGTGCCACCTTCTTCTTCAATGTTTCAAAAGAATCATCTGCTCCTTGAGTCCAAACAAATCTACACTTCTGTCCTCCTTGGATGGTATCAAGCATGGGTGCACAAATATGACTAAACCCTCTTATAAACTTCCTGTAGAAGGTTGCTAACCCATGGAAACTTCTGACATCATTCATAGTCTTTGGGGTTGGCCAAGACAATATGGCACTTAACTTCTTCTTATCCATTTGTAACTTTCGTTGTGAAATGACAAAACCCAAATATGTGATCTCCTCTTGCATGAACAAACACTTGTCTAAATTTATCATCAACTGCTCTTCATGTAACCTCTTAAGAACCAAATCTATGTGTCTGAGATGTTCTTCTTTTGTGTTGCTGAAAATCAGAATGTCATCTAGATATACTATGACAAACTTACCAATGAACTCTTTCAAAACCTCATTCATCAACCTCATAAAAGTACTAGGTGCATTAGATAAACCAAAAGGCATAACCTTCCACTCATATAACCCTTCATTAGTTTTGAATGCTGTTTTCCATTCATCTCCTGGCCTAATCCTGATCTGATGATATCCACTCTTTAGATCTATTTTTGTAAAATACTTAGCACTTCCCAAACAGTCAAGTAAATCCTCTATCCTAGGGATTGGAAACCTATACCTGATTGTGATCTTGTTAATAGCTCTGGAATCTGTGCAAAGCCTCCAAGTACCTTCCTTCTTTGGTGCTAGTACAGCTGGTACTGCACATGGACTTAAACTTTTCCCAATCAAACCTGAATCCAATAATTCTTCAATTTGTCTGGCTACTTCTACATTCTGTTCTGGAGTGAGCTTATATGCTGCTTTGTTTGGAAGTGTTGACCCTGGAATTAAGTCTATGCAGTGACTAATATCCTGGACAGGTGGTAGGGATCTTGGCATTCCCTCTGAGATGATACCTTTGTACTTATCCAATAGCTCTTGGATAGCTGGGTCTATAAACCTTTGCTTCTTCTCTTCCTTGACTTCTTGCTGCTGTTCTTTATTCACCCTCATACATGGAATTAGGGCATATGCAACTGCACCTTCTGCTGCTACTTCTTTCATGAACTGTTTACCTTCCATCAGCATTACCTTCACCTCTTTTGAAGGATTGATCATAACAGAGTATTAAAAATCCACAGGATGACTTTGAAACCCCTTGTCATACCACAGTTAACAAATATTACAAGCTCTGCCATAAACACCTATAAAACCCTTAACCAGATCTGAAGAACTAGTTTTGTTATTGAAACCCTAATCACCATTGTTAAGAAAAATAAGAAATACCTTATATTTTTGAAGGCACATAACAAAGATTTTCAAAAATTGAATAGAATGATTCATAACTATTTTTGAAGACAAATCTTAGCTATAGAATATCAACCATCACAATACTATTGTGGTGTATAAACAAAATATTAAATATACCTTTGTTCCACATTGCATATGATAAGATTTTGCAAGAAGAATGACCCAAGAAAGGAATAGTATCACATGATAGGCTGATCAATAACAACCATGTTCACTGAAGAATGAGTCAAAATCTTTTACCAAAATCTATAGCTTTGTCCCATCGTGTAGATTCTCAAAAGACTTTCAAAGATACCTACTAGTCTCTCCACATTATTTCATGATTGCAACTGATCAATGAAATGAGATGAAACCCTAGCTCAAACCAATGTTTTCCAAAGTTAAACTATGCAAAATGAAAAGCTTTGTTTTCTTTTTTCTCGATTACAACACATGTAATCAGTGCTTTCGGTGAGCCCTAAAAGGGTCGGTAAAGCATTGCATTAAAACATCTTCAAAAACTATTTCAAATGATGACAACCTACCCGACAGGTAAAAACCTCAATGGAGCTCGATCAAACACTTTATTAAATGTGTTGAAAAGAATTAAACATAAGGTAATGCAATGTGACCCCATGTAATATTCAAAGCACAGTGAACAAATGTGACCTTGTAATCTAGTTTAACTCTAATGCAAACATAAGAAAAGCTTATATCAACCATATATCAATGTGACCGAAAACAACTGCATGAAATGTCATAAGTCAAACTTGTACAAAAGTCCATGTGCCAAGCTAATACAAGTATTTACCACAAAAACATGATATCATAGCAATTGCATATTAACTATCAACATCATGATATGAGACCAAAACAAGAACAATTGAAGCATGTGATACCGCTGAAGCATGTGAATACCAACTGAATTATAAATAATATCAACTATACCATAATATCAACTTCCATCTCAACTGCCATCCAACTGTCAACTATACCACAATATCAAATGTCATCCAACTGCCATCAAGTTGTGAAATTGTCATCAGGGACAACAATTGAGGGGCAACAGATTCATTGAAGCCCATAGGAGATTTATGGGTTGAGACATGGGTGTTGATTGTCGTCGATGGATGGAAAGATGCAAAAAATCATCCTTCAATCAATGTCATTGTTGTGTCCCCTAAAGAAGCATTGTTTTTGAGAGTTATGGATTGTGAGTGGGAGGTGAAGGATGGGAAATTTATTGCTAACATCGTGTTTGTATCCATTGAGGATATGGGACCTTGCAATGTTGTTCAAGTCATAATGGATAATGTAAAAAATTGTAGAGCTACTAGGTTAGTTGAGGAATGATATTCACATATCTTTTAGATACATTATTTTATCCACTCTCTCAATTTAATGCTACAAAAGATTGGGAACAAAATTGATTGGATTAGAGAGTTGTATGCAGAGGTCAAGGAGGTTTGAATGTTCATCACCAACCACCACATGCTCTAGGGGATATTTAGATCATTTTCTAAATTGGATTTGTTAAAGGTAAGTGAAACAATATAAAATTTTATGTTTTGACTTCGCATATTGTAATTCTTCTTTAAATTTTGTCTTTAAATTTTTAGATTTTTATTTTTATTTTTTAAATATTTGAATAAGTTGTTGAGACCCATTTTTCCTCAAATAGAACCATTTTGAGATGACTTGTGAAGGTTGGAAAGGCACGTTATAACCTGTTTATTAGCCATGCTTGGTCCATATGAAGGAAAATCAACACTAAGAGGGAAAAAATGTTAATAGGATAATCTTAGATGACCCTTGGTGGGATTGTGTAAAGTATCTCCTTATTTTCACTGAGCCCATTTTGATCATGAAATATTATATTAACATTGGAAATCCTTGGATGAGGGAGATATATGACAGAATTGATTCAATAAAAGAGAAGATAAAGAGCATTATAAATTAGAAAGAGCAAGATCCTCAAAAAAAATTCTCAAACAACTACATAAAATTATTGAAGATAGATGCAACATAATGACCATTGCTCTACATCTTCTTGCATTTGCATTGAATCCAAAATATTATCACACTAAAATTATTTTCATGTCAAATATGATTCCCACATGGAGAGATTATGAAGTGTCTAAAGGGTACAAGGAAATATTTCATAGACTCTTCCTTGATCGAGATTTGTTGGATATAGTCATGAACGAGCATTGATTTTCTACAGTACAATGGTCAAAGAATTAAGGCTATTTGTGATAAGTTCATGAAATATGCTTAGAATTGGTGGTATTTTCATGGCCAAAAATTCCAATACATGCAGCCCCTTGCATTCAAATTTTTTTTGCAAGTGAGTTTAATAAATTTCTATTTTTTTACCTTTAGTCTTTTAGACTAAAGGTAAAAAAAAAAAATTTAAAATTTTTAAAAATAAAAATAATTATAATTTCCTTTAGAGTTTTTCTCTCTAATTTGTCTTCATAGGTTGCTAGTTCATTTTCTTTTGAGAGGAATTAGAACACATACTATTTCATCCACTCAATAAAGTACAACTAATTGCACTCAGAAAAGGCAAATAACTTAGTGTATGTGCATTCCAACTTGCACCGCCTCTCACAAAAATAACATGGCTTCCAGGAAGGGGAATCAAATTTGTTGGATGTGGAGCTAGAGCATATTGAATTGTATGCTTCTAGATCCCATTCCTGACATGTTGCACTTGAGGAGTTAGAAAGCAAGCACACTTTTATAGCGAGTGGAAATGGAATTGCTTGTGGTTCTTCAAATGTTCCTACATTACCTAATGTTCATGTTGTTGTTGATGATGATTATGATGATGTGGAGGATTTATGAAATATATATGATTGAGGACGTTGAAAATTGATTGTTGAACTTGACATTATTATTTTTATATTGAACTTGTTATTATTATTTTATATTGAACTTGAAGTTTAAGTAATGAATACTTAAATTTTTTATGTTTTAAAATTTAAATTATATTCATGTTTATTGTGGTTTTGTTGATTATATGATGCTATGTGGTATTATACACATAATTCTTACTTTTAGGCTACAATATTTTTTGGTTGAATCCATGAACTGAACTTAAAAACCTGAACCAGGATTTGAACTAGAATAAAAACCTTAGTTTTCAAGTGATGGTTGGGAACCTAGAATAATGAAAGGTGAATATATGAATCAAATTTAGATCCATGAACTCTAAGCCCAACACTAGCACTAGTATTGACACTACCATTATTGTTAAAACATCTAAGAAATGGAGGAATTATAGAAGAAGAGTCTCCATGAATGGTTACCATCTTGTCTCTTTGCCTCTTTTATAATTCCTTCAATTGGTCAAAGGTCTCTAATTAGCTTTCTATCTTGCACACCACATGAGGAGGCACAAGTGTGCATACTTTAATATCTTGGTATGGTATTTGTACAAGGTGATATTTCAATTGGTTAATACCTCTCCTACTAATTTTTTTCTCTTGTAATATATGCAAACCAACTCCCCTTTCTTTGATATAGTGAGGACATGATTAAAATTAGGGTTCTTTCTAACGAGGAGTAAAATTAGAACAATTTATAAATGTGAAGTATGCTACAATAACAAATAAATGCAAAATAAATTAACATTTAAGGTTTCTAGTTCAATTAAGATTAAAAAAATAGAAGAAATAAAAATAGTAGGGTTTATAGCTATAAAACAGAAAGACAATTAGAAAAAATAGCTAGGATTTGTTTACAAAAAGAGATTAAAAATATTAAGGTTTTGTAATTTTTTCAATGAATCTAAAATAATAAAAAACAAATGTATAAGACAAACAAAATTTAAAAAATAAATAAAAATGATTTAGAATATGAATATACCTCTTCAAATTTGCTCACTTTGATGGTGAGCTACTACAAATTAATGTCGTACTCTACTAACTACACCATAGGCTCCTTTAGATTTACTCAAGTTTATTACAAACCTATCCAAATGATATTCAATCATTGTTTGTTACTTAACTTGGATGATGATTTCTTCTTCTATGACATGTGATTTTGACTCAAATTCTCTTTTTTTTCTCCTCATTCTTGGAAATGAAATGAGTGTGTTTTTAGAGTCTTAGAGGTCATTTTAAGTAATTATGTTTTATCTTTTTTATTTATTTTTCTCTTTTATTTCCCTTTTTTCTTGCCTACTACCGCGACTGAGTCTACCTAGTGAGACTTGTTGAGTCCTATAAGTTTGGAATACTCAATGAGTCTAACAAAGCTTTCTAGGTACCTAGGTCACAAGTTCCTAGAATTCATTTTGGTCTACTTGCCTTGAGATTTATTGAGTATGAGTGAGTCTAAGAAAGTTTGGTAACAATGGATTAGACCTCCAAAGAAGCCAAAAAAAACATTAAATGACATGATCTTTTAAGATATGTAGGAATAACTTAGTTAATCTTATCCTCATTTAATAAGACTACACATTCAATTGTAAAATATCTCAAATGTATGTTTAGAATAAATTAAAAATCATGGTGCCCATAAAGGCCATAGGGAGAGGATGCATAAAAATCTCATATGGTAGTGGTGTATGTCTAGCATACATCAATTCCTCACTATCATCCACTCCATTTTCTATTGAGTTATCTTATTAAATAGTACATCTAGGTTGGAAGAGGGAAGGATAACAAAGTGGAGGTTAGGGATTGAATGGTATGTATAGGAATGTGTGTGAGAGGAAATATGTATGGAAATGGTGATGGTTTGGTAAAGAGGCATGGAGGAGGAGAGATACTTAAGGGTATTCAGGGACATAGATGAAGATGTGGAATAAGGGATAAAGATAACATGGTAGTAGAAGATGTGGAAGTGGCATGATCAAGGGAGATGATGATAGGGTTGTAGTAGATAAGAGAGTCTGTAATGTGTCATACCTATTTGTAAATTTTTAAGATCTTTTTATATGTGATTTTTATTAATTTTTTCTGATCTTTCAGACTAAATAGAAGAATGCAGAAGGGGTTTTTAGTTTCCTGCAAAGGTGTTGCCGAAGCATACAATATAGAGAATATATGGAAAAACCCAGAAAATATACAATAGCAATGAAGAAAGTAACAGCTACCAAAATAGTAAAATGGCCAATAATGAATTACTATCACATACCCATATTGAGATTTGCAACTTGGTACATCAACCGAACTAGGCTAGCAAGTGGGTATGGCTGGAAATACATCAACACTTCATGAAATTATATAGAATGTTCATACAATTATTATTAGCAGAGAATAAGGCTCCAAACACCTCACAAGACCCAATATAAAGCTGCAATAAAGATTGAAGAGCATCTACATAACCCACAACCCCTCTAGCAAGTGTATGAACACAGCTGTAGGAAAAGTCTATAGTAAATACCTCTAAAATCACCTTGAATCTGCATTGTATATAATCAGAAATACCTCTCAAGGCTGGGCAACCAAGATGAGAAAGGTATTATGGTAGGAAACTCACAAAATCAGCTACCAAGAAGTGTACGTATTGCTCTAGAAGGTACGGCCAGCAAAGCAAAGTTTCATCAGTCTCAAAACCCCAATGAAATCTTCTCTAATCATTCAATACACACTCTTTCCCAATCTCCAAACACAATCCATCAATATAGTTTGAAAGATGTAATAATAAATGCATCAAATCTTCCATTCGTCAACACCATTAAAGCACATTCATGAACACTAAGTGTATCCACCACCAATGGCACCATTGGGTGATATTGGACACTGGTAGAATGTCGTCACTCAGGGAGGTTTTCATCTCCAAGAGCCTAGTTCAAATCTTCAAACCCTCAAAACCCTAGAATAGATCACAAGAGAAAATATCATAACAAGCATATCTCAAATGAGGCACTTTTCCCTCTAATATAACTCTCTAATAGGGATGTTTTACTTTGGAGGGAAATATTTCTTTTAATTTCACTTTTTAATATTTCCCAATGTGAGCGCTCCATAAAATGACTTAAGTGACTTTTAAATATTTTATTTTTCATCACTTAACCAATAAAACCCAAAGTCTAATATTAAATAATAATATTAATTTACGGGCTTTAAAATGGAGGCCCAAATGAACTCAAAATTTAGTGATCTATAGCTCGCCAGAAAGGTCTTGACAAGGCACATCCAACCCCACTCTGAAAATTCTAATTAGACATCAAACCTAAACTTACTAAAAATAGTAACGACCATAAGCAAACTGAGCCAACATAGAGGGTGCCAATTGGATCCACAAACCATCTAATAACTCTGAGCTCAATGCAACGTCTGGGAGAGCCAATAGTTGATTGCCAAGTCACCAAAATAGAGCAAAACTAACACTTACTAAAAATAGTAGTATTCCTCGAGGACCAAAGACAACAAACCTAGAAAAACCCAGAAAGATTGTTGACATGCAAGCACTTACTATAAATAGTAAGCACAGACAAGTTGTTTGAAATCTCTCTGGAAAGTGTCAACCAGCTCCACTGGATCACTCAAACACCTTGGTGAAATCAAAATACTCCTCTGGTTATGTTGTCACCAACCCAGAAAGTCAGCTCCAACTGTGTTACAATAGGACTCAAAAATGGGGACATTACATAGTCATTGAGGTGTAGTATATCACATATGGGATGTTGGTATCTTAGGAGAGGTGTAGTAAGTAGGGGGGCCATAAGGAGGGAAGGTTGAGAAAGGACAAATACTATTTGGGGGTATGATAGTGAGAATGAGCAGCACAATGGGGTCACAAGTGGTAGTGACAAGAGTAATAGTGGAGGATGGGTCAATGGTAGAGGCTAGAGAGATAGTAGATGTACTTGTCACATTAGATGAAATAAATTTTCCACTAATAGTATGTAAAATGTTTAACCCAAATGGCTTGTTGATTAACACATTGTGAATCATTTACAAAATCTTGGTGGCCCACATGAGCATCATGATCATAATCTATATTTTACTCTTGGCTTTTCTCAACATGAGCATTAGAATAAACCCCATTCTCATTTGAGTGGTTCGATGTATTAGGGTTAAATGGGCATTCCTTAATGGAAGATTAGGATTGGGAGTGGCTAGTGGTATAAACAAAATATAAGAAAATAAATCTCACAAATGTACTTAAAATTCAAAAATAAAAAATAGTAGTGGTCTTATTAGATCTTAAAATGGAACCCTAATGTTATAGCCAAGGGTGGTTAGGGTGAACAAAAGAGATAATGTAATAAGGCTCAAAAACCCTAAAGGAAGAAAGGAAATAATGCAAAATACAATGAAGCATTTGAAATGAGAGGAGAACTACATCTAAAAATGAAATGTAATAATAAAAAAATTACAAATCTAAAAAACCAAAATATGAAAGAAAAACTTTTAAGAAATCAAGTCATGTAAGATCAAACAAGTCAACCAAAAATTTAAAAGGAAAAATGAAATTCACTAAAATTCATCTAGGATAATCCAATAAGATGCATATCGATAAGCATAAATTAACTTATGTTAATAATTGATAGTTGTGGGTATGGGTAATTTAGTTATTAATGCTAAGATAGGAAATTAAATGTGTAAGCATAATTAGCTTGATGATTGAAGAATGAATGACCTTAATGAAGGTTTAGGGCCATGAAGTGTCTTTAGTTTGAGAATGATACGTCTCTGGTTGACTTTATACATCTCCTTAGATTCTCTACAAGATCCATGCTTTGTTTGGGGTTGAGTCAACAAGTTTAGGTCTTTCCACATCTACCAATTTTTTTGATGTGATTTTTCACTCCTACTCTTTAATTCATTGACTTTGCCTTTTTTTTCTCTATATCTATATAGGTAATAATTATGAATACCTTTTGAGGGTTGTTGAATTTCTAGGAACAAGTTCTCCTAAGTCAATCCCCACAAAAGGGCCAACTTTCTAGTCATGCCAATGATTAAAAATAATTATAAGATTTAACCATGCAAATTCTCCTAAAGTGAATATGTAGATCATGAATCATTTTAGTACAACAATTCAAAATATTTTTCTAATGATCACTCCTTAGGGATGAGAGAATATTTGAATGTAAGATGAATGTCTTAAAATACCAATACACAACAACAATTCACTTGAACATGTGTTTAGTTTACTCATAATGGCTAGTGCAATGGGTGGGAATAAACTAAATTTGAATTTAAATTAAAAAAAATTAGGGATCAAATCCAAGGCTAGGGGATCACTCGCACATGTGGAAATAACCTGAGATGATGGAACAATAAAGTCTGCAAAAAAAATTGTTTGATCATAGATGGTGCAATAAATGTGGAATGTGTAGGAAGATGTGTAGAAATAAATAAGGTGTGGTAAATTGTATTGGAACTCGTGTATATGGGGATAGGTGATTGCTAGGGAGAATAAACCCAATTTTGTATAAGATTTCACTATTTGTCCATATGTCATTGCTTTGAGTAATTTTCCCAAAATAGACAAAATTAAATGGGAAATGACACAAGTATGCAAATTTTACCATTACAATACAATAGTTATATATTAATTATAAATAATATTTAATGAGTAGCATATATATCTTAAATACATCTATCTAAAATACATCAAGAGATATTAGTCTTGAGATACCTAAATTGAATTTGTTACATAAGATAGATAGGTGACACAAAATATCTCTTAAATTAGATAAATGTGTTCAAGATATTTATGCTAGTTTAGAATATTATATTACATCTATCTGTAGTGGTGAAATTTGCATACCTATGCTAATACCCATTTAGTTTTGGACCCATTTTAAGGGGATGTTATAATGCAATTACATGGCAACATGTGGCACACTTTTGTGATAAGATTGGCTCCTTTCCCAATCCTTACCCATCCCCATTTACATTAACTTATATATATTTGACCCTATCCTATCCCTATGTACAAGTGGTCCTACAGATTCCTAATACCCTAATGTAGACTATAGTTTTTAAAAAAATGGGATTGCAAGAGTCTCCATTGTGCCAGATTAGGACTACATATCAAAGAATAGATTCCAACTAGGTAAAATTGATTCAAAGTTGTAAAATTGACCAATAGAGAATGTCATGCCTAATTTAGAGTCCAAGGTAGTGAGCATATCAAGGTCATCTATTTCTAATACAATAGTAATATAATGAACCAAGAACTATGCATAAGTTTTTAAAATGTTAAATGAAAACAAATTATTTACTTTATCATTACTTCAAGAGCTATTTTATTTTTTATATAAATATCATTTTAATTATCTTCCTACATTAAATACATGCATGGACACATAAATAGATAAGTAGATAGATACGAAAAGACATAGATACTATTTATTTTAACATCTAGACATTATTTACTTTATTTTTAATTGAAGTTAAAATTAAATGAAAACAAATTATTTACTTTTAACTTTATATCAAGAGCTATTTTAGTTTTCTATAATAATAAAACAAATAGTACACCGCGTGTAAACAATTTAAAAACATTTAAATGAAAAAAATCATCAAAACTATGGACACTAATATTATATTAACAAAGTGTCACTAATTGTACATGTTTTTTCTTAGAGCTTTTTTATTTGTTTAATAATTAACAAAGTGTCACTAATATTATATTTATAACTAAATATTATTTTGACATGTAAATGGTTGTCAAATTTAAGTTAAGGTTTCTTTGCAAGTCACACTAACACCATTACAATCCACCCCTACCTACCACTCTAATTACACCTCTTGACATTAATTATATAAATAAAAATAATTTATACATAAATTAATTATTAATTTACAATTATATGAACAATATATTATATTACTATCTCTTAGCATCTTCTAAATAGAAACATTGAAACTTTATAGATGATTGAGCATTTGTAGATGATTGAACATTTAAAAAGGATTTTCAAAAACAAATAATTTAGATACTTAAAAAAGAGAAGCCCCGTCTTCCATCCACATTTGCTCAATTATGGCATGTTTTTCAGGGGGAGATTTTGTTTTCATTATGGAAGGATAGGAAATTTTCTATCTTTTCATATCATACTATAACTTCTGATGTTTCTATGTTTACTAAAGCTTGCATCTGCAACAATGTGCTTCTTCAGATTCAAGTGCAAGCCACCAAAGTAGCTTTGGAGGTCGCCCACCTTCAAGAGCTTCAGGACCACTAGGGCAATACCCCTTGCACTGTGGCCTGGGTACCTCCTGATGCTTCTACTTCTCAGGGCTATTCCCCCTCTCAGGGAGAGAGGCGTGGGTAGTCGACTACCATTCTCATAACCCCCACTCCCAATCCTGACACTGCAGTGGTGTTATTCCTAGGCGGTGCTCTTCCTCTTCCCCGCGGGGTGGAGTTTCTTGGTAGGGGTCTGGTTGGCCAGATTCTTTTAAAGTTTTTCCTACTTTGGCCTCGGCTATCTCCCCAGTGCATGATGAAGACAAAGATAGAGAAGCAGAAGATGGGTAGTTCATTCCAAAGGACACCCTGGACCCTATTGATATATAGGGCAACCAAAAGGATATATGTTAGACTTTGTGGGGTGACCTTGTGTCCATCAACCTTTTTTTGTGAATATGTATTATATTTAAACTTTTATGATAATAGATATACATATTCATAAAAAATAAAAATAAATTACCAAAGGGGAAAGCAATTAAAAAGTGAAAAGTTCAAAGTAGTGTATTACATTCACTTTTCTTTCTCCCTACCAATAAATTCTTATTAGGTGCTTGTGCACTAAGTGCATGCCTTGTATTAGTATTACCAATATACATAATTAAAAATATTATTATTCAATTAAATGAGTATGATCATCTTGAGATGACTCAAAACCTACACATGCCAGATCAATCGGGCTGTCCATTAAACATTTTTTTTTTTTTGCATGATGCCAAGAGATTTCTTCTGACTTTGATTGATTGTATCTAGTTGGCTTGCCAAGTTGTTAATTTTATCCTGAAGTGGAGATCTAGAGGTTACCCTAGATGAGATATGTAGTTTTTTCTTGCAAATAGATATATTTAGCATATGTTTCAAGTATTAGATTTGCATAGGCTGATCTTACAATAAATTTGGCAATTTGAGTGGGCAAAACTAAAGGAGATAAGGTAGATGATAGAAATATCTGACATAAAATATCCTTTAATTCAGTCATTAAATTTCAGCGATTGTAACTGAAACTGAAAGTGCCATCACACTGGTAACCTAGATTGAGAGTGTCGTCACACTGACGATGCAGTCTAACTAAAAATAAACTTGATTTTTTGTCATTACACTGTGTTGCCTAATGCAAGGTTATATATTCTTGGAACTTCTGATATTCTAAATTACTACCAAATATCAATTCTCAGAACTCTTTGTTGTTTATTTTCTCATTGTGCATTTCTTAGATTATATTGTTTTAAACATATTATTGTGCACTGTGCAAGTTCATGATGGGCTTGAATTAATATTGATAAATACAGGTGGCAACGAAGCATCCATTAGCAGTTGAAAACTGTAACATTATTATGGAGAATCTAATTTATGATGATAACACATGCATAGCCACTCTGGCTATTACTACACTATTAAAGACAAGAAATGAATCAAGTGCGGATCATTTGATCGATGAAATTACATATTCCATGTCAGATACAATAGATGAGTTCAAGATTTTTTTTGTGGAAGCTATTAGATATTTGTGCTTGGAATTCCCGCAAAAATATGGTACACTGTGAGTAGATTTTAGCTGTTGTGTTAGTCTCTTTTAAGTCATTTCTTCTTGTTTTTTCTTTGAAGGTTCTAATATAATTATGATGCTTGTCTAATGTCTTTCCAAACATTTTTCAGAATGAAAATTTTGAGTAATATACTCATAGAAGTAGAAGGATTCGAGTATAAGAAAGCTATTGTAGAATCTATTATTATTCTTATAACGAATATTCCAGAAGCAAGGGAAAGTGGTCTGTCTCATCTCTGTGAGTTTATTGAATATTGTGAATTCACGTATCTTTCAACACAGGTATGTCATATAATCTTATTAGTTTGGGATATAGACATTTTAAAATGCGTTTATCTTTTTTATTGTCATTCCGTGTAGCAAATTTCAAACATTTTAGTATCTATCTCTGCAGTTGATCATAAGAGTAGTGTTTCTCTAATCATCTCTCTTATCTTCAAATATCATTATAATGTTTAGTCCCGTGCTCTGATAACTTGAAATATTCATATGGTAAGTGGAGTTTGGAAAATTATGATTTTGGAGGAAGGAAGGGTATTTGAGAAAATTTAATTGATGGGAAAAATCATAGATAAAGCACTCAACCAATTTAATTAAAGTGACAAATCTATTTTTGTTGGAAAATCTAGTTTTGAGTCAGATATTTAATTCATTCCCATTAGTAATATGTTTTGGGATCTATTTGTTTTTTATTAGATAACTGCGATACGAATCAGAAAGGATTTTGAAGGGACCCTGAAACTTTGTACAATAAGAACAACCAATAACCACAAGAGACAAGAACACAAAGATAAGAACCAACAACAACATGAGACTAGAACCAACAAAGAAACAAGCCTTAAAACCAGAGACAATGAGACCACAACAAAGGGAGAACCATGACCACAATCATATAGGTTTAAAACCAAACCTCACCAGAGAACTCTGAGGTGGAGTCATAGGTTGACCCAATTGAGTTAACGTTCCTTTTTTTGAAAATGAGCCAGGATCAACCAAAGGGCACTTATTATCCTTCAATGGAGGCCCCCACATGCCACCTATGAGACCTACAACAATAGTGCCCATATCATTTTTTTCATTCGTTGTAGCATAGCGCTCATTAATAGTATTCTAACACTATTTCCCATGCTCAGGAGGACCTTTAGACTGAAATTATTTGCATGAATGTCCCTGGAAGTGCCTAGCTTTATGGAAATGTAGAAAAACCTATGAGGAGGACTCATTATGAATTCTTTGCTCCCAAACACCAAATTTGGAACACAATTTTGACTTTTGGCAGCACCTTATCAAGATAAACACTCACACAAAATCTTTTAAAAACCAAACATTTTATAGTTTTTCTAACGGATTAAGAGCATCGGCTATACCTTGTATTATCACTTCATGCTAGTACTCTAAAGGAAGCCGTGGGAGCCTAACCCAAATAGAAACCCTCTTAAAATTTTCCTTGGCAGTATCAAAACTACTAGACCATCTTTTCAACAAAACATCAGACTTACCAAGGAACCAAGGACCTCCTTGTAAAACTCTCATACTTTCCTTAAGAGATCAGAAGGACAATAGGAAAAATCCATTTGCAATGGTAGCCACCCAAATCTAACCATGCTCACACCATCTTTTTTGAACATAGTTTCGAACAACATCAATATTCAAGCAAAATCTGAAGAATCTCTCAATGAGGCCATTCTCCATGCAAACAATAGTTTTGTCAAAATCAGTAGTAGGGACATTTACAATAGTGGAAGATCCATCTAAAACAGAGGGAGAAGCATCCTGAAAAAGGTTAGAAACATGTAAAGGTGAAACAAAAGAGGAACCCCCACCATTGGCTTAGCATTAAATGAACTCAAAACTTGAGAAAATCCAATTTGCAGGTTCAAATCAAAAGCCTGCAAAACCTGGGTTGAAAAGGGAATTGAAGCACTAATGCCCAATGAAGGGGGTGTTAGAACAAAGGAGATTAAACCCTCTTCAAGGCATCCATGTAGCTTTGACACATAGGGTAGTAGAACCCTAACAGGGCTCACAAAACCATTGAACTCATCCCTGACAACTAGTGGAATAGAACCATCCATGTCCTCAACAACATACTCCATGCTATGGCTATCAAGGGTGGATCCAAAATATATCTAGGTTGAGGGAACTACAACCAAGGATAGTAGAAATCCCCTTTGTATCCCATTTATGGGCCCTCCATATGAATAAGTAGTGAGGGACTTCACAGAATCCACCATTATGACCAGAAGGGCAAGCCTTTTCTCTTTCAAATGGGCCTCTAATAGCAAGTTGAAAAGAATTTTGTCTTCCTCTTTATCTTAGGCACCAAACCACTCATCCTCATCTATTTGTTCGATCGCCTTGTCCAAAACCTTTAATATAGTTTGGTTAGTCTAACATATTGAATGCTAGTAGGTGTGTTTAGAGTTTTGGACTCAGCAGGAATTTTTTGGAAGATGTAGAAAAAGAAAATAAAAGAATGTTAATTGTAGAACATAGAACATGTAGTAGTAGCAAACTAGTGTAGAGAAGAATATTGTAGAAATCTCCAGCCAAGAGAATACAACTGACATCTTTGGAAAGTGTGATCAATGTAGGCACTATGAAAAGGGATATCAATGCAGAAGCTTCAAAATGTGAGAACAAAGGAGACACTTAGGAATGTAATAGTAGAGGGGACAAGTACAAAAGGACTATAGTATCTTGCTCTAGATTGTAGAAGGACAACAATAATTTCTAGTTAGCTATAGAGATGGAAAAAAAATAGAGTTGCAGCTCTGGAGATTGTAAATTATATATATATATATATATATAAGTACCCTTTTTGGATCTTTGTCTATTTCTCTCTTTCAAATTGGTATCAGAGCCCTAGAATTTTACTTAGATATTAAGAGCATTTCTCTTAATTTATAAAAATAGTTGGAGGTGATAGTAAAAGCTGCCACCAACCTTCGATGCAAAAAACTATGACGTTTGTGCTAAGAAGATAAATACAATAATATGGTAAAAAGTGATTTGTGGGAGCTTGCTCTCAATGGTTTCATAGATGTAACTAACCAAACAACCTATGTAGCATAGACAAACGTACAAAAAACTAAGCTAAAGAAGACTAGAAGGAAAGATGCAAAAGCTCTAAGCTTGATTGAAGTGGCACTGACAAAACCCATATTCCCTCAAATAGTAGTAGCTAACTACTAAAAGGAAGCTTGAGAGATTTTTGAAAAATCCTACAAAGGGACTGACAAGGTGAGGTTAGTCAAACTTCAACAACTCTATAGAGATTTTAAAACTCTTCAAATAAAAGTTGATGAGTCCATTTTAAACCTTCATATGAGAATTTTTATTTTGATATAAATTATTTAAGGATTAATGGTGAATCTATAGAAGAGTAAATTATTATTGGGAAAATCCCTTAATATTTGACTTGATTGTCATTGCAATTAAAGAGGCTCAAGACCTCTCAAAAATGACAGTGGATGAGTTAATGGGTTCACTAGAAACCCATGAGAAGTAGCTGAATAGATCCGCTCCTTCCCTAGAGATAGACCTTAAGGTTGAAAGTAGTGTGAGAGGTAGGGGAGAGGAAGAAACAATAGAGATAAAAGTCAAAGAGGTAGAGGAAGAGGCTACTCTAGTAGAGTAAGCTCAAATGACCAAGAGAGAGTAAGAAACTCATAGCCAAACTCCCAAGAAAACAAAAAGTGAAACTACTCTTGAACCAAATGTATGATCTAAAAGCAATGTTCAATGCTATTATTGTCACAAGCATGGCCATTTTACAAGTGAATGTAAGAAAATATAGCATGACCAAGGGAAACAAAGTGCTAATGTAGATAATGAAAACATAGATGAAAATAAACACTTGTCAAACATGTTTATTGTGTGTAACATTTATGAGTAGAGCAATGTTGAGGTTTGGTATTTAGACAATGCTTGCAGCAACCACATAAGTGGTAATGCAAATGTATTTTCCTTCATTGACAAGAATATTAAGTTTGAGGTTAAGATGAGGAATAATGAGAAGGATCCAGTAATGGGAAGAGGTTATGTCATCATTCAAACTAAGCATGGTGATAAAAGAGAAATTTGGGATGTCTATTATGCTCCAATCATAAAACATAGTCTTATAAACATTGGATAGCTGGTCCAAAAAGAATACAAAGTCTTGATAGAAACTAGAGGGTCCATAATCTTTAACAAGGATGGGTGCAAGAATAAGTTTGTAGAAGCCCAAATGACAAGAAACCAAATGTTTTCCCTCAAGATGCTATTTGATTTATCAATACAACTCACAACTACTCCTTCCAAGCACATGAATACTACAACAGTGGCACAACAATTAACTTTCAAGACAATAATCAAAGACCCATCCAAACTTTGGCATTTAAGGTATGGCCACTTAAGTTATTTGAGTTTAAATATTTTCTCAAAAAAAAAAGATATGGTTAGAGGGCACCAAAAATTGTAGAGCCCAATCGAAAATGTGAGGGCCTAAATGCTAGGAAAACAACTTAGGGAACCCTTTTAATTAGGGAAATCTAGGAGGTAAAAAATACCATTAGAGTTGGTGCAGTTAGATTTATGTGGCCTCATTAAAACTCTCACCATATGCCATAATACTTATTTCATGACCTTCATAGATAACTATAGCAAAAAGATTTGGGTTTATTTAAAAAACTAAATCTGAAGCTTTCAAGAAATTCAAGTTATTTAAGGCCTTGGTTGAGAAACAAAGTGACCACTTCATCAAGGTCCTCAAAACTAATAGAAGGGGTGAGTATGTCTCGAAGGATTTTTTATTTTTTGCAAGAATTAAGGTGTTGAAAAACATTCAAATCTAGATACAGTCCACAACAAAATAGAATTTCTTAGAGGAAGAATTGAACCATCTAGGTGATGGTTGCAAGAATATTTGAAGGCCAGTGACTTTCAAATGAACTTTGGGGTGAGGTTGTAGTAATAACAGTATACCTGCTAAATAAATGTTCCATGAAGGCTATACAAAATAGGATTCCACAAGAAGCATGGATAAATAGAAAATATAGTGTGAAGCACCTAAGAATATTTAGGTGTGTGGCATATGCATTTGTGCTACAGGAGAAAAGGCAAAAATTTGATGATAAAGGAGGAAAGTGCATCTTCATGAACCATAGAAAAGAAACCAAAGCATACGAATTGTATAACCTTATTACCATGAAGGTTGTCCTCAGAAAGGATGTTGAATTCATTGAGAATGAATCATGTGATTACATGGTTGACACCTCCATGAGTATCCTAGTAACAATGTATGTAGATGACGATGAAGCTGAAAATTAAGAGAGAATTTCCAGTAGTCAACTTCAATGAGTTAAAATCAACAAGGTGAGCCTTTTGTAGCACCTTCTTCTTCATCAACATCACAACATACTCCATAGTCAAGTAAGTCTAGAAGTAGTTTGGATCCTAGGTTTTCTTCTCAAATACCAAGAAAACAAGGAGTGTGAGGGAGATTTATAAAAGTACAAGGTATGATGATTTTTATAAAAGTCTAAACTTTGCTTTATTTTCCAAAAGTGATCCATTACATTTTGAAGAAGTTATAAAAGAAGAAAAATGATGTAAGGCCATGGATGAAGAGTTGAATGGAATAAAAAATAATAAAACATAGGAGCTAATGGAGTTACCAAAGGGTAAACAAGTGATCAAAGTTAAGTGGATCTATAAGAACAAGAGTACTACTAATGAAAAAATTTAGAGGCATAAAGAAATATTAGTTGTTAAGTGATACAAATAGTATCCTAGAAGAGATTGTGATGAGACATGCTCATGTTGCAAGGTTTGAAATAGTGTGGGTTATGTTACCAATAACAACTCAACACAATTGGAAAGTATACAAAATGGATCTGAAGTCTACCTTCTTGAATGAAGTACTCTAAGAAGAAGTATATGTTGAATAGGCACCTATCTATGAAGTCCTAGGACAAGAAGATAAATTATACAGGATAAAAGAATCTCTCTATGGGCTTAAAAAGGTACTTTGTGCATGGCACACCAAAATTGATTTATCCTTGCTTAGTAATGGCTTTAGAAAAATATGACTATGAGCCCACATTTTCCATCAAAGCAAGTCATAGTGAGATCTTAATTTTTGATCTATATGTAGATGATTTGATATTCATAGGAAATAATGACCTTTTTGTTGTTGATTTCAAAGAAGTAATGAAAAGGGAATTTGAGATGATAGACTAAGGTCTACTAATATATTTCCATGGCATTGAGATACAACAAATAGATATTGATGTATTTAGTTCACAAACTAATTGTGCCACATAGATCTTAAAAAGGTTTAGAATGTTGAGCAATAAACTTGCATCAACACCAACAACTATAGGTGTGAAAATGAGTAAGGAAGATAATAACAATGAAGTGAACCTAGCCTTAAAAAAACATGGTTGGAACCCTAATGCACTTGACTGCTACTAGGCTTGACCTAATGTATGCAGCAAGTATGATTTCCATATTCATGGAGACACCTAAGGACACACATTAGTAAGCAAGAAAGAGAATCCTTAGATATGTCAATGGCACCAAGGGCTATGGCATTTTATAAATTGCATCTAATGAGTTTGAGTTGATTGTTTATATTGATAGTGATTGCATAGGTAATGTAGACGACAGGAAGAGCACATAAATATGTGTCCCACAAGGGGTCAAGAATCATTTCATGGGCATTTAAGAAGCAATCCATTGTTTTTCTCTCTAGAATAGAAGTTGAGTATATTATAGCAAATGAAGCTGCATGTTAGGCTATTTGGCTTCGAAGAATCCTAGAAGAATTAAATGAGGAACAAGAAGATGGTACAACCATATATTATGATAATGTATTCTCAATAGTGTTGATGAAGAACCCATTTTTCCATAGATGAAGCAAATGTTAGATTCTCAAATAAATTAGGAGAAGAGCTCTGATACCAGGTTAGAGCCGGATACAACCACGTACCATGTGAGATTCATACCCACTACGTACCACATCGATAAGCCAAGCTTACACGAATGAAGGGTCGAG
Organism: Cunninghamia lanceolata; assembly: GCA_027924645.1. Taxonomy (NCBI): domain Eukaryota; kingdom Viridiplantae; phylum Streptophyta; class Pinopsida; order Cupressales; family Cupressaceae; genus Cunninghamia; species Cunninghamia lanceolata. The sequence continues at coordinate 2,598,225 of BSBN01000098.1, read as the reverse complement.
GGCTCGAGGGACTTGAACCGATGACCTGCGCTCTGATACCATGTTAGATTCTGCGAGAAGCGAGAACCGAGCCAGGATCTGATGTCAGTCGTAGATCATATGCGCCTCCACTCAACAGATGATCAAAGATCAAAATAGTAGAATGAAGAGATATCTGAAATGAGAGAAAAATAGATACAAAGAAAGAGAATTTTGAGAAGACTCTCAATACTCTCACTGAGCTATCACTAAACTGATATTCAAGCTTGTGAACTTGCTCATTGTCTTCAGTGAGAGGAGAGTATTGTATATATAGCAAAAAAGGGCATATACATCCAAGAGGTGTAATAACTCCCATATCCCATAAAAGGTGGGAGATCTTACCTACTTGGTAAATGCCAAAACATGTGGGGCATATACAACCAAGAGGTGTAATAACTCCCATATCCCATAAAAGGTGGGAGATCTTACCTACTTGGTAAATGCCAAAACATGTGGGGCATATACATCCAAGAGGTGTAATAACTCTCATATCCCATAAAAGGTGGGAGATCTTACCTACTTGGTAAATGCCAAAACATGTAGGGCATATGCATCCAAGAGGTGTAATAACTCCCATATCCCATAAAAGGTGAGAGATTTTACCTACTTGGTAAATGCCAAAACATGTGGCATAACCTCCTTACATGAAAATAAAAAGGAGTTATTAAGGGGTGGCACAAAAAGACAAAAGAGTGTGAGAACTCTAACTACCACATAATAAGGACAAAATAGTGGTTATGAGAGGTGGCACAATACCCCATGTGGCAGAATACCCCATAACCTACTTAGGTAAACCTAAGCAAGCTTATTAATGTGTAGGAAAAAGAAATATCCCTAAGGAAAATAAAAAACCTACACTAACACCCCCCCTTAAGCGTAGCTTAGGTGGGTGAAAAATGGGTCCCGGCTACTAGGCCATATTAGGTACCCATGTACAAAAAATTCCTCCCAGAGCAGAGAGGAGAAAGAGACTATGAAACCCCCCCACAACAAAGTAGCTCCTGTGCCAAAAGAGGATGCCCATATATGAATGCTGAAGATGATCTATTTGTGACAAATGACATTTCTCCCCTTAGGAAGAAACAACTCCAATGGTGAATGTCGAAGTAACTCCCACTCAAAGAAACAAGGTGAGGAAGGAAGTCTCAAGATGTATCCTATCTCAGAACTCTGCTCAAGTGTGCCCATGTGAATATCAAAAGATGTCTCAATGCACGAAGGTAGAAGCAATCCAATCCCATGTGTACAACTAGGAGGTACAAGATCCAAAGACAAGGAAGATGGGATAACAGTGATGAAATGACTGTCATCAAAGAGGAGTTGAATGTCCTCAAGAGTGTCATCTAGATCCAAAATGTGAGACTCTACAAACAAACAAGAGATGTCTGGTAGAAATTGGTCCCAATGAAGTGAATCTAGAAGACAAATATGATCCTGCTGCAAAGAATCACTGGAAGCCCTTGAAGAAGCCTCTCTGAACTCTGTAGTAACAACAGGTGCAAGGACAAAATAATTGTCATGAAAGAGGAGAGATAGCCCCTCAAATGTGTCCTCCAAATCTGAAATGTGAGACTCCACAAACAAAGATGCAATGTCTGATAAATAGGAATCCCAATCAGGAAGACTGTAATGATCCTGCTGCAAAGAATCACTGGAAGCCCTCGAAGAAGCCTCTCTAGAATCTGATGAAGTAACAAGTGATGTATCTGAAGATGGGGTATCAATGCATGTCACACAAGATGGGGTAAAAGAAGACTTAGTATCATCCACCATAGCTTGGTCATCCAAGGAAACATCACTATCAGATGAAGATCCAAAGTATCCATACAACTGCTGGATGATGGTCCAAGCAGTGAAAGGGCACTCAATGTGCTCTATGTCATGTAGAGTATCCTTAGAAATAGTAATACATATTAGTCCATAGACCATGTCATTATTGTTAAACCATGCATTCTTCTGTTTATAGTCATTTGGCTCAAGAACGAGTCCGAGGAGATAGGGCAATAGATCCTCCTCAAGGCATTGATTCTTTATCCCTTGTTTCCAAGACAAATAGTTCTCTGAGGTTAGCTTAACAACAGAAGGATGGAAATAACTAAAATCCATGATGAACCCCCAAAATGATTACAATAACCCCATAAAAGATGTGACTCAAAGAGAGCACATAAGACACCCCATTTTCCACTCAATCAAAGAACCCCCCAAGAAAATTTGATTTGGCACTTTATATTTAGTGCATTTACAGCTGCCACTAGCAAGCAATACTAAGTGGTCTTGATTTAAGTGCATTGCAAAACCCTCACAAAGAGCATATGCTAAAAATACAACTTTGGCACAATACTTAGATAAATAAACAGTACCACTGCAATCTACTCGAAAAATCATTCACTTTCAAAAAAGAATCACCTCGATACGAGGTCGTATGTGAAATTTATGATCCTCTGAAGTTCCCAAAAATGAGAACTGTGCAATGTCACGACTGAGAATCTACAATTTTTGAAAAATCTGTACATTAAAATCAAAAAATGATTCTACCAGCGTTTAGAGCACAAAAAATTAGCCAAAATCAATAAAAGAAGCTCAGAAATCCGAGGTCGAGAGCCCAAGTTACGGCCTTTGGAAGTTGAACTGCAATTTCCAAAATGCCAATGGAGAGGGGTTTTGCTGTAGCTTTCTGACATTGTTTCTACAAAATATATAAGTTGTATGCAAAAACTAACAGATACCCAGAAAGTTTTTCGACCCTAGGAACAAAACCCAGAAATCTTTTTTTTTTGAAAATGAGTAGAAAAAAATAACCCTGATTTGTTACCGTGTCCTCCAATTTCTAATTTTGGTGGAGTAAAAGTCACTTTTGACTTCCTCAAGCCTTCTGGACACTCTAGAAGTACTGAAAGATGCCTCCAATATTACCACAAAGCTGCAATCACCCAGATCTCACAAGAACACATATATGCAAAGTAGATTACCTAGATGCCTATTTTCCTTTAAACTGTTTTGATTCTCTAGTTCATTCAAGGATGTAGGAGAAGAGCATACTTGGTTTTTAAGAAAAATATTAGCAATTTAATAATCTCAAATCTCTCAAATAACTCAGAAAAATAACGAGCTATACTAGACAACACGGCTCTGATAACATGTTAGATTCTCAAATAAATCAAGAGAAGAGCTCTGATACCAGGTTAGAGCCGGATACAACCATGTACCATGTGGGATTCGTACCCACTACGTACCACGTCGATAAGCTGAGATTATGCAGACGAAGGGTCGAGGGCTCGAGGGACTCGAACCGATGACCTGCGCTCTGATACCATGATAGATTCTGCGAGAAGCGAGAACCGAGCCAGGATCTGATGTCGGTCGTAGATCATATGCGCCTCCACTCAACAAATGATCAAAGATCAAAATAGTAGAATGAAGAGATATCTGAAATGAGAGAAAAATAGAGACAAAGAAAGAGAATTTTGAGAAGACTCTCAATACTCTCACTGAGCTATCACTGAACTGATATTCAAGCTTGTGAACTTGATATTCAAGCTCATGAACTTGCTCATTGTCTTCAGTAAGAGGAGAGTATTGTATATATAGCAAAAAAGGGCATATACATCCAAGAGGTGTAATAACTCCCATATCCCATAAAAGGTGGGAGATCTTACCTACTTGGTAAATGCCAAAACATGTGGGGCATATACATCCAAGAGGTGTAATAACTCCCATATCCCATAAAAGGTGGGAGATCTTACCTTCTTGGTAAATGCCAAAACATGTGTGGCATATACATCCAAGAGGTGTAATAACTCCCATATCCCATAAAAGGTGGGAGATCTTACCTACTTGGTAAATGCCAAAACATGTAGGACATATGCATCCAAGAGGTGTAATAACTCCCATATCCCATAAAAGGTGGGAGATTTTACCTACTTGGTAAATGCCAAAACATGTGGCATAGCCTCCTTACATGAAAACAAAAAGGAGTTATTAAGGGGTGGCACATAAAGACAAAAGAGTGTGAGAACTCTAACTACCCCATAATAAGGACAAAATAGTGGTTATGAGAGGTGGCACAATACCCCATGTGGCACAATACCCCATAACCTACTTAGGTAAACCTAAGCAAGCTCAATAATGGGTAGGAAAAAGAAATATCCCTAAGGAAAATAAAAAACCTACACTAAAAGCAAACATATTGAGATTCGTTATCATTTTATAAGATTGCAGTGGTCCAAATGATAAGGAACCAAATGTTTTCACTCAAGATGTAAATTCATTTATCAACACAACTCACAACTACTCCTTCCAAGCATATGAAATCTCCAAGAGTGGCACAACAGTCAACTTTCAAGACAATCATCAAAGACCCATCCAAGCTTTGGCATTTAAGGTATGTGCATTTAAGTTATTCTGGTTTAAATCTTTTCTCAAAAAAGATATGGTTGGGCTGCCAACAATTGTAGAGCTCGATAGAAAATGTGAGGCAAGTACATCTAAGGAAAACAACTTAGGCAGCCCTTTCAATCAGAGAAATCTAGGAGGGCAAAAACACCATTAGAGTTGGTGTAGAAAGATTTATGTGGCCCCATTAAAACTCAAACTATAACCCAGAATACATATTTCATGATCTTCATAGAAGAGTATAGTAGAAAGACTTGGGTTTACTTTAAAAATAAACAAATCTGAATCTTTTAAGAAATTCAAGTTGTTAAGGCCTTGGTTGAGAAACAAAGTGGCCACTTCATCAAGATCCTCAGAACTAATAGAGGGGGAGAGTATGTTTCCGAGGAATTTTTAATTTTTTTCAAGAATTAAAGCATTGAGAAACATTCACATTTAGATAAACTCCATAGAAAAATAGAATTGCGAAGAGGAAGAATAGAACCATCTAGGTAATGGTTACAAGCATATTGAAGGCCCAACAGACTTTCAAATGAATTTTGGGGTGAGGTTGTAGCAATAATAGTATAGCTGCTAAATAAATCTGTTGATATTCCCTTTACTACTGTTGCATGCTGACATACTTCTAATCACATTGATCTATTTTTGACATAGTGGATTTTGATATAATTCCTTTCTTAATTTCTCATCATGATAAATCATTTTTTTGGATAATATTATACTACTGATGAGCTATTGGTGTTGTAGATTTTTGATTTTCTAGGCCACGAAGGACCAAAGATTGCAGACCCTAGCAAGTATATTCGTTCTATATATAACATAGTTATCCTTGGAAATGCAACAGTTAAGGCAAGTGCTGTGGATGCACTAGTAATGTTTGGTGCCCTGGTTGAGTCCTTAAAGGTGTGCATTCTTTATTCATATTTTCTATGACAAGATATTGAAGGGTGGCCATTCTGATGAGATTGAGCTAATAATTTGACAGAAGATACATGCTAACATATCATTGCCAATATACTGTACAGCCTCACATATTTGTACTATTGCGTCGATGCATTTTTGACAATGATGAAGAGGTAAAGATTTACATTTTTTTGGACTAGAGATAGTTCCAAGTTTGCGGTTGACTTTTGTCTTTCATCTCTTCTATTTTGCAGTAAAGCTTGTCTTTGCAGTTGTGGTTGCCTATTTCTATTGCTGCATCAATAATTGAATGTGCTGGCTGCTAGGATTGTGGTAGAATTTGGCTGTTAAGATGATTATACAAATTCTTTTCTTTAATGCCTGCCTTCAAATTTCCATCTTTTTCTTTTTATGCGATTGATGACAGCTTTTGCTGGTAATTTTATCTCTGCTGCATGGGTTAGTTATTTTAGAGAATGCAAGCCTGTTGTAAATATATATTTTTTTGCTATATATAAAGAGAAACTTGAACTCTTATTTGGTTCTCTAGGTGTGGGATCGAGCAACATGCTACCTAAATGCTCTTGGTGGAGACATTTCTTCAGATGAGATTGGCAAGGATGCGAAGAAATTTATTTTTGGCACCTTGGACTTTCCACTAGCGGATCTTGAAGCAAGATTACAGGCTTATGTAAATGAAACGATTATTAAGCTTTTTTCAAGGCATTTCTGAACATTGGGTAGAGGTTGACTTGTTTCCTAATATCTTTATAACCATATAGGAAGCTAGTGAAGAACCTTTCAGCTTGGCTTCTGTTCCAAAGGAGGTCAAATCACAGCCATTGGCAGAGAAGAAGGGTTTTGGTGAAAAAGTAGCTGCAACAAATATTGGGTCCACTAGTGTTAGATCTGATGTAGAGACATATGAAAACTTACTTGCCTCCATTCCAGAGTTTTTAGGCTTTGGCAAAGTATTCAAGGTTATTTGCCTGTTTGATTTTGTATTTACGTTGGTTACATCAGTCAAAATTATTGTGTCAAGCCATGAGCCATTTTTGTTGTTCATTTAGTTTCTAAAATGTCATATAAATTTTAACTACTCCCTTTGTTCTCTTTGCAGTCTTCGCCACCCTTGGAGCTAACTAAATCAGTGACGGATTGCACAGTGAATGTTGTGAAACATACTTATTCTAATCATGTGGTGTTTCAGTACAACTGCACAAATACCATACCAAAACTAGTGTTTGAAAATGTGAGTGTCTTAATGGATTGATTTTGTATACTTTTTGGATACATTCCGCTTAATTTCTTATGTTTAGGCTTTACATATATGTTTCTTGCATGCATTTAGTATTGAAAGTCTTTAATATTTAATTTTTGGATTGACATTTTGTTCTGCATTTACAGGGACTCGTTGAAGTTGATCCATCTGATTTCAACAAATTCATAAAAGTGGTATGCAAACCTCTGAGGTCATTGCCTTATGATTCACCCAGGCAGGTTTTTGTGGCTTTTCAAATACCAGAAGGAGCTCACCCTACTGGAAATTTTAAGAACAAGTTGAAATTCATATTGAAAAAGGTACTTTCTGAAACCTGATGTTTTGAAACAAGGCTGTGAAGATTTAGCATATTCTCTCTAAAGTAATGTACTTTGGTAGGAATAGCAGAAGGAAAGACTGAACTATTAAAAAGTTGTATTTTTAGCAGCACATTTATCATTCCCTATGTCCCACCAAGTGCTCTATTGGGGTGGAGAGTGAAACATGGGAATGCCTAGAAGTACTCTTGAATCCTAGAGATGATGTTTGAGTAGAAAAATAACACGGAGATGTGAACCGAGGGGTGGGGATGTTTTTCATTCGTATTCATTTGAAACAAATGTAAGAGAAGGTGTTCCCTGGAGGACTATGCCACAAACGGCCTTCCATTACAGTCTATTATACATCATCTTGGAGTGAGAGAGAGTAGTGGTGAGGGTTTGAATAAATTTAGTCAGAAATGTATTTAAAGATAAGAAACATGACTAGCAGGGATAAACAGAAAGCAGTTAAATCCTAAAGATTGTGACCTAAATACAAATGGTAGAGATGTTTTACTCATTGGTGCTTGTCGGGTGGAGTTGGGCAAATTTGGTGGGATCTTACTATCCTTATAGAGTTTTCCTCCTCATTTTGTGGATCAATACTCTATCTAATTCCAAATGAGTATTTAAACTTTTATCTAGTCACCAAATTTACTAACTTAAATGGGTAAATATTTCAGTCATACACTATGAATTTGAAAGTGTTATTATATATAGATCTGATTTACATTTTAATAGCTAATTCACGAAATGCGTCCTATCAAAGGGACTTTTCACTATACATGAAATTGATATGGAGATTTCTAATCTTCTAAGAGCAATTAAATGTAATATATAGTTTTCAAAGATTATATAAAAATATTAATAACAATAGGCCTTTGCTCACTATGCTTATGCAAACAAAAATAACATGGATTATTGAGGGAACTCTTCCTAATTGTTTCCATTTCCATCTCAAGAGAAAACTGGTCACATTGGGAAAAGGATTTGTCAAAGGGGATCACAAGCGAGATAATGCCAATTAGATAATTTATATTTATGCATAACAACACTGACTAGATTGATATGCCCATTTATTGTAAAGAATTGAAGAAAGCCATTTACATTCTATTATTTGCTATGCTATCTATCTGCTTTGTCTTGCCCTTGCTATTATGGAAGTTGGCAATATGTGAGACAACTAGTTATTTTGAGAGGAAAACCTAATCAAAAGATTGTGTTTTAGGTTGATCCTGTCACTGGAGGAGTAAAAGAAGAGGAAGATGATTGCCCCCTGGAAGACTTGAAGGTTGTACCCACTGATGATAATTCTATGTACATGTACAGAAATACTCATAATTTATAATTTGCCTCCTTTTTTGTATTTCTAGGTGAATCCAGTAGATTACATGTTGAAGGTTGGGCTTTCAAATACCCACTAAATAAATCAGAGGTTGCACCTTCTGATGATAATTGTATATACATTTACAGAAAAATGCATAATTTACAATTTGCTTCTTCTTTTTCTATGTTCAGGTGAATCTTTCAGATTACATGTTCAAGGTTGGGGTTTGAAATTTCAGAAACACATAGGAGTCATTAGGGGTAGACGATGAACCATAGAAGTGTTGATAAGTGATGCTCACATGCAATGTGCATGCAGAAGTGCAAAAACATTACATGCAGAAGTGCAAGAGTTTTTTCAGAATACTTATTTTATGAAGACTTTTATTTTTAATTTAAGAATTCATGTTAATGTATGATAAATTATATATATATTTTTTATGGTGATCATGCATAGTTTAGTTTGCTTTTAGACTATTATTTTTTAGTTTAATTTGCTTTTAGACTATTATTTTTTTAGTTTAGTATGGGCTGTGAACTCTATTTAATAGAGGCTATTCGTTGTTTGTAATAAGTTAGTAATGAGAAGATGATAATTTCAATGTGTTCAATTCTGAACAGTGATGGTTGTGAAAAGTTCATAATTATTTTTGAGAAGGCAGCTTAATATGATTTTTGTATGGTATTTTTTCTTATAATTATAAATTACTTATTACTCTAAATTATATGTTGCATGTGGTATTGTCTTTTCTCTTTAATTTCTTTTCAGATTGGAATTAAAGGAAGGTGACTGTTTTCAAAATCTTCATTTAATATTAAGGCATGTTGTGTTTTATTTTGTTTTTTGATATCTTTCTAGAATTGATCATGTCAAACATTAATTCTTTGTTCATCATTGAATTTAATAGAAATGATTATGATTATTGATGCATCAAGATGATGACTTTTATGATAGGGAAAGACATATGGGAGATTGTACAAACAAGATATGAAGAGATGACTAATTGGAACACTCTTGCAGCCAATGATAGAACAACTAACAAGGAAACTAAAAAGAATTAAGCTCAAGCTTTATTCCATATTCAAATAGCTCTAGATAAGAGCCTATTTTTTGAGAATTGTAGGTGCAAAGACAACCAAGGATGCTTGGAAGACTCTACAAAAAGCTTACTAAGGCAGTGATCAATTCAAAGTTGTCAAACTACAAACATTGAAAAGGGAATTTGATAACTTAAAGATGTAAAGTGTGAATGATTATTGTGTAGGAGTAAAGGATGTGGTCAATAAGATGGCAACTCTTGGAGAAATTATGGACAAAGAGGTTGTGGTTAAAAAGGTGTTGAGGTCTCTAACGTCAAGGTGGAATCATGTTGCAATAATCATTAAGGAGAGTAAAAATTTGTTTACTCTTGAATTTGATCACTTAGTTAACTCTCATATGACTCATGAAGAGACACTTAGAGACACATTTGGAGAAAGTGATGAGAAGGCTTTTTCCTCAAAATCATAGATCAGAAAGACTAAAGGTGCGAATAGTAAAAGCAACCAAGGACAAAGCAAAGAAAGAAATTAGAATTATTCAAGATGAAATAGAGGAAGAGGTAGAGGCAGATTTGATAAGAGAAATATTTAGTGTTATCATTTCAATAGGTATGGTCACTTTGAAGGCGAATGTAGATTAAAAGAGGTAATAAAAGAAAACATTTTAATTATGTTGATGAGGGCAAAGAAGCTTCTCCTAGTAATTTATTCTTATCATATGACAAATCTGAAATCATCCAAGATCAAGCTTGGTGATGATTGTAAGCACTAAAAACATGCATGAGCTTGCAGGAGGACCCTATGATGATGTATAATCCTAATCACATACATAGAAGCATGAATATAATACCATCTTAGCAGTGCTTCTCCTGATGACATGTCAACATCAATTTCTTACTTCATCGATTCTTCTCAATCCTAACTTTTCTTCACTTTCATCCTTGTCGACCATTCTTTTTCTGCATCCTTGACCTTGCCTACATAGCCAATTTTTATCTTACTGAGCTAATTTCACTTTTTCCTTAAAATGACCTCCCATATCAAACCCAACTTTTAGAATTGACATAAATTTTGTTGATTCTGGATCACCCTATTATTTTCAGATCCCCATTGGGTGACCCTACTAGTGAAAGAGGGATCCTATTTAACTTGTTTGTTTTGCTTAGCTCTAGTGACAGCTGCATCCTTATTCCTCCAAGACCATTCTCCAACTTCCAATTTTTACCCAAAACTCTTCCTCTATGGGTCACCTATGGATCCCCTCAAGGTCATGCCCGGGTGACTGACCTTGTGAAAGGGGTGACTCATGGGTGACCCTATCATGTTTTCATCTGTAGATTCTCTTTCAGTTTGGGCCCCAAAAATCTCTACTTTGCTCTAGTTTGTATAAAGATTTGACCTAAACATAGAGTCAACAATTCTTAGCTCATCTATCACATCTAATCATTGATAATTATCTCATACAATCTATACTTGTCACCTCTCTAACTCATGCTAACTCCATTTTTGTAGTCTGTGATAAGCTATCATAGCTTCATCATTCATCTTTTAGCCCAATCTTCTCTTCAATCTAGTTAGTTAACCCTCCTATCAAAGGAGTTAACTCCCCAATCATCCCCACCCTTCATGTGCTCTTCCAAGCTATAAATACCCCCTCTCTCAAGCAATAAGGGAGGAAAATCCATTTCAAGCTTTACTTTTTCTCTCCAATTAGCATTCTCATGCTCTTCGCAAGACTTATGTGCCTTTTGCTTTAGTATTTTGTTACCCAAACATTCAAAGGCTTCATACAACATTGTTACGCTAGTGAATTTCCCAAGCCAAAGTGCTTCAAAGCTTTTAAAAGCTCTTCTAACTCATGGATTTCTCAAGATCATCCATTTGTTGTCTTCCCAATTATTTGCAAGAGGAGGATCCCGCTATTCCAAGAGGATGAAGAGGTTGCCGAAACAAGGATTCTTGAGGGTAGTGCACAGACTCATGCATCGATCACAATCTAGGTTTTTAATGCTTTATTAGATAATTAAATCACAATTTGCTCTTGGGAATAGTAATCTTGTGTTGAAATTTCCTTTATAGATTCATTTCAATTGTAACTCCAGATTAAATTTCATATTTTAGACTTTTAATTCTTAGATTAGCACAAAAAATCTTTTCAAAAATACCATTTAAACATAGTATAATTTGCATTAGGTAATCTCATATTAGATTGCATTCATCTTTTAAAATTCCTAGCTAATTAGTTCATTTTAAATTTCAACTATAGAAAAGAATAAAAAAATCATTTGCATACATACTAGTTGCATACATATCAAAAATCCAAAAAAATACAAAAAACATTAGAACTTAGAAAAGGTCAAACCCTCGATTCAATCACAAGGTAGGATTTAACAAAAAAAGCATTCATAAACTTAAATTTGTCATGAGGTCAAAATATCAAGAGAACTCACACAAATCCTTAGATAACATCCATCGCTAACTCAAAAGTCAACTCTTTGTCAACTCAAGTCTATTCTGTGTCCAAGCATATGAATGTGCCCTAGAATTAGAGGTGAGTGGATGAGGGCTATCCTTTAGGAGATTGAAGAATTACATCCTATGCCACAACTAGCACAATAGACACAAGAAGAATAGGAACACGTGCTTAGGTTAATTCAACACAAAGAACAAATACAACGTGTTCAAGCGATTGAAGAAAGGTTACCACAAACTAGGCTCATCAATGGCTAAAACTGACATCCATCTAGATATTGGAATGCAAGAAACCCAAATAAGAGATTGATTACTAGTGACCCTTTGAGTCATATTATTATCTTGACCACAATGGTCATAGAACAACACTGAACAAACCATGACAAGCCCCAACATTGGTCGACCACTCTTCGCGATGTTCTACTCCCAAGAGAATAAAACCATCATTGGGTCTCACCTCCATTTGACTGGCTTCCACCATGAGAGCGAGAGTGACTTAGAGGTTGCCCAAGGCAAGGACACAATCCAGGTACTTGTGTCGAAGCTAACTCATCTGCACTTGTGTGCTGAGTCGCATTTCAAAGAGTACATATTTTGGTAAACCTGACGTGAACTACAAATCCTTCTCTAGAATGAGTTGTTTACGTTTCTACTTTCAAAATTATTTGGCAGTCACTTTCACATATTTTCACATTCATTATCATTGTCATATCCACTTTCACTTCACTCATCTTCTCTTTTGCTATCTTTTGTTCATTCTATTTATTCTAAGGTGTCTATGGCATCCCTAATTATGATAGAACCTAAACTCAACATAGGGAACCTTCCCTCTAAGGACCTAAAACACCATCCTTCGACAGGTATGTGCCTCCTGACCTGATGGCACCCATCTCAAATTGTTATGACTTTGAGGATTCAGACTATGCAAATGATAAAAGAGAACCTAGGCATTCTCTAACATTCAACAATCTTGCATGGGAGAAAAACTCAACTATTCAACCCATGCATCATAGGGAAGGAAGAATACAAGTAAGATCATATATCCATCAACTAGATCAACCCAAAAAGAGAAACCAAAACATACATCTATACGATGACATGAGATGATTAGAGAGGCATTTGCAAGAGGCCAAAGATGCTCAAGAAGCCTTGTGAACATGAAAAAATAAGAGGGTCAAGTCGTGAAAACACACAAAATGAATTTCCATGAAGTGAGGAAACACAAAGAGGTCCTACATCGAAGGATCTCATTGTAACACTAGTCCAAAGGATTAGGACCCTTGAGGTGGAACAAATTATTTAAGAAAAATAGAAAAATTACATGATAAAAATAGGGTAGAACATGAACATAGGACATCCATGAACCCCCTAGCTCAACTTCTATTTGTGAAATGAAAGTAATGAAGTATTCCCAAGAGGGAATCAAATAACACAAATCCCTAAACAATGCAGAATAGTCAACCAAACCAAGCCACTACACTAGGATATCAAAATCTGTCTATGGGATTAATGGTTTTCACCCCACAATCTTAGAGCGCATTCTTGGGAACATACCTTGAGTAATTAAAGGAACCACTAGACCATACCATAATAAGCGTGATGTTACCATGTCCTTTTCTAGATCTACCTAAGTTTAAAGGAGAAGGAGATCCCAACCCGCACATTAAAGTGTACACAACTGCCATAAGGGAACTTCTCCCTTGGGATGGAGTCATCGCTATAAGTTTCCCAAAGACTTTAGAAGGAATTACCTTGGATTGGTACTATCACCTTCTTGAACCCTCTATCCATTCATTTCGATAACTTATAGGGGAGTTTTTCATGGCTTTTGACATGAACAAACTTGTTAAAATAGGAATTCACAAATTCCTTACCATGAAATAAGAACCAAATGAATCAGTGGCACACTTAGTCAATGCGGTGGAGACAAGTGCTCTAATCATCCACAAGTGCCCCTAATATGGATCATAGGGAGTTGTGTGACCTCTTCTTGCATTCCCTTAATAGGGACACTCAGGAGGAAGTGTGAAACCTTCCCTATAAATTGTATGAAGAATCCCTAGAAAGTGCCCTTTGAATTGATCAAGCTTCCATGAATAGCAAACGAAGAACTTACAGTGTAGATGGGTGAATAGTAAATGATAATAATAGAAATAATATATCTACCATAAGGATACTAAAGAACAATTGAAATACAACTAGAGATGGGGTAACAGATCAACCCCCGATCAAAAATGAAGGGATGACAACAATGGGAGGGATTATTACTCTCCGAACGTCAACACAATAGATCAACCTTGAAATGGCAGCTATCATCCAAGAGACAATTGTCCACTGTGGAATCAAAATTGGAATGACAATAGGTATGAGTGACCTCCTTATGATTACAATAAATTTTTGCATGTCCTAATCATGTTCTCTTCAATCTAACCCTTCATTTTTACAACCCATCCATCATTTACTGTAGGTGGAAATTTCATTTTCTAGCCCATTTTCATGGATGGTCGTCTTTGTCCATAGACAAGCATTGGTGTGACCTAAAATGGTGCCTTTGTAAAACAGACCCTCAAATAATCATTTCCATCACATTTTGAAATTTGAGCATTCTATTTTTATTAGATATTAGTTTTGCAAGGTGTCATAATGTCAACTTGTTTTATCAAATCATCTTCTTTTTATATATTTCACCCCCCCATTTGCATGTTTCTAGTCAAAACCATCCATCCACAAGCCTATTTTCATACTTGGGCACCTCTAGAAATAGACAAGTGCCTCTATGAAATAAATACCCATTTCCATAGAGAAGCATCTTTATCACAAGCAAGCATCTATGGAGGGTAAACACTCGTTTATATAAAGAATTTCTATTCATGCTTAAGCATCTTTAGGACTATTTGAGAGTCTCCATGTTTACAAAAGAATTTATCATTTTTTCTTGGGATTTCAATTAATATACCCTAAACTAATCATTTTCTTGGTATGCCTTGTCACCTAACATCATTTTTTGCAAGAATCACTTGTCCAAGACAATTATCAAGCTACTAACTCTTTGTTGTAGCATCATTTGCTGAAGGGTGTGTTTTTCTCACTAATCATTAGGCACATTTCATTTTTTAGTGGTAATTAATCATTGTATGCTATTTTTCTGATCAAGTCATAAGTGTATGCTCTCTCCTTATGCCTTTAAATGACATTGGAGATCAAAAGCTTTGACTTGGTTTTTTTAAATCATTTTCAATCCCCAAACCTAGTGTGCATATACTCTCCCTTCACGTTGAAAGGTGATCTTAGGGATCAAAAGAACATAGGTCTCTTTCTCCTTAGTAGTCCTACCTAAGGATTTGATCATGTTAGGGGATGACCTAAACCCATGTGTTCTAATGTGGTACACAAATTTTGGAGAGTCAAAAGAATCCCCCATTGGGGGAGACTTGTCACTTTTGGCTTAGCTTGAAAGAACTTTATACCTTTCAATGTGAAGGAGGAGAGTGGGTTACCCTGTGAAACCATGCTATTAGACATACCCCTCATTATATGGATATCATCCCCACATACCTTGCAAATACAAGGATGGCCCTAGAAGCCATGTTCATCCTGGCTTAAGACCAATCTACCATATATACTTGTAATGCATTGGTAAACGATTAGCCTTGGAAAGTTACCACACACAAGTATTTATACCCTCAAAAAATGGATGTGCATGCCATGATCAATCCCACACTTGTGGAAATGAGTGAGTACATGAGAATGGTAAAATCAAAATAAATAAAGTATGAGAATAGGTATGTAGATAGATATAAATAATCTTAATTAATATATTAAAATGTATATATGTACAAATAAAATAGAGGATATGTATAAAAATATGTCAAAGGATAAATAAACAAGAGTTGCACTACAACTAAAGTCCCTACCAGTGCTATTAAAAATGTTTGCAAAAAACATGTTAGAAACAAAGCTGCCCAAGCCACCATCAGAAATTCAGTACAAATAAACTTAGGTCCTTGAGTATGAATTGTATATTATGCACTAAGTCTGAGTTAGTTACAAAACAAATTGACCTCTCTCTAAGCTAGGCCATTAGAAATTCAGTGCAAAGAAACCTAGGTCCTTGAGAGTAACTTTGACACCTTTGATTAGTCATGTTTGAGAGTTTAGAATTTGAATAGATAAACGTTAAGTGGTTAGGTGATATCTATTTGTTGGAAGTTCATATTTTCAAACACAATAGGTCTCTAGTTACAAACCTCAAACTAGTTAACTATTTGTATCATTAGGCAATGTAGAATAATTTAACCAATTCTTGAGACAATCTATTTCCTTTTAAAAAACTTATAAACAAGCAAGCATGAAAGAGGAACAAACCTAGATTTCAATAGAATCTGTCAAGAACCAATATTAAAAATTCCAAACCTCAAATTTTCCAAGAAGAAAAACAAAGCAAAGATTTGTTTTTAAGGCGATTCATATACAATTACAAGATTTGAACATTCAAAGATGATATGGAAATTGTTTTAGAATAAATAGTTTACAAAGTTCCTTAATTGTAAAACCACATTTAGAATAAGTTTTTGGGAATAACAAAATCACCATAATGGATTTGAGACCAAATGAGAAGCACAACATAGGCAGGAATACATTTTTTTTTGCATGATATTTTCATATGGGATGATGGATCAACCTCGTCACTCTCTATAGATGATAACCAATAGATGATGAACAAAACAAGGCATTCAAGCTTTCACCTTATTCCTCCCTCATATTTATAGTCATGTACAAGATCTGGAGGCTTTGTAGGCACCAAGAAGTGTAAATACACACTTCAAGGTACATTATAAAAAATTGGAAACAAGTGCTCTCTCTATCTGAAAAGAGGTGAGCATCCAAATCCAATGCTTTAGGATCCCTGCAAATAAAGTGGAAGTTCGTGAATGGATATGTTTGCAATAGCATCCCTAACACGCCAAATTAAATTTATAATTGTTTATTTCAACTTGAATATTTTCAAAAAGTTATAATTGTTTATTTCAACTTGAATATTTTTAAAAGCATGTTTATTATTAAATTGCAGAGCAATAAAAATAAAACTTTCAGGACTAAAATGTACCTGTAGAAAGTTTTTTCTTTGTCAATTGAGCATGCATTTACAAATTAAACATAATACTTACAAGTTCAAGCAATTTCAAACAAGCTAAAATGAATCAAAACTCAACATATGGGTATTTATCATCATATTTTGACAAAACACCAGCATATTTGATTACAAAAGTTAGTGCTAAGATTGGCATAGTATATGTTTGGGATACATTTTATCAAACTTAAAATTTAATAAAAAAAGGTTGCCATACTGACTTTTGAAAGTGCCTCAAGTTTGTGCGCATCTCTAGACAGATTTATGAGATCATGACATGCATATGCAACATTTTTTGTAAATTTGATATATGTATAAGCACTATCCCTTCAAATAGTTAAAGTAGCTTTTGGATAGCCTATAATAACTTATCACAGTCAATAGTATCACACCAAAAGGGGCAAATGTTATGGGAAACAAAGTCAAACAAAAATAATTCAAAACTAAGATGAATCAATTGGACAGTAAATTTCATAAAATGGAGAAGATAAATGAGTATCCACAAAAGGTTGATTGTTTATAAGCATAGTAAAATATGGAACTGTATATGTTTACTTCTATCTAGCTGCGGTGAACTACAGACCTAGGTAGTGTAAATGCCCTAGTCAGAAATATAAAAGTAAAAGTTAAAATCAATTGGCCAAGGGCCACTTGTTTGATAGCTAAAGGAGGAGGAAATAATTTAATCTTAAATACAGTATTTTTCATGAATAAAAAGGAATAATTTACACATGCATTTGCGTAAAAGTTTCTAAAGCTTTTCCAACTTATCTATGGCACTTTGTATTGTAAATTGTTTTCAGTGAGACCATATTTCTTCTAAGGTGTTGTAAAACATCTAAAATGCCTTGTTAATCACATTTTGCATAGTTACATGTAACAACATTTAAAGCTACCAGTTAGCCACTAGTTGCATCTATAATCCCAACTACCAGCTTCAATTTCCTCTGTATGATTTCCAACTGTGATATTTTCTCTCTGTCTCTCACACGTGTGAAACTTCCTCTCATCTAGCTCTGTCCATTTGATTTGGATTTCCTTACAAATCCTTTTTGATTAATTGAAAATCCTCCTGTACAGATTTCCTATGCTGGCTGTTTAATCAGCATTAAACTTGTAATTAATGATTCTTGTTTTTCCCTCTCTCCATGTGTGGTCATTGGAATATATTTCTTTTCATAAGAAATGAACAGAAGTTTTAGTGTGTAATTATCAGTAGGGTGTGGACAGCATATACAGTGGTCTTTGTTTAAGTTTTCTGGGCATTTTTCATAGAGTTGTAGCTCTACTTTATTTAGATCCTTTTGTAGGAAGGAAGAGTAGCAGCTCTGTCATTGCAAATCAAATATTTCTGTATAAATTTTTATGTAATGGGAAAGTAACTTACTATTCATCCCCTATTCTTGTCTCTGTTTTGTTTGATTTTTCTCCTCCGCCTCTTAACTAGCAAGTGGTATAAGAGCCGAAGGTTATTGGATCTGAATGGTATTTCAAGCAAGGATTTTAGAGCAGGTTATCATAGTCAACAATGGCATCTACATCTGGAACAAGTCTCATAAATCCACAAATTCCTCAATTTAATGGTAATAATTATGACTATTGGGCACTCACAATGAAAGCTTTGTTTTGTTTTCAAGACATTTGGGATCTTATTGAGAATAGTTACCTAGAGCCAATAGATGCAGTAGCATATAATGCCCTAACTCAAGTAGAGAAAGATTTATTGAAGGATAATAGGAAGGACTCCAAAGCTCTCTTTTACATATTTCAAGTAGTACATGAGATCATTTTTCCAAGGATTGAAATAGCAACTAAGTCCAAACAAGCATGGGATATCCTCCAAACAACATACCAAGGAATGGCAAAGGTGAAAATAACAAAGCTACAAATGCTAAGAATGGATTTTGAAACAATTTTCATGAAGGATTCAGATTCAATAGACTCTTTCTTCACACAAGCAATGGGTTTAATTAATCAAATTAGATCTCATGGTGAGACACTTGAAGATAGAAGAATTGTTGAAAAGATTTTAAGGAGTTTACCCATAAGGTTTGAATCCATAGTTGTGACCATAGAGGAGACAAAGAATCTCTCACAATTTTCAGTTGATGAGCTCCATGCATCTCTCATTTCTCATGAGCATAGGCCTAGCAGGTTAGCAAACTCATCATTGGAGCATGCATTCAAGTCACAAGCTTCAATTAGCCATGGTAGAGGCAAAGGTAGATCAATTTTGAGAGGTAGAGGAAGAAATTAATATAGAGGTGGAAGAAGCAGCCTATCAAACTCAAGTGGAAGAGGTAGCAGCCAATACCCAAGTCACAATACAACTCAAAATCAGCCTAAAGGCCAAAGGTATGATAAATCTCAAGTCCAATGTCACTATTACAAAAAGTATGGGCATTATTCAAATGAATGTAGGAAGAAGCAATATGATTTTGGCAAACAAAATGCAAATTTGACAAAAGAAAATCAAAACAAAAAATGAGATCAAAGCACTATGTTTTTGGCATGTAATGTAGCACAAGCAAGTGAAAAAGATGTATGGTTTTTAGACTCAGGTTGTAGCAACCACATGACAGGGAATTTAGAAATGTTTTCAAGCTTGGATGAAAATATAAAATTAGATGTCACTTTAGGAAATGACGATAGGGTAGTAGTCAAAGGAAAAGGGAACATCAATATTCTAACTAAACAGGGGGAGAAGAAGTATATTTCATATGTGTATTTTGTGCCTAGTTTAAAACATAATTTGATGAGCATTGGGCAGCTTGTTCAAAAATGGTATAGAGTATCTTTCAAAAATGGAGAATGCAAAATTTTAGACAAATTTCCAAGCAATCACCTCATTGCCAAGGTTCAAATGACAAACAATAGAATGTTTCCCCTAAAGATTAAGGTGGATTTAAATGTGGAATATGCTCAATCACACCCTACAATGAACCCACAAGAAGATAAAGAAGAACTTGCAGCAGTCACACAAACAATATTTCAAGCAGAAATAAAAGATGAAAATTGGTTATGGCATCTAAGATTTGGGCATTTAAACTTTGGGGGTCTAAGTTTGCTTCATAGGAAAAGCATGGTGAAGGGATTGCCTCTAATAGAGAAACCAGAAAGAATATGTGAAGGGTGCATCTTGGGCAAGCAACATAGAGAATCATTTCCAGCAGGTAAGTCAATGAGGGCAAAAGTACCTTTAGAAATTATTCATTCAGATTTGTGTGGACCAATGCAAACACCTTCAATTGGTGGAAGATTCTACTTTTTGACATTCATTCATGACTACTCAAGGAAAACATGGGTTTACTTTTTAAAGCATAAGAGTGAAGTGTTTGAATATTTTTGTCAATTCAAGGCTCTTGTTGAGAAGCAAAGTGGTCATCACATCAAAGCATTGAGAATGGATAGAGGTGGTGAATACATCTCAAATGACTTTCTAAGATTTTGCAAAGACCATGGGATTCACAAGCAATTCACAACTAGATACACACCTCAACAAAATGGGGTAGCTAAAAGGAAAAATAGAACTATCATGGAAATGGCAAGAAGCATGTTGAAAGAAAAACATTCGACAAATGAATATTGGGCTGAAGTTGTTTCATGTGCAACTTATATAATGAATAGATGTCCAACCAAGAGTGTGAAAAATATGATTCCTGAAGAAGCATGGACTGGAAGAAAACAAAGTGTTGCTCATATGAGAGTATTTGGATGTATGGCATATGCACATGTGTCAGATGAGTTGAGAAGAAAATTGGACAACAAGGGAGAAAAGTGTATATTTGTTGGATATAGTGATGAATCAAAGGCATATAAACTATACAATCTTATAACCAAAAAACTTATAATCAGCAGAGATGTGTAGTTCATAGAAGAGGAAGCATGGGATGGAAGTGTAGAAAAGAAGTCAACATATTAGCAAGCATACCACAAGAGGAAAATAAATTTTTTATACCAGCAAATACTCCTTCAAATGTGACTCCTTCCACACCCATTCAAGGTCAACAAATTGGTCAACAAATGACACCATCATCAAGTGTAAGGACAGCCCCACGCATTCAAGCATCCACTCCTTCAAATGTACAACAAACACCATCTACAAGTGGCAATCAAGGTGTAGGACCATCAATTCCACATTCCACAAGTTCTAGTGCAAGTGATATGTCAAATCCAACATTGACAAGCTTAAGAAGACAAAAAATTAGAAGTTTAAGAGACATTTATGAGCAAAAATGAAGGTGAAAATAATGTTGGTCTGATTTCTCTTTTTGCATTTTATTCACAAGTAGAAGATCCAATTCATTATGAAGATGCTATTAAGGATGAAAAATGGGTAAATTCAATAAATGGAGAAATTGATGCAATTGAAAAGAATCAAACATGGGAGTTAGTGAACCTTCCAAAAGGAAAAGATGTCATAGGAGTGAAATGGGTTTACAAAACCAAATTAGATGCAAATGGTGATGTGCAAAAATGTAAAGCAAGACTAGTGGCAAAAGGATATTCACAACAACTCGGGGTTGATTACAATGAGACATTTGCTCCTGTAGCCCGTTTAGACACCATAAGAATGATACTTGCCATAAAAGCTCAAAAAAAGTGGCCTGTTTACTAAATGGATGTGAAATCAACATTCTTAAATGGTTATCTTGAGGAAGAAGTATATGTGAAACAACCACCTGGATATAAAATTTCAGGTCAAAAAGACAAGATCTACAAACACAAGAAAGTACTAATATGGTCTCAAGCAAGCCCCAAGAGCTTGGTACAGTAGAATTGATTCATATCTTCTACAAAATGGCTTCAATAGGTGCAGCAACGAGCCTACTTTGTATACAAAGATGAATGAAAAAGGTGAAATTCTAATTGTATGTTTATATGTGGATGATTTGATATTCACGAGTAACTTATCAATTGATTTGTTTAAAGGAGCTATGAAAAAGAAATTTGAAATGACTGATTTGGGAGTCATGAAATACCTTTTAGGCATTGAGGTCAACCAAAATGAAAATGGCATATTCATCTCCCAAACTAAGTATGCAAGTGATATTTTGAAAATGTTTAATATGATAAATTTCAAATCAGCACCAACACCAATTGTCACATGTTTGAAGCTAAGCAAGGATGATGAAGGATTCAATGTTGATCCAACTTTGTATAAAAGGCTTGTTCGTAGCCTCATGTATTTAACAGCCACAAGGCATGACATAATGTATGCAGTTAGTCTCATCTTAAGGTTCATGGAGTCTCCATAAGACTCACGTTGGAAAGCAAGAAAAAGAATTCCAAGATATGTGAGTGGAACAAGGAATTATGGCATTCAATATTCAAGCTCAAATGATTTCAAGCTCATAGGATACATAGATAGTGATTGTGTTGGAAGAATTGATGATAGAAAGAGTACATCCTGCTATGTTATTCATTTTGGCACCGGTGTAGTATCATGGGCTTCAAAGAAACAACCAATTGTCACACTTTCATCTGCTGAAGCAGAGTATGTAGTGGCCATAGGTGCATCATGTCAAGCAATTTGGATGAGAAGAGTGTTGAAAGAGTTGAAACATGAACAAGAAGATGCAACAAAGATACACTGTGGCAACAACTCAGCCATAGCATTGTCCAAGAATCTAGTCTTTCACAAGAGAAGCAAACATATAGACACAAGATATCATTTTAGTAGACAGTTGATTAACAATGGAGAGATCTTTTTGGATTTTTGCAGATCTGAAGATCAGTGTATAGATATTTTCACCAAGGCATTAGGGAAAGAATTTTTTGTGTTTCAAAGAGATCAATTGGGCATCATAGATGGCAGTAGTTGTGATTAAGGGGGAGTGTTGGAATATAATCCCAACTACCAGCTTCAATTTCCTCCGTATGATTTTTAGTTGTGATATTTGCTCTTTGTCTCTCACACGTGTGAAACTTCCTCTCATCCAGCTCTGTCCATTTGATTTGGATTTCCTTACAAATCCTTTTTTATTTAGTTTTTAATTGAAAATCCTCCTCTATAGATTTCCTGCACTAGCTGTTTAATCAGCATTAAACTTGTAATTAATGATTCTTATTTTTCCCTCTCTCCATGTGTGGTCATTGGAATATATTTCTTTTCATATGAAATGAACAAAAGTTTTAGTGTGT
Source organism: Cunninghamia lanceolata (assembly GCA_027924645.1). Classification (NCBI taxonomy): domain Eukaryota; kingdom Viridiplantae; phylum Streptophyta; class Pinopsida; order Cupressales; family Cupressaceae; genus Cunninghamia; species Cunninghamia lanceolata. The sequence goes on along the minus strand of BSBN01000098.1, from coordinate 2,575,214 downwards.
AATTATTAGTAGGGTGAAATAATTTAATCTTAAATATAGTATTTGTCATCAACAAAAAGGAAAAATTTACACATGCATTTGCGTAAATGTTTCTAAAGCTTTTCCAACTTATCTATGGCACTTTGTATTGTAAATTGTTTTCAGTGAGACCATATTTCTTCTAAGGTGTAAAACATCTCAAATGCCTTGTTTATCACATTTTGCATAGTTACATGTAACAACATTTAAAGCTACCAGTTAGCCACTAGCTGCATCGCTAGTTGATCAAGCTTAAGGAGTCTCATACTAACCAACAATGGAAAGACTAGCACCATACTTTGCTAATGCTTCCTCCAATCAATCTCTCTTTTCTTTTCATATAAAAAGCACCTCATTATACCATAACTTTCTTCCTATTTCTTCATAAACCATTATTTAATTTACTATTTTTAAAGAAATAATTGATTATCCACCATCAAATCCAATGCAAGACACTCAAAATAAAGAAAACAAGAAATCATCCAAACCAAGCAAAGGGATTATAGCAGCCTTCACCTGAGTCGACTAAGATGTCGTGAACTAATGGAGAGTGTTCCCATGGCTTGGAACAACATATAATGAAAATAGTGTGGTAGTATAGGTTACTCAACATTTCAGCATGTCTTAATGTTGAAGTATCAGGTTTCAAATTTTGCTAGAAAAGAATGGTTCAATGATGAGAACTACCCCAACTATAGCACCCAAACAATTCAAGAAAAATTCTTGTATCATCCCAAACCACCAATTTGTAAACAAAACAAGGCTCATGCGCCTAACTATGGTTTTAAAATGATGTTGTATATAGGACGCCTCCCTATCTTAGCCACCATAAAATGTAACACTTTTTGAATGGCTCCTAAATTAGGAATGTAGTTGTTGATAATCTACTTCCAAATTCCAATTGTTGTTCTTTAAACATAAACTTCCCAAAAGAGGGAGACATGTTTGTAATTACAATACCTATAGTAGTAACATATGCCTACAATGTAATAAAAGCATACCCCATATCGGATTATATAAACAAAGGTGAAGAACTAGAAAATTACACTTCCTCCTTAAAATGTAAAAAATTAAAACAAGGTAGAAAAGGAATTATGTAACAGTATCTATAGAACATATTTAGGACTTGCATAAGAACAAAGACATCAGGTATGTAGCATTCCATCAGAAATTGTGGCCAAGTATTCTCTTACAAGATCACACAACTATGAGAAGAACCTTGAAATATCACTTGCAATTCTCTATTCGAGGTTAGTTGTTCACATATCCACATGCGATTTATTGTAATATACCATATTCTGAAAGTAAATCATAGAAATAGGAAAGAGTTTAATAAAAGGCAATCAAAACATAACCATTTGGGAGAAATCTTCATTAACTATTCAAAATACTCAAGCATACATTAATTAAAATGGGTGCATCCAATAAATAAGTGCATAGTGCAAAATAGAATCAACAATCTCATGGAAAGCAACTATGCTAGCCCTCCCAATTTAAAATCTTTTTGCATTATCATGATATGATGAACTTCATATTTACCACTTTATGGTGGTTAATGTCAAACAACTTTAACAAATCTTCTTGAGTGTTTCACTAAAACAAAAATCAAACTCTGCACCACTGGCTAGTTAAATAACAGAGTAACTTTGAGTGGGGGTTTAAATAGATTTAATAACTTTGCATGAGTGATGTAAAAAGAACAAAATATCAAATTATGCACCACAAAAAATCTAGAAAATAGGTGTCAATTCATTCATAAAAGATATTATATTTATGCCATCCACAAAAAAAACAAGGAAAAATAACACTAGAATTAAAATTGAGTATCATGGCATTTGAACAAGCATAGAGTTATGAAGATCTCACATAATAAGTAGTGACATCTCTTGTAGAGTGTCCTCCAACTAGATTCAACTTCATACTAAACCATCCAAATCTATAACTATGTTTTGACTGAAAACCAGAGCTTGTATATTGTAATCACAATTGGGCAAATCAACAAGTCTAATGTAATCTTTGGAGAATAGTGGATTCAACATAGTAGTTTATATTACAAGTGTGTTGTTATTTCTGTCAATAGTGTTGTGTTATGTAAGATTGGAGTGATGTTAACAAAGGTGATGTCAATAATAGTATGGTGCGTTGATCAGTAATGATCAGTGATGTTTGGAGATGCCAAAGGATAGTGATGACTAAAGGAGATTATTGCATAGTGTTGTGAAATAGAGAAGAAAATTGACGAGCATATGTTGTAGAAGAAAAAGGAGAGATTGATTAGTAAAGAGAAGGGTAAAGTGATGGAATTCATGTATACTGATTGGATCAATATCATCTGTACACAGTTGCACCCTATCTTCTGAAGTTCATTGACAAAGGTTGTGCTAACACAAAGATTATTGTTTCGATGAAAAGAGTTGTGATTGTTGATTGCATGATGTTTTGAATGAAGTCTCTGGTACGATGAATGTTGTATTCATTATTTTTGGATGAAAATCATTTCTTAAATCTTGAAAGAAAGATTTAGGAAGTCTAAGGCACTGGAAGTTGTACTAAAGAAGCTAGGGAGAATGCTCTACATTCCTACACATTTGAAGGTATGGCCTTGTGGTTTGGAAGTTAGTCAAAGACAAGTGTGAAGTTTCTATGTTCCTAATTTCAGAGCTTAGAAGTTACTACAGAAGATTCTAGGTCTCACAGAAGTGAAGACAATATTCCTATGTTGGTGCAGTTAGAGAGGTTAGAGAAATGCTCTACATTTCTCCGTAGTTGAAGTTGTGGTCCTATGGTTTGAAGGATGGTTAGATATAGATGATAAGATTGATATATTTAAGTTTCAATTGATAAGTTACACCACAGAGGTTCTCTGGAGTCAGAAGAGCAAAGATAAGTCATGTTGTTGAATAGGGTTGTCTAGTGGAGAAAGCAAAAGCCACCGTATTTCATCATAGTTCATCTTTTGCATTTGATGTTTGAAGAATGTGTTTAGATGGTATGTACATTTTTTCATGTTAGGTTTCAGGTGTTGAAGAGTGCACCACAAGTTGGTTCTTCATTTCTCTATCTCAAGGTTGTGTATTCAGTGTTTGTAAGTGATGCCAGGTTTAGAATCCATTTGTGTACACTAGAAAGTAGACATATATTTTAGAGGAAGGTCTTAGGTCTCAAAAACACAGGTTGTAAACCTTAAGAGGGTGTCAAGCTCTTTGTAACATTTTTAGGTAACAAAACGGGGTTAGTTGATATGGTTGAGAACCCCCTGCTCTTTAGGTTCTGTTGGACCTAGGTGGGTGAACCTTGATAGCTGATGCAAATTTAAGGTTGTGTGACTTAGTTGAACTTAGGGATCTATTCATAGTGGCATGTGAGATAGATGTAAACTCAATAAATACTCTTAATGTTTGAACAGGGATTTTATAAGGTATTGTGATGAAATGTATGTTAGTAGTGCCTAATCTTATTGGGTTAATGGGGTCAAGACTTATATGATATGAGGATTTATCTTCTTAGCTTAACTCTAATTACTTGGCACTTTTGGATGTTTACACCTTGTATAAATGTGCAAGACTATTGGTTATCAGGATCTTCTTATAAATCCCATTGATATCTTCCCAGGTTACTGTGATTGTTTGAAAGGATTTTAATTCTAGTTTCAAGGAAACCAACTAAGATGATTTGTTCAAAGGGTTTTAATTCTTGGCAGAAACGAATAAAGATAAACCACTTAGAAGGATTTTAATCCACTTCTTACTTAAACCAATCAAAAGATCACACAGAAGCAGCAAATGTGCTTTGACAAATTAAATATACATTCAATATACTTAATCTAAATAACAAGAAAAGACCAATATGGAGACAGCCAAATAACACATAAGAATGAATCTCAACAAAGTAGTTGAACACCAGAGATTTATCCACTGATTAAACTTTCTTTCCCATTATATTACTTTAAAATTTCATAGAGGAGTCTGTATTCAGTAAGTATAACTGAAAATGTAATAATAATATTATATGATGATGATTGTCTGAGTATTGTCTCCTTCTATACTTGGCCTTGGTTTCCCTTATATAGATGGGAAGTGAACAAGCTTTAGGTCAGAACAAGGTGACTTCTCCTAACTTGCACCTCTTTAGATAACTAATGTTTGTTATGAGACATAATTAAGAAATAGACAAAGAGAATAATATGGGCATCCACATTAATCAAGATCTGAATCCGTTAATCACCATAGAGAACTCGTGACCACTGGCCTAGCAAGGTTCTCCTCTCCAATGATGCAGTATCTAATGAACATGTTTCACCTACTACTATATATTATTTTCTCATCCTTACTATGTTTCATTACATGTATAACCTTTGGAAAAAAAATTGAATTAGCATTGGCAAAATTTTACTTCAAGTTCATCAAAAGGACACTCTAGATTTTCTAGCCTCATTGTCTTCCATTTTTAATCAACATGGCTGGTGCAAACCCCTTATGCTACTCAAGAAATGAATAAATTAATTTTAGCCAAATGATCAAAATATTCTTGAAATGCACACGTATCTGTGGCGGAAATTATTTCTTTCATAATAAATTGCAAAGTAAATATTCATTCTAGCTGTATATGTGTGTTATCCATTACTCTGTCTTCATCGTTAACTTTCTCAAGAGCCACTCGTAACAATTGAACCAATTCATTTTTCCAAATGCTTTGTTCTTTTAGAATTCATCCATTATCAAAGAAACTAGGGAATGCCATATCCAAATGTTGATCAAAATCACCAAGGTCTTCTTTTAACAAAGTATTAAACCTTTCATTCATACCCATTAGTTCGTCATAATCCTTAAACACGTGTATCAACATCTACTTTGGCTCTCAACTCCTATTTCTTTTCCAACATCTGGAGATGCAATCTTTTATGCTCTTGGTAGGCATTGCGTGTTCTCTTATGTAATTCCTATACCCTATCAGAATTCTCCATCATCTTCTCAAATCTTTTCTCAATCAATTCTGAAGCCATTTTATATTTAACAAATTTTATTTTTGTTTCCAATTGATCAACAATTTTCTAAATTTTTTCAATTTTAACCTTCCAATAATTAGCCTCAGCTCTGGCTTCCACCACCCTCTTATCAGCTTCCAACCATTGCAAATAGCTACTTGAAGAGGATGGCAGTCCATCTTTGAAGCTGGCCATTTCTTGCCTCAATCTCTCATTCTCTTCCATATACATTTTGTTATTCTTTACAAGCCTCTCCATTTGGGCCTTTTTAAATCTTGCAACATTTACATTTAAGTCAGCAGTTTCCATGGGGTCAGTGTCTTCAACTCTTTGTACCAAAAGATGGCCAAATGCCTTGTTTGGGTCATCAATAACTAGAGGCCTTTTATGTGGTGGGTACAAGGCCCACATCAGTAAAGTAGCATTTTTTGGATTATAGCTTGACCCTGTATAGATTTTATCTACTCCTTCAATAGTTAACTGCGCCTTTTTGTCTTGACCTCTTTTAAAACTATCAAACACAATAGTAGAGGACATACCCCACCCAGAGACTAGCATGACTCCTTCAAGGAATTCTCTTCTCTTTTCCAGGGTTATAGTTTCCATTTCCTTGTCAATATCTACATGTAACTCCTTCAAGGCCTCAACTTCTAATTCAGGGCTGATATTCTTTATATTTTCCCTAGATTGTTTTCCCTTATATTCATACAAGAAGGCTTTGAATTCAAGAGTCTTGACAAAATCATTATCAGAGACAAAAAAAAATTCTTGTACTAGGCCTTATATCACCTGAAAGTTCATCAGGGGCTTCCATCATGACCACTTCTCTTTCCACAAGAGGCTCATACTCTTTAATCATAAGTTGAAGGACCTGCACACCTTCATCTCCACTCTCAAAATCTTCTTCCTCTGCAACACTGGTGTCAACAAAGAAGCTAATGTCTAGTGTATGCTAAGGGGAAATATGGCCTAATGGTACTTCATACTTAGCTTGTGTCTCCTTGATGTTCTTACTTCTCTTTTCATAAACCCAGGGGGAACATCCCTAGTCAATTCTACTGCATGTGCAACTAATGTGTCTAATCTTTCAATAGGATCATTAATCTCGACAAAAGCTCCTTTATAAGTGGGATTTTTGGCTATCCTCCAAGCCTCTGCTAGCATTATTCTATGATACATATTTCTTTTCTCAACTGCATAGTTCTCATCAACAAATAGCACATGGTGATACCCTTTCAATTTGTTACTAACTTTGACACTATTTATGAAATGCTCAAGATCAAAATTCTCTCTTGCATTTCCTTTTGGCATTCTGTAGTGTTCCAACTTTTTGTCAATTGACTCACAACCCTTTTCTGACACAATAGTAAAATCACCAAAGAATAACATTCCAAGTATTAATGACTACTTATTATAACTCTTGAGATGCATAAAATCAGAATAGGCTAACTGCCTCACCATTTCCAAATAGGCAATCATATCTGGACAGGTTTTGGGTAGCAAAAATGGTGCTCCCTCATATCCATAGACTTGAATTTTTGTGCAGTCATTGTAAGCATACAAATCACTCCAATTGTGATTGATTTTTCCACTTTCATCCTTGTCTTTAGGTCTCGAGAACTTCTGCACTACTGGTGACAAGTGGTAATCAAATGGATAATCTAATAAATTAAACAAAGGCTCAAAATATAAGTAGTGTGATCTCTCACATCTACTATCCTAGATAGCCATCCACATCTGTATGGGCTTGATATTTCCATCCTTGTCTAGGTCTCTTACTCTCAAACATTCATCCCACATGCACATATTTTGTCCTTCATAAAAAACAAGATGCATGAACAAAGAGTAATGCATGAATTTAACACCTCCATTCTTTACAGAAACCAAATCATTGTGAAGATCATTAGCAAGGTACTCAGCATAGTTTAGAGGTCAGGCATCTTGGCTTTGCACATCTGTGGTAAGGACCATTGACACAACTTCCATAAACATGGGGGCATTCAGGCCAAGTCCTTGGCAAACAAAATAATAGGTAAATTGATAGTATACTTCAAATAAATTCACAGAGAATGGGAGATCTTCCACCCTTGAGAACACTCTAAGTCTATTCCCCTCATCCCTTGGCCTATCCAATGGTAACCTCCACCTTTTGTAACTATTGCTCTGGTTATAATATTCATTTAAGAGGTCTCTGATTTTGATCTTCATATCAAAACTGGTGTCCAATTGAAACACCATAGATATGTAATTCTCGGTGATAGGGATGAAAGAAGATCCATTTCTTAATTCAATCATATGGGTTTGGGGATTGTATTTGTTTGCAAATGCTTTGAGCAACTCCACATTGATGAACACATTAGGCACTACTAGTTTTCCCAGGTTTAGTCTCCATGGGTTGGAGACAGGTCTGTGCCTATGCATTTTTCTAGAATGGTATATAAACAAATCATACCCCCTTATTTGGGTCCATGTGTCATCAATTTCTCTATTTTTATCTTCCAATTTCTCAGCTTGGGGGTTTAATTGTGCACTTTGTCTGGACCTTTGTCTAGATCCTAGGCATTGATCTAGTAAGTCTTGATTTAAATGCCTCTCTTCAAGGTTTTGTCTCTTGCCTCTAGGGTTGTCAGTCACATCTTCCGTGGTATAAATTTTGCAAAAGAAAAACCCTACTTCTGTGCTTATAATTTGGACCAGCTTATGTATTCTACAATTTCTAACTCGAGCTTAGAGTACTTACTTGGATGATATCTTCTCTGGCTCTGGAGTCGCCACCCTTAACCCCACTCTTTGTTTTCCTCAATTGCTCGATGTTTTGAAATGTTCTTTGATTTCAATATACTTGACTCTGGTTCATTTATGGCATTTCATGGCAAATTTCGTGTCATCGAAGAGACAATTAATTATTTGAATAAGGGCCATTTGATCACCACCAAATTGTCTTGTCAATACTTCATCAGGATGACAAAATTGTGGTCTTACCGATATTTTCTTCTTTCCCTGATGTCCTTTGATTGGTAAATTCTTCTATTTCTATAATGATTTTGGAGTGACTTTAGTTGATTACATACTGATATTGCAACATTCCTTCGAAACCCTTTTGTTAATAGTCTCTTTGATATCCTCTTGTTTCTTCGACGTGTTCAAAAATTTAGATTTTATCGAAGGGACCAGTATTTGGGTTCCCCCGATATGAATCTATCACTTTGATATTTGTTTCCTTAACATATTTTTCCTTTTTGGTGGGACTGGGAATCACCTTATTTTGATATCCTAGAGTCACTTCGAAATCCCTTTGAGCACCATCATTTTATCGATGGGACAAATTCCCTTGTCCCATCTATGGTTATATTTCCCTTTGATTTAAGTTTTTTGGCATATAGACAGAAAATCTTTAGGACCCACCACATCTGTATATCAGAGGGACTTATGTAATCTTCCACCAACATGATACTCTCCCTTTGATGATGTTAAAATATATCATATGCTTAGCTTATCAGAAAGACTCATGAACTAGTCATTCCGACACAGTGAAGTCTCTCTAAAGTTAAATATGTTTTTCACTTTATCGAAGGGACCATGTGGCATGTCCTACTGATTTATATCCATCTCCTCGATGAATGATTTTAGTGATATGGAAGGGACCCTTAAGTCATTCACTTCGACACCTCATGGTCTCTTCGATCCTTTAAGTGTATAAGTCCAATTTTCTATCTCTTCAATATCCTATAGGTACTTCGATACATTTATATCCGTTGATGATCTATCTCCTGGATTGTCGAAGAGACCGTAAGTACACTCCCTTCAATATGCAGTGATGTCTTTGACACATCTTTTAATCAGATATCGAAGGGACTTTAAAATTAGTTCCCCCGATATAGCATTTTCTTATCGATGTTTCTTCTTTGAAAGGATCTTAGGATGCTTTTCATTGATATAGTAGAATCTCTTCAATGTGATTTTTTCATTTCAGGGTAAGGGTGAAAATGTGAACTTATTAGGGTAATGGATTATGGGTTAGATAAATGGAGTGTAGGATGACATTTTTAGTGATAGGATTGTGGTGAGGAAATGGATTTTTTACAAAAAAAATTTGTTTAATTTTTTAGTCTGAACAGTGGCTCTATTTGGGGATGAATGACTATGAGGTCATTGCAAGAATCTAGAAGTATTCTCTGGGATCTAGACTAATGGTGGGGGTGGTGGAAAAAGGAAAAGAAAAATTCCTAATCTACTATGAATGGAAATTAAAATTTCAATAGAAGATGTACTTCAAGAATTATCCATGCACTAACAATTCCTATTCTTCACCAGTCAAATTTTGTAAATAGTATGAGTCTTCACCATATTTACCAGTGATGATAAATGCACCTAACCATAGTGCTTCAAATTTCCCATGCTTCCCTTTATCCTGGCCTCTAGTATTCCACATAAGGACCATGTCATCTACTTTAAATTTCCTATCCTTTTCCCTTTTATCAAATAAATACTTCATCTGTGACTGTATTTTTTCATTTTACTCTCGGGCTTGAGTCCTAATTTCATCCAATTTGGCCAATTGTTCTATCCTTTCTTCCACAGGCTTAGGGACATCCATATCTTCCTGAAGGATAAAATTGTATATTGGTAAGAGATTATGTATTTGGAGCTGGGCTTGGGCTCATACACTAGTTCATATGGAATTTTCTAGTGGCCTTCTTTACAGTAATGGAATCTACCCATAGAGCCATTTTCAATTTGGAATTTCATGCCTTCTTATTGTTGTCCAACACCCTCTTGCTTATTTTTATAATATTTTTGTTGCTCAATTCTGCTTGCCCATTTGCTCGATATTGTGATTCATGGGAAACTATTATGCCATAGGAATCATAGAATATCTTAAATTCTTCAGATCTAAAGCACATACCATTATCTGTGATGAACCTTACAGGGACCCCAAATCTAGTAATAATGTTCTCTAGTAGGAAATTAATCACTACTTTTCTAATGGCTTGCCTTGTTGGAATTGTTTCTATCCATTTAGTAAAATAATTAGTGGCCAGCAAGATCCATCTGTGTCCACCACTAGATCTGTCTGTAATTTCCCCTATAAAATCAATTCCTCATTGGTGAAAAGATTCTTCAACTTGCATTGATCTCAAGGGTAGGGTTCCCTGATAATTCAATTTGCCAGAAAACTTCTGACATGCTTCACACTTTCTTACATATTTGTGGGCATCTTTGAAGACTTTAGGCCAATAATAGCCTCCTCTAAGTATCTTATGGGCAGTAGTTTTTGTTGAGAAGTGTCCTCCACACATGCCTTTAAGCATTTATTGCAACATCTGATCGACTTGTGTTTGATCTAAGCACATTAGTAAAATATCATCCCTATTTTCCCAATATAAATCTCCATCCATGAACACATATTTTGAAGCATGTAGTTTTAAGGTTCTTCTTTGATTGTCATTCAATCCTTCATTACATTGGTGTACCAAGGTGTGTGTTCAATACTTGAAATCATGCCATCTTCCCTTTCTACATTGCATATTTGTGAAGCCTCCAAGTTAGACTCAACCGTTAACTTGGCTAACCCTTGTCCCCTCACTAGTTTAGTAATTTGAATTTCAATATTAAACTCTTGGATATGATTTATCAACATGCATCTTCATCTTGTGACCTTAGTTTGAACAAACACATCCTTAACTACAACATTTGGCACATAAGCAATCACTTTCACCCCCACCAAGTAAGGCCTGAATGCCTTGACTACTTTTACCAGGGCATAAGCCTGCTTCTCAGTGATGTCATATTTTAATTCTTCCCCTTGAAGTGATTTACTAAAGAATGAGATAGGTTGTTCATATCCTTCATTATTCTTTTGTAACATTACAATTGCCACTATGTGAAATGATGGAAAAGAAAGTATCTAAAATGGTTTGTCAAAGTCTAGAGATTTTAATACAGGTGCTTCCTTAATTTCTCTTTTAATTGACACAAATGCATCAATAGCCTCTTCTATCCAATTAACTTCTGAGGCTTTCTTTAATATTTTTTTATATTGGCTTGACAATCTCTACGAAATTTGAAATAAATCTCCGGACAAAATTAATTTGTCCAAATAAGGACTGGATGGCTTTTATAGTCTTTAGAATGGGAATTTTATCAATAGCTTCCACTCATTCAGGATCAATCCTTACTCCATCCTTTGAGACTATATGTTCGAGTAATTTGCCCTCTATTACAACAAAATGAAATTTCTTTGGGTTTTAGGAGATGCCATATTCTAATGCCTTGATTAAGATTTTTCTAGGTGGACATAGTGGTCTTCAACCTTTTTGGAGTATGTTGTTAGATCATCTTGATAGACCACCATTATAGTATTGGTTAAGTCAGCAAAGGATACATCCATAGCCCTTTGAAATGTTTCTCCAACATTTGTGAGGCCAAAAGGCATTCTCACATATACATATGTACCTCAGGGTGTGGTGAAAGCCATTTTATATTGCTCTAATTCTTTAACCTTCACTTGGTTATACCCTGAGAAGCCATCCATCATTGATAATAATTCACATCCTATCACTCTTTGTAGCATAGCTTCCATGTTTGGAAGTGGATAATTATCTTTGAGTGATGAGATATTTAAATTTCTGAAATCCACACATAGCCTTATATGTCCCCATTTTTCTTTCTTACTAGTACTAAATTTAAGACCCAAGAAGAGTGTCTATTGGCTTGATAATACCACCAGCTTTGAGTTTCATGAGCTCTTCTTGCATCTTAGATGCTAATGTGGGATTTATGGGTCTTTGTTTCTCTCCAAATGGTTTAGCATTGGGTTTCAATGGTATTTCATGTTGGAATAGGTCCTCTCTGTAAGCTTTCAGATCATCATAGGACCAAGCAAACACATGTTTGTAACTCCTAAACAAGGCTATAAGCATTTCTCTGACTTTAGGGCTGATCTATTTTCCAAAATACACATTTTTACGAGCCATCTATGTCCCAAGATTGATTTCCTCAACATCTTTGAGATTGACTGGTATGGGTTTCATATTAAATCTGTCTTGTCCGTCAAATACTCTCTCTGGGTCTACAAGGCCTTTCAGTATTTTGTTTATTTTGAGCTGCACCACTTCTTGCCCAAAGAGTGTTTCCTTACCATCTACCTCCTCTACAAATGCATTGAAATCTATTTCTTGAGATTCATATTGATCTACACAATGAAAAAACTTGATTAAATCCTCATCATCATTTAACACTTATCATGGATTGTAGGTCTAGTCTTGAATTCCACCTCTGTTATTCCAAATAATGTGATATCATCTCTCTTTAGGGCTACATTTGCCAGGAAATCTACCATTATGTTTTTAGACCTCTCTACCCAGTCTATGGAGAATGCATCAAAAAGTTCAATGGTGTCCCAAACAGTGTTTCTATATTGCTTTAGCCTCTTGTTTTTTGATGAATATTTCACCCTAATTTGTGAGAGAATCATCTCAGAGTCTCCATATACTACTAGCAATTTAATCCCATACCTTATGGCAATGTTCAAACCTAATAGAAATGCCTTGTATTCTGCGATATTATTAGTGCATTCAAAGGTTAACGGAAATGAGTACTTAAATGTTTTACCAGTTGGTGAGATGAATATTATCCCTACTCCATTCCCCCCTTTACTGCACCATCAAAATGCATTTGACATACACCATGTTCATCAAGTTGAGCTTCTCTATTGATTGGTTAGATGTATTTTGCAATTTAGGTTGTGATTTTTTAATTCTGAAGCTTCCAAGATCTACATCACAAAAATAATTCATTTGGTTTGGATCAGGACATTCTATAATATTTTCATATCTTGGTTCTCTACACAACCTAACTTCTTTTCCATTTACTGGTATTGTTGCATATGATAAGTCGAATTGAACATTTCCCCCTACTACAATAGACCACTATCTAGATAACAACATACCATAGTATGGTGGAGTATCTACTACAGTTATATCAGTTCTCTAAGTGGCTTCAGGCATGAGGCCAATTTCAATTCTACATCCCTCATGACTCCAACAACTAGGATGGACTTATTGTCCATTGCATAGCATTTACCATATGTTGTATCCACCCGCAAGCCTAATTCTTTCGTAATAGCTATTGACATGATGTTAATTGCTACTCCTAACTCGATCATGCAATTTCTTACCAGTTTGTTGTTGATTAATAGTGTTATATATAATGGGTCCACCTGAGAGGGATTTTTTTGTTATGGTATCACCAAGATAAACTTCAAGCATTTTCATGATCTCTTGTCCAATATTGTTTACTTTGGTTTTAGATCTTTCTTTGTTTTTGTTTTGATTTTGTTGCTTGTTTGGTATATTAGAGATCAATTTGAGAGCATTGTACCTGTATTAATCTATTTTCATCATCTCCAGTAATGGTACTGACATCTTTATTTGATACAATGCTTATGTTATATCAAATGAGGGAGTGGTAACTAATTGCTCTATTTTTTCTATCTTGTTGGAGCCCTTTTCCTCAGATTGCTGCTTACCACTGTCCTTTGTCTTATTCTGTTCAACCTTTTCTATTTCCTTGGGTATATATTTTTGAGTTTCTCCTTTCTTCTGGTTATTTAGGGCACACTTCTTATGATTTGACTCTTTGATGAACAAGCCTCTGGGTGTTCTTTGATCTGCATTTATGGTTCTATTCCTCAAATTGTAATTACCTCTATCCTGAGCCACAACAACAATTGTAAGAGTTCTTTTCTTTTCCTTAGTTGGTTTCCTTAATTGGAACTATGTGACTATATTGGGTATATAAGTGGTTCCTTCATTATTATCTTCCTAATCAGAGAAGATTTCTTTTTGACCCATGTTAACATTATACCTATGGTTGCTCACATCGTATTCAAACCCATCTTCTTCGAAGGATGAGTATTCTTCATCAATTTGGTGAGGTCTCATTCCTAACATGTTTATAGTATGATCATCCCTATCCTAATCATAAGATATTTCAATTTCTTTTAATGACTGCACAACTACACAATATTCACGTGAATGTGGTAGGTTGCTTGCTAAACACCATGTATTATTTTCTACCACGTGTCCCATGTTTCTTTAAGGGATCAGGGGTGTCTTTACTATAATTTTGCTTTTGTTTGTTATCCACGGGTCTCCCATCCTTCCAATTAGTGTTGTACGGTATATCATGTAACCTAGGCCTCTCATTTCTATAATAGTTTTCTTTCCTAGTTTGATGGTTGTTAGAATTTTGAGGGATTCAGATATTGTCTCTTTTGCCAATTTTCCCAGCAGTTCTTCTATTATTTTCAATGTTCATAGCAGCCTTCTAAGCTTCTGTAAGGGTAATAGGATCCCTACTTCAAAGTTCATACCCAGTTTTGGGATCAAAAGCCTTTAAGTACAAAGATAGGGCCATACCATCTAGGGGTTTCAACTCATGTGAGATTTTATGGTATATTTTTGAGAACCTCTAGTTGAAATCCACAAATGATTCATTATGGTACTTTTGCATGCCTGTCAGTTCATGCACTACAAAATTTGGGTCACAAAGGTTTCCAATTATTCTTTAAACTAATCTTTAAAGTCTTCAAAAGAACTGATTGAAGCATCTGGCAAATTCTTGTACCAGTCCCTAACATCTTTTATTAGGGACAACATGAATAGTTTCATGAGAACGTCTTCATACTACACATCATAGGTATCCATAACTGTCTCAAAATTTTTTATATGTTCATCTACTAAAATGGTATTATTTTCAGAAAATTTTGGGAGTGCATTTCTCAAATCATTGTCAGTTAGATCCAGACAGATCTTATATCTAGATAAGTCTAGCTACCTGTATCTGTTTATATTCAAGGGTCCTTGCAGATTTTGATTAGGCTGGCATTGTTGGTGTTGGTGGTGATGTACATGATATTGTATATTATGGTGTGGGTTTATATTACCATGCACATTTTGCTGCCAAGGTGGAACATACTGCTGACCAGGAGGCGGATATGCATTAGTCATGGATTGGGAAGTTAGTTACATGAACATTATGTGATCTTGGGTTTCATGGTGGAATGTTCTTTTGTACATAGTTAATGTTTCTTGGATTGTGCAGTGCTTTGGAAGCATTCAGACCACTTACATTTTGGTGTGATCCTTGTCGATTGCTTGTAGAAGCATGCTCGCTTTGTTTATGGGGAGGTATATACTTTGAGCTGCTTGTTGCAGATTGAGATTTTATCTATTACAACTCTTTTATTCTTTCTTCCTCTTCTTTTAGTTTGGCTAGCCTAAGATCTTCCTGCAATTTCAATAAATCTTGTTGTATTTCATTAACATTCCTTGTGTCTTTTGGTGGACTATGAGTCTCCGTGGATGTCATTTGATCCATAGATCCACATTGAACTTCTCCACCTTGTTGTAGTGCCACTTTATATTCATATTCTTCTTGGGCTTGTACCTTTTCTCGTTCCAGTTGTGCCTCAAATTCAAGTTGCTTTTCAAGATTAGGTCTATATTGATCAAGAATATCACTAAAGTTGTTTTGTTCAGACTGTGTATGATAACTTCTTGACTAGAGTCCTTCATGAAATTTTGAGTCATGCAGAGTGTTGGCAGGCATGGGAGGTTAATGGTTGTCTAGAAAACTAATGTTACAACAATGTATGGATAGCAAGAACACAAGCACAGAGAGAGAGAGAGAGAAAGCACAATAACAACAAATTATATGATACATTTTCCTTTCAAAAATACATTCAAAGCATTCATACAAATTCATGCAGACCTTCTGCTCTATTTTTTCTGATTTTTCCAATCACTAGAGTTTCCACAAAACATACACTATGCTACTGCACATTCCTTTACTATGACTGCAATATTCTTCTGTTGTTCTACTACAAACTTCTTGTTCTCTGCTAGAACATTCCCTTACACCTCAACTACTGCAGGCTTTCCTTCTCCTTTCTTTTTCTCTCTAACTCTCTCTTCTGCTGTTGCAGGTTATGACTATCTCTTTAGGTCAACTCTTTTCCCCCTGTATTTGTCTCATTCATTCATGCCCAGAAATGGGTGCTCAAACTCTCCTTTCAAATTCAAAATGACCTACCAAATTTAATGCTGGCAGGTGCAATGGTACTGGGGCTGATTTGAAAAACCCCAAGTCTAACGTGGGGGCAGGCTGTATTAAATTGTCTGATGGAAGATTAATTTTCCAACACTCCCCCTTAATCTGAAGTTAAATGTCATTCAACAATCTTCTTTTCAGAACTAATCTCTAGAGTTATACCTTTGCATTTTCCTTTCTGGAGCAGATCTCCGGAGCTATTTATGCCATTCTGGATCACCTCTAGAGCTCTTTTCTGCATCTCTAGAGCACTCTGTCTACATCTCTGAAGATGACTCCCTTCATCATCGGACCTCTGTTTCTACATTTCTGGAGCATCTCTAGAGCTTCATAGACTTTCCAGGGTTGAACCTCTGGGGCTCTGTTGTTTTCTTTCTGGAGCTAAACCTCTAGAGCTATCTTCTTTCTAGGGTTGCACACCTTCGGAGCTATCAATAATGCCAAGCCTATCTCTTAAGTGTTCAAAATAATCTTTTGGCAATGCCTTTGTAAAGATGTCAGTGAGTTGTTGCTCGGTCCTGCAATACTGTAATACAATCTCTCCTTATTTTGCCAACTCCCTTATGTAATGATAACAGATCTCAATGTGCTTTCTTCATCCGTGGAAGACTAGATTCTTTGTCAGGGCTATTGATGAAACATTGTCAAAATGAATGGTTGTACCATGTTCTTGCTGCTCATTCAAGTCTGCAAGGATCCTTCTCAATGAAATAGCCTGACAAGCTGTTGCATTTGCTGCAATATACTCAACTTCTACTATAGAGAGAGATAATGGGCTGCTTCTTGGATGCCCACGATATCACATTTGAACCCATGTGAAATACATAGCTGGATGTGCTCTTCCAGTCATCTACATTTCCTACCCAATCACTATCCATGAAACCAGACAACTTAAACTCATTAGCAACACCATACAAGATGCCATAAACTTTTGTGCCATTCACATATCCTAGGATCCTCTTTTTTGTTTGCTAATGTGTGTCCTTAAGCTTCTCCATGAACCTGGAAATCAGGCTTACAACATACATCAACTCAGGCCTAGTGACTATCAAGTACATGAGGCTTCCAACCATGCTCTTGTAGAGGGCTAGGTTTACTTCCTTGCTGCTATCCTCCTTACTCAATTTCAGACCTATAGTTGTTGGTGTATGGGTAGGTTTACTATTCTCCATTTTAAATCTCTTCACAATCTGTTTGGCATAGTTAGTTTACAAAATAAATATGCCATTCTCTGTTTGTTTCACCTCAATGCCAAGAAAATACTTTAGCAGACCTAAGTCTGTCATCTCAAACTCATTCTTCATTGCCTCTTTGAAATCAATAATGAAAAGATCACTATTGCCAGTAAAAATTAGATCATCTACATACAAAACAACAATCAAAATATTACCTTTAGCTACCTTGATGTAAAGAGTGGGCTCACTGCTTCTTTTGGTAAAGCCATTACTCACTAAATATGAGTCTATTCTATTGTACCATGCCCTAAGTGATTGTTTCAGCCCATAGAGTGCTTTCCGCAACCTATAAACTTTGTCCTCTTACCCTGTGACTTCATAGCTAGGTGGCTGCTCCACATACACTTCCTTTTTCAGCACTCCATTCAAGAACGCTGACTTTACATCCATTTGAAACACCTTCCACTTGTGTTGGGCTACTATTGCATAGACTGCCTAAACTGTTTCCAACCTTGCAACTGATGCATATGTCTCATCATAGTCTCTTCCAAGCTATTGTTTGTACCCTTTGACAACTGGCCTTGCCTTATTTCTTTCAATCTTTCCTTCAACAGTAGATTTGGTCTTATAGACCCACTTAACTCTAATCACTTGTTTACCCTTGGGTAAATAGGTTAGCTGCCATGTGTCATTCCTCTCTATGGCATCCAACTCTTCATCCATGGCCTTACACCATTTCTCTTCTTTCATAGCTTCTTCAAAATGTATTAGATCACTACAAGAAAATAATACAAAATCTAAATTCTCATCCATATTAGCATACCTTGTGCTATCATAAATCTCCTTCACACTCCTTGTCCTTCGTAGCATCAATGATGCAAGTGTAGGGTCTAAATTACCTCCGAAGCTGCTATTGTTCTAACCTCTGGAGCTACTGTACTGCTGACCTCTGGAGAAGTAGATATCCAGAGTTGCAGACCTCTAGAGAACAGATATCCAGAGTTGCAGACCTCTGGAGCTACTGATCTCTGGAGCTGCTATGCTATTACCCACCTCCGGAGCTGCTCTGCTAAACACCTCCAGAACTAATATTCTCCAATGCTCTACAGTAGTTTCTCCCCGAGCTGCTGCTCTCCATAGTTCCTCTAGAGTTGCTATCCTCTAGAGCTTCTTCATCTTTAAGGGGTATTGTAACTGAAATACCCATGGTGCTGCCCACCATTCCATCCCATGCTTCATTCCATCACAACCTTTTTGGTGATGGGATTATATAGTTTGTAGGCCTTTGACTCTTCACTATAGCCTATGAAGATACATTTTTCACTTCTATCATCAAATTTCTGCCTCTTCACTTTAGGCACGAATGCATATACCACACACCTAAAGATTCTTAGGTGTTCAACACTCCATTTGCTATTTGTCCATCCCTCTTCTAGAATCCTATCACGAACAACCTTTGTAGGACACCTATTCAATAGGTAAACCGTTGTTGCTACAGATTCACCCCAAAAATCATGTGATAGTCCTTTTACTTTCAGCATGCTTGCTGCCATCTCTTGAATGGTTCTGTTTTTCCTTTCAGCCACTCCATTTTGCTGTGGAGTATACCTAGTTGTAAACTACTTTTGTATGCCTTCATTCGTCCAGAAATTTAGAAATTCCTTAGAGATATACTCTCCCCCTCTATCTATTCTTAGGGCTTTGATATAGTGGCCGCTTTACTTTTTAGTTGATGCCTTAAACCACTTGAATTTCTCGAAGGCTTCTGATTTGTTCTTCAAAAAATAAACCTAGATTTTTCTGCTGTAATCATTTATGAATGTCATAAAATAAATATTTCCAGCCAAGGTGTGTGTTTTCATGGGACCACACAAATCTGAGTGCACCAATTCCAATGGTACTTTTGCTCTCTTAGAATACCCTGATTGAAAGGGTTGTCTATGCTACTTTACTAAAATGTGGGCTTCACATTTTCCATCGGGCTCTACAATGTTTGGTAGCCTTCTAACCATGCCTTTCTTGGACAATAAACTCAAACCAGAAAAACTTAAGTTCCCATACCTCAAATGCCACAATTTGGATGGGTCTTTGATGACTGTCCTAAAGGCAGATTGCTGTCCCACTGCTGTGAGCACCAGAGATAGTGCAGGAAACTGTGCTAGAGATAGCACCAAAGATGGCACCATAGACTCTATGTGTATCCTAAGAGGAAACATTCTATTTCTTGTCATCTGCACTGCTGTAATTACTTTCTTACTGCCTCCTTTGTCAAATTTTATGCACTCTCCATTTTCTATTAAGATTTTATAACCATTTTGGACCATCTCTCCAATGCTCAATAGGTTATGTTTTATGCCAGGGGCATAGTAAACATCCTGGATCACTCTCCTTTCACCATTCTTGGACTGAATGTTGACTATACCTTTTCCCATGATAGGAACTTGCTCATTGTTTCCCATTTTTATTTTAGTCTGTATGCTGCTATCTATGGAGGCAAAAAAGTTTTTATTTCCACTCATGTGGTTGCTACAACCATTGTCTAGAGGCCATACTTCATCACTACTCCTCTCAGCAAGGTTGCAAACAATAAATACATTTAACTATTTTTCATTTTCATCCTCATTCTCATTTGCTACATTTGCATTTTGGCCTCCATGATCACATTGTTTCTTTCTACACTCACTAGCATAATGACCAAACTTATGACAGTAATAACATTGAACATTACTTTTGTCATACCTCTGATTAGAACTGTTCTTCTTCTTTTCTTGATAGCTTGGCTATGAGCTACTTGCCTCTTCTTGGCTATTTGAAGCTCCTCTTCCGGAGTTGCTTCTTCCTCTACCTCTTTGACGTCTACCTCTGCTATTTTTTCTTCTTCCCCTACCTCTTGCATTGGTTTGAGCCTTGAAGGCTTGCTCAAGGGAAGGAGTGGATCTATTCAACCATTGCTCATGGCTTTGTAATGAACCCATCAACTCATCCACTGTCATCTTGGACAGGTCCTTAGTCTCTTCAATGGCTATGACAATAGGGTCAAATCTAGAAGGTAGACTCCTTAGGATTTTCTCAACAATCCTTTGATCATCTATGGTTTCTCCATTTATCCTTAGCTGATTTATCATGGTAGAAACCCTAGTGTGAAAGTCTGAAATAGACTCACTCTCTTTCAACTGTAGGGTCTCAAAATCTCTCCTAAATAGCTAGAGTTTTATTGAGCTCACCTTGTCAGTTCCCTTATAGTTGTTCTGTAATATTTCTCGTGCCTATTTTGAGTAGTTTGCTACTGCAATGCGGAGGAAACTAGCCTCTGTCAAGGCTGCCTCAATTAGACTGAGGGCTTTTGCATCCTTCATTCTTGTTTCCTTCAATTGGTTTCTTTAAGCATTAGATAGGGCTACATAAGCTGTTGGGTTTGTGGTGTCTGTGAACCTATTGATGACCAATTCCCATAGGTCATTAGCAACGAGTATAGTCTTCATCTTATTAGCCTAGATGTCATAGTTCTGCCCATCAAATGTAGGTGGCTGCTGCCATCCCTTGTTGTCCCCACCAGCCATGCTTCTCAAATCTGAGAAGGCTGATAATGCCAAAACAAATTAGGGCTTATATAAAACACCCACAAAAATAGGGCTCTCATACCACTTGTTGGCAGGCAGGGGAGGTTAATGGTTGTCCAGAAAACTAATGCTACAACAATGTATGGACAACAAAAACACAAGCACAGAGAGAGAGAGAAAGCACAATAACAGCAAATTATATTATACATTTTCCTTTCAAAAATACATTCAAAGCATTCATACAAATTCATGCAAAGTTGTTGCTCTGTTTTTTCTGATTTGCCCAATCACTAGAGCTTCCACAAAACATACACTATGCTGCTGCACATTCCTTTACTACAGCTGCAATATTCTTCTATTATTCTGCTACAAACTTCTTGTTCTCTACTAGAACATTCCCTTACACCTTTGCTGCTATAGGGTTTCCTTGTCCTTTCTTTTTCTCTCTAAATCTCTCTTTTGTTGCTACAGGGTATGACTATCTCCTCAGGTCCACTCTTTCCCCCCCCCCTTATTTGTCTCATTCATTCATGCCTAGAAATGGGCGCTCAAACTCTCCTTTCAAATTCAAAATGACCTACGAAATTTAATGCTAGTAGGTGCAACGGTGCTAGAACTGATTTGAAAAACCTCAAGTCTGACGCGGGGGCAGGCTGCATTAAATTGTTTGATAGAAGATTAATTTTCCAACATAGAGAAGTAAAACTATTATGCGTTGTGAGAGGCTGCTCTGATGCATTTTCTTGACTATTCTGGCTATTATTTTGGGTGTGTTCTGACTAATTCAACGTTCCTTTGGATCTACATTTTCATTTATATGGGTAATATATCTTAATTCAGAACATCTGGTTAGAAAGAAACAATAGAATTTTCAAAAAAAAAAAGATTGCAAGTTGTGAAGTACTTTATAGAATTAAAAAATCTATTTCAAAATTTGTAATGACTCAAGTTACAAAACATAACTTTTCCAATTCAATGTTCTCTTCTTGAGATTCACTAATTCTAAAATAGTAGAATCATTTGAAATCTTCTTCAATTGGTGTCAGTCAAAACATCATGAAGATTGATATGAACCAAGTCTTTTGGACTCCTTCAAATGTTTTAATAGTGAAAATGAATTTTGATGGGGCTTCAAGAGGGAATTTGGACATCTCAAGGGTAGGTTGTGCTATTCGTGATATGAATGGAAGTCTAATAATTGTTATAGCCATAAAACTTCAAAATGGAACTAATAATGAAGAATCTCAAGATTTACTTGCAAGATTGATCTTACAGGCTCAGAAGAAGGATTGTAAAAGAATCATTATTGAGGGCGATTCGATGAATATTATTAACACTATTAAAAATAGATCTAGTAATTTGAAAATTAAGTATATTCTCCAAGAAGCATGGGAGATATTGAATTAATTTGACCACTTTGAAGTGCAATATTGTTTCAAAGAAGAGAATAGACTTGCAAATAACCTTGCCAAATTAGCTTGTAATCTAGAGCAGGGTGTTATAGAAATTGATACTCAAACAATCAATGAGTATCAAAAAATTTGAGACAGCCTCGCTTATGATCAAACCCAACTCCCTAATTAGAGGTCTTTTGAACTAAATATTTCTTGATGTGTTTGCAGGTCTCATTTATTCTGTGATTATT
The DNA here is from genome assembly GCA_027924645.1 of Cunninghamia lanceolata. NCBI lineage: Eukaryota > Viridiplantae > Streptophyta > Pinopsida > Cupressales > Cupressaceae > Cunninghamia > Cunninghamia lanceolata. Next base: position 2,552,717 of record BSBN01000098.1, on the reverse strand, counting down.
AGTAGGTACTCATGCGCAACTCCAAGCTGCTCAAGCATGTGAAACTTATCCTCTTTAGCCATCAAACTGTGTGGACAATGTTGATCTATCACTTGTTGTCGACTTGATATTGACAATCACCATGATAAATATAGTCTGCTTTGAACATGTTATTTATAGCATTGGAATGATATTTCATTATCTCTATTTTCATCACCAACAATATGGAGATAGTTCAGAGGAATAAAAAGATCCTCATTCCAATTAAGAAATGAAAATTTCCTGCGCTTGGTGCCTTCGACTCTGAATTGCTTGCAAATATCTTCAAGATTGACTATTCAATAGTGAAGGACACGATTCAGATTTTAACTAGTTCTGAAATCTTAAATGATTCGCGAACGGTTCTCTATTTTTCCGAGGTAATCACATTGTTGTTATCCAATGTAATGGATCTACTGCAACATCTAGTACTCTTGAAGAAAATTGTTTCTGTTTACATTCGTGAACATTTTATTTCTAAGGAAATCCTAAATGATGCTCTAAGGAACTATGACTTGTTTAATGGTCGAGCACTGGTCGGTGAATTTTTTTCTCATAAGGACATTCAAAGGGAGTCGGCGATGTTATGCACATACAATGCAATCAAACATGGCCTTCAGTTTGATTGTGATTTTATCGTAGAAAATGCTCTTTGTGCTCGTTACCAAGAACTTGGCCCTCAGCTTGCAGATAATGTGGAAGAGTACTTCCAAGCATTACGGCTCCTCAACCACAAGCGGCACCCACCAACACAAGGAGGACGAGTTCCTGACATCGATGAAAAAGAGGAACCTATTAATGATGCATAGGAGGATGTTAATGATCTTTCGCCTATAGTAAACAATGTTTAGGTGGTATTGTTGTTCCTAGCTCTTGGGTTTTGTTTTGGCTACTTTTTATCCTTGTGTATCTAATGGCGACTATTATTGGTAGATTATTTGGTCCTATATAGCTTATATGTTGTTTATGTATACGGTCTTCTATGCTTTGATGTTGATTTTGTATCGAGGTTACTCTTGCTCTTACTATATCTCACTTCTGTTATATAATATAATGTTCAAGCACCTTTTATTTAAAAAAAAATCTTCTAGTTCATTTTTTTCAAGACTCATTCCTTTATATCTTAACTTCTTTATAATATCGTATCCATAAATATGTATAAAGCATAACTTAGAGGAATTGATGGTGATGTAGAAGATATATAATAAAAGATTACTCTTGCTCTTAGTAAATCTCTTTTTTATTATATAATATAATTTTCAAGTGCTTGAACTTTTTTTTTTTTTTTTTAAATCTTCTATAGTATTTTAGTGAATTTTTTACAAGATCATATCCAAGACCACAAATATGTACAAGATATATCACTTCATGTGTCCCTGTATACCTTCAGTATTTTTTTTTCTTAGTGAGTTTTTCCTTCAAGAACTCTCTAGAATTATTCACTGAGTCAAGGGGGGAAAACTCTCCGAGTTTTGGCGAGTTTTGATAATTTAATCTTTCGCTGTGCACAAGAAAGGTAGAGGAAGAGGAAGATGTAAACTTGTAAAATATATTAATGTATATTTACTTTTAGTTTTACAAAAGTAAATAATAAATATCAGTGCATTCCACATGAGGATGTCATTTTGTACCCAATTTGCTTTCAAATCAATCAAATACAACTAGACTCAGCTTGTTTCTTTTATATACTCATTTATTGACTCATTGGATGCATCTTATCACTGAATTTTACAACAAAAATGTGTTTTTAATGAAATTAAGCAATTTTTAAGTTGATGAGTTTTTTTCGAGTTTTTGTCGAGTAGTGTTTTTTAGGCTTGGCAAGTTTTTCAATTTGGCGAATTTTTCAACCAGGCTATAAACATTAGGATCCACATGTTATTCACCAACACCACAAGGCATGAAATCTAGTGAACCTAAGTCATCAACAGATAAAGCAATAGAATCATTATTTGAAGGTTCATATTGTGTAACACAATTGTTAGATATATCTACTTGAGCACATTTGTTATATGGAATAGGATCTATAGCCTTGTTCATTTTTTTCCAAGTCTCATTCCTCTATATCTGAACTCTTTTATAAGATCATATCCAAGATGATAAATATGTCTAAAGGATAACTAGGGAGGAATTGATGGTGATGTAGAAGATATATCACCATCATGGCCACTATCACACACACGTCCCCTTAGTGTCCTTATATGTCTCAGGTGTTTTACCATGGAGTGAAGGTGCATATATAAAGATGGATTACCATAAGCCTTAGGATCCACTTGATATTCACCAACACCACAAGGCATGAAATCTAGTGAACCTTAATCATCATTAGGTAAAGCACTAGAATCATTTTGTAAAGGTACATTTTGTGTAACACAATTGTTATTACATGCAACCATACAATCAAAGACTAATTGTTAGATGTATCTACTTGAGCACATTTGTTATATGGACTAAGATCTATACCCTTGTTCATTTTTTTCCAAGTCTCATTCCTTTATATCTTAACTTTTCTATAAGATCGTATCCAAGATGATAAATTTGTCTAAAGGATAACTTAGGAGCAATTGATGATGATGTAGAAGATATATCACCATCATGGTCACTATCATACACACATCCCCTTAGTGTCCGTATATGTCTCAGGTGTTTTACCATAGAGGAAAGGTGCATATATAAAGATGGAATACCATAAGCCTTAGGATCCACATGATATTCACCAATACAACAAGGCATGAAACCTAGTGAACCTCATGAAACCTAGTGAACCTCAATCAACATCAGGTAAAGTACTAGAATCATTTTCTAAAGGTTCATTTTGTGTAACACAATTGTTAGTTGTATCTACTCAATCACATTTCTTATATGGACTAGGATTTGTAGGTATGAGAGAAAGTTTTCCATCATGCCCAAATTAACACATTGATTCAATCTATCAAACATCACATGGAACAATGTGTGTAATATACATAGTTGAACTTTTGTTGGAAGAATAATAGTACCCAAGCAAGATCTAGGCATGTTATCAAATCCTTTAAGGTTAGATGGAAATATGATGGACAGATTTACATTTATTTGTTCTAACCTATATTCACTGCCTATGTTAAGACTACATCCATTCTCAATTAGGGATTGTTTAATACTTGTTTCACCACATTCCACCATGATATGCAAAGCTAATCCTTCATTGATTTATTTCTCAAGGGGATCTCTCTATCCTGAAAAATACATCATGACCATCCATATGGCCAGTGGATTATATCAAAGATGAAACTAATTGTGGACTAGAACTAGATTCAACTTGAATAATTTCTAGTGCCTTTTGGATAATTCTTGAGTACTTTGCATTTGTTGAATACTATCATACTCCTTTATTCTCGATGAAGCTTGAGGTGCAAGAGGTCAATTAAGTGCATTAATCAGTACGATAGGTAGGATAGGTGGTGGAAAATCAAAATGTTGTCATCTTCCTAAATGGGAAATGACATGAATATATGCAAATTTCACCATTACAATATTAAAGTAGGATTTCCAAAAAATCCAAAAAAAATCCATACCACAAACCTTATATTCCAAAATAAAATAATCAATATTATTTTCATTGCTCCTTAACCCAATATAAATCATAATAAGGAAACAAAAATAAAATGAATGAATAAGCATTAACTGTATCATTAACCTCTATGAGCAGGTTAAATTTAAACTCCAAACCAAAACAGAAAATATAAATCACATGGTTTAAGCTTTACCATTTCTCTGCAAAGTACTAAGGGAACCTGCTATGGAAAGTCAATATGTATCATGGCTATGGTGTACAAATGTCTATTTGGACAGTGTATTTGCATTTTCTCCCATGTTCAAGATTATTATCTTCAACTAGCTACTACACTAACCAAAAACGTCTGCAACTTTAGCTATAATTAACAATACAGTAATGGCACCTCTGACATGGCACTGCTGACATCTTGATCCTCAGACCTTACTGCAACCCTCATAACAAGCTTAGGTCCATCAATGCCAAAAGATAGTCTAACAAGCACTTCGGCATGACCGATGAATTTACCAGCCAATACACAAGTATGTGACCTTGAATTGCTTTGCACCACATCAGTACCCTGTCAAACAATAATGAGGCAATAAGAGTTCAAACACAACCAACATTTTAGATTGCAAGACATAATGTGTCAAACTTTTAGTCAGAAACATAAAGAGTTTAAATTAAAAGTGCCAAAACTGAAAAAAGCATAATATGATATTTATCAGTCATACCTCACAAGGCTGCATTTTAAGAAGATCGATTACAGCTTGAACAGACACTGCTAAATTCTCTTTCAAACTAAGAGCATAGTCAACCACACGTTCATTGTCTGCCCCTAATGAGTCCCATGCATTTCTAAAATTCGAAACCTCAACCTTCAAAATGTAGTCTACTGGACTCACCTGGAGGTACAAAAAAAAAAGCAAATTATAAATTATGAGTATTTCTGTACATGTATAGAGAATTATCATCAGTAGGTACAACCTTCAAATCTTCCAGTCGGTATTCATCTTCAAATTCCTCTTCTTCTACATCTCCAGTGGCAGGATCAACCTGAAACACAATCTTTCGATTAATTTATCTTCTCAGAAAATCCATTCGTCTCACATGTTGCCAATTTCCATAACAGCGAGGGCAAGACAAACCAGATAAACAGCATAACAAATAATCAAATGTAAATGGGTTTCTTCAATCCTTTACAATAACGGGCACCAATCTAGTCAGTATAGTTATGCACAAATACACATTATCTTATTGGCATTGTTCAGCTTGTAATCGCCTTTGGCAAATCCTTTGCCCAGCACAATGGGTGCTCCCTTGAGATGGAAATGGAAACAATTAGAGAGATGTACCTTAACAATCCATGTTATTTTTATTTGCATAAGCATAGTGAGCAACAGCCTATTGCTATTAATAGTTTTTATTACTGTTTGAAGATCATATGTTATATATAATTGCTGTTTAGGAGATTACAAATCTCCATTTCAATTTCAAGTATAGTGAAGAGTCCCATCGATAGGGTGCATTGTGTTAATTAGCTATTAAAATTCGAATCAGATCTATATATAAGAACACTTTCAAGCTCACAGTAGATGACTGAAAATTTTACCCATTTAAATAAAGTGAATTTGATTACTTGATAGAAATTTAACTTATAGAATCAGACAGGGTATCGATCCACCAAATAAGGAGGAAAACTATATGGGGAAAGATAAAGTAAGCACCCACCAAATTTTCCCAGCTCCACCCGAGAAGCACCAAGGAGTAAAACATCTCTACCATCTGTATTTAGGTCATAATCTTTAGGATTTAACTGCTTTCTGTTTATGCCTGCTAACCATGTTTCATATCTTTAAACACTTTTCTGACTGAATTATTTTCAAACCCTCAATACCTTTCCCTCCAACTCCAAGATAGTGTAAAATTAGTTGTAATGGAGGGCCGTTTGTGGAAGACAGTCCTCCAAGTGCACCTTCCCTTACATTTGTTTAGAACTTTGGGGCTATTTTCCTACTCAAACATCATTTCTAGGATTTTGGGGATAATTTTAGGCAGTCCCATGTCTCTCTCTCCAGCCCAAAAGAGGACTGGGTGGGACATAGGGACTGATAGTTGTGCTGCTAAAAATACGTACTTTTTAATAGTTTAGTCTTTCCTTCTGCTATTCCTGCCGAAGTACCTTACTTTAGAGAGAGTATGCTCAATCTTTACCACCTTGTTGCAAAACATTGAGTTTCAGAAAGTACCTTTTTCGATATAAATTTCAATTTGTTCTTAAAATTTCCAGTAGGGTGAGCTCCTTCAAGTATTTGAAAAGCCACAAAAATCTGCCCAGGTGAATCATAAGGCAATGACCTCAGAGGTTTGCATACCACTTCTATGAATTTGTTAGGATCAGATAGACCCACTTCTACGAGTACCTGTAAATGCAGAACAAAATATTAAGCCAAAAAGTAAATGCTAAGAAATTTCAAAACTAAATGCATGCAAGAAATATGTCTAAAAAGCCTAAACATAAAAAGTTGAGCGGAACGTATCACAAAAGTATACAGAATAGATCCATTAAGACACCTACATTTTCAAACAGTAGTTCGGGTATGGTATTTATGCAGTTGTACTGAAACACCACATGATTAGAATAAATATGTTTCACAACATTCACTGTGCAATCGGTCTCTGATTCAGTCAGCTCCACGGGTGGCGAAGACTGCAAAGAGAAGAAAGTGAGTGGTTAAAATATATGACATTTGAGAAAGTAACTGAAAAACAAATATGGCTCATGACTTGACACAGTAATTTTGACTGATTTACCCAAGGCAAATACGAAATCAAAGAGGCAAATAACCTTGAATACTTCGCCAAAGCCTGAAAACTCCGGAATGGAGGCAAGTAAGTTGTCATATGTCTCTGCAACAGATCTAACACCAGTGGACTCAACATTTGTTGCACCTGCTCTTTTACCAGAAGCCTCCTTCACTGCCAATGGCTGTGATTTGACCTCCTTTGGAACAGAAGCCAAGCTGAAAGGTTCTTCACTAGCTTCCTATATGGTTATACAGATACGAGGAAACAAGTCAACCTCTACCCAATGTTCAGAAATGCCTTTAAAAAAAGCTTAATAATTGTTTTACTTACATAAGCCTGTAAACTTGCTTCAAGATCAACCAGTGGAAAGTTCAAGGTGCTAAAATTAAATTCCTTCGCATCCTTGCCAGTCTCATCTGAAGAAACATCTCCACCAAGAGCATTTAGGTAGTGTGTTGCTCGATCCCAAACCTAGAGAACCCCATGCAGTGCAAGTTTCTCTTTACATTCAAACAACAAAAAAATATTTACAGCAGGCGTGCATCCTCTAAAATGACTAACCCATTAAGCAGGGATAAAATTATCAGCAAAAGATGACAATCAATCGCATAGAAAGAAAAAGAAGGAAAATTTAAGGCAGGCATTAAAATAAAGGATTTGTATAATCATCCTAACTGCTAAATTCTACCATAATCCTAGCAGCACATTCAATTATAGATGCAGCAAGAGAAATAGGCAACCACCACTGCAAAAACAGGAGAGAAGAAAGACAAAAGTCATTTGCAAACTTAGAACTAGCTCCAATCCAAAAAATGCAAGTCGTTACCTCTTCATCATTGTCAAAAAGGCATCGATGCAATAGTACCAATATGTGAGGCTGTACGGTGCATTTGCAATGATATGTTAGCATATATCTTCTGTAAAATTATCAGCTCAATATTATCAGAACAGCCACTCTTCAGTAGCTTGTCATAGCAAATATGAATAAAGAATGCACACCTTTAAAGACTCAACAAGGGCACCAAACTTTGCTAGTGCACTCACAGCACTTGCCCTAACTCTTGCATTTCCAAGAATAACTCTGTTATATATATAACGAATATACTTGCTAGGGTTTGCAGTCTTTGGTCCTTCGTGGCCAAGAAAATGAAGAATCTACAACACAAATAGCTTGTCAGTAGTATAATATGATCCAAAGCAATGATTTGTCATGATGAGAAATTAGAAAGGAAATATATTAAAATCTACTGATTATATATTAAAATCCACTGATTCCACAACAGGTCAATAGGATTAGAAGTATGTCAGCATGCAACAGTAGCAAAAGGAATGTCGAAAGGCAACTTCAGTCTAACAGAAGTATAAAAATAAAATGATTAACTGGAAATAATTTTCATGTAATACACAATCTGTATAAATACAGAGCATGAGTATAAATTTACGAGTCCCCACAGGAATGTTTTGTTGCTAGTTGTCATCAGAAGAAGAATTTGCTGCAGGTATGAAAAATAGGTATTTGTCACTAAAATTAAATTGGTTGACACCTCATCCATGATTTTTCCCATGTATTAAATTTTCTCACATACTCTTCCCTCCAAAATCGTTATTTTTCAAGCTGTCAGGTCTAAAAGGTAGAATGATATTCAAAGACAATAGAGATAATTAGACAAAGGTCATTTTTATGTTCAACTGCACAGATAGAAACTAAAATGATTGAAATTTGCTCCATGCAATGACAATAAAAAAGATATACGCATAACAATGCCTATATCCCAAACTGCTAAGTTATATAACATACCTGTGTTGAAAGATGTGCAAAATCACAATCTTCAATAAACTCACAGAGATGAGACAGGCCGCTTTCCTTTGCTTCTGGAATATCCCCTATAAGAATAAGAATAGAATCTACAATAGATTTCTCATACTCAAATCCTCCACCTTCTTTGAGTAAATTACTCAAAAAGTTCATTCTGAAAAAGCACAAGAAAAACATTAGACAAGCAGGCACAGTTATATTATAACCTTCAAAGAAAAGACAACAAAAAATGACATGCTTAAAAGAGATTAAAGCCACAGCTAATATCTACTCACAGTGTACGATGTTTTTGCGGGAATTTCAAGCACAAAGATCTAATAGCTTCCACAACAACTATCTTGAACTCATCTGCTATATCTGACATGAAATTTGTAATTTGAGTAATCAAATGATCCACACTTGATTCATTTCCTGTTTTCAATAGTGTAATAATAGCCAGAGTGGCTATACTCCGGTTTTGATCCGAAATCAGACTCTCCATATGAATGTTGCAGTTTGTAACTGCCAATGGATATATCATTGCCACCTGTATTTATCAATATTAATTAAAGCACATCTTGAAATTGCACAGTGCACAAGAATATTTTTAAGAATATATATTCTAAGAAATGCACAGTGAGAAAATAAGCAACAAATAGTTCTGATAATTTATACTTTGTGTTAGTTTCAAATATTGGAAGTTACAAGAATATATAAGCTTGCATCTGTTGATAACTGATGCTGCACAATCAGTTCTACCATATTATCTTCATGCACAGACTTTTAGTTTTAGTTTGTTTCCAGAATAAATTGCATGTTGGCTCTTGTCCCATGCACATTCCTTTATTTAGAGTTAGAGCAGTTTAAAGAGTTTAAGTTTCAGTGAGCAAAGTTTGTTTTGATCGTTGACCTGCCTGTTATCTATCATAGAGAACAATGCATGTTAAATGCATGGTTAGTCTTTTAGTTCTCTTCAGTCTATTCTTAGTTACAGCGAACTGTTTAGAGGCTGCGTCCTCTTTTTATATAGTCTTTGTAAAAGCTCTTATTAAAAAAGTAGATCAATAAAAGTTATACATGTTTTTAAGTTTGAAAAATACAGTGTGCTCTTTTCTGCCCTGTTTTCTGAGTTGACTGTTTTTTTCTTTTCTGCTATTATATTTCATAATTCGTGGGTGTAGATTCTACATTTGGTATCAGAGCCAGATTTTTTCTTTTGGGTTAAAGATTTAGTAGTTGGAATTTCGCCAAAACTTTATCATGTCGAATTCTAACTCCTTGCCCATTCCAGAATTTGATGGAAATGAGTATAAATATTGGGGCATCAAAATGATGACATTTTTGATAAGAAAAGAATTGTGGAAGATTGTTGAATCAGGTTATACAGAGCCAGCTGATTGGAATGCCCTCACAACCAATGAAAAAACAGCCAGGAAGGAGGCCAAGAAGAAGAATGCTCAAGCCTTGTTTCACATTCAAATAGCTCTTGATAAGAGCTTATTTCCAAGAATTTCAGGTGCAAAGTCAGCTAAAGATGCCTGGAAGACTCTACAGGAAGCTTACTAGGGCAGTGACCAAGTCAAGGTTGTCAAGTTGCAGACGTTGAAGAGAGACTTCGAGAATTTGAAGATGCAAGAAGCTAAAAGTGTGAGTGAATATTGTGTCAGAGTTAAAGATGTGGTCAATAAGATGGCTACACTTGGAGAAATTATGACCAATGAGCCTTTGATAAAAAAAGTGTTGAGAACTCTCACACCAAGATGGAATCATGTTGCCATAATCATAGAAGAAAGCAAAGATTTGACAACTCTTCAGTTTGATTAACTAGTTGGCTCTCTGATGTCTCATGAAGAGAGATTAAAAGATTCATTTGAAGGTGATGTGAAAGCTTTTTCATCCAAATTGCATATCACAAAGAATGAAGATGTCGGCAGTAGCAACAACAACAATCAAGGCCAAGATAGAGGTCAAACTCAAAATCAGTCAAGAGGAAATAGAGGCAGAGGTGGCTCAAGAGGAAGAGGCGGTTCCAGAGGAAGAGGTAGAGGCAGATTTGATAAGAGGAATGTCCAATGTTACCATTGTAATAGGTATGGCCACTTTGAAAGGGATTGCAGATTAAAAGAAGGTAAAAGTGTTAATTTTGCTCAAGAAGGTAATCAGAATCCTCCAGATCATTTATTTTTATCCTATGCCAAAGCTGAAAATAATAGCAAAGATGTTTGGTATTTAGATTCTAGATGTTCTAACCATATGTCAGGGAATGAGAAGTTGTTTTTCAACAATGGATGAAAGTTTCAAATCCAAGATCCAGCTTGGTGATGACAAATCATTGAAGGTTGATGCAAAAGGAGCTATGGAAGTCCATACAAAAGAAGGTATGAAGAGTGTTAAAGACATTTATTACACTCCATAGTTAAAGTATAATTTGTTGAGTATTGGACAATTGTGTGAGAAGAATTATAAAGTTGTGTTTGAAAATCAGCAATGTATAATTTATGATAAGAATCAGGGCAATAGAGTGGTTACAGTTGTGCCTATGACAAAGAATAGGATGTTCCCATTGAAGTTTGGTGAACATAATAGTAACCTTGCAAATATGGCATATGAGGATACAAGTTGGTTGTGGCATCTCAGATATGGGCATTTAAATTTTCATAGTTTGAAGATTCTAACATCACAAGCATTAGTTTCTAGTTTGCCCAAGGTTGAAGAGCACAAGGAGATTTGTGAAGGATGTGCTAAAGGCAAGCATGCAAGGGAAAAGTTTTCAAAGGGCAATGCATGGAGGGCCCATTACCCACTTCAGCTTATTCATTCAGATATTTGTGGTCCTATGCAAACAAAGAGTTTGGGTAAGTCATCATATTTCATTACTTTTATTGATGATTACTCACGAATGTGTTGGGTTTATTTTTTGAAGACTAAGGATGAAGCCCTTGAGACATTCAAGAGGTTTAGAGCCCTTGTGGAAAAGGAAAAGGGGTGTAGTATCAAGTGCTTGAGGGCAGATTGTGGAGGAGAATTTTGTTCAAGAGCCTTTCAAGATTATTGTGATATGCATGGCATCAAAAGGAAACTCACCACTGCCTACACACCTCAACAAAATGGTGTAGCTGAAAGGAAGAATCGTACAGTGGTGGAGATGGCACAGAGTATGCTACAAACAAAGGGATTAAGCAGTTCTTTTTGGGGAGATACAGTAGCTACAGTAGTATATATTCTTAATCGAAGTCCCACTAGTGCACTTGAGAAGATGACTCCATATGAAGCCTGGTATGAGAAAAAACCAAATGTTAATCATTTCAAATTTTTGGTTGTTTAGCCTATGTTCATGTTCCTGATCAAAAGAGACAAAAGTTAGATCCCAAAAGTGAGTCATGTATTTTTGTGGGATATAGTGAGGAAAGTAAAGCTTACAAGTTATATAATCCTCTCACTAATAGGCTTATTGTGTCAAGAGATGTGATTTTTTATGAAGGGGGAGTTTATGGTCATCAAAAAGGCCATATGGAGAAGTCAAAATCTATTTTAAATGATGTTATTATTGATGATATTGATCATGAGCAGCCCACTAACATTTCAGTTTCAAGAGCTACAAGTTTACCAAGTAGCCCCTCATCAATTCCAAGTTCAAGTCCAGCTTCAAGTTCAAGTTCTACAAGGAAAGTAAGAAGATTGAGTGATATTTATCAAAATAGTGCAACTCAAGCACATGAAGAAAATTCAATAGGTGATACAGTTAATTTTGCTTTATTTACCAAGGCTGATTTTGAACCATCATGTTTTGAAGAAGCATGTACTAATAAGGTTTGGATGCAAGCAATGCAAGAAGAGATAAATTCTATTCACAAGAATGATACTTGGGAGCTTACAAAGCTTCCACATGACAAGAAGAAGATTGGCACTAAATGGGTCTACAAGACCAAGTTTAACAGTGATGGGAGTGTTGAAAGGCATAAGGAAAGATTAGTTGCCAAAGGCTTCACACAGAGGTATGGGCTTGATTATGAAGAGACATTTGCACCAGTTGCAAGACAAGAGACCATCAGAATGCTAATTTCATTAGCAGCTCAAAAGAAATGGAGCATACATCATATGGACATGAAAAGTGCCTTCTTGAATGGGTACTTAGAAGAGGAAGTATATGTGGAACAGCCACAAGGTTATGAAGTGGAAGGAAAAGAAAATCATGTCTACAAGTTGAAGAAGGCTTTGTATGGCCTCAAGCAAGCACCAAGAGCATGGTATGCCAGGATTGATGGATACTTTCAGGATAATGACTTCAAGAGAAGAAAGAGTGAACCTACCTGTTGATGATTGTTTTTGGACAAGTCAACAATTAGAGTGAAATACAAAGTATCTAACTCCCTCTTGAGCAAAGCCTCTCGAATGCTGAACAAAGTGATCAAACAAGATGACTCCAAGGTTCCTTTATTTTGATTTTGTAAGAGATAGCTCAGTGACTAAGTATGATTTTGCTGTTAAACACAAAGGGACTTATGCAGATTCTTCTCCTTTCATTTAGCTCACCTCTCCTTCGATGTGGATGATGTATATAAAAGGGTCTTAATAATAAAGAAATGAAAAAAAGATATAGGTTTAGGAATCTAACCTAAGGTCAATGAAGTAATGATGAGGCTTGAATAGACAAACTCCTAAGTAAACCTAACTTCACTTCGCCAAGGGTGCTTACAACTACATGAAGTTGGTAAAATCTCCTGAGGTTTCACGAATGGTTTTCAAATCATGAAGGTTCACATGAGCACCCATAAGACGGCGTAGCTCAAACAAGCATTCACAATCGAACTTATACAAATATGGCTCAGACTAGCTTTACACAACAATTCACCAGCAATGAATGTTAAAAGCATGAGCTAGGAGTTGATCAAATATCCAACACAAACATACATTACAACAATGAGCTTCTAATCTACTTTATTTCTAATTTGAAACACCTCTCCATTCCATCAAGATACTAGAAAACCATGTTATTGCACAAGATAACACTTAAACACCAAGTGAACTCCAATGTTCTTTGCATTAATCTTGAAAATATTTACAACAATCTCCAAGTTCTCTCAGAGAATTTTGAGAGTCTCCTATTCTACTCCTAAAATATACTCTCTAGTCTACTAATGATCTACTGAATTACAAATGAGGCAACAAGGCCTTTATATAGTGTCCAGAATACAATGAAGGGCTAAGATCAATTTGATAGCCAAGGGTCTAAATCGTGCCACCTCAGAGGTAGTTACAACAACTTGCTATTTTTAGCAAAAAATAGAGAGGCAATGAAGGCACGTTTTCCAATGTGATAAGGTAAAGCGAAATCATTTAAAACATCCCCCACATAGGAATCCCTTTGACTTCTTTCATTAAATGATACATTTAATGCATTAAATAATGCGGCTAATCAAAATTGAATGATGTGTACTCGCCACCTAGATGCCACTTCAGCATACTTTGAAAATTGTATCATCTTTGTGTGATGTATTCAATGTGATTGCTTGAACTTGTATGTTTAGGAATACATCTTGTAGATCTTGCCTTGTTTTTTTTGAATTGTAAACTGGATGTATGATACTTGTTGCTTCACTTGATTAACTTCATAATTCTTTCTTCTTCTTGTAGGATACTTATTGATCTTCTTTGGATGCATCTTCTTGGGGAAAGTAGAGTAGAGATATGATGATGATGCTTCCTTCATGTAAGACTAGGAGACTCTCTTGGACTTGAAATTGTAAAATCTTGAAGTTTAGATGGATGAATGCCTTCGCTTGATGTAGAAGTTGATGAAGTGATCTTGCATGATGATCTTCGAAGTGACCCTTCGGAGTTTAGATGACAACACCTTATCTGGATGTGGAGTAGATGACCTCTCAAGGATACTTGAAGATTGGGAAAACTTTACTTGAAGCTTGGATAGATGAAATGCTTCTAACATTTGATGATGATACCTTCCTTATGATGGAGCAGCTAACTTCCCAAGGAGACTTGAAGCTTGAATAGTCTTCAAACTTGAAGTATGATCTTTCATGATGTCATTGATTTGAGATATATCTTGCTGTGACATCTTGGAACAGCTACCTCTTGAAGTGATGTTTCCTCGGGAGTGATTGCTTCCATCTTAAGCTTCTAGCATGAATGAATGTGGAAGGCTCCTTTAGAGTTGCTACATGATATCTCTTCCTTGAAGATGATCTTGACTTGAAGCTTGGATGGATAAATGCCTTGTCTTTTGACCATGATGCCACTTGATGAAGAGTTCCAACACAAGGATGATGAAGGATACCCTTGAAACAGCTACATGATGCCTTGCTCTTTCTCATTCCTTGCTTGTCAAAGGTTCTTATAACTTGATCTTTAGATGATTCTTCCTTATCGCTGCAACACAAGTAAAGAAACAGCATCAATCCCCTTTCGAAAACATATAAGAATCAGTTTATGTATTTCTAAGCTAAGTGCATTAGTTTCCAAACTACTTGATTTCTTAAAAGCAATCACAAAATTTCAAACTAAACATCACACTAGAGATGCCAATTCTATCCTTTAGTTGAATGATCACATAGAACTTAAACTAGATTCCCCTCCATAATTGGCAGATTGGTTGAAGAATTTGAGTTCTTCTTGAGACTGAATATACTTTTACCCCTTAGCATAGCAGATTGAGATTTGGGATCTTCTTGATTCTTTGGTGCATCAGTTCAGGATTTTAAAATCTTCTTGATAGACTTTCAAACATTTATTTCCTTCAGCACGTCAGATCAGAATTCTGAATTCTCTATATGGCTGGCGCATTGGTTTGGGAATTTGGAATCCTCTTGTGAAACAGGTGCAATAGATGAAGATTTTAGGATCCTCTATATTATGAGCACATTGGTTGAGGTTTCTCAAATCTTCTTGCAAGCCTAGTTAGAAGGTAATGCCTTAGATGATCTTAGTTTACTTTTAAAATGAGTGCAACAGATAAGAGTTTTTATTTCTCCTCATGAATGATCTTCCTGTGGATGCATTAATTTAAGGGCAGCAGACTGAAGTTTGGATCCTCATCTAAATAAATCTCATTTCTTTATCCTCCTATCTAACCTTAGGTGCAGCAGATGGGAGGTTAGTTTGCTCATTGAAAGTTTGTCTTAAAATGTCAAAGGCTGATGCATAACATCAGGCGCAACAGTTAATGCCTTTGAATTCCTCTTGAGATCAGCCTTGGCGCAATAGTTAAGACATTTGAAATCCTCTACCTTATCTCTCCACAAGGGTGCATTGGTTCATGTTATTAGAATCCTCTGGCAATTTGTTTAGACTTTATGATGGACCTTCCCTCCAAGTGTCTTAGATCAGCAACTTGAGTCCTCTAAATTTTATCTCCATAATGGCACTTTGGTTGAGGGGTTAGAGATCCTCTTGTTTTTGCGGATTGGATAGGCATTAAACTTGCTTTGATACCACTCATTTACATCTGCAAGAGGGTGGTGGATTAGATAGAGAAAGTGAATTCCTCATCAAAATAGCACTTAAAACTTGAAATTCTCCTCATATAACCTAGGCGCATTACTTCAAGGTGATAAAATCCTCTGAAATTCTACTTATTTTCCATCAAGCGCATTGGATTGAGGTCTTCGAATCTTCTAAAAAAAAACCTTATCCCCTCCTTCCTTAGGTCGCATTGGTTGAGCTTCTTAAAATCCTCTAAAAAACCTTAATGTAAAAACTCCTCCTCCACCTTAGGTCGCATTGGTTGAAGGGTGTGATTTCCTCAAAAATTTTCCTTTCGAAACTCAACTTTTACTCTCCTCTACAAGGTCGCATTGGTTGAAGAAAAAAAATCCTCTTGATTTTTGCATTAGATAAGGATTTGAAATCCTCTGGAAACATCAAAAACTTACATCTTGACACTTAGAATTTTTCCTTTCCCCTTGGCACATTAGATAGGTGTTTGGAGATCCTCTTAGAAGTGGCACTTTAGACAGCTCTTTCGAAATCTTTTAGAACTTGCGGAATGGATCAAGGTTTTGAAATCTCCTAGCATTGGCACACTACTTCAAGGGGTGAATTCTTCTTGCAATTTGCGCATTAAATAGGCCTTCCAAGATCCTCTAGAGTATGGCGCAATAGATGGAGGTTTCGAAATCTTCTTGTATTGAGCGCATTGGTTGGAGGGTTTGGAATCCTCTTCTATCCTCTATCCTTGGGCGCATTTGTTCAAGCGCAAGGGATCATCAACTTGAAATCCTCTTGAAAGCGGCGTGGTTTATGAAGATTTTGCGCCACCTTAATATGCCGTTGCACTGGATCAACTTTTTGAATCCTTTGGAGTAGTTGGTCATTTTCAAGGTCCTTGAGGTAAAGGTATATTGAAAAATATATTTAAGTATAAGTTATACTTTAAATATTTTTCAATATACCTTTCAGGATGTTTGAGATAGGTCTCGAATCCACCGGATTTAACATGCAAAATATAGAATTTGGAGGATTCACTAGATTTCAGACTTAGTCAATTCTTTCAGGATTTCAGGGTTTCAGGCTCCAGACTCAATCTTTCAGGATCTCAAACATACATCAAGAAGGGTCTCATTATTCATTACTTGAATGGAATTCAATCAAGAGTCTTCATCACTGCAAGTTCATCCTCCAGATAAGACCTCCAGTTATAAAGCAAAATCTTCTAGGAGAGAGACTTATTGGATTGGCAGAGGAAATGAACCTAAGGCATCATCTAAGATCTCATGCAAAACATCGGAGCTCAAAAAAAAAGGGGGTCCCCATTTGCAATGGGACGATGTGTGATTTGGTCACAACACTACCCTTTACTACAAACAAGAAGGTGATAATATTCTTATTGTAAGTTTGTATGTTGATGATTTGTTGTATATGGGTAGCAGTTTTAAGATGAAGAATGAATTCAAAGTTTCTAGGATGAATGAATTTGAGATGAAAGATTTAGGTCTCATGAAATATTTTCTAGGAATGGAGGTTTATCAAAGTGAGAATGAAATTTTTGTTTGTCAAACAAAGTATGCCAAAGATATGTTGAAGAAATTTGATATGGTTGATTGTAAACCATTCTCCTCTCTAGTTGCTCGTGGAGTTGTGTTGTGTAGAGATGATGGTGCTGAAATAGTTGTTGAGACAGCTTATAGGAGCATTATTGGTAGTTTGATGTTTTTAACTCACACAAGACCTGATATTGCTTATTCAGTTTCACTGGTTTCAAGGTACATGACAAAGCCATCTGAAATACATATGAAGATAGCCAAGAGAATTTTGAGGTATGTGGGAGGCACTCTAAATTTTGGTATTCATTACTATACTTCTAAAAGCTTCAATCTTGTTGGATTTAGTGATTCAAATTGGGGAGGTAGTTTGGATGACCGAAAGTCTACATCTGGTAATTGCTTTTCTTTTGGTTCTGGTTTGATTACTTGGAGCTCAAAGAAACAAAGTATAGTTGCCCTTTCTTCTACAGAAGCAGAGTATGTTGCAGTCACCTCAGTAGGTACACAAGCATTATGGCTTAGAAAACTTCTTGAAGAAATTGGAGAGATACAAATTCAGCCCACAGTAATTTTTTGTGATAACATTAGTGCTATTAAATTGGCCAAGAATCCAATCCATCACAGCAGGACAAAACATTTTGATTTAAAACATCATTTTATCAGAGATTTGGTGCAGAAGAAGGCAGTAGAATTGAAATACATCAACACAAAAGAGCAGTTAGCGGATATATTCACCAAGGCAGTTGCAAAGGATCAGTTTTTGACACTTAGAAATCAGATTGTGATCTCTCTCAGCATCAAGGGGGAGAATGTTGATAACTGATGCTGTATAATCAGTTCTACCATATTATCTTCATGCACAGAATTTTAGTTTTAGTTTGTTTGCAGAATAAATTGCATGTTGGCCCCTGTCCCATGTGCATTCCTTTATTTAGAGTTAGAGCAGTTTAAAGAGTTTAAGTTTCAGTTAGCAAAGTTTGTTTTGATCGTTGACCTGCCTGTTATCTATCATAGAGAACAATGCATGTTAGATGCATGGTTAGTCTTTTAGTTCTCTTCAGTCTATTCTTAGTTACAGTGAGCTGTTTAGAGGCTGCGTCCTCTTTTTATATAATCTTTGTAAAAGCTGTTATTAAAAAAGCAGATCAATAAAAGTTATACATGTTTTTAAGTTTGAAAAATACAGTGTGCTCTGTTCTGCCCTGTTTTCTGAGTTGATTGTTTTTTTCTTTTCTGCTATTATATTTCATAATTCGTGGGTGTAGATTCTACAGCATCAGGCAACACAGTGTAATGACAAAAAAAATCAAGTTTAATGTTAGTTAGACTGGGTTGTTAGTGTGACAGCACTTTGAATCTAGGTTACCAGTGTAATGGCACTTTCAGTTCCAGTGGCAGTTACTGAAATTTATTGACTGAATTGAAGGATATCTTATGTCAGATATTTCTACCATCTACCTAATCTCTTTTAGTTTTGCCCACTCAAATTACCAAAAGGCAAATGTAATAATTGAAACATATGCTGAATATATCCATTTGCAAGAAAAACTGTAAATCTCATATAGGGTAAACCTCTAGATCTCCACTTCCTGATGAAATTGACAAGTTGTTGTAGCAAGCCAACTTCATCCAATGAACCGTCCAGAATGATAACCGATGTTCAAATAATAGTATATTAAGATTTTTAAATTTTGTGGGATTTGGCATAGGTAGGTTTTAAGTTATCTCAAGATAATCATTCTCATTTAATTAATTAATTATATTTCTCCTTATGTATGTGTGTAATAATTACAGGTGACCTACGTAGCACCCAAGCACCTTTAAGAATTTGTTAGCAGGGAGGAGGAAAAGTGAATGTAATACACTACTTTGACCTTTTCACCTTCTAGTTGCTTTCCCACTTGGTAAAGCTTTAGGAGCATCATAAGTCAGTCTGGGGGTTGTTAATAAGATGTTTCTTCTTTTCTAGCATGATATATATATAAAAACAGTTTTTTAGATAAAATATTGGGGTTCTATTAAAAGGCCACATCCCTGCTAAAATCTAAAGCCTACATAGCAAAAAGCTGCATATACACCCTATAACATGATCAAGCAGCATATCAGGAGAAACTGCAAAAAAAGACCTTAGTATTATGAGGTAGCATTAACAAAGACATATCATCATTACTGAAAATAGCAGCATGAACAACCCAAGATATGGGCATAGCTGTATATACAAAAGAGAGCATATAAAATATGCCTTACAGAGCAGAAACCCAGACACCAAACACAAAGACAAGGAAAAACACACCAAATTAGGGCATTTCTGACACCCCCCAGAACCCATCAATATATATTTATTATTAACAGTTAGTTTCAACTTTCTAGTATCCAATCTGGGTTAGAGGGAGGCCCTGGTGTCCAAGGAGTATCTCTCTGGGGGGATTTCGCCTCCCTTAATTATGTTGGCTGTCAGTTTTTTGTGTATTAGGGCATGGTGTTTTTTGGTACGGTATATGTATCTTGCTTTGCGCCTGCTACACCCCTTTGGGGGCAATTCAGGCAAGCTCTCTATGTATATGTTTTATTATGTTAATCTGGTTTTCCGTGTAAGGCCCCTTAATAGATCCCTAGAAGTTAATCTAAAAAAATATGGATGGGTGAGACCTAAATTGTGTCAGATAGATTCAAAGATATTTTCAAGGTGAATTTTCATGTGAAGCAATGACAAATTGGAGAAAGAACAACAATTCACCTTCTGAAAACACAAACACCATTTAAGGCAATAACAGATAGTTATAAAATGACAAGTCTACCTTGTTTAAAGTACGAACAGCTGCAAACCGGAGAACTGGATTTGGTGAGCTTAGAAACGGTTGCAAAACAGTAATCACAGGAGTCAACTCTTGTCTGGTCACACCATTCAATTCTGTTATAGCTCTTGCAGATTCAATTGTGACCATTTGTGCTTTGAGGTGCAAGCACCCTTCCAAATAAGCATAGAATGGACAATCAAATGTTTGTGAATTTACATTTTATTCTCGTATAACCTGAAGAACAAGTAGATTGCCATTAGAACTACTAAATAAACAATCAATATCTGCAGAAGTACAATTTAGTATTTGTTAGCCATTGATGAAAGGAAGTGCATTCCACCTGGCTGGTGTAACGGATCAAGAGGCATTGAACTAATGGTGCACAAACTGTTCTTTTGGTTAGACTAATCACAAGCTTGGTTACAGAAGAACGGTCATTTTGTCGAATCTGTCACAGACAGCATCAATCATGTAGGTCACCATTCAGATTATAGATGTGTATAAGAAATTCAAAACAGCATACATTACCTGATTTTGAAAAATCTGTCAACAATTTGCTTTTAGAATCTTTATTTCTAAAGAAATTTCAAAATCTACAAAACCTAACATCTTGCAACTGCATTATAAACAGTTTTTACTAAACCAACCGCTCAATTTACCATGGACAAAACCTGCCTAATCATCCTGAGTTACGTAAAAGTTGTCATTCTTTCAAAAGATAGAGAACAAATAAAAACATGCATTGATTAATACAAAACCTCATGCATTAATTGCAACACATTTGCCATTGTGAAGACACTTAATTGTTTATATATACAAGGAGTTCTAGTCTGCTATTCTCACATAAATTTCTTTCTTATGATAGATCAGGGATGTGATTTGAAACATTAACTAAAAAGTTAAAACTATTACACAGTTTTCCCAAAAATTCATTTCTAATATGATTAATATTACTTATTTAAACCACATAACATGACACATACCAATATGCAATGCTTGCTTACATGGGGCATAAAATCAGCTGTTTAAATAGAATAGGCATAGTTTAAAAACTTGCAAGTACTCGCATGGCAAATGTAACAACCTCCTTGCTGTGCTGGCGATAACTGTTGGTAAATATTATATTGGATTGTTGCCTTTGTCTTGTGCGGCTGCTATAGTATAGTGAACTGCATCTATATTGCAAATTACAACCAAAAATATCTAAGGCAACGTGGAGGAGGAGGAAATATCTACCAAGTTGAGCGTCGGTGACAAGATAAGGGTAAGAGGAGTTGGTGTGTTTATTTAATGTAAAAAAATAAAATATCTGATCTACGGGAGGTCAGTCAATGTATTCTTTTGAGGCTTAAAAAGAGGATATGGGCTAGGTTGGAGGGGACACCACGGTTTTTTTTAGAGAAAAAGACCCTGTTTTCAGAAAGAAAAGAGAGCTGAGTGAAAACAAAAGGGAATAACTCAGGCAAGCATAGCAGATCGCAAGATAGGAGGTGCATTGCAGGAGAGGGTGATTAGAGAGCTGAGGAGGGGAGTGCGATAGTATTAGAGGTATTTACCTCAGATCTGTTTTTAGCACAAAACTAAAATAAAACAGTTGTGATAGCCTTATACACAGGAAATCGGAAACCCATTTCTGCATTTATAAAATTAGAATATAATTGCTGTGACTCCATTAATCTGAAACCTCATTACTGCCTATAAAAAAGGATTAAAATATGTAGTTTATAGTAAGCAGTAGAAAACTAAAACCTCTTTTCTGAATCAATCTTATATGCCTGAAATCTATTTCAATGCAAGATATTTACACAGCCTCTTCCCCTGAATTGATTTTAGCATACAGAACTTTTTATGAACTCTTTAGATAAAAAGGGTTTCCAAAGAAAGATCCATGTTTTCTGATTATAATGTTTTAGTCAAATGGGGGATCGATTTTTTTATAGAGAATATAATGAAGGCTATCATACTGAAAACAAGGTTGAAATGATAGAGGTTGAAGAGATCTAAGTACCATGGAACCTTGTTGTTATATGATCGCTCTTCTGATAGATATCTATTATAGCTCTTCTTAGGAAATTGATCACCTTTCTATGTTGATCATCACAGTCATTTTATTTTGGCTGAAACACTAGCCTTGTGGAAACCTTCGTTTTGAGTTTAAACATGATATGGCACTAAAATACTTTAGTTGTAGCAATATGGGTTTATGCACTGAAATTTAATCACGTAAATTCTATTAAGAACTTTTACCATGCAATACAAGAACCTAGGAGAACTACTAGGGGGGGCAATTTAGATTTCCATTTTGTAAGTATGTACTTCGCATTGTATTTTGCTATGATAAATATGGTAGACAATATGCCAAAATTCAGGCTGAGAGTAGACTTGCAATGCCATTTGCCATATGTTTATTTTATCCGTGCATACCTTTGTGAATTGTGACCATTTAGGGTCATTGGAGTTATTACAAAACTGATCTAACTGGCAGAAGGTCATTTTCAACATATTACACTGCCCACGACAGTTTGGGTCTTGTAGATCATAATTTTCACCTTTACTATTTTAAATTTATAATTCAGGGATTTTAGTCTTTTTCTATGCCTCGTTTAGTCAAACAAGATGAACAAGGACTAGGCATTAGAGTGGTTGTCTGGAGTGGCTCTCTACGGGCCTGAGGCCCGCAAGTGGCTGCCAGGGGAACTAGTAGCAGAGTTTCATGCATGGCCTTGAACACTTGTAAAGGCTAAGGATGCAATGAGAAGGCCTATCCATCTGCAGGGCGTGGAGTCATTTGTCTACGGGACATGGATTTGAGTACGATTGACTCTCCTCGTCTGTATGAGAGGTACTTGGTCCCATGTGTGCCATCCCTTCAAGCACATATGATGACACTCCATATGCTTACACTCTAGCATCTAGCACCTTAGGAGTTGTGAATAGTACCCGACTTATGACTTAGATGAGTACACCTATTTTATGACTCTGACTGTAAGCACTATTCTCCGTGTCTTCTCTGTGTCTAATGTGAGTGTTGGCCATCTTATACCCCCTTATTGTTGTTCATCTGTTTGGGCCTAGTGACAATCTTCGAGCACAGTGGGGTGGTCTCTTAGGAGTCCACATGGTTGGGAGGCGTTGCCACCACCATTGGGGACCAGCGAACATGTTTTGAAGCACCAGTTAGAGATGATCTCTCTTTCCATTACTTCATTCAGCTATTGTAACCATTCAGTCCTTATATCATACTCAGGACTATGTTATTATACTTGTATCATATTCTGGAATATATCATTGTGATTGTATATGTAGTTATGTAATTGAACTCTCTTAGGAGAGAAGTTTTAATCGTTGTAATTAATGAGGAGAAATGTGACGTTCTTTTATTACTTTATGGATTCCGGTGTGGGTATCGGATCCACCTGTATTTTATGCTTATGGATTCATGTTTTTATCATATGTGAATTGGAACATTTGTTTTGGTGTTTAAAATGAATGGTATCAATCTATTATATTGATAACCAAATATAATGCGTTGTTTGCTTATGTTACAAAAACAAAATTATCTTGTCCCCTTTTGGCTCTTACCCTTTGGGGTTACGTAGTGGGATGCTACATCTTGTATCAGAGCCCATGTTCACACACTGGGAGCTCTGGCATACTTGAGCCTTCTATGTTTTACTATGTTTGGTGTGTGTGGCGTGAGCTTGTTATATTGTTCTACAGTCATGCTGTTATTCTTTCATGCCTTAGGATGGTGCTTAGGTCATCTTTGTGATGATCTATTTTGATGTGTTCTTTGTTCCTTTAGGATGCCTCCTAGGGGTAGAGCCAGAGGCAGAATTAGAGGTATCGCCACTGTTCTTCGACGTAGCACCCGGCATGATGCCAATCAGGGTAATTAGGATAATCAGGATAATCAGGCGAATCAATGTAATCAGGGCAATCAGGGTGAGCGTCAGGAGGAACGACGTGTTGATAATCAAGCCAAAGGGCTCGGGGGTGCTCATGTTTTAGCTATTTTAAAGCAGATTTTGGACCGATTAGGACCTCATCAGGAGGTATCTCATGAGGCAGAGTCACACCCTTCTTGTTAGGATGGTCAGAATGCTAGAGCTGAACGTGAGTGTTCTCATAGTCTAGATCATTCAAGAGTAGTTGTTGTGAGGGATAGGGTGGATGGGAACAGTGTTACAGCAGGTCACATCTTTTAAGGGCTCATCCCCCTACTTTTGATGGTACTGGTACAGGTACCGAGGCAGGTCACATCTTCTAAGGGTGGATGGGAACAGTGTTACAGCAGGTCACATCTTCTAAGGGCTCATCCCCCTACTTTTGATGGTACTGGTACAGGTACCGAGGCAGAGACTTGGTTGATCGATCTCGATCGATGCTTTGCTATGCATCCTTATAGTAGCAATACTAGAGCTCGATGTGCCATTATGCATCTCAGAGGATTTGCATCTACATGGTGCAGAGTATAGGAGCAGAAACTGCACCTAGACATTACTTCTGTGTCATGGGGACTATTCTTAGAGAGGTTCCATGCACGATTTCTTTCAGATTACTACCGATAGAGATGTGCTGATGAGTTCCATGAACTTCGTCAGTTGACTTTGACAGTAGATTAGTATGAGCACCGCTTCTTTGAGCTGAAGCAATATGCTAGCATTTTCGATGATGAGCCGATGTTAGTACAACATTTCATCAGGGGCCTGAATGCCCGTATTAGTGGTGGTGTTCATGTGTTTGAACCGAAGACCTTAGAGGTTGCCATGGAGAAGGTGAGGTTGATAGAGGAGAATTTGACTAGGGGTTTTGGTGGTCAGGTAGGTGTTCAAGTTGGTAGTGCCCCTCCTTTAGGATCAGTTGCTCGGGGTACACAGTCTCAGGGAGCTAGACCATCTAGATCACATACTGCACCTTCTAGACATAGTCAGTGACAGAGGTATAGGCCTGCTCAGTCTCAGCAGAGTGGGCAGAATCCTAGTACTCCATTTGCTAGAGATCGTTCACATCATCACTCTCAGAGTAGGCAACAGAGTGGTCCATCACAGAGTTTTCAGAGTGCTCAGCAGAGTTCTAGGGGTGGTGGATCCCAGCAGTCACGAGCACCATTTTTAGGCTGAGGTTTCGGCAGGGGTGGTTGTTATGATTGTGGGCAGCATGGTCATATAGCTGCTCAGTGTCCTTAGAGATCAATGCCTGGAGGTAGTCAGAGACAAGCTACTTTAGAGCCTACAGTAGGTGAGGCTGGCAGATCACATAGAGTTTTTGCGATGGTTGATAACCGTTAGGCTGAGCATCAGGGCACCATAGTTGAGTATTCAGGTGTGTTATGTGGGATTACCACATCTATCTTGTTTGATTCAGGAGCTTTAGAGTCTTTCATTTCTCCTTCTCTCGTGGAGCATTGTGGACTCGTGGTGGCAAGGCAAGACGTTGGTTGGCAAGTTGAGTTAGCTACTGGATCCAAGGTGGTTGTAGACTCCTTTGTTCGTGGTTGTGTGTTGGATTTGGGCACCTTCACTACCACAGTGGATCTCTGTGTGTTGCCTTTGGGGTCCTTCGGGATTGTTTTAGGCATGGATTGGTTGGAGACCCACCTAGCCAGTATCAATTGTCAATGTAAGTCAGTTCAGTGTGTTGACGATGTTGGAGAGTGTGTTGATTTAGTTGGGCTTCAAAGACCCATTTCTCTCCATGTGATTTCAGCTATGCAGCTGAAGCATGCCATGCAGAAAGGTTGTCAAATGTTCGCTATTTCAATTAGTGATCCAGCTGAGGGTGGGATTCAGGAGGTATCTCTTGATGATCATCCTATTCTTCAGGAGTTTGCAGATGTCTTTCTAAGTGATATTCCAGGTATGCCACCTAAGCGCGACATAGACTTCCATATCAATCTCATTCCCAGTGCGGAGCCTATTTCTTGGGCACCGTATCTCATGACTACTCAGGAGTTGGGTGAGTTGCGATTGCAGTTAGAGGATTTACTGGAGAAGGGTTTCATTCGTCCTAGTGTATCCCCTTGGGGTGCACCTGTCATCTTCGTAAAGAAGAAGGACGGATCTCTTCGCTTGTGCATTGATTCTCGCCAGTTGAACAAAGTCACAATGAAGAATCGATACCTGTTGCCTCGAATAGATGATTTGTTCGATCAGATGAGGGGAGCCAAAGTGTTCTCCAAGATAGATTTGAAGTCAGGATACCATCAACTTCGCATTTATGAGGCAGACATTCATTGGACCACATTTGGTACACACTATGGGCATTATGAGTTCATGGTTGTCCCTTTCGGGTTGACCAATGCTCCATTACTTTTCATGAGTTTGATGAATGGGGTGTTTCACACCTATCTTGACTAGTTTGTTCTCATGTTCCTTGATGATATTTTGATTTATTCGAGGACTATGGAGGAGCATGAAGTGCATTTGCGGCAAGTGTTGCAGTGCTTGCGGGATAATCAGTTGTTTGGCAATTTGGCCAAGTGTGAGTTCTTCCAGACTGAGGTGAGATATTTAGGCCACATCATCTCAAGAGAGGGTATCTTAGTGGATCTTTCTAAGATTCAAGCTATTGTAGATTGGCCAGCACCAACGAATGTGACCGAGGTTCGTAGTTTCATGGGATTGGTGGGTTTCTATCGCTGATTTGTGAGAGATTTCTCTTGGGTAGCCCATCCCATCACTTCTCTTCAACGGAAAGGGAAGAAGTTTGTATGGTCAGATCAGTGTGAGTCAACATTTTAGGCTCTTAAGGAGCGGCTGACTAATGCACCTATTCTGGTAGTGCCAGATCCTATAGATGATTTTGTAGTGTGCACCGATGCTTCTTTGGAGGGTGTGGGGGCAATTCTCATGCAAGAGGGACGAGTGATTGCATATGAGTCCTGTAAGCTCAAAGATCATGAACGTAATTACCCCACCCACGATTTGGAGTTAGCGGCTGTCATCCATGCACTTGTGCATTGGAGACATTTCCTTTTGGGACCTCGGTTTGAATTGCATAGTGATCATTGTAGTTTGCAGTATATATTCACTCAACCAAATTTAAATGCTCGGCAGCGCCGTTGGATGGAGTTCCTCTATGAGTATGACTTTGAGGTTCGCTACATTCAGGGTAAGGAGAATGTTGTTGCAGATGCCTTGAGTAGGAGGAGACAGGAGATTTCACTTTTGTCTCTTGGAGTGGATTTGCGGAGCCATATTTTGGAGTCACTTCCTAGTGATACTTGGTATAAGGAGGTAAGAGCAGAGATTGAGTCTGGGAGAGTCCTTGAGGGTAGGTTTGTAGGTTTCTCACTCGAGCCTGATGGACTTTTGCGACATCTTAGTCGTATTTATGTTCCAGATTTTGGTGATCTTCGTTCCTTGGTTCTATCAGAAGCCCATCGTGCACCCTCTTCAGCTCATTCGGGTGTCACGAAGATGCATGCCGATCTTCGATAGTTGTATCATTGGGCAGGTTTACTATGAGATATTGTTGATTTTGTGGCTTGATGTCTTGAGTGCCAGCGGGTGAAGGCAGAGCATCAGCACCCAACAGGGTTGTTGTAGCCTCATTCCATCCCTAGACGGAAGTGGGATACGATATCTCTGGATTTCATAGTGGGGTTACCTATGTCTTCGCGTCGTCATGATGCTATTATGGTTATAGTGGACAAGTTGTCCAAGGTGGCACACTTCTCACCCATGAGATCTTCCTACATTGCAGCATCTGTAGCTCGAGTGTTTATGGAGGATATTGTGCGTCTGCATGGTATCCCTTGTAGGATCATTTCTGATCATGATCCAATGTTCACTTCAACTTTGTGGATTTCTCTTCAGCATGCTTTGGGAGCTCAGCTTAATTTCAGCTCTGCATACCATCTTAAGACTAACAGACAAACGGAGCAGGTTAATCAGGTCTTAGAAGATATGCTTCGGATGTATGTTATGGATCGACAGTCTCATTGGGAGGACTATTTGTACCTAGTTGAGTTTGCTTATAACAATGGGTATCACAGTTCTCTCGATATGTCTCCCTTCTGGGCCTTGTATGGTAGGCCATGTCGCACTCCGTTGAGTTGGGATTGCTTAGAGGACCGAGTTATTTTGGGTCCAGAGATGCTTCAAGATATGGAGCAACAGGTAGTACGGATTAAAGAGCATTTGGTTATAGCTCAGGATCGGTAGAGGAAGTATGCCGATGCCCGTAGGTTGGATCGCCACTTCTTGGTAGGTGACCATGTGTTTTTGAGAGTTTGTCCGCAGAAGAGCCCCATTCATTATGGTAAAGGCTCGAAGCTGGCACCTCACTTTGTTGGACCTTTTGAGATCCTTGAGAGGATTGGTCCTATTGCCTATTGCCTTGCATTACCACCGAGTCTATCACGCATCCACAATGTGTTCCATGTTTCAGTTCTTAGATAGTATATTCCTAATGTGACCCATGTTCTTGATTGGACTGCTTTGCAGGTCGAGGCAGACGGGCAGCTTTCTTTGGAACCCGTACGCATCCTTCAACATTGGAGGTTGACCCTCAGGGGTCGAGACATAGAGCTAGTAAGGGTCCAATGGGATCTTGATGGTGAGTCCTCAGCATCTTTGGAAGATGCGATGAGGATGAGAGACCTTTATCCATATCTTTTTGCAAACTTCTAGGGGATGTCATGACCCTGTGTTTTTTTCTTATGTTTTTCTTATCTTGATGGACTTGGATGACTGTATATTTTATTTTGGATTACGCATCTTGTTATTATTTTGTATTGGCACCGGTGATGTGCAATCTTGATACTATTATGATGTGGACATTATTATTACTTATGATGGATTTCATGCTTACATGATTATTGTTGCTTTAGCTATATGATGTATATATATATGCATAGGTACCTTGACGTGTGCTTGGAGTGTTACAGGTACTGAGTATCGACTCTGCTTGGATTCACAGGACTGAGCATACTCTTATCCCCGATGGTGGTTAGTGGAGATAGTCACAGACCCTATTCCCTATAACCTACCCTAGCCCACTACACTCAGTTAGAGTAGTGTTCCTATGTTGTGGTCTTACTGTCTGGATGATCTTATGGTCATGTGTAGTTTCCCAGTCCATTTGTTGAGACTTTCCTCCTTAGTTTTGTGTGGATTGTATTGAGTTTCATGGTCTAGTGTGTGCTTTGGATGTATCTTAGCATTGGTAGGCTTCCAGGAGTAAGCCTAGTCCTAGGGGGTAGGATGTAACAACCTCCTTGCTGTGCTGGTGATAACTGTTGGTAAATATTATATTGGATTGTTGCCTTTGTCTTGTGCGGCTGCTATAGTATAGTGAATTGCATCTATATTGCAAATTACAACCAAAAATATCTAAGGCAACATGGAGGAGGAGGAAATATCTACGAAGTTGAGCGTCGGTGACAAGATAAGGGTAAGAGGAGTTGGTGTGTTTGTTTAATGCAAAAAAATAAAATATCTGATCTACGGAAGGTCAGTCAATGCATTCTTTTGAGGCTTAAAAAGAGGATACGAGCTAGGTTGGAGGGGACACAACAGTTTTTTTTAGAGAAAAAGACCTTGTTTTCAGAAAGAAAAGTGAGCTGAGTGAAAACAAAAGGGAATAACTCAGGTAAGCATAGCAGATCGCAAGATAGGAGGTGCATTGCAGGAGAGGGTGATTAGAGAGCTGAGGAGGGGAGTGCGATAGTATTAGAGGTATTTACCTCAGATCTATTTTTAGCACAAAACTAAAATAAAACAGCTGTGATAGCCTTATACACAGGAAATTGGAAACCCATTTCTGCATTTATAAAACTAGAATATAATTGTTGTGACTCCATTAATCTAAAACCTCATTACTGCCTATAAAAAGGGATTAAAATATGTAGTTTATGGTAAGTAGTAGAAAACTGAAACCTCTTTTCTGAATTAATCTTATATGCCTGAAATCTATTTCAATGCAAGATATTAAAACAGCCTCTTCCCCTGAATTGATTTTAGTATACAGAACTTTTTATGAACTCTTTAGATAAAAAGGGTTTCTAAAGAAAGATCCATGTTTTCTGATTATAATGTTTTAGTCAAATGCAGGATCAATTTCTTTATAGAGAATATAATGAAGGCTATCATACTGAAAACAAGGTTGAAATGATAGAGGTTGAAGAGATCTAAGTACCATGGAACCTTGTTGTTATATGATCACTCTTCTGATAGATATCTATTACAGCTCTTCTTAGGACATTGATCACCTTTCTATGTTGATCATCACAGTCATTTTATTTTGGCTGAAACACTAGCCTTGTAGAAACCTTCGTTTTGAGTTTAAACATGATATGGCACTAAAATACTTTAGTTGTAGCAATATGGGTTTATGCACTGAAATTTAATCATGTAAATTCTATTAAGAACTTTTACCATGCAATACAAGAACCTAGGAGAACTACTAGGGGGGGCAATTTAGATTTCTATTTTGTAAGTATGTACTTCACATTGTATTTCGCTATGATAAATATGGTAGACAATATGCCAAAATTCAGGCTGAGAGTAGACTTGCAATGCCATTTGCCATATGTTTATTTTATCCGTGCATACCTTTGTGAATTGTGACCATTTAGGGTCATTGGAGTTATTACAAAACTGATCTAACTAGTAGAAGGTCATTTTCAACATATTACACTGCCCACGAGAGTTTGGGTCTTGTAGATCATAATTTTCACCTTTACTATTTTAAATTTATAACTCAGGGATTTTAGTCTTTTTGTATGCCTCGTTTAGTCAAACGAGATGAACAAGGTCCAGGCATTAGAGTGGTTGGCTGGAGTGGCTCTCTACAGGCCCAGGGCCCGCAAGTGGCTGCCAGGGGAACTAGTAGCAGAGTTTCATTAATAAGTGATAACTAAATGAAAACATTGGGGTAAAAACATTAATAAGATAATTTGTCCTTATGCATGGCCTTGAGCTCTTGTAAAGGCTAAGGATGCAACAAGAAGGCCTATCCGTCTGCGGGGCATGGAGTCATCCGTCTGCGAGACGTGGATTCGGGCACGATTGAGTCTCCTTGTCTGTATGAGAGGTACTTGGTCCCGTGTGTGCTATCCCTTTGAGCACATATGATGACACTCCATATGCTTACACTCTAGCATCTAACACCTTAGGAGTCATGAGTAGTACCCGACTTATGACTTAGATGAGTACACCTATTTTATGACTCTGACTGTACGCACTGTTCTCCGTGTCT
Organism: Cunninghamia lanceolata; assembly: GCA_027924645.1. Taxonomy (NCBI): domain Eukaryota; kingdom Viridiplantae; phylum Streptophyta; class Pinopsida; order Cupressales; family Cupressaceae; genus Cunninghamia; species Cunninghamia lanceolata. The sequence goes on along the minus strand of BSBN01000098.1, from coordinate 2,521,562 downwards.
TCTCTGTGTGATGTGAGTGTTGGCCATCTTGTACCCTCTTATTGTTGTTCATCCGTTTGGGCCTAGTGACTATCTCCGAGCACGGTGGGGTGGTCTCTTAGGAGTCCACATGGTTGGGAGGCGTTGCCACCACCATTGGGGACCGGCGAATAGGTTTTGGAGCACCAGTTAGAGATGATCTCTCTTTCCATTACTTCATTCAGCTATTGTAACCATTCAGTCCTTGTACCATACTCAGGACTATGTTATTATACTTGTATCATATTATGGAATATATCATTGTAATTGTATATGTAATTATGTAATTGAACTCTCTTAAGAGAGAAGTTGTAATCATTATAATTAATGAGAAGAAATGTGATGTTCCTTTATTACTTTATGGATTCCGGTGTAGGTATCGGATCCACCTATATTTTATGCTTATGGATTCATGTTTTTATCATATGTGAATTGGAACATTTGTTTTGGTGTTTAAACTGAATGGTATCAATCTATTGCATTGACAGCTAAATTTGTGTATGTTGTTTTACTTATGTCAAAAAAAAATTTTATCTTGCTCCCTTTTGGCTCTTACCCTTCGGGGTTACATAGCGCGATGTTACAGCAAATCCCTAGGCAAGTTACACACAAGTTAACTGGCCTTGGACTTTTGCATGAACTATTGTCAAGTAACTCACAAGTTAACTGGCGAAAACTCCAGACTTTACACGACTGCAAGTAAATCATCCAATTTTATATGCTGTTAAGTTTACAGAAATCTCCTAAGTTTACAGAAATCTCAAAAACAAATAAAATCAAACTGCCCAGCCATTGGAGGAAAGTGCAGGAAAAAAGAAAAGAAAAGATGTAATCTAGAAGAACTTTAGATAAAAGAACCCAACTATAGAAAGAGAGCGGCCTCCTTAGGGAGGGTATGCCAACCATGCGGGAATTATACATATAGAAATAGGGAGATAGGGGGGCTCCGAATAACTCAACTGGCTTCAGGACTACTGCAGGAAGTCAAAATATATATACAAGTAATTGTGTAACATAAAGATAAACTATAAATTTAATTATGTGATAAAGTTTAATCAAACCTGATGAAGCAAGGTTAGTGCATGAAATTGTACAAGAGCTGCTCGGGACTGAACTGCTTCTTGGACCTCATTACTCCAGCGTTTGACAATATCTGGAGTGGTCTACAAATGCAATGGCAGCAAATTAAGGATAAGAGTAACTAACATATGAATCAATCAAATCTGTCGTTGGTAGAAAACTGTAAAAATACCTGAAGTAAGTGAATTCCACTGACAAGAGCAGCACTGGCTACAATAGGGTTTTTATCAACAATGGCTTGCTTTAGATATCTCTCAATTTGACCCAACAATGTGCCATCTGTGATTTTTCATAAAACTCGTATTGCATTGGCCCTGTACATATCTGTCTTGCTATTCATGTCTTTGATTAATGAACTTGTGACAATAATAACCTGTAAATTATGTTATGAGTTGTAAGAAAATCAAGCTGCTAAAAAACCTGAGGACTCAGTTGCAAAAGACAGTGATTAACAACATATCACCTCATCGGCAGCAGGAGAAAGCTCCTTGATGATCAAATAAACCATTCTTCTCAAACCAGTATCATTGGACTGGAAAAGCTTGGTGACAGCAAAGAAAACTTGTGTAGCTTCAACCTGATAAAAACAAGCAACCACCTTTCGGTTTCAAGAAATATCTAAAAAGTTTCAGCATCAAGAAACACCCGACCTCGTAGATGCACACAAATGCTCAAATAATATTATAATAATAAACAAAAGAACCTTTGTAAAGGTCTCTCCTTGGTTGATCAAATACAACAGCTTGGTGATGACCTGATTAACATTCCGACCAAAAATTTGGAAATCCAATGATAAAATCAGTACTTCAACATCAGGATGAATGCGGAACATGTCATACCAATTTTTTATTATCTAGGAAATGCTACAGGCACAAACCTGTGCACAACGTCTTGCATCCAGTTGAAGATCATTGAACACTCGAGCTTCCTGCAGAACTGCCCCCTTTTCAATGCCAAGAAAGGGAGAGTAATCAGCTGCATAATGGAAAGAAAAAGCCCATCAAAATTTGTATAGAAGATTAAAAGTTGCCAAGGTGATATATCAAAATTTGAGATCTCAAGCCTCCGAATCCAATGCTTTTAGCAATCGTGTTTCTGCTAAACATGGCACAAGGCATTGGATCTGTTCACTAGAGTACTAACCCATGTCACAAGTTGATGCACTAATATATGGTTTCCAGGATTTTCAAGTATTTTGATATACTAAGCTAAACTACGCACCGGATCGAATCACAGGCATATCGACAAAAAGATTTACAATCATTTGCATGGATATTTAATAGTGTAGCTCTTCCGAATAAAAACTTAAAGAGATTCTCTGCGGATTGAAAAAGGAAAACTTTCATAAATACCTTCCTCATCTCTATCGTCGTCTTTCTTAAAAAGGGGCTGAGAAAGCACCATGTTTTCTTCAGCAAATGGAATCGACTACTTGCTATACTCCGCTCCTGATCTCAGATTATAGGCTAACTTGCCTCTACTACCTATGCTTAATTATATGTAAGCTTTCTCTATGCTATTTACATCCAGTGGCGTTACGGTTACATAAATATTCCTTTTTTCCCATTTTCATTTGTGTCATGGTGTTTGCACTTCGGTTCTTATTAAATATACTAGCACTTGCACCTATAGTAGGTTCAAGGAATACGCCGATGAACAGCCGACGAGTTTAGGAAATTTTATGGAGTGAATTTTATTTTATAATGCTCACATATAAAAGCCTATCGGCTAATTAAGAGAATTATTATAAAAATTGATTTATATGCATAATTACACCTTTGTGAATATAAACTAAAAAATAATGCAGTTATAAGAGAATCGTCACAGCTTTTAAAAATTAAAAAATATATCTTTCTAATAAATTATATGCATATATTTTATAATTTTCTTTTTTTAATTTAAAAATTAAATGAGTTCAAATTACACTTTCATATATTGTTTTTTAAATTAAAATTACAAAATAACTCTCAAGTATCTTAACGGCTGCAAGCCTTTTCTCGAAGCATTCTAAGTTTTAAGTTCATATCACTTCAGCTCCTAATCCACACGAAGAAGATCTTTTGACAGAACCCATTGGTGAGGAAGGACGACGGTGAGGTAAGTCTGTATTTAATGATGGAGGTGCCAGATCAGCCACGTCTCTAAAGGAGGACATTCGACATTTATGGAAAAGTATAGCTCAGGGGACAATTTTAATTGTGACTTCAAGTGTATAGTAACCAGCTTGCTTGCCATTATTATCCATGGATTTGATCGAGATTTTTGTCAGGCACAAGTTGAGATATATTTTGCCCAGGCAGCTTGACAAGGACTTCAGTGTGATTTCCGAAGAGGCTATAAAATAGTCTCTTTTGCTGAGAGCCTTTAATCTCAAAACAGTTTTGAGTGTATTCCTTATGATTGTATTGTGCTTGCAAGTCTTTTCATGGTGGATACTAGATTAAACTAGAGGCTATTTTTTCCTCCCATGCAATGGGACCCAGAGATTCGAGGGAGGGTCAAGATTACAGACATAATGCATATGGTGGACTTTGATTGCACCATAGTACAATTTTTCATGCGCAACATTGCAGGACACAAGTGGATGTAGCGGTATGAGGAGAGAATTCTCAATTATTCAGATGTTGTCTCTCATATTCTCTCCAATATTATGGAATTAGTTCAGGATGGGAGCTTTGTTCATGCTATTGTCACAAGGCTTTTTTTTTTTCAATCACATTTATAATACAGACAGATGGAATCCGACCCTGAAGGATTATGATATCATTCAAGGTGATGCATTGATTGGAGGTCTGTTTAATATTCAAAACCTCAAAACTTCTCCAGTGATTCGCTCATTGTATAAGGCAATGTAGGAAAGTCTCTTGAGGGTGTGCATGGATGATTTGGAGAGGGAACTCAATGCCAGTAGTTTCTACTTCTCTAAGAGGAAGGCGCAACGCATCAGGGAGGTTTTCATCTCCATTAGGTTCTTATGGATTCATGCCCTGTACTAGGTGCATCACCTCCTGAAGGAATTCTTTGACAACTCGGATGGTGAGGAGGAGTTGGAGAATGACGATTTGGAGGAGGAGGAACTGTTAGTCCACATTGTCCTTCCAGGCGTTAGAGTGGCTACAAGGATCCTAGCGTGGAGAATGCAAGAGTTGGTTGACAGGGTGATGGATGGTTTGTGTGCGTGGGATTGGTGCCTGGTTAGTTATCAGGACTTGTTCCTTTTTTGTTGCACTCTGAATTAATCATGTTTTATCAAGCTAGTAAAGGGCCTTTGTGTATGTTATATTTTTTATGGATACCATGCTTGAGTGAATTGTTTTCCTTTATGTATAAACCTCTTTAGTATTGCTATGGGTTGTCTACCACCTTTTTCTGTTAAAAAAATAATAATAAATAACTCTTAAGTAAATAAAATAAAATAGTTCATAATAATTTTAAAGTAAAACAAAAGAATTCTTAACTAAATAACATAATTCTTAAGTAAATAAAATAAAATAACTTGTAATAAATAAGGATATGATATTTCCACAATCCATTTAATGACTACAATTTTTTGTCAAAAACTTAGTAAAGCTTGCTTGCATCGTTTCAGATCACACTCATGATCCATTATCAAGAAGAGGATAAAAAAGGACTTGCCACGAAATTCAAGAACCACATAAATGAATTAATTAAAAAAATATATAGTTAAATAATATGAACACATCACAATTAATTCACATGTTAAGTTGACTTAGTGAGTCTTCTAAATGTTTCTAGTTATTTCTAGTCGTTAATAGTTGTAGTGAGTTGTCTTATCCTACACATGTGCTCTAGTTGGCATCCTATCCTCTAGTTGTCAAATATGATAGGAATGTGACACTTGTCACATGACTACAACTCCTTGATTGTCATCCTTGCCTTTATAAGCAAGGCTTTCTCATTGTATTTCATACAGTTTGGTGTATAGAATATTGCTCCATTGTTTTAGCATATTCTATTTTCTCATAGTGTGGAAAGTTGTTTTGATTGCATGGATCTTGGCTTGTTGGGTCACATTGACTCTTATATGCTCTTGTTTTAATTAATGCATTTTTTTAGTTCTTATTTTTCATGTCAAGTCCATTTTCTTTCTTTTTAAGGAGATAGTTCTGCAATTGTGTATCATTTTTATCCTCTATTTGATGATGGATCATGGAGTGTATCATTTTTATCCTCTTCTTGATTGACATATCCGACTGATCATGGAGACACTGCATTCATTGAGTTCTCTCACCCAATCTCTAGCACAACATGGCGATGATCTTACCCAGGTTAATGAGAGTGAGAGCAATAGGCATTGTTTGTCCCCACATCTTTGCAATTAATGTAGGAACTTGTGTGATTATGGGTCCTAGGACTCTCGCCATTTAGGTGATCCAGATGATGCTATAGAGTGTCAATATGATGCGACATAGGGGTAGCAACTAGTCATGGACACATCCATATTGGATAATATTGTTCTCACATATGAATTCTTATAGCATACATTTGGTATTGACTCCCAAGTGATTTTTTACAAGGTTCATCTTGATTTAATATATTTGTACATTTAAAATTTCTAATTAATGATATGACTATCTATATTATAAGTCAAAATTAATGTATGTAATTTTCTGCACTATGAAATTCTAAGGTCAAAGTATCCATCTTGCATCTATTAGCCATCTAGTGCAGGGTTATGAGAGGAGGTCTAGTCAATAAGTATGTAATTTATCACAAGACTGTAAATATAGTAGATATATCATTGGTATTCTTATCTAGTAACAATTTGATAATGAACAAGGAGCTTCACCAGCACCACCACGATTTCCTTGGTCCCCTACACACTTCGTTTATGCATTTTGTCAAATAGTTTATGTGCCCTGTCTATGATTCCACATTTTTACATATCCATTTCGCGTATCAAAATATCTCTATGGTAATGATTATGGACATGGATATTGGGATATAGATATCAAGCTCAAAATGCCCCTATAGAAATGAGTATCAGGTTTCAATACGAGGCCAGGATATTGATATTGGGATATTTGGGATATGGATATCTGAGATACGTGAAATGTCGATCTGGACATATGCACATATACAGATATTGAGATGTGCGAAATGTCCATCTAGACAAATGCACATGGATATGGATATCTAGATATGTGAAATGTCCATATAGATATGTATTGAGAAATGGTGAGAAAACATACACAAAATTAAACCATAATAAAATAATATAGTATTGTCTTCAAGATGATTTTACAATGCAATACATTGGCTTTTTAAAGCCTTAGTTATTCCCATATATAACTTCTTACGGGAAAGTAACTTCTCATAACTTCCCAAAACCTAACTTATAAACTAACATTTATTTAATATGCATAAACTAACAATGTAATACTATATACTATTATGCCAACATTCCCCCCCTTATTACATTGTTCCTGCAAAAGTACCAGGTACCCTCCCTTAATGCTAAAATACTCAACAAAGCTGATTACATAATATGAATACATGTTTTATAGAAGATCTTCCCCCAAAGAACAAATCCTGAACCAAGCGAGGCTCCATCATGCTGTCTCGTCTACCCTCAGAAAGGCGTAGCTTCGAGCTGTGTTCTTGAGCTCTTTAGTCCCAAGCTCTCAAATCACAGAGTCTTGAATTATTCGACAATGGACCCTAAGAGATACGACAGATCTCTGCCATGTTGTCTAGTGACCGTGAAAGGGTATAATTCAAGATCATATACTCTTTGAAGCTCGCTGGACAACAATCCATATTGAGCTCAACACCAAACCCCAAACCTGTCTCCAAAACAAAATCTTCACAAAACATACATTCTTCAAATCTATCAGCTTCGTCAGCATCAATAAAGAAAAACAAAACAACCAAAACCAAAAATGCTTCTCATGCAAAGCATCATCTCAAAGCGAGAAGCTAACTTGAGATGATGGAAAATCCTCCATCCTCCGATGCCGCCTGCCTCCAATATGACCCTATTACACTTTAACCAGCTAATGTCTTGGATGAGTCTTTCGAGGCCTCATCAGGTGTAGTATAAATGGATCCATTAGGGGAAATTTACATAAAAAATGGGCCTCCTAAGGATGACATAATCAGCTTTTTGTGTTATAAAAAATCAACTAAAAGATGACATCAACCGTTACGGTGACATCATCCAAAATAAAAATAAAATTATTTATTTTATAAAATAAAACTTTCTAAAATCCTATGAATTAACTCATGATGGTTAATTTAACTCTACATATCCTATTCTATCTCATTCATCTTTCTAAATATAAAATATTCTTTTTGTTTTTTAGATTTATATTCTTAAGTTCTATTATAGAAATTATTACATTTCATATTCTATCTCATTCATCGTTCTAAATATAAAATATAAAATATTCTTTTTGTTTTTTAGATTTATATTCTTAAGTTCTATTATAGAAATTATAGAAATTATTACATTTCCTATTCTATCTCATTCATCTTTCTAAATATAAAATATAAAATATTCTTTTTGTTTTTTAGATTTATATTCTTAAGTTCTATTATAGAAATTATTGCATTTCCTATTCTATCTCATTCATCTTTCTAAATATAAAATATAAAATATTCTTTTTGTTTTTTAGATTTATATTCTTAAGTTCTATTATAGAAATTATTATGTTTTTTTTTTTTTTTTAAAATCATTCTTAAAACAAAAAATATATAAAAAACATTTCAAAAATACTTTAACAAATCTTTTCTTAAAAATATTTTCTTATTCTTTAATAACATTAAAAATCATAAAAACTAAATAAATTTAAAACATTATTGAATCATAATAAAAAATATGTAGTTATGAAAGTTGTTAAGAATTAAAATTCTAAATAGTAACAATAAAATATCTTTACTATATAGCAAGTTGTCCATAATTTGAAGACAATTAACTAAAATAGAAACTAAAAAAGAAAGGATAAAGATGAGATAAAAGACTAAATAAAATAGAACAAACCTTTAAAGATTAAAAAAAATTAGAAATAATAAATCTCAATTTATTAATGAGTTTATTAAAAAAATTATATTTGAAAGACAAATGCTACAACATTTTTTATTTAAAACCTCAATTATATATATATATATATATATATATATATATATATATATATATATAATCTATAAAATGATAGATCTAATTACTAGATAAATATTTTAATTTCTTCCTACTTTTCCCTCTAAAATTATTCTTAAAATAAGAAAAAAAAAAAAACAAATATTATTTTGAGAAAGAAAAATAAAAAACTAACAAATACTCGTAAAAAAAAGATTGTGAAAGAAAAATAAAAAAGTTAAAAAATACTATAAAGAAATATTTAAAAGTTATTTTTGTGAAAAAAAAATTAAAACTAACAAATACTCATTAAAAAAGTTATTTTGTGAAAGAAAAATAAAAATCTAAGAAATGCTAAAGAGAAAAAATTTAAAAGTTATTTGTGAAAAAAATAAAAACTAACAAATACTCATAAAAAAATTAATTTGTGAAAGAAAAATAAAAAGCTAAGAAATAGTAAAGAGAAAAATATTTAAAAGTTATTTTGTGAAAAAAAGGTAAGAAATACTAAAAAGAAAAACATTTATATTTATATCTTAAAAGAAAAATAAAAAATCTATTGTAATTAAAGCATGAAGTGATTTTTTTAAATTTAGAAAGTTTTGCTTTTAGAAACATAAATTTAAGATAAAAAAAATTTAATAAGAAAATAAAACAAAAAAAAGAAATAATATAAAAAGAAAAGTGAACTTGAGTTCTTAAAGCATTTATAATAGAAATATGTGACTCCCTTAACTCATGTAGTTAACTAATTTTTATTTATTTATAATTAAGTAATTTATATTATTTGAGATATGTTTTACTTTTTAAGAGTTTCTTAGGAGGCCCATTTTACATACAAATTTCCCCTAATGCAAGAGCAATTGATGTAGCCATTATAAAACAAGGTGTCGGATTCCACCAAAAGTGTACCTTTTACAATATAGTGTAAACACAGTTATATCCTTATAACTCCAGTGTTTTCCACCTTATTACTCCAAAATAAAACCTTATATCTCCAATGACAAAATAATATTTAAAATTTATACCTCCCAAATTTTGAACTCATAACCACCTCATACCAACTATTAATTCCTCCAACCTTCATTTAAATCTTTTTTTTTAATTTTATTCCCTTCCAAAAATTTGGTTCCAAAAATAGCTATGAACCATAATTTTCCAAATGAAAATAGCATTAATGTTTTTAAATGTGAACTTACTGCTGCATGTTCAAATCAAAACCTAAAAAATGCCGCACATTTTACTCTCCTTAATATTTCCTCTTAGAAACTTTTTAACTTTATCCAAAAGGAAATTGTATTACTCTAGGTAATAAGTGAAAACTTTTCAATGTTTGCTATAAACTCATAAAACATTTTCCCTCATGTATCATTAAGAAATTTTAGTCAGTTTTAATCTCACCATATGAATTACCTCTTTCACTTACATTCAACGCAACAGAGAAAATATTTTCCTTTCACAAGTTTGCACTGCCAACAATCATAAATTCATCATCCATGGTTTTCACTTCATAGTTGTCTTTATCAACCTTCTTCAAACACACCAACTCCCTGATTCAAAAATGTGAAATAGGCATCCACAGTTGCTACTGTGTATGTAAATTAACCATCTAAACCGCACCTTTCTTAAACCCTAATTAATTTCCCCATATTGATCGGCCACCTTCTCTAATCGTTGGATGCTTGGAGGCTACATTTAGAAACAGATTCATATACCTTCTATCTGCTGCAATAATTATATTCCATAAGATATCATCAAAACGCCTCAAAAAAAATATCTCCAAAATCACATATCTATGGGAGATCAAACATCAATAAAAACTGTCATGAAAAACAACTAAAGACTTCATTCAAATGTCCATTCTTGTGCGCAGTCATACAATGTGCTCCAAAATTTTTCTTTATATATATTGAACATCTCCTTTATCCAGTGCGCCAATAAATCAGCAATAATGGTAGTTTTAGATCCTTTATCACGCAGGCTATGCTTCGCCTAGATTCTAACGCACAGGCACAACGAGCTCTGATACCATATTGAGAAATGGTGAGAAAACATACACAAAATTAAACCATAATAAAATAATATAGTATTGTCTTCAGGATGATTTTACAATGCAATACATTGGCTTTTTAAAGCCTTAGTTATTCCCGTATATAACTTCTTACGGGAAAGTAACTTCTCATAACTTCCCAAAACCTAACTTATAAACTAACATTTATTTAATATGCATAAACTAACAATGTAATACTATATACTATTATGCCAACAATATGTGCATGGATTAGGATATCTGGGATATGGATATCTGGATAAAAATACCCACCTGTAGATTTTAAGTAGAAAGATACTCTTTTCGACAAACTTGCCATTTTCACCTTTTATTGGCAAAAATATGTTCTTCTAAACTGTGGCTCTAAGCCTCCTTTATCGGTGATTTTGGCCGTTTCAACATCATCGCCCTATTTTAGTGAAATTTAAGTTTTATTTACTATCACTCTATGTCGGTGAATTTTAAGTGTTATGAACTTTCACCTTTGCTTTCTATTTGTCAGTGATTTTAATTTTTTTGAAACATTCTTGGCCCCTTGTATCGGCAAAAGTGTGAAGTTTCAAACCTTTTCTTACTTGTCAGTGAAAGTCAAAGTTTATGAACTTTGCCTCTCGTCTCCTAAGCTTATCGACAAAAGTTGCATTTTATGAACTTTGCCCTTTTACTTGTTGGTGATTTTCCATAATCTTGAACTTTTACTCTTTGTCTGAAAAAGTTCATAATCCTAAACTTATCTTTACTTAGGCTTATCGTCAAACTTATGGTTTTATGAACCATCTTCCTTTGACCTCATTGACTTATATTGGCAAAAGTTTAGTATTTTGAACTTTGATTTACTTATTAGCAAAAGTTCCAAACTCAAAACCTTGCCTTCACTTGTCAGCAAAAGTTTAGTTTTTAGAACTTGGACTTCTTGTCATTATTCTATCAGCAAATGTTAAGGATTTAGACCTCTACTCATTTTGCTATGTTATCACCAAAATTGAAGGATTCTAAATTTTTAGCTTGTCTTAGGCTTGTCGATAAACATATAGAATCACAAAATTTACCTTGCAAGGGCTTATCAGCAAAAAGTCCATATTCCAAACCATGTTTTACTTGTCAAGGAAAGTTCCACATTCAAAACATTTACCTTCATTTATTGGCGAAAGTTTATTTTTATGAACTTTGGCTTGCCTTAAGCTTATCGGCAAATGTTGAGAAATACGAACTTGCCTTCCTTAGGTTTATTGGCCAAAGTTTGAGAAATATGAATTTTACCCCTTTCTCCATTCTTATCAGCAAATTGGCTCAAATGGAAACTTTGAAACTAGTTCTAAAATCCTAAGTTTTGTCGATCAAGGTTTTATTGATGGAATTTCTCCCGACAAACCCTTTTAGCTTAATCATTTTTTAACACTTCAGCTTCAAAACATGTTATCGATAAAAGTTTACACTTGCGAACTTTGAAACTAAGTTCTAAAACCCTAAGTTTTTTCGATGGAATTTTTCCCGATAAGGCTTTGCCTTAGCAAAATTCCAACATTTTTAGTGTCATAAGCTCCTTCAATTAGCAAAATGGAGAATATTCGAACCAAGGAAAACTTAAGCCTTTTCCCTTTTCACATTCGGTTTAGGAATCAAAGAATATCTGAACCCAGGAACTACTAAAAAAACCTAAGTCTTTTCTCTATCAGTAATGTGGAGAATATTAAAACAAAATACTTAGAGAATTTTACTCTCTATCAATTAATCTGGGAATATTAAAACAAAATACTTAGAGGATTTTACTCTCTATTAGTTAGTTGGGGAATTAATGAAATGCCGAACTAGCTAACCAATGAAAATATACTAAGTTCTTTTCCTTAAGTTTTTTCTGATAACACATGACTCAATTGTTTGACCAAGGTTGAAACACACAAATTTGACCAAACTTTGACCAAGCATGACTTCTTCATTTCAAGGAATTTTAACATGGTTCAAAAGGAAAAGTTTCTCAAATTTTGATTCTCTATCCAATGGTGACCTCTGTTATGGATTTTACTAAAATTGACCTTTGACTATGGGTCAGGACCTGACATTTTACCATACCAGCCAAAGTAGGAAAACACACAAGCAAAGCAAAAAAAAAGTTGGGTCCTTGTTTTGCTAAGGCAAAATGGGGCATGTTGTGAAGCCTCACAACAATTTGCCACCAAAGAAAACAACCAAATTTCAAACTCAATTTAAAAAGGAAAGGCAATTCTAAGCATAAAAATTCCAACCTTCACTATTCATGGATATCTAGATTAGTTAAAAAAAATCATTTTCATCAATAAAACCATATTATGAGAAGGATTGCAAGTGTGTGCTCTAATTCGCTTCCTTCCTACTGGATAAGTTGAAAAAGTAGTAGTTAGTATTAATCTACATAGTTTGATTCAACCCTTTAAGCCTAACATAGATAGAGCCTTGCTGCAGGTTAGGCATCCATAGCCCTGACAAGGTTATCACCTATAATTCCCCTAGATAGAGCCCCACTACTAGCCAAGCATCCATCACCCCAGTAAGGTTATCTAGATGACCTTTAAGAGAATAAATTCCCTTTCTATTGATCTTTTTTCAACAATTTCATATAAGATATATCGTTTCAACTGATTATTTGCACAGTAGTGTGACCTGCTGCTAGGATGGGAATTACAGTGGTAGCAAGGGAAAACCTTTGGATTTTTCACTTAATGCATACCCCTAGCATTTTCAACCATTCCTAGGAATGTTAAATATGTTTATCTGATGATTCCTTGGATAATTTTTTTGTGGATTGATGACAATGACTTTATAGAGTAAATAAATCTAACCAGAACTTGTAAAGGTCACAACCTATACAAAGATTTGAGGTTATGTCCTAAATTTTAGAAATTCTAAGGCTTTCTAAGGTGAAAGGTGCTCAGCATCATGCCTAACCAAAACAGGGACTCAATAAACAAGCAAATAACACAACCAAGTAGAAACACACAAAGCAAACAAACCACTATACAAGAAACCACTGTACAAAATGGAAAGAAAACCAAACAAAGCAAGACAAAACGACAAAACAAAACGAGATTCAAACAAAAAGAAGTAGAAACAACAACTACTCTACCAAACTATCTACAAGACACTACAAGGCAAATAAAACCCTAGATAACACTCACAAACACCTATATTTTCATGCCTTCTCATTTTGGAGAAGCATGAAACATGAGATCTTTTAGCTGGCCACGATGTTTTTTTTTTCTCCTCCATGAGGGTGTCATTAGGGAAGAGGTGACCTCTTGCGACAACCATACTGCCAATAGTTTGAATGACAAGAATTAATATCACTACTATGGAGAGAGCAGAGAGAACATATTCCAAACTCTGAGCAATGCGATGATCCACTTCCTCTACATATTTGAGTATGGCCACGAATGTTGTTGTCATGCAGGGATATGCAGGAGTATTAGGGAATTAGTTATGGTCCTAATCCTAGTAAATTCATCTTTGTATTCTAAAAAATTCTTCTATTCTAGATTCATTATATTTAACAGAATAATCCTTGATGATCAACAATTGAGAAAGTTCATTATGTTCATGACTGATCCATTTACATATTTTATCCCCTAAATTTTGATAATCAAAATAATACTCAACATCATTTATTGGGAAAAGGGAAGATACAACCTTGTGCATTTCTTGTTCCACTAGACATGTCTATTCGTTACCAACTAGTCCTCCATTTAATTACTTTGCATTTTCATTACTTGACTCAATGTCTTGTCCCGCTTCAATTTTAAGGATGTGTGACTCTCAATGGATTATTTCCTCATCTTTATCCAACTCTATTTCTTCATTCAGTATGCTTATTTGATCCTTAAGCTCAAGAAACACCTTAATGTTTTCTTCAATTTTTTGCACATCAACATTTAGGTGAGTATCATCATCATCAAGATATGATATACATAAATCTATCATTTCTAAATCATTTAACTGTAAAGGTGGAACAACATTTGATAGATAGGAACACTTCCCTATTTCATTTTCAAAATGACACTGGATTGACATCTGGTCATGCATAGCAACAAAATAACTTTTTGTATCAAGAAAGTAATTGCTTTTGAATTTCATTGTCTGTGTTTCTTTGTCTCAACATTTTGGATCACACTTAGTGATCCATCATCGGGAGGACGATACAAATGAATAGGATTGCATTTCTAGTTTGCCTTATAAAAAGGATGAGAGGGGCCTGATTAGGGTTGAAGAGGTTGAAGGAAAAAGACACATTAATTATAAACCATAAAAAGAGAAAATCAAAACCAAAATTAGGAACTCATAAAAATATCCAATAATATTTTATAATGTGTACCAATATAAATAAATCAATGAGTATAATATATAACACAAGGTTAAACTAGGCAAAAAGTGCAAAGAAACATAACTAGTATCACATAGTAGTTGATATTTATCATCAGGAATATAGTATAAATGCCCCAAAATTGGAAGCCCCAACATATAGAATACATATCAAGTAGAAGACCTAGAAAGTAAAATAAATAATAATATAATAATAAATGAACATGAAATTAAAGTAAATCAAATTGAAAGAAAATCAATCAATATAAAATATATATGATATTAAAGTAAATGAAAATCAATATATATAACACAATAAGGTCAAACAATAGTATAAAGGTGGAAGAAAGAAAACAAGTAACACAAAAAAGGTTAATATGCAACATAAGGAAAGAATATAAAGGTCCAAAATAATGGAAACCCAACAATAGTATAAGATAACAAGCAAAAAACTAGACAGCTTGAAAACGATTAATAATGTTATCTATAATAAGGAAGAAATATATATATATATATGAAATGAAAGAAAATCAATCAGAAAGAAAATCGATGACATTATAATATGATATTATAGTAATTGAATATCAATATATATAACTTAGTAAGGTCAAACTATAATCACAAAAATTATAAATTAAAGAGAATCAAAATGAAAGTAAATCAATAAATATAAAATATAGGATAATAAAGTAAATGAATATCAAGATATATAACACAATAAGGTCAAACCATAGCATAATGATGGAAGAAAGAAAATGAGTATCCCATAATAGTTAAGATGCATCATATGGAATATAATATAAAGACCAAAATAAAGGAAAGCCAAAACATATAGAATTAGGTAACAAGCAAAAAACTAGAAAGAGAAACAATAATAAAGTTAACATAATTTGTATGGAATAAGTTATAAAAGAAAACCAAATGATTAAGTATGTATCAAAACAAAAAAGAGAGGCTAGGGTTGGCCTATAGTGTTGAGGGGATGAAAAAATATTTATCACAAGTTAGTAAAACTGTATCAAATGGGAGACTATTCAATTTTCATAAATTGTTCTAGAGAAAACTCCCTTCTACCATCCAGTAAAGTGTCTAGTCCTATTGTCCTACAACAATCTTGTAATTGATCATTCAATTTACATGAATCAAATAACAAATCAATATTTATTCTATTATCTATGACTCCTTTGATTGTTATAAATCTTCTTCAGCAGTTGCGCATTTTTAATTCCTTCACCACCTATTAACACTTCTTTACCTAATTATTTTCATCAAATACTTGACAATATTTTAAAGAAAATTCACTATTAAAATCAGATCTAGAGACATGTTTTGATAATAATTCAATATATTTATTAAGTGTATTAGGATGATTTAATCCTTTTTGCTTGTTATCTGATGACTAAAAATAAGGTGTAATTTCTTTTCTACAATCTTCAAAAAATTCATACCTGCACTCTACTTTATTCATATTTGAACTTTGACAAAGAAGTGGAGAACTCTCACTTTTACCATAAAATAATTCAAGAGAAGGTGTTTCATTATCCTTATCTTCTAGAACTGGTTCAACTATTACATTTTCTGGAGAACTCATGACTTCTTGTGTTGTATCTTCTTACTACTTTAGAATTCTTTCATCTTCCTGCCAAACTTCAGTTCTGTACACATCTAAGAAAGGAATTAGTTATTTTAAAGATAAATCCAACCTTGTAAGGAAATCTATATAATTAATTTCACTGTGTTCTATAGAATCATGTATCCTGCATCTTCTAGATAAACCAAAGTTAGACAAACTCTGTGGATTAAGTTGCTTATTTAAAGTTTCCTAAATTAAAGGAATATTAACTTGGAGATTCTCTTCCAAATATGATTCTTCAGATAATTCTCTAAAGAATGGAGGGATCCTAAGGTTAGGAACTTCATATGAATCCATTGAAAGGGAGACTTTGTTTTCAATTTTTTAGAATTTTGAATTTTAAGGAGATCTAACATATCTTAGAATAAAAACTTGTAATCTCAAAAAATTAGGTTGATCTTTGAAGTTTTGAGCTAGATCTATGCAAAGATATAGTCAATTCTTCTCAAATAGGAGATATTTGCAGTCAATTGTCTTAGATGATGAGATATTTATGCAATCTTTGTAGAAATGCAAGGCTTTTTGCTTAATTTTTTGGGATTTTTGAACAACTCTGCAAATATCTTGGATGATTATCCTTAAGGAAGGGATGTTTGTAGTTAGACTACTCAAATTTCAAATTATTGATAGGATCCTAGTGGAAACACTAAAACTTTCAGTCTGGATTGAGAGATTTTTGAAGCAACTCTTTATATAGATACCATTGAACTCTTTTGAAAAGTAGATTCTTGTAGATTTCAATGATTAGCCCCTCCCTCTGGCACCAAAAATCTTGTTGATGTGGTTGTTAGTCACACAACAAGAAATAAAAGTTTACACTCAAACCTTTATTCATCTTGAAAGATATGATGAATTATAGAAGAATTCATAATCCCAAGTCTCTGTTGGTCAGGTCTTGACCGTCTGATCATTACTCAAAGTTTGATGTGTAGTTTTGTTTTCCAGTTTAGGGCCTTATGTATGATTATGCTACAAAGTTCTTCACTATTCACTATTCCATCAACTATCTTGTCATCTATGCCTGCTCTTCACAAATCTTCAACAATTTTGTCAAATCCTACAATATTTAGCTAAGATTTACATAAATTAATGTGAATTTATCCTAACTTTGGTGTAATTCACTTGAATTAGTCTATGATTTAGACTAATTATAAAGATGTTCCTAGATTTAATTCGTTCTTCTAATATTCTCTCTGTTTGAACTAATATTAACTTCTGCACTTCAAATTTGCTCAAATAATGTACTTTACAGTAGGTATTTAACTGATACTTATGATAATTTGCACGAAATGCATATGTATTTGTTGTAATTAACTGTATATGCTTCAAACATGTCATTATTTAGCATTTATTTACACTATTTGCTTATGATTTATCTTTGATTGTAGTTATTTATGATTTTATGAAATGAAATGTCAAAAGGAAAGGGTTTAGAGATTGTAAATTCTAAAATTCCTAAGTTTTGATCAATGGTCAACATACATACTCTAATACATTCATGAAAAGGAGAGGAACCAAACGATGTTTTACTAGGAATCTCCACAACAATGCATGGTTGGTACAAATCTTCATAGGGAAGATGATGACTATATGCAATTAAAGAAGATGCACTTCAATTTGAATGCAACAATCCACCATTACACATTAGAAATCAACCAAAGCCTACTTAAGATTTACGATTAGGAAGTAATCTATAGCTCCAATTCATTCAATATGCTTTAGAATATGTACATATACATGTGATCCTGAGAAAGAATCTTGAGAAGTCACAAAAGTTGCAGAATATACAAACTTAGCACTTACAAGTTCAACAATTCAATCTCCCTTACAAATGAGAGATCACGGTCCCTTTATAGAACAAAGGCCAAAAATAGTTACATTTGATCCAATGGTCAGGATCAACTCATAATAATCAACGGTCCACATTGGTGGCATGTGATTTCCAGTTGGCAATCATTCTATGGGATACAACTGGCAAAGGAATATCTAGTATCTTTGAATTAGGCAACCTTCTAGCTGGCAAACAACATATTCACTGATATCTTTGCCTCAGCACCTTTCAAATTTAATGCTAAATCTATTGATGGCATTGAGAGAAGAAAGGCATACATGAATCATGATGTTAAAGCAAGTCTTTGTTTAGTCCTCCTTCTTTTCCTACTCACGCATCCTTTGTTTTGTCACAATTTCAACCGATCCCACTTTCCTTTTCAAAATCTAACTTTCTTCTCTTTTTACTTTCTACATGTTCAACCTGCAATTACAAATATATAGAGCTTAAACCTAGATAATGTCTACTTTTGAATTCCAACCTTTACATGTGCAGAGGATCATGCTTCACATCTTAGATAGCCTTGAGATTCCTTACAATGTTAGTTCAACTACCCAATGTTGAACACTTGACATATATATTTTTCCCTTTAAAGAGCATAAAATGTCCATAGGAAATTATGTATATCATTCGGGATGTGAATATTGGGTTCAAAATGTCTCTATGGTAATGATTATGGACACAGATATCAGGATATAGATATCAGGTTCAAAATGTCTATATGGCAATGAGTATCAGGTTTCAATATGAGGCTAGGATATTGATATCAGGCTATTAGGGATATGAATATCCGGGATACGTGAAATGTCGATCTAGACGTATGCACATATATGGATATCGAGATAAGTGAAATGTCCATATGAACATATGCACATGGATATGGATATCTGGATATGTGAAATTTCCATATAGATATGTGCATAGATTGGGATATCTAGGATATGGATATCTCGATAAAAATACCCACTTGTAGAATTTACTCTTTTTGACAAACTTGCCATTTTAGCCCTTTATCAACAAAAAGATGTTCTTTTGAACTGTGGTTCTAAGCCTCCATTATCATCAATTTTGGTCGTTTCAACATCATCACCCTTTATTAGTAAAATTTATCTTTTATGGACTATCACTCTATGTCGGCAAATTTTAAGTTTTATGAAGTTTCACCTTTTCTTTCAGAACTTTCTTGGCCCCTTGTACTAGAATAAGTATGAAGTTTCAAACCTTTCCTTACTTGTCAGCAAAAGTCAAAGTTTATGAACTTTGCCTCTCAACTCCTAAGCTAATCGGCAAAAGTTACATTTTTATGAACTTTGCCCTTTTACTTGTCGGTGATTTTTAATAATCCTGAACTTTTACTCTTTGTCAGCAAAAGTTGATAATCCCAAAATTATCTTTACTTAGGCTTATCGTCAAACTTATGGTTTTACAAACCATCTTCCTCTGACCTTGTTGACTTATACTAACAAAATTTCAATATTTTAAAATTTGGTTTACTTATTGGCAAAAGTGCCAAACTCAGAACCTTGCCTTCACTTTTCAGAAAAAGTTTAGTTTTCAGAACTTGGACTTCTTGTCATTATTCTATTGGTGAACGTTAAGGATTCATAACTTTCCTGATTTTTCTATCTTATTAGAAAAAGTGAAGGATTCGAAACTTTTATCTTGTCTTAGGCTTGTCGGTAAATATATAGAATCACAAACTTTACCTTGCAAGGGCTTATTGACAAAAAGTCCATATTCTGAACCATGTTTTACTTGGCGAAAGTTCCGCATTCATAACCTTTACCTTCACTTATCGACAAAAGTTTATTTTTACGAACTTTAGCTTGCCTTAAGCTTATTGGAAAATTTATACGAACTTGCCTTCCTTAGGTTTATTGGCCAAATTTTGAGAAATACAAACTTTACCCCTTTCTCCATTCTTATTGGCAAATCAACTCAAATTGAATCTTTGAAACTAGTTCTAAATTCCTAGGTTTTGTTGTTCAAGGTTTTACCGATGGACTTTCTCTTGAAAAACCCTTTTACCTTAATCATTTTTTTAACACTTTGGCTTCAAAACATGTTATCGGTAAAATTTCACACTTGCAAACTTTGAAACTAAATTCTATAACCCTAAGTTTTGTCGATGGCATTTTTCCCGATAAGGCTTTGCCTTAGCAAAATTCTAACATTTTTGGTTTCAAAAGCTCCTTCAATCGGCAAATGGAGAATATTAGAACCAAGGAAAACTTAAGACTTTTCCCTTTTCACACTCGGTTGGGGAATCAGAGAATATCCAAACCTGTGAACTGCTAAAAAAACCTAAGTCTTTTCTCTATCACTAATGTGGAGAATATTAAAACAAAAGACTTAGAGGATTTTACTCTCTATCGGTTAGTCGGGGAATATTAAAACAAAAGACTTAGAGGAGTTTACTCTCTATTATTTAGTCAGGAAATCGGTGAAATGCCAAACTGGCTAACCAATGAAAATTTACTAAGTTTTTTTCCTTAAGATTTTTCTGATAACACTTGACTCAATTGTTTGACCAAGGTAGAAACACAAAACTTTGACAAAACTTTGACCAAGCATAACTTCTTCATTTCAAGGAATTTTAACATGGTTTAAAAGGCAAATTTGCTCAAAATTCTATTCTTTATCTAATGGTACCTTTGTTAGGGATTTTACTGAACTTAACCTTTGACTATGGGCCAGTACCTGACATTTTACCATATCGCCCAAAGTAGCAAAACACACAAGAAAAGCAAAAAAAAAGTTGGGTCCCTGTTTTGCTAAGGCAAAATGGGGTGTATTGTGAGACCTCGCAACATGTCCATACCCTATTCCGAGGATCCCATATGGGCATAGACAAGGAGGATACTGGCTAAGGTTGTGGATTTTGGCTTTACACCCGCCAATTGCATTTGCTTGAAAGTTTCTAAAGCCTTTTTGAAAAAATCCATTTTCTGCATATCTTGCAATCATTGCATTCCATTAGACAACATTTCTCTGAGGCATCATGTGAAATAGTTCATGTGCCTTGTCTATGCTTCCACACTTCAGATACATCTCCTAGGCCAGTTGGAACTACAACATCTATCAAAATTCCTTTATCCTTTATTCTTTCATGGTTGTCCATACCCTGTTCCAAACATTCTAATTTCGCACAGACAGGGAGGATGCTTGCAAATGTTATGGAATTTAGTTTTACCCATCCCAATTGCATTTTCTTGGAAGTTTATAAAGCCTTTTCAAAAAATTCATTTTCTACATATCATGCAATCATTGTATTCCATGAGATGGAATCTCTTTGAGGCGTCATGCCAAACTATTCACATGCCTTGTCTATTATTCAACACTTTGCACAAATGTGTCTATAAGGGTAGCTACAAATACAATATTTGCAAAAATTCATATAACCTTTATGCTTTCATGGTTGTCTATACCCTATTCTGAAGATCCCATTTTAGCATAGGCAAGGAGGATGGTGGATAAGGTTGTAGAATTTGGATTTACATCCACCAATTGCATTTTCTTAAA